>JANLIY010000012.1:0-1346040 GCA_029490685.1 Schizonepeta tenuifolia | reverse complement strand
ATGTTATCACTGTAGACTAAGATCTATCTTAACTTAGTTTCTTTCGGTGTACTTCTGTCGAGTAATCTTTTGAGATTAACTCTTCTTTTATGTAAATAAAGTCTTGTTCATAGTATGCATGATGTCTCTTATCTATGTTTAGTTCAGTTAGTCCCCTTCTTCCCCGTTTCTTTAATCCAATCCCAGTCGCACCCCGGCATCTGCCGTCCCTCGGGATTTGGGGCTGTGACTTCCCATATTGACTATTTGACCCCATTTTCTCTTTTAACTTATTTGTATTGTGCACCATATGCATTCACATTAGAAAAATTGTTCTAATAACTTGATTTTACTTATTTACAAGTAGTATAGGGCGATTAGCCTATTATTTACTTGATTTGTTATGAATCATTATCGACATTCATGAATCCAACTATTAAGTACTCAATTATTGATTATTCTTCTCAAAATTCATCTATCAAACTTTAGTTCTCTCAGTTATCTAATATAATTATTATGGATATTTATCAATTGAGATTGTAGTTTCTTTCATAATATTGTAATAATGAGGACTATAGTTTATGTAATAATGAGGATATTCATTAATTATTGTTTAATTAACTATCTTAACATTATTATAAAATTCATCAATTCGACTGTAGTTTTTCTTAATAATTTTATAATCTTTATTACCTAAAAAAAATTTATAATCTTTATAGATATTCTTTAATCGCACTTATCGTCTTAATGGCTGGGAAAGGATCCTTTGCTGGGCAGGGCCGCAGGGGAGCACAAGACCCCTAGTGCATTTTTTTCTTTTCATTTTTAATAGTATTAATTTTTAATAATGTGGGTATATATAATATACTCTAGTGTTATTTTTTATTTTTCTAGTTTTATTTTACTTAGTTAAATCATTGTTTTAGTGTTCATTTACTATAATCAGAGCTTATAAATAATTTTCAGTTCCAATATTTGAATTTTATAGTTAATCATTTTTATTGAAGGATTGATTAAATTATAAATTGCATTTAATCTATATTTAGATTTAACTAAAAAGATAAGAATTAAACCTTTTAGAAAATGATAAAAATTAAAAATAAAATTCTATTAAGGAAAAAACCAACCCTCTTAAAAATGATTATAAACCAAAAACTAAAACTATATAATTCTAGTTATAAAATAATCAAATTTACTAAAAAATATTAAATAAAAAGGAACATCAGGAAAGGAAAAGAAAGAAAATGGAAAAGCATACCAAATGCGTGTTGGTGGTTGTTGCACTACACTTGATACTTTAACTCTACCCTAGTAAACAAACTTTTGATTAAAACAAAAAACAATAAGTAAAAGGAAAAGTGCAAATATAATCACTACTGAAAATAAAAGTGCAAATATAGTCATTTTTTTAAAAACAATCAAATATGATCATGCATACACGACTAGCATACACGATCTAAACTTATCGTGTATGGTAATCATGCATACACGACTAACATACACGATCATAGCAATATACACAAAATGCACACACGACCATAGCAATATAGACAACAATGCACACACAATTAGCATACACGACTATATCAGCATACACGACCTACATACACGACCTACATACACGACCATATCAGCATACACGATCATTATACATGGTCGTGTATGCTAATCGTGTATGTAGGTCGTGTATGCGTAACCATATTTGATTGTTTTTAAAAAAAAGTGGCTATAACTGCACTTTTCTTTTTAGGAATGACTATATTTGACTAATTCACATAAGTAAATGCATAAAATTAAATGGAAATTAAAAATATTTACACGTGTACCGTTGATACATGGGGAGATGCACACTATGTGGTGCCAGTATCCACGCTCCCACTATTATGGTGAGCCTTCTTTATCATCTAATTTAATGATGATCTCTCTAGATTCAACGGGCTCTGGTCCATCTATAGAAGGCTTTATAATTGTGACAAAAACTATATTATAAACAATGGTAAATAAAAGTAGAAATGAAGCCGCATACGCCCAAATCGACCCTGAAATCTCCAAAATCTCTTCTTCTTCCTTCAAACTCGACTGCCTAAGCTCCCCAGCTGCGATACAAGAATAAAATCTTGCTTTGTTATAATTTGGCAATGCTCTAAATGTTAGATTCAACCTTTAGTAAAATTGTAGTATACCAAGATCTATGTTGTATTTATAAGTTCACAAGTGCAATAAGATAAAAAGTGACAATTATCCTGAAGAAATCTGACAATTATCTTCAAGAATAATGACAAATATTCTTTATCTTCTAATTAGTTAAAATGCCAAGTAATAATATCCAAAAGAACGGCAATGGTCTATTTTTATTTTTGGGAAGATATATTTAAAAAAAGAGAATTAAAGATAAAAGTTGTGTAATCCACACGTTTAGTGTAATTTTTATTCAATATTTATCCTTATTATAAAGTACTTTTTTTAGTCAATAAAGTTTTTCTTTTAAAATTTTAATCAGGGCCTAAGTAAGCCATAAATTAGCCAAAAAGGAAACAAGTCATGAAAGGAAATGGGTCATATTATATAAATGGTATGACCCGAAAAGGAATATATATGTCATGAATATTGAGATGGAGGGAGTAACTTCTTTCATACAAAAATGATTATTCTTTTTCTTTTTTCTTCTTATGTGTTTTAGAGTAGTTGATGTACTTAGCACTCGGATTAATACAATGGCCTCCTTTCTTTTCTTCTTTGTTTTTTTTTCCCTCACAGATTGTTTGTTGCTTGGACAGTGTCACGTGCATATATAGGCTGTTTAAACCCAACTACGATAACTTGTTGAGGAATTAAACCATCTTCATTTAATGCAAAATGCAGTTCTTATTTAGTAGTACCAATTATTCAGTGGCACTTTCAGATCCATTAAATATGAATTTGTTCTTCATTTGAGTTGTTGGGGCGAAAATTGCAACTAATTACACTCAATATTCCACAAAATGACTAATAAATAAATAGGATAACAATATTAGTTCCCATTAAAATACTTTGCTCTAAAAGAACTGAAGTTGTTGGATCGTAAAAGCTAGTGCATTCACATATAAGAAGAACGCCTTTAATAGTATATACTAAAATTTAATAAGTGTTATCTTTTATTTTATTTTACTTTTGTGTAATATTTAATATTTTCTTATATCTTATGAATGAGTGTTCGGTAAAATTTTGTACCATATAATTAGTAGTGGATGTAGAAAATGAAGAATTAACTATTTAATTGTAAAGAATGAACTCTAGGTTTATTTTGTTACTCAAAATAATGCTTATTAGAACTTGGGCCCTATATCTTTCAACAATGCTGATCCTGCGGTGGCAAAATTAGCAACTAAACTAATTTTCAGTAACATTAATTGTATATGAAATGCTAAAAGGATAATTCGGTTTAGTTTCATATGGTGGCCAATAATGATGTCTGCATCCAATTGTTTTCTCCAAATAAATGAAGATTAATTGGTTACCTACTTTTGCAATTTATTTAAGTGTAGCTAAAGGAAAAATAATAATTAATTAGTTTTTTTTTTCTTTTTTTTGCAATTAATTAGTTGAAAATGCCAACGCATTCGTAAATTTGGAGATATCATGTACAAAAGTTAAGCCATCATTAGACTTTTAAATATGAGATGTGTTAAAACCCTTAAGCACGGATTTCCTTATACCATAGACATCCAAATAAGAAAAATAAAATATAAGATTCAATTTTCGTTGAAAAATATAGGAATTAGAGACCATTTAAAGTCAACAAATTGGAATGTATGAAAGTGGAAGAATATGATCAAATCACAAAAATAACTGTTTTCGTGAATATTTATGAAATTAACCACTCGTAATGTGTTTTTTGAATAAAATCCTAGAATAAATTAGTAATCAACAAATTCAATAAAATAAAAACATATCTAGATATCGCCGAGACTTATGCTAGAATAAAAATAAAAATAGAAAACTTTGAAGAAAAGGTTACCTCTAATCTTAGGGGTGGTAACTTGTTTGGTGGAGAGAGAGAGAAGCTGCTCATCAAGCTTTCTCAAAGCTTCGCGGGCTTTATCCTTATCTGTCTCAAATGCAGACTCTTTTTCCACACCATTATTGTTACTACTACTATTATTTCTTCTAATTTTCTTCAATCGAAACAACACCTTTTCTGAATATTTTATGGAAGAGAATAAAGGATGGTTGTGCATAAAAGGACGGTGAATAAGCATTTGAGAGAGAGCTCTGCTTCAGAATAGACTGCCAGTATCAGTTGTGCGCCTCTAGTTTAACTAAACTTGAGCAGATAACTTTGGATTTTTTTTTTTTTTTTGTTCTTTTATATATATATATATATATATATATTGTTTGTGTATCTCCTTTGGGCTTAAGTCCAAGATAGAGAGGAATGAGGCCCAGATTTATTTCCTTTCTCAATTTTCCTGTCATAAAGAGAAGATTGAATTATTTGGCAAATGAGATCATCTTATACCTAACTACAAAATTTAATTTAGCTTTCGGTGCGTTTACTTTGTTCATAAAGTTTTCATTTAAACGAGATGGGTAAAAAAATAGGAGGAAATATTATCATTTTCATATTTCTATATCATATATTTATTGAATTGGAAAAGAAAAATTATATTACACGGTCACCCACCCTCCCCCATTTTTATGTCCTTTGTCCTATGAAAAATGGGAAGGACTCCCATGCTATCGGTCTCTTGGGAAGAGATTCGATCCGGTCAACGTGGGTCAACCCGGTCAACATTATTTATTATTTTTTTTTCAGATTTTTTTTTTCAACTCCACCTTCAGTTCTGATTTTACGGCCGCCTTCGGCTCCGATTACTAATATAAAGATAACTTTAGTGAAAATAATTTGGATTCTTCGGCTCGTTCTGAGGCCTTCGACTCCTCTCGCTGGACTCTTGACAAAATAAGAATAGGCAAACAAAAAAAGAAGAGGCAAACAAAAAAAAGAGGAAAAAAATTCTTGAAATTAAAAGAAAAATTAATAAAAGAAGAACAGGAAAAAAATTAATTAAAAAATTAAATAGATATTGTAGCGGTTAAAAAATCTATCGAAAATACCTACTCCCTCCGTCTACAAATCAAATGTCCATTTGGGTTCTAGCATGACAATTAAGAAAACTGATAAATTTGTTTTAAGTGGGGTAAAAGTTAGAATGTAGGGGTAGTGGAGTAATGATAAAAAACAATGACAATGACAAAAAAAATAGTGGTATTGACTAAAAAGTAAGAACAAAGTTGTGATGACCAAAAAGTAGGAATAAAATTATTGTGGGGTAGGGCCATCAATGGCAAAAGATAGTTATAACACCCCTCAAAGACCGGTCTATGAAAAACCTGAATAAATTAAAACTTTGAAAGATAGGTCCTTATTCCCGGAAATTTTCAAAAGAAAATAAATTATTCTATTAAGAGAAGATGAAGACTTTATTTATAAAGTCAAAAGGGATTTTATTTAAACTAAAATCTAAATTTACTTTCGAATAATTTCAGTTATCATATTTTCAAATCGAGCACGAACATGAATTTCTGCATTCATTGCATGACATCCTACGTGTTGCATTCTAGATGACAATAAATTATTGATGTGAATTATCTGCAAATTTACTGCTACGTAATTATGGAGCCGGTCAGTTAAGCTCGACTGTACGAAATAAATTAGACGGCGTCGGATTAGGTAATTAGGCGACCTTAAAGAAAATAAATAATTTATAATTATTTATATGGTTTTTAATTAAAGCAATTTATTAGAATTACTCGATAATTTGTGTCGGGATAAATTTACGTACGAGCCGGACTGTTAAGCTATCGCGATGAAAAATAAAAGTAATAAAAAGAAAGCAGATTTTGAAAAAAAAAAAGGGGAGTAGGCGTGTGGGAAGGAGAAGGAAAAGGGTGGCCCACATGTTTTTAATAGTGGATCAATTAGATAAAAGCAGAAACTAAAAACCTCCCTTCCCCATTGTAATACCCCGAACATTTCTAAGTTCCTAAGTGCGTATTAATTAAATTAAATGATGAGTTTTGAGTGCTAAAAATTTTCGCGAAAATAAATTTTCTGTGAAATGACAAAAATGCCCTTATGTGCTCTAATGTGATTTTTCTCATTTCGATTATTCGAATTGAGTATGTGATGAATTGACTGAGCTTATTTATATGAGATTGAACTTGAGTATGAATTTCAGAATTTTCAGAGAACTTTGAATTTTAGATGAATAGTAATGTAAACCGAGAAAATACTATTCATCGACCGACTCAGAATTTAGTCTAATAAGTTTCATTGGAATCTAAAATTAATTTTAAGACTTTTGAGATAAGTCGGAGAATTTTTCCAAGATCATTTGAGTAAGATTTTAAGATAAGTTGCTTAACAACTCGTTTAGTCGAGCCGTTTTTATGAACTTATTCGTTAAATGGAATCTAAGTATAAAAATGAAATCATTGGATTCCTAAAATTATTTTGGGAGATATAAGATGAATTAGAGAGAATTTGGACGACGAGAAAGAGACGAGAAGGGTTATAAATTAATTGAGGGAATAAAGTGAAATAATGAGGATATTTTCTACCGGAAAATAAATTAACCGGGCGAAATTAACAGTACTAAGCCTTGAGCTTATCCTAAATAGTAACCCCTGATTGCTAAGCCACTCTCAAGAGAGTAAGTGAACCTTACTCTCTCCCTCATTTGGCCAACACATTTGATTCTCTCTCTCTCCAAATCTCTCTCAATCTTCACCTCTCTCTCTCTCATATCTTTGCATATCTTACAAGATATATCATGTAAGAAGATTCATCCCCTCATTCCATGCTTTCATTTCGTTCTTATCATCATCTCTCTCTTCCCTCACAAGCAACAAAGTTCTATCTCTCTCCCTCGAAGCAAAACTGCCGAGCAGTTTCCAGCAACAAGATCAGCTGCTATGCTCTTGTTTATCACCCTTATATCATCATCATCTTCACCATAAACACCAAGAGATCATACCCTACCCCTTTATCATCATTTTCCTGCCTTGAAGTCGTGAAAAACCAGCTGCAACAGCCGTGTTCTTCAACCCGAACAGCATCAGCAGTTTTGACGTTTTTCATGCATAAACCAAGCTTCTTGATGAAATCATGCAACCATGCTTGAGGATTCTATGATGTATCACACCTCCTTCAAGTCTTAGATCATCTAAAGAGTAAGCCTTCAACTTATTCTTTCATTTGTGAGCTTGAAACAAGCTTAGATAATCACTTCATTTCCATCGATTTTTATGGGGAAGAAATAAGGGTTTGTTCCTTATTTTGATCTTGATTCCCTTGTATCTTGTTTCATGCCAGGAAATGAGCTTGAATCCATCATCTTCTATCCTCCAAGCCTCCAAAAATCCAAGCCAAGAAGAAGCTAAAAGTATTTATTTAAAGTATGAATTCCATTTATTTATAAAGATGTATATATGTAATCTAAACCAAGAAAGAAAGGGAAGCATGCATGTTTACTTTATGCATAGAAAACCTTAGGATTGTGATGATGATATAATGATCTAAATGAAGATATAAACATGATTTAGGAGATTAAAAGATAAAATAACTTAAGATAGGTTAAAAGCTTTTTTATCGATTAAAATGAGAAAAATTAGGAAAATGAGTTCTTGATGCAATCTCGAGATTATTTGATAATATGATGATGATATATTCTTGATATGATTTTCATGCGATTTATATGCATATATGTATTTATGTGAATTTTTGGTGAATTTATTTGATTTTTAATGAATTTAATTCATTAAAAATAGAAACAAATATGAGAAAAATATGATTTCTGGATTTTATGAGTTTGATGATGTTTATAAGAATTATGATACATGAAAACATGATTTATATGTGTTTTTAGATGAGATATGAATTTTTATGATTTATAGTATAAATTTCGATTTATGCTTATTTTGAAGAAAAATAATTTTTGATGAATTTTGATGAAATATGATGATATTGATGAAGATTATGATGCTATGATGTGTTAGAAAATTTTTGAATAAATTTTTAGCATGAAAATTTGAAGATATGATTTTTAGTAATTTTTATTGTTTTTAATGAGCTAATAATCGAATGAAATAGAGAAAAATAGAGAAAAATGAAATATGATGTTCTTGATGAACATATAAGTTTTTGAAGATATATTCTTCAAGTTCTTGATAGAAATTTGAAGATTTAAAGATGATTTAAATTAATTAGAAGAATAATTAGTTATTGTTATTTTTCGAAAAATATAAATATGATATATATGTTGAGAGAAATTTCATGGAAATGGAATTTAAGAAGAAAATGATATGATAAGTTTATTCTTGAATGAATTGAGATGAAATTGAGTTATGAGAATTTTTCTAGAATTTTTGAGATATATATATATATATATATATATATATATATATATTTTCATAAAGGGAAAATATTGAGAAAAAGGAAATAAATGTAAGATTGAGTTTATAGAAAAAACGAGTCTATGAATATTGATGATATTAGAATGATGTTTAAAGAATGTGATATATATATGAGTTTATGATTAGTAATGAAAGAAATAAAATAGAAATATTAATATTAATATTTGAGTTTTAAAAAGAGAAATAATAGAAAATGAGATTTTCTATTAGAAATGAATTAGAAGTTTTGAATATGAGTTAAGTTAGAATGTTCGTAATAGAAATCCTTTGATAAACGAGAAATTGATAGAATTATTATTATTAAAATAATAATAGAATAATTGTTTTAAATAGAATATTTTCATGGAAAATGAAAATATTTGAGTAGTGTGAAATTTAACGTAATGTTTACGTGATGATCATGTGCTTGAGTATGTTATGAATGCTATGAATGCTTAAGTGTTTTAAACGAGTTGTTTATCGAGCATGAAAGTGTTAGAAATTGAAAAAAATGAGAAAAAGATCTTATATTATGTGAAAATAATGAAATTCTGTTTAAAAATATTTTTGTGATGAATGATTGATGTCATATAACGTGCTAAGTGATTCGATGTTATTATTTGAGTAGAAATAAGCAACTATGCTTTTTAATTGCTTAAAAACGAGTTAAAATGTAGAAGTTATCGAGCAGTAGAGCTTCGATACGCAAAATCGAGTTTTTGTAAAATAAAAACGAAAATAGAGTTTTAAATAAAGAAAAGATAAAGTAATGAATATTTTAATCTAAAGTATAAGTTGAGTATTAAATACGTATAAGTCTGAGTTAAGTATTGAGTACGTATGAGATTACGTATTTTGAACGTATATTAATACATATTTTATATGTATATAAGTACGTATTTCGTATGAATGTGAGTACGTATTTCATACGAGTATAAGTAACGTATTTTGTATGTATACAAGTACGTATTTTGCATGTATATGAGTATGTATTTTAAGGAAAAGTATATACGTATTTGACTACGTATTTTAAAGAAAATAATGTCGTATAATGATACATATTTTGAAAGATAATGACGTATTTTAGAAATAAGAAATATGAAAAATAAGTTTGAATATTTAATTCAAAAATGATTATTATATTATAAGTTTTCAAAAGTTAAAAGTCGAGCAAGGATGAGTTAATATGAGACTGTGTTTAAGATGTGACGTATTTTTGAAATTCAATACTCGATTGTGATTATGTGATTAAGTATGATCTTATTAACCTATTTACTTGAGAAAGGTTAATCACCTATTTCACATAAGTGTTTGAATATTGCTATTGATGCTTGAGTAATGTGACGATGTTTGAATTATGATGTGAGTACATGTTTGTGATGTGAACGTTGAAGTGAACGTTTAATTATCGACGTGAATGAATGATATGTGATGTTATGATTCGCTGAAATCATATAACTTAAATTCATGAGAAGATAAAACGATTCGATTAGTAACGTATCGATTTACGTAAGGTTTGAGAAGTAATATTAAAGTAGAAGCGAGAATCTGAGTTTGAGATTTAATTAGAAACCGAGTAAAGACGATAAGTCGAGAACGAGAAACCGAGAAAGATGTCGAAGTAGATAAAGTTAAAATGAGAAAAGAAAGACCCGAGTCAAGTAAAAGTCCTTCAGCCGAGCCCTAAGTCTATTTTACGTTTTACGAGATAGTAATCTCGTTCTTATTCGATGTTATTAATGAAGGGCCGAGCGGGACTGAGGAGTAGTTGGGAAGCGTAAAGAGTAAGCAACCTCGACCCAATATACCAGAAGTCAGGTGGGCTTTCTGAACTAAAACTAAAAGATGAATGTGCAATTTATTATACTATGTGCATTTTTTAATAAAATTGATTGACTTGCCTGAGTTTTAAATGTTTTGGTATGGAATCATCTACTTGATGTGATATGATGAGATGAGAATGAATCCTGTGGGCGCACGGGATAAGAACCTGCGAGAGGCGGGTTAATGCATGCATTAGATGAAGTGACTGTGAGCCTTGCTTCGGTTGGGCCGGTCACGGTGTTCGAGAAGGAGGCCTACTTCTCGACACCAAAGAATGATGATGATGAGATGTGTAGATTGATTCATACCTGAGTATAAATGTCTGCAGACGATTTCAGAAAAAAGTATGAAAATATTTTTATGGCTGTCACAAGTGGTAAACTGTTTTAAACGATTATGTATTTAACCCTTGTGATGCAGCAAAAGAGGCAAGTCTAATCATATAGCTCTAATGAGCAGAGTTTTAAATGTTTTTGGCATGTGTTCACTGAGTACGAAGTACTTACGCCCTGCATGTTATTTCTAAAACGTGCAGGTTAGCTTTGGATGAGGAGGTGTGGTGTGCTTGGGCGGCTCATTGTTAATATAATCTATTTTGGAAGTTTGGCTTGAGGTTATGTGTCTTCATACATATAGCCTTTGAACTTGAGTAGTTGTTTATATTTCGCTGCAACACTGTTATTCTGTTGTTGTTGACTATATGTCGAAGTTATTCCATGTTTGTCTTCAATGTTGCATAACTTGGATTCCTAAACCATTTATTATATTTTGAAGACGATGTTCATTATTCGTGCTCATTTATTTTGAAAATCCCTTGAAACTTTGTTGGTATTTGATAATGTTTATTGTCGATTACCCTCATTTCCGAGCATGATTACTTGATCGAGTCGAGTTTATTTGATGGTTTCACCTTCACACTCCAATGGAGTCTGGTCGTTCCTACACACCGGATTTCGGGCTGTGACAAAGTGGTATCAGAGCAGGTTTGTTTGTTTGTCTGCTCTGAAGCTTAAACTTCCTTAAGAATCGAGTCTAGATTTGCATTCTCTAGACTTATTTGAATATTCCTTGAAATTGTTTGAGCATTCTTTGAATATTATTGAGTCAGTCCGCAATGAGCCAAGCACCTCGACTCATCCAGCTGACAGGTACGAGAAGTTTTAAAGTTTTTCTAAAGATTGAAACATTTTCAAAAGTCCGAGATATTTTATATCCGGAAAATGAGATTAAATGTTCAAGTTATATGAGTATAAAGTTTAAAGCTAATGAGAATTGAGGAAAGTATGATGTTGTCATGATGAAGTGAGAAAGTAATGATGCTAAGTGTTCTTATGTGATTAAATGTGCGAAGTATGCATTATATTTTATAAGTATCGCTTAAGAATGATTTCTTCCAAAAGGGGAAAGTTCAAGAGTTGAGAAAATGCTTTGATCGACTATCTGAGTATCCTAATTTTAGCATTTCTTATAGAATGCCTCCGAGAAGAGAAAGAAGAAGAAGAAACGTCAGAAATAACGAAGAGGAAGAGCATAGGAACCCAATTCTGTCTCTTCAAAATGATAGGAGAGTTGAGGAACTTTTTCTTCAACAAAACCCTCCAACCTTTGATGGTAATGGCAGTCCCGCAGAAGTCGAGGACTGGGTTCGTTCTCTAGAACGAATTTTCAAATTCCTTAGATATAACGACAACTGAGCGTTGAGATGGAACATCAGTTACAAGACTCAATCAGTCAGATCGACAACATGAAGTTCAAAGCAGCTAAGGGTTCAACTGTTCCTACTCAGACAGAACATCAGCTGAAGACCAATCAGATGAAGATCAAACGACTCAACCGACTAACCAAAGTTGAGAGTCAAAGGTTGAAATTTGAATTTCAAATAAGGAAGTCACGTGAAGATTTGACTCTCTGTCATTACCTCATTTGGCCCAACACAAGGCTGTCTCAGATGGAAAGCAGAAGTCCACAGTTGCCAAATCCAGAAAGTCTGCAGAGATGAGAGACAAGCCATTGCTTTCACAGAACAGAGATAAACGGCTCATCCAATGGCTAGTTGATTCTCTCCGCCTATAAATAGAGGCCTTCATTCATTCACCAAGACTTACGGGACAGACAAGTGCAAGAGCAAAGAGTTAGACGAGTGAACATCACCAGTTGAGAGTTCATATTGCAAACGAGCTAAACCGAAATCAATCTCTAAGAGCATCACTAGCTGAGAGTTCCTAGAGTGTTAGATTCTGTCTTGGTGTTTTTGATCCAACCTTGAGAACATCACTAGTTGAGAGTTCATAGAGTGTTAGATCCTAGCTCACTTTCTTGTTCGAGCTATTAGTTGGAAACCCACCCTTTCACACATCCTCTCAAAAGGATTGTTAGGACCCTACTCTTCCCGGAATTGAGTAGATAGGTTGATAAGTACCCGTAAACTTATCTGTAAGGTTGATAAGTACCCGTAAACTTATCTTAATGGTTGCAAAGCCCGCGTAAGCTTTGTGGTTGAAGTCCTAAAGAAATTAGACTGAGTTGTGTGGACTCACAACTCCCCGTGGACGTAGGAGTTCTCTCCGAACCACGTAAATCCTTTGTGTGTTGTGTTTTCAATTCAGTTAACTTATTGCATATTCAACTGACCGACTAACCAGCATTCAAACTGCATCTTTGCATTCTAAACTGTTTTGGTTATTAACCAACCTTGCATCTGCGCGTGAGTTATTTTACGAGTTGTTATTTTCCACCACATTCCGCACAGCACTACACTTCCAGCTGAGTGTTCTTACTCAGTTGTGATTCCAACTGAGTTGCATTACTCGGTTGTGATAATTTTCAGGGGGTTATTTTTAAAATTCTTAACTGGTGTATTTCCCCCCCTCCCCCCATACACCAGAACTCGTATCGGGACCATCAAGTGGTATCAGACCAGTGGTTCAAAAGACTGCTGACTCTGTTTCACGAGGTGTGAATTCGAGGTGTTTTCTTCAGTGGTCAACAGATCTTTTTCACGCTAGTGCATATCTGCTTGCATTTGTTGTCTTTTGTTTGTGTGTGCAGATGGATGTTAAAGACAAGATCGTGGTCATGTTCTCAGTTGTGAACTATACATCCTGGAGAACTCGGATAAAGAAGATTCTATTGTCAAAGCATCATAGAATGCAACAAGTACTTACATCTGGACCGATCATCATGAGAGAGAAAGTCACTCGCACTCCTACAAATCCCAATGATGGGGATGCAACTGAGGAATTAGTGGAGAAGAAGCCAGAAGACTTCACTCCAGAGGAAGCTAAAGTCAGCCAGCTGGATATCTGGGCTCAGAGCACTATCATGTTCACAGTTGGACAAGACTATCTTCCTTGGATAGAAGAGTGCGACACCGCTAAGGAGATGTGGGATATTTTGGCATCTTATAGCGAAGGGAGTGATGAAACCAGAAGAACAAATTCTCCCATGCATGTCAAGACTTCGACAACTTCTATCTACGAGCTGACGAAACCATTGATCAGCTGGAACTTCGGTTCATGGATATCATCCGAAGGATTCAGTCCATCCGACGAGGGAAATATACTTCGAGAGAAATCAACCTCAAGGTATTACAAGCTCTACCAGCTGAGTGGGACACCTTCACCAACATCCATGAGAGCCGAACTGACCTTGGAGAGATGGGAATAGAAAGGCTGTTCTCAATCCTGAAAGGAAATGAATACAAGGTGAACCGACGAAGATCATCTCAGTCCTCGGTTCAAACGAGTCGACATGAGGATGTTGGTTCAGCCACAAAGACAGTCGCACTTCGAGCTGACTACTCCAAGCCACGAACATCAAGGCCAACACGATCTACGGATACAACTTCGAAGGAGCCAAGCAGAGAAGAGCTGCAACAGAGCATTGCCGCCATGTCAAAGAAGCTAGCTGACATGGATGCTCGGTTCGGAAAATACAAGAGATTCTACAAATCTAACCGAACTCGAGATAACTCAAAGCCTGTGAACAACGGTTGCTTTGAATGCGGCAAAGAAGGACATTTCAAAGCTGATTGTCTAGACCTTTCAAAGAAAGAAAGAGAAGCGTTGAGGGCCAAGCAAAGTGGAAAGAACAAGGCCATGGTTGCAGAAGAAGCAGCTGATGACATGGACATCTTCACCGACACTGAAGATGAGGATGAGCTGACTTCCACCAACAACGCTATCGGTCAGGATCAATGCCTCATGGCATTTGGAACCGACCAGGATGATACTGAGGTACATTCTAGTCCCGCTAATTTAAATTCTTCCAATATTTCTAACATGCAGGAAACACTGGATGAAGAGTTGGAAATCTCCTGGGGTGACTTTCAAGAACTCAGTGAGGAACTGCATCAGCAATCGGTTGAGTTTAAGAGTCTTCAAGAACAGTTCACCAGACTTGAAGAATCCTTAACCGAAAAGGACGATCTGATTAAAAGTCAAATCGAAGAGATTGATGATCTCAAAAGTCAACTGAATGTGGCCAACCGAACTAATGCTCCAACCGATGAGGAGTTGAAGAAGCAGATCAGGAGCAGCATGATCAGTTGAACAAGCAAGAGGCTCAGATCGACCAGCTGATGAAGAAGTCAGATGCACAGACCGAGCATATAGTTGTTCTTCTCAAGGAGTTGCAAACTAAGAAGGACAACCTGATAAAGCTATATCAATCATCCAAAATCATCGAGAATCTCATCAGTTATCAAAGACAGATGGATGACGTGTCTGGACTCGGTTACAACGTGGTCAAAGATACTGGAATTCCACCAGCAACCTTCATCAAGGCAGTGGATCTTCTAACCAAGCGGTTGGGAAAGACTCCATATGAGCTATGGAGACGCAGGAAGCCTGATATTTCATATTTTCACATTTTTGGTTCTAAGTGTTATATTCACAACAATGGGAAGACTCAGTTGAAAACTTTTGACGCCAAGGCTTCGAAAGGCATATTTCTGGGATATGCCGCTCGGATCAAGGCTTATAGAGTTTTCAACAACAACTCTCGTGTTGTCGAGATAACACCTCATGTTAGTTTTGATAAATCTACTTTTGAGTGCAGGGAACTAGCTAAAGGACAACAAGCTGATCCACATATTCCACCTGTTCTCACCAGATCGCAGATTCTAAGGCAGAAGAATTTAGCTGAACCATTGGTATATGCAACTGAGGATGATGATCCTTGTTCCTCTGAAGATGAATGTGATGACCCCAGCTCATCTCAAGGGGGAACTCCAGCTGATGTCACTCCAACTGCATCAGCATCCGAAGCCCAACCGAGCCCGGTTCAAAATATTATCAATGTTGAGGATCCAGACTCAACAGCTGATCAATCACCAGTTCTGAAGATTCCAGCATCTCCCACAGCTCAGGATTCACCATCAGTTGAAATCCTGGAACAGTCACTGTTGGAAGAAGAAGGAAGACGCAACAAGAGATGGTATGAAGATCATTCCAAGAACAACATCATTGGAAATCCAACCGAAGGTGTGCGTACTAGAAGCAGAGTTGCAAATCCGGACTCAGCTGAGAAAGATTCCAACACTTACGCCTAATATGCTGAGGAGTTGACAGTTCTTGAGGAGTTCGAACAGACAGGAGATGTTGCCATGATTTCATGTTTCGTAGCTGATGTGCCAGAACTGAAGAATGTTGTGGAAGCTCTCAACTGTGTTCACTGGACAACAGCCATGCAAGAAGAACTGAATGAATTTCTACGCAACTGTGAATGGGAGTTGGTAGAAAGACCAAATGGTGTCAAAGTCATTGGATTAAAATGGATTTTCAAGAACAAGAGAGATGCCATTGGATTCATCATGAGGAATAAGGCAAGGTTGGTAGCTCAGGGATATTGCCAACAAGAAGGAATTGATTTTGAGGACTCCTTCGCACCGGTTGCAAGGTTGGAAGCCATCCGAATCTTTCTAGCCCATGCTGCATTTCACAAATTTAAGGTCTATCAGATGGATGTGAAGTGTGCCTTCCTCAACAGTGATATCAAGGAAGATGTATATGTTGAACAGCCTCCCGGTTTTGAGACTGGAGATGGAAGAGTGTATAAGCTGAAGAAAGCTATCTATGGCTTGAAGCAAGCACCTAGGGCTTGGTATGACACTCTCTGTGGTTTTCTTCTGAACTCGGGGTTCAAACGAGGGTCAATCGATAAAACACTGTTCACCATCAAAGTTGGAGAAGATATACTTGTTGTGCAAATCTATGTTGACGACATCATATTCGGTTTCAAGTCGGAGGAGCTGTGTGAGAAATTCTCAACTCTCATGAAGGATAAATTCGAGATGTCGATGATGGGCGAGATGAATTATTTTCTTGGGCTACAGGTGAAGCAGTCATCAAAAGGGATTTTTATTAATCAGTCCAAATATACAAAGGAGCTCATCACAAAGTTCGGTTTGTAGTCAAGTAAAACCACAAAGATCCTGATGAATACTAACTAGAAGATTGAATCCAGATTTGAGGGAAAACTCGTGGATGCCAGTAAGTATAGAAGGATCATCGGTTCTTTGCTATATCTAACCGCCAGTCGGCCAGACATATCTTACGCGGTTGGAGTGTGTGCTCGGTTCCAAGTTCAACCGAGGGAAGCACACATGTTGGCAACAAAGAACATCATCAAGTATCTGAAGGGTACAGTTAATGTTGGGTTGTGGTATCCAACCGACGTCAATATCCAACTGACCGGATACTCAGATGCAGATCTAGCCGGAGATCGGTTGGACAAGAAGTCCACATCTAGACACTGTCAGTTCATGGGAAGCAAGTTAGTCTCATGGTTCTCGAAGAAATAAGCATGTTTTGCCACTTCCACAATCGAGTCAGAGTACATGGCTGCCGGTAGCTGTTGCATGCAAGTGTTGTGGCTCAAGCAACAGTTGAGAGATTATGAAGTTGCAACTGGACAGGTTCCTATTCATTGTGATAGCTCTAGTGCCATTGCTATCTCCTTGAATCCTGTTCACCATTCTCGGACGAAGCACATTGACATCCGACATCATTTTATCCGAGATCATATTGAGAAGAAGGACGTATCCATGGAGAAAATTCCAACTGAGATTCAGAGAGCAGATATCTTCACCAAACCTCTAGCCGAAGCGCGGTTCAAGATGTTATGTGATCTACTTGGATTGTTGGATCCATCAGATGAGGAACCAGCCGAGGTGAAGGGATAGATAACCATCTGAGGGGGAAGCTCAGATGAAGGGGGAATCTCAGATGCGGATTGCCAACTGAAGACATCAGACGTCAGCTGAACAGACGAACTCGAGTCAGCTGATGGTATGCCGCAACATTGAAACACAGCTGATTCCGACATCAGCTGGCAGGTGAACACAACTGATTCCGACATCAGTTGGCAGGTAACATTTATGGCTGAAGGTGTTTGTGTCTTAAATGAGAATTTTTGAAATAAATTCAAACATTCTTGAGCATGTCAGTTAAACTAAAATAGCCATCATAGCGCATTTAATGTAAAGTGTGGCTGAACATCAATAACCTACTTTATAGTGCGACTGGGCTGACATGAAAAACAGTTCACCTTCTCATGCGCTGGTTGGAACTCGGATTATGACGTCAAGTCAAAGCTAGTCAACAGTCGCATGATCTCAGCCGTTGATGGATTCATGCCATTCAACCCTAGCCACTAACCTATAAAAGGCGGAAAATCAGGAAGTGATCTCTTACCTTCTACATTTGTGTTTATCTGCAGTAACTGTTCATCATTGTCTCTAATTTTGTCTCACTATTTTCTGCAAGTTCGAGAGGGAACTGGTCAAAGTTGAGAAGAATGTTGACAGGAATAAAGCCAGCCGGAGCGTGCGAAGAATAAACAAGCACCAGTTGAAGGCTGAGGCTAGGAAGAAGACGCAGCAGCTGTAGAAGAATGCCCCGCTCCCGTCACGGTTCCCACACATTGACAAGTGGATGAACGCTGAGTGGAATGATGACTGGGAGCAGTTCAAGCACGAGTTTATAAATGACTTTTATTACAGGAAGGTCTACTCAACTGAAGACCCAAGGCAAGCCTTCAAGGAAACCTTGTGGGAGCTCAGATCTGGAGATCCTGGAATGTTTAGTCAGTTTAAAAGGGCCATGCTGAAAGCTCAGCTCGATCCCAACACCATTCCAGTTCTGCAGAAGCTCAGATATCGCCCTCAGATGATCAAAGGCATAAGTACTCCGAACAGAAATGCGATCATGGCTGAGGCGAGACAAGTCTGCAATGAACATGGTGTCAACACTGGGATTAAGTCAGCTGCAAAGAAAGAGATCTTTGACCGTATCTTCAGCAAGTACGGTCAACAGTATTTTTGAGATGATGAAGTTTTTGAGCTGATATAGTTTTTGAGATGTTGTAGTTTTTGATCAACTGATGTATCTTTATCTGGTTTGTACTTTTTCCTGTAATCATCAGTTGTAAAGAAAACTTCAAAGTATATATACGATTCAACTTGACGCACAATATCTCATTGTCCAAGCCTTGAATCGCAGTATTTTAAATACCATGTTATATTTGTGCCAACCCTTTGATGTTTTATCTTATAGACTGTCTAGAATTCCAGCTAAGATTTTAGATAAGTTAGTGAGTTTTAGATCAAGTGGTTTAAAGTTGTAAATGGTTTTGGCATCATCAAAAAGGGGGAAATTGTTGGGAAATTTATTAGTATGAGTTTTGATGAATTCCAAAACCAACTGACCCCAACCGAGTAGATGTTGTCAGTTCCTAATGTTAGCTGTTAGGCTCGATGTTTGAGCAAAGTTAAGATTTTATCTTTATAGATCTCCAGCTGAAGACGGTAACATAGCAACACTCGGATACAACCCCGGATGAAAGATCGGATAAGGAACATCAGTTACAAGACTGCCTGATGAGAGAGCTATGCTTTTTGATAGCTGAGAGTTCAAGCCAACTGTTCAGTTGGAACATCAGCTATAGAATACCATCCGATAAAGAGAATGTTTCAAGAAGGGGGAAGTTATAAAGAAGTCTCAACATGAAGTTCAAGATCAGCTGAGAGTTCAACAGTTCAGTCAGAACATCAGCTGAAAACCACTCAGACGAAGTTCAAAGTCAGCTGAGATTTCGACGAGAACATCAGCTGAAGACCACTCAGATGAAGATCAAGATTTTCAACCGACTAACCGAGGTTGACTGTCAGAAAGGTTTGAATTTGAATTTCAAAAGGAAGTCACATGAGGATTTGACCATTCAGTCATTACCCCATTTGGCCCAACACAAGACTGTCTCAGATGGAAAGCAGAAGAGCTCAGATGCCACATCGGGAAAGTCTACAGAGATGAGAGACAAGCCATCGTTTTCAACGATCAGAGATCAACAGCTCTTCCAACGGCTAGTTGATTCTCTCCGCCTATAAATAGAGGCATCATTCATTCGAAGAGAAGACACTGATAAGAGAAGACACACACGCGAGAAGAAATCTGAGAGCAAAAAGAAAAGAACAATATTCTTCACGAGTTGAACTGAATCTCTTAGAACATCACTTGTTGAGAGTTCTAGAGTTAGTTAGTTAGTTTTTGTGTCTTTAGATCGAACATTGAGAACATCACTTAGTGAGAGTTCATATAGAGTTAGATCATAGCTCGCTTCATGCTAGAGCTTTTAGTTGGAAACCCATTTTCTTTCACCTGAAAAGGTTTAGGATTCTACTCTTCCTGTAATTGAGTAGTCAGGTTGTTAAGTACCCGTAAACTTAACTGTAAAGGTTGATAAGTACCCGCAAACTTATCCCTAACGGTTGCTCAGCCCGCGTAAACTGAGTGGTTTGTCCAGAAGAACTTGGACAGAGTTGTGTGGACTCACAACTCCCCGTGGACGTAGGAGGGTTATCTCCGAACCACGTTAAATCTCTGTGTGCTCGTGTTTATCTTTATTCAGTTATTTCTTGCATTCTTAACTGTCTGACTAACCAGCATACAAACCTCATTTGCACATCTTCAACTGTATTGGTTTTTGACCAACCGAGATGTTTTGGTTCTTGACCAACCGAGCTTAAAAGCGTGAGTTGTTTTAACGAGTTTAATTTCCACCACATTCTGCACAGCCTCACTCTTCCAGCTGAGGTTGCTTACTCAGTTGTGAGATTCCAACTGAGTCTTTCGGTTGAAGTAATTTTTAAGGGTTAAGTTTTAAAATCCTAACTGGTGTATTCCCCCTCCCCATACACCAGTAACTCGTTTCGGAACCATCAGTGTCCTAATAAGTTGATGGATTAAATTAATAATAAGTGAGGCGCAAAAAAATAATGATTCTTGTGACGCATGGACGCGCTTTTTTTGCGCGCATTTATCGCACGCGCCCAATTGAACAACTATTTTCTGGCGCGTGTGCCGCACGCACCCCGCACGTGGGGACGGTTGCATCGCGTGCAGCAGATCGCATTCAAGTTATTGTGCTAAAAATATTATCGCATCATCCCCTATGTTAATATTTTCCACAATTGGAAAGAAAGGGATGGAGAGGTCGCCTACTTAATTATTCATCTTAAATTAACAACTACAATAAATGTGTGAGAAAGATGGAAAATGATGAAAATATTTATTTTTCACCTTTTTCCATCAGAGTAAATGCACCTCAGAGTTAATTACTTTTAAAATGAAGAACTTTTCCATTCGTTTGTGTTTTAACATGAAATATAAATCATAACACCAATTTTGGTTGGGAGCAATTTTTCCACAAAATTTTTTGTACAACCAAAATTTATGTGACTACTTGGATGTACACCCTGGCACCAATCCTCGGTCATTCGAAACAACATGGTTTTTATGAGTAGAAACGACATTGTGCTTAATAGAAGACCACGTCATTTTGAATAGTCGTGGGTTAGAACTAGAGTGTACATCCAGGAACCAACAGCCACATATATTTTTATTGTGTCGAAAATCAATTTTGCAGTACAATTGCACCCCGACAAAAGTTGGTATTATTTGTATTATGATTTAAGTTCATGGAAAAGCACAAATTAGTGGCAACGTTCATGATTTTAAAACTAATTAACCCTTTAATCTATCACAAAAACTTTTCTACAACCAATTACTTCGTGTGCAACCAGTTTTGACCCGCGCCATAACCCGACTCGACCAGAACCCGCGTGTTTTTTTGAAAAAAAAATTGCCGCCTTACATATTATATACTATTATCTGTAAATATTAATAATTCTGTGGAGGTTGGCCGAGTGGTTGGGGCAGAGTGTTTAGAGCTCTGCTACTGTGTTGGCCCAGGTTTGAAACCTGAAGACCACAACCTTTTCATTTTTTTTAAAATATTTGACCTGTTGGGACACTTTGAAGTGTTCCAATTACGTTATTTGTAAATATATAATCTATTGGGACACTTTGAAGTGTCCCAATTGTTGTTTTTAGTTTTTTTTAATATGTTTTTTAAATTTGTTATATATAATATTTCAATTGTTTTTGTTTTTAAATTATTTGTTCAACTAATATTTATTAATATACAATTAATATTTTATTTTTATTTTTAATATATTTTAATAAACTTAACTAAAAATAAGAGTTGTGGTGACTAAAAGTACATGTTGTCGTGAATAAAAGTAACAATCCTTGTGAAAAATAGTAATATTTGTGAAACATTACCTTTCTCACGATAATAATTACTTGACCAAATCACTAAAAGTACACATTATCGTGAACAAAAGTAATTATTGTCGTGAAGAAAAATAATATTTGTGAAACATTACCCCCCTGCATATCAATGATTACTTTTTCATAACGACAATAATTACTTAACAAAATAACTTAAAGTACATGTTGTCGTGAATAAAAGTAACAATCGTTGTGATAAAAAGTAATATGTTTGAAACATTGCTTTTGATCCCTCTAAAGTGATAAACGTGGAAGAAGAGGAAGAATCTCAAACTCAAAAATCTGGAGACAACACTGATGAGGAGATAGAAGGTTGAGCTGTCTCCGATTCAGCATCAAGAAAAGGAAAGGAGAAAGTGACTGACACTAAAGCTAAGGAAATCTCGAGAAAACTTGGCTAGAGTTCGAAGAAAAGCATGCTAATCTGTCATCTGAATTTGGGAATCCAGCTTCTAGACAATAGGGTAAAGTGTATGTAAGGGATTAGGTGTTTAACATAACCCCAACCATTATTAACAAAATGCTTGGAACTCTTAATGATGATGTAGTAAATGATGTGGTGAGTGCAAAACTCGAGAGGGAAATGGCGAATGTTTTGGCCGGTGGTAGAGCATCAGAAAAAAGTGAACAGAACTGCTTCTTATCTCACATCATTGTTCTCAGTTCTTCATAAGATATCCATCAGAAATTGGCTTCCCACCTCAAACACTACCTCTACCCCTTTTGAGCATGTCCGTCTTCTCTATAAAATCCACACAGAAGCAAGAGTGAATATAGGGCAGTTGATATTTAACTCCATTGTTGCATTGTTATGACGACTTTCAACAAGCTTGTTTGTCCTACTCTTATCTATAATCTGCTGATTGATCAAGGCCTTCAAAGTTCTACAAGAGATGTGCAGATTGGGTTGTTGAATCTGCAAACTGTTCATCACAACTTTATGAATGATCCAAGAGTTGTTGACTTACCTTGGAAGGATCCTGACGCTCCAACCCCAGCTGCTGATGATATAGCTTCTGATGATGTTTTAGTTTCTATTCCAATATCTTTCTTGCAGGGTCACATACATGAGTGCAATGCTGAAATCTATAAGTTGGAACTCAAACGAGAAAAGCTTAAAGAGCTTCTTTCTTCCCAAAAAGGGGGAGAAGACAATGGTGAATATGAAAATGAACACTCAGGAGACAATGGAGGAAAAAAAGATAGTGGCAAGGCAAATGAGGAGGATGCTCATACTACTGCAAGCTCTAATAAATGTTGGGAAAGTTAAGTAAAGTTTTGATTGATTCCAAAACCAACTGACCCCAACCGAGTAGATGTTGCCAGATCCTAATGTTATCATTTAGGCTCGCTATTTGAGCAATGTTGAGATTTTATCTTTACAGGACTCCAGCTGAAGACGGGAACATGGCGTTACTCGGATAGAACTACAGATGGAAATTCAGATGTGTAACATCAGTTGTAAGAAAGACAACTGAGCGTTCAAGGGATAGAACATCAGATTGAAGAAAAACAACTGAGCGTTCAAGATACAGATCATTAGATGTAAAGAAGACAAATGAGCGTTCAAGCCAACTGTTCAGATGGAACATCAGTTGCATGACTCAAACTGATAGATCGACAACATGAAGTTCAAGGCAGCTGAGAGTTCAACTGATCCTCTTCAGACAGAATATCAGATGAACATAGTGATCAGATGGAACATCAACTGAAGACCACCCAGATGAAGACCAAACTTCTCAACCGACTAACCAATGTTGAAAGACAAAGGTTGAAGATTTGAAATTCAAATAGGAAGTCATGTGAAGGTTTGACGGTCTATCATTACCTCATTTGGCCCAATACAAGGTTGTCTCAGAAGGAAAGCAGAAGTTCACAGTTGCCAAATCGGGAAAATCTGCAGAGATGAGAGACAAGCCATCGCTTTCACAGAATAGAGATCAACGGCTCCTCCAACGGCTAGTTGATTCTCTCCGCCTATAAATAGAGGCCTTCATTCATTCACCAAGATATCGATAAGACAGAGAGAGATACACGAGCGAAAGAAGAACGATATACTCTACACAAGCTAAATTGAAATTAATCTCTAAGAACATCACTAGTTGAGAGTTCATAGAGTGTTAGAATCTGTCTTGGTGTTTTCAATCTTAGTTTGAGTCTTCATTTGTTCAAGCTTAGATCCTAGCTCACTTCTTTGTTCGAGCTAGTAGTTGGAAACCCACCCTCATACACATCCCCTAAAAAGGTTGTTAGGATCCTACTCTTCCCGAAATTGAGTAGATAGGTTGATAAGTACCCGTAAACTTATCTGTAAGGTTGATAAGTAGCCGTAAACTTATCTGAACAATTTCAAAGCCCGCGTAAGCTTTGTGGTTGCAGTCCTAAAGAATTTGGACTGAGTTGTGTGGACTCACAACTCCCCGTGGACGTAGGAGTTTTCTCCGAACCACGTAAATCCTTTGTGTGTTTGTGTTTTCTGTTCAGTTACTTATTGCATATCCAACTGACCAACTAACCAGCACTCAAAACTGCATCTTTACATTTTCAACTGATTTGGTTATTGACCGACCTTGCATCTGAGCGTGAGTTATTTCATACGAGTTATTGTTGTTTCCACCACATTCCGCACAGCACCACTCTTACAGCTGAGTTTTCCTACTCAGTTGTGATTCCAACTGAGTCCGTTTACTCATGTGTGGTTTTTATCAGGGGGTTGTTTTTCAAATTCATAACTGGTGTATTCCCCCCCCCATACACCAGAACTCATATCGGGACCATCAAGTGGTATCAGAGCAGTGGTTTAAAAGACTGATGTCTCTATTTCACGAGGTGTGAATCGAGGTGTTTTTCTTCAGTGGTCAACTGAATAGATCTTTTTTCACGCTAGTGCATATTTGCTTGCATTTGTTGTCTGTTTGTTGTGTGCAGATGGATGTTAAAGACAAGATTCTCGTCATGTTCTCGGTTGTAAACTATACATCCTAGAAAACTCGGATGAAGAAGATTCTGTTGTCCAAGCATCATCGAATGCAACAAGTGATTACATCCGGACCGATCACCATCATGGAAAAAGTCCTTCGCACTCCTACAAATCCCAATGAGGGGGATGCAACTGAGGTGATGGTTGAGAAAAAGCCAGAAGACTTCACTCCTGAGGAAGCAAAAGTAAGCCAGCTGGATATCTGGGCTCAGAGCATCATCATGTCCACAGTTGGACAAGACTATCTTCCATGGATAGAAGAGTGCAACACAGCTAAGGAGATGTGGGACATTTTGGCATCTCTTTGTGAAGGGAGTGACGAAACCAAGGAGAACAAGTTCTCCCATGCTTGTCAAGATTTTGACAACTTCTGTCTAAGAGTTGATGAAACCATTGATCAGTTTGAGCTTCGGTTCATGGATATCATCCGAAGGATTCAGTCTATCCGACGAGGAAAAGATACATTGAGAGAGATCAATCTCAAAGTATTACAAGCCCTACCAGCTGAGTGGGACACCTTCACCAACATTCATGAAAGCCGAGCTGATCTTGGAGAGATGGGAACTGACAGGCTGTTCTCAATCCTGAAAGGAAATGAATACAAGGTGAACCGAAGAAGATCAACTCAGTCCTCGGGGCAGACGAGTCGACTTGAGGATGTTGGTTCCGGAACAAAGACAGTAGCACTTCGAGCTGACTATTCCAAGCCGCGAACATCAAGGGCAACACGATCTATGGACACAGCTTCGAAGGAGCCGAGCAGAGAAGAGCTGCAACAGAGTATCGCCGCCTTGTCAAAGAAGCTGGCTGATATGGATACTCGGTTCAGAAAATACAAACGGTTCTATAAATCCAACCGAACTTAAGATAACTCAAAGCCTGTGACCAACAGTTGCTTTGAATGTGGCAAAGAGGGATACTTTAAAGCTGATTGTCCAGATCTGTCGAAGAAAGATAGAGAAGCGTTGAGGGCCAAACAAAATGCAAAGAACAAGGCCATGGTTGCAGAAGAAGCAGCTGATGACATGGACATCTTCACTGGCACCGAAGATGAGGACGAGTTGACTTCCACCAACAACGCTATCAGACAAGATCAATGTCTCATGGCATTTGGAACTGACCAGGATGATGCTGAGGTACATTCTAGTTCAGTTAATTTAAATTCTTCTATTGCTACTAACATGCAGGAAACAGTAGAGGAAGAGTTGGAACCCTCTTGGGGTGACTTCCTAGAACTCAATGAGGAATTGCATCAGCAATCGGTTGAGTTTAAGAATCTTCAAGAACAGTTTGCCAGGCTTGAAGAATCCTTAACCGAAAAGGACGATCTGATTAAAAGTCAAACCGAAGAGATTGATGATCTCAAAAGTCAACTGAGTGAGGCCAACCAAACTAAGGCTCCAACCGATGAGGAGTTGAAGGAACAGATCAAGGAGCAACATGATCAGTTGAACAAGCAAGAGGCACAGATCGACCAGCTGATGAAGAAGTCAGACGCACAGACCGAGCATATAGCTGTTCTCCTCAAGGATTTGCAAACTGAGAAGGACAACCTGATAAAGCTATATCAATCATCCAAAATCATCGAGAATCTCATCAGTTATCAAAGACAAATGGATGACGTGTCTAGACTCGGTTACGACATGGTCAAGGACTCTGGAATTCCACTCGCAACCTTTGTCAAGGCTGTGGATGTCACGGTTGCCAAACCAAATCCGGTTGAGTCTGCAACTCCCCAAATTAATCCAACCTCCACGTCACAGCTAGCACAACTAGCTAAGGAAACTGCAGCTGAGAAAGGAAAAGGAGTTGTGGATGGAGAACTGATGAATCTATCGGTTGGGACAACAACCGAAGGAGAATGTTCCAGGACTCAGAAGAGGAATCGGAGACGTCGGAGATACAATCAGAACCAACCTCAGAACCGACCTCAGAACCAACCTCTGAACCGACCTCTGAACTGACCTATAAACCGAACTCAGAACCGACCTCAGAACCGACCTCAGAAGGAATGGAATCAACAGAACCGACAAGGATTCAACCGTCAGAATCAACATCAGTTCCATCATCGAAACAACCAGAGGTTCAATCAGAGTCAACCAATGTGGAACAGTTCTAACAGCTGGAGATACTCATGCCAGAACATGAATCAACAACAGGACATGAACAGTTGTCGTCAATAGCCAGGACTATGGAATCAAACTCAGCCACAAAGATTCCAAAATGGCGTCCGACCTCATAGGCAAAACTAACAGGGTCAGAAACGTCAACAAAACAGAGGGAACGCCTCTCCTTCTAAAGCCCACAATGGGAAAAATCTATCTCCTTCCAAGAATCAGAATGTCAACAACAACAACAAGCCTAAGGATGACCGAGGTGTTGTTATAGTTGATAGAGAAGGAAAGATAATTTGGAATGACAAATCTATCCGAATTTACAGGGAAAAGCGACTCACAGTTCAAGGGGAAACTGGTTCTAACCCTCCAGGACCCAACTAAAATTGGGGACCTAAGTGTGTTTCTCTGTGCAGGAGCAGGAGGAACAGCTGAGGAAGAATAAAGCATCATATGCCATGTGGGTGATGGACAGTGGATGCTCGAAACACATGACAAATCTGAAGGATTTGCTTGGAAGTTTCGTGGAGAAGGAAGGACCATCAGTTACATTTGGTGACAACTCAAAAGGTCACACTAAAGGCTACGGTACCCTTGAAACCAATCTCGTGTCTATTCCAAATGTTTCATATGTTGATGGATTGAAGCATAACTTGCTCTCCATCAGCCAATTCTGTAATAATGGTTTCTCTGTCAAGTTTGATGCACAGGGCCGCAGGGTTAAAAATATCAGAACAAAGCAAGTCATATTGTTGGGAAATCGATCCCCAACCGAGAATGTCTACTATGCAGATTGGAATAGTAGTCCTCCTGACACCTGTCTGTTATCAAAGAGCAGTTCATATGTAAGCTGGTTGTGGCACAAAAGGCTCAACCATCTGAATTTCAAGACAATGAACCGACTTGCGAGACAGGAACATGCAAAGGGTATTCCTAACCGTGTGTTTTCAACAACACATATCTGCAGTGCATGTCAGCTGGGAAAGCTCGCTAGATCCTCCTTTCGGTTGAAAACGATTCCCTTAACCGACCGAGTATTGCAGCTGATCCATATGGATCTCTTCGGGCCTGTTACACCCAAGAGCATGAATGGTAACGAGTATACACTTGTTGTTACTGATGATTTCTCAAGGTACACGTGGACCATTTTTATGCATCACAAGAGTGAAACCCGAGATGAGCTACCCAAGCTGATGGATCGGATATCTAACCAACAAGAGATGAAAATCATTTCTATCCGATCAGACCGTGGAACCCAGTTCCTCAATGAAACCATCATCGAATACTGCGAGAAGCACGGAATCACTCATCAAACATCGGCTGCGCGTACTCCACAATAGAATGGAGTAGCTAAGCGAAGGAACCGAACGCTGAAGGATGATGCTACATCCATGTTGACAAGCTCAGCTCTACCAAAGAGATTTTGGGCTGAGACAATCAACACAGCCTGCTACACCCAGAACCAGTCTCTTCTGACCAAGCGGTTGGGAAAGACTCCATATGAGCTATGGAGACGCAGGAAGCCTGATATTTCATATTTTCGCGTTTTTGGTTCTAAGTGTTATATTCACAACAATGGAAAGACTCAGTTGAAAACTTTTGACGCCAAGGCTTCGAAGGGCATATTTTTCGGATATGCCGCTCGGATCAAGGCTTATAGAGTTTTTAACAACAGTTCTCGTGTTGTGGAGATAACACCTCATGTTAGTTTTAATGAATCTACTTTTGAGTGCAGGGAACAGGCTAAAGGACAACAAGCAGATCCACATGTTCCACCAGCTCTCACCAGATCGCAGGTTCTAAGGCAGAAGAATCTAGCTGAACCATTGGTATGGGCAACTGAGGATGATGATCTTTGTTCCTCTGAAGATGAATGTGAGGACCCCAGCTCATCTCAAGGGGGAACTTCAGCTGATGTTACTCCAACTGCATCAGCATCTGAAGCCCAACCGAGCCCGGTTCAAAATATTGTCTATGTTGAGGATCCAGACTCAACAGCAGATAAATCACCAGTTCTGAAGATCCCAGCATCTCCCACAGCTCAAGTTATCCCATCAGTTGAAATCACGGAACTGCCACTGTTGGAAGAAGAAGGAAGACGCAACAAGAGATGGTATGAAGATCATTCCAAGGACAACATCATAGGAGATCCAGCCAAAGGTGTGAGTACTAGAAGCAGAGTTGCAAATCCAGACTCAGCTGAGAAAGATTCCAACACTTACGCCCAATATGCTGAGGAGTTGGCAGTTCTTGAGGAGTTCGAACAGGCAGGAGATGTTGCCATGATTTCATGTTTCGTAGCTGATGTGCCAGAACCGAAGAATGTTGTGGAAGCTCTCAACTGTGTTCATTGGACAACAGCCATGCAAGAAGAGCTGAATGAAAGACCAAATGGTGTTAAAGTCATTGGATTAAAATGGATTTTCAAGAACAAGAGAGACGCCATTGGATTCATCGTGAGGAATAAGGCAAGGTTGGTAGCTCAGGGATATTGCCAACAAGAAGGAATTGATTTCGAGGATTCCTTCGCACTTGTTGCAAGGTTGGAAGCCATCAGAATATTTCTAGCCTATGCCGCATTTCACAAATTCAAGGTTTATCAGATGGATGTGAAGTGTGTCTTCCTCAACGGTGATATTAAGGAAGATGTTTATGTTGAACAGCCTCCCGGTTTTGAGACTGGAGATGGAAGAGTGTATAAGTTAAAGAAAGCAATCTATGGCTTGAAGCAAGCACATAGGGCATGGTATGACACTCTCTGTGGTTTTCTTCTGAACTCGGGGTTCAAACGAGGGTCAGTTGACAAAACACTGTTCACCATAAAAGTTGGAGAAGACATACTTGTTGTGCAAATCTATGTTGACGACATCATATTCGGTTCCAAGTCGGAGGAGTTGTGCGAGAAATTCTCAACTCTCATGAAGGAGAAATTCGAGATGTCGATGATGGGCGAGATGAACTATTTTCTTGGGCTACAAGTGAAGCAGTCAACAAAAGGGATTTTCATTAATCAGTCCAAATATACAAAGGAGCTCATCGCGAAGTTCGGTTTACAGTCAAGTAAAACCACACGGATCCTGATGAATACTAACTGGAAGATTGAACCTGGATCTGAGAGAAAACTCGTGGATGCCAGTAAGTATAGAGAGATTATTGGTTCTTTGCTATATCTAACTTCCAGTCGGCCAGATATATCTTACGCGGTTGGAGTGTGTGCTCGGTTCCAAGTTAAGCTAAGGGAAGCACACATGTTGGCAGCAAAGAACATCATTAAGTATCTGAAGGGCACTGTTAATGTTGGGTTGTGGTATCCAACTGACGACAATATCCAACTGTCCGGATACTGAGATGCGGATCTAGCCGGAGATCGGTTGGACAGGAAGTCCACATCTGGACACTGTCAGTTCATGGGAAGCAAGCTAGTTTCGTGGTTCTCCTAGGAACAAGCATGTGTTACCACTTCTACAACCGAGTCAGAGTACATGGCTGTCGGTAGTTGTTGCATGCAAGTGTTGTGGCTCAAGCAACAGCTGAGAGATTATGAAGTTGCAACTGGACAGGTTCCCATCCACTGTGATAGCTCAAGTGCCATTGTTATCTCTTTGAATCCTGTTCACCATTCTCGGACGAAGCACATTGACATCCGACATCATTTTATCCGAGATCATATTGAGAAGAAGGATGTATCTGTAGAGAAGATTCCAACTGAAATTCAGAGAGCCGATATCTTCACCAAACCTCTAGTCGAAGCACGATTAAAGATGTTGTGTGATCTCCTTGGATTGTTGGATCCATCAGATGAGGAATCAGCCGAGGTGAAGAGATAGATATCCATCTGAGGGGGAAGCTCAGATGAAGGGGGAATCTCAGATGCGGATCGCCAACCGAAGACATCAGACGTCAGCTGAATAGATGAACTCGAGTCAGCTGATGGTATGCCGCAACATTGGAACACAGCTGATTCCAACATCAGTTGGCAGGTATCATTTATGGCTGAAGGTGTTTGTGTCTTAAATGAGAATGTTTGAAATAAATTCAAACATTCCTGAGCATGTCAGTTAGATTAAAATAGCCATCATAGCGCATTTAATGTAAAGTACGGCTGAACATCAATAGCCTTACTTTATAGTGTGACTGGGCTGACATGAAAACAGTTCACCTTCTCACTCGCGCGTATTGGAACTCGGAATTCAATATCAAGTCAAAGCTAGTCAACAGTCGCAAGATCTCAGCCGTTGATGGATTCGCGCCATTTAACCTTGGCCGTCGATTTCAATCGACCCACTAACCTATAAAAGGCGGAAAATCAGGAAGTGATTTCTTACCTTCTATTCTTGTGATTATCTGCGTAACTGTTCATCGTCGTCTCTAATTCTGTCTCACCATTTCTGCTAAGTTCTTTCTCTCTCTATATATAAACTTCACTGCAATTTTTAAATGGCACTAAAAGCTTCCTCGCAAGGAAAGAAGATGGCATCATTGGGACCAGCTCTAGTCCCTTCGTCATACGAGGAGTCCTTCGACATGATGTTCTCCAAAATTCACTTCGAGTAGATTCTATCAGAAGACGCTCTGGACTCGCCGGTGTTATCTCCCATCGCCGATCTTCTCAGGGAGAATGGCCTTCTTAAGTGGGCAACGCTCTTCCCCACTCACCTTCTCAGGCGACAGGTCGGAGAATTCTACCTGAACCTGAAATCTCCCATCGACAGCCGAGATGGCCTTATTTCAGAAATCTCAGGCAGACAGCGAGACGTCCCTGCCAGAACGATCCGACGTGTAACCGTCTCCATACCGGTTTCCGATTTGCTACGCTCCATCATTCCACCAAATCTGACCGCCACGGACACCATCGAGAACATCACCGATGCAGATGCTGATCAATTTCTTGAGAATGCTCTCATCACTCCAGAAAAATTGAGGAGCAACATGCAGCGAACGAAGTTGAAACCCGAGCATCGACTTCTGTTCGATGTTGTATCCAAGGTTATCTTCGGATACAGCGGAGCTTTTGGGGACATCAGCCGACCAAAGCTCAAGCAGCTGATTGCTTTGGAGCACAAGCACAAGCACAACATCAACTGGTTTAAATACTTCGAACACCAGTTGATAATGGAGAAGCAGAAGATTACAGAAACCACAACTGACTCTGGAGAAAAGTTGTTGAGTGTCAAGGGAACTCTCAACTTTGGAGTTAAAATTTCTGCCCTGATCCTTCTCGCAACAAAGGATCAGAACATGGTATGGGAAGACTGTGAGGAGACCCCAGTCAAGAGACAAATGCTCTTCCCAACAGCCAAGAAGGCTCAGGATGTGATTAGGAGTGTCTACACTCCAAAAGACAAGAGGGAAGCTGTGAAAACAGCTGTGGAGAAAGATACAGCTGAGGAGCTGCCTCCAGCTGTCGGCCGCTCTTCCAAATCAACAGCTGCACGCCGACTCAGGGATGAGTCAGATAAGGATCAGGAGGAAGAGCCAGTTAAAAAGAAATTGAAGAAGCACCAGCTGAGGAGGCTCCAGCTGAGGAAGCACCTTCTGAGTCGAGTCACTCAGTTGAAGCAGCTGCCTTCGAGATTGTTCCTCGTGCAGGTGGAACAGATGAGATGGAAGGGATGGCAACCGATCCGGAAGACGAGCCGAACATGTCCTCAGATGCTTCCTCTTCATCTACAGAATCCGAAGATGTTCCAACCTCCCCCACGGCAGGAGCTGATGCCATACAGCCCAAACAGGTTATCTCAACCGACACTCAGCCAGATATTCCGAGCTCCCCGCTCGATGCCAACATTGAGACCACTTCTTTGGCCAATGTTGAGGAAACTCTTGCAGCCAACATCCCCACACAGTCAGAAATTCCGAGCTCCCCGCTCGATGCCAACATTGAGACCACTTCTTTGGCCAATGTTGAGGAAACCCTTGAACCAATCCCTTATGAAAATCTCTCTCCTTCCCCCATCGACGAAGAAGCTGATCGTCGAGCTGTCACACTAGAACATGAAGGCAAGTTGGCCTACTGCTTTCAGAAGCTGATCGGGATGTTCCCCGAGGCGTGCGACATGCCCACCTTTGCCACTCTCGGAACTGAGCTGCTATATCAATTCAACATCATATTCAGCCACTGGTATGTCAAGGAAGATACCATCCGCATACACAGCTGGAACCAGCTCAAGGCCGATGAGTCGCGTATAAGGGACTACTTCAACTACACCAACCTTGAAGTTGCGTACAACAACAAGGTTGCACTGCTGACTCCTCGACTGGATATCAGCAAGGCTGAAGGAAGAGATACAAGGGAGACAGCTGAACAAGACCGTGTCGCCTTCCTTGACAACATGCTGGTCAAGTCTGCTGATTTCATCGATGACCTTAACGCAGCCGCCGCAGCAGCCAAGCAGGAGGAAGAAGAGCTTCAACAGTACCTGGCCAATCGCCAAGCCATGGTTACTGTTGAACAGCCAGCACCTTCTGACCAACCAGCTCCAGCTGATCAGCCAGCACCCTCAACAGATGAAATTTATGAGCTGATCGCTGAGAGGGTCAATCAACTGAGGAAAGAGATGCTTGCCAACATCCAGCTCAACAGAGATGAACAGTTGAGGATGATGGAAGCTCAGGATGAGAAGCACAAGAAGTTGCTGGAGGACAATGATGCGCTGAAGATACAGTTGGATGATCTTTCAACATCAACCGGCAAGGACATCACTGACCTGAAGACATCAGTTCTTGGCATCAAATCAGAACTGAACGTGCTCAAGTCCATATCTGAGTCCAATCTTGCCAAATCTCAGCAGACACAAGATGAAGAATGGGATTCTCGGTTTGAATCCAAATGGGCTGAGTTTGTCGCCTTCCAAACTGAAGTCACTGAAACCTTCGCCGCCATCAAGAAAGCTGATGAAGAGCGCCGCGACAAGGAACTGGCGAAGAAGGTTGATGTAGAATGCGCTGTCGATGAACTCTTCGACCGGATTCAGCAAGCTGAACTGAAACTCACCTCTCTGGATGGCTCAGTCGCAAGCCTTATTGCTGATGCCAAAAAGGGGGAAGATGTGATGCAGCAAGATGAGATCGGGAAAGATGAGACACCAGCCGAAGAATCTCAGCTGAAGAAGACCCAGCCGAAGAAGACAGCTCAGAAGAAGAAGTCCGTTCCGAAGCCAACCGACAAGAAACAACAAAAGCTGAAATCTATTGTTGTCGGAGGAGACGAAATGGCTAAGGATATGGAACAAGCAAAGGAGTATGGAGTTTCCTACAACTCCATAGCCGAGATTGCAGTCTAGCTCGATGCTAAACTCGACGGTATCACAACCGAAGAGTGTATTGCTGCTACTAAGGCTATGGATATTCCGGAAAAGGACTACATGAATCCTGAATGGATCAAGAAATTCGCTGCCAATCAAGCTACAATAATGAACAAGTTTGAAGAAGAACTTGCCAAGGTTACCAACAACTTGGACAGGAATATTGCCTCCCGCAGCCGACGACGAATTGAAAAACACCAAGTGAAGGCTGAAGCAAGGGTGAAGCAGCAAAAGACTGCCTGGGAAGATCAAGCTTCAAAGTCGCTTCAAGCATGTCGACAAGTAAATGCCAGTTGAATGGAATGATGATTGGGAATCATTCAAGCAAGAGTTTGTGAATGATTTCTACTATATGAAGGTGTTCACAACTGAGGATCCAAGAAGAGCCTTCAAGGAAGCCCTGACTGAGCTACACTCTGGGGATCCGGGCATGTTCAGCCAGTTCAGACGTACAATGATCGATGCTAAGCTGGATATGAACACAGTCCCTGTCCCTCAGAAGGTCACATATCTCCCTCCATTCATTCTAGATACAAGAAATCCTAACCGACAGAAGATCGCAGCTGAGGCAAGAAAAGAAATCCGGGCATGTTCAGCCAGTTCAGACGTGCAATGATCGATGCTAAGCTGGATATGAACACAGTCCCTGTCCCTCAGAAGGTCACATATCTCCCTCCATTCATTCTAGACACAAGAAATCCTAACCGACACAAGATCGCAGCTGAGGCAAGAAGAGTGTGTCAAAAACATGGAGTGGATATATCAAAGGAGTCAGATGCTAAAAGAGAATTTTTTGTCAGAATTATTGGGAAGTATGGGCTGAAGTATTAGCCAAGTTAGAGTTTTTGAGCAAATGATGTATTTTGTTCTTTGTGCTTATCTATGTAAACATCAGTTGTAGTGAAAACTTTCATCATATATCCGATTCACCTTGACGTACAATCTCTAGTTGTCCAAGCTCTGAATCGCAAAGTTATTTCAATACCATGTTATAACTGTGCTAACCCTTTGATGTTTAATCTTATAGACTGTCCAGAATTTCAGCTGAGATTTTAGATAGGTCAGTAGGGTTTAGATCAGTAGGGTTTTGGCATCATCAAAAAGGAGGAAATTGTTGGGAATGTTAAGTAAAGTTTTGATTGATTCCAAAACCAACTGACCCCAACCGAGTAGATGTTGCCAGATCCTAATGTTAGTATTTAGGCTCGCTGTTTGAGCAATGTTGAGATTTTATCTTTACAGGACTCCAGCTGAAGACGGCAACATGGCGTTACTCGGCTAGAACTACAGATGGAAATTCGGATGTGTAACATCAGTTGTAAGAAAGACAACTGAGCGTTCAAGGGATAGAACATCAGATGGAAGAAAAACAACTGAGCTTTTAAGATACAGATCATCAGATGTAAAGAAGACAACTGAGCGTTCAAGCCAACTGTTCAGATGGAACATCAGTTGCATGACTCAAACTGATAGATCGACAACATGAAGTTCAAGGCAGCTGAGAGTTCAACTGATCCTCTTCAGACAGAATGTCAGATGAAGATAGCGATCAAATGGAACATCAACTGAAGACCACTCAGATGAAGACCAAACTTCTCAACCGACTAACTAATGTTGAAAGACAAAGGTTGAAGATTTGAAATTCAAATAGGAAGTCACGTGAAGGTTTGACGGTCTGTCATTACCTCATTTGGCCCAACATGGCCCAACATAAGGTTGTCTCAGAAGGAAAGCAGAAGTTCACAGTTGCCAAATCGGGAAAATCTGCAGAGATGGGAGACAAGTCATCGCTTTCACAGAACAGAGATTAACGGCTCCTCCAACGGCTAGTTGATTCTCTCCGCCTATAAATAGAGGCCTTTATTCATTCACCAAGATATCGATAAGACAGAGAAGAGATACACGAGCGAAAGAAGAACGATATACTCTACACAAGCTAAACTGAAATTAATCTCTAAGAACATCACTAGTTGAGAGTTCATAGAGTGTTAGAATCTGTATTGGTGTTTTCGATCTTAGTTTGAGTCTTCATTTGTTCAAGCTTAGATCCTAGCTCACTTCTTTGTTCGAGCTAGTAGTTGGAAACCCACCCTCATACACATCCCCTAAAAAGGTTGTTAGGATCCTACTCTTCCCGAAATTGAGTAGATAGGTTGATAAGTACCCGTAAACTTATCTGTAAGGTTGATAAGTACCCGTAAACTTATCTGAACGGTTGCAAAGCCCGCGTAAGCTTTGTGGTTGCAGTCCTAAAGAATTTGGACTGAGTTGTGTGGACTCACAACTCCCCGTGGACGTAGGAGTTCTCTCCGAACCACGTAAATCCTTTGTGTGTTTGTGTTTTCTATTCAGTTACTTATTGCATATCCAACTGACCAACTAACCAGCACTCAAAACTGCATCTTTACATTTTCAACTGATTTGGTTATTGACCGACCTTGCATCTGAGCGTGAGTTATTTTATACGAGTTATTGTTGTTTCCACCACATTCCGCACAGCACCACTCTTACAACTGAGTTTTCCTACTCAGTTGTGATTCCAACTGAGTCCTTTTACTCAGTTATGATTTTTATCATGGGGTTGTTTTTAAAATTCATAACTGGTGTATTCCCCTCCCCCCCTCCCCATACGCCAGAACTCGTATCGGGACCATCAATAAAGATCTGCAGTAGAGATAATTTGGAGTACAGATGTTGCTAGATGGGAGTGATATGCATGCAAATCTGACTTTGTGTTGTTTGCATATGAACACTTTTGTCTTTTTGTGTTTGGATACTCTAAATATGTGACTATGATCTGGATTTGTTTTTATTATGATTTCGTGGTTTTTGGTAGTATAATGATATCATATATTGCATATGTTGTTCTTTTTCTTGATCATGATCTGTTAGTTCTGTTTTTTGAAACTTCGTGATATGTTTGTGATAGGGGGAGATATTGTGACAGGGGGAGAAATTGAGCTTGATCTATATTTGTCTTCGTTGATTTCTTTTGTGTGCTTCAAGGGGAGCAGTTGTTGCTCTTGTTATATTCATATCATGTTTGCACAGGTTTTGGAAAGAAAGACAAAAAAGGGAGAGATTGTTGAAGTCAAGTTTTGACTTCTATAATTATTGATTATTTAGTGTATAGTTTTTGTTTTGTCTTTCTTTTATTTGGTTGGCAGGTGAGAAAATAAAGGGATGGGGATTAGCTGACATGGAATGGATAAAGTCAAAAAAAGTGGAAAGCTGCACATGAAAATTAGTGGTTAGTTGTTGGAGTAAAAATAGAAACTGCAGCTGCACGTGAAAGATGGAGCAGTTTTCTATTGCAATGAAGTAAGAAAGTGAGTAGTGGAAATATGACTGCAGAATGTGGGACGTGCGGTTTTGGTGGAGTGCAGCTCAAGCATTCAAATCCAGTATAAATAGAGATAGAATCTGTGTAGATATTTACACTTCCAAGTTTAGAGTTTTAGAGCAAATAGAATTTTTATTCAACTTTAGTTTTTATCTTCGAGGATAGCAGTTATAGCTTTAGTCACTATTTCTTGTGATAAAGCTTTACCTTTTCATGACCCACTTTACTCGAAGATTGCTTTTTATAATTCACGATTTTATAGTGAAGTTTTTGCCCTGAGGCACTTTGCGAGATTATTAATTTATAATCTTGTGAGAAATTATTTTCATTGTGTTCTTTTATTTTCCACTGCCTTTGTTTCAAAGTTGTTTGCTCTTTAGACACAACTTTGATCACAACTCTGTTTGTGTGAGTGAATCTGATACCTCCATGTTCCAATATGGGTGGCTCAATTCATCATTTACTATGAGCATAGTTTGAATTTAGGAAATTAAATACTGTAGTGAAGGCAAAAACTCACGAGTGACGTGCAGACACCCAACATTTATTATTAACAGTTAAATTAGTGAATAAAATGTAATTAGGAGTAGCTAAAGGATAATTATTTAAAATTTAGAATTTATTTAATCCATAATTAAAATTTATTAATTTCTAATTACAACTAATTGAACATTATTTTTTTGAAAATTATAAAACGCTAAATAAGTAATTTGATAAAATGCAACGACAAGAGTAGGCTACACAACATGCTCAAAAAGATCATCTTACCCCCCCCCCCCCCTCCCCTAACCCCCAACCCCCAAAAAAAAAACAAAAAAAAATACTCGAGCATCACACACCCGAAAGTATGATTACCGTTATAATCTGCAGAACTCTACTTGATCTGATGATGAAGTGGATCTGGTCTAACCTGTCAATACACACGCGATAAAGCCATATACCGACCCGTAGAAAACTACAGGAGGTTTCCTCTACTGATACAATGCCATATGCCCCATATACTTCCAACATCATAATGAATGCTGTGTAGTGTTGTTAAGAACGCTTCCAATTGCACAATGTCAACATCACGATGGAGTGACGTAGAGCACAGGAACCAGCCCGGCCAGTTTCCCATCCCTGCCAGGACGTTTCTTCTTGACCTGCACAGCAGCTTTGCAGTTAGCAAACTATGAGGTAGTCCCATTGTTGAAATCACATGTGCTAGTAGGCAAACATGAAGAAACAAGTATGCTAGCGCAGAAAGTTTTGCTACTTATATTTTAAAAGATATCTGAATTTAAACAATCAAACTTTAACTCAACGAACAGGCTATATTGCGATTAAGGATCCATACAAGTTTTATTTCTCTGGCCTGACTTGGAGATCATTCATATAAACTTAGCTTTAACTCAACGAACAGGCTATATTGCGATTAAGGATCCATACAAGTTTTATTTCTCTGGCCTGACTTGGATATCATTCATATAAACTTAGTGCTACAATGAGTAAAACTAGTTTTCCTCTATGGTAGGAATGGTCATGGATAAGTTTCTGACAGTCATGATGTGTATATTTGTATATGAGAATCAAATTTTTATACAAATTGATTATACAGCGAACTAGGGGTTAAAATGGGTCCATCATCTGCTCAGCCCCTACATTAGAAACACATATAATGATATAGGTTGAGTGGGCAAATGCAAAATCTTGACGGCCAAAGGAGTAATCTCTCATAAGTTGCGTGATCATCATGCTTGCAACTTTCAGGAAGTAACATAGGAGACAAACACACAATATTCATAATGCAATTCTCATGAAGCATATTAACAGGAATTATACTTACATAATACCATCCATCTACTTCATCTTCGATCTCTAAATCTTCACCAGCTGTAAGGCTAAGCTGCAGGTATCAGAAAGCATATGGTTATTCACACGCGAGAACTACAGCAGAGACATTCACGAAGTTACAATTAACATAAGACATCAGGATTAAGCCTGACTTAGCTTTCTGCAATTGGCCAGCTGTAAAGTCACAGTTCAGCACAGAACATGTTAAATTACCTCATCATCACCACCAGCAGTGAAGTCATAAAGTGCTGTCCCGAACTGTGGATTCCCTGTCCCTGAAGATGGCCGTCCATCACTAAAACTCTGGGACCCAGACCTGGACCCAGAGCCAGCTAAAGGATTCTCAAATGCCTCGTGTCTATTGTGATCAGGTGATGAATAAGGCGGAGGTTCTTCTCTTATCTGCATATATTATACATTAAACTCGCTTCTTTGCTTAACGATTGTACTGTGAAAATAGTAAGTTCAAGTATCATACTGGGGAAGCTGGACCCTCATATGCAGCATATCTACTTCCACCTGGCCTTTCCTGCTTAAGCAAACTCAAAAGTGTTCATTACAGTGTATCGAATCCCTTGGATTGGCGAACAGGGTAAATGCAAATCTAGAACTATGACATTAATAATAGAATATTGCTTTTTTTAATCTATGTTGTGCCTACAAGTCAAGATATTATGGACAGAGTAAGTTTCGTATGATTTGTCTTAGTGATGGCAAGTATTAGAAAACAAAAGCACTAACTACATACAATGCAAATGGCACTCTTCGAAACATTGAATTAGCAATCTACATATGAGTCTACTAATTTTTTTCAGGTACATGACCATGTAAGTTTCTTTCAAAAGAAGGTCTTTCACTTCATTTTTCACACAAATCTAAGGGGTATTTGGTTCAAACCTGGGGAAAGGGAAAAGGAAAGTACAATAAAGAGAAAAAAAGGAAAGGAATGATTTCAATTTCCCAATTTGTTCGGTTCAGGACCACAGAGAGAATTGAATTCCCCCTGATTCCCTTTTTTACTGTTTGGATCAATAAAGAGGAATCAACTTTGGTGGTGGTGATGGAGGAGGTGGCGGTGAAGGGTGTGGTGACGGTGGAAGAGAAGGGTGGTGGAAGCAGCGGCAGTGTGCCGGGGGTTGGGTGGTGGTGGTGGTATAGGAGACGTGGCCAGGGGGTGGTCGGCGAGTGGGGGTGTGGGAGTGTGGGAATGGTAGTGGTGGGGGTGGTGGAGGGATAGTGGGGAAGAAGGATATGGGGGGAATGCAAATCCCAAGTAGGGTGTGGAGAATGGAAAACCCTCAAATGGGGAATTCAAACACCCACTAAGAAAATCACAGGTCTTGATTCCCTTTTCTTTCCTGATAAATATAACTTTCCATGCAAGGACAGTCGGCCAACTTCTTCAGGCTAATTCACAGAGCAAAATACAGCCAACTCCTCTATTAGATGGAAACAATAGGGAGTTTGATGAAAATGTATCCATACCTTGGGTTGTGAAGACCCATAAGAAGATGCTTTTGAACTGAATAATGATGGATAATTCATTCCTCCAAAGTGGGAGGATATGGACGTCTCAACAGATCCTACTGAATCTGGGGATGAAGAACCAGATGATCTTGCATCATATTCCTGCAGAACACAGATATTTAGAAAGTTGTTTGCCAATGATAGATTTTGAAGAACCATGAGGGCTCCTAACCTCCGTTTCTGTAGTTTCTAATAGAGTCTTGGCCCACATATCATCATAACTCATAGAAGGTCTGGAAATTATGTTCTCTTCCTCAACATCAGGGGCATCCGTACCAGCACCAGCAAGAAATTCATTGACCTAACATGCAGCAAGTATAAAGTGAGCCTCTCAAGTTTCAATAACAAGAAGAAAATTACATCTCCATCAACTACTGGCATCCTAACCAAAGATGTTACATCTCATATTTGCTTTTTTAATAACTCTTGATCACAAAGAATTGCTCTTCATGAATTTTTACCAAATATTCTCAAGACTCAGCCCTCCAAATTCTTTAGGTTGTGTAACCAGTTCAGGCAACAAGACGAGAATTCATCAAAACTATCATTATAAATCGTTCATTCTCTTTCCCATCAAACTTGCTATTCCTTTTGGCACCCAAAATTACGAAAGACTAGGGATGGTGAAGAGCTTAAAGTTTATTGCATTAGTGTCACCCAAAATTACGAGAAACTAATTATAGTAATGCATCATCCAGTGTGAGAATCAATCTTGGCCATCCATTTAGCCAAGATCTATGAATCAGAGTTGTTCCTATTTCCTACACTAAGGAGTATTCCTGCAAATCATCCTTATTGTAGGAAAGAGGAATAATCCGGTCCATAGATATTCACTAAATGGATAGCCAAGATTGATTCTCACGTCGGTTGATGCATTTTGTTAATTGCTTTGATGCACCATAAAATTGACGGATTGTATGCATTATTACTTTGATGCGCCGTAAAAATAGTTGTACAAACAAATCCCCAATATTGTAGTTTTCCTGCTAAATCTTTATATTAAAAAGCATTTTTGTAGAAATTTATCAACAAACCAATTATTTCACATATGCACACGTAAAAGAATGGCCAAAGGCAATGAAAATCCTAAAGCAAGTAGTACCTATTATTAAATTGCAACAGACAAAACAAAGTATTGACTGATATATATATATTGAAGATATAACCATTAGATCTTAAGACCAGTTCATTGATTCTTACTCTGTTCATAGCAGGTGCACCATCATCGGCAAGATTCGCAGCCCAAAAATTAACTAGGTCATCATCAAGTGCGTCTGGCTCAGCTGCCTTTGTTTTGACAGTTTCATAGATAAGATCGGGAACCCTGGTCTTGGAAGCTTCATAAATAAGATCAGAAATCCCTGTGGCAACAGCAGGGTCATTGAGGCCCGTTGACGCGCTTATATTGTGCCGAGTACGATAGATATCAATGAGTTTAGCACTGTTTCATGATACCACATACAAGGAAAAAAAACAGTTAGACTGATTCTTTTACAAACTGAGATTTCTCTTATCAACATCAAGCATGATATAGAAATGGTTAATTATCCTGCAAGACAGTAGTTTATGTTTTCCGTCGGGGCATACAATTTCTTAGGAATTACTGTCGTGCAAACCATAATTCTAAAATACCATGCTTGTTATATACAATACACCATAAGCTAAGTTCAAATGCATCATGTATCACCACTCACATAATATCCACTATATTTCAACAAACAAATATCTCACCCTTTTAATAAAGTTGACATATCAATGATTAAAAAACACGAGTTCTCCCTCAATTTGATCTTCCTCTTATAGACTACATTTTCCTCCAACTCTTATAGAAGCCTAAAAGTACTAGGAGACTTCAAGACCAGCACCTACACTCACCCCACCTTCTACCTATAGGCTATAACAACTTCACAGTCTACTGCTTAAAAACATTCCCCCTCTTCCAGAATTGAAGCCTCCATAAGCATCATGATTCAGGTGACCATTAAAGTCCAATATCATCAGCTAAGATGTAAAGCAGATGGGAGAAAGTACCTTGTTGGGCCTAAAGGAAGATATTTTGCTCTCGGAACATAACAAAAGAGAGAGACGAGATCTAACAATCTCTCATGAGTCTCATAGAGCTTCTTAAGTTCCTCATCCGTCCATTCTTTCTTGGCATTGTCATGATTACGCATCTCCCTAAACATTCAAGTGTAAAAAGTAGTTGAGAAGCCATCAAGACAGTCAAAACTGAAAGAGATAATAAACATTATTCCTTACTTTATGAGTTCATCTTGTGCACTATACATTTCGTCTAGGACTTTAAGCATAGGACTTATTAGAGATCCGAGGCCAGTACCACTTGCTCCCTGATCTTCACCATTACTAGTATGCATGTCTGAAAACTGAGATTGTACACCACCTTGAGCCAAAGTATGCAAAAATTCATAGATCTGGAGCCTATAAGGCTCGCCAGATCTAATTGCCATAGTTGTAAGAGCCTGAACAGCAACAATGCGAATCTGGCATGCACACACAGAGAACCCAAGTTAGCATGCCCTTCTTTGTTTCAAACGAATCAAAACAAACTTTAATTATCAAATAATGTGGGAGACAGCAAGAGCTTTCCCTATAATGGATATTAACTGTCCAGATTATACAACTCCAACCTTGAGTTAAATGTAATATTGGATACATTTTAAAATCATTACAATTTGACACTGGCCAAGCTTTATTAACATAAAGCTATACCACAGAAAAGCATAAACGAGTTTAAGCTGGACATTTATTCCCAAAGAAAGAAGACAACTAGATAATTTAATTACAACACTATATGGCTATAAATTATAATATCCTCATTAAATGACAATGTGTTGCTTAGGATTCAATCTGTAGCTACCTCCGAATTCAAATATCAACCAATTTCTCAAGTAGCAAGTGGACATGGAAGAAAACAAGGAACAAGCAACAAACCTCCCAGCTGCCACTGAAAGCACACCTTTGAAGGCGAGTCAGAGCCCCAGCAAGTGTTGGATTACGGGAGCTTGCAGCAGCTACCATTTTATCTGCATCCAACATCATCAATGCAGTACCAGGTGGGGTTGCTGACTCCCAAGCATATTCAGAGGCAGCGTAATTTGCATTTTCTCCAAGGAACCAAACCTACATATGATTAAACATACATTAGCATTGGTCAAATTATCTGTAAGCTGTAGGAAACTTAAATATGCATGATGTGATTTATAGAGCAAATAACTCACTGCTGCTTGAACTAATCTCTGCAATGCAAGCGCCGACTTAGGATCAGAAGCAGATACTCTATCAATTGATGTAAGTCCCAAAACTGAGCCAGGTTGAGGAGGTGGTAAGTCAAGAACTATTGTGACAGCTTCTAACGCTGTGTGTTTTCCATCAGGTCCAGCTCCAACCAGACAAGTCTATGAAATATACAACTGTTAGGCAAAGATGTGAAAGTAGAGCAACAAGTTATCTGAGAAGATCACCTAAACATACTTTCCACAATAGCTGAAGAACATCAGCATCTATCTTCCCTGGAACTTTAGTCGCAAATACTCTAGCAATTTCAAGAAGAGTAACTGCCATATCTGGTGTGGCCTAAAAACACAAATAAGAAAGTGCAAATGTAAGAACACAGCATTTTGCATGTGCTTGCAAAAGTGTAAGACTAAGCTCAAAGTTGGGAATGTTTTAAAGCCATGCATCATGCAGCACAAAAGTATACATAAATGCACCAGAGAGGGATGAAAATATATGAAAAAAGAATATCATCGCAAAGGCCCTGATTCTAGCCAGTTGAGAAAATACATAATAAAAAAATAAAACAATAAAACAATAAAACGAAAAATCATCTCTTGCATCCCTAAAGCCTAAAAAATAAAAAAATAAAATAACAATTATGATGGACCTTAAGAGTAAGAATTAAGAGCCCAAAGGAAAAAAAGTTTAATGCATAGGGCCAAACAGAAAGAGGAGCAACATGTCTACAAAGATAAATACAGTCTTCAGCCACAGTTAGTACCTTGAAACGAGCATGCAGCGTGAGCAATATATCATTTAACAAAGTTGCTGGCCAAGATGGATCTGAGAGCTCAGAAGCAATTATAGATTCCAGCTCGTCAAAAGATTCATATGGACTTTGCATCCATATCAATGCTTTAATCACCATGGCACGCACATAAACACATTCACATGCAACAGTAGTCCGCACAACCTCCATTAATGAAGCCAACAAACTCGCAATTGTGTCCTTTGAACCAATCCCATTGGATACTGGGGGAACTTTACGACCTAGCACCAATAGCATAAGGAAAAATAGAATCTATTACCAGGAGAGCTGTAAAGTCATAATGCAATGTAATGTAATCTAGCCGTATACAAGTACAGAAGTTGATTTAAGTAAATATAAATGCATCAACGTATGCATATTTTAAATAGCTGCTTTAAAATGACAGATGCTTAGAACTGAATGAATGAGCAATGCATGAGGAGAGTAGCAGTTCCAATCAGGCAAGATGAGAAGTCACCCAATAAGCAGACCTATATCATGGAAGTGGAACAACATCTATTGTCATGAGGATCAATCAATTCCCTAGAAGGAAGGAATCAATAATCACACCCCTAGAGCATGACTATCCAAAAAGGAAAACAAAAACTAAGCTGAACTCATTATCCAACAAGAATTAATCTAACATTTGAATAAAGAAAGTAGTTTGCACTTAGTTTTTCATCGGAGGAACATGAACTCTAGACTGACTAATGAGAGGAAAGGGTATGATTCTCGCAACTTCTACTACTTTTTGTCCATAGATGACACGTAAAATATTTACACCAATTCCTTGGTTTCCTTCCAAACCATTTGCTTCAACCCCCCAGCAAAAGAAGTAAACAATCAAATCATTATCCTACAACTATGAACGAATGTACTGGACAAACGCCATCAACAGAATGATTGTCTTCATTGCACACCCACAGATTTAAAATCAGTAAACAATAAAACCTCGTCACAGTTTTCAAGAGCTAAAACTATAAATTTCAGCTAGATAAAAAAGTTATGCATGCTTGCAAATATACCACACATGTTTTAGTTCACAAAGTAGGAAAAGGAACAAATGCCCGAAAGTTGGAAAGTACACATGGGAATTAATATCGATATCATCCGAGACAATATTAGATGGTAAATAACTTAAGACACGCATATAAAGGATAGTTTGCAAGAAATGCTAGTTCCAAGAAGGGTCTGGTCTAGTATAAGGCATCAAATTCTCCGCTTACTAAAGTATGCTTATCCAAAAAATGCTTAACAGTATTTTGCCATTTTACTTTTTCTTTGAGATCAAAAAGCTTATAACAAGTTAGTGAATGTTCCAGTTCATCATCCTTTACAGGTAAGGTCAGCAAACCAAACTAATATTAAATTTGTACTTTTTCAGGTAATCTCAAAATCTAATGGCAGCATAGTCCTCATTTCCAAATTTATATATGTGATTGCCCCTCTAACAACCACCTAAACTATAAATTACAAGCTATTTGATGTTCAAGATAATGATAACAACCATTGTTCTGCACCTGTAAAATGTAGAAAGTGGCATAATTCATATAATCTATATAACAGTTCCAATCCATGACAACCAGCTTGAATACTTTTTAGAAGACATGATGGACATTATAAACAGCATAGTGCAGGTAACACAAGCACTACCTTCAGATGGTGCAGTTGGATTTATATCTGGATCATATGAGTCATTGTTGTCAGAATAAGTATTAACTTCAGCTCCTTCATCAATATCCTGGAGACCTAATGCGAAAGCAGCAGCACGACTTTTTCCCATTTCCTGGACAACTCTGGCCGCTGCATGCAATATAGGTCGAGAGAAACTCCGGAAAGAACTTTCCAACCTGTATATGTAAAGCCAAAAAAAACACGTGTTTAAATCTCATAAAAATATACTACTGATAATATGATGTCTACATGACTTTAGACATCTTGTCACATTGAGTGGACAAATAGAAAACTAAAAAGAGGACTATGACCTTCGCATGACAAGTTTGATCAGTGGCTGTGGACGCCTGGTCTTTGTTGACTTATCTTTCATGTCCTTAGACGGAGCAGCATCTTTTTCTTCAGAAGTCGGGTCTTTCATAGAAGGTGTATCTGGAAGCTTGAGAATTTCTCTACTTAATCGATACCATCCAGCAGCTCTTTCCTCAGTCCTTATCGATTTAGAAAAAGAAATAAACTATTATGAGTATAAATGGGAAAATGGCCTGGGAAAGTATGCATGCATCAGCTATGCACACAATTTACCCATCAGAAGTCCAAATAAAAGAAAAACTAAAAAACTGCAATTGTAATCATGTGTACCTTTCTGAGCTATCAAATTTACCCAGGACACAGAGTATTGCCTCAAAACAAACTCTTTCACTGGGATCCAAGAGAAGTTGGTAAAGGACAGAATTAAACTGAGACTTGATGTCTGGACGTTCTGCACTCACAATGTTTCAAATTTCATCTCATTATCATCAAAGATTACAGTTTAAAATTTAAACTGCAGAGTGAAGGTAAGACTTTAGAGTTTATAGAAAACTTGTACCATCCAAAACTCGAGCTCTGGCCACCGTATGACACAACTTAGCAAGTGCAACTCTAGCAAGAACGTCATGCAAATGCAGGACATCCTGCAGGGCCCCTGATTTATAGAAACTATGATGAAGATAGTAGTAAAAGGAATTCAAGGATGGTTTTCACACAAATATAAAGGAACAAAAGCTAGGGAATATCGGTCATACCCCCAGGTTGGACATGCTTTCCTGCAAACACAAAAAATATGAAGATTAAAGATTATACGGAATCTTGAATTTTCACATATGAATATAATATGATCCCAGCAATAAAGATAGTAGTACGGCGAGGAATATATAAAAAAAAGTATCCACATAATGGGGCAGACCATTTTCTAGAACCTGACACAATTATCCCTCTCAGGTAAATCTTGGTTAAAGAAACAGCTTTTGTCTACCATAACTTTAATTTCAGAACTCATAGTAGACAAACCCAAGCTTTTAGACCCTCTTTGATGATCCTCAGGCCCCCAATGACTGCTCTAAAGAGGTCATCATGCCACAGGAACTTTGCATGCAATTTAAGAAGTTGATTTGAAAGATCACATTATTTTGTTATTTCATAAAAGTGATCAAAGAACAACGGTCCATTAACATACTTAAAGAGGGACAAGTGACAACACATTAAATAAAAACGAGATTTTGCTATTCAGCTCAGAACTTATGACCCCGTTAATTAGCAGTATTTCAGAAACCTTCTGAAGTCTTTTAGCTACAACTAAAAATGATGAATTTCTGGTACATGCACAGAGGCTTATTCAGCATTCAGTTGAAAATGGTTTTGCTTCTATAGCAACCTCTGTTCTTCTCACAATTGGATCTTACAATATTTTATACAAATTAAGAAGAGAAAAACTTGCAGTTAGCAAAAAAAGAAGCATGCATATTGAGAAACCACAATACATACAGAACAAAGAGTCATGTTATGAAAATACACAGAATTCCAAAATGTCTAGTACTCAACTATCTTCTCGCCAAGTCAACGCCAATTTCTATGCCTTTCTATGAACAACTTTTGTAACAAAACTCAGAGAAATTTCAAAGTGTATCATTACCTAATGCCATTGCAACTGCGTAGGGATCTTTTGAGGCTAATTCAGATAGAATTTCCAAGGAATGCCTTACTGCTACTGGATCAGAGAACAAAACACTGCAATTATATTCAACATAGGATCTTAGATGATATAAAAACAAAAATGAATATATAATGACATCATATTATCATATCATGTCAGTATGTCCTGAAAAACCTGAAAGTGAAGAGCAGTAAGATCTAAACATATTGCTAAATATAACTGATAGATGAGGATAAGAAGCATCATATTTTTAATCAGACTTCTAGTGGTCCAAGAAATAATTAATTTAAAAAATTTAAAATAAAATTAACCTTTTGAGTTTTACAGCATAAAATTGAAAGCTCCTTCTAACCTTTGAAATATTCAAGAAGGGTTACTTCATCAGGAGTGACTTTGCCTTCTTTTATTTACAGTACACGATGCCTTAACGATTTTATGAAAATTGCAGAGAAATTTAATATATTATATTTGTAATACTCCTTTTTTAGAATTGACAAGCTCCATCATCCTTAATGAATGACAACTATCAGTCTGTCTAATACAGACACTATTGTTACTCATCAAACAAACAAGGAAAGAACTCCCACATGTGTCTCTCTGATTCTTATGGATGTGAAGAGTTACCCACACTCCACAAGTTATTTTGTCAGGCAATACCCAGGTTTAGCATTTTCAATGACAGTAATCCACTAAACCATTTTAAGAAACTTCAACAAACAACTGTATTCATACATAGCACTAAGCCACTAAGGTGGTCCGAGAAGCAAAACTGACTCTCCCACACTCTGAACAGCGATCTTTTCTAACGGCTCACTTTGTCAAGAAGTATATAAAATGCCACAGCTAATCAGCATGATATAATTCGTTTCTTGCACATCATATGTGAACTTTTTAATTAGTAAATTTAGGTTGAATTGTGGCTTTAGACATAACAAAATTAGAGGAAAAAGTCACTTCAAATAACACATAAAGGCTAAAGCTATTATATCCATAAGTAAGCACATGGCAATAAGAATTTGGTAACATAATAGAGTAAACTAACTGGATAATAATTGCCAATAACTAATTTTTTATCCTTTGAGGGTATCGAAGGGTGTATTTCTAAGTAAAATATGTAAAGAAGGTAAGAGGGTCCAAAAGAGTTACTCATAATTAAGCTATAATATAGTATATTAGATTATATATTACACAGCTAGATCACAGGTATTGAAGATAGGAGAAAATTTTATTAATCTGAATCAGGATTGAGATTAAATACAGCATCGATACAACCAAAATTAGCAGCCTCGTACATATATATCATTAATACACCAGACATTCTAAGTAACCATCAACAAAAGACAGTAAGCTAACCCTTGTACAGCTCGGTGAAAAAATGCAGGATTTCCTGGATCAAGAGGGAGTCTTCTCAAAGCACTTATGGCTGCGTATTGTAAATTGCTTCGAATGATTGACTGATGAATTACCATCCATGGGAAAAGGTAAAAGAGATTAACCAAGTACTTAAAAAGTCTTGACAACAGTAAAAGGAATCCAAATCACAGAAAAGCATATACATCAGATTTAATGAGTTGCAAGACCTAAGTATAGATGAAGTTAAAGAACCAGTGATATGCCAGCCAAGGTTCCTTAAATTTAAACATGCATTCAAAATGGAAAAGGAAACGAAAAGGAAAATTTAATAAATGGATGAATAAAAACAGATGCAATAAAACTCAGGGAAAGCATACAGCAACTGAACTGCAAAACTCAAGGACTATGATGGTGAATTGTTATAATTGGTTGGTGATATCCTTGTGGATGGATGATAAAGATCATAATAATTTATTTTCAACATAAAAGGAACTACACACATGCTGTTGGTCTATGAAGTATCCAAAAAAGCCTTTCATCAGCTCTTACGCAGCATCGCTCGGGGCAGCAATATAAGAACATTACGTACAGCTGTGACAAATGAAATCTAAGTTATGACTGATTGGATGCATATGATAACTCAAACCTAGAATATCCAAGTATATCACAGTACAAAAATGGAGATTTGCACTGAGCATTGGAAATTGATGATAGCCAATTGGATGCAAATTCACAGTCCGGGCCCATTAGAAATCAAATACATTTATGCAGCTCTATGATGACAAATCTGTATTTCGATGTTCGAGTCAGATGTAACGTAGAAGATATGTCTAAGGCAGGATCAGAAGGTGGACTGACCAGGAAAAACCCAGAAGTAAAGATAAACAGGAGAACAAGAACTACACTGTCATTACCTCCTTATCGCCTCCTTTTATTCCAAATATTCCTTTCTTTCGCTTCTGAGGTTCACCAACCTGGCATTCAAAAACTTCTTTTTGAGTATTCAGAATTGAGGTCTCACCAAAACAGTCGTGAACATCATAGTTATAAGAAGTTCAACTCATACCAAGAAATGTCATATAGAAATCAAAACAACATTTCATTAGCTAATAAAAAGAAGCAGCTAAATAGCTAACAGTAGCTATGGGCTTCTCACTTGTAGTTGTAGTTATCATTTCATGACAATACTGCCACCAGATGCAAATAACATTTTATAAAGTCACGGTCGTAACTTGTAGAAGATCTACTTTTGAGATTTCCTACAGACAACATCCGCTACTTTGCTTGCAACTTTGAGAGAAATAAAGCAAATTCATATTATTTCTTTCTTTGGATATCTGACATATATTACTGCCGCAAGTACTATAATCTATAGCAGAAGTTTCAGGATAGAAGCCCAAAAAAAAAAAAAGTTGAGTTATTTCGCCAATATTTACTAGTGTAACATTTCACTATAGGAAAGGAAGATACAGCATGTAAAACTTAACAGAAATGAGGAATATATACAGTCGTATACATAGGCATGCAATTTGTTTTTCCAGAGATAGGTAGAAAGGTATTACTAAACAAACCTTTTCCAGAATGCTGAACACAATTTCATATAACTTGGATAGGATTTCTGAGTTGCTTGAAGGAGCATAAGTAAGAGCCTTTAGTGCTTGCAGCCTCCTTGGATGAACTTCAAGAGAAAATGAAGAAATTAGAGATCTTCATTTTCGAGTATTATATAACTTTGTTCTAGATTTCAAAAAATAGTTGAAACATTTAGACAGCTGTTTGGCGGGTTTACAAGTGACACACAACAGCAACAGTTACAACAAATGAAACTTAGGGTTTGCTGGGCCTCATGCCATAGTTGTTAATCATGCCATATAAGCTGATTAGTTATTTGTTAATGCTCACTGTGTAGATACACCACTCTTTAGTGCTTACTCTTAAGAAAAGCATAACTGAAGTTTCAGAATTCAGTTTTCGATTTCTTGCATAGCCATCCGTAGCTCATAACGCAGTACATATCAATAGGACTATAAAAACAGAACGAAATAGAGAAATAAGTCAATTTAAAGCATGCAAACTAGTGGAGGCCCTGGAGGGGAACGTATTTGCTTGTTTCATTGATTTTTGAAGTTTCTGGAAGAATGTACCAGATACAAGTGTTTTCCCTGCCAACCTGAAAGTATCATTCCCACATCTCTTACATTTATTGACCTTGGAGATGAAGACAAGAAACAGTATCTGAGGAGATATTGTCAATGGCCACTAGGTTGGCACTAGATGATGAATCAAGCAGTAACACAAGATGTTTTTGACAAAATAAGAGTGCTGACTCTAGTGGTTGAAGGACGTACAGTCACATGTACAGGCAATTCAAAATTAAACAAAAAGCACAACTATGAGGATGAGACATTCATAAATGATGCTCAAAGATCAACAACCCAGCGTGATGGTTTTGACAAAGAGAACAGCTCAATCTCTTTCTTCACTAATAAGTATGTCAGAAACTAAAAGAAGATAATTACTTATTAAATATGTGTGTGAAGAAGAGCCATTACTCACATTCAACCTCTTCATTTAAAGCTTCTGAAGTTAATCGGTCGACTACTCGAGGAACAACATCAGCTCTTGTCACACCTCCAACTGCATCAATGTCAGCCAAAGCATCCCAATTTGGTGTAGGTATCCCACCACCAGGGCTTAAACCTTGTGAACCAGAATCTGATAAAATTCTTGCCAAGTAATAGTAAACATACCGCAGTACAGTCCTATCCTCACACTGCTGGTCAAGCTGGAGTTTGAACAGGACAAAAGGACAAAGTCACTTTTCATTCTTAGATAGCAAATATAATTGACACAGTATAAGCAACTTGAAGTATTGGGAAAAGTGTATCTTTAGCTACTTTTGAGTAGGGTTATTGAACAGGACGGAACGATTGTGATCACTCTTTATTTTTCCCTTCTTGGACACCCAATCAAGAGTTATTGGCAATGTAACCATATACTCTCTTGAACATAAACCACCTTTACAGATCCCTCTAGACAAGGAATGCTGAACTAATCGTTTAGTTTAAACTTAGAACACCCCCCCCCCCAACCCACCATCCAATGAACCTCAGACCTTTTTCTGGGAGGGTGATCAAAAAATTAATGAGATACCAGATAAAGACACTAAAGGATCAGAAATTGTATTCCAAAGCCATATCGGAAAAAACTGCACTAGGTGACTAAGAAAAAAGAAATCCTCATTATCTCAAAGTATTTCCATTAGTTCATACATGAACATAATCATGTAATATAACAGCAAAGGAATTTGCTGCAACCAATAAGTTCCCATAGTTCTTGATTATGCTTCTTCTTTAGCTTATAAACCTCCATTCCTTTTATCAAATCAACAGCAAAACAATCTCCTAACACTACTTATTCCATCCAAGGGAATTATGATATTTTTTTGCCCACTGATTGCAGATTGTATAAATTATATTATATTTTGCTTGTAATGTGTGTAAACAAAGAAAATTTACTTTGTATTAACAAGAAACAGTTTACAAAATGGAAACAGTAACTAATATCAAGAATTGAAGATTAAATCCTCTTAAAAAAATTTAAAATTGACTATAAATTTTCATTGTCTTTTTTATCGCTGTTGCTTGTCTTAGATTTCTACTTGTCTAATTATGACCTATAAGTTCGGAGTTGGTGGATGTACTAGTGAATAGTTCTACGAAATAGAGTTAGATCTCTAAGCTGTAGGAGTGAAAACATTTGTCGTAGCAAAAGATGAAAGTTGAATTCTAACTCATCAAACAAACTAAATGTTACATTCTTGAGAGAGAAAAGACTGGGGTGCTCAACTTGATAGCAAAGACTAATCAAAACCATTAAATAACTAATCAACTAGCCAAAATTGAAGCTCTAGGAATTGCTACAACCAAATGTGATGGTCTTATGGACAGAAAACAAAAGCAGAAAAGCATTCTCTGTATAAAAATCATACCATTAAAAGTGATGGTGCCAAAGAAGGGTCAACAGAGTTGTAGACAGCAAGCTTAGGGAATACATGGTGCACCAGTTGCCTCTGTGAGCTTTTCTACATATATACATCAAGCACAAGGAAATCAGGGGATAAACTTATAAAAAAATAAAGAAAGACATACAACAAATAAATAGAGAACAAATGCAAACAGAAAAATACTTGATCTGATGAGGCTGCTAGCTCATGAATACTCCTTGCAAGTTGGGCGTAAGACACTGGCTGCTAAAACCAGATAAAACTATCAACAGCTAAAATAGTTGTAGCATTATATAATAAATTAATAATGAAAAATTGTGACTCTGCAACAGCATATGCTTATCAATGATAGCAGTGTACAAATTCATCAGGAAGAGAAATTCACTCATAGCACATGACTGACGCAAAAGAAATTTAAGGTTGTGATCCATTCAAACGAAGAAACAAAAAAGCAATTACAATTCAAGGTAGATCAATAGACCCGTCCACCGCCCGATTCATCACAAAACAACCTCAGGCGAATCATTTCCTATCGCAATTCAGCACATATCTCAACTCCAAGTAAGATTTGAAAAGCATAAGACGTCAAATCGGCCGTTGTGAGAACACAAGACACGCGCAGAGTCGCAAAATAAAAAAAATAAAAACCTTTTTCTTTTGCCTTTGGGGCATAATGTTGGCGCGAACTGGGTTGAAAGCAGCTTTAGCAGCAGAGATGGTGTCACTCTGGATCTGCATTAAAGTCCCCTTCTTTGACTTCCGCTCCGCCACCACCGGCACCGGCGGGCCAGATGGCGCCGCCGAATCAATCGACGGCGGCGCCGTAGTCGACGTCGCCGGTGAAGGCTTCGAAGACGAACCGTCCGAGGTTATGAGATCCATGAGCGTCGTACCCGAAGACTCCTGAAAAATGAAATGACCAATTAAAATCGGGATTCACACTATATCAAGGCGACGGGAAAATTGGAAACGGAAAGTCTAAATTTGGAAGTGGATAATTGAGCAAAGAAAAAGGAAAGGAGATCTAAAACACCAACCGCCATGGACAAATCTCAGGGAGGGAGCAGAAGAAGCGATGGAGTTGTTTCTCTTCTCGAGTGATGAGATCCTGCTTTTGAATTATTTTCAGGACTCCGTCACCAATTTAGTGACCATGTTTGGTCTTAAAAGACTGTCCTAATTTAATAACCACTCTCTTTTTTTTGAACATTATTATCCTTAAACAATTTTATTTCTATTTTTTTTATTTTCTCAATAACTTTATTCTTAATTTTTGGTTAATATCACTACTTTTTTATCATTACCACTATTTTTTGTCAATATCATTACCCTTACATTTTAACTTTATCAACTTTCTTAATCTCTGTATCCAATATAAAATGGGGCACTGAATCTGGGACGTAGCGAGTAATATTTTACCATATTTGCACAGTACTACTGCAACAACTCTTCTTTTTCAACACTCGTTCATTTAGTTAATAGGTGTATTCAATTAGGATTTGGGTTGGAATTTGTAAGTCATTGGAGTTGAGAAGTCTATGGATTTCGGATGGAATTTTGTATGATTTCGTGGATTTATATTGGAGTTTTGTTGGAGTTCGCGTCGACTTCCGTTAGAGTTGTAAATTCCATCATTCTAGCGAGCGTTGCCTTCCAACGCTAGCTCACAGACCCGAGCACCTGTGCAGTGATCGCTGGACATTCCGAGTTTGCATTCACTAACAAATGAGCTAGTGTTTACATTCAATATCATACTAGCGAACAATATGGTAAAATAACAAAACAATAACAATAACGAAGATCCATTGGTGCCAACAAAATACGAAAAACAATAACAAAGATCCATTAGTTCAAACAAAGTACCAAACAATATCAAACAAGTTCTATTAATTCCTAAAAATGCACTACTCGGTATTGTCATCTTCATTTTCATCACCATTCTGTGGCGACCTATTCTCCCACATAGCATTAGCAATATTCATTCTCCATGCATTAGCCTCCGTTCTTTGTTGTAGTTGGCCTTGAGAAAGCCACTCAAAGTTTTCATCTTCCATATCGTCATCATGTTCTGCTCGATCTTCTTCATTTTTTACTGGAAATTCATCAGAACAACACTTTTTCCAAAAAAAGTTGTATAATCCGGCACAAACCAATACTAATTCTTCTTGTGTTTGAAATGAGAACGGAGGTGCGGTTTTGAAAATTGTGAAACGAGATTTGAAAATACCAAAAATTCTCTCAACCACGTTTCTCAATGATGCATGCCGAAGATTGAATAACTCACTTGCATTTCTCGGGTGACGACCTTGACCCCCAAAATCTTTTAGGTGATATCGAACACCACGTAATGGTGCTAAAAATTGAAGTCGATTAGCAAAGCCACAATCGACGAGAAAATATTTACCTACACATTTTTTTCATCTTTAACTATACGAAAGTTGATGTAATAGAAAAAGTATATAAAGGTAAAAATAGTACCTTGAGGTACGTGAAGTCCATTTCGTCTAGATAATGCATCATTCGAAAGTTTTGAGTCATGTGCCGAACCTTCCCATCCACTAAGTACATACATGAATTGCAAATCAATATTTCAAGCTGCCAAAACATTCTACGATTGAATACCGTGACGGTTACGATAACTGCTTACTTCTCGTCCTATTACCGTTGCCGGTATATGAGTTCCATCAATAGCTTCGATGCAATCCTACAATAAAGTGAATACGTTAACAATGAAAATACAATAAATAGAGTGTCTTTTGTAGTAGCAAAATGTATACCTTAAAATATGGGTTAAACCTTGTACTTTCCCTAATTTTAGCGGGCATCACTGTAGATGCCTTAACCATCATATCCGGTGCAATAATGTTTAATGCTTTTAAAATCTTGTGGAAGTTTTGACTAGTTGCAAAATGCGAATGACCAAACCTTTGACGAACATTGCCATATCGATCATTGTGTTCTACACTGATCAAGAATGTTGCCACCATTTCTTCCACAGTACTAAATCTTGTGTCCTGTAGTCCAGTTTTCTCTCTAATGATGTAGCATAACTTAACGAACACATCCGGATACATTCTATACAAATAACGAAAATCTCATGGATCTCCTTCCATTATATTACGTACAAAAAGAGTACATTTTCTAGGTCGTCGCATCAATGAACGATCAAAATCCCAAGGCATTGTAGCAAACTTTTCCAATAAATTATTACCGCCTTAATTGCCACCATCAAACCCCTAAGGTTTTCGTATATGTCATTCTCTTCCTCTTCGTGTATTTCTTGTTCCATTTCCTCATCTTCTTCATCTTCCGCTACTATTTCACGATACTCCATGCTACATTTTAACAATTATCAGTTAGTGAAGAACGTTTTATAGACTGTATCACGTTTTACACACTGATCGCTGGATTCCAACGCTCGCTCAAATAAGTTACTGGAGTACATTCCAGCGACCGCTGGATTCAAGCGTCCGATGGACTTGAGTCCAATAACATATTTGAGCGAACACTGGATTCCAGTGGCCGCTCGAAAACCTACTGCCTCGTAACAAAAAAATATAAATGCAGACCAATGTGCAGAGCAGTTGAATCCAATTCATAACATAATTATCTCAAAATCAAATTCACAAACATATCCAATATCCAAAACATAAAGACAAGCATATCCAATATCCAAAACATAAAGACAAGCATATCCAATATCCAAAAAACAAGACAACATATCCAATATCCAAAAAATAAGACAACATATCCAATATCCAAAAAACAAAGACAACATATCCAATATGCAACGGATAACAATTCCACCGTACAAAACACAAACAAGCTATCCTCTAAGCTTATATGCTTTCCAACTTGCTCTTTTCTCAACGGTCATCTTCAAAAAACTATCTTTCTTTGACTTCGTGTCAAGCATATCAAGTGCTTTGAGGCGAGTGTGTTCATCCAATTTTGGGATCTCTTTGATAACATCCCAAATTGTGTACGATCTTTCTTTTTCTCTTTTCTCTAGCATGCTCTCTCTTTTCTCTAAAAGGCTATGAACTCCATGAAATGTGTTGGTTAATTTTCTAATTTCTTCCACAAACACATTCTCACTAGAGCTAGAATTTGCTTCATACTGAGCTCTACTTCTCTTCGGTTGACTCTTTTTTTGAGTGGAGACCTCGGGCACTTCAGGAAACACCAAAGGTGGAGACCTATTTTCATCCTCTTGCAATGTTCTTGCATCAGTAGCACTACCAAAACCAATGGAATTTTTCCCTACCGCAACACCATTTCCTATAACAATTTCCAAGTCCTCATAATCTGGACATTCCGAATAGCGCAAGTTCGCATCTTTTGGATGAGCCTATGACGGAGCGCTGTCGTCACACACTTCGCACAAATAATATTTATAACACCTTTTGCCCAACAAGGTAGTAGTCAGCGGCAAGCGGGATCGTACCCAAGGGACCTGGTGTAATCTGTTCTTCAGATGTTGCTCAACAAAAGGGTTTTGGTCACGAACCTGAACTCAACAAGTAAAACTATCAAATAACAAAAGGGTTTGGATTGGGTTTCGAATCCATGATCCTAATTACTCTTTACTCGTTCATCGGTGCAAAGATATTCAATTAACTAATTTTATCACTTGGTTTAAGGCAAAGATTAGTTAACACCCTAAGGTCACGAAGTCACGATGCTAACACATTTAACCTATGTCTAATCAATTTTACAGATCTTGACCAGAAGGCTAGATCTCCTCTCTTGATCAGCAAAGTCACGAAGACACTTCAATAACGATGCTGCCCAACAGGCATAAAGAATAAATAGACCCAAGACAGCCAAGAGGTAGGTCAATACCAACTGCTCTCCAACACCCTTTACCTTCTTGGGCACGAAAGACACTCTCGTGTTGATCCCAATTTCTGTTAATGACTTAATCTCAATATCTAGATGGTGATCAATCAACTTCAATATCAATTAAGTCTAGAATTAATCCTAAGTGTTTCGGGAACAAAATCAGTTAACGAACTAACACAATTAGACCTCACAAGTTTGAACGAGTAATTTAGAATCACTTCATCTACATCCAACCTAAACAATAAACTTAGCTAGACATAATAGTAAATAAGAACACAAAGCAAATAAAGAAAAGCATACTTAGCATAAATCTGGAAACGGTTTGCTGCCCAAAAGCGTAGTCAGCAACCAGGGTCTTGGCTTCACGCCAACAACTAAAACTAAAGTGCAGAAAATATAAACGAACGTAATAAACTGTAAATCGCCCGTAGGACTTGTTCTTCCTTACTTCCACTCAAACTAGGATGCAAACTAATCTAAAAACTACTGAATCCGAAGAGCTCCCTTACATGATAGAGTCGGCCATATATATAGGCGATGAGATTCTAAGGTTTAGGGAAGTTTCCTTGTTGAATAAGGATTCTTCCCATGCATATCATAACCTCCGCCTCTCTCTCTTTCCTTCGCATGCACGATCATTCTTTCCTTGCGTGGTAGATATCTTCAATGATTTGGCTCGGCTAGGATAAGGAAGGAAACATCCGATCCTTATCCTCTTCCTTAAAGGAAAAGAAATCTGCTGCTGCTGCTCGACTCTCATCTTGCCCTTCATCGTCTGCATCCTGAATTGCCTCCGGTCTTGACCACGATCCTGGCTCCTCCGAGTACTCTGTCTGTTGGCTTAAGGATATGAGGAGGTGCTTCCTGACTTGTAGATTGGATATTCTGATGTTGCCCAGCTACAAGCTTCCAGCCCTATGCCCATTTGCATCGTATCGCCATCTCAACAACAGATTTTCCATCGGATTTGCCCAGCATCCACCTGTTCTTCCCCTGCACACTATCTCTCGACTTGCGTGTCCTCCCAGACACATAATGACTCGATAAAGACTAAAGACACAAGAAAGACACAAGAAAAGATGGACACAAATATGGGTTCATCAGCCTATCATGAATAAAATAAAAATAATTATTAACTATGAAAATGAAACTATTCTATTACTTTATTAAAATATTTATGCTTAAAAAGCTCACCACTAAGTAATCTTCTCATACTTCATCTGGAGCTGTAAACTTTTTAGTAATTGAATCATACCCAACCGGAGCTAAATTTCATAAGATTTGAGTAAGCTGTCCAGCGAAGTTTGAACCATTTAAGGCAACTTTGATAATTGCTATAATTCTTATTACACCCAAGTCTTTGATTCAGAACAGGAAGTATTCTTTCTTCCACCGTTGCTTTGCTAAAAATGTCACTATTGTCACGCCATCCCCGCTGCGCAACATCAGTCATAAGTTCTAATAATACGTCACTTTGTGTCTTACTCCATGCTTCGTAGGATAGCTTTCTTTTGATATCATGTTGTGTATCATGTTGTTGTGAATCCCCCATGCTTATATATATATATATATATATATATATATATATATATATATATATATATATATATGTTAATGAAAAACTATATTATTTTTTATTGAAAAATCTGAACAGCACAAAACAGAGCTTTCCAGCGATCGCTCAAAGTAAGCGACCGCTATAATCCCAACGGTCGCTTAGTCCCAGCGAGCGCTGGTTAACATGCATGACTTCAGAAACACTCCATACATCCATACATTCAAGATTATGCAAAATGTATATGAAAAATCATACTCCATATCCACAATATATCCAAAATTCATATACAAAGTTCAAGATTTCTAAAATAGCTGCACACATTTGGACAAATTCATAAATATTTCAAACTATCCACACATGCAAACAAACTCATAAGAATAACTTGTTCCAATAACATACAAAAAGAACCTACAATAACAAATAAAAGATCTATAATAATACCTTGTAGAGAAGAAACAAGTGAGTGAGAATGATTTGTGAGAATGCTCCAGCTCCAGCTCCAGCAGAAAGAAAAGAAGGAAAATGGTAAAGAGAGTCAAGGTGAAGCCTATTAAACTATGGCCAGCGTTTCACCTTCCCTAGACCCCAGCGATCGGTGGATCCCAGCGACGGCTGGGAGTCCCGAGCTAGCGCTCGTGCTCACCCGGCGCTGGGGATGCATTGGATTTCAATTCTCACCGATATCGATCGGATTTCATGAAGTGTATTTTCTTCATTCAACTCCAACGAAAGTCCAACGTAAATCAGTTTTTTTAAAATTCATGGAATGTTAAATACACCAAGAGTTCAGAAATCCAACAGAAGTCGAAATTGAATTCACCCAGATTTCATAAAACCAACAGAAGTCTAGATTGAATACACCCACACTTCTGAAATCTAATAGAAGTCTGGATTGAATACACCTAGACTTCTGAAGTCTTTAAAATCCAATGAAAGTCAGGATTGAATACACCCCCCTTAAACAATATACCGGTACTTTGAAGTTTCTAACAATAAACATAAGAATATACAACACAAAATGTTTTAATTGAATTTCTAATTTTGCCACAAAATTTAATATTATTTTAACAGCACTGTAAAAATGAAAATAAACAAACTATAGTGCATTTTTCTTCTAAATTTGATATATAAGCAAAAGCAAAAAAAAAGAATAATAAATAAATAGTAAAATTTAAGAGAAAATATGTTAAAGCAGTAAAAAAAGAGCAGTTTTTTATAAGAAAAGAGAAAAAAGAAATCATTCTAGTTGATGGTCCCCATACAAATTAACTGGTGTATGGGGGAATATACAAGTACAGATTTTTGCTTAAAACTTAATTGTCTCAACTCACCAACTATGAAACTCAGTTGGAGTAATCACTCAGTCACGAATACAATTGACTTCTTCAACTGAGAGTCAATTGTACTTCAACCACCTGAGGTATTAAGTGCGGTGCGAAAGTTTGGTGGAATTTTTGTTAAGTCGTTTAAAGTGAAAATCCAACAGTGAAGGTCAAGTTCACAAAACCTTTGTGCAAATTGAAATATGCTTGTTACTCAGTTCTCAGTTAGAGATAAACAGTAACTTAAAGAAAATAAACATAAGGTAATTTTTACGTGGTTTAGAGACAAGCTCCTACGTCCACGACTAGCTTTCCTGCTGGTAATCCACCATGTAGTTTACGTGTACTACAAAAGCGTTACCACTTGGTTTGCAGGTACCAAGTAACCTAATACAGTTGTTTGCGGGTACAACAAGACCTAATACTTTTGTTTGCAGGTACGGAGAAACCTAGAACCTTTTAAACCAGGTAAATGTATGAAAAGGGTTTTGGGGTTTTTTCAACTATAAGAATCAACTTACAACAAGTGTTGATTCTCACTTCTAAGGCTAGACTCTTAGATGGAGTGCCTGAAATTCTAAGGCTCAATCGAAGAAAAAAAATTCTAGGAGCGCTAAGAAGTCTAAGAGAGCACAAGGCTAGGGGAGAATTCTAGCACTTGAATGTTTCGATCTTTTTGGTGTTGTATACTTTTGCTTAGAATCAACAGAGTCAATAAAATCAGTAGTCTTCACGTTGAAAGTGAGCCACTGTTTATAGGCGGAGGTGTCGAACTAGCCATTGGAAAGAGTTGTTTGTCTTCTACCATAAAAGCAACGTCTTCTTCTCATATTCCTGCAGACTTTCCCGAAATGGCAACTGTGAAGTTTTACTTTCGGAGTGCAGATCTTCTTTGTCGGTGCAAATGAGGAAATGACAGATTGTCAACCTCTCACGTGACCTTGTGCATTTAAAATTGGAAATTCTGATCCAAGTCTTCGCTTTGATCTTCATCTCACTTATGACTTCTACGGTTCTGGACATTGTTGCTGCATCAACTGAGTCAACCAAGTTCCGGAGTCAATTGTGAGTTCAACTGTCTTGAACAGTTGGTCTTCATATTCAAACTTCTCTCAGTTCGAGTCCTATAAAGATAAAATCTTTATGCTCAAACAATGAGCCTATCTAAAAGACTCTAAGGCATATCTTCACTGATGGTCCCGATACGAGTTCTGCTGTATGGGGAGGGGGGAATACACCAGATAAGAATTTTAAAAACAACCCCCGAAAAATACCACAACTGAGTAAGAAGACTCAGCTGGAATCACAACTGAGTAAGAAAACTCAGCTGGAAGAGTGGTGCTGTGCGGAATGTGGTGGATACAAAAACAACTCGTATAAAACAACTCACGCTCAGATGCAAGGTCGGTCAACAACCAAATCAGTTGAAATGTAAAGATGCAGTTTTGAGTGCTGGTTAGTTGGACAGTTAGATATGCAGAAAGTAACTGAACAGAAAACACAAAAGCACAAAGGAATTACGTGGTTCGGAGAGAACTCCTAAGTCCACGGGGAGTTGTGAGTCCACACAACTCAGTCCAAATTCTTTAGGACAACTACCACAAAGCTTACGCGGGCTTTGCAACCGTACAGATAAGTTTGCGGGCACTTATCAACCTTTCTACTCAATTTCGGGAAGAGCAGGATCCTAACAACCTTTTTAGGGGATGTGTATAAGGATGGGTTTTCCAACTACTAGCTATAACAAAGAAGTGAGCTAGGATCTAAGCTTGAACAAATGAAGACTCAAACTAAGATCGAAAACACCAAGACAGATTCTAACTCTCTATGAACTCTCAGCTGGTAATGTTCTTAGAAAGAGAATAATTGCAGTTTAACTTGTGCGCAGTATATCGTCGTTCTTTCACTCTTCTGTCTCTTATCTTGATGAATGAATGAATGCCTCTATTTATAGGCGGTGAGGATCAACTAGTCGTTAGAAGAGCCGTTGATCTCTGTTCTGTAAAAGCGATGGCTTGTCTCTCATCTCTGCAGATTTTCCCGATTTGGCAACCGTGAACTTCTGCTTTCCTTCTGAGACAACCTTGTGTTGGGCCAAATGAGGTAATGACAGAACGTCAAACCTTCACGTGACTTCCTATTTGAAATTCAAATTTCAACCTTTGTCTTTCAACATTGGTTAGTCTGTTAAAACGTTTGATCTTCATCCGAGTGGTCTTCAGTTGATGTTCCATCTGATCACTACCTTCATCTGACATTCTGTCTGAAGAGGAACAGTTGAACCCTCAGCTGCCTTGAACTTCATGTTGTCAATTTATCAGACTGCGTCCTGCAAATCTGATGTTCCATCCGAGTTTCCATCTGTAGTTCTATCTGAGTATAGCCAGGTTGCCGTCTTCAGCTGGAGTCCTGTAAAGATAAAATCTGAACATTTCTCAAACAGCGAGCCTAAATACTAACATTAGGATATGGCAACATCTACTCGGTTGGGGTCAGTTGGTTTTGGAATCAATCAAAACTTTACTAAATGTCCTAACAATTTCCCCCTTTTTGATGATGCCAAAACCCTACTGATCTGAACCCCACTAACCTATCTATAATCTCAGCTGAAATTCTAGACAGTCTATAAGGTTAAACATCAAAGGGTTAGCACAGTTATAACATGGTATTGAAATAACTTTGCGATTCAGAGCTTGGACAACTGGAAAATTGTACGTCAAGATGAATCGGATATATGATGAAAGTTTTCATTACAACTGATGTGTTTACACAGATATGCATAGAAATCAATTACATCAGTGGCTCAAAAACTCTATCTCGGCTAATACTTCAGCCCATACTTGCCGAAAATCCTGACAAAAATTTCTCTCTTGGCATCTGATTCCTTCGAGATATCCACTCCATGTTCCTGACAGACTTTTCTGGCTTCAGCTGCGATCTTCTGCCTGTTAGGATTTTTTGTATCTGGGATAAATGGAGGAAGATATGTAACTTTCTGAGGGACAGGGACGGTATTCATGTCCAGCTTTGCATCAATCATAGCTCGTCTGAACTGGTTGAACATGCCCGGATCCCAAGAGTGAAGCTCGGTTAGGGCTTCTTTGAATGCTCTTCTTGAATCCTCAGTTGCGAACACCTTCCTGTAGTAGAAATCATTCACAAATTCTTGTTTGAATGATTCCCAATCATCATTCCATTCTTCCGGCATCCATTTATCAACATGCTTGAAGCATCGCTGGAGCTCGATCTTTCCCGGCAGTCTTTGCTGCTTCATTTTTGCTTCAGCCTTCACTTGATGTTTCTCAATGCGTCGTCGGCTTCGGGAGGCAACATTTCTATCCAAGTTATTGGTAACCTTGGCAATCTCTTCCACGAACTTGTTAACTCTTGTTGCTTGGTTGGCCGCAAATCTCTTCACCCATTCCGGATTCAAGTAATCCTTCTCCGGGACATCCATAGCTTTAGTAGCAGCAATACATTCTTCGGTTGTAATACCGTCGAGTTCAGCATCGATCTCGGCTGCAATCTCGGCTATGGAGTTGTAGGAAACTCCATACTTCTTCGCCTGCTCCATGTCCTTAGCCATTTTTTCTCCTCCGACAATAATAGATTTCAGTTGTTCTTGTTTCTTGTCGGTTGGCTTCTTCGGAGCGGACTTCTTTGGAGCTGTCTTCTTCAGCTCGGTCTTCTTCAACTGAGATTCCTTTCCGGCTGGCATACCTTCTTTAGCTTGCGTCTCATCTTCCCCCTTTTTGGCATCAGCAATAAGGCTTGCGACTGAGCCATCCAGAGAAGTGAGGTTTTGTTCAGCCTGCTGGATCCGGTTGAAGAGTTCATCTACAGCACATTCCATATCAACCTTCTTCGCCAGTTCCTTATCACGACGCTCTTGATCAGCTTTCTTCATCGCAGCGAAGGTTTTAGTGACTTCTGTTTGAAAAGCGACGAACTCAGCCCATTTTTGTTCGAACCGAGAATCCCATTCTTTGTCTTGCGTCTGTTGAGATTTTGCAAGATTGGATTCTGAGATGGACTTGAACACATTCAGGTCTGATCTGATTCCAAGAACTGTTGTCTTCAGGTCATTGATGTCATTGCTGGTGGATATTGAGAAGTCATCCAGCTTCATCTTTATTGCATCATGTTCTTCCAGCAGCTTCCTATGTTTCTCATCCTGAGCTTCTATCATCCTCTGCTATTCTTTGCGGTTGAGCTAGATGTTGGCTATCATCTCCTTCCTCAGCTGATTGACTCTCTCAGCGATCAGCTCGCATATTTCATCCGAGGAGGGTGCTGGCTGATCAGATGGTGCTGGCTGTTCAGATGGTGCTGGCTGTTTAGATGGTGCTGGCTGTTCAACAACAACCATGACTTGGCGATTGGCCAGGTACTGTTGAAGTTCTTCTTCCTCCTGCTTTGCTGCTGCTGCAGCTGCATCAATATTATCCACGAATTCTGCAGACTTGGCCAGCAAGTTGTCAAGGAAGGTGACAAATTTTCGATCTGCTGTCAACTCCCTTGTGTCTCTTCCTTCTGTCTTGCTGATATCCAAACGGCGAGTCAGCAGTGCGATCTTGTTGTTGTACGCAACCTCGAGGCTGGTATAATTGAAGTATTCTCTCAGACGGGACTCATCTGCCTTGAGCTGGTTCCAGCTGTGTATCCGGACGGTATCTTCCTTGACATACCAATGGTTGAAAATGATGTTGAATTGATACAACAGCTCAGTTCTGAGCGTGGCAAAGGTAGGCATGTCGCGCGCCTCGGGGAACATACCAATCAGCTTCTGAAAGCAATATACCAACTTGCCTTCATGTTCCAGTGCGACAGCTCGACGATCAGCTTCTTCGTCAATGGGGGAAGGAGAGAGATTTTCATAGGGAATAGGTTCAAGAATTTTCTCAACATTGGCCAAAGAAGAGGTCGTAATGTTGGCATCGAGTGGGGAGCTCGGAATTTCTGACTGATGATCAGTTGTGAGAACCTCTCTGTGCTGTACGGCATTAGCTCCTGCCGTAAGGGAGGATAGAACATCTTCGGATTCCTCGGATGAAGAACCTGCATCCGAGGACATGTTCGGCTCATCTTCCGGATAGGTTTCCAGCCCTTTTATCCCATCTTGATGGGGAAACCTCACCTTCCTTGTTCCACTTACGCGAGGAACAATTACGAAAGCAGCCGCGTCAACTGAGTGACTCGACTCAGATGGTACCTCTTCAGCTGGTTTTGCAACTGACTGTTTGATACGAACCTTCAACTTCTTCTTAAGCGGCTCTTCCTCTTTATCCTTATTTGACTCATCTCTGAGTCGGCGTGCAGCTGTCGATTTTGAAGAGTGGCCGACAGCTGGAGGCAGCTGAGATTCCATCTGCTCCTCAGCTGTATCTTTCACCACAGCTGATTTCACAGCTTCCCTTTTGTCTTTTGGAGTGTAGACACTTCGAATCACATCAAGAGCTTTCTTGGATGTTGGGAACAACATCTGCCTTTTAACTGGTGTCTCCTCACAGTCTTCCCACACCATGTTCTGATCCTTCGTGGCGAGAAGTATCAGGGTAGAGATTTTGACTCCAAAATTGAGAGTTCCCTTAACACTCAACAATTTTGCCCCGGAATCATTTGTAGTTTCTGAAATCTTCTGCTTCTCCATCGTCAACTGGTGTTCGAAGTACTTGAACCAGTTGATGTTGTGCTTGTGCTCCAAAGCTATCTGCTGCTTGAGCTTGGGTCGGCTGATATCTTCCAAAGCTCCGCTGTATCCAAAGATAACCTTGGATATAACATCGAACAGAAGTCGATGCTCGGGTTTCAACTTTGTTCGCTGCAGGTTGCTCCTCAATCTTTCTGAGGTGATAAGAGCATTCTCAAGAAATAGATTTGCATCTGCATCTGAGATGTTCTCGACGGTTTCCGTGGTAGTTAGATTCGGTGGAATGATGGAGCTTAGCATCTCGGAAACCGGTAGGAAGATGGTGACTCGGCGGATAGTTCTGCCAGGGACGTCGCGCTGTCGACAGGAGATTTCTGAAATGAGGCCTACTCCCTCTTCGTGTTTCAGGTTCATGTAAAATTCTCCGATCTGTCGCCTGAGTAAGTGGGTGGGAAAGAGCGTTGCCCACTTAAGAAGATGATTATCCCTGAGAAAATCGGCGAGAGGGGATAACACCGGTGAGTCCAGTGCTTCTTTTGACAGAATCTGCTCAAAGTGGATTCTGGATATCATCATATCATAAGATTCCTCGTACGTCGAAGAGACAAGTGCTGGTCCTGATGATGCCATCTTCTTTCCTTGCGATGAAGCTTTCGGTGCCATTTTGTATTCCGGTGAAGTTTTATATATAGAGAGAAGAAAAGAAGAACTTAGCCGAAAATGGTGATACAAAATCAGAGACGAAGTTGAACAGTTACTCTGATAAACACAAGTATAGAAGGTAAGAAATCACTTCCTAATTTTCCGCCTTTTATAGGTTAGTGGGTCGTTTGAAATAGATGGCCAAGATTGAATGGCACGAATCCATCAACGGCTGAGATCTCGCGACTGTTGACTAACTCTGACTGACGTCACATTCTGAGTTCCAATACGCGCGCGTGAGAAGGTGAACTATCTTTGTGTCAGCCCAGTCGCATTATAAAGTAAGGCTATTGATGTTCAACCGTACTTTACATTAAATGCGCTATGATGGCTATTTTAATCTATCTAACATGCTCAGGAATGTTTGAATTTATTTCAAACATTCACATTTAAGACCTAAACACCTGCAGCCATAAATGATACCTCCCAGCTGATGTTTGAATCAGCTATGTTCCAATGTTGCGGCATGCCATCAGTTGACTCGAGTTCATCTGTTCAGCTGACGTCTGATGTCTTCGGATGGCGATCCGCATCTGAGATTCCCCCTTCATCTGAGCTTCCCCTTCAGATGGATATCTATCTCTTCACCTCTGCTGATTCCTCATCTGATGGATCCAACAATCCAAGGAGATTACATAACATCTTGAATCGTGCTTCAGCTAGAGGTTTGGTGAAGATATCGGCTCTCTGAATCTCAGTTGGAATTTTCTCCACAGATACATCCTTCTTCTCAATATGATCTCGGATAAAATGACGTCGGATGTCAATGTGCTTCGTCCGAGAATGGTGAGCAGGATTCAAAGAGATAGCAATGGCACTTGAGCTATCACAACGGATGGGAACCTGTCCAGTTGCTACTTCATAATCTCTCAGCTGTTGGTTGAGCCACAACACTTGCATGCAACAACTACCGGCAGCCATATACTCTGACTCGGTTGTAGAAGTGGCAACACATGCTTGTTTCTTGGAAAACCATGAAACTAGCTTGCTTCCCATGAACTGACAGTGTCCAGATGTGGACTTCCTGTCCAACCGATCTCCGGCTAGATCCGCATCTGAGTATCCGGACAGTTGGATATTGTCGTCAGTTGGGTACCACAACCCAACATTAACAGTACCCTTTAGATATTTAATGATGTTCTTTGCTGCCAACATGTGTGCTTCTCTCGGCTGAACTTGGAACCGAGCACACACTCTAACTGCATAAGATATATCAGGCCGACTGGCGGTTAGATAAAGCAAAGAACCAATAATCCCTCTATACTTACTGGCATCCACGAGTTTTCCCTCAGATCCGGGCTCAATCTTCCAGTTAGTATTCATCGGGATCCTTGTGGTTTTACTTGTCTGCAAACCGAACTTTACGATGAGCTCCTTTGTATATTTGGACTGATTAATAAAAATCCCTTTTGGTGACTGCTTCACTTGTAGCCCAAGAAAATAATTCATCTCACCCATCATCGACATCTCGAATTTTTCCTTCATGAGAGTTGAGAATTTCATGTACAGCTTCTCCGACTTAGAACCGAATATGATGTCGTCGACATAGATTTGCACAACAACTATGTCTTCTCCAACTTTTATGGTCAACAGTGTTTTGTCAACTGACCCTCGTTTGAACCCCGAGTTCAGAAGAAAACCACAGAGAGTGTCATACCAAGCCCTAGGTGCTTGCTTCAATACATAGATTGCTTTCTTCAACTTATACACTTTTCCATCACCAGTCTTAAAACCGGGAGGCTGTTCAACATAAACATCTTCCTTAATATCACCATTGAGGAAGACACACTTCACATCCATCTGATAAACCTTGAATTTGTGAAATGCGGCATAGGCCAGAAATATTCGGATGGCTTCCAACCTTGCAACATGCGCGAAGGAATCCTCGAAATCAATTCCTTCTTGTTGGCAATATCCCTGAGCTACCAACCTTGCCTTGTTTCTCACGATGAATCCAATAGCGTCTCTCTTGTTCTTGAAAATCCACTTTAATCCAATGACTTTGACACCATTTGGTCTTTCTACCAACTCCCATACACAGTTGCATAGAAATTCATTCAGCTCTTCTTACATGGCTGTTGTCCAATGAACACAGTTGAGAGCTTCCATAACATGCTTCGGCTCTAGCACATCAGCTACGAAATATGAAATCATGGCAACATCTCCGACATGCTCGAACTCCTCAAGAACTGCCAACTCCTCAGCATATTGGGCGTAAGTGCTGGAATCTTTCTCGGCTGAATCTGGATTTGCAACTCTGCTCCTAGTACGCACACCTTTGGCTGGATCTCCGATGATGTTGTCCTTGGAATGATCTTCATACCATCTCTTGTTGCGTTTTCCTTCTTCTTCCAACAGTGGCGGTTTCGTGATTTCAAAGGATGGGATAACATGAGCCGTGGGAGATGCTGAGATCTTCAGAACTGGTGATTTATCTGTTGTTGAGTCTGGATCCTCAACATGGATAATATCTCGAATCGGGCTAGGTTGGGCTGCGGATGCTGATGCTGATGCAGTTGGAGTAACATCAGCTGATGTTCCCCCTTGAGATGGGCTGGGGTCCTCACATTCATCTTCAGAGGAACAAGGATCATCATCCTCGGTTGCCCATACCAATGGTTCAGCCAGATTCTTCTGCCTTAGAACCTGCGATCTGGTGAGAGCTGGTGGAACATGTGGATCTACTTGTTGTCCTTTAGCCTGTTCCCTGCACTCAAAAGTAGATTCATCAAAACTAACATGAGGTGTTATCTCCAAAACACGGGAACTGTTGTTAAAAACTCTATAAGCCATGATCCAAGCGGCATATCCGAGAAATATGCCCTTCGAAGCCTTGGCGTCAAAAGTTTTTAATTGAGTCTTCCCATTGTTGTGAATATAACACTTAGAACCAAAAACGCGAAAATATGAAATATTAGGCTTCCTGCGTCTCCATAGTTCATATGGAGTCTTTCCCAACCGCTTGGTCAGAAGAGACCGGTTCTGGGTGTAGCATGCTGTGTTGATTGCCTCGGCCCAAAATCTCTTTGGCAGAGCTGAACATGTCAACATGGATGTAGCAGCATCCTTCAGCGTTCGGTTTCTTCGCTCGGCTACTCCATTTTGTTGTGGAGTACGAGCAGCCGATGTTTGATGAGTGATTCCGTGCTTCTCGCAGTATTCGATGATGGTTTCATTGAGGAACTCGGATCCACGGTCTGATCGGATAGAAATGATTTTCATCTCTTGTTGGTTAGATATCCGATCCATCAGCTTGGGTAGCTCATCTCGGGTTTCACTCTTGTGACGCATGAAAATGGTCCACGTGTACCTAGAGAAATCATCAGTAACAACAAGTGTATATTCGTTACCATTCATGCTCTTGGGAGTAACAGGCCTGAAGAGATCCATATGGATCAACTGCAATACTTGGTCGGTTGATGGAATCGTTTTCAACAGAAAGGAGGATCTAGCGAGCTTTCCCAGCTGACAAGCACTGCAGATATGTGTTGGTGAAAACACACGGTTCGGAATACCCTTTGCATGTTCCTGTCTCGCAAGGCGGTTCATTGTCTTGAAATTCAGATGGTTGAGCCTTTTGTGCCATAGCCAGCTCACATCTGAACTGCTCTTCGATAAAAGACAGGTCTCAGGAGGACTACTATTGCAATCTGCATAGTAGACATTCCCAGTTGGGGATCGATTTCCCAACAATATGACTTGCTTTGTTCTGACATTTTTGACCATGCAGCCCTGCGCATCAAACTTGACAGAGAAACCATTATCACAGAATTGGCTGATGGAGAGAAAGTTATGCTTCAATCCATCAACATATGAAACATTAAAAATAGACACGTGATTGGTTTCAAGGGTACCGTAGCCTTTGGTGTGACCTTTTGAGTTGTCTCCAAAGGTAACAGATGGTCCTTCCTTCTCCACGAAACTCCCAAGCAAATCCCTCAGATTTGTCATGTGTTTCGAGCAACCACTGTCCATCACCCACATGGTATGTGATGCTTTATTCTTCCTCAGCTGTTCCTCCTGCTCCTGCACAGAGAAACACGCTTAGGTCCCCAATTTTAGTTGGGTCCTGGAGGGTTAGAACCAGTTCCCCCTTGAACTGTGAGTCGTTTTTCCCTGTAGATTCGGATAGATTTGTCATTCCAAATTATCTTTCCTTCTCCATCAACTATAACAATACCTCGGTCATCCTTAGGCTTGTTGTTATTATTGACGTTCTGTTTCTTGGGAGGAGATTGATTTCTCCCATTGTGGGCTTTAGGAGGAGAGGCGTTCCCCCTGTTTTGTTGACGTTTCTGACCCTTTTGGTTTTGCCGATGAGGTCGGACGCCATTTTGGAATCGTTGTGGTTGAGTCTGATTCCATTTTCCTGGCTGTCGACGACAGCTGTTCATGCCCGGTTGTTGATTCATGTTCTGGCATGAATATCTGTAGCTGTTGGAACTGTTCCACATTGGTTGACTCTGATGGAACCTTTGGTTGTTCTGATGATGGAACCGATGTTGATTCTGATGGTTGAATCCCTGTCGGTTCTGTTGATTCCATCCATTCTGAGATCGGTTCTGAGGTCGGTTCTGATTGTATCTCCGATGTCTCTGGTTCCTCTTCTGAGTCCTGGAACATTCCCCCTCGGTTCTTATCCCAACCGATAGATTCTTCAGTTCTCCAACCACAGTTCCTTTTCCTTTCTCAGCTGCAGTTCCCTTAGCAGGTTGTACTGTAGGTACTTGCTGTGACGTGAAGGTTGGATTAAGTTGGGGAGTTGCAGACTCAACAGTATTTTGTTTGGCAACCGTGACATCCACAGTCTTGATAAAGGTTGCTGGTGGAATTCCAGTGTCCTTGACCATGACGTAGCTGAGTCCAGACACGTCATCCATTTGTCGTCGGTAACTAATGAGATTCTCGATGATTTTGGATGATTGATATAGCTTTATCATGTTGTCCTTCTCAGTTTGTAGATCCTTGAGAAGAACAGCTATATGCTCGGTCTGTGCGTCTGACATTTTCATCAGCTGGTCGATCTGTGCCTTTTGCTTGTTCAACTGCTCATGCTGCTCCTTGATCTGCTCCTTCAAATCCTCATCGGTTGGAGCCTTAGTTTGGTTGGCCACATTCAGTTGACTTTTGAGATCATAGATCTCTTCGATTTGATTTTTGATCAGATCATCCTTTTCGGTTAAGGATTATTCAAGTCTGGCAAACTGTTCTTGAAGATTCTTAAACTCAACCGATTGCTGATACAATTCGTCACTGAGTTCTAGGAAGTCACCCAAGAGGGTTCTAACTCTTCATCTAATGTTTCCTGCATGTTAGTAGCATTGGAAGAATTTAAATTAACTGGACTAGAATGTACCTCAGCATCATCCTGGTCGGTTCCAAATGCCATGAGACATTGATCCTATCCGATAGCGTTGTTGGTGGAAGTCAGCTCGTCCTCATCTTCGGTGTCGGTGAAGATGTCCATGTCATCAACTGCTTCTTCTGCAACCATGGCCTTGTTCTTTGCATTTTGCTTGGCCCTCAACGCATCTCTATCTTTCTTCGAAAGATCTGGACAATCAACTTTGAAGTGTCCCTCTTTCCCGCATTCAAAGCAACCGTTGTTTACACGCTTTGAGTTATCTTGAGTTCGGTTGGATTTATAGAACAGCTTGTATTTTCCGAACCGAGTATCCATGTCAGCCAGCTTTTTTGACATGGCGGTAATACTCTGTTGCATCTCTTCTCTGCTCGGCTCCTTCGAAGCTGTGTCCGCAGATCTTATTGCCCTTGATGTTCGCGGCTTGGAATAGTCGGCTCGAAGTGCTACTGTCTTTGTTCCGGAACCAACAACTCGTCTGCATCGAGGACTGAGTTGATCTTCGTCGGTTCACCTTGTACTCGTTTCCTTTCAGAATTGAGAACAGTCTGTCCGTTCCCATCTCTCCAAGATGAGCTCGGCTTTCATGAATGTTGGTGAAGGTGTCCCACTCAGCTGGTAGGGCTTATAATACTTTGAGATTGATCTCTCTCAAAGTATATTTTCCTCGTCGGATAGACTGAATCCTTCGGATGATATCCATGAACTGAAGCTCCAACTGATCAATGGTTTCATCGACTTTTAGACAGAAATTGTTAAAATCTTGACAAGCATGGGAGAACTTGTTCTCCTTGGTTTCGTCACTCCCTTCACTAAGAGATGCCAAAATGTCCCACATTTCCTTAGCTGTGTTGCACTCTTCTATCCATGGAAGATAGTCTTGTCCAACTGTGGACATGATAGTGCTCTGAGCCCAGATATCCAGCTGGCTCACTTTTGCTTCCTCAGGAGTAAAATCTTCTGGCTTCTTCTCGACCATCACCTCAGTTGCATCCCCATCATTGGGATTTGTAGGAGTGCGAATGACTTTTTCCATGATGGTGATCGGTCCGGATGTAATCACTTGTTGCATTCGATGATGCTTGGACAGTAGAATCTTCTTCATCCGAGTTTTCCAGGATGTATAGTTCACAACTGAGAACATGACAACAATCTTGTCTTTAACATCCATCTGCACACAACAAACAGACGACAAATGCAAGCAGAAATGCACTAGCGTGAAAAAGATCTATTCAGTTGACCACTGAAGAAAAACACCTCGATTCACACCTCGTGAAACAGAGACATCGGTCTTGTGAACCACTGCTCTGATACCACTTGATGGTCCCGATACGAGTCCTGGTGTATGGGAGGGGGGGGGGGGAATACACCAGATAGGAATTTTAAAAACAACCCCCGAAAAATACCACAACTGAGTAAGAAGACTCAGCTGGAATCACAACTGAGTAAGAAAATTCAGCTGGAAGAGTGGTGTTGTGCGGAATGTGGTGGATACAAAAACAACTCGTATAAAACAACTCACGCTCAGATGCAAGGTCGGTCAACAACCAAATCAGTTGAAATGTAAAGATGCAGTTTTGAGTGCTGGTTAGTTGGACAGTTAGATATGCAGAAAGTAACTGAACAGAAAACACAAAAGTACAAAGGAATTACGTGGTTCGGAGAGAACTCCTACGTCCACGGGGAGTTGTGAGTCCACACAACTCAGTCCAAATTCTTTAGGACAGCTACCACAAAGCTTACGCGGGCTTTGCAATAGTACAGATAAGTTTGCGGACACTTATCAACCTTTCTACTCAATTTCGGGAAGAGCAGGATCCTAACAACCTTTTTAGGGGATGTGTATAAGGATGGGTTTTCCAACTACTAGCTCTAACAAAGAAGTGAGCTAGGATCTAAGCTTGAACAAATGAAGACTCAAACTAAGATCGAAAACACCAAGACAGATTCTAACTCTCTATGAACTCTCAGCTGGTAATGTTCTTAGAAAGAGAATAATTGTAGTTTAGCTTGTGCGCAGTATATCGTCGTTCTTTCGCTCTTCTGTCTCTTATCTTGATGAATGAATGAATGCCTCTATTTATAGGCGGTGAAGATCAACTAGTCGTTAGAAGAGCCGTTGATCTCTGTTCTGTGAAAGCGATGGCTTGTCTCTCATCTCTGCAGATTTTCCCTATTTGGCAACTGTGAACTTCTGCTTTCCTTCTGAGACAACCTTGTGTTGGGCCAAATGAGGTAATGACAGAACGTCAAACCTTCATGTGACTTCCTATTTGAAATTCAAATTTCAACCTTTGTCTTTCAACATTGGTTAGTCGGTTGAGACGTTTGATCTTCATCCGAGTGGTCTTCAGCTGATGTTCCATCTGATCGCTACCTTCATCTGACATTCTGTCTGAAGAGGAACAGTTGAACCCTCAGCTGCTTTGAACTTCATGTTGTCGATTTATCAGATTGAGTCCTGCAAATCTGATGTTCCATCCGAGTTTCCATCTGTAGTTCTATCCGAGTATAGCCAGGTTGCCGTCTTCAGCTGGAGTCCTGTAAAGATAAAATCTGAACATTTCTCAAACAGCGAGCCTAAATACTAACATTAGGATATGGCAACATCTACTCGGTTGGGGTCAGTTGGTTTTGGAATCAATCAAAACTTTACTATATTTCCCAACATTCACGGTTGGGGTCAGTTGAGTTTTGGTATTAATCAAAACTTCAATAATTTTCCCAACACTAGTGAATATGACATTTATTTGCTTTTATGTACTATTAATTTTTTAAAATTATCCCTTTCTTCATTTTTTTTTTCCTTTTTTTAACTTTATGATTCTCTTCATTTTTCTTTCGACAGATTGTTGCTAGAGAGTTTATTTTCCAGTGAAATGTGAACACTTTTTTTCACCTAATTCTCTAGCAAAATATCAATATCTTTGGATTTTTTTTGTAATGGAACATTCTTTTCTATTTTACTTGCATACTTGATTCACAATCAGTAATCATATTGAAATTTTCCAATTACAAGGAGTGATTGTCATTGTTTTCCTTTCATGTCCCTTGAGCTCAAAATATAGATTGAATTTTATGTTATTTATAATTCATTAGATTGTTTAATAAAAAAAAGTTTTATTAAATTAATTTTCTTTTAGTCCGTTATAATTTATTTTTTCTAGCTAAATTTCTGTTTGGTTATCATTTTGATTTGTATGTTAGGGCTAAGTTCTATATTACACAACTGGCAACTATGATTGCTCGTCACGAGAATTAAATGACTTGTAGTTAGATCGCTAAATACATGACTGCGTACCTCTAATTTGTTTGCTCGATCATGTAACATTTTCATTGCATAATTGCATGATTTATTATTATTTTTTCTTATTTGGTTGCAGGATTTATATTATTGAGGGAATGTTGTAATCTAGCCCTTTTTCTGGAAAAAAAAATTCAAAATGTCACATCCACTTTTTTTAGTTTCAAAATAGAACTTTCAGTTTTGAAAAGTCTATTATACCCTTAATGAGTATACAAAAAGGCTAACTTTCATTTAAATCATACATGAAGACTAATTTCATGTATGAATTTCCGGCGAAAAATTTACGACCAACAATTCCGGCGAAAATTTGAATCAACACGAAGCCTAACTTCATATATGCATCATATATGCATTATACATGAAGACTAACATTCATGTATGCATCATACACGACAAATTCCAGCGAAAATTTCTAGCGAAATTTTCGGCAAATTTTCGAATCATACACGAAGCCTAACTTCATGTATGCATCATACACAAAGCCTGAGATTCATGTATGCATCATACACGAAGCCTGAGATTCATGTATGCATCATACACGAAACTTGAGATTCATGTATGATTCATAATAATATAGAGTGAAATATTGAAATAGCCATTCTTTCCAAAATGACATAATTCATCTTTTATGTTTGAGAATGGCTATTTCAATATTTCACTCTATATTATTATGTAGTCGTGTATAATCACTTATAGTCTTGTAAATATTATACACGTGAGATTATATATGACTACTAATTTATTTCGTGTTGTAAGATATTTCAAATTTTTATAGGTTACAACTTGAATTTGGTCTAGTATGAAGAAGGGTAAATGATCATTACATATGTTTTCAATTGCATTAATAATTATTTATGGATTATGTGTTATGAAGATAGATAGATACATGAAACTCCCTATGTTCGACTCAATTTGTCTACTTGTTGTTTGGTACGAAGATTAATAATAAGGGTAAAAGATAGAAAATGGGTAGGTTTCACCACTTTTGAAAGGTTTTGAAGGGTTAATTATTTTCTTATTTGAAATTAGACAAATTGAGTGGAACATCCATTTAAGGAAAGGTAGACAAATTGAGTGGAACGGAGGGAGTAATTACTACATAGAAGAGAAAAGAATATTTGTGCTTGTACCTGATAGTGGAATGACATATTGTAGTTTGCTTGATAGTGGGTGTAGATTTATTAAATGACATGGTGCTATTGTGCCTTGGTGCAGATATTGTAAATTATCTTTTATGGTCCTAGTAACGAGTTAACTGGTGTATGGGGGGGAATACACCAGATAAGAATTTTTCAAAACTTTTTCTAACTATGAAGTTTGGATGGCTTGACAACTGTGAAGTTCAGTTGGAGCAGTCACTCAGTTCGGTATACAGTTAACTTCTTGGACTGAAGGTCAACAATATGATCGTGACTGAGGTTTTACAGAGTGTGCGGAATGTGGTGATTAATTTATACTCGTTACTTAACTGAAAATTCTTTTTAGTGCGAAGGTCAATTCGCAAAAATTAGGGCAAGTTAATGAAAAAAGTTTGTATGCAGTTAGTGAGTTAGAATCTCAAACAATAACTTGAAATACAGAAAGTAAATATACAACAGTTTTTATGTGGTTCAGAGATAACCTCCTACGTCCACGACCAACTGCTCGGGTTGGTAATCCACTAGAGAAGTTTTTGCGTACTTCCCAAACGTTAGCTTTGGTTTGTGGGCACCAAACAACCTATACAGTTCGATTACGGGTTCAAACAAGACATGAAGTTCAATTACAGGTTTGAACAAAACCTAAGTTGTGATTACGGGTTCACAACGACCTAGATTCTTTGACTGCGGGTTCAAAGGAACCTAAGGAAAGGTTGGTGAGTTTTTCCAACTAATTAACCTACAACATAGTAAGTGGAGGTTTTCTACTCTAAGATTTAGAGACTCGAACTATTACAGTGAGTCTACTTAGAAATAAGCAAGGGAGATGACTTCTAGACTAGATCAAAGAAATACTTCTTGAGAGAAAAGAAGGAAGCTCAAGGAGGAGGAATGCACTCTCTACGACTCAGCTTCAAAAACTTAATCACTTACTTGCTGCGAGAAATTTCTTTCTCTGAGAATTTGTGCGCTCAATCAGTAATCTTCTTACATGGATGGAGGCCTCTATTTATAGAGGGAAGGTCGAAGTAGTCGTTGAAAAGCGCCATTTGACCTCTGCCACAAAGCATGGCTCCTCACCTAATCTCTGCAAACTTTCCATAAATGGCAACAGTGAGTCTTACTTTATGCATGTCTTCGTTGTCGGACCATAAAAGGAAAGTTCCAGCATGTCTTGTACTCTGAGTAGATTTGGATTCTAATTCAAGTTCTTTTTTCTTCTCAGTCTTCTAACTCTTCTCCTTCCGACTTCTAGGACTTCAACAATGTGGAACACACATAGCTATATGGCTCAGTTCTGGAGTCGACTGAGTTGTCTTCTAACTTGATTCAGACTTCTTTGATCTTTAGCTGCCTTATTCAGTTCGATCCTGTAAAGATAAAATCCTTACGCTCAAACAGTGAGCTCTAGCTAAAGATTAAACAAAGGCACATGGTAGAAATCAAAACCTTAATAATTTTCCCAACAATTTTGCTAGTGGATTTTTGCATCCTGGCCTCTCTTCCCAAGAAAAGAAGAGATTTTTCTCATCTTGAAAAAATTACTTTTGGGATGATCCATATCTATTTAGATTAGGGAAGGATGAGGTGATAGGAGATGTATTCCATAAGAGATGAGCAGCTGGATGTGTTAGCTTGGTGCCATGAGTTTCATTGTAGAGAGCATTTTGGAGGTCGAAAGATCGCTTTTAAGGTACTCCAATTTGGTTTTTATTGGTCTTCCATTTTTAAGGATGCTCATAATTTCTATCTTGCTAGTGATAAGTTCCAAAGGGTAGGAAACATCAGTAAGGACAGAGCAGCCGCTAAATAATAATCTTATTGCTGAGATCTTTTACGTTTGGGGCATTGATTTTATGGGGCCATTCCCTGTATCTGCTGGTTTTGAATATATTTTGCTTGCCATTGATTATGTGTCTAAGTGGATTGAGGCTAAACCTACAAGGACAAATGATGCTCATGTTGTTATGAAGCTTGTGCAGAAGCATATTCTTTGCAGGTTTGGATTTCCTCGAGCAATTATAAGCGACGGGGGAACGCATTTCTGCAACAAACCTTTTGAAAAACTGATGATGAAAAATGGTATCATGCATAAGGTGGCAACTCCATATCATCCTCAGACTTTCGGTCAGGTTGCCATCGTCAATAAGCAGATTAAAGGGATTTTGGAGAAAACGGTGAAACCGCCAAGAAAGGATTGGTCTACTAAGTTAAAAAAGATGCTTTGTGGGCTTATCGTATGACTAACAAGATTGTTTTGGGGATGAGTCCGTATAAGCTTGTTTTATGGAAATACAAGTGGAAATTGAGCACAAAGCTTATTGGGCGATCAAGTCGGTTAATTATGACTTAAGTAATGCTGGGAAAGAAAGAGCTTTGCAAATTTCTAAACTTGATGAGCTTCGGAATGAAGCTTATGAGAGTGCAAGTATTTATAAGGATAAGTGACAAAGGGCGGTCGTCACACTCTTCGCACAAATAAATTTATAAAACACCTCTTGCCCAACAAGGTAGTAGTTAATGGCAAGTGGGGTCGATCCCAAGGGACTTAGCGTAGATCTGCTCTTCAGGTGGTTCTCAACAAAAGGGTTTATGGTCGAGAGGTATCTCAATATCCTGGAATTCAACAAGTGAAATATCAAATAACAAAGAAGTTTGAGTTAGGGTTTCGAATCAATGATCCTAATTACTCATTACTCGTTCATTGGTGCAAAAATATTCAATTACTCGATCTCATTACTTGGTTTAAGGTAAAGATTAGTTTATACCCTAATGGTCACGAAGTCATGATATAAACACACCAAGCCTATGTCTATCCAGTTTTACAGATCTTGACCAAAAGGCAAGATCTCCTCCTTTGATCAACAAAGTCACGAAGACACTTCAGTAACGATGTTGCCCAAAAGGCATTAAAAATAAACAGACCCAAGACAGCCAAGAGGTAGGTCAATACCGACTGCTCTCCAACACTCTTTACTTTCTTGGGCACGAGAAACACTCTCGAGTTTGATCCCAATTCCTGTTAATGACTTAATCTCAATATCTAGATGATGATCAAGCATATATCAATATCAATTAAGTCAAGAATTAATCCTAAGTGTTTCGGGAATAAAATCAAATAACGAACTCACACAATTAGACCTCACGAGTTTAGAACGAGTAATTTACGATCACATCATCTACATCCAACCCAAACAATAAATTTAGCTAGACATAATATTAAACAAAAACACAAAACATATAAGGGAAATCATAACTGAAACTGAACTGGAAACAATTGCTGCTCAAAAGCGTAAGTCAGCAACTAAGGTCTTGACTTCAAGTCAACAACTGAAAACTATGCAGAAAAACTGGAAACGAAATATAAAAGTAATTCACCCGTAGGACTTGTTTCTTCCTCACTTTCACTCGATCGAAAATGCAGAACTAAGCTAAAAGAACTCTCTAAACTCGAACTAAAACTCGTACACGTTACAATATGAAGTCGGCCATATATATAGGCGATGGAATTAGGGTTAGGTTAGAATCCTTGTTGGTTAAGGACTCTTTCCATCCTTATCCGCCTCTTTCCTTGTCTATCCGGCAGCGATTTTACTTCCCTTTCGTGGTAGATATCTATATTGATTAGGTTTAGCTAAGATAAGGAAAGAAATCTTCGATCCTTATCCTCTTCCTTGGAGAAAAAGAAATCTGCAGCTGTTCTGACTTACATCTTGACTTCGATGTCTGCATCCTGTATCACTTCCTATGCTGACCAAGATCCTGGCTCCTCCGAGTACTCTGTCTGTTGGCTTCAAGGATATGAGGAGGTGCTTCCTGACTTGTAGATTGAATAGAACGTTGTTGCCCAGCTACAAGCTTCCAGCCCTATGCCCATTTACATCGTATCGCCATCTTAGCATCTCAACAATAGATTTTCACCAGTTTTGCCCAATATCCCACTTGTTCTTCCCTGCACACCATCTCGACTTTGTGTCCTCCCAGACACATTTTGACTCGATAAAGACTAAAAAGAACAAGAAAAACACAAGAAAAGATGGACACAAATTTGGGTCCATATTTTGTGTCTTTTTAGTGTCTGTCTTAGGTGGTTTAGATCGAGTCTTTGTGTGTGTTTTGTCTAGTTTTTGTGTCTTGGAGGAAATATTTTGGGCAGGAGGGTGTTTGCTGCCTTGTAGGTGGAAATTGGGCAATACAGAAATAGAAAGCGTCATTTCTGGAAGCAGGTCAGGCAGCGCTATATTGGTCAAGACAGATAGGAGGAGTACTCTGGTCAGCAGGCGAGTTTCTCTCCTAGGTCTAGAAGGATAAGGAAAAGATGATCTAACTTAAATATATTTCCTTATCCGACTAGATTTAGGATCCGCAAGGGATCTCTTGGAGATAGACGTGACTTGCCATGTTGGGGTCGAGCTTATCAAGTATTACTTGCATCCCAAGGTAGCTCGTGGATTCTTTCCATGTCAAGGACCGGGGGGCCCAAACCCTAAGCACTCACCTATAAATATTGAAGCCGTGCTGCTGTGAAGAATGCTGTCTTATTATGCTTCTAATTCCTGTATTTCATTGAGAGTTTGTGAGGAGAAAAACAAGTCCTACCGGCATGCTTTTATTCGTGTTTTGTTCAATTGACACTTTTGGCCGACTTTGCTTTTTACATACTTCGTAAGTTTAAATATAATTCTTCTTATGAGTTCCTTAATTTATTGTATTTGTTTTTTTATAATTATATCTAGCTAAATTCTTATACTTGATCTGGGCAAGATAGTTAGGTGATAACTTATGCTTGAGAGGTCTAATTTGTGCTAGATAATTGCATGCATGTGTTCCCGATATGTTAATGAGCTTGTTCAAATATGAGATAATACGATTAAGTGATTAATAGACCGTTAAACACTTAAGACATATTAGATCACCAATCAATTGGGAAGTAGGAATGTTTTCCATCATCTTCTTGATTATGATCGATTAACATTATAGAAAGGTGTCTACCCTATTGGGCTGGAGGTGATGATTCCTTGTTGGGCCTTTCTAGAAGTAAATGCTCCTTGGGCAAGAAACTGAACGATGACTCCGACAGAGGTATTGCCCAAGGTACGGAGCCGGCGGAGCATCGCCAACTAAGTAAAAACAAGTAAGGGAAGGGTTTGTTGAGAGCGTGACGAGTAAAAAGGGATCTCGACATTCAAGTCCTATAACTAATGATGCATGCATGTAATGAATATATTTGCACCAATGACCAAGCTAGGGTTTTCACTTTACAATGTCTTAGTCCAGATCAAGTCCTTTTTATTATTGATCAAGCTACTTGTTTACTTTTTAGTGTTTAATTAAGTTCTCGAATTGGGCAAGAGAGCCCTAGTGACCAAAATAGCAAAACCCAACTTTCTGAACAGGTGGAGGAGGTTTCAAGAGATAGTGACAATCAACTCCTTGTGGATCGACCCTGTACTTACTTGCTAACTATATAGCTGTGAGGATAGACTATAAATTTATTTTGAGAGTGCGAACGACAACCTCGTCAAAATTGGCACCGTTGCCAGGGAGCTGATTTTGTAACTAACTTTTGAGGGAAAGACCCTGTGCATGTTTGGCCCCGATCCTGTTTGGATCGACGGTAAATTGAAGTACCATCCTGACCGAAGAAGTACATCAAGAAACAAAAGAGACTGAAGAGGGAAGCTGAAAAACGAGCACGAGAGGAGGAACGAGCGAGTGACGAGGATACGTCACCACTACAAACTTCAGATTGTGAACAGTCTGAAGAAGAGGAGATGGCGAGACAACAAGCTGATCCTGAGAAGACTCTGAAAGAAATCATGTTCCAACAGATGTCAATCTGAACCCAGCAGGCATCACTTTTCCTACCATCACTAACAGTTGGGAGCTGAAACACTCTTTGATACAGATCTTGCCCAAGTTCAGTGACTTGCCCGGAGAGGATCCACAGCACCACCTACAGGACTTTGAGATGGTGATGCGTACCGTGCACACTGCCACTGCGGAAAATACATTGAGAGAATAAATTCAACTCCTAACGTTTCCATTTTCATTACAAGATGGAGCGAGGGAATGGTTGTACCAATTACCTCAGGGCAGCATAACATCTTGGCAACAAATGCAGCAGAAGTTTCTTGAGCAGTACTACCCCTTTGCCCGGATCCAGAATGCTAGAGCTACAATTCAAAATATAAAGATGGGCAATGGAGAATCTATCTATGACTACCACTCTAGGTATAAGAAGCTAATTGCAAGGTGCCCTCAGCATGGTTTGGGTGACAAGGATTTGATTAATGCTTTCATGAATGGGCTGAGGCAATCTGGGCGAGACTGGACTGATGCAGCCTGTGGAGGCAATGTTATCAACAAACCACCTAGTGAAATCTTCAAGCTATTCGCTGAGATGGCAGACAGAAAGAGAAACCAAGATGAGACCATCATGCCCAGGACGCATGAGCCGACCAGCAGTGATCCCAAATTTGATATTCTTGTATCTATGATGAAAGAGATGATGAACCAGAACAAGAATAATGCTAACAGGAATGAGAACCCTGGACAGATCCTGAGGAAGAGGGTTATGAAGTGTGAACTTTGTGCTGCCAATGATCACCCCACTGATAGGTGTCCATAATTATATGAGGATGAAGAAGTTAATGCAGTTGGGCAACCGTACCGACAAGGAGATGCTGGGCAGTGAAGGAACTTCAACAATGGACCTTGGAGGCCCAATGACAATTTAAGATATTGGAATACCAACTATCTGAACGCACCTCAATAAGGGCAACTACCACAACAACCCTATGTACCTCCACATAATAGAGATCAACCAAGAGATACCCTGAGGAGTGAAGTGGAGAGACTTGCAGCTGAGCAAAGGAATGGGTATCAAGAGTTAGACAGTTTTCATATGCATACAAGAGGAGGCATGAGAGATATAAATGGAACATTGAGCCACTTTGTATAATCAATCTCCCATATCAAGTCAATGCTAAATGGAGGAAAAGGAGAACTACTATCTCAAGTTGAGATAAAAAAGGCTCAAGTGAATGCTATAACGTTGCGTAGTGGAGCCAAGTTACCTGAAGTAAGAGTGCGTGACCATTATGAACCTCAAAAACCTGTATCTGGGCAACAACAGTCTCTTGGGCATGGTGTCGATCTAGAACAAGAAGAAGAGGCTGAGCTAAAAAGGTATGAAGAGGCACCCATGGGATCAGGTGATGTTGAGGAGCTATGGCAAGATTTGTCAGTTGAGAAAAGGCCACAGGCTGAAAGGGAAGCAGCAGACATAAGAAGGAAAGTTGAGCTTGACACTGCTGAAATCAGAGCTAAAGCAATGAAGGAGGCTGAGAACGTAACTAAGTCCAAACCTTACGAGCCAAAAACTCCTTACCCAGGACGATTTGCAAAAGATAAGGAAGCTCAGGAGATGAAGGAACTGACCAAATCATTCCAAAAAGTCGAGGTCAACATACCCATCTTGACCGCCTTACAATCTATGCCCAAATGTGCTAAGTTTTTGAAGGAATTATGTACAAGAAAAATCAAGTACACAGACGATGCAAGTTTCCAAGTTAGTGAGAATGTATCTGTAGTGTTACAAGACACTCCCGTGCCGACCAAGTGTACTGACCCTGGGATGTTCTATATTCCCTACATCATTGGAGACATGAAGATTGAAAAGGCTATGTTGGATCTTGGAGCATCGATTAATGTCATGCCCAAGTCTATGCATGATGATCTAAGGATGGGACCACTCAAACCAACAAGGGTGGCAATTCAACTAGCAGATAGGTCGACTGTATGGCCTGAAGGGATATTAGAGGACGTCTTGGTCAGGGTGAGGGACTTAATTTTTCCAGCAGATTTCTATATCCTGGATGTGGGGAGATCATCGCAAAAGGCACCAGTAATGTTACTAGGAAGACCGTTCTTGAAGACAGCTCACACAAGGATTAACTGTGATACGGGGAAGCTAACATGTGAGTTCGGAGGAGAAGTGGTGTCATTCGACATCTACAAAACCATGAAACAACCTAGTGACACGGGGCTTGTGATAGCATTGACCATATTGACCAGATGGTGGATGAGTTCTGGCCAGAAATAGCAATTGAAGATAGACTGGATGTAGTCCTACAAATTGGCCTAACGGAGGTTGTTGCCCAAGACGGCTCTATTGAGCTAGTTCAAAGCAGTTCATTACTTAAGATCGGATGCAGAACCAGGAAGGAGAGTAGAACCATTGGTGATACCTACACTGAAGCAAGAAGATAGGTTGATGCCATCAATAGAGAAAACACCCAAGTTGGAATTAAAAGCACTACCCAGCCACTCGAAGTACATCTACTTGGGAGAAGAGGAGACACTACCAGTGATCATAAGTGTGGAGTTGTCTTTCGAGGAAGAGGAACGTGTATAAGAAGTCCTGGTGGAGTACAAGTTGGCCATTGGCCGATATAAGAGGCATAAACCCCACTGTGTGCAGACATCACATCTTGCTCGAGGAGGATGCCGTACCCATTAGAGATCTTCAAAGAAGATTGAATCCAGCTATGAAGGAGGTAGTGATGAAAGAAATCTTGAAACTGTTGGACCTGGGGATTATCTACCCGGTCTCTGACAGTAGATGGGTTAGTCCAGAAGACCAAAAAGGACCACTTTCCGTTGCATTTCATTGATGAGATGCTCGAAAGATTGGCGGGCAACAAGTACTTTTGTTTTCTCGATGGTTACTCGGGCTACATGCAGATCTGGGTCGCGGAGGAAGACCAGGGCAAGACTAATTTTACTTGCCCATTTGGTACGTTCGCGTATAGAAGGATGCCTTTTGGCCTATACAACGCTCCTGGCACATTTCAATGATGTATGATGAGCATATTCTCAGATTTGCTCGAAACATGTATAGAGGTGTTCGTGGACGACTTTACTGTCTATGGATCAGATTTCGACAAGTGTCTAAACAACCTGGAGAAGGTGTTGAAGAGATGTGTGGATAAGAGTTTGGTCCTGAACTATGAGAAGTGTCACTTCATGGTCAAGGAGGGCATAGTCCTAGGGCATGTCATATCAGAACGAGGGATAGAGGTCGACAAGGCCAAGATCGACATCATAGCCAAGTTGCCCTACCCGAGCAACGTAAAGCAGCTGCGTGGTTTCCTTGGACATGCAGGATTTTACAGGAGACTCGTCAAAGATTTTGCTAAGATTGTGCAGCCCATGACCAAGCTGTTACAAGGAGAAGTGGAGTGGCACTTCGATGAAGATTGCAAGAAGGCATTCCACACGCTAAAGGAGATCTTGGTGTTAGCACCTATCATTCAACCACCAGATTGAAAAATGCCATTTGAGGTGATGTGTGACGCGAGTGACTATGCAGTAGGAGCGGTTCTTGGGCAAAAGAGAGGAAGAGTGAATCATGTCATATACTATGCATCTAGAACTCTCAATCCTACCAAATGCAATTATTCCACTATAGAGAAGGAACTATTAGCTATTGTGTTCACTGTCGAAAAATTTCGATCATACCTGCTCAGGGGCAAGACCATAGTCTACACCGACCACTCCGCCCTGAATTTCCTTATGGCCAAAAAGAAAATCAAGCCCAGATTAATAAGATGGATCCTGTTACTTCAGGAATTCGATCTGGAGATTAAGAACAAGGCTGGAACCTAGAATCTAGTGGCTGATCATCTGAGTCGCATCATCCAACAAGAAGAGACCGAGCCAATCAAGGAAACTTTTCCAGATGAACATCTTGCTCTTGCCCAAGATAACCCAGATCCATAGTATGCAGACTTGTGCAATTATATTGTCTTGGGACGACTTCCAGGTAACCTCAGCCTATATCAAAAGAACAAATTGAAGGTGGAAAGTAGATATTACATATGGGATGAACCATATTTGTGGAAAATGTGTACTGTCCAAGTTATCCGTAGATGTGTTGATGAGAAGGAACAAGCAAGCATCCTCGCACATTGCCATTCCAAGCTGTGTGGGGGACATTTTGGACCAAAGAGGACTACAAGAAAGATATTGGATTGTAGGTTTTATTGGACGAATATATTCAGGGATAGCTTCGAGTGGTGTAAACAATGCGTTCAATGCCAGAAGTAGGGCAACATTGGCAAGAGGAATGAGATGCCCATGACTCCAGTCATGCATGTGGAAGTATTTGATATATGGAGAATGGATTTTATGGGGCCATTGCCCAACTCAAGAGGAAATCTCTATATTTTGTTGGCAGTCGATTACGTGTCCAAATGGGTGGAGGCTAAGGCAATATCAACCAATGACTCAAAGGTGGTTGTGGAATTTCTCAAGAGAAATATCTTTAGCCGGTTTGGTGTACCCAGGGCGATCATTAGTGATCAAGGAACGCACTTTTGCAATGGAGCTGTCAAGGGGTTGATGAGTAGATATGGAGTACATCATAGGATTTCGAATGCCTGTCATCCCCAAGCAAATGGTCAAAGCCGAATTATCTAATCGCATTGTGAAGGCTGTCTTGAGAAAGACAGTTAGTCCAACAGGGAAGGATTGGAGTTTGAGTCTTGAGGATGCACTGTGGGCATATATGACAACATTCAAAACCCCATTCAGCATATCGCCCTACAGAATGATCTTTGGCAAGATGTGCCACTTGCCTGTGGAAATAGAGCATCGAGCGTATTGGGCAGTTCAGAAGATGAATTATGATTGGGATAAAGCAGGCCAAGCTAGAAAGCTTCAACTGCAAGAACTCGAGGAGATCCGACTTAATTCATACGACAGCACCGTCCTGTACAAAGAAAGGATGAAGAAGGCTCACAATGCGTTGATCAAGGTCAAGAAGTTTAAACCTGGGCAACCAGTGCTTCTACACCAGTCCAAGTTTAAACTCATGTCGGGAAAGCTATCAACTAAGTGGGTTGGTCCATTTGAAGTACAAGCCACATATCCAAATGGGGTTGTGGAAGTGATGAATACGAGCACGGGAAAGATCTTCAAAGTCAATGGAGAAAGATTGAAAGCTTTCTTTGGCTAAGTCTTGGAGAAACCAGAGGAATACTTGAAATTCCTCTGTGAGATGGAGCCCTAACTTGGGCAAGGAGGACGTCGTGCCCACGACGATAACTGGAGCGCTGGCTAGGAGACAACCTGATATGTTTTGAATTTCACAGTTTGTTTTTAGTTCGTAAAAAAAAGGGAAGATAGGGATTAAAATAACCATAATTTTAATGTTTTCCATCAAATTTAGACATATTTTAATTCCATTATGAGTAGAAATGTCTAACCATAGGACAGAGTATTTTTTCTTTGTGCATGGTAGTGTGTTTGTGATTTGCAGGAAACAGATAATGGGGCAAGAGGAAGAAGGAGGATTGCACACTATGCCTTGAGCAAAGTGTGTGCGCATGAGGGTAAGAGAGGCGCTCTAGGCTAAGCAATGGACTTGGGCAATTCAGTGACGAGGCAGCAACTGCCACATCACGTGCGATGTGACAACTGCACTCAAAACCTACCCCTAGCCCTATAACCGTCTGCCACCCTACCACGACTATCCCTCCAACCTTTCCACTTCCCCACGTAAACCATTAATTCAAAAACTACCATACACCACTTTCCATCCTCAACCCCCTAATTTCGAATTTCGCTGATTTCTTCCCTAAAATTTAAACCCTAAATCCACAGTGGTATCAACACGCCCCAAAAACAAACTTAACAAAATCTCTCACGGCACACGCATCGACCTCAGCGAACCAGACTTACCGCCATCGGAATACTCGTTTGCTGAACCAGACCCAACACTTTGGGTAGTACCATACCCTCTTACAGCCGAAGCGGAAAAGATTATCAGCAAAGCGCTTGCTGAGACAATGGTGGCACCTGAGAAAGAGAGAGCGGAAGCAGCTGCATCAAAAGAGGAAACTTTTGTCACACCGGAGGAAGCTGGGCTGGAGAGCATGCAATAGGGACCAGAGGAGAAAGGAATGCAGCCAGACGACGACGTAGAGATAGAGGTTCTTGAGGAAGAAGAGAAAGAGCAGGAGAAGAAGGAATTTGCTGATTCCTTCGACAAGCTTTGTGAGGAAGTGGAGCGGGATGCCAAGAAAAGGAAAAAGAAGGGGAAGGAGACCAAGAAGAAGGAGAAGACGAAGGCGGTCACGTCTAAAGTTGCCTCGTCATTAGAAGGAGAATCATCTACGGAAGAAAAGAAGGCCACCACCCTTTCGTCCAAGAACCCAGAGAAAAAGCAAAGAGTGGTGGAGTTGGAGGAAGATGAAGATGTCCAAATAATAGGGGAGAGGATCACAAGATCCGCTGCTCGGAAGGTCAAGAAGGAGGAATCCGAGTCGTGAGGGAAGAAGAAGCCCAAGAAGGCAGAAGATCTGTCCGCCAGGAAGGATTTTGTGCCCAGGGAGGTTGCCTTTAGCGATCTGGACGCCTTGGGCATAGCTTTGGAGGCGAGAGCCCTGTATGAGGGGTGTGGCTGGGAAAGATTTTTGACACTGCCCTGCCACATCTACGAAGATTTGGTGAGAGAGGTGTACGGATCAGTGGAATTCATGCTGGATGGAGAAGGGAACTCGGCCTCGATCGAGTTTGTGTTGAATGGGCAGCCATATGTGGCTGGGTTGAACGACTTGAACCAGATTTTAGGGTTTGCCATGATGATGGAGTTGCAGAAGTTGGAGTTCATAAGGGTAGGAAAGAAGGTACCAGTTGATTTGCCCAAGGAGGAATGGTCCGGATGTGGAAGGAGGTTAGCGTGGGAATGGAGTTCAAGTCGGGAGACAATAAGGCATCTGACCTGAAGACGCCAGCTCTCCGCATTGCCCATAGAAGTCTTGCCTACAACATGTTTGTTAAGAGAGATACCGGGAATTCGCTGGCCAACAAGAAGGTTTACATACTGTACTGTATGTTGATCAGGAAGAGGCTGAATTTTGCAGTCTTCTTGATAGAGCAGCTGAGGGCAGTGGTGGCCAAGGCGTACTCGTGTGGGCACTTTGTTACAACTTACATCGAAGGGTTAGAGCTTCATGACGAGGTGAAGGAGTTTAATGTGACACCGGCTGACGTGCTCAACATGAAAAGGTTGAGCAGGATGAAGGAGGTGGTGAAGCATGGGAAGAGATGGCATTTTGTGGAGGCACATGAGAAGGATCAACCAGCTTCAGCCCGCTTGCCGCCCATAAAGTCAGCCAGATTAGCCAAGAAGTCCGCGATCGAGGAGGAGGAAGAAGATGATGAGGAGGAGATCAAATCATCTTCTGCCCAGCTGAAGGAAGTACTGGAGAGGTTGGGCAAAACTGAGGAGTTGCTCAAGGAGCTATGGACTTGACAACTGGCCATGCAGGCTACTCTCAACAACATTGCCCGCCATCTGAAAATAGGGCCAGCTTCTGATCCTTCTGCTTAATTATGTCCTCCTATTTGTTAGTGTAGTAGTTTTTTTTATGTTTTTATTTGTGTGTAGTGTCTTAGTGTTTTATTTGTTTTGTGTCTGTTGAGTGATCGAATACATTACCCACATTTTGCAAGTGTTTTTTTTGCTAGTATCTTGACCTTTCTATGTCCACTACTTTGCTTTTAGCAAAGTGTGTGCGTAGGGAGGCCATTTGTTTGTCAGAAAGTATGTTGAGTCCAAGGTTGAGGCCTCCATGAATGGACTTTGCTATGAGCAAAGTGTGTGCGTGGAGTGTCTGTGCCGTGTGTATTTTTTTTTATTATTTTAGTAATTGTGTTGATCAGCATGGAGTTGTTGGGTAAGATGATATGATGATTTGTGTACTTAATTGCTGCTTGTTGAACAGTGCTAAGTTTTTGCATGCTAGAAGATGACTTGTATGATGGATTGAGTTGTGAACATACCCTGTGAGGATTTGAGCTTAACTAAATTCATTCTTGTGTGAGATTAAAGACATCTTGATTAGGAGAAGCTAGAACTTGTCTGTACTTTGGTTTATGATCTCTGAACTTAGATGATTAAGGCCATTCTTTCATTAGCACATTGAGCTTGAATTGAGTACCTAATATTCTTACCCTTTGATAAGCCCTTTTGAGCCGAATTGATTCTTTCTATCACTTAGATACTGCCTTTAAAAAGATTCTTATTTGCCTTGACTAACTCTTCTGTGTTGATTATGTTTTATGTTTTTTGTGTCTTTTATTCTTTTGTTTGTGTCTTGGGCAAGTTGTTTGTGCACACTTGAGGACAAGTGTGGGTTAAGTGTGTGCGCATGATGAGTCCATATTTTGTGTCTTTTTAGTGTCTGTCTTAGGTGGTTTAGATCGAGTCTTTGTGTGTGTTTTGTCTAGATTTTGTGTATTGGAGGACATATTTTGGGCAGGAGGGTGTTTGCTGCCTTGTAGGTGGAAATTGGGCAATACAGGAATAGAAAGCGTCATTTCTGGAAGCAGGTCAGGCAGAGCTATATTGGTCAAGACAGATAGGAGGAGTGCTCTGGTTAGCAGGCGAGTTTCTCTCCTAGGTCTACAAGGAAAAAGAAAAGATGATCTAACTTAAATATCTTTCCTTATCCGACTAGATTTAGGATCCGCAAGGGATCTCTTGAAGATAAACGTGACTTGCCATGTTGGGGTCGAGCTTATCAAGTATTACTTGCATCCCAAGGTAGCTCGTGGATTCTTTCCATGTCAAGGACCGGGCAGCCCAAACCCTAAGCACTCACCTATAAATATTTGTAATACCCCGAGCTTTTATAAGTCCTTAAGAATGTTCCAAATGAGTTAAAATGCTTGATTATCAAGTTTTGAGTAATAAAATTTTTCTAAGGAAAAAGAAAATTTGTGAAAAGACTAAAATACCCCTATGTGCTTCAACGTGAACTTATGTGTTTTAAATTACTCGAGTTGAGGATGTGATGCATTGATTGAGTTTATTTACATGAGTTTGAGCATGAGTATGATTTTCAGAGAATTCCGAGAATTTTTACTTTTGAGTGAATAGTAACGATAACCGAGAAAACGCTATTCACCGACGAACTTAGAATTTGATCTAATTAGTGTCTTTTGAATCTAGAATTAAGTCTAAGACCCCTGAGATATGTTAGAAGCTTATCCGAGACCACATGAGAGAGTTATAAGAATTTAGTCCTTAACGGATTAATTAGCCGATTAATTTTTAGGTTTTCTTCGTTACTTGGAATTTTGACCTAAAAATTAGATAATTGGAATCCTTGATAATGGGACATGAGATAGGTTCGAGATGTTTTTAGTGTCGGAAACGAGACGAGGAGAGATTAGAGCCGTTTTCAGTATAAATGAAATAATACGGTCTTTTTATCCGGAAAACTTTCTCAACCGGGTAAAATTATATCTGTCAAAGAGGAATCTCTCTCTCTCCCTCTCTCTCTACCGACCTCTCCCTCATCTCTCTCCTTAATCTCTCTCTAGCTATCCTAAATTTAACACCTACTAAGGAATATCAATGATGATATTCTTTTCTACACTTAATACATTCATTTTCATCATTTCTCATTCATCATATCATTTCATCTCTCAAACTCTCTACTCTCTCTCTCAAGCTCTCTCTCTCTCTCGATACTTCTCAAGGAAGAAAGAAGAAAAATTCCTCTCATCTCTCTCCCTCAATACCGTACCCAACACACACAACACATACATAAAATTTCTCCATTGAAGCCTCCAAGTTTCAAGCTTCAAGCTTTCAAGTTTCAAGAGATCTTCATCACTACTCTCTTAAGTTTTTCCAACATCAATCAAAGAGGTAATAATCCTCAAGCTTTGAGTTGAAACCATGCAAAAATCACCTCTTTAATTCTTATTAATTTTGGCACTTATGCCCTATCAAGGTGATTAATTTTTGATTTATTTTTCTTGAGGATTCAAGATGGAATCCACCATGGAAATCGAAGCTAGGATTTGAGCCCTTCAAGCCCTCAATTTCGGCCAAGAGAAATTAAGAGAGGAGCATCTTTTTAATTTTCTAAAGTAGGTTTATTTATTTGATTACTTGTATATATGTAATCTCCCTAATCTCTAAAGAAAAAGATGCATGCATGATTTAATTTATGCTTAGGCAAAAACTAGGGTTTTTGATTTGAGAATCGAGTGAGGAATCGATAGAAGAATTAAATCCTAGGAATTAATCTATGGTTAAAAGAGAAAAGAAATTAAATTCCCTAAAATCTTGTTAAAACCGAAAATTTAGGCAAAAATAGGAAAATTTGATTTTCTTAAGTATTTGATAATTTGATGTTTGATATGTGTTTATGAGTATATTTTGAATGAGTATATGTGCATGAAAAATTTAGAAAATGCATGCCTAAATTTATATGTGTGTGCCGTGTATTTTGAGGTGTGGAGGAGTATTTTTATTTGATTATTTTGTTGATGATTTGATGATATAATGAGCATGAGATGATTATGAGCATATAATGATTTAAATCCCCTATGATGTTCTTTGAGAAAAAAAAAATTAAATTTATGCATAATTTTAGAGAAAATGATGTTTATGATGATTTAATAATTTGGATGATTTTGATAGTATGATGCTTGAGAAGCATGTTGTGTGAAAATATTGAATAATAGATATTAGTATAATTAAATGAGTTGAAAAGAATGAATTTTAAGCATAAAAATGAGGTAATAATCGAAGAAGATAAGAAAGAATACCTAGTATGTGTTCTAGGTGTTCTTGGTGAAAAATATGAGTTTTTGAATATCATTAAAATTAATTCTAAAAGAAATTAATTATTAAAATAATAAAGTATTCAAGATATTTGTTAGAATAAAATTAAATTAAAAAATAAAAAGAGAAAAATTATTAATTGAGTAATGAGTCTTAAATTAGAAAATAATAAAGGAAAATAATTTCTTTATTAAATGATTAGAGTTTAATAAAAAGAGTTAATCGAGTTAAATAAATCGAGATTAGAGAAATTGATAATCGAGAATTAGATAAAGGAGAATTAGAAGTTATAATAAATGGGAAATAGAAGACAAATTAAAATTTGAGAAATAGAGTTATAAAACAAGTATGAAATTTGAGTCGAGTAATTGAGAATTAAGTTGTTTAAATAAACGAGAATAACGAGAATAATAATCAATAATGATTATAGAGTTGAGTATAAGTAATCAACGAGAAGCTTTAAATCGAGTATGAGTTTATTTATCCGAATGACATTAAATTAGTCGAGAAGTTTGACGTTTAATAATAAAGTTAGAGCAAATTAACTAAAATAAAAATTTCTTCATTAAATAAGAAATAATAGAATATGAGAATAATAAGTTGAGTTGAGCTTAGAAAATAAATAAAGAAATAAGTCGAGTAAGAGAAACTATGAGATTAGAGTCGAGTAAGAATTATTTGAGCGAATTAAAGTAATTAATTGAGAAATGTTATAAAAAGAGAATAAGATTTAATAAAAGTTATTTTGGAGAATCGAGTTTATAAATAATAAGTGTTTGAGTAATTGTTTATGAATATTATGCCGAGTAATGAATACTTAGCGATAATCGAGTTTGATTTTCAAGTCGTTTAGTTTAAGAAGGAGTCGAAGAAATTGTCGAGTTTTGAATATTAAATGAAAAATAAAAGTTATCGAGTAATAGTTTAAGAATCGAGTTTTGAGTCGAAGATAAGATTTGAGCCATAAATAGAAAATGAATTTTTATTTCAATATGAGTTTAATTAAAAGAAAACGAGAAATAATAATAGAAGCATAAGTAATAGTACGTATGCGAATACGTATTAGTAGTTGAGAAAAGACACGTCATTGGAAATAACGTCGTATATTGAGTTAAGAGAAATTAAATAATTATTTGAGCTTTAATCCAAGAAAACTTTTACTATTTGAATTAATGTCTTTTCCAAAACTAGAGTCGAGTAATGACGGGTAATTGTTAATGTGACTTGAAGTGTGAATCGAGTTTGAGATAATATGTTTGTTTAAATTCCAATTTAAAATTATGATGATTGATTGAAATTCTATGTTGAATTAAATACGTTTGAGTAGACTTATGTGATTAAACATAATTGAATATGCTTAATTGAATCTATATGCTTGAGTAAAATATTTATGCTTTGATTGTTCAAATTGTTGAGAATGCGTGCTCATGACATGAATGATGTTCGTATAATCGAGTATTTAATTGAGAATGTGAGTAAGGATTCAAATAATGAAGTTTAGACAATTGACGTTTCTCTAATTAAAGAAGAAATGCTAAGACATTAGCAAATATCATTAACCAATTAACGAGTAGCATTAATGACTTAGAAATAAGAGTATGAGATGCAGTAATTAGTAACCGAGTAGAGTGAGAACCGAGGACGAGAAAGCCGAGAATCGAGATTGTCTTAGAAAAGATAAAAATAGAGAGAGACGAGTCAAGTAGAAGTCCTTCAGTCGAAACAAACGTCTACTTTACGTCTTATGCCTCGTATCTTACTTCTTTTATCGATGTCAAAATATAAAGGACCGAGCGGGACAGAGAAGTAGCAAGGACAAAGAAAGAGTAAGCCGCCTAGCTAATCGTCGGAAGTTAGGTGGGCTTTTCTAAAACCAAAACTATCGATGAATGCTATTATGATAATTGAGTATTATTATGTGAGTTTTTAAAGTTCAGTTGACTTGCCGTTTTTACTTGAGTTTTTGGTATGTATTATCATTTGCTTGTTGAGATATTATTGTCCTGTGAAAGGCAGGAATCCACGTATGGTATATGAATTGTTTGAGGTGACTGTGAGCCTTGCTTCGGTTGGGCCGGTCACAGTGTTCGAGAAGGAGGCCTACTTCTCGGCACAGTGAGAGTGAAATGTGGTAGATGATACATATTGCTTGAGTATATATATATATATTGTTTGACTGCGCACTCTATTCGAAAGGAAAATGTTTTTACATTCACAAGTAAAACTGTTTTCACTGCATTAATACTTGTGATGCTACGGCAAGACAAGTTCAATTGATATAGCTCTAAAAGCAAAGTTTTTCAAATATTTTTGGCATGTGTTCACTGAGTACGAAGTACTCAGCCCTGCATGTATTTCTAAACGTGCAGGTTAGCGGGATGCGGATTGAGAGGACAGCTTGGTGGTGTGGTGTAATATATTGATGGTCCCGATACGAGTTACTGGTGTATGGGGGGGGGGAATACACCAGTTAGGATTTTAAAATTAAACTCCTGAAAATAACTTCAACCGAGTAAAAGGACTCAGTTGGAATCTCACAGCTGAGTAACCAACCTCAGCTAGAAGAGTGGTGCTGTGCGGAATGTGGTGGAAATTAACAACTCATAAAACAACTCACGCTTTTATGCACGGTTGGTCAAGAACCAAAACAGTTGAATGCTAAGATGCAGTTTGTATGCGGGTTAGTTTGTCAGTTGAATATGCAGGAAATAACTGAAAAATAAACTCAAGCACACAGAAATTTACGTGGTTCGGAGAAGCCTCCTATGTCCACGGGGAGTTGTGAGTCCACACAACTCTATCCAAGTTCTTCTGGACAAACCACACAGCTTACGCGGGCTGTGCAACCGTTAAGGATAAGTTTGCGGGTACTTATCAACCTTACAGTTTAGTTTTCGGGTACTAAACAACCTATCTACTCAATTCCGGGAAGAGTAGGGTCCTAACACTCCTTTTGAGAGGAAGTGTGAAAAAGATGGGTTCCAACTAAAAGCTTTAACACGAAGTAAGCTATAATCTAACACTCTACGAACTCTCACTAAGTGATGTTCTCAAGTTTCGATCTAAAGACACAGAAACTAACTCTAGAACTCTCAACAAGTGATGTTCTAAGAGATTGAATGCAGTTCGGCTTGTGAAGGATTTAGTTCTTTCTTTTGCTCTTTTGTTTCTTCTCGCGTATGTGTCTTCTATCTTTCTCTATGAATGAAGGCCTCTATTTATAGGCGGAGAGTATCAACTAGCCGTTGGAGGAGCTGTTGATCTCTGTTCTTTGAAAGCGAGGCTTGTCTCTCATCTCTGCAGACTTTCCGGATTTGGCAACTGCGTGCTTCTGCTTTCCATCTGAGACAGCCTTGTGTTGGGCCAAATGAGGTAATGACAGATAGTCAAACCTTCACGTGACTTCCTTATTTGAAATTCAAATCTTAACAACAGACTTCCAACAAGGAGTGGTCGGTTAAGACTTTCGATCTTCAAGTAGCTTGTTCTTCAGCTGATGTTCTATCTGACTGCTGACAGTTGAACTCTCAGCTGACTTCAACTTCATGCTGTTGATCTTCTGGGTTGAGTTATACAACTGATGTTCTGAAACTGAACGCTCAGATGTCTTCCTTGTATCTTCTCCCTTTTTGAATTCACATGGAATGAATGCTCAGTTGTGTTCCTCACAACTGATGTTCTATCTGTTGAGTGTAACTTCCCCCTTTCTCAATACTTCATATGATGAACGCTCAGTTGTCTTCTTTACAACTGATGTTCTATCTGAGTGAAGCCTTGTTGCCGTCTTCAGCTGGAGTCCTGTAAAGATAAAATCTTAACAATACTCAAACAGCGAGCCTAACTACTGACATTAGGAACTGGCAACATCTACTCGGTTGGGGTCAGTTGGTTTTGGAATCAATCAAAACTTTTACTTAAATTTCCCAACAATTTCCCCCTTTTTGATGATGCCAAAACCCCTCATAAGAATTCTAAAACCCTTACAGATCACAACTGATCTAGATCTAACTGACTTATCTAAAATCTCAGCTGAAATTCTAGACTGTCTATAAGATGAAAACATCAAAGCGTTAGCACAGTTATAACATGGTATTGAACTAACGTTTTGATTCAGAGCTTGGACAATGAGAGATTGTTCATCAAGGTGAATCTTATAACTGGATAGTTTTCATTACAACTAATTGTTACAAGGATAAGTACAAAAATCAAAAGTTACAACAGTTGCTTCAAAAACTATCTGAGCTAAAATTCTAGCCCATACTTACTAAAAATCCTAACAAAAATTTCCCTCTTGGCAGCTGATTCCTTGGAAATGTCCACTCCATGCTCCTTGCAAACCTGCCTTACCTCAGCTGCAATCTTCGTGCGGTTCGAGTTGTGAGAGTCTGGGAGAAGAGGAGGCCGATAAGTAACCGTCTTAGGAACTGGAACTGTGTTCAAGTCCAGCTTGGCTTCAATCATAGCCCGCCTGAACTGGCTGAACATGCCCGGATCCCCTGAGTGCAACTCAGTCAGTGCTTCCTTGAACGCTTTCCTCGGGTCGTCAGTTGCGTAAACCTTCCTATAGTAGAAGTTGTTCACGAACTCCTGCTTGAACAGCTCCCACGCTTCATTCCACTCTGTCGGCATCCACTTGTCAACATGCCTAAACCGACTCTCAACCTTGGACTTTGCTGGCAACCTTTGTAGCTTCAACCGAGCTTCCGCCTTTGATTGATGTTTGTTGATTCGGCGTCGGCTGCGGGAGGCAACGTTGCGGTCCAAATTCTGGGACATTTTCTTCAGCTCTTCTTCGAACTAGTTCACCCTCCTTGCCTGGCTGGCGGCGAACTTCTTTATCCAGCTCAGGTTCATATAATCTTTCTTCTCAACACCCATAGCCTTGGCAGCAGCAATGCACTCTTCGGTTGTGATGCCGTCGAGTTCAAAATCTAGCTCGGCTGCGATCTCGGCTATGGAGTTGTACGACACTCCAAACTTCTCTGCCAGCTCCAAGTCTTTTGACATATCAGCTCCACCGACTTCGGTTAACTTGGGAGCGACCTTCTTTGTCTTCTTCCTCAGCTGAGATTTTGTTGCAGCTGGCATCTCTTCCTCGGCTTGGGTCTCTTCTTCTTCCTGCACCACAACATCCGCCTTCTTCTCTTCCCCCTTTTTGGCATCAACAACAAGGCTTGCTACTGAACCATCCAGAGAGGTGAGTTGATTCTCGGCTAGTTGAAGGCGGTTGAAGAGTTCATCGACCGCGCACTCAAGCTCCACCTTCTTCGCCAATGCAGAGTCCTGGCGCTCTTGTTCGGCTTTCTTTAAGGCAGAGAGGTTCTCGATGACCTCAGTTTGAAAAGCCACGAACTCAGCCCATCACGACTCGAAGTGAGACTCCCATTCAGCATCTTGGGTTTGCTGGGACTGGGCAAGATTGGAGTCGGCCAAGGATTTGAAGACGTTCAGCTCAGACTTCAATCTCAACAGTGTGGACTTCAGCTCCGACATTTCTTGACTGTTGGAGGAGGAGAATTCTTCCAGCGTGGTCTTCATTGCAACATTCTCCTCCACCAGTTGCTGATTCTTCACTTCTTGCGCTTCCAACACCCTCAGCTGGTCATCTTTTTGTTGCTGGAGGTTGGCAAGCAGTTCAGTCCTCAGCTGGTTGACCCTCTCAGCTACCAGCTCACATATTTCTTCAGTTGTGGGAGCATGCTGATTAGCTAGAGGGGCTTGTGCAATCAGAGCTAGAGGCTCAACTGTGACCATGGCTTGTCGGTTGGCCAGGTACAACTTCAGTTCTTCTTCTTCTTCCTTCGCTGCTGCGGCGGCTGCATCCACATCCTCAAGGAAGTCAGCTGACTTGACCAACATGCTGTCGAGAAAGTCGATGCACTCCTGTCTAGCTGCTTCCCTGGTGTCTGTCCCTTCAGCTCGGCTCTGGTCCAGCCGATGAGTGAGCAGCGCAATCCAGTTGTTGTAAGCCACATCAAGGTTGGAGTAGTTGAAGTAGGCTCGGATGCAGGACTCATCTGACTTCAGCCTGTCCCAGCTCTGCACCCTGATCGTATCTTCTTTGACGTACCAATGGCTGAAGATCAGGTGGAACTGGTACAAGAGCTCGGTTCCCAGAGTGGTGAAGACTGGCATGTTGCGAGCTTCAGGGAACATGCCTAGCAGCTTCTGGAAGCAGTAGACCACCCTGCCCTCGTTCTCCAGAGCAACTGCCTGAAGGTCCTCTGCTTCATTTATTGGGGAGGGAGAAATATCATATGGCAGAGGTTCAAAAGGTTCATTGATGTTGGCAAAAGAGTCGGTCGCAACATCAGCATCGAGCTGGGAGCTCGGAATATGGGATTCGGGTGGAAGGGGGGTTTCAATTGTTTCCTCAACATTGGCCAAAAGAGCGGTCACAATGTTGGCATCGAGCAGGGTGCTCGGAACATTTGGTTGTGGAAGGGTTGAAAGAGCAAGAGGCTCTGGGGGCGGTATGGCATGAACTCCTGCCGTGGTGGAGGTTGGGGTGTCGTCAAGGTCCTCAGATGAGGAAGAAGCGTCTGATGTCACATCCGTCTCCAATCCCTCAGCCTCGTCAGCTCCGGTTGCGCGAGGGGCAATCTCAAAAGTGGCAGCCTCAGCTGAGTGGCTAGACTCAGATGGCTCTTCAGCATGTGCCGACTCAACTGGTGCCTCTTCCTCAAGTGGAGCTTGCTCCTCAGCTGGCATTCCCTCCTCAGCTGGCGCAGACTCGACCGGTGCCTCCTCCTCAGCTGGCTCAACAGCTGGCTCTTCAACCACAACCTTCTTCTTGATTTTCACCCTCAACTTTTTCTTGGAGGGCTCCTCAGCTGACTCCTTCTCTGACTCAGCTTGTCGGCGTGCAACTTTGGATTTGGCGGGGTGAGCATCAGCTAATTCCCCCTCAGCTGTAGACTCAGCAGTTTTTCCAACCTCCTTCTTTTCCTTCGGAGTATACACACTCCTGAGTACCTCATGTGCCTTCTTAGCTGTCGGGAACAACAGCAACTTCTTGAACAGCGTCTCTTCACAGTCCTTCCAGACCATGTTGCGATCCTTGGTCGCAAGCAGGATCAGGGCTGAGATCTTGCAGCCGAAGTTGAGCGTCCCTTTCACACTCAACAACTTCTCTCCAGACTCAGTTGTTGTCTCGGAGATCTTTAACTTCTCCACCATCAACTGGTTCAGGAAGTATTGGAACCAGTTGATCTGGTGTTGGTGCTCCAAGGCCACCAACTGCTTCAACTTGGGTCGGCTGATGTCGCCGAAAGCACCACTGTAACCGAACACCACCTTAGAAACTACATCGAACAGTAGGCGATGTTCTGGCTTCAGCTTCGTCCTCTACATGTTGCTTCTCAACCTCTCTGGCTCGATCAGAGCATTCTGCAGAAACTCATCCGCCTGCTCGTCGGTTATGTTCTCCAGAAACTCCGTGGCGGTGTGGTTGACGGGGATGATGTGGCGGAGGGCATCAGAAACATTGATGGGGAAGGTGACGCGGCGAATGGTCCTAGCCGGAACGTCGCGTTGGCGGCAGGAGACCTCTGTAGTCACTCCTTCCCTGCTGTCAATGGATGCTTGTAGGTTAACGTAGAATTCCCCGACTTGTCACCTGAGCAAGTGGGAGGGGCAAAGCTTGGCCCATTCGAGAAGGCCATTCTCTCTGAGAGTATCGGCGAGGGGGGCCAACACCGACGACTCCAAATCCTCGTTGGAGAGGATCTGTTCGAAATAAATCTTCGACACCAGCATGTCGAACGATTCTTCGTAAGAGGTAGGGACAAGGGAAGATCCAGAAGAAGCCATTTTCTTGCTTTTGGGGGCCATTTATGATCACTGCAAAGGTAATTATAGGAAGAAGTAAGGGAAATCTTTTGCAGAAAATAGTTAGACAAAAACTGGGAAGACGATGAACAGTTATTGCAGATAGATACGAATGAGGAAGGTAAGAGATCACTTCCTGATTTTCCGCTATATATAGGTTTTTGACTTGATTGAGATCAACGGCTGGGGTTAAATGGCGCGAATCCATCAATGGCTGAGATCACGCGACTGTTGACTATCTTTGACTTGACGTCATGCACCGAGTTCCAACCCGCGCGTGAGAAGATGTACAGTTTATCTTGTCAGCCCAGTCGCACTATAAAGTAGGCTATGGATGTTCAGCCGTACTTTACATTTAATGCGACATGATGGCTATTTTAATGTAACTGACTAGCTCAGGAATGTTTGAATTTATTTCAAACATTCTCATTTAAGAACATAACACCTTCAGCCATAAATGTTACCTGCCAGCTGATGTCGGAATCAGCTGTGTTCCCATGTTGCGGCATACCATCAGCTGACTCGAGTTCGTCTGTTCAGCTGACGTCTGATTCTTTCGGTTGGCAATCTGCATCTGATCGGCATACCATCAGCTGACTCAAGTTCGTCTGTTCAGCTGACGTCTGATGTCTTCAGTTGGCGATCCGCATCTGAGATTCCCCCTTCATCTGAGCTTCCCCCTCAGATGGATATCTATCTCTTCACCTCAGTTGACTCCTCATCTGATGGATCCAACAATCCAAGGAGGTCACATAGCATCTTGAACCGTGCTTCAGCTAGAGGTTTGGTGAAGATATCAGCTCTCTGAATCTCAGTTGGAATCTTCTCCATGGATACATCCTTCTTCTCAATATGATCTCGGATTAAATGATGTCAGATGTCTATATGCTTTGTCCGAGAGTGATGAATAGGATTCAAAGAGATAGCAATGGCACTTGAGCTATCGTAATGAATGGGAACCTGTCCAGTTGAGACTTCATAATTTCTCAGCTGTTGCTTGAGCCATAACACTTGCATGCAACAGCTTCCGGCAGCCATATATTCTGACTCGGTTGTAGAAGTGGCAACACATGCTTGTTTCTTGGAGAACCACGAAACTAGCTTGCTTCCCATGAACTGACAATGTCCGATTGTGGACTTCCTGTCCAACCGATCTCCGGCTAAATCTGCATCTGAGTATCCAGTCAGTTGGATGTTGTCGTCGGTTGGATACCACCACCCAACATTTACAGTTCCCTTCAGATACTTGATGATGTTCTTTGCTGCCAACATGTGAGCTTCCCTCGGTTGAACTTGGAACTGGGCACACACTCCAACCGCGTAAGATATGTCTGGCCGACTGGCGGTTAGATAGAGCAAAGAACCGATGATCCCTCTATACTTACTGGCATCCACGAGCTTTCCCTCAGTTCCAGGTTCAATCTTCCAGTTAGTATTCATCGGGATCCTTGTTGTCTTACTTGTCTGCAATCCGAATTTGGTGATGAGCTCTTTTGTATACTTGGACTGATTGATGAAGATCCCTTCTGGAGACTGCTTCACTTGTAATCCAAAAAAATAATTCATCTCGTCCATCATCGACATTTCGAACTTTTCCTTCATGAGATTTTAAAATTTTTCACACAGTTCCTCCGACTTAGAACCGAATATGATGTCGTCGACGTAGATTTGTACAATAAGTATATCATCTCCAACTTTGATGGTGAACAGTGTTTTGTCAACTGACCCTCGTTTGAACCCCGAGTTCAGAAGAAAAACACAAAGAGTGTCATACCAAGCCCTTGGTGCTTGCTTTAGTCCATAGATAACTTTCTTCAACTTGTACACTCTTCCATCTCCAGTTTCAAAATCGGGAGGCTGTTCAACATAAACATCTTCCTTGATATCACCGTTGAGGAAGGCACACTTCACATCTATCTGATAGACCTTGAACTTGTGAAATGCAGCATAGGCTAGAAAGATTCGGATGGCTTCCAGCCTTGTAACCGGCACGAAGGAGTCCTCAAAATCTATTCACTTTGTTGGCAATATCCTTGAACTACCAACCTTACCTTATTCCTCACGATGAATCCAATGGCGTCTCTTTTGTTCTTGAAAATCCATTTTAATCCAATGACTTTGACACCATTTGGTCTTTCTACCAACTCCTATACACAGTTGCGTAGAAATTCATTCAGTTCTTCTTGCATGACTGTTGTCCAGTGAACACAGTTGAGAGCTTCCACAACGTTCTTCGGTTCTGGCACATCAGCTACAAAGTAAGAAATTATGGCAACATCTCCAGCTTGCTCGAACTCCTCTAGAACTGCCAACTCCTCAGTATATTGAGCATAAGTGTTGGAGTCTTCCTCGGTTGAATCTTGAGTCGCAACTCTGCTTCTTGTACGTACACCTTCGGTTGGATCTCCGATGATGTTGTCAGTGGAATGAACTTCAAACCATCTTCGGTTGCGTCTTCCTTCTTCTTCCAACTGTGGCTATTCTGTGATCTGGGCTGGAGTCTTCTGAACTGGTGAATGATCAGCTGTTGAGTCTGGATTCTCAACATTGATAACATTATGTTGAACCGGACTCGGTTGGGCTTCGGATGCTGATGCAGTTGAAGAGGCATCGGCTGGAGTTCTCCCTTGAGATGAGCTGGGGTCCTCGCATTCATCTCCAGAGGAGTATGGATCCTCATTCTCAGTTGCCCAAACCAGTGGTTCAGCTAGATTCTTTTGCCTTAGAATCTGAGATCTTGTGAGGGCTGGTGGAACTTGTCGATCAGCCTGTTGTCCTTTAGCCTGTTCCCTGCACTCAAAAGTAGATTCATCAAAACTAACATGAGGTGTTATCTCCACAACACGAGAGCTATTGTTGAAGACTCTATATGCCTTGATCCGAGTGGCATATCCGAGAAATATGCCTTTCGAATCTTTGGCATCAAAAGTTTTCAACTGAGTCTTCCCATTGTTGTGATGATGGTCCCGATACGAGTTACTGGTGTATGGGGGGGGGGGGAATACACCAGTTAGGATTTTTCAACTTTGAAAGCTTAACCCCCAAAAACTTCAACTGAGTAAAGAAAGTCTCAGCTGAAATCACAACTGAGTAAGAGAACTCAGCTGTGAGAGTGGTGCTGTGCGGAATGTGGTGGAAATTATACTCGTAAAAACAACTCACGCTTTTGTGCAGGGTTGGTCAAAAACCAAGACAGTTGATATGTATAGATGCAGTTTGTATGCCGGTTAGTTAGGTCAGTTGAAAATGCTATAAGAACTGAACAGAAATAAACACAGACACACAGGATTTACGTGGTTCGAAGAGAACTCCTACGTCCACGGGGAGATGTGAATCCACACACCTCAGTCCAAGTTCTTCTGGACAGTTCCACACAGCTTACGTGGGCTGTGCAACCGTTGTAATAAGTTTACGGGTACTTATCAACCTTTACAGTTAAGTTTACGGGTACTTAACAACCTAACTACTCAATTACAGGAAGAGTAGGATCCAAACAAACACTTTTTAGGGTGTGTATGTGGGTGGGTTTTCCAACTACAGCTTGAACACGAATGTGAGCTGGATCTATGGCTTGAACGAATGAACACTCAAACTAAGATCTAAGACAGATTATAATTCTATGAACCTTCAGCTACTAATGTTCTACCACTCGGAACTCTCAGTTGCTGATGCTCTTAGAATATGATTTTGCAGATTTTCTTTGCTCTTGTTTCTCTCGTCGATGCACTTCAAATTTTCTCTGTCTTATATCTTTGTCGAATGAATGAATGCCTCTATTTATAGGCGGAGAGAATCAACTAGCCGTTGGAGGAGCTGTTGATCTCTGTTCTTTGATAGTGAAGGCTTGTCTCTCATTTCTGCAGACTTTCCCAATATGGCATCTGTACTCTTCTGCTTTCCATCTGAGACAACCTTATGTTGGGCCAAATAAGGTAATGACTGAACGGTCAAATCTTCACATGACTTCCCTTTTGAATTTCAAATTCAAACCTTTCTGACATTCAACCTTGGTTAGTTGGTTGAAAATCTTGATCTTCATCTGAGTGGTCTTCAGCTGATGTTTTGACTGAACCGTTGAACTCTCAGCTGACTTTGAACTTCATGTTGAGACTTCTTTATAACTTCCCCCTTCTTGAAACATTCCCTTTATCGGATGGCATTCTATGGCTGATGTTCCAACTGAACAGTTGGCTTGAACTCTCAGTTGTCAAAAAGTATTCCCTTTTTGGCATAACTCTCTCATCAGACAGAGTCTTGTAACTGATGTTCCTCATTCGATCTTCCATCCAGGGTTGTATCCGAGTGTTGCTGTGTTGCCGTCTTCAGCTAGAATCTCTGTAAAGGTAAAAACTTAACATTGCTCAAACAGCGAGCCTAACTGCTAACATTAGGAACTGGCAACATCTACTCGGTTGGGGTCAGTTGGTTTTGGAATTCATCAAAACTTATACTAATAAATTTCCCAACAATTTCCCCCTTTTTGATGATGCCAAAACCACTTACAACTTGAAATCGCTACTGATCTAAATCTTATTAACTGACCTAAAATCTCAGCTGAAATTCTAGACAGTCTATAAGATAAAACATCAAAGGGTTAGCACAGTTATAACATGGTATTTGAAAGACTGCGATTCATAGCTTGGACAATGAGATATTGTACGTCAAGTTGAATAGTATATATACTTGAAGTTTTCATTACTACTGAAGATTACAAGGTTAAGAGCAAAGCAGATAAAGATACATCAGTTGTTCAAAAACTTCATCAGCTCAAAAATACTCTTGGCCGTACTTGCTGAAGATACGGTCTAAGATCTCTCTCTTTGCAGCTGACTCGATCCCAGTGTTAACACCATGTTCCTTGCATACTTGTCTCGCCTCAGCCATGATCGCATTTCTGTTTTGAGTACTTGTGCCTTTGATCATCTGAGGGCGATATCTGACCTTCTGCGGAACCGGAACAGTGTTGGGATCTAGCTGAGCTTTCACCATGGCTCTTTGGAACTGGCTGAACATCCCAGGATCCCCAGATCTGAGCTCTCACAAGGCTTCCTTGAAGGCTTGCCTTGGGTCTTCAGTTGAGTAGACCTTCCTGTAGTAAAAGTCATTGATGAACTCGTGCTTGAACTGCTCCCAGTCATCGTTCCACTCAGCGTTCATCCACTTGTCAGTATGTGGGAACCGTGACTGGAGCGGGGCATTTCTTTGGAGCTGCTGAGTCTTCTTCCTAGCCTCAGCCTTCATCTGGTGTTCATTGATTCTTCTGACGCTCCGGCTGGCTTTATTTCTATCGACATTCTTTTCAATTTTGGTCAGTTCCTTCTCGAACTTGGCCACCTTCTTGGCTTGATCTGCAGCGAACTTCTTGATCCAAGAGGGATTCAAGTAGTTCTCCTTGGACTCCCCCATAGCTTTTGCAGCTTCAATGCAATCTTCAACTGAGATTCTGTCAAGATTGGCATCTAGCTCAGCTGTAAGCTCGGCTACGAGGTCGTGGGAGACTTCAAGTTCCTGCTCTTTTTGTTCAGACTCCTTCAGCTGAGATTCTTCTGCTCCTTCAGCTCGAGTTTCAGCTGGCCCTCCTTCCCTTGGTCCACTTTCTTCCCCCTGCTCTAGGTGAACACCTTTCCCCTGTCCAGCAACAGCTGCTGGCTCCTTCCCTTCCCCCTTTTTGGCATCATCCAAAAGAGTGGCAACTGAGCCGTCCAGGGAGGTCAGCTTGGCTTCAGCTTGTTGAACTCGGGAGAAGAGTTCTTCCACAACATCTTTTTCTGCAACCTTCTTCGCCAGCTCCAGGTCTTGGCGCTCTTGCTCAGCTTGCTTCATGGCAGCAAAGGTTGCAGAGACATCCTTGTGAAGGGTGACGAACTCAGCTCGAAAGTTTTCGAACTGAGACATCCACTCCTAGTCTTGCGTCTGCTGGGACTTTGCCAGATTGGTTTCAGCAACAGACTTGAAGCCGTTGAATGCTGAGCTGAGTCCACGAACTTCTTTCCTCAGCTCAATATTGGCGGTGCTGGTTGAGGGGGAGAGTTCATCTAGCTTCTCCTTCAGAGAGGCATTCTCCTCTACTAGCTGATTGATCTTGGCAGCCTTCTCTTCTTTGTTGTGCTCGATTTTGGACAACAGCTCATGCCTCAGCTGGTTGACCCTCTCAGTGATCAGCTCACAGATAGCATCGGTGGAGTGTGCTGGCTGATCAGAGGGTCTAGGCAGTTCTTGCTGTTGTGCTTGAGCTGTTGGGTCCACTACAACCATGGTTGTTCGGCTAGCTAGGTATTGTTTAAGCTTTTCTTCTTCCCTCTTGGCAGCTTCGTCAGCTTCATCCACATCCTCCATATGGTCGGCATTCTTGGCTAACATACTGTCAAGAAATTGTACAGCTCTAGGATTGTCGCACAACTCTCTGGTGTCTTTCCCTTCTGCTTTAGTCAGATCCAAGCGACGACGGAGCAAAGCCACCTTCTGGTTGTAGGCAACCTCGAGGTTTTGGTAGTCGAAGTACACCCTCAGGTTGGATTCATCAATCTTCAACCTGTCCCATCCGTGGATCCTCAGGGTTTCCTCCTTGACGTACCAGTAGTTGAATATTACGCTGAACTGATAGAGCAGTTCAGTCCCAAACATGGCGAAGATGGGCATCGAGCTTGCCTCTGGGAACATGCCTATCAGTTTGCGAAAGCAGTAGTCCAACCTGCCTTCATATTCAGCCAAGATCGCCTGGAGGTTGGTCTCTTCATCAATTTGGGGTGGGTCTATATCGAAGGAGATGGGTTCAATGGTGTCATCAACGTTGGCCAAAGAAACGGTCTCAACGTTGGCATCGAGCGTGAGGCTCGGAATTTCTAACTGAGGATCAGTTGAGAGAACTGTATCCTCTTTGAGGAGAGACTGGGCTGGCTCAATAGTTTCCTCAGACGCAGGTGGGATTACCTGGCTGGCATCAGCTCCAGTTGGTGGAGAGGGTGGACTGTCGTGGGACTCCTCAGATGAAGAAGAGTCATCTGAGGACGAGCTGGACTCCTCAACGCTGATCTCCTTTCCTTCATCCACTGCATCCTGTTGGCGGGGTTGAATAACAAACCCAGCTGGATCAACCGACTGGCTGGATTCGGTTGATTCCTTCTCCTCAGCTGTTTTCTCAGCTGGTATCACCAACACTGGGCCCGTTGCACCCGGTTGGACTGCTGGCTGGATGATTTTGATCCTGGGCTTTTTCTTGAGGGGTTCCACCTCTTCTTCTTCTTCTTCTTCTTCTTCCTCTTCTTCAGCCACTTCCTCCAGCTGGCGTTTTGCAGGTTTGGACCTTGATGGGCGGCGGACTGCTTGGGCCGTCTCCACAGCTGGCTTTGTGGCTCCCTTGGGAGTGTACACAACTTCCACAACGTCCCTAGCCTTCTTGGCTGTTGGGAACAGCATCAGCTTGTTGAACGGAGGGTCCTCACTGCCTTCCCAAGTCAGCTTCTGACCCTTGGTTGCTCGGAGGATCAGGGCTGATATCTTGGTGCCGAAGTTGAGTGTTCCCTTGACACTCAACAGCTTCTCTCCGGACTCAGCTAGTGTCTCGGAGATCTTCAGTTTTTCTGCCCACAGCTGGCTTTCAAAATAGCTCAGCCAGTCTATCTTATGCCTTTCTTCCAAGGCCTTCTGCTGCTTGAGCTTCGGTCTGCTGATATCTCCGAAGGCTCCTCCATATGCGAAGGCACACTTTGAGATTACATCAAACAAAAGTCGGTGCTCCGGCTTCAGTTTGGTCCTCTGCATACTCCCCTTCAATGGTTCGGGGACAATGAGGATAGTTTGCAGAAATGCATCTGCATCCTTGTCGGTGAAGTTTCCCATCATGTCTATAGCCTCCCGATTTCTGGGGATGATCTTTCCCAGTTCTTTAGACACCTCGATCTCGACAGCTGTTTCTTCCATTGATCGGGAAGTGCTGATTCGTTGCTTGCACGGAATGGTCGTGACAAGTCCGAGTTCAGCATCGCGTTGCAGATTCCGGTAGAAGTGGGCTACTTGCTTTCTGAGCAGCTTGGATGGAGAGAGAGTTGCCTAGTTGAGCAGACTATGGTCGGAAAGAAGTTGTGCGACGGGAGCGATTTCCGGCGAGGTCAGAGCTTCCCTTGATAGAATTTGTTCGAAGTGAATCTTCGACAGCATAAAGTCGAAGGATTCCTGGAACGTGTCTGGTTCAGCAGAGACCATCTTCTTTGATGCCTTTGATTTAGGTGCCATTTCAGTGGAATATATATGCGAAGAAGAATGAAAGATGTTACTGAAAATGGTGAGACAAATTCGGAGAAGATGATGAACAGTTAATATTGATATGCACGAATTAGGGAAGGTAAGGATCACTTCCTGATTTGCCGCTTTATATAGGTTACCGCGTCATTTAAAATGGATGGCCGGGATTGAATGGCATCTATCCATCAACGGTTGAGGTCTTGCGACAGTTGGGCGATTTTGACTGACGCTCCACGCGCGCGAGTGAGAAGGTGAAGAGATTAGTGTGTCAGCCCAGTCGCACTATAAAGTAAGGCTATAGGTGATCAGCCAGACTTTACATTAAATGCGACCTGATGGCTTATTTAATTTAGCTGTCATGTTCAGGAATGTTTGAATTTATTTCAAACATTCTCATTTAATATCATAACACCTTCAGCCATAAATGATACCTGCCAGCTGATGTCTTGAATCAGCTATGTTCATCAGTTGCGGCTTACCATCAACTGACTCGAGTTCGTCTGTTCAGCTGGCGCTCCGCATCTGAGATTCCCCCTTCATCTGAGCTTCCCCCTCAGATGGATATCTGACTCTTCAGCTTGGCTGACTCCTCATCTGATGGATCCAACAGTCCAAGAAGATCACATAACATCTTGAACCGGGCTTCGGGAAGAGGTTTGGTGAAGATATCAGCTCTCTGAATCTCAGTTGGAATCTTCTCCATGGATACGTCCTTCTTTTCGATATGATCTCGGATGAAATGATGTCTGATATCAATGTGCTTTGTCCGAGAATGATGAACATGATTCAAAGAGATAGCAATGGCACTAGAGCTATCGCAATGAATGGGAACCTGTCCAGTTGCAACTTCATAATCTCTCAACTGTTGCTTGAGCCATAACACTTGCATGCAACAACTTCCGGCAGCTATATATTCCGATTCGGTTGTAGAAGTAGCAACACATGCTTGTTTTTTGGAGAACCATGAAACTAACTTGCTTTCCATGAACTGACAGTGTCCAGAAGTAGACTTCCTGTCCAACCGATCTCCGGCTAGATCCGCATCTGAGTATCCGGTCAGCTGGATACTGTCGTCAGTTGGATACTACAACCTAACATTGACAGTACCCTTCAGATACTTGATGATGTTCTTTGCTGCCAACATGTGAGCTTCCCTCGGTTCGACTTGAAACCGAGCACACACTCCAACCGCGTAGGATATGTCTGGTTGACTGGCGGTTAGATATAGCAGCGAACCGATGATCCCTCTATACTTGCTGGCATCCACTAGCTTTCCCTCAGCTCCGGGTTCAATCTTCTAGTTAGTATTCATCGGGATCCTTGTGGTTTTACTTGTTTGCAACCCGAACTTTGTGATGAGCTCCTTTGTATATTTTGACTGATTAATGAAAATTCCTTTCTCTGACTGCTTTACTTGGAGTCCAAGAAAGTAATTCATCTCGCCCATCATTGACATCTCGAACTTCTCCTTCATAAGATCTGAGAACTTCTTGCACAGTTCCTCTGACTTGGAACCGAATATGATGTCATCAACATAGATTTGCATAACAGGTATATCTTCTCCAACTTTGATGGTGAACAATGTTTTATCAACTGAACCTCGTTTGAATCCCGAGTCTAGTAGAAAACCACAAAGAGTGTCATACCAGGCCCTTGGCGCTTGCTTTAGTCCATAGATAGCTTTCTTCAACTTGTACACTCTTCCATCTCCAGTCTCAAAACCAGGAGGCTGTTCAACATATACATCTTCCTTGATATCTCCGTTGAGGAATGAACACTTCACATCCATCTGATACACTTTGAACTTGTGATGTGCGGCATAAGCTAGAAAGATTCGGATGGCTTCTAGCCTTGCAACTGGCGCGAAGGAGTCCTCGAAATCGATTCCTTCTTGTTGGCAATATCCTTGAGCTACCAACCTTGCCTTATTCCTCACTATGAATCCAATGGCGTCTCTCTTGTTTTTGAAGATCCACTTCAGTCCAATCACCTTGACACCATTTGGTCTTTTTACCAACTCCCATACACAGTTGCGTAGAAACTCATTCAGTTCTTCTTGCATGGCTGTTGTCCAGTGAACACAGTTGAGAGCTTCCCCAACATTCTTCGGTTCTGGCACATCAGCTACAAAGCAAGAAATCATGGCAACATCTCCAGCTTGCTCGAATTCCTCAAGAACTGCCAACTCCTCAGCATATTGGGCATAACTGTTGGAATCTTCCTTGGTTGAATCCTGAGTCGCAACTCTGCTTCTTGTACGCACACCTTCGGTTGGATCGCCGATGATGTTGTCAGTGGAATGAACTTCATATCATCTTCGGTTGCGTCTTCCTTCTTCTTCCAACTGTGGTTGTTCCGTAATCTGAGTTGGAGTCTTCATAACTGGGGATTTGTCAGCTGTTGAGTCTGGGTCCTCAATGTTGACAATTTTTCGAACCGGGCTCGGTTGGGCTTCGGTTGCTGATGCAGTTGGAGGATCATCAGCTGAAGTTCCCCCTTGATTTGAGCTGGTGTCCTCAGCTACCGCTTGATGATCTTCACATTCATCTTCTGAGGAACACGGATCATCATCCTCGGTTGCCCATACCAATGGTTCGGCCAAATTCTTCTGCCTTTGAATCTGCGATCTGGTGAGAACTGGTGGAACAGCTGGATCTGCTTGATGTCCTTTAGCCTGTTCCCTGCACTCAAAGGTAGATTCATCAAAACTAACATGAGGTGTTATCTCCACAACACGAGAGCTGTTGTTGAAAACTCTATATGCCTTGATTCGAGCAGCATATCCAAGAAATATGCCTTTCGAAGCTTTGGCATCAAAAGTTTTCAACTGAGTCTTCCCATTATTGTGAATATAAAACTTAGAACCAAAAACGCGAAAATATGAAATATCAGGCTTCCTGCGTCTCCATAGTTCGTATGGTGTCTTTCCCAATCGCTTGGTCAGAAGAGACCGGTTCTGAGTGTAGCAGGCTGTGTTGATTGCCTCAGCCCAAAATCTTTTTGGCAGAGCTGAGCTTGTCAACATGGATGTGGCTGCATCCTTCAGCGTTCGGTTCCTTCTTTCAGCTACTCCATTCTGTTGCGGAGTTCGCGCGGCTGATGTCTGATGGGTAATTCCATTCTTCTCGCAATACTCGATGATGGTTTCATTTAGAAACTCAGTTCCACGATCTGATCGGATAGACATGATCTTCATCTCTTGTTGGTTCGATATCCGATCCATCAGCTTGGGTAGCTTATCTCGGGTTTCATTCTTGTGGCGCATGAAGATGGTCCACGTATATCTTGAGTAGTCATCAGTTACAACCAGGGTATACTCGTTCCCGTTCATGCTCTTTGGTGTAACTGGCCCAAAGAGATCCATATGGATCAGCTGTAACACTCGGTCGGTTGAGGGAGTTGACTTCAACCGGAAGGAGGATCTAGCGAGCTTTCCCAGTTGGCATGCACTGCAGATGTGTGTTGTTGAAAACACTCGGTTTGGTATGCCTCTTGCATGTTCTTGTCTGGCAAGTCGGTTCATCGTCTTGAAGTTCAGATGGTTGAGCCTTTTGTGCCACAGCCAACTCACATTTGAACTGCTCTTTGATAGCAGGCAGGTGTCAGGAATACTACTGTTCCAGTCAGCATAGTAGACGTTCCCGGTTGGCGATCGATTTCCCAACAATATGACCTGCTTTGATCCGACATCTTTAACTCTGCAACCCTGTGCATCAAACTTGACAGAGAAACCATTATCACAGAATTGGCTGATGGAGAGCAAGTTATGCTTCAATCCATCAACATAAGAGACATTAGAAATTGAAACATGATTGGTTTCAAGGGTACCGTAACCTCTGGTGTAACCTTTTGAGTTATCACCAAAAGTAACTGATGGACCTTCTTTCTCCACGAAACTTCCAAGCAAATTCTTCAGATTCGTCATGTGTTTCGAGCATCCACTGTCCATTACCCATATTGTTGTAGACGCTTTCTTCTTCCTCAGTTGTTTCTCCTATATCTGCAAAGAGAAACTCGCTTAGGCCCCCAATTTTAGTTGGGTCCTGGAGGGTTAGAACCAGTTCCCCCTGGAACTGTGCGTCACTTTTCCCTGTATACTCGGATGGATTTATCATTCCAGATCACTTTTCCTTGATCATCAACTATAACAACACCTCGGTTATCCTTAGGCTTGTTGTTAGTAGTGATGTTATGTTTCTTGGGAGGAGTTGTATTTATCCCATGTTGAACTTTATGAGGTGATGCTTTCTCCCTGTTTTGATGGCGATTTTTATCCTGTTTGATTTGTCTAAATGATCGGACGCCATGTTGGAATCTTTCTGGCTGATTCTGATTCCAACTCCCTGGGGGTTGTCTGTAGCTGTTCATGCCCTATTGGTGATTTATATTATGGCATGAGTTTCTCCAGTTGTTTGACCTGTTCCTTATTGGTTGACTCGGTTGGAACCTTTGGTTGAACTGGGGATGGAACCGCTGATGATTCAGATGGTTGAACCCATGTCGGTTCTGCGGTTGGTTCCATTCTTTCTGATGTTGACTTTGAGGTTGATGCAGAGGTCGGTTTTGATTCTGAGTTAGGTTGCGGTTATGTCTTCGACGCCTCTGATTCCTCTTCTGACTTTTAGAACATTCCCCCTCGGTGGATATCCCAACCGATGGAATATTCTGTCCTTCATCTACTACTCCTTTTCCCTTCTCAGTTGTAATTCTATTGGTCGGTTGAACTTACTGAGAGGTGGAGGTTGAATTAACTTCTGGAGACTCAGTTGTGTTTGGCTCGACAGCTGTGACTTCTACAGCTTTGATGAAGGTTGCTGGTGGAATTCCAGTATCCTTGACAATATCATAACCGAGTCCTGACACGTCATCCATCTGTCTACTGTAACTGATAAGGTTCTCGATGATCTTGGATGACTGATACAGCTTGATTAGATTGTCCTTCTCAGTTTGCAACTGTTTGAGGAGGACAGTTATTTGCTCGATTTTTCCATCTGACTTCTTTATCAGCTGGTCGATCTGAGCCTCTTGAATTTTCAACTGATCTTGCTGCTCCTTGATCTGTTTCGTCAACTCTTCATCTGTTGGAGTCTTAGCTTCATTCAGTTGACTCTTGAGATTTTCAATCTCCTTGGTTTGGCTCTTGATCAGATCGTCCTTTTCGGTTAAGGAATCTTCAAGTTTGGTGAACTGAGCTTGAAGACTCTTAAACTCAACCGATTGCTGATGCAGTTCCTCACTGAGTTCTTGAAAATCACTCCAGGAGGGTTCCAACTCGTCGTCCAGAGATTCCTGCATGTTAGAAGTATTGGAAGAATTTAACTTAGCAGAATTAGAGTGTACCTCAATATCATCCTGGTCGGTTCCAAGTGCCATGAGACATTGATCCTGACTGATGGCATTGTTGGTAGAAGTCAGCTCATCTTCATCTTCTGTGTCAGTGAAGATGTCCATGTCGTCAGCTGCTTCTTCTGCTACCATGGCCTTGTTCTTTGTAGCTTGTTTGGCTCTCAGCGCTTCTCTCTCTTTCTTTGAGAGGTCTGGATAGTCAACTTTGAAGTGTCCTTCCTTGCCGCATTCAAAGCAACCATTGGTGATAGGCTTTGAGCTGTCTCGAGTTCGGTTTGATTTGTAGAATCGTTTGTATTTCTCGAACCGAGTATCCATGTCGGCTAGCTTCTTTGACAGGGCTGCAATGTTCTGTTGCAGTTCCTCTCTGCTTGGCTCCTTTGCAGTCATGTCAGCTGATCTGGTTGGTCTCTATGTTCTTGATTTTGAGTAGTCAGCTCGGAGAGCAACTGACTTTGAGGCTGAACCATCATCCTCAAGTCGACTCGTCTGAGCCATCAACTAGGATTTTCGTCGGTTCACTTTGTACTCATTTCCTTTCAGAATTAAGAACAATCTTTCAGTTCCCATCTCCCCTAGGTCAGCTCGGCTCTCGTGGATATTGGTGAAAGTATCCCACTCAGCCGGAAGTGCTTGTAATACTTTGAGGTTGATTTCTCTCAAAGTGTACTTTCCTCTTCGGATAGACTGGATCCTTCTGATGATCTCCATGAACCGCAGCTCCATCTGATCGATGGTTTCGTCCACTTTCAGAGTGAAGTTGTCAAAATCTTGACATGCATGGAAGAACTTGTTCTCCTTGGTTTCGTCACTTCCTTCACTCAAAGATGCCAAAGTGTCCCACATCTCTTTAGCAGTGTCGCACTCCTCTATCCACGGAAGATAGTCCTGTCCAACTGTGGACATGATAGTGCTTTGAGCCCAGATATCCAGCTGGCTCACTTTAGCTTCCTCAGAAGTGTAGTCTTCAGGATTCTTCTCGACTATCTCCTCAGTTGCATCCCCAAGGGTTGGATCTGTAGGAGTACGGATGACCTTTTCCATGATCTTGATAGGTCCGGATGAGAGTACTTGTTGCATTCTATGATGCTTTGACAGAAGGACCTTCTTCATCCGAGTCCTCCAGGCTGTATAATTCACAACCGAGAACATAACCATGATCTTATCTTTCATATCCATCTGCACACACAACAACAGACAACAAAAACAAGCAGATATGCACTAGCGTGAAAAAGGATCTATTCAGTTGACCACTGATGAAAACACCTCGATTCACACCTCGTGAAACAGAGACAACAGTCTTTTGAACCACTGCTCTGATACCACTTGATGGTCCCGATACGAGTTACTGGTGTATGGGGGAGGGGGGGGAATACACCAGTTAGGAATTTTCAACTTTAAAAGCTTAACCCCCAAAAACTTCAACTGAGTAAAGAAAGTCTCAGCTGAAATCACAACTGAGTAAGAGAACTCAGTTGTGAGAGTGGTGTTGTGCGGAATGTGGTGGAAATTATACTCGTAAAAACAACTCACGCTTTTGTGCAAGGTTGGTCAAAAACCAAGACAGTTGATATGTAAAGATGCAGTTTGTATGCCGGTTAGTTAGGTCAGTTGAAAATGCTATAAGAACTGAACAGAAATAAACACAGACACACAGGATTTATGTGGTTCGGAGAGAACTCCTACGTCCACGGGGAGATGTGAATCCACACACCTCAGTCCAAGTTCTTCTGGACAGTTCCACACAGCTTACGCGGGCTGTGCAACCGTTGCAATAAGTTTACGGATACTTAACAACCTAACTACTCAATTACAGGAAGAGTAGGATCCAAACAAACACTTTTTAGGGTGTGTATGTGGGTGGGTTTTCCAACTACAGCTCGAACACGAATGTGAGCTGGATCTATGGCTTGAACGAATGAACACTCAAACTAAGATCTAAGACAGATTATAATTCTATGAACCCTCAGCTACTAATGTTCTACCACTCGGAACTCTCAGTTGTTGATGCTCTTAGAATATGATTTTGCAGATTTTCTTTGCTCTTGTTTCTCTCGTCGATGCACTTCAAATTTTCTGTGTCTTATATCTTTGTCGAATGAATGAATGCCTCTATTTATAGGCGGAGAGAATCAACTAGCCGTTGGAGGAGCTGTTGATCTCTGTTCTTTGATAGTGAAGGCTTGTCTCTCATTTCTGCAGACTTTCCCAATATGGCATCTGTGCTCTTCTGCTTTCCATCTGAGACAACCTTGTGTTGGGCCAAATGAGGTAATGACTGAACGGTCAAACCTTCACGTGACTTCCCTTTTGAATTTCAAATTCAAACCTTTCTGACATTCAACCTTGGTTAGTTGGTTGAAAATCTTGATCTTCATCTGAGTGGTCTTCAGCTGATGTTCTGACTGAACCGTTGAACTCTCAGCTGACTTTGAACTTCATGTTGAGATTTCTTTATAACTTCCCCCTTCTTGAAACATTCCCTTTATCGGATGGCATTCTATGGTTGATGTTCCAACTGAACAGTTGGCTTGAACTCTCAGTTGTCAAAAAGTATTCCCTTTTTGGCATAACTCTCTCATCAGATAGAGTCTTGTAACTGATGTTCCTCATCCGATCTTCCATCCGGGGTTGTATCCGAGTGTTGCTGTGTTGCCGTCTTCAGCTGGAGATCTGTAAAGGTAAAAACTTAACATTGCTCAAACAGCGAGCCTAACTGCTAACATTAGGAACTGGCAACATCTACTCGGTTGGGGTCAGTTAGTTTTGGAATTCATCAAAACTTATACTAATAAATTTCCCAACATGTGAATATAACACTTAGAACCAAAAACGCGAAAATAAGAAATATCTGGCTTCCTGCGTCTCCATAGCTCGTATGGTGTCTTTCCCAACCGCTTAGTCAGAAGAGACTGGTTCTGAGTGTAGCATGCAGTGTTGATGGCCTCAGCCCAAAATCTCTTTGGTAGAGCTGAGCTGGTTAACATGGATGTAGCTGCATCCTTCAGCATTCGGTTCCTTCGCTCAGCTACTTCATTCTGTTGCGGAGTACGCGCAGCTGATGTTTGATGTGTAATTCAATGCTTCTCGCAGTATTCGATGATGGTTTCATTTAGAAACTCAGTTCCACGATCTGATCGGATGGAGATAATTTTCATCTCTTGTTGGTTCGATATCCGATCCATCAGCTTGGGTAGCTCATCTCGGGTCTCACTTTTATGTCGCATGAAAATGGTCCACGTGTATCTGGAGAAATCATCTGTTACAACAAGGGTATACTCGTTGCCATTCATGCTCTTTGGTGTAACTGGCCCGAAGAGATCCATGTGGATCAGCTGTAACACTCGGTCGGTTGAGGGAGTTGACTTCAACCGGAAGGAGGATCTAGCGAGCTTTCCCAACTGGCATGCACTGCAGATATGTGTTGTTGAAAACACTCGGTTTGGTATGCCTCTTGCATGTTCTTGTCTGGCAAGTCGGTTCATTGTCTTGAAGTTTAGATGGTTGAGCCTTTTGTGCCACAACCAGCTCACATTTGAACTGCTCTTTGATAACAGACAGGTGTCAGGAAGACTACTGTTCCAGTCAGCATAGTAGACATTTCCGGTTGGCGATCGATTTCCCAACAATATGACCTGCTTTGATCCGGCATTTTTAACCCTGCAACCCTGTGCATCAAACTTGACAGAGAAACCATTATCACAGAATTGGCTGATGGAGAGCAAGTTATGCTTCAATCCATCAACATAAGAAACATTAGAAATCGAAACATGATTAGTTTCAAGGGTACTGTAACCTCTAGTGTAACCTTTTGAGTTATCACCAAAAGTAACTCAGGGTCCTTTTTTCTCCACGAAACTTCCAAGCAAATCCTTCAGATTTGTCATGTGTTTCGAGCATCTACTATCCATCACCCACAATGTTGTTGACGCTTTATTCTTCCTCAGCTGTTTCTCCTGTACCTGCAAAGTGAAACTCGCTTAGGTCCCCAATTTCAGTTGGGTCCTGGAGGGTTAGAACCAGTTCCCCCTGGAACTGTGCGTCACTTTTCCCTGTATACTCGGATGGATTTATCATTCCAGATCACTTTCTCTTCATCATCAACTATAATAACACCTCGGTTATCCTTAGGCTTGTTGTTAGTAGTGATGTACTGTTTCTTGGGAGGAGTTGGATTTCTCCTATTGTGAGCTTTCAGAGGAGAGGCTTTCCCCCTGTTTTGATGGCGATTCTTATCCTGTTAAATTTGTCTGTAAGGTCGGACGCCTTGTTGGAATCTCTGTGGCTGATTCTGATTCCAACTCTCTGAATGTTGTCTATAGCTGTTCATGCTCTGTTGGTTGTTCATGTTGTGGCATGAATATCTCCAGCTGTTCAACCTGTTCCTTATCTGTTGACTCGGTTGGAACCTTTTGTTGAACTGATGGAACCGCTGTTGATTCAGATGGTTGGATCCTTGTCGGTTCTGCGGTCGGTTCCATTCTTTCTGATGTTGACTTTGAGGTTGATGCAGAGGTCGGTTCAGATTCTGAGTTCGGTTGCGATTATGTCTTCGACGCCTCTGATTCCTCTTCTGAGTTTTGGAACATTCTCCCTCGGTTGATGTCCCAACCGATGGAACATTCTGTCCTCCATCTACTACTCCCTTCCCCTTCTCAGTTGTGGTTGCCTTGGTCGGTTGAGCTTGCTGAGAAGTGGAGGTTGAATTACTTTATGGTGACTCAGGTTCCACTGTGTTAGGTTCGACAACCTTGACCTCAACAGCTTTGATGAAGGTTGCTGGAGGAATTCCACTATCTTTAATCACATCATAACCGAGTCCTGACACGTCATCCATCTTTCTACTATAACTGATAAGATTTTCGATGATCTTGGATGACTGATACAGCTTGATTAGATTGTCCTTCTCAGTTTGCAACTCCTTGAGGAGGACAGTTATCTGCTCGGTTTGTCCATCTGACTTCTTTATCAGCTGGTCGATCTGAGTCTCTTGATTTTTCAACTGATCTTCCTGCTCCTTGATCTGCTTTGTCAACTCCTCGTTGGTTGGAGCATTGGTTCGGTTGACCGCATTCAGTTGACTCTTGAGATTCTAAATCTCCTCTGTTTGACTCTTGATCAGATCGTCCTTCACGGTTAAGGATTCTTCAAGTTTTGAGAACTGTTCTTGAAGACTCTTAAACTCAACCGATTGCTGATGTAGTTCCTCACTGAGTTCTTGAAAGTCACTCCAGGAGGGTTCCAACTCTTCATCCAGTGATTCTTGCATGTTAGAAATATTGGAAGAATTTAAGTTAGCAGGATTAGAGTTTACCTCAGTATCATCCTGGTCGGTTCCAAGTGCCATGAGGCATTGATCCTGACTGATGGCGTTGTTGGTAGAAGACAGCTCATCCTCATCTTCAGTGTCAGTGAAGATGTCCAACGTCAGCTCCTTCTTCTGCTACCATGGCCTTGTTCTTTCCAGCTTACTTGGCCCTCAATGCTTCTCTCTCTTTCTTCGAGAGATCTGGACAGTCAGCTTTGAAATGTCCTTCCTTGCTGCATTCAAAGCAGCCGTTGGTCACAGGCTTTGAACTGTCTCGAGTTCGGTTGGATTTGTAGAATCTTTTATATTTCCCGAACCGAGTATCCATGTCAGCTAGCTTCTTTGACAGGGCGGCTATGTTCTGCTGCAGTTCCTCTCTGCTTGGCTCTTTTGCAGCTGTATCTGCAGACCTGGTTGGCCTTGATGTTCTTGACTTGGAGTAGTCAGCTCGAAGTGCAACTGACTTTGTGGCTGAGCCAACATCTTCATGTTGACTCGTCTGAACCGAGGACTGAGATCTTCTTCAGTTCACCTTATACTCATTTCCCTTTAAAATTGAGAACAATCTTTCAGTTCCCATTTCACCAAGGTCAGCTCGGCTCTCGTGGATATTGGTGAAGGTATCCCACTCAGCTGGTAGATCTTGCAACATTTTGAGATTGATTTCTCTTAGTGTGTATTTTCCTCTTCGGATGGACTGGATTCTTCTGAGGATGTCCATAAACCGGAGCTCTAGCTGATCTATTGTTTCATCAGTTCTCAGACAAAAGTTGTCGAAGTCTTAGCATGCATGTGAGAACTTGTTCTCCTTCATCTCGTCGCTTCCTTCACTCAGCGATGCCAAGATGTCCCACATCTCTTGGCAGTCTCACACTCTTCTATCCAAGGGAGGTAATCTTGTCCAACAGTTGACATGATCGTGCTCTGAGCCCAGATGTCTAACTGGCTCACCTTGGCTTCCTCTGGAGTGTAGTCTTCCGGCTGCTTCTCCACAAACTCCACAACTGTATCCCCATAGTTGGGATTTGTAGGAGTGCGAGTGATTCTCTCTTTGATGATGATCGGTCCGGACGAGAGTACTTGTTGCATCCTATGATGCTTCGACAGTAAGATCTTCTTCATCCGTGTCCTCCAGGATGTATAATTTACTACTGAGAACATGACCACGATCTTATCCTTAACGTCCATCTGCACACAACAACAGAACAAATATGCAAGCAAATATGCACTAGCGTGAAAAATAGATCTGTTCAGTTGACCACTGAAGAAACTTTCTCGAATTCATACCTTGTAAAACAGAGTCAGTAGTCTTTTGAACCACTGCTCTGATACCACTTGATGGTCCCGATACGAGTTACTGGTGTATGTGGGGGGGGGAATACACCAGTTAGGATTTTAAAATTAAACTCCTGAAAATAACTTCAACCGAGTAAAAGGACTCAGTTGGAATCTCACAGCTGAGTAACCAACCTCAGCTGGAAGAGTGGTGCTGTGCGGAATATGGTGGAAATTAACAACTCGTAAAACAACTCACACTTTTATGCACGGTTGGTCAAGAACCAAAACAGTTGAATGCTAGGATGCAGTTTGTATGCGGGTTAGTTTGTCAGTTGAATATGCAAGAAATAACTGAAAAATAAACTCAAGCACATAGAAATTTACGTGGTTCGGAGAAACCTCCTACGTCCACGGGGAATTGTGAGTCCACACAACTCTGTCCAAGTTCTTCTGGACAAACCACACAGCTTACGCGGGCTGTGCAACCGTTAAGGATAAGTTTGCGGGTACTTATCAACCTTACAGTTTAGTTTTCGGGTACTAAACAACCTATCTACTCAATTCCGGGAAGAGTAGGGTCCTAACACTCCTTTTGAGAGGAAGTGTGAAAAAGATGGGTTCCAACTAAAAGCTTAAACACGAAGTAAGCTATGATCTAACACTCTACGAACTCTTACTAAGTGATGTTCTCAAGGTTCGATCTAAAGACACAGAAACTAACTCTAGAACTCTCAACAAGTGATGTTCTAAGAGATTGAATGTAGTTCGGCTTGTGAAGGATTTAGTTCTTTCTTTCGCTCTTTTGTTTCTTCTCGCGTATGTGTCTTCTATCTTTCTCTGTGAATGAAGGCCTCTATTTATAGGTGGAGAGTATCAACTAGCCGTTGGAGAAGCTGTTGATCTCTGTTCTTTGAAAGCGATGGCTTGTCTTTCATCTCTGCAGACTTTCCGGATTTGGCAACTGCGTGCTTCTGCTTTCCATCTGAGACAGCCTTGTGTTGGGCCAAATGAGGTAATGACAGAGAGTCAAACCTTCACGTGACTTCCTTATTTGAAATTCAAATCTTAACAACAGACTTCCAACAAGGAGTGGTCGGTTAAGACTTTCGATCTTCAAGTAGCTTGTTCTTCAGCTGATGTTCTATCTGACTGCTGACAGTTGAACTCTCAGCTGACTTCAACTTCATGCTGTTGATCTTCTGGGTTGAGTTATACAACTGATGTTCTGAAACTGAATGCTCAGTTGTCTTCCTTGTATCTTCTCTCTTTTTGAATTCACATGGAATGAACGCTCAGTTTTGTTCCTCACAACTGATGTTCTATCTGTTGAGTGTAACTTCCCCCTTTCTCAATGCTTCATATGATGAACGCTCAGTTGTCTTCTTTACAACTGATGTTCTATCTGAGTGAAGCCTTGTTGCCGTCTTCAGCTGGAGTCCTGTAAAGATAAAATCTTAACAATGCTCAAACAGCGAGCCTAACTACTGACATTAGGAACTGGCAACATCTACTCGGTTGGGTCAGTTGGTTTTGAAATCAATCAAAACTTTTACTTAAATTTCCCAACATATATATATTTTGTTGATCGAGTCGAAAGTTAGACTGGCAATTGCATGTCTTCATACATGTAGTTGTTGGGTTTGAGTCGAGGATTCCGCTGTAATACAATGCTTTTGTTTATTGAAGTCTTTTAGATATTATACTCTGATACATGTTCTAATTCCGAGCGATGTGCTCGATACTAATTTCTGTTTTTGATGAATCTCGTTTCTTGTTAACTTGAAATACTTGTTCTTATTCGAACTTGATATGTAAATTATTCGTGCTCGTTGGTGGTTTCGATATATCTTTGAAAGCATGTCTCGAATGTTACCGCTTTCCGTTGATATTCCCTTGTTTCCCCGAGCATGTTTCCCCTTATTTGAGTTGAGTGATGGATGGTTTAGTAGTGTTAGCGTGATACGTCGCACCTCGGGAGTCGGGGTGTGACAATATTGAAGCCGTGCTGCTGTGAAGAGCGCCGTCTTATTATGCTTCTAATTACTGTATTTCATTGAGAGTTTGTAAGGAGAAAAACAAGTCCTACAGGCATACTTTTATTCTTGTTTTGTTCAATCGGCACTTTTGGCCGACTTTGCTTTTTACATACTTCGTAAGTTTAAATATAGTTCTTCTTATGAGTTCCTTAATTTATTGTGTTCGTTGTTTTATAATTATGTCTAGCTAAATTCTTATACTTGTTCTGGGCAAGATAGTTAGGTGATAACTTATACTTGAGAGGTCTAATTTGTGCTAGATAATTGTATGCATGTATTCCCGATATGTTAATGAGCTTGTTCAAATATGAGATAATACGATTAAGAGATTAATAGACCATTAATCACTTAAGACATATTAGATCACCAATCAATTGGGAAGTAGGAGTGTTTTCCATCATCTTCTTGATTAAGATCGATTAACATTAAAGGAAGGTGTCTACCCTATTGGGTTAGATGTGATGATTCCTTGTTGGGCCTTTCTAGAAGTAAATGCTCATTGGGCAAGAAACTGAACGATGACTCCGACAGAGGTATTGCCCAAGGTAGAATGTGTGATCCATCTACTAAGAAAGAAGAACGAATTCGATCTCACACAAGGTGACATTTGTGCACAATAGGAATTGTGAGCCTCTGGCCGATTTCGGTGATTAAAAGGAGGCCTCCTTCTCTTCACTGTTAAAGTAAAGTTGTAGATATTTTTGAATTCACTCACTTATGTTTCTGTCTAGACATCTAAGAAAGAAAATGTTTTGGCTTTTGCCCATGGTAACTTCTTTATTAAAAACCCTTGGTGCTCAAGCTCAAGTGGCAAGTTTAAACATATCAAGTTCTTAAAGAAGAAAAGCAAGTTTTTTGGCATATGTTTGTACTCACACCCTGCATTGGTTTTCTTAAAACGTGCAGGAAAGTTTTGGCGGGATGAGGGCAAGCTCAGAGGATTCCCCATTTGTCTCAGTTTTGCCAAGTTTGGGATTTGAGTCTTCATACTCATATCTCAACAACTTTATTATTCCGCTGCAAGATTCATTTGTTTGATATGGTTGTAAGCTTATTATTTTATTCAGGTCTGTAACTTAATCCTTGATGCATGCACCCCGAATTCTTTAAATGCTTGAACAACCATCGAAACTTGAATCTCTTTCTTCAAACTAAAAAGTAGTTTTTGGCTTCCAACGGGCCTCTAGAAAGTCTTTGATAATATGATTCAATTGTTAAAATTTGGCCCTTGGTGTTGATTCGAAGCCTTAGATCCAAGCATGCTAAGTCCTCTTTGATAATCGAACATTCAAGTTTTTTTGATGTTTCAAGATTGAGTTAGTATTAAGCATGCTAGAACTCCTTGATAAACATGACTTCTATTTCTTAAATGCTTCAAAGTCATGTGAATAACTTAGACCCGAGCATGGTAGACATGTTGAGAAAAGTGAAAAGTTCAAGTAAACGTCAAGGTTCACCTGTTCTAGTCATCTTCACTCTAGAACCGGTGTCGGATAGTGATATGGTTTTAGTCCACCCTTCCAAAAGTAGTAGTTAGGAGGGGTGGGTTGTTACAGTTGGTATCAGAGCCAAGGTTTTAGAACGTGCTCTGATTTATTTGTTTCAAGAATTCATACTTGAAGTGCTTGAATTCACTCTTTGTATGTATGTGCTTGAATTCTATATTTATGATTCAAGTATAAGTCTATGTTCTAAAACGGGAATCTGAGCGCCTTATCTCCTCGAACGTTACAGGTACAATCTTTTAAAAAGCTTTCTTTGAAGTGCTTTTGTTTTAAAAGGTTTTGTATCTGTCAATGCATGAATACAAGTATGAAAGTGAAAGATTGAAAGCCTTTGAGTGAAGTTTCAAAGTTGAAAGTTGAACGTTTAAAGAAAGTATGAAAGGTTTGAAGAAAGTTTGAAAGTTTAAAGAAGTTGAAAAGTTTAAAAGTTTAAAGAAGTTGAAAAGTTTGAAAGTTTAGAAGTTTAAAAGTTTGAAGTATGATGTCATTTCAAGTTGAGTATGCATGTATTGTTCGATCCCTGTAATAGCAAGAATGCCTTTTCGAACAATTTATGATAAGTGCTCTTAGAATGGAATCGATTGATCCGTGCTATTTCGACACGACAATAATCGAGGAGCCACGTTAATGTATGCGACTCAACTTATGGATTCAGTGGTGTCGACTCATTTTCCTTCAACAAGATGGGTGACCAACGCTATGAGGAGTTACGAGAGTACCGTTTGTTCCAGATAGGACCGGGCGAGCTGTTGTCTGTAGCCTTGGCACGATACCACGAGATATGGAAGAAAGTGCAGTATTACGATATCAATGGAGCCAATGTTATAGATCATCTAGTTTCCATATCTCTCTCAAATTTCTTCATCTCCTCCATTGAAGATCATCCAAGGTTTCTTAAGAATTTCTTCATCAATTGATCAATCATCCATCAGTTTCAATTCTAACTCCAATAATCTTGAAGGTAATGATCAAATCCCTTTATCTATCCATTTGGAATTTCTTTCTTCTATTTTAAGTCTTGACCGATTTTTAGTAATATGGAATTAGGATGAATTAAGCTTTAATTCATGATATAAGATGGTTAGTAATTAATATCTATGGTTGAATTGAAGAAAGAAAATCAAGAACCCCAATTTTTTTTTAAGTGGACCGATTTTTTAGGGATTGTGGTTAGGATGGTTTAATTCTTAATTGCTTGGATAATTAAGCTTAGGAAAGGCTTAATTGATGATTTATGTAAAGAAGAGATGAAATCCCCTATCAATTTTGTGTGTACCGATTTTTAGGGCTAGGGTTTCACTATTGAAATTCAATTAATGGTGTAGTAATTCAAGTCTTTGGTTAATTATGGTTGTAGTAAGTTTAGAAATGAGTTTATGAATGAAATTAATGAAGAAAATCACTTCCCTAATTATTATGCTAAAACCGAAATTATGAAGGAAATTAATGGTTCATGAGGTTTGATCTAATGATGTTATAATGATGGATTAGTATTATAATTGATGTTAGTTGATGATAGGAATTAATTGGAATTATTCTAAAAATATATTGAAAATCATAAGAGGCAAAAGTTCATAAATACATCGAGCTTGGTAATTGAATTGAGGATATGAATTGCATACTAATGAGCCTTGATAGATGTTGGATAATGTGGTAGAGTTTGATCGAATTCCGATGATGTAGGATTTCTCATAAGAGACAAACGAATGAATGTAATTGTTGATAGAAATGTCGAATAAGGAAATTAATTGGAGATTAATGAATGTTATCGATAAGTGATCAAGTTCGTAGTTGACGACGTGTTAATCCGAGTTATGAAATGATAGGTTATAATTGAAATCGAGATGTTATAAGTTGTGAAACGATAACTTGATTGGTATAGTAATTGTATAGTTCGAACGACGAGGTTTTGATCGTCGTATTTTATAACCGAGAATTGAAAAGGATTCACCACGTATGGAAATACGTGTTGACTGCCTCGAGTCAGTAATTTCGAGTGAAAAACATAGGATTATCGTAAATTGGAGAGTAAACTAGACATCCGTGGCTTTCTTTTGGTAAAGGGCACGTCCCCTGTTTCAAAATCCCCTGTTCTGCGTGATGGTTACTGACCTGTACAGTGAATTTCCAAAACTCATTTTCACAAGTTGAATTCTTTTCAACTTAACTCCTTAAGACCTTTTAAGTCATTATGAGCGATCGACTATCATTAATGACTGACCCCAGTGTCGAGTGATAACCCGGGTGAGTTTTAAACGAGAAGTGTTCGAGTCTCGTTCTAGATTAACTAAAAGAATCTAGTTAAGCGTGCAAATGCCTAAAGCTTAAGAACTTAAATAGATTAATTCGATTTCAGTTTCGAATTCCATTTTCTTCTATCGACTCGACAACTTATCGTTGTTTTATTACTTTCGTTCAAAGGAGGAGATCGAGAATAGAAGACAGGACGGAAGATCAGAGACGGAAACTTGTGTTAGTTCTGTAAACGTTTGAGGTGGGCTTTTCGAAAGTGTATCATTTACTGCCTTATTTATATGTGAGCGTTGCTCGAAGGTGTTTACGCTTTGCTTTAATAAATGAGTATTAAAGTATTTATATGCGAGCGTTGCTCGAAAGTGGTTACGTATTGCTTTAATAAGTGAGTATTAAAGATCTATCAGTGCTTAAATGATTTGTTTATGTGAATTCTATTATGTCTCTCTGAGTTAGCCCTCAGGTGCTAATCAGAGTATTGGATTATGAGATAGCCCTCAGGCTGCTATCCAGATAATTCCAACTTAACGGTAAGATTCTGAGATAGCCCACAGGTGCTATCCAGAGGGTCAGTTTCTGAGTTAGCCCACAGGTGCTTTCCAGACGATCGGATGTGAGTTAAAAACCCACAGTGTGTCATACAGAAATTAAGTTTATAACAGTAAGAGTCTTATACGAATGTTTATGAAAAGATGTTTGATTAATTTATAATAAAACTCTTGTGAGTTGTTTTCGGCATTGTGCCCACTAAGTACTTTTGTACTTAGCCCTGCATGTTTGTTTTCTTTGAATGTGCAGGTTGAGTGACGACGGCGGAGGAGGTTGAGTAAAGGTCTTTTCTCAGGAAAGAAGTTTAGTTTAGCCTCGATATCACATTCGATATGTGATATCATTTCTATGTTTTTCCGCTGCCAATTCTGTAAACTAGTTTCAGTTAAAGTATAACTTAGAACTAAGTTTCATCCTTTGAACTTAGTCCCTTTTAAGAATAGCTATGTCGAGTGATCCTCCGTGATTTACTCTTTCTTTCATTAAATAAAGTAGGTTCTCTCATTGAGTAAATCCTTTCAATTTTAAGTTGTTATTATTTTAAACCTAGTTTTCTCTTAATACAGTTTGACGAGCGATCCTTCAAGATCGACTCTCTTTTATTCAAGATCATCGTAATTAGTGTTAAGTTAATGTGTTTTATTCAATTGTTCCCCTTCTTTTCCATTTCTTTAATCCAATCCCTAGTCGCACCCCGGCTTTGCCGTCCTTCGGGAGTTGGGGCTGTGACAGAATGGTATCAGAGCATTCGTGCCTGCTCTGACCTTGGGTTATTTTTCTAGTGTTACCACAGAGTAATAACAGAGCAATCATTTCTGCTCTGTATATGAATTTCTTTCAAGTAGTAAGGTAGAGTACCTGTATATACTCTATACTTGAGTCTTATTTTGAGAAGGTAAAGTTTAGTTTGTATCACTAAACTTAAGAATGTAGTAAACGACTCAACCTCCCGCTACGTCAACTCAACCAAGGAAGAAAAGAAAGGTATTTAAAGTATTTTTATTTTGAAAATTTGAAGTATTAAAGATACTTCTGTGAGAACCAAGTGTGCCAAGGATGAATTATGTGAAAAATATGAGTACTATACTTGGTGAAATATGTGAAATTATGTGAGTTATAATTTCTTTGATTAAGATGTTTTGTTGATATGAGAACTTAGACCATTGTTCTAAGGTTTCTCCCGATTCTATGAGAACTTAGACTGCTGCTCTAAGATTCCCCGAGAACATAGATGTTTTAAGAAGCGTTGATTCCAAATGATTTCGAAAGGAGATCGTGAAACGAGAAGGACTTTTAAAGACGAATGTCGCGTGCGTGAAGTGACATGAGCAAAGACTCGGCGGAGTCAAACGTTGTTATATAATTAAGAGCCGATGAGAATTTCCTTCGAGGAAATAGTATAAGTAATGATAAGGTAATTTAGTTCCGTATTAAGTGAACGAAAGAAACGATTTGACTTTTGAGAAGCGTTGGCTTCGAAACCAAAAAGATACGATCGAGACGAAGAGGACAGAATAAAGGGAATCAAAGAGAATGAAGAAACAAGTGTTACTCCCGTACAAGTAACACGAATGAAGTCGTCTTTCGATGGGAGTTCGCTCCGTTATAACTCCAAGAGGAGATCCGTTTTATTATTAAGAATCGAGTACGAAAATTTTAGCTAATTTCAACGATCGCTCGATTCCGACGACGACTAGAACTTGTGTTCTAAAAGTTATTCCTTAGTTATTATTCCATTTCTTTTGGAATTTATTTTCATACTTCGTAATTAAATGAAGAATACGACGAATACGAGCATTATGTGACGAGAACGACAAGTCTTTTATAAACGAATGTCACCTAAGTATAAGTGACATGAACAAGTCTCGTTGGAGTTGACTTGTTCTGATATTGAAGGACCGTTAAGAGTTTGTTTGCAATTTGAGAAAATTTCTAGATGATTAAGATAAGTTAATTCCTTATTAAATGAATGAGTGCTTAAGGCACGAAATTGACGAGAATTTTTTTTGATTTCTTCAAGTTTCAAAATGCCGCCAAGAGTTGCGAATAACAGAGGAAGAGGATGCAATAGGCCTATAGGACCGGGAAGAGATCATAGACAGCATGAGAGGGAGGAAGATCAAGGACGTCAGGAAAACCCTCCACCTCCACCACCACTACATCGTGACATAGAGCACCTATTCCTCAAGAGAAATCCACATGTCTTTAATGGATCAGGAAACCCGAACGATATTGAGCTTTGGGTAAGAGCTATAGAGAATTTTTAAACTTCTTAAATGTACGGATGAGGAGCGTCTCTCATGTGTTGCGTTTCAACTCAACGGACCAGCTGATGACTGGTGGGAAGCTAGACAGAAGGTCATTCCGACAGAGCATCTGGCTCAGTTTACTTGGGAGGAGTTTAAGAAAGCATTTTATGACAAGTAAATCCCTAAGACCTATAGAGCAAAGAAGAAAGCAGAGTTTTACAGTCTGAAACAAGGGAAGATGACAGTGACTGAATACGATGCAACCTTCTGTGAATTATCAAGGTAAGCACCCGAGCAGGTAGATACGGACGAGAAGATGGCAAAGAAGTTCCGTGGGGGACTTAGACACGAACTAGGATTGGCACTGGCCAGCCATGGAGGACTAAGCTATACAGACATACTAGCACGAGCCTTAGAAATGGAGGAAGTTGTGCCTGATGAACGAGAGATTATAGCGCCCGTATCAGCACTAACCCAGATACCAACTCCAGACCATTCCAACAACAGAATCAGCAACCATAAAGGTAAAAGGAAAAGAGAAGAAGAAAACCAGGGTGGAAGCGTGGCTTTCAGCAGCCGAATCAGAATAAACCACAAGGACAGTGGCAGGGACAACAGGCAGACAATAACCAAGGAAAAATCACTATTCCTACCTGCCCTAAGTGTAACAAACTGCACTTTGGTAACTGTTTGGCGAGCTTTGATGGTTGTTATAACTGTGGTCGACAGGGACACGTGAGAAGGAATAGTCCGAAACCGTTGCTAACCTTGAGAGCTATGCAAGCTCAGCCACAACCGCAACAACAACAACTACGACAACAACGAGAATAGAATGCATGGGCATTTGTGAATGAGCTAGAAGCACAGGACAAGGGCAAGGGTCACTAGGCAAGGGGTTGGCTTAATTCAGACTAGTAGTATTTTTGGTATAAGTCCTCGTTGGAGGCAAAATAGTACTCGTTCGACGTATATGTATATATGACCCCGCGAGTGGGCTCTGACTTCGTAAAAATATTTCTTCTAAATCGTAGGCTTAAAGTGTTAATGAAACGTTTGATATAATCCATAGGATGGAAGAATTATAGTCATGGTATCAATTACCATCCAGAAAAAGCAAACGTGGTAACAGGTGCGAAGAGTCGCAATACTTCAATCAAGTTCGGATGTCTCTTTACCGAGAAAGAAGCACTTATACGAGGATTTGAGACGATAGATTTAGAGGTGCTCGATACACCTAAAATCGATAACTAGCCGAATAGTAGCACTCATAGCTACACCAAGCTTACGAAAGATAATCATAAGTGCTCAAAGAAAGGACGAGTTGATCGAGAAGCTACGACTAAGGGTAAGAACGGATAACCTGACGATTATTCCAAAGCACCAGGTAATGCGATCGTATTTAAGATAGACTTTGTATTCTGATGCCGACGAAACGAAGAACGATATCATGAGTAAGGCTCATGATACGCCATAAACCGTTTACCAAGGGAGTACGAAGATATATGAAGATTGAAGAAAGAAGTTTCGAGAAGACGAAAGTCTTACGTATATGCGACAATCAGAACTTAATTCGAAAAGGAGATAAAGTTTTCTTTAAGATTTCTCCGTTAAAAGAATCATTTGATTCACGTTAAGTATAAGCTTAAATGAAGCTTATTATGAGTATCGGATATCTCGGGAAAGATGAGTTTGAAATGACGTATAGATTGGCCGTGTTGCCAAGTCTATGAAATGTTATTATATTTGTGTACCGCGTATGAGAAAGTACGTGTTCGACTCTAAACGCGTGATTCATCAGTAAGACATAGTTCTTGATTAAGATATAAGTTATAACGAAAAACCGAGATCGATCCGGACTCGAAAAGTGTGATAGTTGAGAAATAAGTCGATACGATTAGTAAAGTATTTTGGAAGTACCACGGGCAAGAGGAAGCTACGTGAGAGCTTTTGCGAAGGAGGGAAGCAAATTTCGGGACGAAATTTTTCGTAAGGGGGGTAGAATGTAATACCCCGGAAAAATTCTTCTGTCTTAAAAATTTAAAGTTAATATTAATTATGGCTTTGCACGCCTAAGCTCCTGATTTTCAATTCTAAGACCAACGGTGAAATCCGTTTCAGAAAATAAATTCCGAAAATCAGTGAAACGACTACTGTATTTCGCGGACGAAAAAATTTAAATTCTAGAACTCAGATCGGGAAACCGTCTGATTTTTACATTTACGAAATTGCGATACGAGTTCGCCCGAAAAAGTTCGTTTTTATGATTTTTCCGGACGAAACTCGGACTGTGACGTCCTGAGGTTTTGTCAGAATTTAGGTTTTAAATATTAATTTCCGAGTAAGAAAAATATTCCGGATTTAATGGTCAAATCGGAATTTGACGAAAACGAGCTGAAATACGTTTTTATTTACGTAATTTATTATAACGTCGTAACAAGCCGGAAAACGCGGTATTTGGAGGATAAATTCTTCCCCTAGCCGACACCACACACACACATGGATAGGATATTTCATTTTTGGGTTAATGGCTTGTAAATTTCCAAACTTTTTGAGTTGTCTCGTTTTGCACCTCTGAAAAAAAATCTGCCTCACAATTTCCAAACTTTTAATTTTGTCTGCTTTTGCTACTGGACTCATTTTCCGGTGATTCTAAGCTGACGTGGCGGTCGGAAAAATGACATGGACTCATTTTCAAACTTTTTGAGTTGTCTCGTTTTGCATACTAGAAAAAAAAAATTGTTTTACAATTTCCAAACAACGTCATTTATTCAAGCTCGTAACTTGAATTAGAGAAATACACATTGCTTATTTCTTATATATTTACCTTGATATTTAGATCGGTAAGAGTATTGTTCCGATAGATAACTCTTCCATAGAGTTCATTAATATCTGAGCTCATTAATTTACCCCCATCTATCTTAATGATAGGCCTTAACTCGGGAGGAAAAACTGGTAATAGACATAAAATCATCCATTCTGGTTCTATATTTGTTCGAAGAAAATGCTTAGCAATTCCATGCATTTAGCTAAAAAATCCATTCTTCTTCCAACCTTTCGATCTTCCCATTCATTCCCCGTGGACCCTTCTTCCCCCAACTCTTTCCATTCTACCAACGAATTTTCTAGAATAATGTTTAAATCTAGACCGGCTAATTATTCTCGAATAGCACCTGCACTGGTAGAGATTTCTCGATGGGAGCGGCCCTTACTTCGATGGAGTTGCAGGCCCAAGGCCAATTCCTTCCTTGGGTCCTATATTTATTCGCTCTACATTACAGTCAGACGAAAGTAAACTAGCCAGGATCTACAACATCCGCTTACCCACCCTTACTTTTGTCATAAACTTGATTTTGAGATTGCAAATATCAAGATAAATTTTATATAAGAAATAAGCAATGTGTGTTTCTCTAATTCAAGTTACGGGATTGATTAAATGATGTCGTTTCAATTAAATCGATTCAAGTAGCAAAATCAGATGAAACTAAAAGTTTGGAAATTGTGAGGCAATCTTTTTTTTTCTGGGGTGCAAAACGAGACAACTCAAAAAGTTTGAAAATTTACAGGCCATAAACCTTTTTTTATTAAATTAAAGATATTCCGACCGCCACGTCAGCTCAGAATCGCTGGAAAATGAGTCAGGTAGCAAAAACAGACAAAATAAAATGTTTGGAAATTGTGAGGCAGATTTATTTTCTGAGGTGCAAAACGAGACAACTCAAAAAGTTTGTAAATTTACAGGCCATTAACCCTTCATTTTTTATCTTTTCCACTTTATGACTCATCTTCTATTATATGTTCTAATATTATTATATTAGACACCTCATTGTTTAAGTATAATATCACAAACATTAGTCATCTCTCTCAACTCTCTCTCCCTCTTCACGTGACACACACATTCATATCTCTCTCAAATTTCTTCATCTCCTCCATTGAAGATCATCCAAGGTTTCTTAAGAATTTCTTCATCAATTGATCAATCATCCATCAGTTTCAATTCTAACTCCAATAATCTTGAAGGTAATGATCAAATCCCTTTATCTATCCATTTGGAATTTCTTTCTTCTATTTTATGTCTTGACCGATTTTTAGTAATATGGAATTAGGATGAATTAAGCTTTAATTCTTGATATAAGATGGTTAGTAATTAATATCTATGGTTGAATTGAAGAAAGAAAATCAAGAACCCCAATTTTTTTTTTAAGTGGACCGATTTTTTAGGGATTGTGGTTAGGATGGTTTAATTCTTAATTGCTTGGATAATTAAGCTTAGGAAAGGCTTAATTGATGATTTATGTAAAGAAGAGATGAAATCCCCTATCAATTTTGTGTGTACCGATTTTTAGGGCTAGGGTTTCACTATTGAAATTCAATTAATGGTGTAGTAATTCAAGTCTTTGGTTAATTATGGTTGTAGTAAGTTTAGAAATGAGTTTATGAATGAAATTAATGAAGAAAATCACTTCCCTAATTATTATGCTAAAACCGAAATTATGAAGGAAATTAAGGGTTCATGAGGTTTGATCCTAATGATGTTATAATGATGGATTAGTATTATAATTGATGTTAGTTGATGATAGGAATTAATTGGAATTATTCTAAAAATATATTGAAAATCATAAGAGGCAAAAGTTCATAAATACATCGAGCTTGGTAATTGAATTGAGGATATGAATTGCATACTAATGAACCTTGATAGATGTTGGATAATGTGGTAGAGTTTGATCGAATTCCGATGATGTAGGATTTCTCATAAGAGACAAACGAATTAATGTAATTGTTGATAGAAATGTCGAATAAGGAAAATAATTGGAGATTAATGAATGTTATCGATAAGTGATCAAGTTCGTAGTTGACGACGTGTTAATCCGAGTTATGAAATGATAGGTTATAATTGAAATCGAGATGTTAAGTTGTGAAACGAGAACTTGATTGGTATAGTAATTGTATAGTTCGAACGACGAGGTTTTGATAGTCGTATTTTATAACCGAGAATTGAAAAGGAGTTCACCACGTATGGAAATACGTGTTGACTGCCTCGAGTCAGTAATTTCGTGTGAAAAACAGAGAATTATCATAAATCGAACCTAGGAAGCCGTGCGCCGAGTTATCGAGCCCTAGGGTTAAACTCGGACTGTTTTGCGACGTTTCACGGAAACTGTCATAATTCCTAGCTCGCTTAACGAAATCGAGATCCGTAAATTGGAGAGTAAACTAGACATCCGTGACTTTGTTTTGGTAAAGGGTACGTCCCCTGTTTCGAAATCCCCTGTTCTGCGTGATGGTTACTGACCTGTACAGTGAATTTCCAAAACTCATTTTCACAAGTTGAATTCTTGCGTTCGACTATCATTAATGACTGACCCCAGTGTCGAGTAATAACCCGGGTGAGTTTTAAACGAGAAGTGTTCGAGTCTCGTTCTATATTAACTAAAAGAATCTAGTAAAGCGTGCAAATGCCTAAAGCTTAAGAACTTAAATAGATTAATTCGATTTCAGTTTCGAATTCCATTTTCTTCTATCGACTCGACAACTTATCGTTGTTTTATTACTTGCGTTCAAAGGAGGAGATCGAGAATAGAAGACAGGACAGAAGATCAGAGACGGAAACTTGTGTTAGTTCTGTAAACGATTGAGGTGGGCTTTTCGAAAGTGTATCATTTACTGCCTTATTTATATGTGAGCGTTGCTCGAAGGTGTTTACGCTTTGCTTTAATAAATGAGTATTAAAGTATTTATATACGAACGTTGCTCGAAAGTGGTTACGTATTGCTTTAATAAGTGAGTATTAAAGATCTATCAGTGCTTAAATGATTTGTTTATGTGAATTCTATTATGTCTCTCTGAGTTAGCCCTCAGGTGCTAACCAGAGTATTGGATTCTGAGATAGCCCTCAGGCTGCTATCCAGATAATTCCAACTTAACGATCAGATTCTGAGATAGCCCACAGGTGCTATCCAGAGGGTCAGTTTCTGAGTTAGCCCACAGGTGCTTTCCAGACGATCGGATGTGAGTTAAAAACCCACAGTGTGTCATACAGAAATTAAGTTTATAACAGTAAGAGTCTTATACGAATGTTTATGAAAAGATGTTTGATTAATTTATAATAAAACTCTTGTGAGTTGTTTTCGGCATTGTGCCCACTAAGTACTTTTGTACTTAGCCCTGCATGTTTGTTTTCTTTGAATGTGCAGGTTGAGTGACGACGGCGGAGGAGGTTGAGTAAAGGTCTTTTCTCAGGAAAGAAGTTTAGTTTAGCCTCGATATCACATTCGATATGTGATATCATTTCTATGTTTTTCCGCTGCCAATTCTGTAAACTAGTTTCAGTTAAAGTATAACTTAGAACTAAGTTTCATCCTTTGAACTTAGTCCCTTTTAAGAATAGCTATGTCGAGTGATCCTCCGTGATTTACTCTTTCTTTCATTAAATAAAGTAGGTTCTCTCATTGAGTAAATCCTTTCAATTTTAAGTTGTTATTATTTTAAACCTAGTTTTCTCTGAATACAGTTTGACGAGCGATCCTTCAAGATCGACTCTCTTTTATTCAAGATCATCGTAATTAGTGTTAAGTTAATGTGTTTTATTCAATTGTTCCCCTTCTTTTCCGTTTCTTTAATCCAATCCCTAGTCGCACCCCGGCTTTGCCGTCCTTCGGGAGTTGGGGCTGTGACAGATTTCCAAGTGGTGGTTGTCAAAAAGTCTATACTAATGTTTAAAAATCGAACCGGACCGGCTGGTTCAACCGGTTGAACTGGGAACCGGCCTTGGCACTGGTCCGATTTGTACCTATAAACCCGATGTGGGTGAAAACCGCCTTCGGACCGTTTAAACCAGATGAAATCGATTTGAACCAGTTAAAACCACGAACTAACGGCAGTTTTTTAGAACCGTCCGGGTCACTGAAATGGCCGAAAATTATAAATGTTGGGAAGGAGAATTGAATACAGAACCTCTAGGAGAAATCTAAAGGCTTTTTCCACTCCACCAACAAGTGATTTCTGATTAACTTTACTATTTTTATATAATATAGTTAATTTTGAATACTAACAAGGCACATTCCAACTACAAGTCTAGCGTTTTTTATTTCTTCAATTCTTAATTATTTTTATATAATATATTATAATACAATACATACTAATACTCACGTAAAATAAAATATATATCATATATTATCAATTTCAATATGTATTTGTGATAAATATTTATATTTATTAGTTACAAATATTAAATAGTTTTATATTTTTCATATATATAGTGAATAATATTATTTATTTATTTAAAAAATCTATTTAACGGTTCAACAAAGGTTCGACCGGTTCAACCAATTGAACCATGATCCGAAAGCCTCACCGATTTGACCTCCGGTTCGGTTTTTAAAACATTGGTCTATACCAACAGAAGAATAGACTCTTGAACAATTAGAAACTGGTCCTCGGGCGGAAGAAGCTGGCAGTTGAAGCAGAGATGTGCATCACATCCCCGAAGAAGATCACACTGATCTATCAGCTAGACTTGACGCTTACAAAGAAGAACTGTTGAAGATTGTGGACGGGCTTACCGGACAGTCCAAAGAAAAGAATCTTTCAGTAGATAATGGATCTGGATGAAGAAAGGAAACATCTGCGTCAAGACAGAAAGACTCAATCCACTCGGACCGTTTAAACCAGATGAAATCGATTAGAACCGGTTAAAACCACGAACCGGCGACGGTTTTTGAGAACCGTCCGGGTCACTGAAATGGTCGAAAATTATAAATGTTGGGAAGGAGAATTGAACACAGAACCTCTAGGAGAAATCTAAAGGCTTTTTCCACTCCACCAACAAGTGATTTCTGATTAACTTTACTGTTTTTATATAATATAGTTAATTTTGAACACTAACAAGGCACATTCCAATTACAAGTCTAGCGTTTTTTATTTCTTCAATTCTTAATTATTTTTATATAATATATTATAATATAATACATACTAATACTCACGTAAAATAAAATATATATCATATATTATCAATTTCAATATGTATTTGTGATAAATATTTATATTTATTAGTTACAAATACTAAATATTTTTATATTTTTCATATATATAGTGAATAATATTATTTATTTATTTAAAAAATCTATTTAATTGTCACGCCCCGACTCTCGGGGTGCGACTTACGAACAACAACAAACCTAAACAACTAACAACTAACTCAAATAAAGGGAACATGCTCGGGGAAAACAAAAGCGGAATATAAGGGAATCGAATTTGGTTTTCAAAAGCATAAAGAATAATAACCGAGCATCTTAACTTCACTTTGAACAGGAATTCAAACAAGAAAATCATGCTGATGGGAAGGGAATTCCAACAAAAAGAGGAATCATACGAATATATACATCAAGGTAAGGGTTCATGTTCAACAACAACCAAGTTATGAGCCCATCGCTCGAGATTACAAGATAAAGGGGTTACGAATTCAACAAGCATTCAAAGTCTTCGAGCACAATGCTCGGAATCAAAAACATGAATATTAGAGTACTGACATCAACAGACATTAAATCAAAAAGATTGCAGCGGAAATTAGCATCAACTCCCAACACTTGCACGTATGAAGACGTACAAATGCCAGTCCGAAATTCTACCAAACTTATCCAACAAAACCAAACCACACCACCAAGTATCCACGCCATCGCCATCCAGTCAACCTGCATGTTTAGAAACACACGCAGGGCTGAGTACTTCGTACTCAGTGAACACAAGCCAAAAAATTTGAAATAAGATGCTTCTTAAAGCTATATCAATTGAACTTGCCTTGCCAAACATCACAAGTATATAGCAGTTTTAAAAACGGTTTTACTTGTGCATGTCAAAACATTTTTATTTAAAACGGACTGCACAGTCAAATAACATAATATAATAGCATGTATCATCTATCACAAATAACTTCATGTGCCGAGAAGTAGGCTTCCTTCTCAAACACTGTGACCGGCCCAACCGAAGCAAGGCTCACAGTCACCTCAACATATACCACACGTGGGTTCCTGCTTTCACAGGATAATCACATCTTCATAGATGATAACACATACTAACTTCAATAAAATGGCAAGTCAATCACATTTGAAAAACATATCATAATATTCAATAGCATAACTAATTTTCATCGATAGTTTTTGGTTCAGAAAAGCCCACGACTTCCGAAGAACTAGCTAGGTGGTCTAGGGCTATTTGTCCTCACTTAACGATCCGTCCGGCTCGATCCTTCATAGGTCGTATACTACTTAACATCGTATACTTTTCTCATTCTAACTTTTCTAAAGATCTAACTTTTCTAAAGATCTCACGTTCTCGTCTTTATTTTATTAACTCTATTCGAAAAGGTTAACTCTACTACTTAACATCGTATACTTTTCTCGTTCTAATTAATAACTTCATTATTATCATTCTATTACTTGAGTTTTCTTTCAAAGACTTTAGTTCCTTCTCAAATTAACAATCAATCATCTATCATACAAATTCAATCATCTTTTACATTATAATATTATCATGCATTTAAATACTTATTCAAACATACAATAAATTCAAATAAATCAAACACACTTCAAGATACATTAACATTCATTCAATTTAGATCTTAAAGTCTAACTCGATTATGCATTTCCTTTTATAGGGGCTTAAACTATTAATTCTATCTTTCTTATTTATATAGACAACGCTTTATTCTACATCCGCTATCTTATAAGGTATTTTATAACTTTTATTTATTTAACAAAAATTCTCTTAGCTCTTAATAAACTCTTATGAAATTATAAATTCTTGTTCAATTCTAACTTGATTCTCATTTCTTAACTCGAATATTATTCCTTTAATTATTATCTCGGTTTATCTTTTCTTCGCTTGATTGGAAATAACGTACTCAATTAATTATTTAATTAATATTCTTTCAACTTATTATTCGACCTCTTATTTTATTCTCATTTTCTCGATCAACTTATACGAGTATCTATCTTAACTCGTCTAGCATCTTTTCTTTATTCAATTTATCTTCCTTGTTATTTCTTATTGATTAATTCTTCTTAACTCGGTTTTCTCTATTTTTTGTTTATTTCTTTAATAATTTCTTCTTTATTTGTTTTAAACCTTTAAGCTATTTCTTACTTAATGATTTCTTTATCTTTTGATAAACATTTTTATGAATTAACTCACTTTATTATAAAAGATCTTTTTATTGTATTTTTAGTAAAAATTTCAAGTCTTTAAAATTTTAATACAAGGTATTTAATTAATAAATCTTTTATACATCTTTCATCTTTTATTTAATTAAAAGCTTTTCAAATTTAAATCTTTTTATCAAAACTTCTATCTTTATTCCATATTCAAACTATCATTCATACATATATTGAAATACTTAAACATCCAATTATTTTTATTATTTCTACACTTAATTTCTTTCAAAAATTTAACATGCAATCTCATTTTCTTCACTTAAACACATGTATGATTATACTAACATAACATACAATCATTTCATAGATCAAAACATCACTCAATACATCAACAAAATCAACCAAAATAATTTCTCCATTTTCTTCAAAAACACACGGCACTTATGCCTATTTCTATGCAATTTGTTTCTCAATTTTTCATGTATATAATCTCATTACTAACATGATAAAAATAACAATTCAAGCATCAAAATAACAATAACTCAAAGATTCATATTTTTCCTATTTTTGTTCTAATTTTCGGCATTTATTAAATTTTTAGGGTTTTAGTTTCTTTTTCTTCTCTTAATTCATCGATTAACATCTAGTGCTCGATTCTCTTAACGAATTCTTCTCACTCGATTAGCACATGCATATCCTAAGTTTGCCTAAACATAAATTAAATAACATGCATGCATAGATCTTTCCTTTAGGACTTATAGACATACATTTTACAACTAATCAAATGAAATCATACTTAAATAAATGGAAATTCTTCTCTTGGCTCTTGGGATTGAAATGGATGGAAATGGTAGCTTCAAAGCTTGGATCTTGAAAAGAAGAAGGATGTCTTCTTGAATCCTCAAAGAAAAAGAAAGAATATAGGATTAATCATCCATAGGTTTTAGGAATCAAAATAAAGAAAAGTATTGGAAAATTCTTGAATTCAACTTCAAGAACTTGGAAATTTGTACCTTTCTTTGAAAATATGGATGGAATGGATGGAGGATGGTGTTCTTTACTTCATTTCCATGGATGATAAGCTTGAATCCATGGTTTCATGTGAAGAAAAATCAAAGTGTATGTGTAGAGAGGGAGTGCCGAGAGTAGAGAGAGTTTGAGAGGGTTTGAGAGAGTTTTTCTTTTGTTTTGTGAGAGAGAGTTTTCGATGGAGAGAGAGAGATGGAATGTTATGAATGAGTTGCTGCATTCCTCTCTTGTCTTAGATGAACAAAATTGAAATCCAATAAAGAGAAAAAGTATACTTTGTTGGAAATTGTAAAGAACAAGACTTGATAGGTGATTTGAAATTAACTTGTAAGCATACTTCAAGCAAACCATGTACAAGACACCACTATGTCTTGTTGGTCTTGGAAATTGAGAGATGATGGGAGAGGGGTTGTGAGGTGGCGAGAGAGGGAGAGAGGTGGATGACACGTGTTGTCGTCGTGTCGTCACGGGTATTAATTATCCGGTCGTAAAGGTTTTCCGGGTAAAACGATTCGTATTAATTCCGTTTTGTTCTATTAACGGGTCTAACCTCTTCTCGTTTCACTTTTGACACTAACTCATCCCAATCCTATGTCACATCTCAAATTAAAAGATTAAAGGTTTCGATCATTTTAGTCCTTTAATTCTTAAAAGAAATTAATCGGCTTATTAATTCGTTTATTAATCCTTTTCAAGACTAATGCCTCATTTCTCTTCTCAATTCTCGGATAAGTTCTTATCCTATCTCAGTGATCTTAAAAGAAATTCTAAGTTCGAAGGTTCTAATTTAATTCTATTCTAGGTTCATCGGCGTAAACATATTTCTCGGCGATTAACGTTATGTTATCTTAACTAAACAAACTTCTCGGGATTTTTCCGGAATTTAATCTCATACTCATTTTTATATAAACGACTCAACAAACATATCACATCATCATCATCTCAGATAATTAAAACAGATAAATTCACACAAGATTCACAAGGCAATGTAAACGTTTTATTCAAAACTCATCGATTAGAAAAGAAAAATTTTACTCCTAAATTCTCATCTTTGGACTTACTCGGTTAATTAGACGCTCTCTTAAAGGGATAAAACTCGGGGTATCACATCCTCACCCTCTTAAAAAAAATTTCGTCCCGAAATTTACTGACCTTAAGAAAATAACTCGGGATACTTTTCTTTCATCTTTTCTTCGAGCTCCCAAGTGGCTTCTTCAAGATCGTGATGACACCACTTGACTTTCACTAAGGGAATTGATTTCGTTCTAAGCTGCTGGACTTTATAATCTAAAATCTCTTCGGGTTTCTCTTCGTAGCTTAGATCGGGCTTCATCTCAACATCTTCTTGACGTATTACATGCTTCAGGTTAAAGACATATTTTCTTAACTGCGATACGTGAAACACGTTATGCGAACTTCCGAAACTAGGCGGTAACGCTAAACGATACGATACGGATCCAATCCTCTCAAGGATTTCGTACGGTCCTATAAAACGAGGTCTAAGCTTTCCTTTAACTCCAAAACGATAAACTCCTCTCGAGGGGGATACTTTCAAAAACACTTTATCTCCTTCTTTAAATTCTAACTTAGATCTTCGATTATCAGCATACGACTTCTGTCGACTTTGAGCTTCCTTAATCTTCTCACGGATCTGACGTACAGATCCTATCATTTCCTCAATCGCTTCTTGCCCTAACACTTTCCTTTCACCAACTTCATTCCAATACAACGGCGATCTACACTTCTTTCCGTAAAGAGCTTCATACGGGGCCATTCCTATCGTATTCTGATAGCTATTGTTGTATGCGAACTCAACAAGAGGTAAAACTTTTTCCCACTCGACTCCTTTATCTAACAAGACGGCTCTCAACATATCTTCGAGAATTTGGATCGTTCGCTCGGACTGACCATCGGTTTGAGGGTGGTAAGCAGTACTGAACTGCAATTGGGTTCCTAATTCTTTATGGAAACTTTCCCAAAAACGGGCGGTGAACTTCGAATCTCTATTAGAGGTAATCGTCTTCGGAACTCCGTGCAACTTCACAATTTCTTTGATGTAGATCTCGGCTAACTTGGCTGATCCATAGGTATGTGGAATAGGTATGAAATGAGCAGACTTCGTCAACCTATCCACTATTACCCATACTACTGTATTTCCTCTTCTTGATCTTGGCAATCCTGTCACAAAATCCATTGTGATTCCATCCCACTTCCACTCTGGGACGGGTAACGGTTGTAGAGGTCCATACGGTCTTTGATGTAAGGACTTCACTTGCTGGCAAGCTAAACATCTTTCAACAAACAATGCCACATCCGTCTTCATTCCATTCCACCAAAACTGGTTCCTTAGGTCTTGGTACATCTTCGTGCTGCCGGGATGGGCTGTATATGGGGTTTCATGAGCTTCACTCATTATCTCGTTCTTCAACTTGTCATTGTTAGGTACGCAAATTCTTCCTTGATACAACAACGCATTATCGCTTGATTCTGCAAAACCTTTAACTTCTCCACTTCTCACCTTCCTTCGTAACTTTTCTAATTCTTCGTCTCTTCTTTGGCCTTCTACGATACGGGTTCTTAAGTCAGGCATCACTACTAAGGTAGCAATTACTTGATCTACTGTCGCTGGCGGTACGATTACTTCAATCTTCATTTTCGCAAACTCTTCGATCAACTCGACTTCATCGGTTAAAAGAAATCCTAACTCGATCCTATTCGACTTTTCCTTCCTTCTCTTTCTACTTAACGCGTCGGCTACTACGTTTGCTTTACCGGGATGGTAAGATATCTTGCAATCGTAGTCTTTTACTAACTCAAGCCATCTCATTTGTCTCATGTTCAACTCCTTCTGTTCGAAGAAGTACTTCAGGCTTTTGTGATCTGAGAAAATTTCACACTTCGCTCCATAAAGGTAATGTCGCCATATCTTCAAAGCATGAACGACGGCTGCTAATTCTAGGTCGTGGGTTGGATACTTCTCTTCGTGAGGTTTGAGCTGCCTGGACGCATATGCAATCACTTTTCCATTTTGCATTAGCACACATCCTAGTCCTTGAGCAGATGCATCGGTATAAACAACATAATCTTTATCTGGCTCGGGTAGGGCTAGAACTGGGGCTGTCGTTAATCTCGTCTTGAGTTCTTGAAAACTTTTCTCACACTCTTCTGTCCATGTGAACTTCGTTTCTTTCTTCAACAGGCTCGTCATCGGTTTCGCGGTCTTAGAAAATCCTTCAATGAATCTCCGGTAGTATCCTGCTAAACCAAGAAAACTACGGATTTCATGTACTGACGTTGGGGACTTCCAATCCTGCACAGCTTTCACTTTCTCCATATCTACTTGGATGCCTTCGGACGAAACTACATGTCCTAAGAAATTCACTGCCTTTAACCAAAATTCGCACTTAGTGAATTTGGCATACAGCTTTTCCGTTCTAAGCGTTTCTAACACGATTCTTAAATGCTCTTCATGCTCAGCTTCACTCCTTGAATACACCAAGATATCGTCTATAAAGACAATCACGAACTTGTCCAAATATTCGTGAAAAACTCTATTCATCATATCCATGAACACTGCCGGGGCATTTGTTAATCCAAATGGCATTACTATGAATTCGTAATGTCCATATCTCGTTCTAAAAGCAGTCTTCGGAATATCTTCTTGCTTGATCTTCAGTTGGTGGTATCCAGACTTTAAGTCAATCTTGGAGAAAACACCGGCTCCTTTTAGCTGGTCAAACAAATCATCTATCCTTGGCAAAGGATATTTGTTCTTCAACGTAATCTTGTTTAACTCTCGGTAGTCTATGCACATCCTTAAACTACCGTCTTTCTTCTTCACGAACAAAATCGGAGCACCCCAAGGCGATACACTCGGTCGAATGTAGCCTAAGTCCAACAATTCTTGCAGTTGGATCTTCAACTCTTGAAGTTCCTTTGGGGCCATTCGATACGGTGCCTTGGATATCGGGGCTGATCCTGGTTCTAAATCGATTGAAAACTCTAACTGACGATCAGGGGGTAAACCTGGTAACACTTCAGGAAACATATCCTTGAATTCTCTCACGACTGGAACATCATCGATACTTAACTCGTGATTCTTGTCCTTATTCAGATAGACTAGGTACGCTTGGGTTCCTTTCTTCCGCATTAATCTCTGCGCTTTCATGGCTGAAATTATCGGCACGCTCTTTTTCACTCTCCTTTCCATTCCAAAATCTATGGTTAACTCTTCTCCAGGGGATTTAAACGATATCTGTCTCAAATCGCATCGAATCGTCGCAAAATTCTCAGTTAACCAATCCATTCCTAGGATTATATCGACGTCACGCATCTGGATTACATTCAGGGATTTCGTGACTAACTTACGGTTTTCGACTTCAAAATCTAGGTTCGAGCAAACACGCGAAACTAACGCAGACTTTCCTAAAGGGGTTGCGACACTAAGCATCTGATTCGATTCTTCTACTTCTAGTTCTAGGTTCTCTACGCAGATACTAGATATAAACGAATGCGAAGCTCCGGTATCAAACAAAACAATAACAGGTATGTTGTTAAGCTTTCCCATACCTGCCAGATTTCCTTTCTCCTTCTCCTACGGTTTCTGTTCAATCGCGTACGTTCTTTGAAAAAGCGGCGGTTCTTGCTGAGGAGGTTGCTGCCTTGGCTGCGGCGGCTTACGTTGACGTGGAACGAACTTCTGAAGAGGGGCTGCCTCGATAGCTTTCATTTGCGATGGCTGGAACTGGTTTGGCCTTCCGCTTCTAAACCCTTGTTGCTTACTTGGGCACTGGTTTGAGAAATGACCAGGCTGACCACAAGTGTAGCAAACGTTGCTTCCACTCTTACAAACGCCTTGATGCATCTTTCCGCATTTCGCACAGGGAGGGAATCCTAAAGGTCCGATGGGTAGGTTGCCTCGGTTCATTTGCGGTGCCTTTCCCTTCTGTGGCTGCGGTTGGCTCTTTCCTTGCCATTGCTTCTTGGTTGGTTGGTTTCCACTAATCCATTTTCCTTTTCTTTTTCCATATTGGCCGTACTGGGGTTGTTGAGCAGACGTGGTCGTGATCATCTGGTTTTGGGGTTGGGGATTCGCTGGGGTTGCGATCCTTTTTCCGGTTGCATTGCTAATTCCATATCTAAGGCTCGGTTTAAAGCTTCGGCGTACGTCAAACCACTTTGGCTGGCGAGAACTACTCGAATATCTTGCCTAAGTCCTGCTCTAAACAACTCGCACATCTTCTCGTCGGTGTCGACTATATCGGGCGCAAAACGAGCTAACTCACAAAATTCTCGGTCGTACTCGGCTACAGATCTTTTTCCTTGCTTCAGATTGGTAAACTCGTTGGATTTCTGCTTACGATAACTTCTTGGCACAAACTTTTCGTACAACACTTCCTTAAACTGATCCCATGACAACTCTTCGCGTTCTTCGGGAGAATAGATCCTTTGCTTTGCTTCCCACCAATAATCGGCTGTTCCTTTAAGCTGATACGCCATGCATTCCAAACGCTCGCGATCAGAAGAACGAAGAAAATGAAAAATTCGCTCTAAAGAACGAATCCAGTCTTCGGCATCAGCCGGACTGCCTTTACCGTCGAATGTCGGGGGATTTTGTCGGAGAAACAACTCTTCGACTCGTCTTTCGTTTTGAGGGGGCGGAGTAGGGTCATGCTGCCCTTCTGCATTATCTTCAGGAATCCTGATGTTTCTACGTCTTGGCGGCATTCTAAAGATTTAAAACGAGGGAAAAAACTTTAACCACTCTAGATTTTTAGCTTACAGGGAACCTTTCTCGATTCTGAACACATTTCTCTTTTGGGAGGAACACGATTCTAATCGGTACTTAGATATTTAAAAACAATTTAAAACTTTCTTAAGCAATTCATTACTTCAATTTCTCACATACACATGCATCTCATTCAGTTTCTAATAATTGTCACATACTCATATCATCATATATTCATATCATCATCATAGATTCTTGAAACAATCAGTCATAATCACAGAGCAAATATCATCACTTCATATTCAAATACTCAATTCGATTCAATAACTCAGAAATTTCAACTTCAATTCAAAGATCTAAATATTTCAACTTCCCAACGCTTAACAACGGCCTTCTCTTGGACTTATAACACTTAGGGAATTTACTTTGGAAAACATTTCCCTTTTTCCTAGTCAAATTATGATAGTCTTCATCACAGGTTACAACACAACTAAAAGAAAAATAAAAGAGTTCAACTCTCAACACACTCAATTTAAAAACGATTGAATTCGACAACTTTTTTGGAACATTCCTACGCATAGGAGTCATCTTCACTTGGTCCGTTATCATCATATTGTTCTGCTTCGGAATCCACTCCGTAGTGCTCTATAATTTCCTCATCTTCTTCCGGGTCTTCTTCCTCCTCTTCTTCTTCCTCTTCACGCATTTGTCCTTCAAACAACACGTCATCTTACTCGACATTATCATCTTCTATGGAGAAACACTCACGTTCGGCTTCTCTCAAGGCTTCTTCACACTCTTCTAGGGTATAATTCATCGCTGCTAACTCAGATTCGATCCGTGGCTGGGTAGGAAAAACATTGTTAGGTAGAGGCTGAAGATATCCGGTTCCTACAGTCGCTGCATCAACTGGCTCGCTTCCATTCTTTTTATTGTCGCTTGAGCGGGTTTGGCTAGAGGATTCTGCTCTAGGATGGCTTACAAAGGTTGCTTGCGGATAATTCATATAAGCAGCTATTTGGTTTTCATTTGAAGATGAATTTTCATCACATCCATTTGGCTGCAATGTTGATAAGTCAGAAAACAAAGGAATCAAGAAAATTAAGTTAAAAGCACACCACTTACAAATGGGTAATCTGCAAGAGGATTCTGAGGTTGAAGATTAGTTCGTGGCGGTGAATTGATGTGGAGAGAAACAGTTCCACTTGAAGGAATTGGTGAAGGATTACGAACAAAGTCATTCAACAAGCTTGGGGTATCATTTTCATAAGGTTCGGGCGGAGGAGCACCATAGGACATAAAACGAGCTGAAATTGCGGAGATAAAAGCATTTACGTCGCCGTAAAGGGTTCGGTCGAAGTAATGGTAGCCTAGAAATCGAGAGACAAGAGATGCTGCCCAGCTCTTCCATTCTGCTGGTAGCGCTTGAATCAGGTACGTCATGCCTTCTAACGGTCCTACGTCCATATATTGAACTTTTCCCCCAAATCGTATGGTATCGTGCTAAGAATTCTGCTAAAGATTTGTTATTTTTCATTCTCGCGTGCAAATATTCTTGCATCCAATCTACGTTGTCCATCCTATACGAATTTTAAACGCATAAGCATACTTAACAAACTATCGAACATATTACGAATTCTACTACCTACTCATTTCTGCATTCCAAAGAGGGATTTTTGGGCAATTCCAAATCACGTAACCAATCGCACACACGCCTTATTCTTTCCGATCTTTTCACATGCACTCGCAAAGGGGTAGACATTCTAAAGCAATCTAGCTATTAAACAACTTAACAAATTCATCTCAAAACATCATAACTCAACGAAATAACTTTAAAGAAAATTCTCAACATTTAATAACTCAAACATCATTTTAACTTGAAAAGAAAACTTTTAGAAAAAGACATACCTGGTTGCCGGATGAGATGGAGGATAACTTGGTGTGGTTTACTGACTCAAATAAGTCTAGGAATTAAATCTAGACTTGACTCATCAAAGAATAACAAACTTTAGAACATATAAGAGCCATACTCTGATACCAACCTGTCACGCCCCGACTCTCGGGGTGCGACTTACGAACAACAACAAACCTAAACAACTAACAACTAACTCAAATAAAGGGAACATGCTCGGGGAAAACAAAGGCGGAATATAAGGTAATCGAATTTGGTTTTCAAAAGCATAAAGAATAATAACCGAGCATCTTAACTTCACTTTGAACAGGAATTCAAACAAGAAAATCATGCTGATGGGAAGGGAATTCCAACAAAAAGAGGAATCATACGAATATATACATCAAGGTAAGGGTTCATGTTCAACAACAACCAAGTTACGAGCCCATCGCTCGGGATTACAAGATAAAGGGGTTACGAATTCAACAAGCATTCAAAGTCTTCGAGCACAACGCTCGGAATCAAAAACATGAATATTAGAGTACTGACATCAACAGACATTAAATCAAAAAGATTGCAGCGGAAATTAGCATCAACTCCCAACACTTGCACGTATGAAGACGTACAAATGCCAGTCCGAAATTCTACCAAACTTATCCAACAAAACCAAACCACACCACCAAGTATCCACGCCATCGCCATCCAGTCAACCTGCATGTTTAGAAACACACGCAGGGCTGAGTACTTCGTACTCAGTGAACACAAGCCAAAACATTTGAAATAAGATGCTTCTTAAAGCTATATCAATTGAACTTGCCTTGCCAAACATCACAAGTATATAGCAGTTTTAAAAACGGTTTTACTTGTGCATGTCAAAACATTTTTATTTAAAACGGACTGCACAGTCAAATAACATAATATAATAGCATGTATCATCTATCAAAAATAACTTCATGTGCTGAGAAGTAGGCCTCCTTCTCAAACACTGTGACCGGCCCAACCGAAGCAAGGCTCACAGTCACCTCAACATATACCACACGTGGGTTCCTGCTTTCACAGGATAATCACATCTTCATAGATGATAACACATACTAACTTCAATAAAATGGCAAGTCAATCACATTTGAAAAACATATCATAATATTCAATAGCATAACTAATTTTCATCGATAGTTTTTGGTTCAGAAAAGCCCACCTGACTTCCGAAGAACTAGCTAGGTGGTCTAGGGCTATTTGTCCTCGCTTAACGATCCGTCCGGCTCGATCCTTCATAGGTCGACATCGATAGATAAGATATATGAAAGACGGACACAAAGGCGTTGGACTTAAACTGACGGACTTCTATTTGAGTCGTTGCTTTCTTCGTTCTAACTTTTCTAAAGATCTCACGTTCTCGTCTTTATTTTATTAACTCTATTCGAAAAGGTTAACTCTACTACTTAACATCGTATACTTTTCTCGTTCTAATTAATAACTTCATTATTATCATTCTATTACTTGAGTTTTCTTTCAAAGACTTTAGTTCCTTCTCAAATTAACAATCAATCATCTATCATACAAATTCAATCATCTTTTACATTATAATATTATCATGCATTTAAATACTTATTCAAACATACAATAAATTCAAATAAATCAAACACACTTCAAGATACATTAACATTCATTCAATTTAGATCTTAAAATCTAACTCGATTATGCATTTCCTTTTATAGGGGCTTAAACTATTAATTCTATCTTTCTTATTTATATAGACAACGCTTTATTCTACATCCGCTATCTTATAAGGTATTTTATAACTTTTATTTATTTAACAAAAATTCTCTTAGCTCTTAATAAACTCTTATGAAATTATAAATTCTTGTTCAATTCTAACTTGATTCTCATTTCTTAACTCGAATATTATTCCTTTAATTATTATCTCGGTTTATCTTTTCTTCGCGTGATTGGAAATAACGTACTCAATTAATTATTTAATTAATATTCTTTCAACTTATTATTCGACCTCTTATTTTATTCTCATTTTCTCGATCAACTTATACGAGTATCTATCTTAACTCGTCTAGCATCTTTTCTTTATTCAATTTATCTTCCTTGTTATTTCTTATTGATTAATTCTTCTTAACTCGGTTTTCTCTATTTTTTGTTTATTTCTTTAATAATTTCTTCTTTATTTGTTTTAAACCTTTAAGCTATTTCTTACTTAATGATTTCTTTATCTTTTGATAAACATTTTTATGAATTAACTCACTTTATTATAAAAGATCTTTTTATTGTATTTTTAGTAAAATTTTCAAGTCTTTAAAATTTTAATACAAGGTATTTAATTAATAAATCTTTTATACATCTTTCATCTTTTATTTAATTAAAAGCTTTTCAAATTTAAATCTTTTTATCAAAACTTCTATCTTTATTCCATATTCAAACTATCATTCATACATATATTGAAATACTTAAACATCCAATTATTTTTATTATTTCTACACTTAATTTCTTTCAAAAATTTAACATGCAATCTCATTTTCTTCACTTAAACACATGTATGATTATACTAACATAACATACAAGCATTTCATAGATCAAAACATCACTCAATACATCAACAAAATCAACCAAAATAATTTCTCCATTTTCTTCAAAAACACACGGCACTTATGCCTATTTCTATGCAATTTGTTTCTCAATTTTTCATGCATATAATCTCATTACTAACATGATAAAAATAACAATTCAAGCATCAAAATAACAATAACTCAAAGATTCATATTTTTCCTATTTTTGTTCTAATTTTCGGCATTTATTAAATTTTTAGGGTTTTAGTTTCTTTTTCTTCTCTTAATTCATCGATTAACATCTAGTGCTCGATTCTCCTAACGAATTCTTCTCACTCGATTAGCACATGCATATCCTAAGTTTGCCTAAACATAAATTAAATAACATGCATGCATAGATCTTTCCTTTAGGACTTATAGACATACATTTACAACTAATCAAATGAAATCATACTTAAATAAATGGAAATTCTTCTCTTGGCTCTTGGGATTGAAATGGATGGAAATGGTAGCTTCAAAGCTTGGATCTTGAAAAGAAGAAGGATGTCTTCTTGAATCCTCAAAGAAAAAGAAAGAATATAGGATTAATCATCCATAGGTTTCAGGAATCAAAATAAAGAAAAGTATTGGAAAATTCTTGAATTCAACTTCAAGAACTTGGAAATTTGTACCTTTCTTTGAAAATATGGATGGAATGGATGGAGGATGGTGTTCTTTACTTCATTTTCATGGATGATAAGCTTGAATCCATGGTTGCATGTGAAGACAAATCAAAGTGTATGTGTAGAGAGGGAGTGCCGAGAGTAGAGAGAGTTTGAGAGGGTTTGAGAGAGTTTTTCTTTTGTTTTGTGAGAGAGAGTTTTCAATGGAGAGAGAGAGATGGAATGTTATGAATGAGTTGCTGCATTCCTCTCTTGTCTTAGATGAACAAAATTGAAATCCAATAAAAAGAAAAAGTATACTTTCTTGGAAATTGTAAAGAACAAGACTTGATAGGTGATTTGAAGTTAACTTGTAAGCATACTTCAAGCAAACCATGTACAAGATACCACTATGTCTTGTTGGTCTTGGAAATTGAGAGATGATGGGAGAGGGGTTGTGAGGTGGCGAGAGAGGGAGAGAGGTGGATGACACGTGTCGTCGTCGTGTCGTCACGGGTATTAATTATCCGGTCATAAAGGTTTTCCGGGTAAAACGATTCGTATTAATTCCGTTTTGTTCTATTAACGGGTCTAACCTCTTCTTATTTCACTTTTGACACTAACTCATCCTAATCCTATGTCACGTCTCAAATTAAAAGATTAAAGGCTTCGATCATTTTAGTCCTTTAATTCTTAAAAGAAATTAATCGGCTTATTAATTCGTTTATTAATCCTTTTCAAGACTAATGCCTCATTTCTTTTCTCAATTCTCGGATAAGTTCTTATCTTATCTCAGTGATCTTAAAAGAAATTCTAAGTTCGAAGGTTCTAATTTAATTCTATTCTAGGTTCATCGGCGTAAACATATTTCTCGGCGATTAACGTTATGTTATTTTAACTAAACAAACTTCTCGGGATTTTTCCAGAATTTAATCTCATACTCATTTTCATATAAACGACTCAACAAACATATCACATCATCATCATCTCAGATAATTAGAACAGATAAATTCACACAAGATTTATAAGGCAATGTAAACGTTTTATTCAAAACTCATCGATTAGAAAAGAAAAATTTTACTCCTAAATTCTCATGTTTGGGCTTACTCGGTTAATTAGACGCTCTCTTAAAGGGATAAAACTCGGGGTATCACATTAATGGTTCAACAAAGGTTCAACCGGTTCAACCAATTGAACTATGATCCGAAAGCCTCACCGGTTTGACCTCCGGTTCGGTTTTTAAAACATTGGTCTATACCAACAGAAGAATAGACTCTTGAACAATTAGAAGCTGGTCCTCGGGCGGAAGAAGCTGGCAGTTGAAGCAGAGATGCGCATCACATCCCCGAAGAAGATCAGACTGATCTATCGGCTAAACTTGACTCTTACAAAGAAGAACTGTTGAAGATTGTGGACGGGCTTACCGGACAGTCCAAAGAAAAGAATCTTTCAGTAGATAATGGATCTGGATGAAGAAAGGAAACAACTGCGTCAAGACAGAAAGACTCAATCCACTCAGGCAGCTTGGCCTAGAAGTGACTCGTGGATTCCCTCTGAACTGAACGACACTTGGGAAGCATTAAATGAGGAGTTCATTCTAGACTTCTATTACGATCTAGAGTACAGAGGAATTCAAGTAACTAACGAAGCATGGCTGATGCACCTTCAGCTGTTTGCAACCGAAGAAGTTGATGGCATTTGAATTTTGGATGTTTTAAAAGAGACAAATCAAGATTCCCCAAAAGCACTAGCTAAGAAGACATTTCCTATTCCCAAGACTCAGGGAACCAATCAGATTACTTTCTGACTGATTGAAATGGAAGCTGAAAGGCTTGCTATCAAGCTCAACATCAATTCGGTCTAAGATCCCGTAAATTTCAAGAAGTTCAGAAAACACTTCTATGAGAAATATGGACTGACTCTCAAAGAAGATCAAGAGAAGAAGGATTGATTCTGCAAAGAGAAGATAATACAACTGATGTAATTAGTTTTTGTTGTTTTTAATTTTTGACTTTAGTTGTAATGTAATCTCCCCTCTTATTATCATAAATAATAAGATGTGGTCAATTTGTTTGTAGTTTTTTACCTTGTGCTATTCTTTTTCCCTATAGACTAGAATTGAGTTTATCTTTTAGTCTTACTGGTATTGGTTTGTGGTATCAATTAGGAAAGTTAGGTGATGTCATTTTAGGGTTTTGGCATCATCAAAAAGGGAAAAATTAGTAAAAGGTTTCGAAAGATTTCAAAATCCCAACTGACCCCAACCAAGTTGATAATTACCTTTAGTCTGAAGTAGCTAGAGCTCACTGTTTGAGCGTAAGGATTTTATCTTTACAGGTTTCAAGCAGAAGAAGTTAGCCGGACTGAAGAAGGAAGTTCGTGAAGAACTCTACTGAGGTCCAGACTCAGCTGAGATCCAGAATCGGTTGAGACCCAAACTCAGCTGACCCTCAAACTCAGTTGAGACCTCAACATCAATTGATACACGAACTTAGTTGGACAGCAGCTCTATTGACTCCTCAACTGACCCACGCAGTGAAGGCATACAATTCCAGCATGAAGAGAAGTTATGTTGAAGTCAGATGTCGCGAAGCGGAGAAGAGAAGACATTGAAGATGCTGAAGACGAAAGAGTTGCAGTCCAGAATTCAAATCTACTCAGAAGCACAAGTCAGCTGGAGAACTTACTATAAATGGGCCAAGAACAGCGACGTGCAAAAAGCAACGCTCGCAGTTTCCATTTTAGGAAAGTTTCCAGAAAAGTAGGTGGAGTGCCATACTTTTGGCAGAGGTCAAACGACTAGTTTGATCTCTCTCTATAAATAGAGGTCTCCACACCACAGCTTAACACAGACACAAGAACAAAGAAAGAGAGACAAAATCAAGAGTAAAGCCGCAACAACTTATCATCTCTCTCTCTCCAAGCAAGAAGATCTCACCCAAAGTTCAGTCGAAGTAGAGTGTTCATCCCTTCTCGTGTTCTTCCCTCTAGCCTCTTAGAAATCCCCTTTCTTGATTGAGTCTAGAGAATAGGCTATTGCTTGTGTTGTGTCTGATCGGACTCTCTTCCAGAAGATCAAGTCCGACGCCTTAGGTCGAAGCCTCCACTTCCCTCAGTGTTGAAGGCTTCCCAGTTGGAAGTCCCCCCATCCCAACCCTTAGGTCTGACTTTGAACCCGAAATCAAAGTTACTAGATCCGTTAGAACCCGCAATCCAAGATCAGGTCCCTTGTAACCTGCAATCCAAGACTAGGTCCCTTAGAACCCGGAATCTAAGACCAGGTTGTGCACTTGCCCGGAAAAGTGTTATAAGGTCTTGTTCGAACCCATAATCAAACTGGTTAGGTTTGCTTGGAACCCGTAAACCAAGTGGGGTGTTTGGTAAGCACACTGAAGCTTATCTAGCGGATTACTTCCCCAAAAAGGAAGTCGTAGACGTAGGAGATTAATCTCTGAACCACGTTAAAATACTGTGTACTTTACCTTCTGCATTTACATTCAATATTTTAATTTCAGTTTACCCAACCAACTGACCCAGCATATTGCATACAAATTGCATATTTAGATACTGCACTAATTTGGGAACTTGACCTTTCCTATTTTCACATAGGTTTCAGTTTTTGTAACGAGTCTAAACTCCACCATCTTTTGTAATGAAAAACTAATTTAAAACCTCAGTCGGTACATACAGCTGACCTTCAGGCATAAGAGCCAGCTGTGCTGCCAGTTGTGTGATCAGCTCCAACTGAGCAACTCAGTTGTAGAGCAGCTCCAACTGACTTTTCCAATTGTCGAACCAACTAACCTGAACAGTATAACTCAGTGAAAAGACTTTTAGCAAAACGAAAATTGCTACTGCTGTATTTCTCCGCCCCTATACACCAGATGCTCGTTACCGGGACTATCACTATTACTACTCTTTTTAAATTGTGCAGTTATTTTTGCTCTTTACTTTTGAAAAGTGGCTATTTTTTAGTATTTCTCTATCTCCCAACTGATCTTCACTTCTCACATATCCAATAGAAATCAACCCAAGTTGAATCTTCACACGAACAAAGTGACAATTGACATCAATATTCTTACTCCTTTCATGGAACACTCATTTAGATGTATTATGAAGTGCAGCCTGATCATCATACCACAACGTAGATGGCATAAAGACCTTCAAATCTACTTCAACCACAAAACTGAGGGACCCACATAGTCTCACATGCAAATTTGACCATAACTTAATATTATAACTCCGCACTTGAGCTTTAGACTACTTTCTAGTTCTTGCTTTGCTACGAAATTAACTTCCCTTCAAAGAACACACAATATCACAAAGTAGATTTTCGATCTTCTAGTGATTCTTTCTAATTAACATCTAAGAAATATTCAATCTTATCATGAGCATTGTTAAATAGTATATTTGTCTTCTCAGGTTTTCACGCGAGATGTGCATATTGTTTACGTCTGCATCAAGCATATCTTGAAGATCACTGTTCACATGAGACAGTTAAGAATATTTCATAATGAATTACTGGAAAGCTTTCATATGTAAAAGTATATAAGTGATATATTTGTTGTTTAGTAGCTTAGGAGAGTTAAATCTATCGAATGAGTTTAGAGTTCATTTTTTTTTCCTTCAGTTAGGATTTATGTTGTTAGGTATGTTGTGGGAAATATTAAGATACAAATTATAAAGTATGTAAAAGGTGATCCACATTGATTATGTATATAATTTTAGCTCAACATTCAATGTTATTTTATTGAATTAAATTTTTAATACATGATTATAAAAAGGAACTTCAATATCTCGATTCATTTGTTGAAGTTTTTGAATTGAGAGTTTTATAGAATTCACTGGAAGTCAAAATGATGGTCATATATTATATTAAAATAACATTTTGTTGTAGAGTTATGGTACAAATTTATGGGGACCATTTTTTCTAGCACTTATTATACTTACATAGATAACGTTGATGATAAGTCATGTTTAGAGAACCATGCCATACTTGCTCCTATGTTAGACATCATAGATTCAGTTAATAAATATATGATTTCTTTGAAGTTACCAGTTGGTTGATAGTATTAGATTTTCCATAGCACATCAAAATCAAACTCACATTCAAATTTATTAGAAGATGTAACATACCTTTATTCCTAAATAAGTTGAAGAATCTTGGCATGCTAAATCATAAGTTGGTTCTTAAGGTTGGAACTCAAATTATGCTATTGAAAAATATTGATCATTTGTGCAATGGTATTAGACCGGTTATTACAAAACTTGAGAGTCTTATATTTGAAGATAAAATAATCAGTGGACATAAATATTGTTGGCCGTGTTTCGGTTCTATTTCAGAACCAGAATCGAACCAGCAAGTTCTCGATTCTACCTCGAGGGAACTGTCAACCGATCATTTGGTTTCAGTTCCAAATTGAAACCGTTAGTTTCGGTTAGGTTCGATTCCTCGATTTTGATGGTTGCAAATCAAAACCGTATATTTCGTGGGTTCCAGTTATGTATGTTTTTATTTATTTTTTTGTTTTTTGCTAATTTTTTATTTCATTGTAATTTTATTTATTCTAATGTAGTATTTAGGTGAAATAAATAGGAATTGTAACATAAATATAGATCAAAACCGTTTTAATTAAAAGTGCAGCTAATAGTTGCTAGAAAAAGAACGAGGTCCAAAGTAGTGAAATAAGTCAACCCAAGTCGTATCACAAGGAAGACTTAACGGTACAATGCATTCATGCTAACAGAAAATATAAAAATAATCTTAAACATTCTACACCAAGTTTTTTATTGTGATATTATAACTAAAATTACTTAATCAAAGATGATTAGACAAGAAAGTAAATAAGAATTCAAGTACTGAAAACATCTAGGATTAAAGCTCTTCTCCTTTAACCACATTAACAAAGTTTTCTAATCACTAACTTTCATATTTGTATATTAGAACTAAGCAAATGAAATTATTAGAACATGATCGACAATTAATCTATACGTTTCTGGTCAAGATTAACTCTACTTCAATCACAAGCCGTAACGAAATCATCTCTTGATCTCATTCATTACTAGCACATTCAAACAGTGATCGATTGCTTGAAAGTATCATAATTAATTGAAATAGACAACGAACATTAACATTTCTTGAGTTAATGAACGATTCCAAGTCGAATTCCCTTAAGCCTAGAATGAAAATTTAGTTCATAATTCATGAAATAAAAACGAAAGGAATTTTGGATATGAACATCACGATTAACAAGTTTAACTGGAAATAAAGTACTTACAAACTAGAGTAGCAATTCCCAACGATTGTTCAAAGTTAAATTTTAGAGAATTTAAAAGTATATAAAATGTTTCTTAAAGGAAAGCAAATTGTTTTCTGCAGCAAATCTCAAATCCTCCCAAAAACTGCCCATTCTAGCCTTAAAAACCCGTCTAAAACTACTCGTCCAACGCTCGTTGGGCACCAATGGTGGCTGGTGTCTTCAGTGCCCAACATTCCAGCGCTGGCTAGAATCCAACACCGGCTGGAAATGGCTCGCCAAAGTTCAATCCAGCGTCAGCTATGTTTCAGCCATGGTTGGGTTCCAACCTGCTTCATCCGTTTTTATCCTTTTCACCATATTTCTTCGTAAACCACTAAAATCCTGCACATGCCAAACACCAAACCATAAAAAAGTCAATTTTGATAATCGAGAATGCATGTCAATTGTGTGTGATTTGGGCATTTTGATATCGTTTCTAGTTGTATCCAATATAAACAACCTTCTAGAAATTAAGTAAGAAGTAGAAAGAGAAGATGAGTAAACACATATACCCCCAATGACTTTCCCGTAAAGGATTGCAAAAATTTCTTGTAGAAATCAAGATTTACAATTTAAGTGTTAATTAGTATCAAAATTAAGCTACTAATTTTTAAACATTTACTTATGTTCATTGTTCATGTAAACACAAAATATGTATTTATTCAAATAAATATAAGGTTGTATACAAATATAAGAATTTCATAATATATGCGAGTTCAATCTCTATTTGATCCTCCAATTCTTCTCTTCACTTTGACACTCGAACAATCTTCAAGCAGCCCTTGAGATTTGTTGTAGAAGTATGTCTCCTAGATCTCCTTGGACTTGACCTTCAAGCTTTGTAACGTTGATACGGATGACTTTCGCCTTACTTCCGAAGTAAATGTTAAGCTTTGATTTGGTCTTTGACTTGAGCTCTGAGATTGATGGCGTTGACTTGAGTTTTGAGGTTGATAGTGTTGATGCGGATGACATTTGCCTTGTTTTCGAAGTAAACATTGAGCGTCGAGCTTTATAATGTTGATGTGGAGGGCTTTTGTCTTGTTTTCGGATCAAACGCCACTTGAGATATTTTCACTGAAGAACGTGTTGCTTTCCACGAAAAATGCCTTGAATCTCGCCGGGACACCTTGAGAGAGAAATCTTAGAGAATTTCTCTCTTCAATTCTTGAGCTCCTGAAGATAATTTTTAGGTGTGATTTGAAGTTGTGTAGAGACCCTATTTATAGTTGTAGGAAGAGAGAAGTTGAGTGAGCTTTGGACTCCATCATGGGCTCTAAGGGCTTAGGTGGTACAATTTGATTGGCTCTTTGGATTATAGACCTTTTATACTCGTGTTAATGAGTCTCCATTTAATTTGAATTGTAGACCTTTTATACTCGTGTCAATGAGTCTTCACTTAGGCAATTCTTCAAAGAATTTGATTATAGTTTTAAGGAGGGGCGCCGTACACAGTTTATACTCATGCGGGCCAGGAGTGACTATTTATTTAACCACTACATAGACAAAGTGGAGTATATGATAGTTTAACCACATAGATTTACCTTTTTGGTGGAAAAGTTAGTAGTTTAACCACGTGCACTTTCGTTGGTGGGTGTCTTTCACATTTTATACTCATGTGGGCCAGGAGTAATATGCAGTTTAGGCTCATGCATTATAGAACGTTGTAGACAGTTTAGGCTCTTATCAAGGAGCGCTTTAAGTTCTTTGTTTGAAGTGTTTAGATGGTTTTTACTCGCATCTAGGAGCATTTTAGACAGTTTGAGCTCTTATCAAGGAGCACTTGAAGTTATTTCATTGAAAAGTTTAGATGGTTTTTGCTCGCATCTAGGAGCTATGTAGATAGTTTAAGCTCTTATCAAGGAGCGTTTTAAGTTATTTGATTGAAAAGTTTAGATGGTTTTGTTGGATTCTAAAATGATACTTTATGCATATAAAGTTAATATTGTTACTGCAACACTAAGCACAGTTAATAGCACAAAGAATATAAAGTGAGCAAAGTAAAGAACACACGATATGGTAACCCAATTCGATTAAACAACCTACGTCTAAGGGCCACGCCCAAGTGAGAACGAATCCACTATTAGAAGTTGTGATTACAGAGGATGTTACACATATAGGTCATCCACCTTATGTTACCTTTTCACTCACTCCTTCCTAACACCATGTGAATTTGTGATTGTTCGAGCCACACTCTCACAATCTAAGTTTAAGCCACACTCAATACCTAACTCTCTTTACAAAAGTGTTTATATGAAATAAACTCTCAAGAACGTGCACACAATGAAAATACCCTCAAAGAAAGTATATGCACGAAATAATAAATCATTGACAGGCTAACCCTCACTATGATGATGTCGAATATATATAGGTTTAAAACCCTAGATCTTTTCGCCATCATGTATATCTTCTTAGATCTTCTTTCCTTGTGAGGATAAGGCTTGGGGAACACGTTTAATATTTGCTTGATAAGTATCTTGTCCGCATCTATCACAATCATGGAAAAGATCCCACAAAATCTGCGCAGATAAGGAAAATCTCTGCCAGACTGTTCCAAGTTCCCTTAGCACAGACTGAAGCACACATAACAAAGTTTGTTCTACACAGTGGCTTCGACACTTCAGCTGTACTTTTGGCTACACAAACTTTGCCAACATATTTGAGCAGTATCACCTCTTGAGCAGCAACACTTCAAAATCCAACAATCTTCCCCTTTGGCATTTATGTAGACAAAACGAATCATCAAGAAAACAATCAAACATAAGCATCTTCATACCTTTAAATTCTCCAAGTCAGAACATGTATGAAATATACCAAAGCTCCCCCTCCAACTAGCAATTGGAGAAACTGTGTTGAACTCCCCCTTAAACAAGGCATGGAGTAAACTGATCACCAATTAGTCTTCAATCATCGAGTGGATGATCTTCAACAAATCACCACAAATAAATCATCAAATTAACAAGCCATAAACTGGGAAGCTTATTCTTCTACTCCCCCTTTTTGTCTGGCAGAAATGACAAAGCAGGGGGGTTCATTAACCAATCTTTAGAAAGACTGGAATCCCTTTGGCTTGACAGCTCGAGCAGATGCTTGAAGGTCATCTTCATCCTCCTTGGTTTGGCTATGTTCATCACTCAAGTCCTCCTCAGCATCCTCAGCATCGTCATCAGCTGCTTCTTTATTATTTGTGTCATCATCATCATCATCATCATTTCCTGGCACACACCCTGCATCACGTGGCGCCGATTCAGATGGCACAGTTTCTCCTCCAACAAAGACTGCTTTGGCATCATTGAGTAATGCCGCAATCTCATTCTTGCGCATACGAAGCCTCTTCATTTGGAACAAGATGGAGTTGTACTCACGCTCCAGCTCGCGCAACATCCTTGTAGAAATAGCCCGAAGATTAGGCTCACTCAGCACAGACGCTGGCACAGTTGATGTCGGCTTCTTTCTTTCCACAATATGGACAGAGGGACCCTCAATGTCCTTGGGATGAACAGCTTCGTTGAATAGCTTGTCGTGGATTACAATGCTCTTTGGTGTGCATTCGAACTGCTCTCCTATGTGCATTAATTCTGGAAATTACAATGAGATAATTTCCAAAGATTAATCCAGGATAGCCTAACGCCTTAAGCTTCTTCAAATTTCCAGCATGTTGAGTGACGTGGTCGAAGACCAAACGTCTAAAGTCAAAGGGCTTGAAACGCCCAATCCCATACAACACTCTTGTTGTTTCTTGACTCACTGTGGTGATGTGCGTGGTAGGACACCAATTCTTTACAACAATCTTATGGAAGATTGTATACTTCTATGAAAGCATTGAGGAACTAATAAACATGTTCCTCCTCCAAGTCTGGTACACACCATGGATAATTTCACTAGCAATTGTGTCAAGAGACACATCTTTCTCTTCTACACCAAAATCATCATGCCCAACAAAGCAAAACTAATAGCAGGGGAGAAGTTGATATACCTTCCACAAATGTAAGACTTGTAGTGATTGCGAGAGGAAAGATCAGAAATACTCTTGGACATGTTGTAATAAAATTTCAGAACAACTGCTTGAACATACCTTTTAACAGGATAGACAGTCTGATCCCACTTGGCATCCTCCAGCAACTTGTCTAAACCAGTAATTGTTGGATTTTGAGGTGTTGCTGCTCAAGAGGTGATACTGCTCAAATATGTTGGCAAAGTTTATGTAGCCAAAAGTACAGCTGAAGTGTCGAAGCCACTGCGTAGAACAAACTCTGTTATGTGTGCTTCAGTCTGTGCTAAGGGAACTTGGAACAGTCTGGCAGAGATTTTCCTTATCTGCGCGGATTTTGCGGGATCTTTTCCATAATTGTGATAGATGCGGACAAGATACTTGTCAAGCAGATATTAAATGTGTTCTCCAAGCCTTATCCTCACAAGGAAAGAAGATCTAAGAAGATATACATAATGGCGAAGAGATCTAGGGTTTCAAACCTATATATATTTGATATCATCATAGTGAGGGTTAGCCATCGATGATTTATTATTTCGTGCATATACTTTCTTTGAGGGTATTTTCATTGTGTGCACGTTCTTGAGAGTTTATTTCACATAAACACTTTTGTAAAGAGAGTTAGGTGTTGAGCGTGGCTGAAACTTAGATTCTGAGAGTGTGGCTCGAACAATTACAAATTCACGTGGTGTTAGGAAGGAGTGAGTGAAAAGGTAGCATAAGGTGGATGATCTCTATGTGTAACATCCTCTGTAATCACAACTTCTAATAGTGGATTCGTTCTCTTGGGCGTGGCCCCCCAGACGTAGGTTATTTAATCGAACTGGGTTACCATATCGTGTGTTCTTCACTTTGCTCAGTTTATATTCTCTGTGCTATTAACTGTGCTTAGTGTTGCAGTAACAATATTAACTTTATATGCATAAAGTATCGGTTAGAATCCAACAATTGGTACCAAAGCGGTATACCGAACTTATAGGTGTTGATCCGGGGACAGATTTCTAAACTTGTTACTGGGTCTGTGCTACGATGACTTCGAACGGAGATTGTATTGTGAACCCTCCAATTTTAGATGGATCTAATTATTGTTTTTGGAAGATTCGTCTCAGGTCTTATATGGGGTCTATCGATGAAGGTGCATGGACTACCGTGGAGAATGGTTGGAGTGCCCCTGTGACAGCCGATGGGAGTGAGAAACCCAGAGATTAATGGCTTGTAAGAGAGTCGAATGCTTCATGTATGAATCAAAAATTCATTAATATTTTTTCAATCAGCTGTTACTATGGAAATATTCTCTCTTATATCGATATGTGAGACTGCAAAAGAAGCATGGGATACTCTTCAAAGTACTTTTGAAGGTGATGATCGTGTGAAGGGACATCGATTTCAACAACTCATGTCCAGATTTGAGATGTTGAAAATGGAAGAATATGAAACTATTGGTGTGTTGCATTCCAAACTTCTCACAATTTCCAGTGAGAGTTTTTTTTTTGGGGAAAAGGATTAGTGAAGAAGAATTGGTGAGAAAAGTTATAAGATCTCTTCCGAAAAGGTATGACATTAAAGTTACAGCTATTGAAGAAGTAAAGGACTTGTCCACTATGAAGTTGACTGAATTAATTGGGTCGTTGCGAGTTTTCGAGATGGGCAAGAATTACGACAAGCCTGAAAAGTGGAAGAATGTTCCTTTTGCAGCAGATGTTGTATATCAGGTGCCAGAGTCTGAGTTAAAGTCAGTGTTAAACAGTCCTGAATTATTTGTGAAATTCTTGACGATGATCTCAAGAATCGCTGAACCAGCCATTGATCGGTTTGAGAAGGAAGAAATCATTGGAAAATCTTCAAATAGTTCTTCATCCACTTCTTTACAAGAAATAAGTAAAAAGAAAAAGGAAGATTTAGTGGCTCATATTGCAACTGTGGCAGAACAGAAGCTGGATCGGGATTCTACACATGAAAGTGATTCTGATGAGCCGGACGAAGACTATATGATCATGAAGTATCAAATTCTTATTGACAAATGTGATGAAGTTGGCCACATTAATGAAGTACTAAAAGCTCAATTTGAGGAAGCATGTCAAGAAAGAGATAGTCTTAAGTCTTCAAATTTTGCTCTCAAGGAAGAAAATGAAGTGCTTACAAACAAATTGGAGCAGTTGAACAAGATGATCAAGATGATGAATAATGGAACCGAGAAACTTGATCAAGTTCTGAAAATTGGCTAATGTTCCAACGACAAGGCCGATCTTGGTTATCAATGGAAACCTATGGATCCCAACAAATGGAGTACATTTGTTCCTGCCAAAGATGAAGAAAAGGACAAGCAAGATGAAGCCAATCCTTAGGGTCCGAATCATAAATTTGTTAAACATTCTGACAGCAAGAAGTAGGCACAGACTCACACACAGAATCCACGGTCCGTGTCAAATCGGCAGGCTCAATACTCTTCTCGTCAAGGGAATAATGCATTTGTTCCTATTTGTCATTATTTTGATCGTCCTGGACACATCAGGCCTCATTGCAAATCTTATCTTGATGATAGAAAGAAGTTGGCGATACAAGAACTTATAATCAGTCAAATAAAGTTCTTAATTCTAGAAGACTTGCTGGAAAGTGCAGAGATGAAGTACAATATGCATCACATAAGTCAAAGTCTGTTCCCAAACGTGATTACTTCGAGGTCAGAAAGTCTCAATCTCATAGAAGATCTGCAAGTACATGGCATCCAACATGTCACTTTTGTGACAAACCAGGTCATATAAGATCAAAATTGTAGATTACATCATAAGGATAAACGGGATAAAAGAAAACCAAGAGGTGAAAAGCAGTACTGGGTACGAAAGCAGATCTCTGTTCCTGCATCTGTTCCTAATAATGTTGGAACACTTGGAGAAACTTCATCTCAGCATGATCCTGTTGTTGCTGATGTTCTGATTTCAGAATCCATGTATGATGATAAAGTTTCTCAACTTTTGGATAAAGATGCCCCTAGCTTCAATGATGTTTCTGCACATGTTCCAAGAGATGTTTCTTCTTCAAAAGTTATTGTGCCAACAATTGATTCTATTTCTACTGTCATTGATCATGCAAGTGTTGTTGTTGCCCCTGAAGAACTTGTCTCAACAACTGTTCCAGAAGTTACTCGTTTCGTCGTTCACAAGACTATTGATCCCGTCATCAAGGTATTTCTCCGACACATGTTTTTCAAGATGTTCTTACAAAAGAGCACATCGCTCTCTTGTTAGATATATTTTTTTCGCAGCCCCTTAATGCTTTGTTTACATGAAAATTGAAGAGAAGTTTGGAGTCAAAGGGGAGTTAATTATCTCTTTGTTGTTTGGAACTTGGTGTATTGTGAAATTCTGGAAGCTGCGTTCATACTATCTACTCTGTTTGGCAGTTTATGTTAAGTGGTGTGAAGTCTGTTAAGATGGACTTGTGTGATGATGACACCGAGTGTAAAGATGAGAAGAAGAAATTTAACATGAGTCTTTCTGTTGAATTGCATTATTTTCTCGGGCGTAAAATTAAGCAATTCGAGAAGGGGATATTTGTGACTCAGTTAAGGAGCATGCATGAGGACTAATGAAGAAGTTTGGTATTGCCAATATTCGTCAAACTCAAAAAGGAACCTCAATATGGCTGTACAGAAGCATGATTGGAAGTCTTTGTATCTGATGCCAAGAAGTTAGATATTCGTGGTGCTGTTACCTATCTGCAAATGGGCAAAAAGAAAGGACGCTGATAATTCTCATCAAGAGGCTGGTGGTAGAGCAATCTATGAGAAAGAAGGACCTGGAAAGCACTGCTCTTGATGTACTTTTGCACGAGGCTATCTAAGAAAATTTGATCTACCCTGTGCGTTAGGTTGTGCTGGAATTCTACTATAACCTGACGAGGAGCATTGCAACATTTGAGGAAGATATCGGGCTAGTTACATATGTGATCGGTTGGTTCAAGAAGTTCGATATTGCATGTTTGGTCTTTGACCAAGTCACCTAACATAGAGGGAAGTTGACTCGTCTTAAAGCTTTGGACATTTTCGAATTGATTTATGGGATCATCACTTTCATATTATTAGATGTTATGTATGACTGATGGAGAAAGATATGAGTGTGCACCAAGGCTCCTTACCGTCCATGACAAGTTGTTCAACGAGGAAAAACATCCAATGGACATCGAAGGTCAAGATGTATGAATTATGAAGCAGAAATAACCATCTACAACTGTTCCAGAATCTGTGCCATCAGACAAGAAGAAGTATTCCAAGAGGCGTCTCAGAAAGCTTTCTGATCTATCTAAAAAGAAGGTCAGAATAGAGGAATCTCCTTTGACTATCAATAAACATGTCGCGACCCCTACTACTCAAACAAGGGGTCAATTGGCCAAGATGAAGAAGAAGCCCCTATCCTTCGCCCATGCTGCCCATGCTGCTAAGGGCAAACGGAAGATTGATGAGTTTTTCAAGTAGAAGAAGAAGGCTGCTGCTAAGCCTAAAGGAGGAATGGAACGAGACCAACCTAGTGAAGCTTCTCATCTTGGAGCTTCATCTGCTGCTCATCATGGAGTCTCGTTTGCATCACCAAGGAGACATTTACCTTCTGCCGATGCTTTTCAAAGAACAAAGGCAATTCAAGATGCTCTCAAGTTCAAGTCTGATGAGCATGCTGAGGCGTGAGATTATGTTATCCACAGGAAGCTAGTGTATGAGCAACCTGTGAAGGAGCAAGATTTGGAGGGTACTGGTTTGGACAAGTTGCTGGAGGATGCTAAGTGGGATCAGACTGTCTATCTTGTTCGAAGGTATGTTCAAGCAGTTGTGCTGAAACTTCTTTTTGCCCATTTGCAGATAGGCAACAGCATCACGAATATCTAACTTCTTGGCATCAGATATGAAGACTTCTGATCATGCTTCTGTACAGCCGTATTGAGGTTTCTTTTTTAGTCTGACGAATATTGGCAATACCAAACTTCTTCATTAATCCTCATGCATGCTCCTTAACTGAGTCACAAATATCCCCTTCTCGAATTGCTTAATTTTACGCCTGAGAAAATAATGCAATTCAACATAAATTCTCATGTTAAATTTCTTCTTCTCATCTTTACACTCGGTGTCATCATCACACAAGTTCATCTCAACAGACTTCACGCCACTTAACACAAACCGTCAAACAGAGTAGATAGTATAACCTCAGCTTCCAGAATTTCACAATACACCAAGTTCCAAACAACAAAGAGATAATTAACTCTCTCTTGACTCCAAAATTCTCTCCAATTTTCATGTAAACAAAGCATCAAGGGGCTGCAAAAAAATATATCTAACAAGAGATCGATGTGCTCTTTTGAAAGAACATCTTAAAAAATATGTGCCGGAGAAATACCTTGATGACGGGATCAATAGTCTTGTGAACGACCAAAGGAGTAACTTCTGGAATAGTTGTTGAGACAAGTTCTTCAGGGGCAACAACAACACTTGCATGATCAATGACAGTAGAAACAAAATCACTTGTTGGCACAGTAACTTTTGAAGAAGAAACATCTCTTGGAACATGTGCAGAAACATCATTGAAGGTAGGGGCATCTTTATCCAAAAGTTGAGAAACTTTATCATCATACTTGGATTCTGAAATCGGAACATCAGCAACAACAGGATCATGCTGATATGAAGTTTCTCTAAGTGTTCCAACATTATCAAGAACAGATGCAGGAATAGAGGTCTGCTTTCGTACCCAGTTCTTCTTTTCACCTCTTGGTTTTCTTTTATCCCGTTTCTCCTTATGATATAATCTGCAATTTGATCTTATATGACCTGGTTTGTCACAAAAGTGACATGTTGGATGCCATGTACTTGCAGATCTTCTATGAGATTGAGAATTTCTGACCTCGAAGTAATCACGTCTAGGAACGGACACTGACTTCTGTGATGCATACTGTACTTCATCTCTGCACTTTCCAGCAAGTCTTCTAGAATTAAGAACTTTATTTGACTGATTATAAGTTCTTGTATTCGTCAACTTCTTTCTATCATCAAGATAAAATCTGCAATGAGGTCTGATGTGTCTAGGACGACCACAATAATGACAAATAGGAACAAATGCATTATTCCCTTGACGAGAAGAGTATTGAGCCTGCCGATTTGACACGGACCGTGGATTCTGTGTGTGAGTCCGTGCCTACTTCTTGCTGTCAGAATGTTTAACAAATTTTATGATTCGGACCCTGAGGTTTGGCTTCATCTTGCTTGTCTTTTTATTCTTCTTTGGCAGGAACAAATGTACTCCGTTTGTTGGGATCCATAGGTTTCCATTGATAACAAAGACCGGCCTTGATTTTGGAACATTGGCCAATTTTCAGAACTTGATCAAGTTTCTCGGTTCCATTGTTCATCATCTTGTTGAACTACTCCAATTTGTTTGTAAGCACTTCATTTTCTTCCTTGAGAGCAAAATTTGAAGACTTAAGACTATCTCTTTCTTGACATGCTTCCTCAAATTGAGCTTTTAGTACTTCATTAATGTGGCCAACTTCATCACATTTGTCAATAAGAATTTGATACTTCATGATCATATAGTCTTCTTCCAGCTCATCAGAATCACTTTCATGTGTAGAATCCGGATCCAGCTTCTGTCCCCCCGCAGTTGCAATATTAGCCACTAAATCTTCCTTTTTCTTTTTACTTATTTCTTGAAATTGGTTTTTTTAGGGTTAGGGTACATATATATTGGAGTTTAACAACAGCCACATCAATTCCTATTCTTTTTTTCTCTCTCTATTCTTGCGTAGTTGCTCTGATGCATTCTTAGATTAGAAACAAGAAAAATGTCTTTCTCCAACCCTCATCGTGAGAAGGGTAAACAAATAGCAAGCAGAAATGTTTATGGTGGTGGTGGTGGTGGTGGTGGGCGTCTTTCGCGTTTTCCTCATCATTCTCGTGGTGATATTGTCATCTAAGAACGAGAATATACTCACCAAGAATTTGATGAGTACTATGATGATGACGAGAGCTCTCCCACAGCCAAAAATCCTTATTTTTTAAGGGTTACAAATCACTATTAACGAGAAGAAATAGAGAATCAAGAGATTACGGAAGTTGCTGCTGTCGCCGCCTAGCTTGAAGCACATCGGCAACTTCAGGTTTCTGTTTCTCCCTTCATTCTTCAAATTATCGAATTTTCCCTGTAATGTTTGGATGTTTTCAATCTTGTTTTGGTAATCTAACTTTACTCAACTGATATCAGTTGCTAATACTTCAAGTGTGCCTGCGTTTAAATTTTGTTTTGGCAATTTGCAGTTTTTGTTATTTTTCATTAAGTTTTTTGCTAATCTGCAGTTTTTCTTTTTCCCTCTTTAGGTTGTAATTGTAATTGTAATATGATCACCTATTATTAAATCCGATACTGATGTTTGTACTGAATTCTATGCTTTTTGATGGTCCCGGTAATGAGTGTCTGGTGTATGGGGGGTGGGGGAATACACCATTAGAAATTTTTGTTTTGCTTTTAAAATCTTTTCACTGAGTTACCTGCTCAGGTTAGTTTGCTCGACAACTGGAAAAGTCATTTGGAGCAGCTCAACCACTGAGTTGGTCAGTTGGAGCGGAGCACACAGTTGGGTGCACAGCTGACTTCTTTGACTGAGGGTCAGTTGTGTAGACCACAGGTTTTCAATAGTTTAGCGTATGTAGAAGTTGGTGGAAATAAAGCTCGTTGCTTAAACTGAAACTTTTGTGAAAACAGGGAAGGTCAAGTTCCCAAAGTTAGTGCAGTTTGTAAATATGCAGTTTGAATGCTGGGTCGATTGGTTAGGTAAGTGAATGTAAAATATTGAATGTAAATACAGAAGGTAAAGGACACAGTATTTGAACATGGTTCAGAGGTTGACCTCCTACGTCCACGACTTCCTTTTTGGGGAAGTAATCCAATAGATAAGCTTAAACATGCTTACCAAACGTTCCACTTATTTTTCGTGTACCAAGCAACCTAACCAGTTCAATTACGGGTTCGAACAAGACCTTATAACACTTTTCCAGGCAAGTGTACAGCCTGGGCTTAGATTACGGGTTCTAAGAAACCTAGTTTTAGATTGCGGGTTCTAAGAGACCTGGTGACTTTGATTGCAGGTTCAAAGTCGGACCTAAGGTTTGGGGGTTGGGGATTTTTCCAACTAAGAAGCCTTCAATACAGAGAGAAGTGGAGGCTTCGTCCTAAGGCTTCAGACTCAATCTTTTGGGAGAGAGTCTGGTCAGACACAAAATTGCAAGAACCTATATTCTAGATGAAAGAACAAAAAGAGGCTTGGACACTCGACTTCTATTGATCTTCAACTGAGGTCTTCTTGCTGGAGAGAGAGGTTGTCTGTTACTGCTACTTCACTCTTGATTTTTTCTCTCTTGGCACTTTTGTGTGCTTGTGTCTGCCCATGAGCTTTGATGTGGAGACCTCTATTTATAGAGGAAGATCTAACTAGCCATTGGAAAGAGTCGTTTGATCTCTGCCAAAAGCATGGCACTCCACCTACTTTTCTGGAAACTTTACTAAAATGGTAACTGCGACCTTCACTTTTTGCACGTCACTGTTGTCTTTCCATTTACAGTAAGTTCTCCAGCTGACTTGTCCGTCTGAGTAGATTTGAATTTGGACTGCAACTCTTCTGCCTTCAACGTCTTCGAAGTCTTCTCTTCTCAGCTTTTTGACGTCTAACTTTGACACAATTTCTCCTCACGCTTTGAGCTGCATGGGTCAGTTGAGGAGTCAACTGAGTTGTTGTCGAACAACGTCCGTGGTTCAGCTGAGGTCGAGGTCTCAACTGAGTTTGAGGGTTAGCTTAGTTTGGGTCTCTACTGAGTTCTTCACGAATTGTCTTCTTCAGTCCGGCTGTCTTTTTCTGCTTGAAACCTGTAAAGATAAAATTCTTATTCTCAAACAGTAAGCTCTAGCTAAGTTCAGACTAAAGGCATTCATCTACTCGGTTGGAGTCAGTTGGGGTTTTGATATCAATCGAAACCTTTTACTTATTTTCCCAACACTTTTTGTGTTTATTTTACTAATTATTTGATACTTTGATTGTAGTTGTATTTTGATTGTTTGTTGATCTCTGTTAATTTGGCTAATTGGTCCGTTAATTAGTTTGAGAGTGTTGCGGATGTATTTTATGCTATGATTACTTCAAGCATTCATTTGAGTTAAAAAATTATTTAATGCAGTCGACAATCAACTTGGACAAGAATGGCGAGACAGATGAGAAAGAAGATGGAGGAATGGCTGCAGATAGGACCAAGTGTTCCAATGAACTGAATAAGAAAAATTTCGAGGTGTTCCAACTGTGGTTTAAAAAGGTTACGTTACCAGCAACTAAGGAAGGAGAAGATCTAGTTGTAAGAGCTCAATACAATTTCTGCGAGCAGAGTTACGCGTAGAAGAAAAGAGGCGAGTATGGCACTTTAACCTGCCATCTTAAGAAGCACAAGCCCAAGGATAATTGTAATACCCCGAACTTTTATAAGTCTTTGAGTGCGTTCTAAATGCATTTTTATGTTTAAATAATGATTCTTGAGTGATAAAAAAAATTCAAGAAAAAAGAGATTTTCTTGAAAATGGCCAAAATGCCCTTATGTGCTTGAATGTGATTTTTCTCGTTTCCATTATTCGAAATGAGTATGTGATGCATTGATTGAGCGTTATTATATGATTTTGAGTATGAGTATGAATTTAGGAGAATTATGAGAACTTTCACTTTTGACGATTAATGCCGATAAGTCGAGAAATTACTAATCACCGACGAACTCCGAATTTAACCGAATTAGTGTCTTTTGAATCTAGAATTAATTTTAAGACCCTTGAGATATGTTAGAAGCTCATCCAAGATCATATGAGAGAATTTTAAGAATTTAGTTCTTAATGGAATAATTAGCCGAATGAATTTAGGATTTTCTTCGTTACTTGGAATTTTGACTTAAAAATTAGATATTCAGATTCCTTGATTTATTTCATGAGACATGAGATAGAGTTAAGGTGTTTTCGATGTCGGGAACAAGTCGATGAGAGTTATAGCCGTTTTCAGTATAAACAGAATAATACAGATATATTCTATCGGAAAACTTTTTCATCCGTGGAAAATTATACCAGTTAAAAATGAAATAATTATCTCTCTCCCTCTCTCTCTGCCGACATGCTTCATATCTCTCTCCTTAATTATATTCTCTCCCTAGATTACCTATTTTCAACACCTATGGGAATATAATCATTTCATACGCTTAACCTACCTATCATTTCATTTCTTACTAACTAAGTGAAACAAAATTTACTCATCTCTTACATCTCTCATTACCGTGAGCATCAAAGAGAAAAGAAGCAACCATTCTCTCTCATCTCTCTCCCCTCACCGCACACACATTCACAGATAGATTAGGAGGAAAACTCCATTGAAGTCCAAGCTCTTAAGCATTCAAGCTCCAAGAAGTTCATCATCTTCAATCCTCTAACCCTAATCTAAGAAGGTAAACCATTCTTCAAGCTTGGCGATTAATTTAAGATCAAAATCATCTCTCCTCTCCTATAATTTTCGGCACTTTTTGCCCTAAAGAGGTGATTAATTTTTGCTATTATTTTCTTGAGGTTTAAAGATGAAATCCTCCATGAAAAATCCAAGCTAGTGTTTGAGCTCATTTCCCCTTCACTTCGGTCCAAGCACCATCAAGAGGAGGAGTTCGATTTATTTTCTTTAAGTATGTTAATTCATTCGATTATTGTATATATGTAATCTATAAGCCCTAAAGAAAGAAAAATATGCATGTTTTAATTATGCTTTGGCAAACTTAGGGTGTGTGATGATGATAATCGATGATAATGATGTGAGGATGTTATTAAGAGAACAAACCCTAGGAATTTATCTAGGAATTAAGAGGAAAGAAAAGAAAAATTAATCCTACAAAATGATTAGGACTGAAAATGAGGAGAAAGAAGAAAGAAAAATAATTTCTATGAGTTCTTGATGATTTCTTGTTGCTATATGTTTTATGATAATGATTAGAATGATATTTATGCATGAGAAAATGAAATAAAATTGTTTGCCCTAATTCTTGTGAATACTGAAATTAGGGTTAAAAATTAGGAATTTTTGATTTAATTGTTGTTTGATGATTTGATGATGTTTATTAGTTTATTATGAGCATGAGAATATGATTGAGTGAATGATTTAAATTATTATGTTATTTCATGAAGAAAATCAGTATATATGAGTATATGGAAGAAATATAATTTTTGATGATTTTTTATGACTTTGATGATATGTATGTGTTCATGTTGATATTAGAGTATTAGATGTTTAAGGAAAAAAATTAAGAGATGAAGAAAATAGAATTTTAGGCATAAAAGTATGCAAAAATCGAAAAAAAAAATGAGTTGGAATGCCTAGTGTGTGTTCTAGGTGTTCTTGGTGAAAATATGAATTTATGAGTGTGTGTTCTTGGTGTTCTTGGTGAAGAACATGAAGATTTGAAGATTATTAAAATTAATTATAAAATAAACTAATTAATTATTAAATTAATAAAAAAATTCGAAACTTTTAAAAAATAAAATAAAATAGAAAAGAAAAGGAAAATAAATAATTTACTTATGAAGATATAAAATTGAGTAAAACAAAGAAAAATATTTCTTTGTTAAGAATTAAGTAAGTAAGAGAAGAAATTCTATGAGTTTAATAATAGAAATTAAAAAGAAAGATAAAGGTATAAGTTGAGAAATAAAAAGAGAAATTAGAATCGAGAGGACGAAATTTAAAAGACAAGTATAAAATTTAAAGATGAGTTAGTCGAAGATAAGTTCGTTCAATCGAATAATAAATAAGAAATTAATCGTAAGATAAATAGATTCTTTTAAAGAGAAAATATTCGTAAAGCCGAGCATAAGAGTTTAATGAAGAGTTTAATCGAGTTTGAATCCGTTTACTTGTTTTAATTGTGAGATTGATCAAGAGTTTAAAGAAAATAAAATAAATAATGGAAATAGAGATAAATAAGTTAATAAGATAATTTCTTAATAAAATAAGAAATAATAAAGTATGAGGTTGAGATTTATGTAACGTTTGAGAGATTAAATAGTGCTAAGAAGAAATAGCTCAAATGAAAATAAAGTTATAAGTTGAGGTCGAATAAGTGATTAAGACTTATTAAATTCGAATATAAGTCTCAAGTATTTGAATGTTCATTTCTTGTTAGCATGATTGAGTATTGATTGGTAAATTGATGATGTTTGAATTAGAGTAATCAAGTTACTTAGCAAATGTTTTATGTAATGCCCCGTAAATTCCTTACGTTCTTAAAATTTTAAAGTTAATTAAATAAATGGCTTTGCACGCCTAAGTTTACGATTTTGAATTCTAAGACTAACGGTCGAATCCGTTTCTGAAAATAAATTACGGAAGTCAGCTAGCCGAATACTGTATTTAGGGTTAGCGCGTACGAAAAGTTTTTAGTTCGTGAACTCAGAACGGAAAACCGTCTGATTTTTACATTCACGAAATCGCGATACGAACTCGCCCGAGAAAGTTCGTTTTTATGATTTTCCGGACAAAACTCGGACTGTGTCGTCCCGGGTTTTTGTAAAAATAAATTTTGTAAATTTTATTTTCCGATTAAGTTTCGTACGTTAGAATTTTAGGTCAAATCGGATCGCGATGATTTTGTGCCGAGCGACGTTTTTCGTCGAACGTTTTCCGTAATGTCGGATCGCGCCGGAAAAAGCGCGTATTTTTTTTCCCTCTTCCCTCCTTGACCGACATCAACCTCTAATAAGAGGATATTTGTGTGTTTTATATAGTTTAATTAAGGGACACCTATGCTAGTCACTATTGAAACTTTACACCTTGCATTTTATTAACATTATGTAATACAAAATCAAATTCATTTCTTCCCTCCCATCTCCCTAAAAATCGGCAGCCCCCATCCCAATTCTCTCTTCTTCATTTCATCATCCTCCATTGAAGAGAAGCTCCAAGAACAAGAAGAAAATCACAAGTCCACATCCCTCCATTCAAACTTCATACTTTCTTCATTAATTCTCAAGGTATTCACCTCCTCTTAACTTCTATCCATCCATCCCTCTCTTCTTTTCTTTTTCATTTCTTGATCAAAAATTAGAGTCTTGAAATGGTTGAATTGATCTTGGATTAATGAAATTGGATATGTTAGATAAGTTAATTAGGGATTAAAATTGATCAAAACCAAGAACCCTAATCCTCTAGGTAATACCGAAAATATTAGGTTAATAGTAGGATTTTTAGTTTTCTTCAATTGATGATAGATTCATGCCTAAGAGTTGTTTAATTGGTGATTAGAACGAAGAGGAATCGAAAGCCCTATGTTTTTGTGAAATTCAATTAGGGTTTGAGTGATGAATTTGGGGGTTTATGCATGATAGTTTGTATTTGGTTTGAAATTGATTAATAGTTGTTATAATAGGTTGATTAGAGAATAAATGGTGATAATTGGAGAAGAAAATCACCCTCTCAATATATATATGTATACCGAAAATTATAGGGTGATTAGGGGTTTTCATGTGTTGATGTTAATTGATGAATTGTTAATGGAATATAGTTGCAATTGATGTGAATTGATAATAGGAATTTAATTAGATTTTTCTAAAATTATTTGTCGTAACGTAAGAGACGAAGATCATGTTATAAGTTGAAATATAATGATGTTATGAAATGTTTGCATGCATAGAAGTGATTCTCGTTAGATGTAGATTGACGTCGTAAAATTTGAACGGAATCCGACAACTTTGAAAAACGCGTAAGAGACGAACATTTAGTCGTAACTAATAACCAAGAAGTCGAATGAGAATTCTAATTTGATATTATTGTCTATGATGGACTTGAGAACAACTTTCTAGTTGATTTCATAAGCTTTCGAGTTATTATAATATGAGCTATAGTTATAGTCGAGAACTAGAACGCGAATTGTATAATTTGTTGGTTTAGTAATTGTTAGTTGAAATCCGACGTTTAGAACGTCGTGCTTTTGAACGAGCTTTGAGAAGGAGTTCGTCACGTACGGGAGTACATGGTGACTGCCTTGAGGGTCCAGTTTCTAAAGAAATTGAATACAAGAGCTTAGAATGAACCTAAGACGTTATACGTCGAATCTATCGAGCAATTAGGGTTTTCGCGGCAGTTTTGCGACCCTCGCCGGAAACTGTAATAACTTTTAGCTCGTTTATCAGATTTGCAATCCGTAAATTGGAGCGTAAACTAGACATCCCAATCTTTCCAGTGGTATAGGGCTCATCCCCAGTTTCCAAATACTCTGTTCTGGACAGCCTTCAGAGTTACTGGTTTGCGCAGTGAAATTTCAGTTTCTTGTTTTCTAAGTTGTTTAGTTCACAACTTAGTTTCTTTCGATCATTTAAGCCGTATTATCTAACGAATATCTCCCTACTGACCCTAGATTCAAGTACAGGACCTTGAGTGATGAAAACCAATCGAGATCTTATCTTTTATCCTTTCACTAAAGAAGTAATGAACGAGAAATTTCATAAGTCGTTCAAAGAACTAAAACGTAAATCGCCTAAGTTGATTCTTTCCAACTTAGCTCCTTTATAATCTTTAAACTCGTATTAAGTTATCGACTACCCTCTATACTGACCTAAGAGTCGAGTATGAGATCTTCCGAGCTCTAAACGGGATTAGTACGAGTCTCGTTCCCGTTTAAGTAAAACGAATCTAGTACGCGTGCAAATGCCTAAAGAATGAAACAACTAAAACTTATTTCGATTCTCTTTGATCGATTATCTTTTACGACCCGTTTTTAAGTATTTTTATTTTACGATGAAGGAGGAAGCCAGCAGTAGAGACAGGATGGAAGATCCGAAGTTGGAAGCTAGTGCTTTAAGTTCTATAAATCGAGGTGGGCTTTTATATACAAATAAAACGAGCAATGCTCGGAAAATCTTTCTTTATCGCTTTGATATCTGTGTTTTCAAAGTGATATTATGGCATGAACTGTTTTATGTTTTATGTGAGTTCTCTTGTACCTATCTGAGTCAACATTCGTGTTTTCCAGATTTAGAGTTAATCTAACTAGATTAACTACCGATCGGCTCTGAGTTAGCTGCTAAGTGCTTTCCAGAGTTAGTGCACTTTGTAACCTGTGGTGTATGTGATATCCTGTTGAGGGGTACCAGCCACGGTGAATTAGAATTGGTCAAGATTGAACATAGCATAGTTGAAAATACTCGGCCGAGTAAATTGTGAAAATCAGTCAGAAAATGTTTAGTAGACACGGGCCCCTTTTCAATAAAACCCCAATGTGCTACAATTATGAGATGCCATATTTATCTATACTTATGATTATGATTTCGACATCGTGCCCACTAAGTACGTTTGTACTTAGCCCTGCATTGTTTTCTAAATGTGCAGGTTGAAGCGACGATGAGCGGCGACGGTTGATGTTGAGTTAAAGGATAGGATGCTTAGTTAGAACCCTTCCGCTGCAAAACTCTGAATATCTTTTGAGATGTACTTTTTGAACAATACACTGTAGTTAAGTCTGTAAATATGAACTTAGTTTCTACTGTGTACTTTTGTCGATTAATCACTTGTGGTTAACTCTTTCTTATTTATAATTAAGTCTTGTTCATGGTTTATCGATGCCTTTCATGTATGTTTAGTCAGTTAGCCCCCTTCTTCCCCGCTTCTTTAATCCAACCCCAGTCGCACCCCGGCTTCTGTCGTCCCTCGGGATTTGGGGCTGTGACATTTTAAATTTGAGTTGTGATAACAAGGTTGTCGAACATTAAGTTTTTTTTTTTTAAAACAAGAGTCGAGTTTATATTGAGTAAAGAAAACAAGAACTTTATTAAGAAAATAATAATAAGATTTTATTATTGAAGGATAATTATTAAAACAAGAGTTTATACGAGTATATATATACGTAATTGAGAAAAGACGACGTATTTTAAAAATAACGTCGTATTATAAATCAAGAAATATTAGATAGTTATTTGAATTTTTTTTTAATTCAAAATTTTCTATTATTTGAATTTGACTTATTAAGAGTTGACGAGATCATTTTTAATATTCACTCGAAGATAATATTTTCCAAGAATAAGTCGAGCAGTGTCGAGTTAACTATTGATTGCATTTGAAATATAAATCATGTTTGAGTTTATTATGCTTGATTAAGGTTATATGTTGAGTGAAAGGTTTATGTTTCGGTTACTGTGAAATGACTTGTTCATTTATTATAAATGCTTGTCTATGATGTGATTGATTTGAGATGACGATAGTTGAATCAAGAATTCGAGTGAAAAATTCGAGTAGCATAATCAAGATGAATGATATTTTCTCACTAGTGAGAAATACTAAAGTAATAGTATTTCTAGAAATGAGAATGTGAGACGAAGTTTATCTAGTAACCGAGTAAAGTTAAATACTCGAGAGCGAGAAAGTCGAGAAAAGACATTGACTTAGAAAAGTTAAATTAATATAGAAAAGACCCGAGTCAAGTAGAAGTCCTTCAGCCAAAACCAAAATCTACTTTACGTCTTACGTGTCGAGAGTCTTATCCTTATTCGATATTAAACTATGAAGGACCAAGCGGGACGGAAAAGTAGCAAGGACGCGAAAGAGTAAGCTGCCTAGCTAGAATCTTCGAAAGTCAGGTGGGCTTTTCTAAAACTAAAACTCTGATGAATGCTATTTATTATTGAGTATGCCTATGTGAGTGTTTAAATCAATTGACTTACCATTTATTTGAGTTGGTATGATTTATCATCTGCTTGAGATATTATTATTATTGTCCTGTGAAAGACAGGAATCCATGTGTGGTTTATTTGAGTTATTTGAGGTGACTATGTGCTTTACTTCTGTTTAGCCGGTCACAGTGTTTGAGAAGGAGGCCTACTTCTCGACACCGAGATAATGTGGTAGATGATTCATACCTGTATGTTCATAATATGTTTGGCAGCGCTGTCGTTTCAAGGAAAATAAAATGATTTTGCATTCACAAGTATAACTTTTTAAAATCTTGTTAATGCTTGTGATGTTGTGGCAAGGCAAGTTCAATTGTATAGCTCTAAGAGCATGTTTTAAAATGTTTTTGTTATGTGTTCACTGAGTACGAAGTACTCAGCCCTGCATGTATTTCTAAACGTGCAGGTTAGTGGGATAAGGATGGCATGGACAGCTTGGTGGTATGTTTCTTTTTGGTTGAGTCGAAGGTTGGCTGGAAATTACATGTCTCCATACATGTAGTTGTTGGGAATTGAGTCGAAGTTCCGCTACAATACAATTTGATACTATCTTTTGATATGTTTACGATATTACTCTGATGATATGTTGGTTCTATGAGCAATGTGCTCGATACAATTTATCGTTTTTCTTTAAGTCCCGTATGATGTGAACTCGACATACTTATGCCTTTTTAGGTTTTCTGATGTAAATTAATTATGCTTGTTGGTTGTTTTATCGTGATTTGAAAGCATGCCTTTATTTCTTATCGCTTTCAGTCATTATTCCCTTGATTCCCCAAGCATGAACCCTTATGTGAGTTGAGTTAGTGTATGGTTTGATATTGTTAGTCGCACCTTGGGAGTCCGTGTGTGACAATAATGCAGATGATGAAGAAAAAGGTACACAGACACAACAAACCCAAATAAACTTCACTGAAAGTAACAATCTCTCTTTATTCAAGTATAATGAGATAACTGCTAGAGAAGTTATGGCTAAGTTTGTTGCTACTAAATCTCTTGCTTTTCAATTTGCCGATAGCATGCGTTTTGAAAGTTCAATGAAAAAAACATATAATCTTGAAAGTTTTTGAAACTGCAACTAAGGATTTGTTTGGAGTTTATTATCCTACCTCTGTCGTGTGCTATATCATTTTGTTGTTATCGTTCTTCAATTTAATATATCCAGCTCTAACCCAAGATTATGAGATGATGGTCATTAAGTGGTTAAAATATTTTACTTCTATACTTGAACTCTCTTTTATTGCTAAAATTTTAGACCCTTCTATGAAACTTGATGGCATTTGTGGTCTATTAGAGTTGTATTACAATCATCTTCATGAAATGTCATTTGGGACAGAGGGTGATTTTGGTGAAAACAGTTTTTCGTTGCCTTTTATGACTACTGTTAAAACTTCTCTAAATGTGTCATTGAGGGGTCTTTTTAGAGAATATGAATCTAAACATTTGGATGGAACGTCATCATCTAGTTCTAGGCCTATCAAAGACAAAAAAAAACACTTTTAATTTTGGGGTAGATTCTAGTTCACCAGCTGCACAGAGACTTCAAAAGTTTTTTTTTTCAAAATCAGGCGCTGGGGAGTAATTTAAACAGTAAACTTGATATTTATCTTAGTGCACCCAAAAGTACAGATTTAACAAGTGCAGGGCCAAATGAAGTTGATGTTTTGCAATGGTGGTTGAGGAGGCAAAACCAATATCCGATTTTAGCAATGATGGCGAGAGAGATCTTAGCTGTTCCGGCCTCAACAGTCTCAGTGGAACAAGCCTTTAATTGTAATACCCCGGAAATTCCTTACGATCATAAAAATTTAAAGTTAATAATAATAATAATGGCTTTGCACGCCTAAGTTTACGATTCTGAATTCTAAGACCAACGGTTAAATCCGTTTCCGAAAATAAATTATGGAAGTCAACTAAACGACTACTGTATTTAGGGTTATCGCGTACGAAAAAATTTTAGTTCTTAAACTCAGAACGGAAAACCGTCTGATTTTTACATTCACGAAATCGCGATACGAACTTGCCCGAGAAAGTTCGTTTTTATGATTTTCCAGACGAAACTCGGACTGTGTCGTCCCGAGTTTTTGTCGGAATTAAAATTTTAAATATTATTTTCCGATTAAGTTTAATACGTTAGAATTTTTGGACGAATCGGATTGTGACGATTTTGTGCCGAGCTACATTTTTCGTCGTTCGATTTCCGTAACGTCGTATCGCGTCGGAAAAGCGCGTAATTTTCTTCCTTTTCCCTCTCTAGCTTACATTGCACTCTCTCTTTAACCTTGATATTTTCATTTTTATAAGGTTTTAAACCTATGACTCACTATAGATACTATTCTACCTTTACACATATTAATCTAAGTAATATCTTAATACATAATGTAGTCATCATCCTTACTTCCCTCCCCCCAAAACCGATTACACACATAAACATTACTATACTTTCATTTCTTCCATCACCATTGAAGATTCAAGTTCTTGGAGCAAAAAATTTCACACAAGTCTTCATTCATCCATCGAATCTTCTAACTCCCTTCACTAAAGCTCAAGGTATTTATCTCCTCTCTAATTCTATCCATTCCAAATCCATTTCTTTTATTTTTCATTTGGATCAAAAATTTGAGGATGATGGAATTAGATGTTTGATCTTCGATTAGTGTAATTAGATGTGATTAGATATGAATTCTAGGATTAAAATTGAAAGAAAATCAAGAGCCCCAATTCCTCATCAATACCGAAAATTAGGGCAATTAGGTGGGTTGTTTGGATTCTTCAATTAGTTGTGTAATCATGCTTAGGAGGTGTTCGATTGAGGATTAAAACAAAAATAAATCGAAAGCCCTATGAAATTGAAAAAAAACCGATTTTAGGGCTAGGGTTTTGATTTGGGGATTTTCAATTTCATGTTGCAATTAGACTTGAATTGATTAATTGATGATATAGTAGTATGATTAAGAGATTAATGATGATGTTAGAGGAAGAAAATCACCTTCTTTAATTGCATGTTAATACCGAAAATATTGAAGGAAATAGGGGTTTGCATGTAGTTGAATTAGTTGAGGATTTGTTGATGAAATAATGTTGTTAATGATTTTAGATGTTGTTATGAGTTTATTTGGAATTTTCTAAAAATATATCGTGAGTCGTAAGAGACGAAGAACTCGATCTAAGTTGAGATTTAGTAATGATATGAAGTGATGATATGCATGAAAATGATCTATGTTAGATATTGTTTGATGACGTAGAAAATGAACGAAATCCGATAACTTTGGAAATCTCGTAAGAGACGAACAAGTAGCCGTAATTAATAACCGAAAAGTCGAATAAGAATTCTAACTTGATAATATTGTTTCTTATGGACTAAGGTATAACTTTGTAGTTGACGACGTGAGCTTTCGAGCTATTATAATATGAGTTGTAGTAATAGTCGAGAACTACAAACGAGAATTGTTAACTTGTTTTTGGTTTAGTACTTGATAGTTGAAAGCCGATGTTTAGAACGTCGTGCTAATGAACGAGTTTTGAGAAGGAGTTCTTCACGTACGGGAGTACGTGTTGACTGACTTGAGAGTTCAGTTTCATGAGAAGTCGAATACGAGAACTTAGAACGAACCTAAGAAGTTATACGTCGTTTCTATCGAGCAATTAGGGTTAGCGCGGCAGTTTTGCGACCCTTGCCGGAAACTGTAATATCTTTTAGCTCGTTTATCGGATTTGAGATCCGTAAATTGGAGCGTAAACTAGATTTCCCAAGTTTTCTAGTGGTACAAGGCTCATCACCTGTTTCCAATTCCTTTGTTCTGGGTATCCCCCAGAGTTACTGTAATGCGCAGTGATTTTTCAGGATTCTTTTTCTTAAGTTGTTTTCTTCGCAACTTAGTTTCTTTCGATCGTTTAAGCCGTAATAAGTTGACGACTATCTTCTCTACTGACCTAAGAGTCGAGTATGAGACCTTTCGAGTTCTAAACGAGATTTGTTCAATTCTCGTTCCCGTTTAACTAAAAAGAAATTAGTAGCGTGAAAATGCCTAAAGTAATGAAACGACTAAAACCTAATACGGATTTCTATGATTCGATTATCTTTTTCGACCCATTTTAAGTGTTATTATTTTACGATGAAGAAGGAAGCTAGCAGTAAGGAAAGGACAGAAGATCAGGAGATCGGAAGCTAGTACTTAGTAGTTCTGTATCAACGAGGTGGGCTTTTACATATAAAATAAAACGAGCAATGCTCGGAAAACCTTTCTTTATCGCTTTGATATCTGTGTTTTCAAAGTGATAATTATGGCATGAACTGTTTTATGTTTTATGTGAGTTCTCGTGTACTTATCTGAGTTAACATTCAGGTTTTCCAGATTTAGAGTTAATCTAAATAGGTTAACTAACGATCGGCTCTGAGTTAGCTATTAAGTGCTTTCAAGAGTTAGTGCACTTTGTAACCTGTGGTGTATGTGATACCCTATTGAGGGGTACCAGCCACGGTGAATGAGAATTGGTCAAGATTTGAACGTAGCATACCAGGAAATGCTCGGCCGAGTAAATTGTGAAAATAAGTCAGAAAATGTTTAGTAGACACGGGCTAATTTCAAATAAAATCTCGATGTGCTACAAATTATGAAATGCCAAATTATCCATACTTATGATTATGATTATGATTATGATTTCGGTAAATCGTGTTAGTAAACGAAGGGAATGATTAGACGTTTGAGAGGCTTCGGCTTCGGCTTCGAATTAAGAAAGATATGAACGAGACGATGAAGACAGAATAAAGGGAATCAAAGCCAAATGAAATAAGTAAACGTTGCTTACGTGTGAGTAACGTAAATGACGTCATTCGTGTCACGTCATTCCGTTTTCTTTTCATTTCGTGTTTCAGTAGAGTTCGCCTTGAACGAACTTTACGAAGAAATTGTATAAATTATTGGAAGTCGAGCACAAAGCTTGATTAAATTTTTCTATCGATCGCCCGATTCTAGCGACGACAACTGGAACTTAGATTCCAGAAAGTTATCCTCTAAGTTATATTCTATTTTCTTTTGGAATTTATTCCATACTTCGACTTTGAGCGACGACTACAACTAGTATGAGTATCAAGAGTCGTTAACGACAAATTCTTTTGCGAATGGATGTTACTTTTGAATAAGTAACATGAACAAAGTAAACGTACTTTGTTTTAATAAGTAAGAATCGTTAAGAAATGTTGTTTAGAAAGTAATAAAGAATTAAAGTAAGAACATAGTAAGATAAAAATGGAAATAAAGTCTTGAATTTTTTTTTAATTTTATATATATATATTGACTGAGTGCAATTTCTTGAATTGCTAGAAGTCTTGATAAGTGGTTGACTTAAGTGATGATGTTACAATTGAATAAGGAATGTGCATTTTGTAATTTAAGTTTTTTGTTGAGATAAGTTATTTTCCCTACCTGTTACTGATCCGTGTTTCCTTACCACTTTTATAGGATGGCTAGGACTCGTGTTACTGCTCGGAAGAGCAAGCCTTTGGTCGAGTGCGAGCGCACCATACTAGACATGATTCAGGACGAGTATTATGAGTTTGAGGTAGACTACGGTGAGGAAGATGTGGGACAGATTGTAAGCAACTTTTCGTCAGCTTACTTTCCAGTGCGACACTTGATCCCAGAGAGTCAGGCGATATTAGACCTGATTTTACACCTACCGGATGAGTGGCACGGTTGGGCGCACCGCGCGGCGTGGTACTTCCTAGGGATCTTTGGCGACGACACTGAGCCGACCGGCAACTACACCGGATTCGCCCTGTTTGTACACAGGCGCTTCATTGAAAGCAGACACATGCTTCCAGTTCCTTTAGAGCCGCACCTCCCCTACAGTCAGTTTCCAGCCGAGACCGAGCCAGAGCACCTCAACTTAGACCCAGAGTTTTCCGCCCTGTTGGAGTTGCCACCAGACGGTGTACTGAGTGAGGAGTCGGACGCGGAGTCAGAGCAGTTAGAGGAGGACGCAGAGTCCGAATAGCTAAAGGAAGACGCGGAGCCCGCTGTTACACCGGAGCTACCGCCAGTTGGGACACAGATCGAGGAGTTGATCCCAGGGCCGGGATTCGTGGAGATCGACGCCGAGACAGCCGTGCTGTTAGGACTAGCTTCACCGTTCTTACCTGACGTCTGTGTTAGAGTCAGAGGACCCTTAGAGACGAGACTGTTTAGGGAGGAGTCTGAGCATCGAGAGATCGACGCGGAGCTTGCCGCCTTGTTAGAGTTACCATCTCCGCTTACGCCACTTGAGGAGATCTGTGCGAAGTAGGGAGCAGTCAGAGAGCAGATGGAGGCAGGACCGTCCAGAGTCCGTTCTAGGGAGGAGTTCGAGTCAGGTTCAGGTTCAGGTTCAGTTCCCGAGCACCTTCTTCCCTTGAAGAAGCGTGCAGTAGAGATCAGTGAGGACTACTTGGTTTCTGACCTGGAGGAGACAGTTTCAGAGGCACCGTCACCCACCCTGCTTACACTTGTTGACGGCTCTACTCTAAGGGAGGACGAGGCACTTCAGCTCGTCTTTGGTTTAGAGTCTGAGGAGGAGGACCCGGACGAGGATCCTGAGGAGGACCCGGACGAGGATCCTGAGGAGGACCACGACAAGGATCCGGAGGAGGACCCAGAGGAGGACTCTTAGGGTTTTTAGGCCGTAGAGGGCAGTTCCGACGCGACTGTAGTCCATCGAGTAGAGCGTCGTAGACGCATGTTAGTAGTAGTAGTAGCTCTTTTGTCCTGTACAGAGTCGAATTAGTAACTAGTTTTTGGTAGTACTATAACGGATACAAAATTTTATGAATCGTTTCCGTTCTAGTACTTCTGGTAGGTACGGAGTTGTAGCTTGTTAATGCACCCGATAAATAGTAGGCAGTCAGCCTAGTTTAGACTAGTAGTAGTCTAACCTTTTTGTATAAGTCCTCATTAGAGGCAGAATTAATATTCTTTTGATGTATATATATATACATGACCCATAAGAGGGTTTTTAATCACGAGAAAAATTTCTTATGAATCGTGTAATTAAATCAGAATGTCAATAAACTCGTGTGACGAGGAATTAAGTTTAACTTGAAAGTTAAAAGATTATGAAGTTAATATCGGAATTATGTTCGATATGTCGTTCCATGAACTTGATAAAGTTGAGAACGAGCTAGTAAGTACTAAGAGTGATTAACAGAAAGAACTAATGAGAATTTTAATTTTTCCTTAGACCAAAGAAAATGCCGCCGAGAAACATTAACAATAGGAGAGGTCGAGGACCTGGAAGGCCTAGAGGACGTGGGAGACGTCAACCAGAAAACGACAGAGAACAAGAGTATGAAAAGAATGCTACCCCATCACCATCACCATCCCCATCACCACCCCCATCACCACCCCCATCACCACCACCTCCACCACCACCCCGTAGAGACATTGAGGATCTCTTCCTCAAGAGGAACCCTCCGATGTTTAATGGAACGGGCAGCCCTAGCAATGTTGAGCTATGGGTAAGATCTACTGAGAAGATATTCAAACTCCTCAGATGTACTGATGAGGAGAGAATGCTTTGTGTCACATTCTAACTGACTGGATCGGCAGATTACTGGTGAGAAGCAAGACAGAAGGTGATACCCGCAGAGCATCTGGCTCGTTTCACGTGGGAAGAGTTCAAGGAAATTTTGTTTGACAAATACGTACCCAAGACGTATAGAGCACAGAAGGAAGCCGAGTTTTATAACCTGAAGCAAGGAAAGCTGACCGTGACTGAGTATGACGCCAAGTTTTGCGAGCTGTCTAGGTATGCACCGACTCTGGTTGATACCGAGGAAAAGTTATCGAAGAAATTCCAAGGAGGACTGCGACATGAACTGGGAATCGCATTAGCTAGTCATGGGGGACTAGGCTACACTGATATTTTGGGAAGAGCTTTGGAAATGGAGGCCGTCATGCCTGATGAGAAGAAGATTGTACCAACTGCATCAGCACCAGCACAGAACCAGAACCGAGGCTACTATAACAACAATAGTAGCAACTATCAGGGAAAAAGGAAATGGAACGGAGGAGGTAGCAGAGGCTACCATCAAAACTTCAACAACCAGGGTAATCAGAAAAGGGGTTTTCAGCAACAACAACAACAACAACAACAACAACAACAACAACAACAACAACGACAACAACAAGAGGCCGTGGCAGGGAAACAACCAATCGGGGTTGTTTATTCAAGGAAATAAGCAGAACTCACCGTGGAAGGGTAACAGTCAACAGAACCAGCCACAAGGGCAACAACGAAACTTCAACCAGGGAGCAATTAACCCAGGGAGGGTTACCATTCCTGTTTGCCCGAAGTGCAATAGAGCCCATCCCGGAGTCTGTCAGTTAGGCACCCCCAACTGTTTCAACTGTGGACAGAAGGGGCACATGAAAAAGGATTGCCCGAAGCCGCTCCAAGCAGTACCTCTCCGAGCCATACAAGCACAGCCGCAGCAGCCGCCAATGAACCAGCAGCAATTCCTGCAACATGCACAGCAGCAACAGAATGCGAGGGCATGCGCTATCAAACAGGGTGGCCAGCACAAAGGAAAAGGCAACCTAGTAGGTATGGGAAAACTTCACAACATCCCCATTAAGATACTGTTTGATACTGGCGTATCGCATTCTTTTATTGCTGGCTCGTGTGCTGATAACTTAGACATCAGGCCTGTAAGAGCTACACATTCTATGAGAGTAGCCACACCTTCAGGAGAGATCACTACTTCCACGCATGTTTGCTCTAACCTAGAACTAGAAATCGGAACTCTTAAGGTTAAGGCGAACAACTTAAATGTTATGATAATGTGGGACGTAGATATAATCATAGGAATGGATTGGTTGTCTGAGAATTATGCCACAATTCTCTGCAACGAGAGAAAAATCTCTTTTCAACCCCCGGGTAAAGAACTAACCGAATTCCACAGAATTTCCATGGGTAGAGGCGTACCAATTATATCAGCACTTCAAGCCACGAAGCTCATGAAGAAGAAAGGTACCACAACCTATCTTGTGTACCTAGTCGGAGAGCCAGGAGCCGAGAAGATCATCCAAGACGTAAAAGTTGTGAATGAATACGAAGACGTCTTTCCAGAAGTGTTACCAGGATTGCCACCAGATCGTCATGTGGACTTCACGATCGACTTAGAACCAGGAGCCGCACCTAAGTCTAAAGCCCTATATAGGATGGCACCGAAAGAACTAGAAGAGCTCAAAATCCAGTTACAAGAATTACTAGACCTTGGTTTTATCAGGCCAAGCGTCTCACCTTGGGGAGCACCAGTGCTTTTTGTTAGGAAAAAGGACGGATCGATGAGAATGTGTATAGATTTTAGAGAACTGAACAAGATCACACTCAAGAACAAATATCCTTTGCCAAGGATAGAGGATCTGTTCGATCAGCTCAAGGGTGCAGGAGTCTTCTCCAAGATAGATTTAAGGTCAGGGTACCATCAGCTGAAAATCAAACCCGAAGACGTACCGAAAACCGCCTTTAGAACCCGATATGGCCATTACGAATTCCTAGTGATGCCATTTGGTTTAACCAACGCTCCAGCTGTATTCATGGATCTTATGAATAGAGTTTTCCACCCTTACTTGGACAAATTCGTTTTAGTATTCATCGACGACATCCTCGTTTACTCTAAGAATTAAAAGGAGCACAAGGAACATCTACGGATAGTGTTGGAAACACTAAGAACTGAGAAACTCTACGCCAAATTCAGTAAATGCGAATTTTGGCTGAAGGAAGTAATGTTCCTAGGACACATAGTATCGGCGGAAGGAATCAAAGTGGATCCAGCCAAGGTAGAAGCAGTACATAACTGGAAGTCACCGACGAGTCAGAATGAGATCCGAAGTTTCTTGGGTTTAGCCGGTTACTATAGAAGGTTTATTGAGGGATTCTCCATGATCGCCCGTCCGATGACACAGCTACTTCGGAAGGAAACCAAATTTAAGTGGACGGACGAGTGCGAGAAAAGTTTCCAAACGCTTAAGGAGAAATTAACCACAGCGCCAGTATTAGCACTTCCAGACACAAGCAAGGAGTATGTGGTTTACACCGACGCATCGAAAAATGGATTAGGTTGTGTCTTAATGCAAGACGGACGAGTGATAGCTTATGCTTCACGACAACTTCGACCTCACGAAGTTGGGTATCCAACCCACGACTTAGAACTCGCAGCCGTGGTGCATGTGTTAAAGATTTGGAGACACCATCTCTATGGTGTAAGGGTTGAGATATTTACCGATCACAAGAGCCTGAAGTACTTTTTCGAGCAGAAGGAACTGAATATGAGACAAAGGAGATGGCTCGAACTAGTCAAGGATTACGATTGCGGAATCAACTATCATCCAGGAAAGGCTAATGTGGTAGCAGACGCATTGAGTCGCAAGGCTCCAACGAAGTTAGGATGCCTTTTTGTAGAAGAAGAAACTTTAGTGCGAGAATTCGAGAAGATGGATATCAGAGTGCTCGACACGCCAGCTACGATAACAAGTCAGATAGCAGCATTAGAAGCTACACCAGATTTCTGAGAGAGAATCATCAGTGCTCAGAGAAAGGACGAGTCAATGGAAAAGTTGCGATTAAGGATAAGAACAAAGAAACCAGACGGATATTCTGAAGCACCAGACAATGCGATACTTTATGAAGGCAGGATTTGTATTCCTGATGACGATAGCGAACTGAAGAACGACATCTTGAGTGAGGCTCACGTTACACCTTATACAGCACACCCAGGAAGTACGAAAATGTATCAAGATTTGAGAAGGAACTTCTGGTGGAATGGAATGAAACGAGACGTTGCCTCGTTTATAGAAAGATGTTTGGCATGTCAACAAGTTAAGGCTTTACACAGACGACCGTATGGATTGCTACAACCATTGGATGTCCTAGAATGGAAATGGGAAGGCATAGCTATGAACTTTGTCACAGGCTTGCCTAAGTCTAGAAGAGGAAACACAGCAATTTGGGTAATTATCGATAGGCTTACAAAGACAGCACACTTCTTGCCGATTAAGATTACGTATGGATCAGAGAAACTAGCTCAGTTGTACGTTAGAGAGATTGTACGTCTGCATGGAGTACCGAAGGTCATAGTATCAGATAGAGACGCCAAATTTACCTCGAGATTTTGGATTACGATGCAGAAAGAATTGGGAACAGAGCTTATCAGTACAGCATTTCACCCACAGACAGATGGACAGTCAGAGAGGACGATTCAGATTTTAGTCGATATGTCAAGAACAGTGGTTTTAGACCGAGGCGCGAATTGGGAAGAAATTCTACACTTAGTCGAATTTGCTTACAACAACAGCTATCAGGCCACGATAGGAATGGCGCCGTATGAGGCTTTGTATGGAAGGAAATGTAGATCACCGCTTTATTGGGACAAAGTAGGTGAGAGAAAGAACCTAGGCCCGGATGCAGTAAATGAGATGATTGAGATAGTTCGGCAGATACGAGATAGAATGAAAGAAGCCCAGAGCCGACATAAGTCTTATGCCGACGATCGTCGAACCAATCTTGAGTTTGAAATAGGAGATAAAGTTTTTCTTAAGATATCACCGACTAGAGGAATCCTTAGATTCGGAGTTAAGGGTAAACTAAGACCCAGGTTTGTAGGACCTTATGAAATCCTCGAGAGGATAGGACCCGTCGCTTATAGATTGGCCTTACCGCCAAGTCTAGGAAGTGTTCACAACGTTTTTCACGTTTCTCAATTGAGAAAATATGTCTATGATCCTAAGCACGTCATTAGTCAGCAAGATGTAGTTCTTGAATCTGACCTAAGCTATGAAGAGAAGCCGATATGGATTATGGATAGAAAAGTCCAAGAGTTAAGAACCAAATCGATACCAATCGTTAAAGTGCTATGGAACCACCATGGGCAAGAAGAAGCCACGTGGGAACTCGAGGAGAAGATGAAGGAGAGATATCCTCATCTTTTTGTAGAAGGTATGCAAATTTCGGGACGAAATTTTTCGCAAGGGGGGTAGGATGTAATACCCCGGAAATTCCTTACGATCTTAAAAATTTAAAGTTAATAATAATAATGGCTTTGCACGCCTAAGTTTACGATTCTGAATTCTAAGACCAACGGTCAAATCCGTTTCCGAAAATAAATTACGGAAGACAACTAAACGACTACTGTATTTAGGGTTATCGCGTACAAAAAATTTTTAGTTCTTAAACTCAGAACAGAAAACCGTCTGATTTTTACATTCACGAAATCGCGATACGAACTCACCCGAGAAAGTTCATTTTTATGATTTTCCGGACGAAACTCAGATAGTGTCATCCCGAGTTTTTGTCGGAATTAAAATTTTAAATATTATTTTCCGATTAAGTTTAATACGTTAGAATTTTTGGACGAATCGGATTGTGACGATTTTGTGCCGAGCTACATTTTTCGTCGTTCGATTTCCGTAACGTCGTATCGCGTCGGAAAAGCGCGTAATTTCCTTCCTTTTCCCTCTCTAGCCAACATTGCACTCTCTCTTTAACCTTGATATTTTCATTTTTATAAGGTTTTAAACCTATGACTCACTATAGATACTATTCCACCTTTACACCTATTAATCTAAGTAATATCTTAATACATAATGTAGTCATCTTCCTTACTTCCCTCCCTCCCAAAACCGATTACATACATACACATTACTATACTTTCATTTCTTCCATCACCATTGAAGATTCAAGTTCTTGGAGCAAAAAATTTCACACAAATCTTCATTCATCCATCGAATCTTCTAACTCCCTTCACTAAAGCTCAAGGTATTTATCTCCTCTCTAATTCTATCAATTCCAAATCCATTTCTTTTATTTTTCATTTGGATCGAAAATTTGAGCATGATGGAATTAGATGTTTGATCTTCGATTAGTGTAATTAGATGTGATTAGATATGAATTCTAGGATTAAAATTGAAAGAAAATCAAGAGCCCTAATTCCTCATCAATACCGAAAATTAGGGCAATTAGGTGGGTTGTTTGGATTCTTCAATTAGTTGTGTAATCATGCTTAGGAGGAGTTCGATTGAGGATTAAAACAAAAAGAAATCGAAAGCCCTATGAAATTGAAAGAAATTGATTTTAGGGCTAGGGTTTTGATTTGGGGATTTTCAATTTCATGTTGCAATTAGACTTGAATTGATTAATTGATGATATAGTAGTATGATTAAGAGATTAATGATGATGTTAGAGGAAGAAAATCACCCTCTTTGATTGCATGTTAATACCGAAAATATTGAAGGAAATAGGGGTTTGCATGTAGTTGAATTAGTTGAGGATTTGTTGATGAAATAATGTTGTTAATGATTTTAGATGTTGTTATTAATTTATTTGGAAATTTCTAAAAATATATTGTGAGTCGTAAGAGACGAAGAACTCGATCTAAGTTGAGATTTAGTAATGATATGAAGTGATGATATGCATGAAAATGATCTATGTTAGATGTTGTTTGATGACGTAGAAAATTAACGAAATCCGATAACTTTGGAAATCTCGTAAGAGATGAACAAGTAGCCGTAATTAATAACCGAGAAGTCGAATAAGAATTCTAACTTGATAATATTGTTTCTTATGGACTAAGGTATAACTTTGTAGTTGACGACGTGAGCTTTCGAGCTATTATAATATGAGTTGTAGTAATAGTCGAGAACTAGAAACGAGAATTGTTAACTTGTTTTTGGTTTAGTACTTGATAGTTGAAAGCCGATGTTTAGAACGTCGTGCTAATGAACGAGTTTTGAGAAGGAGTCCTTCACGTACAGGAGTACGTATTGACTGACTTGAGAGTCCAGTTTCATGAGAAGTCGAATACGAGAACTTAAAACGAACCTAAGAAGTTATACATCGTTTCTATCGAGCAATTAGGGTTAGCGCGGCAGTTTTGCGACCCTTTCCGGAAAATGTAATATCTTTTAGCTCGTTTATCGGATTTGAGATCCATTAATTGGAGCGTAAACTAGATTTCCCAAGTTTTCTAGTGGTACAGGGCTCATCCCCTGTTTCCGATTCCTCTGTTCTGGGTAGCCCCCAGAGTTACTGTAATGTGCAGTGATTTTTCAAGATTCTTTTTCTTAAGTTGTTTTCTTCGCAACTTAGTTTCTTTCGATCGTTTAAGCCGTAATAAGTTGACGACTATCTTCTCTACTGACCTAAGAGTCGAGTATGAGATCTTTCGAGTTCTAAACGAGATTTGTTCAAGTCTCGTTCCCGTTTAACTAAAAAGAAATTAGTAGCGTGCAAATGCCTAAAGAAATGAAACGACTAAAACCTAATACGAATTTCTATGATTCGATTATCTTTTTCGACCGATTTTAAGTGTTATTATTTTACGATGAAGGAGGAAGCTAGTAGTAAGGAAAGGACAGAAGATCAGGAGATCGGAAGCTAGTACTTAGTAGTTCTGTATCAACGAGGTGGGCTTTTACATATAAAATAAAACGAGCAATGCTCGGAAAACCTTTCTTTATCGCTTTGATATCTGTGTTTTCAAAGTGATAATTATGACATGAACTATTTTATGTTTTATATGAGTTCTCTTGTACCTATCTGAGTTAATATTCGTATTTTCCAGATTTAGAGTTAATCTAAATAGGTTAACTAACGATCGGCTCTGAGTTAGCTATTAAGTGCTTTCCAGAGTTAGTGCACTTTGTAACCTGTGGTGTATGTGATACCTTGTTGAGGGGTACCAGCCACGGTGAATGAGAATTGGTCAAGATTTGAATGTAGCATACCAGAAAAGGCTCGGCCGAGTAAATTGTGATAATAAGTCAAAAAATGTTTAGTAGACACGGGCTAATTTCAAATAAAACCCCGATGTACTACAAATTATGAAATGCCAAATTATCCATACTTATGATTATGATTTCGGCATCGTGCCCACTAAGTACTTTTGTACTTAGCCCTGCATTGTTTTCTAAATGTGCAGGTTGAAGCGACGAGAGCGGCGGTGGTTGAAGTTGAGTTGAGGAGTTAGGATGCTTTAGCTATGACTTTCTTTCCGCTGCCAAAACTCTAGACTTTTTGAGAATATGTACATTTTGATGAATCACTGTAGTATAAGTCTGTAATCTGGAACTTAGATACTTTCGTGTACTTTTGTCGAGTAATCCTTCGCGATTAACTCTTCCTTTCTATTAGTAAAGTCTTGTTCATTGAATGTATGTTGTCTTTTATGTATGTTCAGTCAGTTAGCTCCCTTCTTCCTCTCTTCTTTAAGCCAACCCCAGTCGCACCCCGGCTTCTGCCGTCCCTCGGGATTTGGGGCTATTACATTAGTTTTGGAGACTATGTGCTCGATAAAAAAATATCAGTGATGACTCCAAAAAAACCTTGAAGCTCAAGTCCTACTCAAAGATTATACTTTAGCTGAAATGCGTGGACAAGAAAAAAATTGAAATGAAATATTTGCGGAGTATCCCATAAGCACAACCGAGTCCGAAACAGACACCGATGCCACTACTGAAACCGATGAATTTGAAGATGATTGGGACTTCGATGCCGACATCAACAACATTTTCTTGAAAAATTGAAATCACAATAACACATACTTTGTTTTCTCAACTCTTAAATCTTTCATCAAATGAGATAATCACCAACTAATCATTTGATCAATAATTATGAATATACTCAAATCCAAAATCACATTTATCCATACAACATGCATAAACTTTAATGAGCAACGACGTTTGCAGTCGATTTTTCAAAAATATTTTTATTAAATCTAATAAATCATAGTAAGCACTTATCAACATGCTCATTAACTGTATACAAACTATAATATCAAACGATATCATAGTTTTCTCGTTTCTAGTTTAAGCACTCACTCACTTTTTTTCAAATTTTTGCTTTGTAGCAAACCAATTCATTCTTTATCAATATCTATCATCTTTATACATTACAAGGATCAAATTAACATGCTTAATTCATCAAACCAAACACTTAGTCAATTTATTAAAAAGTCTTGATCCTTAACATATTTCTAAACAAGGCTGGTCTGTTAATTCTCATTCAATTATACAACGAGTTCTTAGCATACTGCATACATAATCACTTATCCTAAGTTGCATTTGTCAAATAAATTCTCAATCAACGATGTAGATCGATAATCTGTCTCCTACAAAAAGAAATTTATGTTTAGAATTTTCTCGAAAATACACATTATGATCCTCAAGCATCTACATTAACTAATATGAAAACCATTTGTTCATATCAAAATCTAATACTTACAAAATTCTCGATTTTTCGTGTCCAATGGAAAATAAAAAGTGACTAGAAAATTCTAATTAATTCACACAATGATCTACATGCATACTAGTTCTCATTTATGCAAACACAATCCCCATATTATTTTTCTTCATTCAATTGTGATCGATTGTTTGTCTCCAACGACTTCCATTTTATTTTTGGAAAAATCTTAATTAATTATATGATCAACAACATGCTTCCTACTACTCAAATATGTAAACATTACATTCATATCATCAATGAAGGTTGATAAAAAAAAATGAGCTTCTTCATCTCTAATAAAAAATATAAATATTTTTAGAAAGTTTCCAAATATTTCATATACCAATTAATCACTACATGGAAGCATAATCTCCAATCAATTCATTAATATTCAAGCTCAATCAAAAACCCTCAAAATATATATAGGAAGAGGATCAAGTGAGAATACTATCTTAGATGAGAAATAAGAATAAATGTGGACCTTTGATATTTTTTAATCAATGGCTCAGATTTAACGATGCATTAAGTTACTGTAATTTATACATTATGATGTTAATGCATTAAGTTATTGCAGTTTATGCATTAGAATATGTACGCATTACATTTCTGCAATATATACATTTTCGATGTGATAAAAATGCATTAAAATGTGTCATTCTCACGTTCTCATATAAAATTTATTCTCACCAGATCTCAACCCTATATATATATATATATATATATATATATATATAATTTTTGAAAATTACTCAATAAAGCCCTAGCATGCTATAAACTTGAATTAAACCATGAATTCTTGTAAGCATCTAGGATCAAGAAATTAAACTTAGAAAATCAATCCTACTACTTCTATAATTTTGATTTATCACAAAGAGAAGAGAGGAGGGATTTTGTTTGGATAGACTTGAAGCTTAAGCTCATACCTTCTCAAAATTGAACTTGGAATGGAATTTGGATGGAAGATGATCAAGTTATGGAAGCTTAGAGCTTGAAGAAACTTCCTACTTCAATGGTGCAGCTGCAATTGGGAGAGAAGAGAGGGAGTTCGGCAGTTGGAGGTGTGAAGGAGAGAGAGTGAAAAGGGTTTATCTAAATAGGTGATAAATAAAAAGGTGAAAGTACACTTTTAATATCTAGATATTAAGTTAGTACCATAAATAAAAACGAGTAATAACTTTATTAGATGGTCACATTTTTGACGAGAATGGATATGATCATTAGCTCCAAAATATTTAATTAGTCGGTAAGGATGACTCGTTTTTCAAAAAACATAAAAAAGTCGAGACACGATGATACGAAATTTTAACCGGAAAATAAATAAAATTGATTTTTTTGGAAAAGATTCATATCAAGAAATAAGTTAATGGAAAAGCAGACGGTTCTGTCATTCATGGTCTCGAACGTAAAATTTAATCAGGTGTCGAAATCCTAACACGGTAGTACTTCTACAATTTATTTTCTAAAGCGGACTTCACTGTTATTCTTATAAATATGTCTTATTAACGTAGAAGTGAAAAGCCTTAATTAGTTAATAACTTTTAATTAAGACGAGATTAAAAAACTCGGGGTATTACACTTAGTGAATTTTCAAGCTAGGGGTTATTACTTATTATTGAGAAACCTATATTTGTAGATTTGTTTTGCAGCATTTGTCTTTTTCATTGTACTAGCAAGATGGTAAAGCACCAGAAACTTATTTTGGTTATTTGTGGGGAATATATGCAATTTAGCCTAAAAGAAATAAAATAGTAAAAAAATACTCATGTCCCAATATTCATGTCCTATTTCGTTTGGGCATATGTATTTAGAAGAAGGGAATTATTGAAAAAAGCAATGTTTTAAAACACGGATTGGACTGCCTGGTTTGATCAGGAACCGGAGCTGGGACTGGTCGGGTTGATACCATAAATCCGGGAGTTTGAAAAACACGCTATTGAACTGCTGTATTCGGGTAAAACCGAATAAAATTGTTTGTCGCAGAACTTGACCCGGATTTGAGCGTCCGCCCGGTATTCTAAATTTGCCTAACAATATTTATTCTTAAAATATCTGAAATGGAAGACCTATTTTTTCTTACTTCAGAATTCCACCGCTCTCTGTTTCTTTTCTTTTCCGGTCACCTCACGTTATCCATCTTCGCCCCCTTTTCGCGGTGGCTGTGTCACAGCCCAATTTCTAACGTATGAAATGACTAGAAAACAAGGGGCAGTAAGGGTGAAACAACAGAAAATAAAACAAGGTATTGGGAAAATTAGTAAAAGGTTTCGAATGATACAAAAACCACAATTGACCCCAACCGAGTAGATGAATGCCTTGGTCTGAACTTAGCTAGAGCTCACTGTTTGAGCGTAGGGATTTTATCTTTACATGTTTCAAGCAGAAGAAGATAGCCGAACTAAAGAAGGAAGTTCGTGAAGAACTCAGCTGAGACCCCAACTCAGCTGACCAAAACTCAGTTGAGAGCTCAACTTCAGCTGAAGCACGGACTCAGTTGGATAGCAACTCAGTTGACTCCTCAACTAAACTATGCAACTGAAGCGTGAAGAAACGTTGTGTCGAAGTAAGATGTCACAATGCGAAGAAGAGAAAACTTTGAAGACATAGAAGGCAGAAGAGTTGCAGTCCTGATTGAAATCTAGTCAGAAGCACAAGTCTGCTAGCGAACTTACCATAAATGGACCGACAACAGCAACGTGCAAAAAGCGGAGGTCGCAGTTACCATTTTAGAAAAGTTTCCAAAAAAGAAGGTGGAGTTCTATGCTTTTGGCAGACGTCAAATGACTCTTTGCGACGACTAGTTAGATCTCCCTCTATAAATAGAGGTCTTCACATCAAAGCTCGTGGGCACGAAAAAAAAGTCAAGGATAGGGCAAACATAAGCACGCAGAAGTGCCACGAGAGAAAAAAAATCAAGAGTAAAGTAGCAGCAACAGACCACCTCTCTCTCCAGTAAGAAAACCTCAGTGAAGACCTGTCCATCACGAGTTTCGGGCGATTCTAGGCACTTGATCCTGAGATGGGTTCATGAAGGGTTTTTCCCTGTTCTCAAGCTCATCTCAGTTGATCTTCCTTTCATAAGAGCTACAAACAGCTATACAAGCAGACGCACCAGGAGTCGCTGCTGCTTATAAAGTCTTGCTAATGCTCTTCCTTCCCTTGGAAGTGGAAGGAAAATAGGCGCGCTCTCTGCCTCCTCGTGAGTTGCTGCCGAAAGTGCCCTCCTGCTAACTTGGTAATTCACCTTGAAGGGTTTGCTTGGGTCAATACATCTTTGTTGATGCCATCTCAGGTGAACTGAAACAGGAATGAAGATCCTACAAGGCTGTTGTAGGTTCAAGAAAAGGCGTGTAGCCTTAGCCTCCAGCCATGGCAGGAAGGAGTTGAAAACAAAGACCTTCTTGAAGGAAAAGAAGGACTCTTTGTTGGTTATCTAGGTCGAATGAGACGCAGCTGAAGAGAGATTAGTCACCTCGCCATGTTGCTTGAGGTAACTGAGTTTAGCGCCGCCGGCCTTGATAAAGACATGCAAGGCTGTTGAAGGAAAGACTAATAAGGTCAGAGCAGGGATGACCTCAGCCTCCAGCCTAACTGAAGATGAAGACCCTTCTTTGAAGGAAGAAAAAGGTGGAGGAGACAAAGACGAAGACCTAGAGTAGGTTAGATGTTAGGACTGTAGTTCAGCAAGAACTCAGTTGTAACTGTAATCACTCCCCAATTTGTTATCTATAATAACAAGTTGTTGGTTATTAAAGGTACTCTTCAGTTATTGATCTCACTTGATGACAACCATCTCGTTGTCTAAGTTTGAGGTCAATCTTTTAATTATTTATCTTGTGCTAACCCCTTTCCTCTTATAGACTAGAATTGAGTTTTTCTTTTAATCTTCTTGGTATCAGTTAATGGTATCAGTTAGGAAAGATAGGTGATGTTAGTTTGGAGTTTTGGCATCATCAAAAAGAGGGAAATTGTTGGGAAAATTAGTAAAATGTTTCGAATGATACCAAAACCCCAACTGACCCCAACCGAGTAGATGAATGCTTTAGTATGAACTTAGCTAAAGCATGAAGAACAAATTCTCAGTTGTCATCGAACTGAGGGGTCACTCCGATTTTGATGGACTACTCTGTAGACCGCCAACTCTTCGTCTAACGTGGAGAGAACCTTCAGGTTCATCTGACACTGAGAGTATTTCCCTTTCCTAATATTCTCAATGCCTATTAGGACCTATGTGAATCTCAGCTCCATCTTGTCGATGGACTCCCCGGTTAGCTGAGAGAAGTTCTCGTACTTCTAACAAGCTAAGGTGAATTTGTTCTCCTTAATCTCGTCAGAGGCTTCACAGAGTACAACTAAGGCTTCCCATATATATTTTGCTGTGAAGCAATTGATAATCTTCGGCAAGTAGGCTTTGCCAACTGTGGAAGAGATGACGCTATTGGCGATGTCATTTAGTTGCGCGATGTCTCTTTATTCCTTGGTGTACTGGTGAGCGCCTTTGGGTTCATCCTTTCATCAACATCTCTCTTTCCTCTGGAGTGGTTGAAAGGACCAACACTAACTGAGTCACTTGGATGAGACCATTTTCTATGGTCTCCACATCATGTGGCAGTCAGCGCCATCTTCAAGCAAAACTTCCACTTGGGATAATAATCTACGGAGAACTACGGTAAGCTTCCTAGAAATGTTGGGTTCATCTTTCCTGTACACCACAAGAGACAGATACAAAAATATTCAGCAGAATGCACTAATTAATTTCAGAAGAGATCTGTTCAGTTGACCACAGAAAAATATACTCAACTCACACCTTGTGAATCAGAAACAATAGTCTTTTGAACCACTGCTCTGATACCACTTGATGGTCCCGGTAATGAGTATCTGGTGTACAGGGGAAAGAATACACCAATAGCATTTTTCAATTGCTTAACTCTTTTCACTAGTTATACTGCTCAGGTCAGTTGGCTCGACAACTGGAAAAGTCAGTCGAAGCTACTCTACAACTGAGTTGCTCAGTTGGAGCTGATCACACAGTTGGCAACACAGCTGGCTCCTATGCTTGAAGTTCAGCTGTATGCACCAACTCGTTAAAAAACTAAAACCTTTGTGAAAGGGGAAGGTTAAGTTCCCAAATTAGTGCAGTTTGATAAATGCAATATGTATGCATATGTTGGGTCAGTTGGTTAGGTATACTGAATTTAAGATACTAAATGTAAAATGCAGAAAGTAAGTACATAGTATTTTAATGTGGTTCAGAGATCGACCTCTTACGTCCACGACTTTCTTTTTGGGGAAGTAATCTACAGCTTAAGCGGGCTTAACAAAGGCCCCACTTAGATTACGGGTTCCAAGAAAACCTAACCAGTTCCATTACGTGTTCGAACAAGACCTTACAACACTTTTCTGGGCAAGTGCACAACCTAGTCTTAGATTTCGGGTTCTAAGGGACCTGTTCTTGGGTTCCGGGTTCCAAGTGACCTGGTATTGGATTACGGGTTCCAAGGGACCTCAAGTTGGAGTTTGGGGATTTCCAACTAGGAAGCCTACAACACTTAGGGAAGTGGAGGCTTCAATCTAAGACAATAAACTCGATCTCTTGAGAGAGAGTCTGTTGGAACACAAATCACGCAAGAACCTAATATCTAGACTCAATCAAAGAATGGGCTTTTTGAGAGTCTAGAGGGAAGAACAGGAGGATGAGTGAACACTCTACTGCAACTGGTCTTCTCCAGAGGTCTTTTTGCTGAGGAGAGAGGTGGTCGGCTGCTGCTGTGACTTCACCTTTTTCTTTTCTCTCAACTCTTCTATTGTGATGATTTGCATCACTGAGCTTGGATATGGAGACCTCTATTTATAGAGGAAGGTCTAATTAGCCGTTGGACCTCAGCTAAAAGTATGGCACTCCACCTACTTTACTGGAAACTTTCCTAAAATGGTAAATGCGACCTTTACTTTTGCACATCGTTGTTGTCGGCCCATTTATGGTAAGTTTTCCAGCTGATTTGTGCTCCCGAGTATATTCAAATCTGGACTGCAACTTCTCTGCCTTCAGCGTCTTCAAAATCTTCTCTTCTCCGGTTCACGACGTCTAACTTCGACACAACTTCTCTTCACGCTTTAGCCGTATGCCTTCAGCTGCGTAGGTCAATTGAGGAGTCAACTGAGCTGCTGTCCAACTGAGTCCGTGCTTCAGTTGAGGTTGATGTCTTAACTGATCTTGAGTCTCAGCTGAGTCTGGACCTCAGCAGAGTCTGTGATGAGATCGAGACAAGCACTGAGGATTTGAATCCGGAGTTGTAGCTGAGAGGTCCAGTGACGAGATTAAGAGCCAAGAAGCTGCAAGGTTACTTCCAATGCTATGTTGGAAAGAAGTTGGAAGATGATGGAACTGATTTCAAGCAGTCCAAGTTGGTGACAATATTGAGCATCGAGGAGCTCGATTGAAGCCATGGCAAAGTCATTCCTTGCTGATTTAATTAGTTGTTTTATTTATTTCCAGTCTATTATTTCAGTTGTGGTTTTATTTATTTAGCAGGCCCAATTATCACAATCTGTTTAAGTGATATTGGACCCAGTAGTTATTTTATTAGCCCAAATCGAATTCTAGACCCAAAAGCACTTGAATTTTCGTGCCTCTAACTTATTTAATTAGGGATTTTTGTAGATTGCAGACAGACCGGAATTGAATGAAATAGCAGTTTACGCTTCTTCCCGTCTCAAACACAAATCGGTTCTTTTGTAGAGTTTGGTTCTAGAGATTCCAGACTTGAAATCTTTTTTCTCGTTCGTGATATCTCGTAGTGTCCGGGTTAGACAGCCATTGAAAATTGCTCCATAGACACGTTCCGAGTTCTCGTCGATTCGGGGTTCGTTTCGGGTAAGATTCACCCATCCCTCTCGTTTTTACCATCCCCACGCCTTTCCCCACATTCCCAGCCATCATATACGTTCCCTAGCCTCTCCATATTCACTTCCAAATCTGTCCAATCCCGTTTATAACTGAAAAATCCGATTTTCATCCCGGAAACCTAGTTTAGGTCCGAAAATTGACCACCGAGCCATCTCCCAACTTACCCGTGCGTTTTGGCTGAATTTTGGATATGTTTTTCTGGAATATAGATTGTACTTTTTCCTAAAATTTGAGCTCAATCCGACGTCGTTTGCTAGGTCAATCGATCGAGTCAATTACTAGGGTTCTTCGGTTATAATTTGGGGATTCTGTTAATCTAATTATTGTTCGAGTTTAATGGGTATTTTCAGTCGATAATTAGGGTTTAATTATCATTATTGTTCAGTTGTTTATTGGTTTGAACCATTCCTTTAGTTGTCGTTGTTCGATTCTAAGCTTCCGCAATGCATTGGTCGTATCAGTCTGGGTCTCAGCTGAGTTTGGGCCTCAGCTGAGTTCTTCACGAACTTCCTTCTTTAGTCCGGCTAACTTCTTCTGCTTGAATCCTATAAAGATAAAATCTCAACGATCAAACAGTGAGCTCTAGCTAAGATCAGACTAAAGACATTCATCTACTCGGTTGGGGTCAGTTGGGGTTTTGGTATCTTTCGAAACCTTTTACTAATTTTCCCAACAAGTTTTTTCTCCCCTCTATAAATAGAGGCCTCCCTCCTTACATGAAGTACACTGATCGAGCGCGCAAACTCAAAACGATTGAAGTATTCAAGCATACTCTCAAAGCAAGAACGCAAGTGAAAAAGGATTAGTAGAAACCAAGAGCAGCAAGCTAGTCCCTCCTCCTTGAGTTTCCTTCTAACCTCTTAAGAACCTATTCCTTGATCGAGTCTAGAAGTCTTCACCAAAGTTTCTAAGTAGATTCACTGTAATTGTTCGAGTCTCTAAACCTTAGAATAGATAGCCTCCACTGTAAAGTGTAGAAGGCTCATAGTTGGAAAAACCACCCAACCCCCATTCTGTAGGTCCACTTCGCACCCATAATCGAAGCCTCTAGGTCCCTTAATACCCGCAAACTAAGGCTAGGCTTTAATCTTGCCCTTAAAAGAGTTGTAGGTTTTGTTCGTACCCGCAAACGAACTGTGTAGGCTTATTTGGTGCTCGTAAACCAAACCCAAACATTTGGGAAGTATGCATAAACTTCTCTAGTGGATTACTAGCTCGAAAAGCTAGTCGTGGACGTAGGAGTTCATCTCTGAACCACGTAAAAACATATGGATTTTTACTTTCCATATTTTCAGTTATTTTTTGAGATTCTAACTCACTAACTGCATACAAACAAGTTTTCATAAAACCGCACTAATTAAGTGTTGCGAACTGACCTTTGCCCAAAAGGATTTTCTGTTTAAGTAACAAGTATAAAATTAACCACCATACACTCTTTTAAAACCTCAGTCAGAAAAATACAATTGACCCTCAGTCAAAGAAGTCAACTATATGTATCATGAACTGAGTGATTGCTTTGACTAAGCTATACTGTTGTTGAGCAACTCGAACTGAAGTGTTTGAAAAAGTTTAGAAAAATCTTTACTAGTGTATTCCCCTTCCCCCATACACCAGTTAACTCGTTACTGGGACCATAAACCACTAAAATCCTGCACACGCCAAACACCAAACCAAATGCCACAATACATGGCCAAAACAAGTAAAAACGACAACAAATACACAAAAACTAAGATAAAAAATATAGAAAAATAACACAAATATAGAATAAACAAAAATGTAAAAATAAAGAAATAAGAAGAATCCACAGTTTAAAACTGAACCAAATCGAACCATCATCGAGACGGTTCTTGGTTCTCAATTGGAATCGACGGTTCGATTCCAAAACCAGAACCCTTTGATTCGGTTCAGTTCCAGTTCTTTTGGACACATATAGTCATAAAGCAGAATAAATGGTTTTGATTCCTCGATTGTCTATGACTCCAATTTTATTCACGATCACTATTCAATTTTGTGCGATAATTTCCATTATTTGTATTTTATGCAATGACAATTAATAATAGCCAATGGAAATCTCTTTCTAAGATTTGATTGTTCCTAAAAATCATATGTTTAACAATGGACAACTTTATGTGGCCATTTTAAGAGTTACAAATCATAAAAGCTTGAATATATTGATGTGCTGAAAATGTTGTGCACAAAATAAATCTTTTGTTATGTTTGAAATGTGTATGTTGTATTTGTCACTATTATTCTTGAAAAATATCCTTATTTTGTGCTGAAAATCTAATATATAAACATTATTATTCTTCTTTGTTACCTGAAATTTTATACTACATTACATTTTACTCTTATTCATGTGATTTATTTGTATTACATATTTTTACATTGCATTCTACTGTCACTATGCAATGCACAGGTAACATACTAACTACACAAACAATGAAGAGGGAATACATGAGAATTATGGTTCATCCATCCATTCTCTAAAAAAGTTCATCTATTTTTTTAATTTTTTAGGTAATGATATTTAATTTTTTTTAATATAAAAATGTGCCACGTTGTAATTCCACGTCAATGCGTGTGGAATGAGTCAGCATATATTAACTGTTGTGTTCATAAGAGAATAACAAATGATATAATTATAGTACTTTAAACTCCTACGTCCACGACTAGCTTTTCGGGCTAGTAATCCATTAGAGAAGTTTACACGTACTTCCCAAACGTTTAGGTTTGGTTTACAGGCACCAAATAAGCCTATACAGTTCGTTTGCGGGTACGAACAAAACCTACAACTCTTTTAAGGGCAAGATTAAAGTCTAGCCTTAGTTTGCGGGTACTAAGGGACCTAGAGGTTTCGATTACGGTGCGAAGTGGACCTAGAGAATGGGGATTGGTCAATCGCCCACAGTACTCAGCGAAGCGCAACTCAACGCAGTTGCATCACCACTGGTCCCGAGTCAAGACCAATTACGGGTTATTCCACACGATGTACCGGACTACCCGGAATCAAGTTCCGGCCGGCGTCATTGAGGAGATGTTGGTGAACTCGACGCTGAATGAATGGGCGGCCATGCACGACGAGGCGTTCAAGCATTTGGCGATTTGGAACCTCGTGAAGGATGTGCCCGATTTTTTTAGTTCTTAAGGTTTTTTTTAATTATGTCATTGTATTTCTTATTAGCGTTTTTTTAATTATGTCATTATATTAGGGTTTTTTATAATTATGTTTGTTTTAATTTATTTATGCAATTTAATATAATTTAGTATTAATTATGCAAAAATAAAATAAAAATAAAACAGAAAAAAAAAAGTTTAAATAATAGTGAGCTCGCCACTACAATCCTAGCGAGCGTGCGACCTCGCTATGACGTGGCATGTGAGCGAGCGCGATCGTGGCGATCGTCGTTGCTCACAGCCTAAGGCGTTTGATTCAATTTTCTTAGTTTCAATTGCTTAGTTTATTTATTTGTTTGTTTGTTTGTTTATTTATAGGCGTTGGAATTGAGCTATACATGGATCCATCATAAGAATTTGATATTGGTTAGATTAAGAATTTGATATTATATATTAGTATTTTATGTATTTTTATGGATTAATAATGTAATATATAAGATAAATAAGAATGAAGAATTGTTAGGGTGCCACGTAGTATGAACATAAACTTCGCTATTATATATATTACTAGCGTATAACTCGTCGAAAATCGACGGAAAGTTATATTAATAAAAATTAATAAAATTATTAGATAATACTAATATGTGATAGATTAAGAAAAATATTAGTATTTATTAATTATTTTATGTTAAACAATTCGATTATGAAATCTACTAAACTCGCTTAAAATTTATATGCCCTTGAACACATCTCAAATTCAATTAAAAAGTAATTTTACCACATGTTTACGTCTCAAACCCTTATGATTATGTCTATTAAAAATTCTAAACTAATATAATCTCATTCCCTTTGATAATTCTCAAAGCTCTATTCTTCTACAAAACCGATGTGGGAAAAACTATATCTGTTTCTCAAAGGAAAGCAACTTTTAAGTTGAATCTTTTAGTGTTTTATGAAGAGAAAGAGACACGAGAAGGAACGGGTAGTGAGAGAGAGAGGAGAGATATAGATAGCGAATAATACTGTAGAGGTTAAGATTATCTATAAGAAAAAAAGTGACTATAAATACCCTACATAAGCTCAACATATGATTAAGGAAAAAAAAATAAGTTGAACCACCGCTTCAAAATTTTCCCGTCTAGCCCAATGGTTTTGACCTTGAACCGGCTTATTGACTACAATATTGATTTTATATTATATAAATAATCATCTTCCAAATATATTCACATAAAAATTGGTGATGACATTTGTTTGTTTTTTACTTGAAATTAATATTTAATAATATAAATAACTTCCAAATATATATACAAAAAAATAAATGATGACATTCGTTTTCTTTTTTACCAGCTTCGAGGAAAAAAAATTAACTGAGAATAGAACTTCAAGAATTGTTTTACTATGTTTTATTTAAATGAAAAATTCTCCGAGTTGAGGTAACTGTCGGTTGGTAATTGACTCGTCTACCGTCATAGTCATAGATAACGATTCTAAATTTTAGGAAATACATGAAAAAATAAATAAAATGAAAACTTTAAAATAATAAGAATGAAGAATGAAAATGTATCGCGTGAGATCCCGAGTTGAGGTACCCGTTAGTTGGAAATTGGTCCGTCTACCTAATTAATTCACAAATTAGAAATTAATTATTTTTTATCAAATTAAATAAAAAATTATAAGACTATTTCAAAATTTAATTCGGCTAACCAATAAATTAACCAAATTATTTTGGAACCATATATTCGGCCAATTAATAAATTAGTTCTCTAAAAAATTTAATTATTTATTCGGCCGATTAATAAATTGACCAATTAAATTAAAATAAATCACAAAAATATACTCCCTCTGTCCCATTCTACTTGTCTCATTTGAGTCGGGCACGAAGATTAAGAAAAAAAAATAGATATAAAAGGTGTGTTTTGTGTAGTAAATAAAGTGATATAAAATATTTTTTAATTGATAAAGTAATATAAAGTGTTTTTGAAGTGACATAAAGTGATATAAAGTGGTTTTGAAGTGATATAAAATGAATAAAGTGACTTCTTAATTATTTTCTTAAATCAAAAGTGAGACACCAAAAATAGAAAGTGAGACAAGTAAAACGGAATAGAGTGAGTAGTTATTTATTCGACAGATTAATAAATAAATTGGTCAAATAAAACTTGTGTAGCTAAAGATGAGAAAATACACATTGATGAAGTTTCATTTAGTTTTATTGAATTTTTTAGATGAAAATCTTTGTTTTCTAATTCAATTTGGTAAAACCATTATTTATTTTTTGTGATTCATAACTGAAGTGTAAAAACCTGTTATTTTCATTTCTTTTATATAAACGACCTTATTATTTGCTTGTTTAATATTTTATTTTTATTTTAGTTTGTTTTATTACTTCTTTCTCTCTATGTGATATTGATTGACTAATAATTTCATTTAGTATTATTTGAAAATATGTTTCCATTACTAATATTAATGAATTATTTGCAAAAAACTATAATTGATTACTTGAAATATCTAAGTCTATATTGGATTTTGTATTTCCTTTGATTGTACAAAAGTTTTATTCATATATTATAATTCAATTGTATGTATAAAAGTTAAATAAAAATTATCTATAGATACAAAAGCTTATTAATTTGTAACAATATATAATGTTGCTATTTTAATTGGAAAGTACATTAAATGTCTAATTCAATGTATAAAATGTATTTTCGTTTAGGTTTAATTAAGTTTAAAGAAAGTGAGAAAAAATATGAAAATATTAATTTTAAATTTATTATGTTGAATTAAAATTCATCAAACTCAATTGGAAGGCTAATTGAATAAAATAATTCTTGTTTAAATTGGAATGGACAAACTATTTTTAAATACCTTTTGATAAAAGATAGAAGTTTTTTGCACTCTTTTATAAGAGTATAAGTTTTCTATACCAAAATCACTTAAAAGACTAAAATACCCTTAATTTTAATTAACAAATAAGAAAACACAAAAAAAATTAAAAACCCCTATCTATTATCGGTCCCCCACTCTCCTCACATTCTTGAGCGTACCGAGCAGCCGATGCATCACCTGTTAGGGCAATCGTTTGACCTTATACCCCACCAAAGCGAGCCACCAATACAGTCGTGGGGGTATCAGCCTGACCACCACTAGCAGCAGCCGATGTTCTTCGGCTATAGCACTAGTCCGCTGCATCGGTATGACCCTCCGACATACCAGTCTCCAATGTTTCAACCTCCTATCTAGCAGCAGCAGTCAGTGTTTTCAGGCGACGGCAGCAGCAGTCACTTTCAGTATGATCAGCAGATTCCTTCTACTTCAGCTCCTACTGACGAGTACACCCCACATGAGCAGCAGATTCCCTACCAGTCTGAGTTCCGGTAGGAGCAGCCGTTTTTTCCTACTGTTGAGGACACCACACACGAGCAGCTCAGACGGTCAGTGTCACCCATGGGCATTCAGTGGTCGTCATCCTCTGAGAATTCTCATAAGTTTGATTATAAATTGACGGAGCAAGACGAGGTTCAAGGCCGTCGTAGGACGAAACCGTGTGCCGCTTTGAAGACGCCTTATGTGGCCATGACTCCAAAGAATATGAAAATGTTGAAATCTATGTACAAGAAGCATAAACAATTAGGAAGCGATGCTACAGTCACAATTCAGTCGATAGGCACGAGGTTGTACAATCTGTTTTCGAGCGTTTGGAGGATAGTCGACAAATGATGTGGGCAAAGGTACAATTCTATCTTTGTTACAATAATTTACAACTTATTTGTAATAATATTATTTATTAACTAACAATATAAATAACACTGCAGGAGATGGATTTGTACCTTATCTACATGCCACACAAGGTAAAAAAAATTGATCGGTTGACAGCTGATGGAGTATGTGAGGCAACCACTATTGTAGTCGGCACTCACTTATTTGTAAGTATTTATCTTCGAGTAATGTAAATATTGATTATATTAATGTACTCTTCAATTTATGTCAATCTTTGTTGTATTACTAGAACCATTTGAACAATGGGTGGAATAAGTTGTACCCTCTTGATGCTACTATTGGGAGGAGAAAGAAACCTGAGAAAGGGATTAAAATGTATCATCATTGGCAAGTACCTCAGTATCTTATACAAATGGTTGATGGCAGAGAAAGTCCCGACGCCATGGCTTGGTGGAATGCTAAACATGCAAGTTAATTACATTTTAAAGTAAATATTTTATTTTCTAGTTTGCTATATTTTTTTAACTATAGTTTAATTGGTTCTTCTCATGTACATGCCATGTAATACCCCAGACTTTTTCTACAGTCTTTAAAAATAAAAGTTAATAATAATTATGGCTTTGCACGCCTAAGATCATGAATTTCAATTCTAAGATTTGCGGTGAAATCCGTTTCAGGAAATAATTTCCAGAAGTCGGACGAACGACTACTGTATTAGGATTTTTGCGTCCGTTAATTTTTTCGCCCGAAAACTCGAAATCAAATTCCGTCATAATTTACTTTCACTTTTTCTTCGAGAAGAGTTTACCGGAGAAAGTTAATTTTTATGATTTTTCGGACGAATTTTGGACTATGACGTCTCGACTTTCTCTCGGATTTTGAAAAACGAATTAGTTTTTCCGAGTACGTAAATTATTTCCAATCTAATGGACGAATTAGATTTCGTCAATTCCTTAACTATGTCTCGACTTTTAAAACGACGTTTAAGAGCCGGAAACGAGATTTTAGCATCTAATTTTCCCTCGCCAAACGCAAACTTAACGAGTCACTATGCTTGTTAGATATTTTTCTTAGCTTTGTGAGTCACCATAGTGACTCACCATCCCTCTCTCCTTCTCCCCTATTACCGCCAACCTCCCCCTCCATTCTCTCTCTCATTTTCTTCTTTCCATCATTGAAGGAGTTCAAGCTTTTGCAAGATCCAAGTTCATAAGTCATTCAATCATCCATCGATTTTCATTCTTCTTTCATTAATCATCAAGGTAATCATCTCCTCCATTGATCTATCCAATTGGAATTCCTTTCTTTTCATTTTTTTTCTTGAGGACCGATTTTTATGATGATGATGTAGTAGTTGATTTAAGTTTTAATATGCAATTAGATGTATAAGGGAGTGATTCTATGGTTTAATTGAAAGAGGAAATCAAGAACCCTAAAATCTAGTTATTACCGATTTTTAGGGAAGAATTGGGGCTTTGTTCGTGATCAATTTCTTTGTCGATTTAATGATAGATTAGTGTTCCTTATGATGTTAATTAACTCTATGAAATGTTTTAGATTTTTCTAAAAATAAAATGTGAAACGTAAGAGACGAAGGAGGCTCGATTTAGGATAGTAAATGTGTTGATATGCTCGATTTAGATATACGATGCATGAGGATGAATATATATTAAATTGAGATTTTTCTAAAAATAAAACGAGAAATGTAAGAGACGAAGATGTGTCGATAAGTCGAAGCTCGATAACATTTTGATAATATGATTTGCATGTTAGTAATGCTCGTTAGATGATAATCATTGCCGTAAAATTTGAATGAAAACGGAGAACGTAAAATTTTACGTAAGAGACGAACGACGGACGATAAGTCGAGAATAGATAATGATATGAGGATGTGAATTGCGTATTTATGATCTTTGATGGATGATGGTCCCGATACGAGTTACTGGTGTATGGGGGGGATACACCAGTTAGGATTTTTCAACTTTCGAAAAACTTAATACTTGAAAACAACTTCAATTGAGTGAGAGGACTCAGTTGGGATCTCACAGCTGAGTAAGCAACCTCAGTTGGAAGATTGGTGTTGTCTGGAATGTGGTGGAAAATAAACTCATAAAATCAAACTCACGCTTTTATGCACGGTTGGTCAAAACCAAAACTGTTGATGTGAAAGAATGCAGATTGTATGCGGTTAGATTGTCAGATGAGATATGCAAAAAAATGACTTAACACAAAACAACACGACACACAAGATTTACGTGGTTCGGAGAGAACTCCTACGTCCACGGGGAGATGTGAGTCCACACACCTCAGTCCAAGTTCTTCTGGACAGATCCACTCAACTTACGCAGGCTGAGCAACCGTTACAGTTTAGTTTGCGGGCACTAAACAGCCTAAGTCAAGTTTGCGGGTACTTGACGACCTAACTACTCAATTATAGGAAGAGTAAGGTCCTAGCACACTTTTTAGGGTGTGAGAAAGGGTAGGATTTCCAACTACAGCTCGATCAATAATGAGAGCTGGATCTAAGGCTTGAACGAATAAACACTCAACCTAAGATCAAAAAACGGTTTCGAATTCTAGGAACCCTCAGCTACTAATGTTCTCTCAAATTGGAACTCTCAGCTGCTGATGCTCTTAGATGATGATGTTGTAGATTTGCTTTGATTACTCTCGAGAAAGCTCTTGAATTTTTTTCGTCGTCTATGTGTCTATCTGCATGTCTCAATCTCGAATGAGAGGATGCCTCTATTTATAGGCGGAGAGAATCAACTAGCCATTGGAGGAGCAGTTGATCTCTGATCGGTTGAAAGTGATGGCTTGTCTCTCATCTCTGCAGACTTTCCCGATATGGCATCTGTGCTCTTCTGCTTTCCATCTGAGACAGCCTTGTGTTGGGCCAGATGGGGTAATGACTGAACGGTCAAACCCTCATGTGACTTCCTTTTGAAATTCAAATCTTTGACAGTCAACTTCGGTTTATCGATTGAACGTCTTGACCTTCATCTGAGTGATTTTCAGCTGATGTTCCGATCTGTCGAGTTCTCAGCTAACTTTGAACTTCAAAACAGTTGAACTCCTTGTTCAGATTCTATAACTAAGGTTCTGAAACTGAACCCTCAGTTGTCTTCCACTTCTTTACTCAGTTGGGTTTGAACGCCTTGTTGCCATCTTCAGCTGGAGACCTGTAAAGATAGAATCTTAACTTTGCTCAAACAGCGAGCCTAAATTCTAACATTAGGTTCTGGCAACATCTACTCGGTTGGGGTCAGCCGGTTTTGGAATTCATCAAAACTTATACTAATAAATTTCCCAACAATTTCCCCCTTTTTGATGATGCCAAAACCACTTACAACTTGAAACCACTACTGATCTAAACCACTAACTTATCTAAAATCTCAGCTGAAATTCTAGACAGTCTATAAGATAAAACATCAAAGGGTTAGCACAGTTATAACATGAAATTGAAAGACTTTGTGATTCAGAGCTTGGACAATGAGGAATTGTTCATCAAGGTGAATCGTATTATATACTTTGAAGTTTTTGTTACAACTGAAGGTTACAAAGTTAGGCGCAAAACATAGAAAGATACAACAGTTGCTTCAAAAACTACAACATCCAAAAACATTATCAGCTCAAAAACTTTGACAGCTCAGAAATACTGTTGACCGTACTTGTTGAAGATACAGTTGAAGATCTCCTTCTTCGCTTCCGACTCAATCCCAGTGTTGACGCCATGCCAAAAACATTATCAGCTCAAAAACTTTGACAGCTCAGAAATACTGTTGACCGTACTTGTTGAAGATACGGTTGAAGATCTCCTTCTTCGCTTCCGACTCAATCCCAGTGTTGACGCCGTGTTCCTTGCATACTTGCCTCGCCTCAGCCAAGATCGTATTTCTATTTGGCGTGCTTGTGCCTTTGATCATCGGAGGGCGGTATATGCACTTCTTTGGAACTGGAACAGTGTTGGGATCAAGCTGAGCATTCAGCATAGCTCGCTTGAACTGACTAAACATTCCAAGGTCTCCAGATCTGAGTTCCCACAGAGCTTCCTTGAAGGCTAGCCTTGGGTCTTCAGTCGAGTAGACTTTCCTGTAATAGAAGTCATTGACGAACTCATGCTTGAACTGTTCCCAGTCATCGTTCCACTCCACATTCATCCACTTGTCAACATGTGGGTATCGAGACGGGAGCGGAGCGTTCTTCTGCAGCTGATGCGTCGACTTTCTAGCCTTAGCCTTCATCTGGTGCTTGTTCATTCTTCGCACACTCCGGCTGGCTTTGTTTCTGTCGACATTCTTCTCCACCTTGGCGAGCTCCTTCTCGAACTTGGCCACCTTCTTGGCCTGATCGGCAGCGAACTTCTTGATCCAAGAGGGATTCAAGTACTTCTCCTTAGGCACCTCCATAGCTTTGGCAGCTTCGATATAGTCTTCAACGGATATCCCGTCAAGTTCTGCATCGAGCTCGGCTGTGAGCTCGGCTACGAGGTCGTGGGAGACTTCCAGTTCGGGCTGCGACCCTTCAACTTCAGCTTCAGTTGGCACTCCTTCTCCTTGCTGGAGAACAGCTTTCCCTTGTCCATCCCCAGCTGCCGGCTCCTTGTCTTCCCCAGCTGCTGGCTCCTTGTCTTCCCCCTTTTTGGCATCATCCAAAAGGGTGGCAACAGTGCCATCCAGAGAGGTCAACTTAGCTTCAGCTTGTTGAATGCGGGAAAACAGCTCATCAACAGCGTCCTTCTCTTCCACCTTCTTCGCCAACTCCAAGTCTTGGCGCTCCTGCTCAGCTCGATGCACAGCTGCAAAGGTCGCAGAGACCTCTTTGTGGAGGGAGACGAACTCAGCTCGGAAAGAGGCGAACTGAGCCATCCACTCCTGGTCCTGAGTCTGCTGGGACTTTGCGAGGTCAGATTCAGCAACGGTCTTGAACACGTTGAAATCCGAGCTGAGGCTCTGAACGGCCTTCCTTAGAGCCGAGACCTCCGAGCTGGAAGAAGTGGAGAGATCTTCGAGCTTGTGCTGCAGAGAAGAGGAGAGGTGATCTAGCTGATTCTTCAGGCTGGCATTTTCTGCCATCAGCTGCTGCATCCTGTCAGCTTCTTCCTCCTTGCCCAGGTGGATCTTGGACAGCATCTCCGTCCTCAGCTGGTTGACCCTCTCCGAGATCAGCTCGCAGATGACGTCGGTTGAGAGAGCTGGCTGATCGGAGGGTCCGGGCAGGAGCGGTGGTTGTGGCTGGGCAGCAGACTCCAGGACAACCATGGCAGATCGGCTGGCGAGGTAGGCCTTGAGCTTGTCTTCTTCTCTCTTGGCCGCCTCATCAGCTGTGTCGACGTCGTCCATGCAGGAGGCATTTTTGGCGAGCATGTCATCAAGAAAGTGAACAGCTTCAGGGTTGTTGCACAGCTCCCTGGTGTCTGTCCCTTCTTGGATGCTTTTGTCCAGACGTCGTCGGAGCACAGCCACCTTTTGGTTGTAAGCCACCTCCAGGCTTTGGTAGTCGAAGTACTCCCTCAGGTTGGACTCTTCGACCTTTAACTTGTCCCAGCCATGGATCCTGAGGGTCTCCTCCTTCACGTACCAGTAGCTGAATATGACATTGAATTGGTATAGAAGCTCCGTCCCGAGAACAGAGAAAATGGGCATCGATGTTGCCTCGGGGAACATACCAATCAGCTTGCGGAAGCAGTAGCTGAGTCTTCCTTCATATTCAGCCAGGATCGCCTGACGGTTGGCTTCTTCATCGATGTGAGGGGGGTCGATATCGAAGGTTAAGGGTTCGATGGTTTCATCAACGTTGGCCGAAGAAGTGGTCACAACGTTGGCATCGAGCGAGAGGCTCGGAATATCTGACTGAGGACCAGTTGAGAGAATCGGATCCTCTTTGGATGGAGAGTTGGCTGGCTAGAGGATTTCTTCAGTCACAGGTGGGTTAACCTGGCTGGTATCAGCTCTAGACCGACTGTCGTGGGACTCCTCAGATGAAGAAGAGTCATCTGAGGAGGAGCTGGCATCCACCACTTGGATCTCCACGTCTCCACCTGCCTCCTCAGCCACGTCCTCCTGGCGAGGTTGAAGAATAAACCCAGCTGGGTCAACCAATTGACTGGATTCGGTTGACTCCTTCTCCTCAGCCGGCTTGACTACCACTGGACTTGTTGTGGATGGTTTAGCCGTTGGCTGGATGATTCTTATCCTTGGCCTCTTCTGCAGAGGTTCCTCCTCTTCCTCCTCTTTCTTCTTCCTCCTCAGCTACCTCTTCCAGCTGGCGCTTCGCCGACTTAGTCCTCGAAGGGCGACGAGCAGCTGCCTCCACAGCTGGCTTGGGGACACCCTTAGGGGTGTAGACAGCTTCTACAACATCCCTGGCCTTCTTGGCTGAGGGGAACAGTGACAGCTTGCTGACTGGAGTGTCCTCACTCCCTTCCCATGTCAGCGGCAGACCCTTTGTGGCTTGGAGAATGAGGGCTGATATCTTTGTCCCGAAGTTGAGAGTCCCCTTGACACTCAACAGAACATCCCCGGACTCAGCTGTCGTCTCGGATATCTTCTGCTTCTCCGACACCAGCTGGCTCTCTATATATCCCAACCAGTCGACCTGGTGCATCTCTTCCAGGGCCTTCTGCTGCTTGAGCTTAGGACGGCTGATGTCCCCGAAGGCTCCACCATATGCGAAGATGCATTTGGAGATTACATCGAAAAGAAGTCGGTGCTCCGGCTTCAGCTTTGTCCTTTGCATGCTCCCCTTCAATGGTTCGGGAACAAGAAGAATGGTTTGAAGGAAGGCATCAGCTTCCTTGTCAGAAAAGTTCCCCACCACGTCTGTGGCTTCACGATTTCTGGGGATGAGCTTCTCCAGCTCCTTCGACACCTTTATCTCCACAACGGAGTCTTCTACTGTTCGGGAGGTTCTGTGGCGTTGCTTGCACGGGATGATCGTGACAAGCCCGTCATTTGCGACTCGTTGCAGATTCCGGTAGAAATGTACGATCTGCTTCTTGAGCAACAGGGCCGGAGAGAGGGTGGCCCAATCAAGCAGATGGTGGTCGGAGAGGATGGTGGCGATTGGAGCGAGCTCAGGCGATGAGAGAGCCGCTTTGGATAAAATTTGTTCGAAATGAATCTTCGACATCACCATGTCGAACGATTCCTGGAACGTTGCAGGCTCTGAGGAAACCATCTTTTTAGAAGCTTTTGACTTGGGCGCCATCTGGAGGAGATATATATGCAAAGAAAGAGTGAAAGACTTTACTGGAAATGGCGAAACAAGATTTGAGAAGATGATGAATAGTGAGTAAAGATATGCACGAAAAGAGAAGGTAAGGATCACTTCCTGATTTGCCATATTATATAATCTTTGACTCGGATAAAATCAACGGCTGGGGTTAAATCGCGCGAATCTATTAACGGCTGTGATTTCGCGACTGTTGAGTAATTTTGACTGATATACCACGCGCGCGAGTGAGAAGGTGAATAGTTTGAGGTATCAGCCCAGTCGCACTATAAAGTAAGGCTATAGGTGTTCAGCCAGACTTTACATTAAATGCGATATGATGGCTTGTTTATTCTAGCTGACATGTTCAGGAATGTTTGAATTTATTTCAAACATTCTCATTTAATATCATAACACCTTCAGTCATAAATGATACCTGCCAGCTGATGTCTGAATCAGCTGTGTTCATTTGTTGAATTCCTCAGTTGCCGCATACCATCAGCTGACTCGAGTTCGTCTGTTCAGCTGACGTCTGTTCCATTGTTGCAGCATACCATCAGCTGACTCAAGTTCATCTCCTCAGCTGACGTTTGATGTCCTCAGTTGGCAATTCGTATCTGATATTCCCTTTTCAGCTGAGCTTCCCCCTTCATCTGAGCTTCCCCCTTAAGTCGATATCCGATTCTTCAGTTCGGATGAATCCTTATCAGCTCGGATGACTCTTCTGCTCAGATGACTCTTCAGCTCGGATGAGTTTTTAGCTCGGATCCAAAAGTCCTAGAAGATCACACAGCATCTTGAACCGGGCTTCAGGAAGAGGTTTGGTGAGGATGTCAGCTCTCTGAATCTCAGTTGGGATCTTCTCCATGGACACATCCTTCTTCTCAATATGATCTCGGATGAAGTGATGACGAATATCGATATGCTTAGTCCGAGAGTGATGAACAGGGTTTAGAGAGATAGCTATGGCACTCGAGCTATCACAATGTATGGGAACCTGTCAAGTTGAGACTTCATAATCTCTCAGCTGCTGCTTCAGCCACAATACTTGTATGCAACAGCTTCCGGCAGCCATGTACTCTGACTCGGTTGTCGAAGTAGCAACACACGCTTGTTTCTTGGAGAACCATGAAACCAGCTTGCTTCCCATGAACTGGCAGTGTCCAGAAGTAGACTTTCTGTCCAACCGATCTCCTGCTAGGTCGGCATCTGAGTATCCAGTCAGCTGGATATTGTCATCAGTTGGGTACCACAATCCAACATTGACAGTTCCCTTCAGATACTTAATGATGTTCTTTGCTGCCAACATGTGTGCTTCTCTTGGTTGGACTTGAAAACGAGCACACACTCCAACTGCGTATGAAATGTCTGGTCGGCTGGCAGTTAGGTAGAGCAGCGAACCGATGATCCCTTTATACTGGCTGGCATCAATGAGCTTTCCCTCAGCTCCTGGTTCGATCTTCCAGTTCGTGTTCATAGGGATCTTGGTTGTCTTACTTGTCTGCAATCCGAACTTGGTGATGAGCTCCGTTGTATATTTGGACTGGTTGATGAAAATCCCTTCAGGTGACTGCTTCACTTGTAATCCAAGGAAATAATTCATCTCGCCCATCATTGACATCTCGAACTTTTCCTTCATAAGATCGGAGAATTTCTTGCACAGCTCCTCCGACTTGGACCCGAAAATGATGTCATCGACATAAATTTGCACGACAAGTATATCTTCTCCAACTTTGATGGTGAACAGAGTTTTATTAACTGAACCTCGTTTGAACCCCGAGTCCAGAAGAAATCCACAAAGAGTGTCATACCATGCTCTTGGTGCTTGCTTTAGACCATAGATAGCTTTCTTCAGCTTGTACACTCTTCCATCTCCAGTCTCAAAACCAGGAGGCTGTTCAACATATACATCTTCTTTTATATCTCCATTGAGGAATGCACACTTCACATCCATCTGATATACTTTGAACTTGTGATGTGCGGCATAAGCTAGAAAGATCCGGATGGCTTCAAGCCTTGCAACTGGTGCAAAGGAATCTTCAAAGTCAATTCCTTCTTGTTGGCAGTATCCTTGAGCTACCAACCTTACTTTATTCCTCACAATGAATCCAATGGCGTCTCTCTTGTTTTTGAAGATCCACTTTAGTCCAATCACCTTGACACCATTTGGTCTTTCTACCAACTCCCATACACAGTTGCGTAGAAACTCATTCAATTCTTCTTGCATGGCTGTTGTCCAGTGGACACAATTGAGAGCTTCCCCAACATTCTTCGGTTCTGGAACATCAGCTACATAGCAATAAATCATGGCAACATCTCCAGCTTGCTCGAACTCCTCTAGAACTGCCAATTCCTCAGCATATTGGGCATAAGTGTTGGATTCTTCCTCGGTTGATTCTGGATTTACAACTCTGCTCCGTGTGCGCACACCCTCGGTTGGATCTCCGATGATGTCGTTGGTGGAATGAACTTTATACCATCTTCGGTTGCGTCTTCCTTCTTCTTCCAACAGTGGCTGTTCAGACATCTGAGTTGGAGTCTTCAGAGCTGGTGATTGATCAGCTGTTGAGTCTGGATCCTCAACATTTACAATAGATTGAACTGAGTTCGGTTGGGCATCGGATGCTGATGCAGTTGGAGGGACATCAGCTGAAGTTCCCCCTAGGGACGAGCTGAGGTCTTCGCATTCATCTTCAGAGGAGTATGGGTCCCCATCCTCAGTTGCCCATACCAGTGGTTCAGCTCGATTCTTTTTCCGAAGAGCTTGCGATCTGGTGAGAACTGGTAGAACAGCTGGATCCGCGTGTTGTTCCTTTACCTGTTCCCTGCACTCGAAGGTAGATTCATCAAAACTAACATGAGGTGTTATTTCCACAACACGAGAGCTGTTGTTGAAAACTCTATATGTCTTGATCCGAGCTGCATATCCAAGAAATATGCCCTTCGAAGCTTTGGCATCAAAAGTTTTCAACTGAGTCTTCCCATTGTTGTGAATATAACACTTAGATCCAAAAACACGAAAATAAGAAATATCTGGCTTTCTGCGTCTCCACAGCTCGTAGGGCGTCTTTCCCAACGGCTTGGTGAGAAGAGATCGATTCTGTATGTAGCATGCTGTGTTGATCGCTTCAGCCCAAAATCTCTTAGGCAGTGCTGAGCTCGCTAACATGGATGTGGCTGCATCCTTTAGAGTTCTATTTCTTTGCTCAGCTACGCCATTCTGTTGTGGAGTACGCGCGGCTGATGTCTGATGGGTTATGCCATTCTTTTCGCAATACTTGATGATGGTTTCATTTAGAAACTCCGTTCCACGATCTGATCTGATAGATATGATCTTCATCTCTTGTTGGTTCGATATCCGATCCATCAGCTTGGGCAGCTCATCTCGGGTCTCACTTTTGTGGTGCATGAAGATGGTCCACGTATATCTTGAGTAGTCATCAGTTACAACCAATGTATATTCGTTTCCATTAATGCTTTTTGGTGTAACTGGCCCGAAGAGATCCATGTGGATCAGCTGTAACACTCGGTCAGTTGAAGGAGTTGACTTCAACCGGAAGGAGGTTCTAGCGAGCTTTCCCAGCTGGCATGCACTGCAGATGTGTGTTGTTGAAAACACTCGGTTAGGTATGCCTCTTGCATGTTCTTGTCTGGCAAGTCGGTTCATCATCTTGAAGTTCAGATGGTTGAGCCTTTTGTGCCACAGCGAGCTCACATCCGAACTGCTCTTTGACAACAAGCAAGTGTCAGGGAGGCTGCTGTTCCAGTCAGCGTAGTATACATTCCCTGTTGGAGATCGATTTCCCAACAATATCACCTGCTTTGATCCGACATCTTTAACTCTGCAACCCTGTGCATCAAACTTGACAGAGAACCCATTATCACAGAATTGGCTGATGGAGAGCAGGTTATGCTTCAATCCATCAACAAAAGAGACATTAGAAATTGAAACATGATTGGTTTCAAGGGTACCGTAACCTCTGGTATAACCTTTTGAGTTATCACCAAAAATAACTGATGGACCTTCTTTCTCCACGAAACTTCCAAGCAAATCCTTCAGATTTGTCATGTGTTTCGAGCATCCACTATCCATCACCCACATTGTTGTAGACACCTTCTTCTTCCTCAGCTGTTTCTCCTGTACCTGCAAGGAGAAACTCGCTTAGGTCCCCAATTTCAGTTGGGTCCTGGAGGGTTAGAACCAGTTCCCGTTGGAACCGTGCGTCGCTTTTCTCTGTACACTCGAATAGCCTTGTCATTCCAAATGATCTGCCCATTTTCATCAATTATAACAACACCCCGGTTATCCTTAGGCTTGTTGTTTGAAAAGATGCTCTGTTTCTTGGGAGGAGTTGGATTTCTCCCATGTTGGGATTTAGGAGGTGAGGCTTTCCCCCTGTTTTGATGGCGATTCTTATCCTGTTGAGTTTGTCTGTGATGTCGGACGCCATTGTGGAATCTTCTTGGCTGATTCTGATTCCATTGCCTTCGCTGTTGACGATAGCTGTTCATGCCCGGATGTTGATTCATGTTGTGGCATGAGTAACCATAGCTGTCGTAACTTTTCCACATAGGTTGACTCTGTTGGAACCTCTGATTGTTGTGGTGATGGAACCGTTGTTGATTATGTCGGTTCTGAGCTTGGATATGTTGTCGATTTTGAGCTTGATTGCGACTCCGACGTCTCCGGTTCCTCCGTTGAGTCTTGGAACATTCCCCCTCGGTTGTAGACTCCAGGGACTGTTTCGTTGGTGCTCCATCTGCAGCTCCTTTGCCTTTCTCAGCCGTAGTTACCTTTATCGGTTGTGAGGGTGTTTGTTCAGTTGCATACTCAACTGTGTTAGGTTTGGCAGCCATGACTTCCTCAGCCCTGGTGAAGGTAGCTGGTGGAATTCCAGTGTCCTTTGCCACGTCGTATCCGAGTCCAGACACATCATCCGTTTGCCGTCTGTATTTGATGAGATTCTCGATGATCTCGGATGACTGATATAGCTTTGTCAGGTTGTCCTTCTCAGTTTGAAGATCCTTGAGAAGAACAGTTATATGCTCGGTCTGGGCATCTGATGTCTTCATCAGCTGGTTGATCTGAGCCTCTTGCTTGTTCAACTGTTCGTTCTGTGCCTTGATCTGTTCCTTCAACTGTTCATCGGTTGAAGCCTCAGTTTGGTTGGCTGTACTCAGTTGACTTTTCAGCTGGTCAATTTCTTCAGCTTGTCTCTTGATCAGATCGTCCTTTTCGGTTAAGGAATCTTCAAGCTTGGCGAACTGGGCTTGAAGACTCTTAAACTCAACCGACTGCTGATGCAGTTCCTCACTGAGTTCTTGAAAATCATTCCAGGAGGGTTCCAACTCATCGTTCATAGATTCCTGCATGTTAGAAGTATTGGAAGAATTTAAGCGAGCAGGATTAGATTGTACCTCAATATCATCTTGGTCGGTTCCAAGTGCCATGAGGCATTGATCCGGACTGATGACTTTGTTGGTAGAGGTCAGGTCATCCTCATCTTCAGTGTCTGTGAAGATGTCCATATCGTCAGCTGCCTCTTCAGCTACCATGGCCTTATTCTTTGCAGTTTGCTTTGCCCTCAGTGCTTCTCTTTCCTTCTTTGAGAGGTCTGGGCAATCGGCTTTAAAGTGTCCTTCCTTGCCGCATTCGAAGCAACCATTGGTGACTGGCTTCGAACTGTCTCGAGTTCGGCTTGATTTATAGAAACGTTTATATTTGCCGAACCGAGTATCCATATCGGCTAACTTCTTTGACAATGCTGCAATGTTCTGTTGCAGTTCTTCTCTTCTCGGCTCCTTTGCAGTCGTGTCAGCCGACCTGGTTGGCCTTGACGATCTCGACTTTGAGTAGTCAGCTCGGAGGGCAACTGACTTTGATGCTGAGCTGGCGTCCTCAATTCTATTTGTCTGACTTGAGGGCTGCGACCTCCTTCTGTTGACCTTATACTCATTTCCTTTCAAGATTGAGAACAATCTTTCAGTTTCCATTTCACCTAGGTCAGCTCGGCTCTCGTGGATATTTGTGAAAGTATCCCACTCAGCCGGTAGAGCTTGCAACATTTTGAGGTTTATTTCTCTTAGAGTGTATTTTCCTTTCCGGATGGATTGGATTCTTCTGATGATGTCCATAAACCGGAGCTCTAGCTGATCTATAGTCTCATCAGGTCGCAGACTGAAATTGTCAAAATCTTGACATGCATGCGAGAACTTGTTTTCCTTTGTCTCGTCACTTCCTTCACTTAGCGAGGCCAGGATGTCCCACATCTCTTTTGCGGTCTCACACTCCTCTATCCAGGGCAGATAATCTTGTCCAACCGTGGACATTATTGTGCTCTGAGCCCAGATATCCAGCTGGCTCACCTTGGCCTCCTCCGGAGTGTAGTCCTCTGGCTGTTTCTCCACATACTCCACCACTGCATCTCCATCGTTGGGATTTGTGGGAATGCGAAGTATTCTGTCTCGTATGACGATTGGTCCAGATGTGAGAACTTGTTGCATCCTATGATGCTTGGACAAAAGGATCTTCTTCATTCGAGTTCTCCATGATGTATAGTTGACAACGGAGAACATGACTGTGATCTTGTCCTTGACGTCCATCTGCACAAACAAAAACAGGACAACAAAAATGCGAGCAAGAATGCACTAGCGTGAAAAGATCTGTTCAGTTGACAACTGAAGAAAATTCTCGAATTCACACCTCGTGAAACAGAGTCAGCAGTCTTTTGAACCACTGCTCTGATACCACTTGATGGTCCCGATACGAGTTACTGGTGTATGGGGGGGATACACCAGTTAGGATTTTTCAACTTTCGAAAAACTTAATACTTGAAAACAACTTCAACTGAGTGAGAGGACTCAGTTGGGATCTCACAGCTGAGTAAGCAACCTCAGCTGGAAGATTGGTGTTGTGCGGAATGTGGTGGAAAATAAACTCGTAAAATCAAACTCACGCTTTTATGCACGGTTGGTCAAAACCAAAACTGTTGATGTGAAAGAATGCAGATTGTATGCGGTTAGATTGTCAGATGAGATATGCAAAAAAATGACTTAACACAAAACAACACGACACACAAGATTTACGTGGTTCGGAGAGAACTCCTACGTCCACGGGGAGATGTGAGTCCACACACCTCAGTCCAAGTTCTTCTGGACAGATCCACTCAACTTACGCAGCTGAGCAACCGTTACAGTTTAGTTTGCGGGCACTAAACAGCCTAAGTCAAGTTTGCGGGTACTTGACGACCTAACTACTCAATTACAGGAAGAGTAAGGTCCAAGCACACTTTTTAGGGTGTGAGAAAGGGTATGATTTCCAACTACAGCTCGATCAATAATGAGAGCTGGATCTAAGGCTTGAACGAATAAACACTCTACCTAAGATCAAAAAACGGTTTCGAATTCTAGGAACCCTCAGCTACTAATGTTCTCTCAAATTGGAACTCTCAGCTGCTGATGCTCTTAGATGATGATGTTGCAGATTTGCTTTGATTACTCTCGAGAAAGCTCTTGAATTTTTTTCGTCGTCTATGTGTCTATCTGCATGTCTCAATCTCGAATGAGAGGATGCCTCTATTTATAGGCGGAGAGAATCAACTAGCCATTGGAGGAGCAGTTGATCTCTGATCGGTTGAAAGCGATGGCTTGTCTCTCATCTCTGCAGACTTTCCCGATATGGCATCTGTGCTCTTCTGCTTTCCATCTGAGACAGCCTTGTGTTGGGCCAGATGGGGTAATGACTGAACGGTCAAACCCTCATGTGACTTCCTTTTGAAATTGAAATCTTTGACAGTCAACTTCGGTTTATCGGTTGAACGTCTTGACCTTCATCTGAGTGATTTTCAGCTGATGTTCCGATCTGTCGAGTTCTCAGCTAACTTTGAACTTCAAAACAGTTGAACTCCTTGTTCAGAATCTATAACTGAGGTTCTGAAACTGAACCCTCAGTTGTCTTCCACTTCTTTACTCAGTTGGGTTTGAACCCTCAGATGATTTCCTTTTCATCTGATGTTCTCTTCCTCTCAACTGTTTCTCATCTGATGAACGCTCAGTTGGTTTCCTTCAACTGATGTTCTGAAGACTTCCCCTTGTTTGCATCTGAACAAATGAACTCTCAGTTGTCTTTCTTCACAACTGATGTTCTGTCTGAGTGACGCCTTGTTGCCATCTTCAGCTAGAGACCTGTAAAGATAGAATCTTAACTTTGCTCAAACAGCGAGCCTAAATTCTAACATTAGGTTCTGGCAACATCTACTCGGTTGGGGTCAGCCGGTTTTGGAATTCATCAAAACTTATACTAATAAATTTCCCAACAATGGATGATTAATAATGTGGTAAAACTTGATTGAATTCTAATAACGTTTGAAATTTGGTAAGAGATGAAGCGTCGAGAATAAGTATTGATAGAAAAGACGAACCAAGGAAATAATTGGATATTAATGATTAACATTGATTAATGAACGAGTTTGTAGTTGACGACATGTTCGTCCGAGTATTGAAAAGATGAGTTATAGTTATAATCGAGAAGTAGAAACAAGAAGTTAGGAAATTGAACGAGAACTTGAATTGGTTTAGTAATTGTATAGTTTGAACAACGATGTTTTAAACGTCGAGCTTATAAATGAGAAATGAAAAGGGATTCAACACGTATGACGTGTAGACTGCATTGAGTCAGGAATTTCGTGGAAAATGAAGTGGAATAACGTAAGTCGAACCTAGAAAGTCGTGCGCCGAGTTATCGAGCCTTAGGGTTAAACTCGGACTGCTTTGCGACGTCTCACGGAAACTGTCATATCTTTTAGCTCGTTTATCGGAATTGAGATCCATAAATTGGAGAGTAAACTAGACACCCGTACCTTTCTTTTGGTATAAGATTCGTCCCCTTTTTCGCAATCCCCTATTCTGGACAAACCTACTGATCTGAACAGTAATTTCCAAAACATAGATTCTTAAGTTGAATTCTTCTCAACTTAATTTCTTTCGATCTTTTTAGTCATTTCAAGTTATCGACTACCTTCTTTTTACCGACCTAAAGTGTCGAGTACAGAGCTGAGTGAGTGTCAAACGAGATGCGTTCGTATCTCCTTTCTTTCTAACTAAAAGAGTTTAGTTAACGTGCAAATGCCTAAAACGTCTAAAGAACAAAAACTTAATCCGATTTTTCGTATTCGTTTATCGTTTGCGACCGAGCTTTAAAGTATGATTTTCACGATGAAGGAGAAAGTCGACACCAAGGATAGGATGGAAGATCAGAAGACGGAAGCACGTGTCTTTGTTCTGTAATCTATAAGGTGGGCTTTTATATATGAAACAAAACGAGCAATGCTCGAAAACCTTTTCTTTATCGCTTTGATATCCGTGTTTTCAAAGTGATGATTATGGCATGAACTGTTTTGTATTTTATGTGAGTTCTCTTGTACCTTATGAGTTAATCAAAAGGGGTTAACTAACGATCGGCTTTGAGTTAGTCAAAATGGGCTTTCCAAAGTTAGTGCACTTGTAGCCTGTGGTGTATGTGGTATCCTGTTGAGGGGTAGCCAGCCACGGTGAATTATGACTGGTCAAGATTTGAACGTAACATCTATGAAAAATGCTGATCAGCTATCTTATGAAAATGAGGAAAGAAAATGTTTAGTAGACACGGGCCTTTTAAAAGAAAACCCCGATGTGCTACTATAATGAAAATGCCTGATTATCTATACTTATGATTATGTTTTCGGCAACGTGCCCACTAAGTACGATTGTACTTAGCCCTGCATATGTTTTCTAAATGTGCAGGTTGAAACGACGGAAGCGGCGACGGCTGAGTTAGAGTTGAATAAGAGTTAAGGAAGACTTTTGTATATAGTTCACAATTCCGCTGCTAGACTCTAAACTCTTTTGATGTTATGTATAATAATCACTGTAGTCTAGGTTCTGTAATATAACTTAGAAGCTTTTGAAGTACTTTGTCGAGTAATCTCCCGAGATTAACTCTTTCTTTTCGTCAATAAAGTCTTGTTCATAGAAGATAAGTTGTTATGTATGTACGTCTATTCTTTCATCCCCTTTCTTCCCCGCTTCCTTAATCCAACCCCAGTTGCACCCCAGCTTCTGCCGTCCCTCGGGATTTGGGGCTGTGACAGAGTGGTATCAGAGCAATCGTTTCTGCTCTGTATACAAGTTTCTTTCAAGTAGTCAGATAGAGTATTCGTTCGTACTCTATACCCAAGTCTTCTTTCGAGTAAAAATTAGGTCGTAACACTAAGATTAAGAGTGTAGATGACAACTCAACCTCCCGCTACGTCGACTCAACAAAAGAAAGAAAGAAAGAAAGGAAAGAGTTTCAAGAAATGTGATTCCTTTTAAGGAAAATTTTGAATAAGTATTAAAGTCGAGAATGAAATAAAAAGGTGCCAAGTAAAGAATTGTTTGAAAGTATAAGAGATATACTTGAGATATTTTGTGATTATGTGATAGTACGAGTACTATATTATGTGAAATTATTTGCGCAATAATTTCTTCTAATTTGAAAAGTTTGTTAGCACGAGAATCTAGACTAATTCTAGGGATTTTTCCCGCTTCGCTAAGAACATAGACTTTGAATCTAAGGTCTTTCCGATTCCTTGAGAACATAGATGCTTTAAGAAGTGTTGGATCCAAATGATTTTGAAAGGAGATCGTAAAACGGGAAGAACTTTTATAGACGAATGTCACGTGCGTAAAGTGACATGATCAAAGACTCGGCAGAGTCAATTTTTGTTTTCATAATCAAGAGCCGATAAGAATTTCCTTCAAGGAAATAAAATAAGTAATGATAAGGAAGGTAAATCTTGTACCAAGTAAACGAAAGAAAAGATTAGACGTTTGAAAAGCATTGGCTTCGAAATAAGAAAGAAATGATCGGGTCAAGAAGGACAGAATAAAGGGGATTAAAGTAAATGAAAAGAAACGAATGTTACTTCCGTAAAAGTGACATGAACGAATTCGTTTTTCAGTTGGAGTTCGCCTCGCTCGAACTTCAAGAAGAGATTGGTTATAATTACCACGAAACAAGTACGAATTGTAGTTAATTTCCAACGATCGATCGATTCTAACGACGACTAGAACTTGGGTTCTAAAGTTATTTCTCCAGTAATTATTCCATTTCCTTTTTGGAATTCGTTTCATAATTCATAATCGAACGAAGAACACGATAAGTATTAGATTCAAGTGTCGAGAGGGACAGAATCTTTTGTAAATGAATGTTACTTTTGAATGAGTAACATGAACAAAGTAGACGTACTTTGTTTTAATAAGTGAGAATCGTTAAGAAGTTTTCTCTAAAATAATGGAAGAAAGTAAGAAAGAATAAAGAAAGAAAGAAATGAGGAATAAAGAAAGAAAGTAATAGGAAATAAAGTAAGAATGCAAAAGAATTTTTAGATAAAGGATGGAAATAAAATCTTGAAATGTTATTTCTATATATTGTTCAAGAGCAATTCTTTGTGAATTGTTAAATGTTTAAGATAAGTTTGTCGGTTTAAGTGGAGACATTACAATTGAATAAGGAATATTCATTTTGTAATTTAAGTATTTACGTAAGATAAGTTATTTTTCCAACCCGTTACTGATCCGTGTTTCATAAAAACCTTGTAGGATGGATATTAGATTCGACACAACACATGAGAGCCAATTCCCGCCACAGCGTACTTGGGCAAATCAGATATTAGATAAAGTAAGAACGATACGTGGTTATCGGTTAAGAGTTTTCTTCAAGAAAGCTAAGAAGTTAAAGCTAGGAAGATTAAGAAAGTTAAGATGGTTAAGGTAAACTAAGAAACGTTAAGAGTTTGTTTGCAATTTGAGAAATTACTAGATGATTAAGGTAGGTTATTTCCGTTTTGATTGAACGGGACAGAGGTTCCATGTGATTGAGGGACTGTTATGTGGACTTGATCAACCCACATGATAAGAAACTCAGTAATATGGGTCTTCTGCCCCGTGAGCAAAACCTCTTTTAGTAGGATATATTGGGATCTTCTTGTTTAAAAGAGCGTTCCGTCATAGAGCGGATTATACGTGAGTACCTTATTTACGTGAATGACCTAGATCATGACATAAGACAGTTTGTCAACAACTTCGCATCATACAAATACTCGGCCTAATATTCTGTTGATAACCGGAAAACTATGGAGGACCTTATCGGTCGACTGCCTGAGGAATGGCAAGGATGGGCGAACAACACCGCCTGGCACTATCTCAATTAAATGAGATACGTTGTAGAACCACAGAAAACCTTGTTGAATCCAGGTTAGCAATCCAGGCACGACATCTACAGATTAGACGTATTATATCTGTTCCTATACTACCCCATTACCCTTTTTCGCTACATTCCGGTTTTCCAGAACCAAGGTCACTCTTCGGGATGGACCTAGTGCTTGCCAAGTTGCTAGGGTTACCACCCGTACTTGCTCCATTTAACAAATTCCTCCCAGAGTTAGCCTCGCTTGTTAAGGAGGTGGAATTGATATTGGATTTAGCTCGATCTTGGACCAGAGATAGGGGACAGTTTGAGGCAGGACCATTAGGAGTCCCTACCCCAGAGGCATATATGTGCCTAGTTCGCACCATGCGTACCTGTTTCCTCCCGAGAGGAGGATCACAGCGACCAGCTTTGACGAGTTGGTTCTACACTTAGAGAGGGTCGTTCCAGAGATACCACTACTACAACCCTCAGTGCAAATGGACAGCACTATAACTAGAGTTGGCAAAATAGTTGCGTTAGTCTTTAGACAAACTTAGAGAAGGACCTGGAGGAGGACCCGGAGGAGGACTCTGAGAGTTTATAGGCCGTAGAGGGCAGTTCAGACTAGACCGCAGTTAGTTGAGCGGAGCGTCAGGGACGCGTAGTAGTAGTAGTGGTAGTCCTTTTATTTTGTACATAGTCGGATCAGTAACTAGTTTTTGTAGTACCCCGACGGATACGAAGTTTTATGAATCGTTTACGTTCTAGTACTTCCAGTAGTACAATAATGCAATATGTTAGTGCATCCTGTACAGGTAGGCAGTCAGCCTAGCTTGGACTCGTTGTAGTCTAGTTTTTTGTATAAGTCCTTGTTAAAGGCAAAACTAATATTCTTTTTGATGTATATATATATATATATATTTACATGAACCGTGAGAGGGTTTTGATCACAAGAAAGTTTCTTATGAATCGTATAACTAAACCAGAATGTCAAATGAACTCGTGTAACGAGAGTTTAATTTAACCTTGAAGGTTAAAAGTTGAAAGAACTAGAATCGAAGTTAATATTATTTTTCTTTTGCGTGACATTGTTAAGTTGGGAAAGGGATTAGTGAGTAAATGAAGGCTTAAAAAGCGAGTGCTAATGAGAAATTTTTTGTATCTTATAGTTTCAAAATGTCGCTGAGAGTTGTTAACAACCAAAAAGGACCTGATAGTCCTAGAGGATCTGATAGAAGTCAAGAACAACGTATAGGCAAAGAAGAGCAAAAACATCAAATAACCCTTCTACTTTCCCCACCTCCACAACAACGTAACATTGAAGATTTATTCTTCAGAAGAAATCCACCAGTTTTCAATGGGTCTAGTAACCCAAGTGATGCTGAGCATTGGGTACTCTCTATAGAAAGAATTTTTGAGCTTCTTAGATTTAGTGATAAGGAGCGCCTAGTATGTGCTGCGTCTCAGCTAGCCGGACCAGCTAAATACTGGTGGAAGACTAGACAGGAAATTATGCTGGCACAGCAAGTGGCTCAAATCACTTGGAATGATTTTAAGGAGGCATATTATGATAAGTATGTATTCGATCAAGTGGAAACTGAAGAGGAAATAGCAAGAACATTTCAAGGAGAACTTAAGTATAAACTGGGAATAGCATTGGCCAGACACGAAGGACTGAGCTATGCAGAACTACTAAGACGAGTCCTAGAAATAGAGGCAGCAGTGCCAGATAAAGGAAAGAGGGTAGTGCCCATATCAGCACCAACCCAGACTTCAATCCAAAACCTTTCCAACAATAATATTAACTATAAGGGAAAAAGGAAATGAAAAGGAAGTAGCAGTGATTGTTACCAGCGCCACAACAATCAAGAGAATCAGAGTAGAAATCGGTAGGGCTTTCAGCAGCCAAATTAAAATAACAACTATGGTAAGGAGAAGTGGCAAAGGAATAAACCACAAGGAAATAAACAATCAGACCAAGGGAAGGGAAATAATCAGCTTCAAAGGCAGCAAAGGAACAGTAACCAAGGAAAAATCAATGTACCTACCTGTCTTAAGTGCAATAGGATGCACTTCGGTAATTGTCTAGCAAACGTTGATGGATGTCTTAGCTGTGGTCAGAAAGGACATGCAAGAAAAAATTGTCCAGTACCGTGGCAAGCGGTAGAACAGGAACACGATGTTCCTACTTGTTCTAATTGTAATAAGAAGCATGACGGTGTTTGTCAAGCAGGCACGAGAAATTGTTTTAAATGTGGACAGACGGGACATATAAAGAGGAATTGCCCAATGCGGTTTCAAACGGTGGGACCAAACCAGTATGACCAGTCCCAACCATTAAACGCAATACTAGCCCAGTCACAGCAACAACTGACACAACAAAAACAGAATGCAAGAGCATACACGATTAGGCAGGAGAAGCGCAATAAGGGCAAAGGAAAGTTGGCAGGTATAGGACAAACTTCTTAATTACCTTGTCATTCTTCTACCTCATACCAAAACCTTACAGTCGTTATTTCTAGTGCATGTAGACACTATAAGAGTAGGACCAGAGTGTGCTATTCGTAAAATAAAAATGACCACGCCTTAGGAGGAATTATCATCACTCCCTTAGTTTTTCTCAAACATAGAATTTAACTTAGCGTCTTTTTAAGATCATAGCAAACAATCAAAAAGTAATATAATGTTCGGCATAGATATAATATTAGGAATAGACTAGTCGATTGAGAATTACGCTACGATTCTCTGCAACGAGAGAAAGATCTCTTTTCGACCCTCTGGTAGAGAACCAACAGGATTTCATGGGTTTTCAATGGGTAGGAGAGTATCGAAAGTATCCGCCCTACAAGTCAAGAAGTTGATAAAGAAGAAAGATAGCACAGCTCATCTTATGTACCTAGTTGGAGAACCAGGGGCCAAGAAGATCATTTAAGACATGAAAATTCTGAACGAATATAAGAACGTTTATCCAAACATACTATCTAGTTTACCACCAGATCGTCATGTAGATTTCTCGATTGACCTAGAACCAGGATCGGCCCCAAATCGAAGGTCCCATATAGGATGGTACCGAAAGAACTAGAAGAACTTAAAATCCAGCTGCAAGAATTGTTAGATGATGGTTTCATTAGACCAAGTGTTTCACTATGGGGAGCACCAGTTCTGCTTATCAGAAAGAAGGATGGTTCAATGAAGATATTCATGGGTTGTCGCAAGTTAAATAAGACAATCCTTAAAAAAAATAAGTACCCTTTTTATAAGGATAGAAGACCTTTTGATAAGCTTAAAAGGACAGGTGTATTTTCGAGGATAGATTTAAGATCTAAACATCACTAGTTGAAAAATAACCCGGAGATATACCTAGAACCATTTTCGAACCAGATAAGGCCATTTCGAACTCCTAAGTTATGCCATTTAGTTGACTAACGCTCCTGCAATATTCATGGATCTCATGAATCGAATTTTCCACCCATACTTAGACAAATTTGTTTTAGTATTCATCGACGACATTCTCATTTACTCCAAGAATGAGAGAACACAAGGAACACTTGAGAATAGTCTTAGAAACGCTTAGAACCGAGAAGCTTTACGCCAAGTTTAGTAAGTGCGAGTTTTGGCTGAAGGAAGTAATGTTCCTTGGACACATCATATCAGCAGAAGGCATCAAAGTGGATCCTGCCAAGGTCGAGGCAGTGCGCGATTGGAAATTGCCGACAAGTCCGAACGAAATTAGGTTCCTAGGTTTAGCCAGTTATTGCAGAAAATTCATCGAAGGATTTCCGACGATTGCTAGACCTATGACGCAACTACATAGAAAGGAAAATAAGTACAAATAGACCGACAAGTACGAGATAAGTTTCCAGACACTCAAGAAAAGCTAACCACAACACCAGACTTATGAAAAGATTACAAGTGCCTAGAGAAAGGACGAGTCGATCGAGAAGCTTCGACAAAGGATAAGAACGGATAAACCAGACGGTTATTCCGAAGCATTGGATAATGTGATAGAAATTAAAGAATGGACTTAGTATTTCCGATGACAACAAATTTAAGACTTAAGAAAGGATTTCTGGTGGAATAGATTGAAACGAGATGTTACCTCGTTTGTAGAAAGATGTTTAGCTCATCAGCAAGTGAAAGCTTTACACTAACGACCATACGAGTTGATACAACCGTTAAGTATTCCAGAATGGAAATGGGAAGATATAGCTATGGTTCTGTGACAAGACTTGCCCAAAAGTAAGAAAAGAAATACTGCCATGGGATAGTTTTCATAGGCTCAAATTATCAGCTCACTTTTACCGATCCCAGATTACCTATGGATCAAAGAAGTTAACATGGCTGTATATCCGTAAGATAGTACGTCTGCGCGGAATCACAAATACGATAACCTCAGATAGAGATGCCAAATTCATTTCGAGATTTTGGATCACGACGTAGAAAAGTTAGATACCAAACTTAACTTTAGTACCGCTTCTCACCTCCAGTCAGATGGACAACCCGAGAGAATTATTCAGATACTCGATGATATGCTAAGAACGATAGTATTAGACCGAAGTGCGAAATAGAAGAATATTTTGCCATTAATCAAATTGTTATAACGATAGTTATTAAGCTACGATAAGTATTGTGCCTTACGAGGCCTTGTAGAAGAAGAAGTTTTAAGATAACTGCCTTTTGTAATACGAAAGATGAAAGAAAGAACCTAGGATCAGATACGGTCAGTGAAATGATTGAGATCGTTAAGCAGACACGAGTTAGAATGAAAGAAGTTTAAAAAAGATAAAAGTCTTAAGAATTATGTGCCGATCTAGCTTAAATCTAGAGAATGAGGACGAGACTTTCCTCATGATTATCCTTTAAAGGATAATATGATAAATTCCATGCCAAGTATAAAGCTTTTGACAAAGATTTATATGATTAGTGGATAGTTTCGGCTTTGTTGCCAAGTTTATGAAATGTTTATTATATGTGTATCTCATTTTGAGACGATGTGTGTGTTTGATGCTACACACATGGTTTTGTCAGCAAGACGTTGATCTTGAAACTAACTTAAGTTATGAAGAAAGACCGCAATCGATTTTGGATCGAAAAGCGTGAAAGTTAAGAAGTGAGTCGATACGATTAGTAAAAGTGTTATAAGATCATCACGGGAAAGAGGAAGCCACCTGAGAGTTCAAAGAAGAGTCGAGAAAGGAGTACCCCGAACAGTTTAAGAAGATAAGCAAATTTCGGGACGAAATTTTTCGTAAGGGGGGTAGGATGTAATACCCCAGACTTTTTCTACAGTCTTTAAAAATAAAATTTAATAATAATTATGGCTTTGCATGCCTAAGATCATGAATTTCAATTCTAATATTTGCGGTGAAATCCGTTTCACGAAATAATTTCCAGCAGTCGGACGAACGACTACTGTATTAGGGTTTTCGCGTCCGTTAATTTTTTTGCCCTAAAACTAGAAATCAAATTCCGTCAGAATTTACATTCACTTTTTCTTCGAGACGAGTTCACCGGAGAAAGTTAATTTTTATGATTTTCCGGACGAATTTTGGACTGTGACGTCCCGACTTTTTCTCGGATTTTAAAAAATGAATTAGTTTTTCCGAGTACGTAAATTATTTCCAATCTAATGGACGAATTAGATTTCGTCAATTCCGTAACTATCTAGAAAAGTATTTCTCGACTTTTAAAACGATGTTTAAGAGCTGGAAACGAGATTTTAGCGTCTAATTTTCCCTCGCCAAACGCAACCTTAACGAGTGACTATGCTTGTTAGATATTTTTCTTAGCTTTGTGAGTCACCATAGTGACTCACCATCCCTCTCTCCTTCTCCCCTATTACCGCCAACCTCCCTCTCCATTCTCTCTCTCATTTTCTTCTCTCCACCATTGAAGGAGTTCAAGCTTTTGCAAGATCCAAGTTCATAAGTCATTCAGTCATCCATCGATTTCCATTCTTCTTTCATTAATCATCAAGGTAATCATCTCCTCCATTGATCTATCCAATTGAAATTCATTTCTTTTCATTTTTTTCTTGAGGACCGATTTTTATGATGATGATGTAGTAGTTGATTTAAGTTTTAATATGCAATTAGATGTATAAGGGAGTGATTCTATGGTTTAATTGAAAGAGGAAATCAAGAACCCTAAAATCTAGTTATTACCGATTTTTAGGGAAGAATTGGGGCTTTGTTCGTGCTCGATTTCTTTGTCGATTTTATGATAGATTAGTGTTCCTTATGATGTTAATTAACTCTATGAATTGTTTTAGATTTTTCTAAAAATAAAATGTGAAACGTAAGAGACGAAGGAGGCTCGATTTAGGATAGTAAATGTGTTGATATGCTCGATTGTTTAATAGAAATGAGATATACGATGCATGAGGATGAATATATATTAAATTGAGATTTTTCTAAAAATAAAACGAGAAATGTAAGAGACGAAGATGTGTCGATAAGTCGAAGCTCGATAACATTTTGATAATATGATTTGCATGTTAGTAATGCTCGTTAGATGATAATCGTTGCCGTAAAATTTGAATGAAAACGGAGAACGTAAAATTTTACGTAAGAGACGAACGACAGACGATAAGTCGAGAATAGATAATGATATGAGGATGTGAATTGCGTATTTATGATCCTTGATGGATGATTAATAATGTGGTAAAATTTGATTGAATTCTAATAACGTTTGAAATTTGGTAAGAGACGAAGGGTCGAGAATAAGTATTGATAGAAAAGACGAACCAAGGAAATAATTGGATATTAATGATTAACATTGATTAATGAACGAGTTTGTAGTTGACGACATGTTCGTCCGAGTATTGAAAATATGAGTTATAGTTATAATCGAGAAGTAGAAACAAGAAGTTAGGAAATTGAACGAGAACTTGAATTGGTTTAGTAATTGTATAGTTTGAACAACGATGTTTTAAACGTGGAGCTTATAAATGAGAAATAAAAAGGGATTCAACACGTATGAGGATACATGTAGACTGCATTGAGTCAGGAATTTCGTGGAAAATGAAGTGGAATAACGTAAGTCGAACCTAGAAAGTCGTGCGCCGAGTTATCGAGCCTTAGGGTTAAACTCGGACTGCTTTGCGACGTCTCACGGAAACTGTCATATCTTTTAGCTCGTTTATCAGAATTGAGATCTGTAAATTGGAGAGTAAACTAGACACCCGTACCTTTCTTTTGGTATAAGATTCGTCCCCTGTTTCGCAATCCCCTGTTCTGGACAAACCTACTGATCTGAACAGTAATTTCCAAAACATAGATTCTTAAGTTGAATTCTTCTCAACTTAATTTCTTTCGATCTTTTTAGTCGTTTCAAGTTATCGACTACCTTCTTTTTACCGACCTAAAGTGTCGAGTACAGAGCCGAGTGAGTGTCAAACGAGATGCGTTCGTATCTCCTTTCTTTCTAACTAAAAGAGTTTAGTTAACGTGCAAATGCCTAAAACGTCTAAAGAACAAAAACTTAATCCGATTTTTCGTATTCGTTTATCGTTTGCGACCGAGCTTTAAAGTATGATTTTCACGATGAAGGAGAAAGTCGACACCAAGGATAGGACGGAAGATCAGAAGACGGAAGCACGTGTCTTTGTTCTGTAATCTATAAGGTTGGGCTTTTTATATATGAAACAAAACGAGCAATGCTCGAAAACCTTTTCTTTGTTGATTAAGATGCGCGAGGAGCAATTACAGTGTGTCACAGATCTTTTACCGCGACTGCTGCAGGTATTAGGTTTTTGGGAGCAAAATGGCTCTATGGAGAAGCTCAGAAATCCTCTATTGTTGATTAAGATGCCCGAGGAGGAGCAATTCATCCATACTTACAGGATAAATTGTGACCCCTACAGTTGCATGCATGTCGATCGTCTCATCAATGCTTCAGCGACATATCGTAATGTGTCAATTGATGATACATACATTGCCAATTATAGGCGTTTTATTGCAACTAGAATTTTTTGGTTAGCAATAGAGGGTTCGTATTGGCAAAAAGAACATCGCTAAATACTTTTCTTTTGTAAATATTTAAACTTATTTTATGTGTTATTAACATTTGGACATGTGTTAAATTTTTTTTAAGATAAAGAGTGATATTGTTGAGTGTGGTTGAAAAAAGCAGGTGAAATTATCACTCTCGGGTTTGTCCATGGTGGCCATGCCCACGATGGTCACCATCGTGGGTTGCCCACCGTGGGTTAAAAATCTAGTACCCACGGTGGAGGGCAATCCATGGTGGTGGGCTACCCACGGTGGTGCCCATCGTGGGTTGCCACGGTGCTGTCCACCATGGGCACAAGATTTCCTTCAATCTTGTGCCCAACTGTAATACCCCGAACTTTTCTAAGTTCCTAAGTGCGTATTAACTAAATTAATATGCTTATATGATGAATTTTGAGTGCTAAAATTTTTCGCGAAAATAAATTTTTCTGTGAAATGACGAAAATGCCCTTATGTGCTCTAATGTGATTTTCCTCATTTCGATTATTTGAATTGAGTATGTGATGAATTGATTGAGCTTATTTATATGAGTTTGAGCTTGAGTATGAAATTCAGAATTTTCTGAGAACTTTTATTTTTAAATGAATAGTAATGTAAACCGAGAAATCGCTATTCATCAAATGACTCCGAATTTAGTCTAATTAGTTTCATTGGAATCTAGAAATTATTTTAAGACCTTTGAGATAAGTCGGAGAATTTTCTGAGTTCGTTTGATGAAGCTTTAAAAATAAATTGCTTAACGACTCGTTTAGTCGAGCCGTTTTTAATAAATTATTTATTAGATAGAATCTAGATATAAAAATGATATCATTAGATTCCTAAAATTATTTTAAGAGATGTGAGACGAATTAGAGAGAATTTAGACGACGAGAAAGAGACGAGAAGGATTATTAAAGGATTGAGGGAATAAAATAAAATGAAGAGGATATTTTCTACCGGAAAACTTCTATTTCCGGGTATACTTAACAGATAAAAATCCCATGCTTATCTAAAATAGTAGTAAAATGTCCTCTAACACTCTTATTAGAGAGAGTGAGCACCACTCTCCCTCTCATTCATCCACAACATGTCCTCTCTTTCTCTCTCAAATCTCTCTTTCAATCTCTCTCCCTTCTCTCTCTAATCTTACTAAATCTTGTAAGATTCTCACATGTTAAATGCATCTACATGTGTATTCCTATCTTACACTTCATCTATCTATCACTTCACATCACTCTTCCCTCACAAGCAACAAGCAAGCTCCATTTCTCTCTCTCGAAAGCTCTCTCTGCCGAGAAAGAGTAGCACCAGCGAAGCTGCCATTTTCAGCCCTTATCCTCACGTTTTTCACCTTCATCACCTCCATAAACTTCATCCTAACACTCTAGAGATCATCTACTACATATTCATCATCATCCAAAGCCCTAAAATTCGAAGAAAACCAGCTGCATAGCTCGATCATCACAGCTGAAACGCAGCAGCAATTTTCGAAGATTTCTTCATGCTAAACCTAGTTTCTTTGATGAAATCATGCTTCATGCTTGAGGATTCTTTGATGTGATCATCTTCCTTGTATTCAAGATCATCTAAGGAGTAAGTTTCCATCCATTTCATTCTATTTCCAAGCTTGAAACAAGCTTAGAAAACAACCCTATTTCCATCGATTTCTATGGAAAAGAAATAAGGGTTTATTCCTTATTTTTGAAACCATGTTCTTGATTCCCTTGTATCTTGTTTCATGCAAGGAAAGGAGCTATAAATCCATCATCTTTCATCCTCCAAGCAAGCCAAAATCCAAGCTAAAGAGAAGCATAAGTATTTTATTTAAGTATGATTTCATTCTATTTATCATATGTATATATGTAAATCTAATCCAAGAAAAGAAGGGAAAGATGCATGTTTACTTTATGCATAGGAAAACCTTAGGGTTGTGATGATGATATAATGATTTAAATGAAGATATAAACATGATTTAGGAGATTAAAAGATAAAATAACCTAAGATAGGTTAAAAGCTTTTTATCGATTAAAATAAGAAAAATTAGAAAAATGAGTTCTTGATGCAACCTTGAGATTATTTGATGATATGATGATGATATATGCTTGATATGATTTTTCATGTGATTTATATGCATATATGTATTTATGTGATTATTTGATTTTTAATGAATTTAATTTATTAAAAATAGAGAAAATTCGAGAAAATTATGAATAATGTATTTTCTGGATTTAATGATGTTTATAAGCATGATGATACATGAAAATATGATTTATTTGTGTTTTTAGATGAGATATGAATTTTTATGATTTATAGTTTTCGATTTATGCTTATTTTGAAGAAAAATGATTTTTGATGAATTTTGATGAAATATGATGATATTGATGAAGATGAAGATGCTATGATGTGTTAGAAGATTTTTGAATAAATGTTTAGTATGAAAATTTGAAGATATGATTTTTAGTAATTTTTATTGATTTTAATGAGCTAATGTTCGAATGAAATAGAGAAAAATAGAGAAAAATGAAATATGATGTTCTTGATGAACATATGAGTTTTTGAAGATATATTCTTCAAGTTCTTGATAGAAATTTGAAGATTTAAAGATGATTTAAATTAATTATAAGAATAATTAGTTATTGTTATTTTTTTTCGAAAAATATAAATATGATATATATGTTGAGAGAAATTTCATAGAAATGGAATTTAAGAAGAAAATGATATGATAAGTTTATTCTTGAATGAATTGAGATGAAATTGAGTTATGAGAATTTTTCTAGAATTTTCAACATATATATATATATATATATATATATATATATATATATTGTATAAAGGAAAAATATTGAGAAAAAGGAAATAAATGTAAGATTGAGTTTATAGAAAAATGAGTCTATGAATATTGATGATATTAGAATGATGTTTAAAGAAGGTGATATATATATATATATATTACATGCGTTTATGATTAGTAATGAAAGAAATAAAATAGAAATATTAATATTAATATTTGAGTTTTAAAAAGAGAAATAATAGAAAATGAGATTTTCTATTAGAAATGAATTAGAAGTTTTGAATATGAGTTAAGTTAGAATGCTCGTAATAGAAATCATTTGATAAACGAGAAATTGATAGAATTATTATTATTAAAATATTAATAGAATAATTGTTTTAAATAGAATATTTTCATGGAAAATGAAAATATTTGAGTAATGTGAAATTTAACGTAATGTTTACGTGATGTTCATGTACTTGAGTATGTTATGAATGCTATGAATGCTTAAGTGTTTTAAACGAGTTGTTTATCGAGCATGAAAGTGTTAGAAATTGAAAAATGAGAAAAAGATCTTATGATGAATGATTGATGTCATATAACGTGCTAAGTGATTCGATGTTATTATTTGAGTAGAAATAAGCAACTATGCTTTTTGAATCGCTTAAAAACGAGTTAAAATGTAGAAGTTATCGAGCATTAGAGCTTCGATACGAAAAACCGAGTTTTTATAAAATAAAAACGAAAATAGAGTTTTAAATAAAGAAAAGATAAAATAATGAATATTTTAATCTAAAGTATAAGTTGAGTATTGAATACGTATTTTGAGAAAAGTAGTATACGTATATAAATACATCTTTGGTATGTATATGATTACATATTTCGTATGTGTATTAATACGTATTTTATACGAATATAAGTACGTATCTTTTATGTATATAAGTACGTATTTTAGAGAAAATGATAACGTATATGAATACGTATTTTCAAGTGATAAAGACGTATTTTTGAGTTAAAAAAAATATGAAATATGAGTTTGAATATTTAATTCAAAAATGATTATTATTTGAGTTTAACAAAATGATTTTCGTTAGAGTTTGAAGTTATAAGTTTTCAAAAATTAAAAGTCGAGCAATGATGAGTTAATATGAGACTGTGTTTAAGATGTGACGTATTTTTGAAGTTTCAATATTAGATTGGGATTATGTGATTGAGTATGATGACGATGTTTGAGTTATGATGTGAGTACATGTTTGTGATGTGAACGTTGAAGTGAACGTTTGATTGTCAATGTGAATGTCTGATTATTGAGATAAGTGCTCAACTATGAATGAATGATGTGTGATGTTGAGATGTGATGTTATGATTCACTGAAATCATATAACTTAAATTCATAAGAAGATAAGACAATTTGATTAGTAACGTATCGATTTACGTGAAGTTTGAGAAATAATATTAAAGTAGAAGCGAGAATCTGAGTTTGAGATTTAATTAGAAACCGACTAAAGACGATAAGTCGAGAATGAGAAACCGAGAAAGATAGCGATGTAGAGAAGTTTAATGAGTTAAGAAAAACCCGAGTCAAGTGGAAGTCCTTCAGCCGAGCCCTAAGTCTATTTTACATTTTACGAGATAGTAATCTCGTTCTTATTCGATGATATTCATGAAGGGCCGAGCGAGACTGACGAGTACTCAGGAAGTGTAAAGAGTAAGCAACCTCGACCTAATATACCAGAAGTCAGGTGGGCTTTCTGAACTAAAACCAAATGATGAATGCGCTTACTATTTATGTATTACGTGTGTTTTTCAAATTGATTAACTTGTCTGAATGTTCTAAATATTTTGGTATGCAATCATCTACCTGTTATAGTTGTTGATGGTCCTATGGACGCATGGGATACAGGTTCTATGGATGCACAGGATAGTGGTCCTGTAAGATACGGGACAATGCATGCATTAGGTGGCTGTAAGCTTTACTTCGGTATAGCTGGTCACGGTGTTCGAGAAGGAGGCCTACTTCTCGACACTACAGTAAAATCAGTTGTAGATTGATTCATACTTGAGTATAAATGTCTGCAGACGATATCAGAAAAGTATGAAAATATTTTTATGGCTGTCACAAGTGGTAAACTGTTTTAAACGATTATATATTTAACCCTTGTGATGCAGCAAAAGAGGCAAGTCTAATCATATAGCTCTAATGAGCAGAGTTTTAAATGTTTTTGGCATGTGTTCACTGAGTACGAAGTACTCACGCCCTGCATGTTATTTCTAAAACGTGCAGGTTAGCTTGGATGAGGAGGGTGTGGTGTGCTTGGGCGGCTCATTGTTAATATAATCTATTTTGGAAGTTTGGCTTGAGGTTATGTGTCTTCATACATATAGCCTTTGAACTTGAGTAGTTGTTTATGTTCCGCTGCAACACTGTTATTTTGTTATCTTTGACTGGATGCTCGAATTTCGTAATTATGAGCTATGTGTTGTGTTTTAATTCTCTATGACTTGGATTTCCAAAACACTTATCATATTTTGAAGCCAATGTAAATTATTTGTGCTCCTTTATTTTGAAATACCCTTGAAAGTACGTTGATATTTGATAACGTGTATTGTCGATTACCTTATTCTTGAGCATGAACCCTTGTTGAGTTAAGTTTATTTGATGTTTTTACCTTCACACTCCAATGGAGTCTGGTCGTTCCTACACACCAGATTTCGGGCTGTGACAAAGTGGTATCAGAGCAGGTCCGTTTGTTTGTCTGCTCTGAAGCTTAAACTTCCTTAAGAATCGAGTTGCAAGGCGGGTACCATGTTGCACAGATAAAGAAAGTTTTTCCAATGCGTTCTCTGTCAACTCATGATCTCTCGATGCAGCTACTTCTCGCTTCTCATCTCAATCATCGAGTGCACCGGGAGACGCCTAGCCCATAGCATACGAGAGTTTAAACATTTGGCATAATTGGAGGTCAAGAAGTCATAGCGTCAGACCGGACACTTACACTTAGCCCACCTCTCCGGTCCAATGTTAGAAAGCCGTCTGTGAGCTCCGTTGGGGCTCACTTGATGCAGTTTTGAGAACAAATCGTCGAACTTTTCATGACGATTACAATATGCTGCAGCTTGGAAGATAGTGACTACGTGGTTTCCGTAGGGCTTGAGATTTTTCTGAAGCTGGTGGTAGCACAACCCGTGGAATGCATTCGGGTAGATGGCTCGAACTGCATTCCTAATGCTCAAATGCTGGTCACTCACAATCAGTAAATCATCTGGAGGGTTGTAGCATCTGCGCAGGTTGGAGAGAAAATATACCCACGACTCATCATTCTCCTTGGGACCGAGGCCAATTGCAAGGGGGAAGACATGGTTTCTCCCATCCAACGTGACGACTACAAATAAAATTCCTCGATTTTTTCCCTTAAGGTGGGTCCCGTCCACTACAAGCACCGGCCGTAGACACTTATCAAACGCTCGAATACACTGTTCGAGCGCCACAAATAGGTGACATAGCGAGCCCTCGATGGTCATCTCCAAGTCATAAACAATTCCTGAGTTATGCTGTTTCAACAAATATAGATACAATGAGATCTTCTGATACGATGAGATGTGGTCGCCATATGTATTTTCTATGGCTATGTCTCTCGTCCGGAGAGCGTAACTGTATAGAATGTTAATACCAAACACTCTACGCATCTCTTCCCTCATCTCCTTTTGGCTTCAAAGTAACTACTTCGCCGGTCAATCTCTTGGCAAAATAAAATGCAGCAATATCAAAAGATACCGACCGTGCAGCAGCACGATTCAAATCGTGGTGACAGGTGTGATCCAGGGATAACTTAGTAATTCTCCAAATGGTGCCGCCCTCAATAGCATAAATCCTAAAGCTGCAATTCTTTCTGCCAGTCTTGCATAGGAACGTCGTACGATTGCTGGCCGAATGTTTCGATCTACACTCCAAATAGTTCTCCAGATGATACATTCCAACAGTGATCCTCAAGTCTTTCTTGGACCTAAATAAGGCCCCCACTTCGAGTTCCCCACACACTGGTGGTGGTTGCTCAACCCACCCTAATCTCCCTGCGCTGTCAGGATCGGAGAATGGAATGATCCAATTGCGCACTGCGCGCAGATGCTCAGTCTCGCGTTTGGACTGATGGTCCGATTTGAAGTTTCGATGACCAAAAACCCTATCCATTTGTGTCGGCTGTCGCATCCAAGCAAGAATATCAATAGATAGCGAATCAAGCAATTCTTTACGACGATCATCTGCTTCGTCTTCGGACGAACTCACCTCATCTTCTTCATTTTTGTCGTAGTCACCATCTTCATCCTCGTCTTCCTCATCTTTTTCATAATACTCATGTGTGTAGGGAATGCGGTTGTCAATGTTGTGGTGCTCAAATTTGGAGTTGTTACCACCAAAGTTAACCCCGGGGGCGGATGAGCCACCGTAATCAACGTAAACTTCTGGATCGTCTTTTTGTTCAATTAACATACGCAATAACTTGATATCACTCCGCAATTAAACTTTTACTTTGTTTCCGTTGCTCATGCGTGTTAAGTACCACAACGTGTAGTCGGTCGGATTTATATTTCCCAACCCTTCTCCAATAAGTTCAACAAGATTTGCACGGTTCACTATGGCACTATCGATGAAGACAAAAAAAGAGTCCCCATCTATATAAGTCGACCGCTCCCAATGACCGTTGTGATGTATCAAAACACATTGTCACGACATCTGAAAAAAAAATAGCCAAAAAATTATAAAAAATCCGATCGAACATGCTTCTAATGCATCTACTGCATACCCACGATGGATAGACACACGGTGGTAACCATCGTGTGTAGCCACCGTGGGTATCCTTTGTAGGCAACCAACGGTGGCAATCCACGGTGAGGCCATCGTGGGTTGCCACAATGGGTAGCCACCGTTGGTTGCCTGAAAAATATGTCCATGGTGGCAACATACGTCGTGGATTGCCACCGTGGGTTGCAAAAAACGTGTTAGAAAATGAAGAAATCTTATACATACGACAGTAGATATATTTTTACAGCTATTTAACTTCTAAAAACGTTTCTAAACATGCAAATATACTCTCTTATTACTAAATATCAACATATAATTCATGTACATGAAAATTTTCTACCATCGTTTGCAAAAATGAGTCCATCGTGGGTTGCCACCGTGGGTATAAAAACTCGTCGAAAAAATAATATTTTACCTGATGAATATAGTTGCATACCTTCTTTCTACCCCAGAAACACGAAAGCCTTCTGTTTGAGCTTTACCTCCTGCTTCTTTTTAACTATCGTGAGTTTTTTCTTTGAGACCCACTTCTCTCTTCTTCTCTATGTCGTGAGTTTTCAACTTCGTGTGTTTGAGAATTTTGCGCTACACAATTGTAGTAGTTATTGTGATATATTAATGAGAGCAAACAATCTCTCTTCCAAAACATAAATGAGCATTGTTCAAAATTTAAAGTCATCAAGGTTGGTTGGTAATATTATTTTAGTTTAGGGTTTATTAGAGGGAAGAAGAAAGAGAAAGAGAAAGAGAAACCTGCGAAAATAAAAGTAAGAAAAAAAAAACAAGTCAACTTTTATTTAAGGGTATTTTGGTCTTTTAACTCATTTTGGTATAGAAAACTTATAGTCTTATGAATGAGTGCAAAAAACTTGTATGTTTTATAAAAAGGTATTTTAAAATACATTCTCACAATTGGAATCATCTTGTTTATTGATAAGTATAATGTAGGATGATCATGAGTATATGATACACTTGAATAGTCAGAAGTAAAATTTGATATTGACAACATAATAATTTGACAAAATTAAATTTAAATTTGAATCATCTCATTCAGTTTAATAAGTATAATGTAGGATGATTATAAGTTTATGATATGCTCGAATAGTCACAAGTAAAAAATTAATATTGACGGCATAATAATTGATAAAATTAAATTTTAAGTACAAAGTAGACAATTTTTTTACCAATCAATTAAATGGCCAAATTTAGAAATTTAAATCATCTCGTCCATTAATAAGTATAATGTAGGATGATTATGAGTTTATGATATACTCGAATAGTCACAAGTAAAAAATTAATATTGACGGCATAATAATTGATAAAATTAAATTTTAAGTACAAAGTAGACTATTTTTTTACCAATTAATTAAATGACCAAATTAAGAAATTTGAATCATCTCGTCCATTAATAAGTATAATGTCGGATGATGATGAGTTTATGATACACTTGAATAGTCACAAGTAAAATTTAATATTGACAATATTATAAATTGACAAAATTGAAGTTTAAATTTGAATCATCCCGTCCAATATAATAAGTATTAAGTAGGTTGACTATGAGTCTACTATACTGTTAGGAAATTTATTAGTATAAGTTTTGATGAATTCCAAAACCGACTGACCCCAACCGAGTAGATGTTGCCAGAACCTAAGGTTAGAATTTAGGCTCGCTGTTTGAGCAAAGTTAAGATTTTATCTTTACAGGTCTCCAGCTGAAGATGGCAACAAGGCATCAATCAGACAGAACATCAGTTGTCATAAAATACAACTGAGAGCTCGTTGTTCCGATGCAGAGAGGGGGAAGTCTTCAGAACATCAGTTGTGAAGGAAACCAACTGAGGGTTCTTCAGATGAGAAGCAGTAAGAGAGGTAGAGAACATCAGATGAAAAGGAAGTCATCTGAGGGTTCAAACCCAACTGAGTAAATACAAGGAAGACAACTGAGTGTTCAGTTTCAGAACCTCAGTTGTAGAATTCAACCGAGCTAAGTCCAACTGCTTGAAGTTCAAAGTCAGCTGAGAGTTCAACAGCTCGGAACAACAGCTGAAGATCACTCAGATGAAGATCAAGATTTTCAACCAACTATCCTAGGTTAACTGTCAGAAAGGTTAAGATTTGAATTTCAAAAGGAAGTCACATGAGGGTTTGACCGTTCAGTCATTATCCCATCTGGCCCAACACAAGGCTGTCTCAGATGAAAAGCAGAAGAGCACAGATGTCATATCGGGAAAGTCTGCAGAGATAAGAGACAAGCCATCGCTTTCATCGATCAGAGATCAACAGCTCCTCCAACAGCTAGTTGATCCTCTCCGCCTATAAATAGAGGCATTCTCTCATTCGAGAAAAACACAACACATACGCGAGACAGAGAAGTGCAATCACAAGAGAATCAAGCAAAAGAAAAATCTGCAAAAATCCTATTCTAAGAACATCAGCAGCTGAGAGTTCAAGAGTGATAGAACATTAGTAGCTGAGGGTTCATAGAGTGAAAATCTGTCTTAGATCTTAGTTTGAGTGTTTATTCGTTCAAGCCTTAGATCCAGCTCTCATTCGTGATCGAGCTGTAGTTGGAAAACCCACCCACACCCTAAAAAGTGTTTGCTAGGACCTTACTCTTCCTGTAATTGAGTAGCTAGGTCGTCAAGTACCCGCAAACTTGACATAGGTTGTTAAGTACTCGCAAACTTAACTGTTAAGGTTGATAAGTACCCGTAAACTTATTGCAACGGTTGCACAGCCCGGGTAAGCTGTGTGGAACTGTCCAGAAGAACTTGGACTGAGGTGTGAGGATTCACATCTCCCCGTGGACGTAGGAGGGTTATCTCTGAACCACGTTAAATCCCGTGTGTCTGTGTTTATTTTCATTTAGTTGCTTATTGCATTTTTATCTATCTGACTAACCAGCATACAAACCTCATTTGCACATTTTCAACCGAGCTGTTTTGGTTCTTGACCAACCGAGCTATTTTGGTTTTTGACCAACCGAGCTTAAAAGCATGAGTTGTTTTAACGAGTTTAATTTCCACCACTTTCCGCATAGCTTCACTCTTCCAGCTGAGGTTGCTTACTCAGCTGTGAGATTCCAACTGAGTCCTTTTATTCAGTTGAAGTGATTTTTCAGGGTTAAGTTTTTAAATCCCAACTGGTGTATTCCCCCCCCCCCCTCCATACACCAGTAACTCATTTCGAGACCATCAAGTGGTATCAGAGCAGTGGTTCAAAAGACTGCTGACTCTGTTTCACAAGGTGTGAATTCGAGAAATTTTCTTCAGTGGTAAACTGAACAGATCTTTTCACGCTAGTGCATACTTGCTCGCATTTTTGTCCTATTTTTGTTTGTGCAGATGGACGTCAAGGACAAGATCGTCGTCATGTTCTCAGTAGTCAATTTTACATCATGGAGAACTCGAATGAAGAAGATCCTTCTGTCAAAGCATCATAGGATGCAACAAGTTCTCACTTCTGGACCAATCGTCATAAAAGATAGAATAGTTCGCACTCCCACAAATCTCAACGATGGAGATGCAGTGGTGGAGTATGTGGAGAAACAGCCAAAAGACTACTCTCCAGAGGAGGCCAAGGTGAGCCAGTTGGATATCTGGGCTCAGAGCACAATAATGTCCACAGTTGGACAAGATTATCTGCCCTGGATAGAGGAGTGTGAGACTGCAAAAGAGATGTGGGACATCCTGGCATCGCTAAGCGAAGGAAGCGACGAGACAAAGGAAAACAAGTTCTCGCATGCATGTCAAGATTTCGACAACTTCAATCTACGACCTGATGAGACTATGGATCAGCTAGAGCTCTGGTTTATGGACATCATCAGAAGAATCCAGTCCATCCGGAGAGGAAAATACACACTAAGAGAAATCAACCTCAAAGTGTTACAAGCTCTACTGGCTGAGTGGGATACTTTCACAAATATCCATGAGAGCCGAGCTGACCTTGGTGAAATGGGAACTGAAAGATTGTTCTCAATCTTGAAAGGAAATGAGTATAAGGTCAACAGAAGGAGATCGCAGCCCTCAGGTCAGACAAATAGAATTGAGGATGTTGGCTCGGCATCAAAGTCAGTTGCCCTCTGAGCTGACTACTCAAAATCGAGATCGTCAAGGCCAACCAGATCGGCTGACACGACTGTAAAGGAGCCAAGCAGAGAGGAACTGCAACAAAACATTGCAGCGTTGTCAAAGAAACTAGCCGACATGGACACTCGGTTCGGCAAATATAAACGTTTCTATAAATCAAACCGAACACGAGACAGCTCGAAGCCAGTCACCAATGGTTGCTTCAAATGCGGCAAGGAAGGACACTTCAAAGCTGACTGCCCAAACCTCTCAAAGAAGGAAAGAGAAGCACTGAGGGCCAAGCAAACTGCAAAGAACAAGGCCATGGTAGCTGAAGAAGCAGCTGACGACATGGACATCTTCACAGACACTGAAGATGAAGATGAGTTGACCTCTACCAACAACGTCCTCAGTCAGGATCAATGCCTCATGGCACTTGGAACCGACCAAGATGATATTGAGGTACAATCTAATCCTGCTCGCTTAAATTCTTCCAATACTTCTAACATGCAGGAATCTCTGAACGATGAGTTGGAACCCTCCTGGAGTGATTTTCAAGAACTCAGTGAGGAGTTGCATCACTAATCGGTTGAGTTCAAGAGTCTTCAAGCTCAGTTCGCCAAACTTGAAGATTCCTTAACCGAAAGGGACGATCTGATCAAAAGCCAAACCGAGGAGATTGAGAATCTCAAGAGTCAACTAAACGAGGCTAAGGCTCCAGCTGATGAGGAGTTGACAAAGCAGAACAAGGAACAGCAAGATCAGTTGAAAAATCAGAGGCTCAGATTGACCAGCTGATAAAGGAGTCAGATGGTAAAACCGAGCAGATAACTGTCCTCCTCAAACAGTTGCAAACTGAGAAGGACAATCTAATCAAGCTGTATCAGTCATCCAAGATCATCGAAAACCTTTTAAGTTACAGCAGACAGATGGATGACGTGTTAGGACTCGGTTATGATATTGTCAAGGATACTGGGATTCCTCCAGCAACCTTCATCAAAGTTGTAGAAGTCACAGCTGTCGAGCCCAACACAGCTGAGTCTCCAGAAGCTAATTCAACCTCCACCTCTCAGCAAGTTCAACCGACCAATAGAATCACAACTGAGAAGGGAAAAGGAGTAGCGGATGTAGGACAGAATGTTCCATCGGTTGGGACATCAACCGAGGGGGAATGTTCCAAAAGTCAGAAGAGGAATCAGAGGCGTCGAAGGCATAACCGCAACCGAACTCAGAATCAGAACCGACCTCTGCGTCAACCTCAGAGTCAACGTCAGAAGGAATGGAACCTACCTCAGAACAGACATGGGTTCAATCATCTGAATCAACCGAGGTTCCAATATCAGTTCGACCAAAGGTTCCAACCAAGTCAACAGTTAAGGAACATGTCGGACAACTGGAGATATTCATGCCATAATATGAATCATCAACAGGGCATGAACAGCTACAGACAACCCTCTGGAAGTTGGAATCATAATCAGCCACAAAGATTCCAACAAGGCGTCCGACCTCACAGACAAACTCAACATGACAAGAATCGCCATCAAAATAGGGGGAAAGCCTCACCTCCTAAAGCTCAACATAGGAGAAATCCAACTCCTCCCAAGAAACAGAACATCACTACTAACAACAAGTCTAAGGATAACCGAGGTGTTGTTATAGTTGATGATGAAGGAAAAGTAATCTGGAATGATAAATCCATCCGAGTTTACAGGGAAAAACGACGCACAGTTCCAGCGAGAACTGGTTCTAACCCTCCAGGACCCAACTGAAATTGGGGACCTAAGCGAGTTTCTCTTTGCAGGTGCAGGAGAAACAGCTGAGGAAGAAGAAGGCGTCTGCTACAATGTGGGTGATGGATAGTGGATGCTCGAAACACATGACGAATCTAAAGGATTTTCTTGGAAGTTTCGTGGAGAAAGAAGGTCCATCAGTTACTTTTGGTGATAACTCAAAAGGTTATACCAGAGGTTACGGTACCCTTGAAACCAATCATGTTTCAATTTCTAATGTCTCTTATGTTGATGGATTGAAGCATAACCTGCTCTCCATCAGCCAATTCTGTGATAATGGTTTCTCTGTCAAGTTTGATGCACAGGGTTGCAGAGTTAAAGATGTCAGAACAAAGCAGGTGATATTGTTGGGAAATCGATCTCCAACAGGGAATTTTTACTACGCTGACTGGAACAGCAGCCTCCCTGACACTTGCCTGATATCAAAGAGCAGTTCAGATGTGAGCTGGCTATGGCACAAAAGGCTCAACCATCTGAACTTCAAGACGATGAACCGACTCGCCAGACAAGAACATGCAAGAGGCATACCTAACCGAGTGTTTTCAACAACACACATCTGCAGTGCATGCCAGCTGGGAAAGCTCGCTAGATCCTCCTTCTGGTTGAAGTCAACTCCCTCAACCGACCGAGTGCTACAGCTGATCCATATGGATCTCTTCGGGCCAGTTACACCAAAAAGCATAAATGGCAACGAATACACATTGGTTGTAACTGATGATTACTCAAGGTACACGTGGACCATTTTCATGCGTCACAAGAGTGAAACCCGAGATGAGCTGCCCAAGCTGATGGATCGAATATCGAATCAACAAGAAATGAAGATCATATCTATCCGATCAGATCGTGGAACGAAGTTTCTAAATAAAACCATCATTGAGTATTGCGAGAAGAATGGAATAACTCATCAGACATCAGCCGCGCGTACTCCGCAACAGAATGGCGTAGCTGAGCGAAGAAACAGAACGCTGAAGGATGCAGCCACATCCATGTTAGCGAGCTCAGCTCTGCCAAAGAAATTTTGGGCTGAAGCGATCAACACAGCATGCTACACTCAGAATCGATCTCTTCTCACCAAGCGATTGGGAAAGACACCCTACGAGCTGTGGAGACGCAGAAAGCCAGATATTTCTTATTTTCGCGTTTTTGGGTCTAAGTGTTATATTCACAACAATGGGAAGACTCAGTTGAAAACTTTTGATGCCAAAGCTTCGAAGGGCATATTTCTTGGATATGCAGCTCGGATCAAGGCATATAGAGTTTTCAACAACAGCTCTCGTGTTGTGGAAATAACACCTCATGTTAGTTTTGATGAATCTACCTTTGAGTGCAGGGAACAGGTAGAAGAACAACACGCGGATCCAGCTGATCTACCAGTTCTCACCAGATCGCAAGCACTTAGGGAAAAGAACCGAGCTGAACCACTGGTGTGGGCAACTGAGAATGAGGATCCATACTCCTCTAAAGATGAATGCGAAGACCTCAGCTCATCCCAAGGGGAAACTTCAGCTTATGCTCCTCCAACTGCATCAACATCTGAAGCAGAGCCAAACTCAGCTCGAACCATTGTCAATGTTGAGGATCCAGACTCAACAACTGATCAATCACCAGCTCTGAAGACTCCAACTCAGATTTCTGAACAGCCACAGTTAGAAGAAGAAGGAAGACGCAACCGAAGATGGTACGAAGTTCATTCCACCGACGACATCATCGGAGATCCAACCGAGGGTGTGCGTACAAGGAGTCGTATTGCAAATCCTGAATCATCCAAGGAAAACTCCAACACTTATGCCCAATATGCTGAGGAATTGGCAGTTCTAGAAGAGTTCGAGCAAGCTGGAGATGTTGCCATGATTTCTTGCTTTGTAGCTGATGTACCAGAACCGAAGAATGTTGGGGAAGCTCTCAACTGTGTACACTGGACAACGGCAATGCAAGAAGAACTGAATGAGTTTCTACGCAACTGTGTATGGGAGTTGGTAGATAGACCAAATGGTGTCAAGGTGATTGGATTGAAGTGGATTTTCAAAAACAAGAGAGACGCCATTGGATTCATTGTGAGGAATAAAGCAAGGTTGGTAGCTCAAGGATACTGCCAACAAGAAGGAATTGACTTTGAAGATTCCTTTGCACCTGCTGCAAGGCTGGAAGCCATCCGAATCTTTCTAGCTTATGCCGCACATCACAAGTTCAAAGTATATCAGATGGATGTGAAGTGTGCATTCCTAAATGGAGATATCAAAGAAGATGTATATGTTGAACAGCCTCCTGGTTTTGAGACTGGAGATGGAAGAGTGTACAAGCTGAAGAAAGCTATCTATGGTCTAAAGCAAGCGCCAAGGGCGTGGTATGACACTCTTTGTGGATTTCTTCTAAACTCGGGGTTCAAACGAGGTTCAGTTGATAAAACTCTATTCACCATCAAAGTTGGAGAAGATATACTTGTTGTGCAAATTTATGTCGATGACATCATTTTCGGCTCCAAGTCGGAGGAGCTGTGCAAGAAATTCTTCGATCTTATGAAGGAGAAGTTCGAGATGTCAATGATGGGCGAGATGAATTATTTCCTTGGATTACAAGTGAAGCAGTCACCTGAAGGAATTTTCATCAACCAGTCCAAGTATACAAATGAGCTCATCACCAAGTTCGGATTGCAGACAAGTAAGACAACAAGGATCCCTATGAATACGAGCTGGAAGATCGAACCCGGAGCTGAGGGAAAGCTCGTTGATGCCAGCCAATATAGAGGGATCATCGGTTCGCTGCTCTACCTAACTGCCAGCCGACCTGATATATCATATGCAGTTGGAGTGTGTGCTCGATTTCAAGTCCAACCAAGAGAAGCACACATGTTGGCAGCAAAGAACATCATTAAGTATCTGAAGGGAACTGTCAATGTTGGATTGTGGTACCCAACTGATGACAATATCCAGCTGACTGGATACTCAGATGCTGACCTAGCAGGAGATCGGTTGGACAGGAAGTCTACTTCTGGACACTGCCAGTTCATGGGAAGCAAGTTGGTTTCATGGTTCTCCAAGAAACAAGCGTGTGTTGCTACTTCGACAACCAAGTCAGAGTATATGGCTGCCGGAAGCTGTTGCATGCAAGTATTGTGGCTGAAGCAACAGCTAAGAGATTATGAAGTCACAACTGGACAGGTTCTCATTCATTGTGATAGCTCGAGTGCCATAGCTATCTCTCTAAACCCTGTTCACCACTCTCGGACTAAGCATATCGACATTCGTCATCATTTCATCTGAGATCATATTGAGAAGAAGGATGTGTCCATGGAGAAGATCCCAACTGAGATTCAGAAAGCTGACATCTTCACCAAACCTCTTCCTGAAGCCCGGTTCAAGATGTTGTTGATCTTCTAGGACTCTTGGATCCGAGCTGAAGACTCATCCGAGCAGAAGAGTCATCCGAGCTAATGAAGAGTCATCCGAGCAGAAGAGTCATCCGAGCTAATGAAGAGTCATCCGAGCAGATGAGAATCCATCCGAGGTGAAGAGTCAGATATCCATCTGAGGGGGAAGCTCAGATGAAGGGGGGATCTCAGATACGAATTGCCAACTGAAGACATCAAACATCAGCTGAACAGACGAACTCGAGTCAGCTGATGGTATGCGGCAACTAAAGAACACAACTGAGGGATACAGCTGATATCGACATCAGCTGGCAGGTATCATTTATGACTGAAGGTGTTATGATATTAAATAAGAATGTTTGAAATAAATTCAAACATTCCTGAACATGTCAGCTAAACTAAACAAGCCATCATGTCGCATTTAATGTAAAGTCTGGCTAAACTCCTATAGCCTTACTTTATAGTGCGATTGGGCTGACACCTCAAACTATTCACCTTCTCACTCGCGCGCGTGGAGTATCAGTCAAAATTACCCAACAGTCGCATAATCTCAGCCGTTGATAGATTCGCGCCATTTAACCCCAGCCGTTGATTTTATCCGAGTCAAAGATTATATAATACGGCAAATCAGGAAGTGATCCTTACCTTCTTATTTCGTGCATATCTTTAATTACTATTCATCATCCTCTCCGATTCTGTTTCACCTTTTTCAGTAAAGATTTCTCTTCTTCTTTGCATATATATCTCCTCGAGATGGCGCCCAAATCCAAAGCTTCTAAGAAGATGGTTTCCGCAGAGCCTGCTACCTTCCAGGAATCTTTCGACATGGTGATGTCAAAGATTCATTTTGAACAGATTCTGTCCAGAGCGGCCTTGACCTCGCCTGAGCTCGCTCCCGTCACCGCCATTCTCTCTGACCACCGTCTGCTCGACTGGGCAACCCTCTCTCCATCCCAGTTGCTCAGGAAGCAGGTCGTACACTTCTATCGGAATCTGCAGCGAGTTGCAGATGATGGACTTGTCATGATCATTCCGTGCAAGCAACGACACAGAACCAACCGGACAATTGAAGACACCGCCGTAGAAATCAAAGTATCCCAGGAACTGGAGAAGATCATCCCCAGAAATCGCGAAGCCACAGATGTGCTAGGGAACTTCACTGATAAGGAAGCTGATGCCTTCCTTCAAACAATCCTTATTGTTCCCGAACCATTGAAGGGGAGCATGCAGAGGACGAAGCTGAAGCCGGCGCACCGACTTCTCTTCGACGTGATTTCCAAATGTGCCTTCGCGTATGGAGGAGCGTTCGGTGACATTAGCCGACCTAAGCTCAAGCAGCAGAAGGCACTGGAAGAGCTGCACCAGGTCGACTGGCTGGGCTATCTCGAGAGCCAGCTGATGATGGAGAAGCAGAAAATCTCCGAGACGACAGCTGAGTCCGGAGAACTGCTGTTGAGTGTCAAGGGGACACTCAACTTTGGGACAAAAATATCTGCCCTCATCCTCCAAGCCACACAGGGACTGCCGCTTACATGGGAAGGGAGTGAGGACACTCCATTCAACAAGCTGACGCTGTTCCCCACAGCCAAGAAGGCCAGGGATGTTGTGGAGGCCATCTACACTCCCAAGAGTGCCCCCAAGCCAGCTGTGGAGTCAGCAGCTTGCCGCCCATCGAGGTCCAAGCCAGCAAAGCGCCAGCTGGAGGAGGTGGCTGAGGAAGAGGAAGACGAAGAAGAAGAAGAGGAGGAACCTCTGCAAAAGAGGCCTAGGATCAGGATCATCCAGCCGGTAGCTCAACCTTCAACAACCAGTCCAGTGGTGGACAAGCCAGCTGAGGCGAAGGAGTCAACCGAATCCAGCCAATCGATTGACCCAGCTGGGTTCATTCTTCAACCTCGCCAGGAGGACGCGGCTGAAGGCGTGGAGATCCCGGTGGAGGATTCCAGCTCCTCCTCAGATGACTCTTCTTCATCTGAGGAATCCCACGACAGTCCAACTGGAGCTAATGCCAGCCAGGTAAACCCACCTGTGACTGAAGAAACCAATGAGCCAGCCGACTCACCATCCAAAGAGGATCCAGTTCTCTCAACTGGTCCTCAATCAGATATTCCGAGCCTCTCGCTCGATGCCAACGTTGTGACCATTCCTTCGGCCAACGTTGATGAAACCATCGAACCCGTAACCTTCGATATCGACCCCCCTCCAATCGACGAAGAAGCCAACCGCCAGGCAATCTTGGCTGAATATGAAGGAAGGCTCAGCTACTGCTTTCGCAAGCTGATTGGAATGTTCCCCGAGGCAGCCTCGATGCCCATATTTACTATGTTCGGGACGGAACTGCTCTACCAATTCAGCGTCATATTCAGCTATTGGTACGTGAAGGAGGAAACCCTCAGGATCCATGGTTGGGACAGGTTGAAGGTCGAGGAGTCTAACCTGAGGGAATACTTCGACTACCAGAACCTAGAGGTGGCTTACAACCAGAAGGTGGCTGTGCTACGACGACATCTGGACATGAGCATTCAAGAAGGGACAGACACCAGGGAGCTGTGCAACAACCCTGGAGCTGTTCAGTTCCTTGATGATATGCTGGCCAAGAATGCCACCTGCATGGAGGACGTCGACGCGGCTGATGAGGCGGCCAAGAGAGAAGAAGAGAAGCTCAAGGCCTACCTCGCCAGCCGATCTGCCATAATTGTCATGACACCATCTGCCCAGCCTCAACCACAACACCTGCCTAGACCCTCCGATCAGCCAACGCTCTCAACCGATGCCGTCTGCGAGCTGATCTCGGAGAGGGTCAACCAGCTGAGGCAGGAGATGTTATCCAAGATCCAGGACAACAAGGAGGAGGAAGCTGACAGGATGCAGCAGCTGATGGCCGAGAATGCCAGCTTGAAGAATCAGCTCGAACACCTTTCCTCTTCCCTGCAGCAGAAGTTCGCAGACCTCTCCACTTCTTCCAGCTCGGAGGTCTCTGCTCTAAGGAAGGCCGTTCAAGGTCTCAGCTCGGATTTCAACGTTTTTAAGACAGTTGCTGAATCTGACCTGGCAAAGTCCCAGCAGACCCAAGACCAGGAGTGGATGTCTCAGTTCGCATCATTCCGAGCTGAGTTCGTCGCCCTCCACAAAGAGGTCTCTGCGACCTTTGCAGCCGTGCAGCGAGCTGAGCAGGACCGCCAAGACTTGGAGTTGGCCAAGAAGGTGGCAGAGAAGGACGCTGTTGACGAACTCTTTTCCCGCATTCAATAGGCTGAGACCAAGTTGACCTCCCTGGATGGCACTATTGCCACCCTTTTGGATGATGCCAAAAAGGGGGAAGACAAGGAAGACAAGGAGCCAGCAGCTGTTGCTGGACGAGGAAAAGCTGTTCTCCAGCAAGCTGAAGGAGCTCAGCAGGAGAAAGGAGTGCCAGCTGAAGCTGAAGCTGAAGGATCGCAGCCCAAACTGGAAATCTCCCACGACCTCGTAGCCAAGCTAACGGCCGAGCTCGATGCCGAACTTGACGGGATATCTGTCGAAGACTGCATCGAAGCTGCCAAAGCTATGGGGGAGTCCAAGGAGAAGTACTTGAATCCCTCTTGGATCAAGAAGTTCGCTACCGATCAGGCCAAGAAGGTGGCCAAGTTCGAGAAGGAGCTCGCCAAGGTGGAGAAGAACATCGACAGGAACAAAGCCAGCCGGAGTGTGCGAAGAATCAACAAGCACCAGATGAAGGCTGAAGCTAGGAAGTCGACGCATCAGTTGCAGAAAGAACGCTCCGCTCCCGTCTCGGTACCCACATGTTGACAAGTGGATGAATGCTGAGTGGAACGATGACTGGGAGCAGTTCAAGCATGAATTCATCAATGACTTCTATTACAGGAAAGTCTACTCGACTGAAGACCCAAGGCAAGCCTTCAAGGAAGCCCTGTGGGAACTCAGATCTGGAGACCCTGGAATGTTTAGTCAGTTCAAGCGAGCTATGCTGAATGCTCAGCTCGATCCCAACACCGTTCCAGTTCCAAAGATGTGCAGGTACCGCCCTCAGATGATCAAAGGCACGAGCACGCCAAACAGAAATGCGATCATGGCTGAGGCGAGGCAAGTCTGCAAGGAACACGGCGTCAACACTGGGATTGAGTCGGAGGCGAAGAAGGAGATCTTTGACCGTATCTTCAGCAAGTACGGTCAACAGTATTTTTGAGCTGTCAAAGTTTTTGAGCTGATGAATTTTTTTTTTTATGTTGTAGTTTTTGAAGCAACTGTTGTATCTTTATTTGTTTTGTGCTTAACCTTGTAATCTTCAGTTGTAACCAAAACTTCAAAGTATATATAAGATTCACCTTGATGAACAATTCCTCATTGTCCAAGCTCTGAATCACAAAGTCTTTCAATATCATGTTATAACTGTGCGAACCCTTTGATGTTTTATCTTATAGACTGTCTAGAATTTCAGCTGAGATTTTAGATAAGTTAGTGAGTTTTAGATCAATAGTGGTTTTGGTTTTGACATCATCAAAAAGGGGGAAATTGTTGGGAAATTTATTAGTATAAGTTTTGATGAATTCCAAAACCGACTGACCCCAACCGAGTAGATGTTGCCAGAACCTAAGGTTAGAATTTAGGCTCGCTGTTTGAGCAAAGTTAAGATTTTATCTTTACAGGTCTCCAGCTGAAGATGGCAACAAGGCATCAATCAGACAGAACATCAGTTGTCATAAAATACAACTGAGAGCTCGTTGTTCCGATGCAGAGAGGGGGAAGTCTTCAGAACATCAGTTGTGAAGGAAATCAACTGAGGGTTCTTCAGATGAGAAGCAGTAAGAGAGGTAGAGAACATCAGATGAAAAGGAAGTCATCTGAGGGTTCAAACCCAACTGAGTAAATACAAGGAAGACAACTGAGTGTTCAGTTTCAGAACCTCAGTTGTAGAATTCAACCGAGCTAAGTCCAACTGCTTGAAGTTCAAAGTCAGCTGAGAGTTCAACAGCTCGGAACATCAGCTGAAGACCACTCAGATGAAGATCAAGATTTTCAACCGACTATCTGAGGTTGACCGTCAGAAAGGTTAAGATTTGAATTTCAAAAGGAAGTCACATGAGGGTTTGACCGTTCAGTCACTACCCCATCTGGCCCAACACAAGGCTGTCTATGATGAAAAGCAGAAGAGCACAGATGCCATATTGGGAAAGTCTGCAGAGATAAGAGACAAGCCATCGCTTTCATCGATCAGAGATCAACAGCTCCTCCAACGGCTAGTTGATCCTCTCCGCCTATAAATAGAGGCATTCTCTCATTCGAGAAAAACTCAACACACACGCGAGACAGAGAAGTGCAATCACAAGAGAATCAAGCAAAAGAAAAATCTGCAAAAATCCTATTCTAAGAACATCAGCAGCTGAGAGTTCAAGAGTGATAGAACATTAGTAGCTGAGGGTTCATAGAGTGAAAATCTGTCTTAGATCTTAGTTTGAGTGTTTATTCATTCAAGCCTTAGATCCAGCTCTCATTCGTGATCGAGCTGTAGTTGGAAAACCCACCCACACCCTAAAAAGTGTTTGCTAGGACCTTACTCTTCCTGTAATTGAGTAGCTAGGTCGTCAAGTACCCGCAAACTTGACATAGGTTGTTAAGTACCCGCAAACTTAACTGTTAAGGTTGATAAGTACCCGTAAACTTATTGCAACGGTTGCACAGCCCGGGTAAGCTGTGTGGAACTGTCCAGAAGAACTTGGACTGAGGTGTGAGGATTCATATCTCCCCGTGGACGTAGGAGGGTTATCTCCGAACCACGTTAAATCCCGTGTGTCTGTGTTTATTTTCATTTAGTTGCTTATTGCATTTTTATCTGTCTGACTAACCAGCATACAAACCTCATTTGCACATTTTCAACCGAGCCGTTTTGGTTTTTGACCAACCGAGCTGTTTTGGTTTTTGACCAACCGAGCTTAAAAGCGTGAGTTGTTTTAACGAGTTTAATTTTCACCACTTTCCGCACAGCTTCACTCTTCCAGCTGAGGTTGCTTACTCAGCTGTGAGATTCCAACTGAGTCCTTTTATTCAGTTGAAGTGATTTTTCAGGGTTAAGTTTTTAAATCCCAACTGGTGTATTCCCCCCCCTCCATACACCAGTAACTCGTTTCGGGACCATCATATATACTTGAACAGTCACAAAGTAAAATTTAATATTGACGGCATAATAATTGATAAAATTGAATTTTAAATAAAAAGTAGGCAAGTACCATTTAATATTGGCAACCTAATGAAGTTTAATTTGAACTATCTTGTTCAATATATTACGTATTATGTATGATGACTATACACTTGAACAACCACAAACTAAAATTTAATATTAATGGCATAATATATAATTGATGAAATTTTAAATAAAAATGACTATTTTTTGGTGAATTAGATGACCAAATTAAATTGGTTGTGCAAAAAAAAATGCAGGTTGAGCAAACGCACATTGAGTTTTATTTCTATAAAAATAAAACTATTTATTTGACCAAATAGATATTAATTGGTCAAATTAAATTGATTGTCCAAATAATTGTAGGATGAGAAAATACATATTGATTTTGAGTATTTATAAGGTTCTCAAAAGTGAAGTTCTTATTGAAAAACTATGTGGGATAAGATAAACTATATTAAATATAAATAGATTAGAATATAGATAGATAAAAGTAAAAAGGAAAATGAAAAAAAAAGAGAAATAGGTAGATTAAATTAATAGTACACACGGTTGCATTAGAAGATTGGGGCAATTAAATAAAACTTAGTTTGGCAAAATATTGAGAATAAAGGAAAATTTTTAATGTCATATATATTTATGGGAGTTTTAAGTATATGAAATAGTAAATAATATAATATATATGAATGAAAATATTTAAAATGACGATTTAAGATAAATAAGAATATTATTGAACGGAGAGAGCGCCACGTAGAACCTAAAATTAAGGAGAGTGCTTCAATCCGCAATGGTTTTAATAATATATAGATAGATAGATGGGTTATATAGTTGGTTATAGAATTGGTATTTAGAAATTGAGAATATATATATCTATTAAGACTTGAGATATAGTATATACAATTAATAATACACAAAGCTTTAAAAAGTGTAAGGAATAGAGATAATGATAGTAATAACAGATATACATGAGACATGAAAAAATATTATATGAATATAATAAGTAATATATGTGTATGTATTATTATGAAATAATAATGTCAAAATTATCAGAATCAAGGGAAATTGGAACAGAGCACCGTGGAGGGAGCACGGTTTATTTTCCTATTATTAATAAGATAACTAGCGTGTTACCCGTCGAAAATCGACAGAAAATTATTATTTAGTAAAATTATAGTAATAAAATATGGTCCATTAATTATTTTTAAGTTTTACACTTTGTGTGAGTTTTGTGGGCAAGTTTGAAATCGGCTCGTCTACCACCATGGTTGAAGGTCGGAATCCTCCCGTCGACTACAATTCTAAAAAAGTTGAACCATCAGTTTGGAAAGACCCGTCTACCCTCATGGTTCTAAGTCGGAATCCTCCCGTTAAGTTAAACTGTCGTAATTGTAACGACTCGCCTATCCCCATGGTTCAAGGTCAGAATTCTCGTGTTGACCACGATTATGAAAAAGTTGAACCGTCAGTTTGGCCGTCTACCCTCACAGTTCTAAGTCAGAATTCTCCCGTTATGTTAAACTGTCGACGTAACTGAATCGACTCGTCTACCCCACGGTTCCAATTAGAATCAACTTGTTGACCATGATCTTAATTTTTATGGACAATAAAATAAATGTCAAAAGTGCACGAAAATAAATATCTTATAATAGGACTTAATTGGGCCCCATTTTTATAGATAATTTTTAAAATTTTCTTACTTCTCAAAATCAATGTGGGATGATTGGCTCTCAAACAAATTGTCCCTTGTCAATTTTATATTAGAATTGTGATGAATATTATAGGCAAAATTGAATAAAATACCCGATATTATATCAAAATTTGATTTTTTGACAAACGTTTTAATTGTAGCAAAAAATATATCAACCTTCCAATTTGTTGCAATGTCTGTCTGGTGACGATTTCTGGCTGAATCGTTGCTGATGTGGATTTCCGGAAAGCTGAGATGGCAGGGAAAATTAGATAAAAATATCCGACCTTATACCGAAATCTGGTTTTTTGACAAACCTTTTAGTTGTAGCAAAAAATATAGTAACCTTTAAATTTGTTGCAATGTCCGTTCGAATTTAATTTGGGAAAAAAATTAATTGGAGACGTGTGCAATTCATAATGACATGGCGTTCAAAACGACGTCATTTTGATTAAGAATTAGAAAACAAAAAAAAATATATTAGACATCATTTAAAAATTTCACCTTATTTAAAAATATTACACATCATTTAAAAATATTACTCTTTATCTCTCTCACCCAACTCTTTGTCTCTTCTCCCTCGGATACACCATTCCCACAGTCATCCATCCATCCATCCTTCTCCATCATGGCCTCAATCAACGGCGTCACCGGCTACGAGTGCAACTATGCCGCCTTAAATTCCACCTTCATCCCTTTTTTTTTTTAATTCTTAATCAAAACGACGTCGTTTTAGTTAAAACAGCATTGTTTGAATGTCACGTTATTATGAATTGTACACGTCACCATTAATTTTTTCCCCAAATTGAATTCGGACAGACATTGCAACAAATTGAAAGGTCACTATATTTTTTGCTACAATTAAAAGGTTTGTCAAAAAACCAGATTTTGGTATAAGGTCAGATATTTTTATCTAAGTTTTCCTGCCATCTCAGCTTTCTGGAGATCCACATCAGTATCGATTTAGCCGGAAATCGTCACCGGACAGACATTGCAGCAAATTGGAAGGTTCATATATTTTTTCTACAATTAAAAGGTTTGTCAAAAAACCAAATTTTGGTATAAAGTCAGGTATTTTTATCCAATTTCGCCAATATTATAACATGAATATATCGTAATAAAATGTGTATAGGAAGACATGCGTGAGTTATATGGTATCTCAATATTCTCATTCCATATTTAACTATGAAATAAATATGTTTTAAAATTACAAAAATGGAGAATAAATAAAAAAAATGGAGAATTTAAATAAATAGGAATGAAGGGATTTGAGGGGTGCCACATAAGATTTTTTGTGTAGAGTCAAACAAGAACATTATTTTACTAGTGTATAGCCCGTCGAAAATCGACGGGTAATAGTATTTAATAAAATTTAATAGGTGATAGTATAAGAAATATATTGTTTGTTAGTTATTATTATTTTTTTAAGTAATACCCTTTAAAAATTCAATCTAATTCACACTCATTTTTATAGATAATTTTCAAGCCACTCTTTTTTCCTCAAAAGGGACAAAAACAATTTACTTCTCAAAGAGATTGTCTTGTGTAATTTTTGTTTTTTAAAATTGTCTATAAGAATGAATGTGACCCTAATTAAAAATTCTTAAATTTATGGGTTCAACATAAAATAAAATTATAATAAAAATTGCCCCGACATTACTAAATCGGCCTCTATATACGAATAATTTTGGGTCGGAACTGGCCCGTTGACAAATCATTAATAAATTTTCTGCAATTTTTCTACACATTCGATATTTTCCAACGGAGACTCTTAATTAAACAATTCAAGATGGTGTGTTTAGAATTACTCAAGCTTGTTTGAAATTTATATACTCGTATTTGTTTAAAATGCAATTAAAAAATTATTCCTGTGTTCCTTTCTAAATAAATATGTATAGCAATATCCGTCAGTTGGGAACTGGCCCATTGACCACAGTTCTGATTTATAAGTGCGTAAATTATGAAACTCGTTTAGAATTTACATAGATCCAAAACTTAATTAAAAAATTTGATTGTATTATTCGTTCTCGTCCTTAATCGTATAGTAGTATTTGCTAATTATAGATTATGCAAAGTTGTAAACTCAACTACAAATAACGTAAAAATTAATTCATGAATGACGATTCTAGATTACAGAAAAAAAATGAAAAGAAATGCATAAAATGAAAAATTTCCCGACTTGAAGTACACGTCGGTTGAGAATTGATCCGTTTACCACCATGGTTCCGGGTTGGAATCCCAAAGAAATGCATAAAATTAAAAATTTCCTGACTTGAGGTACCCGTCGGTTGAGAATTGGTCCGTCTACCCCCATGGTTCCGGGTTGGAATCCTTTTTGACCACAATTTTGATTCATAAGTGAGTAAATCGTTGTCTGACAGCTTAACCCCGTAGCCCAAAGGATTAACCTCGTAAACTCGATTAGCCCGACTCTGCATGCATATCACATGTATATAAAAATTAAAATTTTCAGTAAAACTAAAACTATTTATCTAGTCACTAATTAATTGGCCAAAATAAATTGGTGGTGCATAGGATGAGAAAATACATATTAATTTAATGTATTTTATATTTAATTCAGTGAAAATAAATTAGCCAAATGTTAAATGACTCGAATCCGCAATAATAATAATAATAATAATAATAATAATAATAATAATAATAATAATAATAATAATAATAATAATAATAATAATAATAATAATAATAATAATAATAATAATAATATGATGATGATGATGATGATGATACCAACTTCAAGTTATTAGTCGGTCAACTTATAATTTAATTTTGTAAATATTTTTTTATTTGACCAAAACCTTATTAAAAACGCAACATTGTGAAAAAAGGAGACAAAAATCTGAAAAAATTAAAAGTATATATGGTCATCTTAATTGAGGACGATCATTATTAGATTAATAATTTTTAATTCAAAAATTTGAGAAATTAGATAAATGAGAATGAAAGAATTTGAGATATGCTACATAGGATAGAGTCGTTTCCGTTTTAATAATATATAGATAAATGTGATAAATGAGAATTAATCCAACCTATCATATTTTATAATCTAAGACAATTATTGATTTTAGATTATTTATTAAGAAATGATAGAATTGTAATACTACGCTTTACTCGTCATAACTGTCAATCATCATAAAATATCGGATGTCATTTCTTTTATTAATGGTACATAGTTTATTTCATAAAGTTTGGTTTGTTAATAATAATAATAATAATAATAATAATAATAATAATAATAAAATAATAATATGATTAAAAAATAATAAATAAATCTGTCACAGCCCCAAATCCCGAGGGACGGCAGAAGCCGGGGTGCGACTGGGGTTGGATTAAAGAAGCGGGGAAGAAGGGGGCTAACTGACTAATCATACATGAAAGGCATCAAATGAACCATGAACAAGACTTGAATTTAATAAAGAAAGAGTTAATCGCTAAGGATTACTCGACAAAAGTACACAGAAGAAACTAAGTTCATATTTACAGACTTAACTACAGTGTATTGTTCAAAAGGTACATATTCAAAAAGACTTAGAGTTCTGCAGCGGAAGAGTCTTAACTAAGGCATCCTATCCTTTCAACTCAACTTCAACCATTGCCGCTCCCGTCGCTTCAACCTGCACATTTAGAAAACAATGCAGGGCTAAGTACAAACGTACTTAGTGGGCACGATGCCGAAATCATAATCATAAGTATAGATAAATATGGCATTTCATAATTGTAGCACATCGGAGTTTTATTGAAAGAACCCGTGTCTACTAAACATTTTCTTTTCTCATAAATCACTCGCGTGAGCATTTTCTGACTGATGTTACGTTCAATCTTGACCAATTCTCATTCATCGTAGCTGGTACCCCTCAACAGGATATCACATACACCACAGGTTACAAAGTGCACTAACTCTGGAAAGCACTTAGCAGCTAACTCAGAGCCGATCGTTAGTTAACCTAGTTAGATTAACTCTAAATCTGGAAAACACGAATGTTGACTCAGATAGGTACAAGAGAACTCACATAAAACATAAAACAATTCATGCCATAATATCACTTTGAAAACACAAATATCAAAGCGATAAAGAAAGATTTTCCGAGCATTGCTCGTTTTATTTTGTATATAAAAGCCCACCTCGTAATACAGAACTAAAAGCACTAGCTTCCAATCTTAGGATCTTCCGTCCTTTACAGCTGGCTTCCTCCTTCATCGCAAAATAATAATACTTAAAATCGATTCGTAAAAGATAATCGATCAAAGAAAATCGAAATAGGTTTTAGTCGTTTCATTCTTTAGGCATTTGCACGCTTACTAGATTCATTTTATTTAAACGGGAACGAGACTCGTACAAATCCCGTTTAGAACTCGAAAGGTCTAATACTCGACTCTTAGGTCAGTAGAGAGGGTAGTCGATAGCTCGATACGACTTAAAAGATTATAAGGAACTAAGTTAAAAAGAATCAACTTAGGGAAAAATTACGTTTTAGCTTTTTAGACAACTTATGCAATTTCTCGCTTAACTAGACTTCTTTACTTGAACGGATAAGAGATGAGGTCTCGACTGGTTTTATCACTCAAGGCTCCATACTTGACTCTAGGGTCAGTAGGAAGATATTTGTTAGTTATTACGGCTTAAACGATCGAAAGAAACTAAGTTGCGAATGAAACAACTTAGAAGAAATGAAACTGAAATTTCACTGCGCATTACAGTGACTCTGGGGACTTCCCAGAACAGAGGATTTGGAAACAGGGGATGAGCCCTATACCGTTGGAAAGTTAGGGAATTCTAGTTTACGTTCCAATTTACGGATCGCAAATCCGATAAACGAGCTAAAAGTTATTACAGTTTCCGGCGAGGGTCGCAAAACTGCCGCGATAACCCTAGTTGCTTGATAGATTCGACGTATAACGTCTTGGGTTCGTTCTAAGCTCTCGAATTTGATTTCTTTAGAAACTGGACCCTCAAGGCAGTCATCACGTACTCCTGTACGTGATGAACTCCTTCTCAAAACTCTTCCAATAGCACGACGTTCTAAACGTCGGCTTTCAACTAACATGTACTAAACCAACAAGTTATTCACTTCGCGTTCTAGTTCTCGACTATCACTATAGCTCATATTATATTAGCTCAAAAGCTCATGACATCAACTACAAAGTTGTTCTCAAGTCCATCATAGACAATAATATCAAATTAGTATTCTCATTCGACTTCTCGGTTATTAGTTACGACTAATTGTTCGTCTCTTACGCGATTTTCAAAGTTGTCGGATTCCGTTCAAATTTCACGTCATTAAACTACATCTAACGAAAATCACTTTCATGCATGCAATCATTTCATACTAACACTATATTTCAACTTATGACGTGTTCTTCGTCTCTTACAATTTCAATAATATTTTTAGAAAAATCTAATTAAATTCCCATAATCAACTAACATCATTTGCAACTATATTCCATCAACTAAACATCAATTAAACCAAATACATGAAAACCCCTAATCCCTTAATATTTTTCGGTATTACCCCTAAGGATAAGAGGGTGATTTTCTTCTCCAATTAACACCATTTATTCATTAATCATCCTATTATAACAACAATTAATCAATTTCAATCCAATTACATACTAGCATGCAAAAATCCCCAAATTCAAACTCAAACCCTAATCGGTTTTCAACAAAGCATGGGGCTTTCGATTTCTCTTTGTTCTAATCACTAATTAAGCACCTCTTAAGCATGAATTTATCATCAATTGAAGAAATCCAAAAATCCTACAAAATCCCTATAAATTTCGGTAATATAGAGGATATTAGGGTTCTTGATTTTGTTCAATTCTAATCCCTAATTACCCTATCTAACACATCTAATTTCATTAATTCAAGATCAAAACATCTAAATCATCTTTCCTAAAATTTCGATCAAGAAGAAAAATAAAAGATGGGGAATCCAATTGGATAGGAGTATGGAGGAGTTGAATACCTTGATAATTAATGAAGAAAGTATTAGGTTTGGATAGTTGGATGATGACTTGTGATTTTCTTCTTGATATGAGCTTGAAGTTCTTCAATGGAGGAGAAGAGATAAAGATGGGAGAGTGATGAGGTGAAGCTGCCGATTTCTAAGGGTGGGAGGGAGAGATAGATTTAATTTGAATTAACAAAATGTTATAAGGTTGAATATGTGTAAAGTTGCAATAGTAACTACATTAGGTGTCCCTTATTTAACTAATAAAAATCAAAATATCCTCTAAAGTGAGGGGATGAAGTCGGTTGGAAGGAGAGGGAAAAGAAAAATACGCGCTTTTCCGACGCGATCCGACGTTACGGAAATCGAACGACGAAAAACATAGCTCGGCACAAAATCGTCGCGATCCGATTCGACCGAAAATTTTAACGTATGAAACTTAATCGGAAAATAAATTTATAAAATTTATTTTGACAAAAACTCGGGACGACATAGTCCGAGTTTCGTCCGGAAAATCATAAAAACGAACTTTCTCGGGCGAATTCGTATCGCGATTTCGTGAATGTAAAAATCAGACGGTTTTCCGTTCTGAGTTCACGAACTAAAAACTTTTCGTACGCGCTAACCCTAAATACAGTAGTCGTCTAGCTGACTTCCGTAATTTATTTTCGGAAACGGATTCGACCGTTAGTCTTAGAATTCAAAACCGTAAACTTAGGCGTGCAAAGCCATTTATTTAATTAACTTTAAATTTTTGAGATCGTAAGGAATTTTCGGGGCATTACAAAATCGATATGTACAATATATATAAAACGTGAGATTGACATGGAAATTTGAAATTTTCTATATATATATAGTATATTTTAATAGTAATAATAATAATATAATTAAAAATAATATATAAATTGATATGTAAAATATATGCAAAACATGAGATTAACATGAAATTTGGGATTTTATATATATATATATATATATATATATATATATGATAAATATTGATTTTTATAGATTTGATATTGTTAAGATTTTGTTTCCAAATCATTTATAATATAGAATATAAATATGATAAATATTGATTTTAAATTCAAAAATTTGAGAATTTAGATAAATAGGAACGTAGGATTATGAGACGCGCCACATAAGATTTTTTTTACGTAGAGTAGTTTCTGGCGCAAATGGCAATTGAAGAAGAAAGAATAGAAAAATCTCACTTAAAAAACTCTAGATCCCCAATTTCTCTTTACAACCCTTTACTATTTGGGCCCACATCTCTTATACTAACCCAACCCACTTAATACCTAATCTAATTTCCTAATTAACCCAAACCCAAACTAAATTACCCCAGCCCAAAACACCCCACAAAACAACCCAAACCTCTCATTTCTCTCGATATTTCTCTCAGTTTCTCACTCGGCAACTCTAATTCCTACTCTCTTCCTTCTCTGACTTCTGTTCTCCGCCGCCGCTATTACCCCAATTTCTCTGCAACCCTGATCTTCTCCGTTTTCTTCTCCGATTCAATGGGATTTGAAGCATCCCCTGATGAGCTCCGCCGCGATACACCTGATTTTGCGGAGGATTTATGGGTTCCGCCGGGATGGGAACCATCCCCTGATGAGCTCCGCCGCAATACACCTGATTTTGCGGAGGATTTATGGGTTCCTCCGGGGTGGGAACCAACCCCAGTTCCAACAAATCCGGCAAAGAAATATGATGAAATCGTGCCGGAAATTGAGTTTCAGGCGGAAACTCCATTTCCTAGCGATGAATCCAATGGATTTGCAATTTCTCTGGATGATTCTGAGATCCTTAGTGTTCTTGGTGGATCGATGGCAGCCACCCTCGATCCTTATTAGCTGTACTGCGCCGCCTCTCTCAATGGTGAATTTGATGATGAATCAGATTTGGAATCTGATTCTGTCACAGCCCCAAATCCCGAGGGACGGCAGAAGCCAGGGTGCGACTGGGATTGGATTAAAGAAGCGGGGAAGAAGGGGGCTGACTAACTAAACATACATAAAGACATCATACATTCAATGAACAAGACTTTACTATTATAAGAAAGAGTTAATCACGAAGGATTACTCGATAAAAGGTACTCGAAAGTATCTAAGTTAAAGTTTACAGACTTAAACTACAGTGATTCACCAAATGTACATAACATCAAAAGTCTAGAGTTTTGCAGCGGAAAGTAGGTCATAGCTAAAGCAATCCTAACTTCTCAACTCGACTCAACTTCAACCACCGCCACTCTCGTCACTTCAACCTGCACATTTATAAACACATGGAGGGCTAAGTACGAAAGTACTTAGTGGGCACGATGCCGAAAACATAATCATAAGTATAGATAATCTGGCATTTCATAATTGTAGCACATCGGGGTTTTATTGAAAGGGGCCCGTGTCTACTAAAACATTTTTTCTGACTCATTTTCTCAATTTAGCTTGCAAGCATTTTTCTGGTATGTTACGTTCAAATCTTGACCAATTCTCATTCATCGTGGCTGGTTACCCCTCAAAAGGATACCACATACACCACAGGTTACAAAGTGCACTAACTCTGGAAAGCACTTAATAGCTAACTCAGAGCCGATCGTTAGTTAACCTATTAGATTAACTCTTAAATCTGGAAAACACGAATGTTAACTCAGATAGGTACAAGAGAACTCACATAAAATGTAAAACAGTTCATGCCATAATTATCACTTTGAAAACACAGATATCAAAGCGATAAAGAAAGGTTTTCGAGCATTGCTTGTTTTATTTTATATATAAAAGCCCACCTTAGCGTTTACAGAACTAAGGATCTTCCGTCCTTTCCTTACTGCTGGCTTCCTCCTTCATCGTAAAATAATAACACTTTAAACTTGGTCATAAAAGATAATCGATCATAGAAAATCGAATTAGGTTTTAGTCGTTTCATTTCTTTAGGCATTTGCACGTTACTAGTTTCATTTTAATTAAAACGGGAACGAGACTTGAACAAATCTCGCTTAGAACTTGAAAGGTCTCATAATCGACTCTTAGGTCAGTAGAGAAGATAGTCGTTAACTTATTATGGCTTAAATGATCGAAAGAAACTAAGTTGCGAAGAAACAACTTAGAAAAACAACTTCTGAAATTTTCACTGCGCAATGCAGTAGTTCTGGGGACTGCCCAGAACAGGGGAATTGCAAACAGGGGATGAGCCCTGTACCATTAGAAAGCTTGGAAAGTCTAGTTTACGCTCCAATTTACAGATCTCAAATCCGATAAACGAGCTAAGAGATATTACAGTTTCCGGGAAGGGTCGCAAAACTGCCGCGGCTAACCCTAATTGCTCGATAAAAACGACGTATGACTTCCTAGGCTCGTTCTAAGTTCTCGTACTCGATTTCTCATGAAACTTGACTCTCAAGACAGTCAACACGTACTCCCGTACGTGAAGGACTCCTTTTCAAAACTCGTTTAACCACGACGATCAAACCTCGTCGTTTCAACTACCATTTACTAAACCAAAATCAAGCTAACATTTCTCGTTTTCTAGTTCTCGACTATAACTACAACTCATATTATAATATTCCGAAAGCTCACGTCGTCAACTAAAAAGTTGTTCCCTAGTCCATTATAAACACTATTATCAAGTTAGAATTCTTACTCAACTTCTCGATTATTAATTACGTCCTCTTGTTCGTCTCTTACGAGATTTCAAAAGTTATCAGAATTCGTTCAAATTCTACGACATCAATCATCATCTAACGAGATTCATTATTATATACATCATTACTCCAAATCATTACTTAAACTCAACTTAAATTGAGTTCTTAGTCTCTTACGATCCACAAAATAATTTTAGAAAATTCCAATTAAATTCATAACATCAACTATTGTCATTAGAAACATAAATTCATCAACAAAACATCAACTAATTCAACTACATGAAAACTCCTAATTCTTTCATATTTTTCGGTATTATCATACAATTAAATGGGGTGATTTTCTTCATCAAACATCATCATTAATCCCTTAATCATACTACTATATCATCAATTGATCAATTAAAGGCTTATTACCCATCAAATTGAAAAATCCCAACTCAAACCCTAGCTATAAATTCGGTCCTCACTTGAATTCATAGGGGTTTCGATTTCTTTTTGTTCTAATCACTAATTGAACACCTCCTAAGCATGATTATCCAACTAATTGAAGAATTCAAACATCCTACATGATTCCCCTAATTTTCGGTATTGATGTAGGTCTTAGGGTTCTTGATTTTCTTCAATTTTAATCATAGATCCATATCTAATCCATCTAGTTATACTAATTAGAGATCAAGACATCTAATTCCCATCATCCATAATTTCAATCCACATGAAAAATTAAAAGAAATGGATTTGGAATGGATAGAAGTGAAGAGGAGACAAATACCTTGAACTTTACTAAAGGAAGTTAGAAGATTCGATGGAAGATTAGAGACTTGTGTGAAAATCTTGCTTCAAGAACTTGAAGCTTTCTTCAACAATGGTGAAAAGAAATTGAGAGAGAGGAGATGTGTGTGTGTTTCGGTTTTGGGGAGGGAGAGAGTGAGGGAGATGACTAAATTGTGTATTAAGTTATATCATTAGGTTAATAGGTGTAAAGTATAAAGTAGAAAAAAATGAAAAATATCCTAAGGTAGAGAGAGTGTGATGTCGGCCAAGAGAGGAAAAGAAAAGAGAATTACGCGCTTTTCCGGCGCGATACGACGTTACGGAAATCGAACGACGAAAAACGTAGCTCGGCACAAAAACGTCAAAATCCGATTCGACCAATAATTCTAACATATTAAACTTAACCGGAAAGTAATATTTAAAAACTAAATTCCGACAAAAACTCGGGATGACACAGTCCGAGTTTCGTCCGGAAAATCAAAAAAATGAACTTTCTCGGGCGAGTTCGTATCGTGATTTCGTGAATGTAAAAATCAGACGGTTTTCCGTTCTGAGTTCTAGAACTAAAAAGTTTTTGTACGCGATAACCCTAAATACAGTAGTCATCTAACTGACTTCCGTAATTAATTTTCGGAAACGGATTTCACCGTTGGTCTTAGAATTCAGAATCGTAAACTTAGGCGTGCAAAGCCATTTTTATTATTAACTTTAAAATTTTAAGACTGTACGGAAATTCTGGGGTATTACAGATTTAAATCCCTCTTCTACTCCAAATCAGGTTTTTCATTTCTTAAACTTGGGGGATTGGCTGGTGATGCCTAATTTCTGTTAATTCATGGCTGGTGATGCTTGATTTATGTGAATTCATGGATTTTTTATTTGTGATTCATGTGGGCTGGTTATGTCTTGATCTATGATGATGATGCCTTTTATGATGATGAATTTGTGCTGTTGTGAGCTCTTGATTTCCTATGATATTTGTTGCCTTAAACTGATCCTACATATACCACTCTTGATCTTTGCTTACTTGGTTTGTTGCCTTGAATTCCTATGCAAATGATGTAATGACTCCCTGCAGATGCTTCTTCTGTTACTGCTAGTATGATGATATTTGTTGCCTTGAATGCCACTGCAAATGATACAATGCTTCCTTGCTGATGCTTTCTTGTGCAAATTATGCAATGTTTATGCAATATTTTTGCTTGTATTTGAGGCAACCACTAGGTGATTGCTTCCATAGTTTTGGAGGCTCAAATACTTTGGTGGCATCATTGCTGCATTCATCTATGAATCCAAATGATATGTCAATACATAGAGGCAGAATGATGCATTTAGTTTACATTCCAAACAAGTCAAAAACAAAAAATTACACATTGTTTGTCCCTGTAAACCTTAATTCAGTCTTCAAAACCCTGCCAATCTCTTGCCTTCCTTCAATCTTCTAAAACTATTGCATCCAATTACTCTACAATGTCATCTAAATTGTAGCTCATGTCTTCTGCATTGCCCTGGAGGTTTAAGTACTCCAATGCATCTCTGGCCACTTGTTCATCAACTTCAAAACAATCTGGATACCTTCCTTCCGTAATTAAGTGATCCTTTCCCATATGAGGAATGTTGTAATTGTTCCCTCCTTGGACCTTAATGATCTCCCCATAGCAAGCTTGTAGTGTTAGGAAGAGTTTGTTTATCTTTTCTAGTGAGTAATTGTCAAATGCTTCATTGACATTAGTGATCATCTCATCAACATTTGCAGCTGATTTCTGATCTTTAAGTATCTTAATGCTCCTAAAAAAGCTTAGATCATTGATATTTGTATCTGGACTATTAGTTGGTTAGTTTATGAGTTGGAATGTGAAACCATCTGTATTTGCAATTTCTTGAAACTCAGGGTCACTTTGCAGAATATGGGGTTTGACATTGTCTTGTTGGATGTATATATGCTTTCCTAGACATTCTGGCCACTTGTCTTTAATTGATGGTACCAACTGCATGATTCAATGCATATACAGTTTGATAAAATCCCTGTAGATACTATTACTTAATCTTTGCCTATGCAAATGATGCAATCAATGATTGCTGATGCATTTATGTGATTCAATGCTTATATATGTTGATGCCTTGAACCTGCAGATACTACTACTTAATCTTTACCTATGCAAATGATGCAATCAATCATTGCTGATGCATTTATGTGATTCAATGCTTACATATGCTGATGCCTTGAACCTCCAGATACTACTACTTGATCTTTGCCTATGCAAATGATGCAATCAATCATTGCTGATGCATTTATGTGATTCAATGCTTACATATGCTGATGCCTTGAACCTGCAGATTCTACTACTTGATCTTTGCCTATGCAAATGATGCAATCAATCATTGTTGATGCCTTGAAGTTATTCAGTGCATGTGTATGTGTTACTTGGTTCAGCAATTGTTGTTTCATGAGTGGCCTTGTAACATTATTCACTGCCTTGGTTTCCATGGTGCCTTTCTGTCTGTTTTTTTAATTTCTGATGGCTAGCTCCTCTGTGATGAATGGAAAAATTCCTATTTTGCCATCAAATATCATTGTTCCATCTTCATCATTGATTGGCCTTGCAACTGCAACAGTGAACATGATTTTATTGATATACCTCTTTGACTTGTACTGTCTTTCTGGTGGCTTCTCATTGTTATAGAGGTAGTACCTATCTTTTGCCTTGGTAAGGTAAAACCACTTCTCATCTACATGTACTGTGTTTTGCATTCTCTTAAACTTGATCTTTCCATCTTCAATAATGTTTCCAAGCTGACTTAGGCTTTAATTCAATCTGCACAACTTGTTCTGTAGGGTGAGGAATGGTTTAATTGCATTTGTATGTGCCTTGAGCTTGTCTTGTTTGTACCAGAGATGAGCTTGGCTCTTACTAACTCCTGTATTTGCTGCAATAAGCCTCAATGATGTCCTCTGCAGAACTGAGAGGGCCATAACTTTCTCTTCATCAAATGCTTTGGTTTTTCTTCTCACTGACCCTATTTTCTTGCTTCTTAAATTTACAGTGATGGTCCCGATACGAGTTACTGGTGTATGGGGGGGGGGGGGGGAATACACCAGTTAGGATTTTTTAACTTTTGAAAAACTTAACACTTGAAATCAACTTCAACTGAGTAAAAGGACTCAGTTGGGATCTCACAGCTGAGTAAGCAACCTCAGCTGGAAGAGTGGTGCTGTGCGGAATGTGGTGGAAAATGTACTCGTAAAATCAAACTCACGCTTTTATGCACAGTTGGTCAAAACCAAAACTGTTGATGTGAAAGTATGCAGATTGTATGCGGTTAGTTTGTCAGTTGAGATATGCAAATAAAGACTGAACACAAATAAACACGACACACAAGATTTACGTGGTTCGGAGAGAACTCCTACGTCCACGGGGAGATGTGAGTCCACACACCTCAGTCCAAGTTCTTCTGGACAGTTCCACTCAGCTTACGCGGGCTGAGCAACCGTTACAGTTTAGTTTCCGGGCACTAAACAGCCTAAGTCAAGTTTGCGGGTACTTGACGACCTGACTACTCAATTACAGGAAGAGTAAAGTCCTAGCACACTTTTTAGGGTGTGAGAAAGGGTAGGATTTCCAACTACAGCTCGATCACGAATGAGAGCTGGATCTAAGGCTTGAACGAATAAACACTCAACCTAAGATCAAAAACAGTTTCGATCTCTAGGAACCCTCAGCTACTAATGTTCTCTCAAATTGGAACTCTCAGCTGCTGATGCTCTTAGATGATGATTTTGCAGATTTGCTTTTTGCTTTGATTTCTCTCGTGAAAGCTCTTGAATTTTCGTCGTCTATCTCTTCTATATGTTTCTCAAATGAGAGAATGCCTCTATTTATAGGCGGAGAGAATCAACTAGCCGTTGGAGGAGCAGTTGATCTCTGATCGGTTGAAAGCGATGACTTGTCTCTCATCTCTGTAGACTTTCCCGATATGGCATCTGTGCTCTTCTGCTTTCCATCTGAGACAGCCTTGTGTTGGGCCAGATGGGGTAATGACTCAACGGTCAAACCCTCATGTGATTTCCTTTTGAAATTCAAATCTTTGACAGTCAACTTCGGTTTGTCGGTTGAAAGTCTTGGCCTTCATCTGAGTGATCTTCAGCTGATGTTCCGATCTGTCGAGCTCTCAGCTGACTTTGAACTTCAAACAGTTGAACTCCTTGTTCGGATTCTATAACTGAGGTTCTGAAACTGAACACTCAGTTGTCTTCCTTGTATTTACTCAGTTGGGTTTGAACCCTCAGATGATTTCCTTTTCATCTGATGTTCTCTTCCTTTCAACTGTTTCTCATCTGATGAACGCTCAGTTGGTTTCCTTCTCAACTGATGTTCTGAAGACTTCCCCTTGTTTGCATCTGAACAAATGAACTCTCAGTTGTCTTTCTTCACAACTGATGTTCTGTCTGAGTGATGCCTTGTTGCCATCTTCAGCTGGAGACCTGTAAAGATAAAATCTTAACTTTGCTCAAACAGCGAGCCTAAATTCTAACATTAGGTTCTGGTAACATCTACTCGGTTGGGGTCAGCCGGTTTTGGAATTCATCAAAACTTATACTAATAAATTTCCCAACAATTTCCCCCTTTTTGATGATGCCAAAACCACTTACAACTTGAAACCACTACTGATCTAAACCTCTCTAACTGACCTAAAATTTCAGCTGAAATTCTAGACAGTCTATAAGATAAAACATCAAAGGGTTAGCACAGTTATAACATGGTATTTAAAAGACTTTGTGATTCAGAGCTTGGAAAATGAGGAATTGTTCATCAAGGTGAATCGTATTATATACTTTGAAGTTTTTGTTACAACCGAAGGTTACAAGGTTAAGCGCAAAACATAGAAAGATACAACAGTTGCTCCAAAAACTACAACATCCAAAAACATTATCATCTCAAAAACTTTGACAGCTCAGAAATACTGTTGACCGTACTTGCTGAAGATACGGTTGAAGATCTCCTTCTTCGCTTCCGACTCGATCCCAGTGTTTACGCCGTGTTCCTTGCAGACTTGCCTCGCCTCAGCCAAGATCGCATTTCTATTTGGCGTGTTCGTGCCTTTGATCATCGGAGGGCGGTACCTGCACATCTTCGGAACTGGAACAGTGTTGGGATCAAGCTGAGCATTCAGCATAGCTCGCTTGAACTGACTGAACATTTCAGGGTCTCCAGATATGAGTTCCCACAGAGCTTCCTTGAAGGCTAGCCTTGGGTCTTCAATCGAGTAGACTTTCCTGTAATAGAAGTCATTGACGAACTCATGCTTGAACTGTTCCCAGTCATCGTTCCACTCCGTATTCATCCACTTGTCAACATGTGGGTATCGAGACGGGAGCGGAGCGTCCTTCTGCAGTTGGTGCGTCGACTTCCTAACCTCAGCCTTCATCTGGTGCTTGTTGATTCTTCGCACACTCCGGCTGGCTTTATTCCTGTCGACTCTCTTTTCCACCTTGGCCAGTTCTTTCTCGAACTTGGCCACCTTTTTGGCCTGATCGGCAGCGAACTTCTTGATCCAAGAGGGATTCAAGTACTTCTCTTTTGACTCCCCCATAGCTTTGGCAGCTTCAATGCAGTCTTCAACAGATATCCCGTCAAGTTCTGCATCGAGCTCGGCCATGAGCTCGGCTACGAGGTCGTGGGAGACTTCCAGTTCGGGCTGCGATCCTTCAGCTTCAGCTTCAGCTGGCACTCCTTCTCCTTGCTGAGCTCCTTCAGCTTGCTGGAGAGCTTTCCCTCGTCCAGCAACAGCTGCTGGCTCCTTGTCTTCCCCAGCTGCTGGTTCCTTGTCTTCCCCCTTTTTGGCATCATCCAAAAGGGTGGCAACAGTGCCATCCAGAGAGGTCAACTTGGCTTCAGCTTGTTGAACGCGGGAAAACAGCTCATCAACAGCGTCCTTCTCTTCCACCTTCTTCGCCAATTCCAAGTCTTGGCGCTCCTGCTCAGCTCGCTGCACAGCTGCAAAGGTCGCAGAGACCTCTTTGTGGAGGGAGACGAACTCAGCTCGGAAAGAGGCGAACTGAGCCATCCACTCCTGGTCCTGAGTCTGCTGGGACTTTGCGAGTCAGATTCAGCAACTGTCTTGAACACGTTGAAATCCGAGCTGAGGCTCTGAACGGCCTTCCTTAGAGTCGAGACCTCCGAGCTGGAAGAATTAGAGAGGTCATCGAACTTGTGCTGCAGAGACGAGGAGAGATGTTCTAGCTGATTCTTCAAGCTGGCATTTTCTGCCATCAGCTGCTGCATCCTGTCAGCTTCTTCCTCCTTGCCCAGTTGGATCTTGGACAGCATCTCCGTCCTCAGCTGGTTGACCCTCTCCGAGATCAGCTCGCAGATGGCGTCGGTTGAGAGAGCTGGCTGATCGGAGGGTCCGGGCAGAAGCGGTGGTTGTGGCTGGGCAGCAGACTCCGGGACAACCATGGCAGATCGGCTGGCGAGGTAGGCCTTGAGCTTGTCTTCTTCTCTCTTGGCCGCCTCATCAGCTGCGTCGACGTCGTCCATGCAGGAGGCATTTTTGGCGAGCATGTCATCAAGAAAGTGAACAGCTTCAGGGTTGTTACACAGCTCCCTGGTGTCTGTCCCTTCTTGGGTGCTTTTGTCCAGACATCGTCGGAGCACAGCCACCTTTTGGTTGTAAGCCACCTCCAGGCTCTGGTAGTCGAAGTACTCCCTCAGGTTGGACTCTTCGACCTTTAACCTGTCCCAACCATGGATCCTGAGGGTCTCCTCCTTCACGTACCAGTAGCTGAATATGACACTGAATTGGTATAGAAGTACCGTCCCGAGAACAGAGAAAATGGGCATCGATGTTGCCTCGGGGAACATACCAATCAGCTTGCGGAAGCAGTAGCTGAGTCTTCCTTCATACTCAGCCAGGATCGCCTGGCAGTTGGCTTCTTCATCGATCTGAGGGGGGTCAATATCGAAGGTTATGGGTTCGATGGTTTCATCAACGTTGGCCGAAGAAGTGGTCACAACGTTGGCATCGAGCGAGAGGCTCGGAATATCTGACTGAGAACCAGTTGAGAGAACTGGATCCTCTTTGGATGGACAGTTGGCTGGCTGGAGGATTTCTTCAGTCACAGGTGGGTTAACCTGGCTGGCATCAGCTCTAGATCGACTGTCGTGGGACTCCTCAGATGAAGAAGAGTCATCTGAGGAGGAGCTGGTATCCACCACTTGGACCTCCACATCTTCACCTGCCTCCTCAGCCACGTCCTCCTGTCGAGGTTGAAGAATAAACCCAGCTGGGTCAACCGATTGACTGGATTCGGTTGACTCCTTCGCCTCAGCTGGCTTGACCACCACTGGACTTGTTGTGGATGGTTGAGCCGTTGGCTGGATGATCCTTATCCTTGGCCTCTTCTGCAGAGGTTCCTCCTCTTCCTCCTTTTCGTCTTCTTCCTCCTCAGCTACCTCTTCCAGCTGGCGCTTCGCCGGCTTGGTCCTCGAAGGACGGCAAGCTGCTGACTCCACATCTGGCTTGGGGACACCCTTGGGGGTGTAGACAGCTTCTACAACGTCCCTGGCCTTCTTGGCTGAGGGGAACAACGACAGCTTGCTGACTGGAGTGTCCTCACTTCCTTCCCATGTCAGCGGCAGACCCTGTGTCGCTTGGAGGATGAGGGCTGATATCTTTGTCCCGAAGTTGAGTGTCCCCTTGACACTCAATAGCAGTTGTCCAGACTCAGTTGTTATCTCGGAGATTTTCTGTTTCTCCATCAGCAGCTGGCTCTCTATAAATCCCAACCAGTCGACCTGGTGCATCACTTCCAGGGCCTTCTGCTGCTTGAGCTTAGGACGGCTTATGTCCCCGAAGGCTCCACCATATGCGAAGATGCATTTGGAAATTACATCGAAAAGAAGTCGGTGCTCCGACTTCAACTTTGTCCTTTGCATGCTCCCCTTCAATGGTTCGGGAACAAGAAGAATGGTTTGAAGGAAGGCATCAGCTTCCTTGTCAGAAAAGTTCCCCACCACATCTGTGGCTCCACGGTTTCTGGGGATGAGCTTCTCCAGCTCCTTTGACACCTTTATCTCCACAACGGAGTCTTCTACTGTCCGGGAGGTTCTGTGGCGTTGCTTGCACGGGATGATCGTGACAAGCCCGTCATTTGCAACTCGTTGCAGATTCCGGTAGAAATGTACGATCTGCTTCCTGAGCAACAGGGCCGGAGAGAGGGTTGCCCAGTCAAGCAGATGGTGGTCGGAGAGGATGGCGGCGATTGGAGCGAGCTCAGGCGAGGAGAGAGCCGCTCTGGATAATATCTGTTCGAAATGAATCTTCGACATCACCATGTCGAACGATTCCTGGAACGTTGCAGGCTCTGAGGAAACCATCTTCTTAGAAGCTTTTGACTTGGGCGCCATCTCGATGAGATATATATGCAAAGAAGGAGTGAAAGACTTTACTGGAAATGGCGAAACAAGATTTGAGAAGATGATGAATAGAGAGTAAAGATATGCACGAAAAGAGAAGGTAAGGATCACTTCCTGATTTGCCGTATTATATAATCTTTGACTCGGATAAAATCAACGGCTGGGGTTAAATGGCGCGAATCTATTAACAGCTGAGATTACGCGACTGTTGGTTAATTTTGACTGATATACCACGCACGCGAGTGAGAAGGTGAATAGTTTAGGATGTCAGCCCAGTCACACTATAAAGTAAGGCTATAGATGTTCAGCCAGACTTTACATTAAATGCGATATGATGGCTTGTTTAGTCTAGCTGACATGTTCAGGAATGTTTGAATTTATTTCAAACATTCTTATTTATTATCATAACACCTTCAGTCATAAATGATACCTGTCAGCTGATGTTGATATCAGCTGTATACCACAGTTGTGCTCCTCAGTTGCCGCATACCATCAGCTGACTTGAGTTCGTCTGTTCAGCTGACGTCTGTTCCATTGTTGCAGCATACCATCAGCTGACTCAAGTTCATCTGTTCAGCTGACGTTTGATGTCTTCAGTTGGCAATTCGTATCTGAGATTCCCCCTTCATCTGAGCTTCTCCCTTAATTCGATATCCGATTCGTCAGCTCGGATGAATCCTTATCAGCTCGGATGACTCTTCTGCTCGGATGAGTTTTTAGTTCGGATGAGTTTTTAGCTCGGATCCAAAAGTCCTAGAAGATCACACAGCATCTTGAACCGGGCTTCAGGAAGAGGTTTGGTGAAGATGTCAGCTCTCTGAATCTCAGTTGGGATCTTCTCCATGGACACATCCTTCTTCTCAATATGATCTCGGATGAAGTGATGACGAATATCGATATGCTTAGTCCGAGAGTGGTGAACAGGGTTTAGAGAGATAGCTATGGCACTCGAGCTATCACAATGAATGGGAACCTGTCCAGTTGAGACTTCATAATCTCTCAGCTGCTGCTTCAGCCACAATACTTGCATGCAACAGCTTCCGGCAGCCATGTACTCTGACTCGGTCGTCGAAGTAGCAACACACGCTTGTTTCTTGGAGAACCATGAAATCAGCTTGCTTCCCATGAATTGACAGTGTCCAGAAGTAGACTTCCTATCCAACCGATCTCCTGCTAGGTCGGCATCTGAGTATCCAGTCAGCTGGATATTGTCATCAGTTGGGTACCACAACCCAACATTGACAGTTCCCTTCAGATATTTAATGATGTTCTTTGCTGCCAACATGTGTGCTTCTCTTGGTTGGACTTGAAAACGAGCACACACTCCAACTGCGTATGAAATGTCTGGTCGGCTGGCAGTTGATAGAGCAGGGAACCGATGATCCCTCTATACTGGCTGGCATCAATGAGCTTTCCCTCAGCTCCTGGTTCGATCTTCCAGTTCGTGTTCATAGGGATCTTCGTTGTCTTACTTGTCTGCAATCCGAACTTGGTGATGAGCTCCTTTGTATATTTGGACTGGTTGATGAAAATCCCTTCAGGTGACTGCTTCACTTGTAATCCAAGGAAATAATTCATCTCGCCCATCATTGACATCTCGAACTTTTCCTTCATAAGATCGGAGAATTTCTTGCACAGCTCCTCCGACTTGGACCCGAAAATGATGTCATCGACATAAATTTGCACGACAAGTATATCTTCTCCAACTTTAATGGTGAACAGAGTTTTATCAACTGAACCTCGTTTGAACCCCGAGTCCAGAAGAAATCCACAAAGAGTGTCATACCATGCTCTTGGCGCTTGCTTTAGACCATAGATAGCTTTCTTCAGCTTGTACACTCTTCCATCTCCAGTCTCAAAACCAGGAGGCTGTTCAACATATACATCTTCTTTTATATCTCCATTGAGGAATGCACACTTCACATCCATCTGATATACTTTGAACTTGTGATGTGCGGCATAAGCTAGAAAGATCCGGATGGCTTCCAGCCTTGCAACTGGTGCAAAGGAATCTTCAAAGTCAATTCCTTCTTGTTGGCAGTATCCTTGAGCTACCAACCTTGCTTTATTCCTCACAATGAATCCAATGGCGTCTCTCTTGTTTTTGAAAATCCACTTTAGTCCAATCACCTTGACACCATTTGGTCTTTCTACCAACTCCCATACACAGTTGCGTAGAAACTCATTCAATTCTTCTTGCATGGCTGTTGTCCAGTGGACACAATTGAGAGCTTCCCCAACATTCTTCGGTTCTGGAACATCAGCTACATAGCAAGAAATCATGGCAACATCTCCAGCTTGCTCGAACTCCTCTAGAACTGCCAATTCCTCAGCATATTGGGCATAAGTGTTGGATTCTTCCTCGGTTGATTCTGGATTTGCAACTCTGCTCCGTGTGCGCACACCCTCGGTTGGATCTCCGATGATGTCGTCGGTGGAATGAACTTCATACCATCTTCGGTTGCGTCTTCCTTCTTCTTCCAACTGTGGCTGTTCAGAAATGTGAGTTGGAGTCTTCAGAGCTGGTGATTGATCAGTTGTTGAGTTTGGATCCTCAACATTTACAATAGTTTGAACTGAGCTCGGTTGAGCATCGGATGCTGATGCAGTTGGAGGGGCATCAGCTGAAGTTCCCCCTTGGGACGAGCTGAGGTCTTCGCATTCATCTTCAGAGGAGTATGGATCCTCATCCTCAGTTGCCCATATTAGAGGTTCAGCTCGGTTCTTTTCCCGAAGTGCTTGCGATCTGGTGAGAACTGGTAGAACAGCTGGATCCGCGTGTTGTTCCTTTACCTGTTCCCTGCACTCAAAGGTAGATTCATCAAAACTAACATGAGGTGTTATTTCCACAACACGAGAGCTGTTGTTGAAAACTCTATATGCCTTGATCCGAGCTGCATCTCCAAGAAATATGCCCTTCGAAGCTTTGGCATCAAAAGTTTTCAACTGAGTCTTCCCATTGTTGTGAATATAACACTTAGATCCAAAAACACGAAAATAAGAAATATCTGGCTTTCTGCGTCTCCACAGCTCCTAGGGCGTCTTTCCCAACCGCTTGGTGAGAAGAGAGCGATTCTGTGTGTAGCATGCTGTGTTGATCGCTTCAGCCCAAAATCTCTTAGGCAGTGCTGAGCTCGCTAACATGGATGTGGCTGCATCCTTCAGAGTTCTATTTCTTCGCTCAGCTACGCCATTCTATTGTGGAGTACGTGCGGTTGATGTCTGATGGGTTATGCCATTCTTTTCGCAATACTCAATGATGGTTTTATTTAGAAACTCCGTTCCACGATCTGATCGGATAGATATGATCTTCATCTCTTGTTGGTTCGATATCCGATCCATCAGCTTGGGCAGCTCATCTCGGGTCTCACTTTTGTGGCGCATGAAGATGGTCCACGTATATCTTGAGTAGTCATCAGTTACAACCAAAGTATATTTGTTCCCAATAATGCTTTTTGGTGTAACTGGCCCGAAGAGATCCATGTGGATCAGCTGTAACACTCGGTCAGTTGAAGGAGTTGTCTTCAACCGGAAGGAGGACCTAGCGAGCTTTCCCAGCTGGCATGCACTGCAGATATGTGTTGTTGAGAACAACCGGTTAGGTATGCCTCTTGCATGTTCTTGTCTGGCGAGTCGGTTCATCGTCTTGAAGTTCAGATGGTTGAGCCTTTTGTGCCACAGCCAGCTCACATCCGAACTGCTCTTTGATAATAGGCAAGTGTCAGGGAGGCTGCTGTTCCAGTCAGCGTAGTATACATTCCCTGTTGGAGATCGATTTCCCAACAATATCACCTGCTTTGATCCGACATCTTTAACTCTGCAACCCTGTGCATCAAACTTGACAGAGAAACCATTATCACAGAATTGGCTGATGGAGAGCAGGTTATGCTTCAATCCATCAACATAAGAGACATTAGAAATTGAAACATGATTGGTTTCAAGGGTACCGTAACCTCTGGTATAACCTTTTGAGTTATCACCAAAAGTAACTGATGGACCTTTTTTCTCCACGAAACTTCCAAGCAAATCCTTCAGATTTGTCATGTGTTTCGAGCATCCACTATCCATCACCCACATTGTTGTTGACGCCTTCTTCTTCCTCAGCTGTTTCTCCTGTACCTGCAAAGAGAAACTCGCTTAGGTCCCCAATTTCAGTTGGGTCCTGGAGGGTTAGAACCAGTTCCCGCTGGAACTGTGCGTCGCTTTTCCCTGTAAACTCGGATGGATTTATCATTCCAAATTACTTTTCCTTCATCATCAACTATAACAACACCTCGGTTGTCCTTAGGCTTGTTGTTAGTAGTGATGTTCTGTTTCTTGGGAGGAGTTGGATTTCTCCCATGTTGGGCTTTAGGAGGTGAGGCTTTCCCCCTGTTTTGATGGCGATTCTTATCCTGTTGAGTTTGTCTGTGAGGTCGGACGCCATTGTGGAATCTTCTTGGCTGATTCTGATTCCATTGCCCTGGCTGTTGACGATAGCTGTTCATGCCCGGATGTTGATTCATGTTGTGGCATGAGTAACCATAGCTGTCGTAACTGTTCCACATAGGTTGACTGTGTTGGAACCTCTGGTTGTTGTGGTGATGGAACCGTTGTTGATTATGTCGGTTGAAGCTTAGTCGGTTCTGTTGGTTCCATCTCTGCTGTGGTTGGTTTGTTGGTCGGTTATCACGTCGGTTCTGAGCTTGGTTATGTTGTCTATTTTGAGCTCGGTTCTGATTGCGACTCCGACGTCTCCGGTTCCTCTGTTGAGTCTTGGAACATTCCCCCTCGGTTGTAGACTTAACCGACTGTTTCATTGGTGCTCCATCTGCAGCTCCTTTGCCTTTCTCAGCCGCAGTTGCCTTTGTCGGTTGTGAGGGTGTTTGTTCAGTTGAAGACTCAACTGTGTTAGGTTTGGCAACCATGACTTCCTCAGCCTTGGTGAAGGTAGCTGGTGGAATTCCAGTGTCCTTTGCCACGTCGTATCCGAGTCCAGACACATCATCCGTTTGCCGTCTGTATCTGATGAGATTCTCGATGATCTCGGATGACTGATATAGCTTTGTCAGGTTGTCCTTCTCAGTTTGAAGATCCTTGAGAAGACCGGCTATATGCTCGGTCTGGGCATCTAATGTCTTCATCAGCTGGTCGATCTGAGCCTCTTGCTTGTTCAACTGTTCGTTATGTGCCTTGATCTGTTCCTTCAACTGTTCATCGGTTGAAGCCTCAGTTTGGTTGGCTGTACTCAGTTGACTTTTCAACTGGTCAATTTCTTCAGCTTGTCTCTTGATCAGACCGTCCTTTTCGGTTAAGGAATCTTCAAGCTTGGCGAAATGGGCTTGAAGACTCTTAAACTCAACCGACTGCTGATGCAGTTCCTCACTGAGTTCTTGAAAATCATTCCATGAGGGTTCCAACTCATCGCTCAGAGATTCCTGCATGTTAGAAGTATTGGAAGAATTTAAGCAAGCAGGATTAGATTGTACCTCAATATCATCTTGGTCGGTTCCAAGTGCCATGAGGCATTGATCCGGACTGATGACTTTGTTGGTAGAGGTCAGATCATCCTCATCTTCAGTGTCTGTGAAGATGTCCATATCGTCAGCTGCCTCTTCAGCTACCATGGCCTTATTCTTTGCAGTTTGCTTGGCCCTTAGTGCTTCTCTTTGAAGTGTCCTTCCTTGCCGCATTCGAAGCAACCATTGGTGACTGACTTCGAACTGTCTCGAAATCGGTTTGATTTATAGAATCGTTTATATTTGCCGAACCGAGTATCCATATCGACTAACTTCTTTGACAACGCTGCAATGTTCTGTTGCAGTTCCTCTCTGCTCGACTCCTTTGCAGTCGTGTCAGCCGATCTGGTTGGCCTTGACGATCTCGACTTTGAGTAGTCAGCTCGGAGAGCCACTGACTTTGATGCTGAGCCGACATCCTCAATTCTATTTGTCTGACTTGAGGGCTGCGACCTCCTTCTGTTGACCTTATACTCATTTCCTTTCAAGATTGAGAACAATCTTTCAGTTCCCATTTCACCAAGGTCAGCTCGGCTCTCGTGGATATTTGTGAAAGTATCCCACTCAGCCGGTAGAGCTTGCAACACTTTGAGGTTTATTTCTCTTAGAGTGTATTTTCCTTTCCGGATGGACTGGATTCTTCTGATGATGTCCATAAACTGGAGCTCTAGCTGATCGATAGTCTCATCAGGTTGCAGACTGAAATTGTCGAAATCTTGACATGCATGCGAGAACTTGTTTTCCTTTGTCTCGTCGCTTCCTTCACTTAGTGAAGCCAGGATGTCCCACATCTCTTTTACAGTCTCACACTCCTCTATCCAGGGCAGATAATCTTGTCCAACCGTGGACATTATTGTGCTCTGAGCCCAGATATCCAGCTGGCTCACCTTGGCCTCCTCCGGAGTGTAGTCTTCTGGCTGTTTCTCCACATACTCCACCACTGCATCTCCATCGTTGGGATTTGTGGGAGTGCGAAGTATTCTGTCTCGTATGACGATTGGTCCAGAAGTGAGAACTTGTTGCATCCTATGATGCTTTGACAGAAGGATCTTCTTCATCCGAGTTCTCCATGATGTATAATTGACAACAGAGAACATGACTACGATCTTATCCTTGACGTCCATCTGCACAAACACAAACAGGACAAAAATGCGAGCAAGAATGCACTAGCGTGAAAAGATCTGTTCAGTTGACCACTGAAGAAAATTCTCGAATTCACACCTCGTGAAACAGAGTCAGCAGTCTTTTGAACCACTGCTCTGATACCACTTGATGGTCCCGATACGAGTTACTAGTGTATGGGGGGGGGGGGGGGGAATACACCAGTTAGAATTTTTCAACTTTTGAAAAACTTAACACTTGAAATCAACTTCAACTGAGTAAAAGGACTCAGTTGGGATCTCACAGCTGAGTAAGCAACCTCAGCTGGAAGAGTGGTGCTGTGCGGAATGTGGTGGAAAATGTACTCGTAAAATCAAACTCACGCTTTTATGCACGGTTGGTCAAAACCAAAACTGTTGATGTGAAAGTATGCAGATTGTATGCGGTTAGTTTGTCAGTTGAGATATGCAAATAAAGACTGAACACAAATAAACACGACACACAAGATTTACGTGGTTCGGAGAGAACTCCTACGTCCACGGGGAGATGTGAGTCCACACACCTCAGTCCAAGTTCTTCTGGACAGTTCCACTCAGCTTACGCGGGCTGAGCAACCGTTACAGTTTAGTTTCCGGGCACTAAACAGCCTAAGTCAAGTTTGCGGGTACTTGACGATCTGACTACTCAATTACAGGAAGAGTAAAGTCCTAGCACACTTTTTAGGGTGTGAGAAAGGGTAGGATTTCCAACTACAGCTCGATCACGAATGAGAGCTGGATCTAAGGCTTGAACGAATAAACACTCAACCTAAGATCAAAAACAGTTTCGATCTCTAGGAACCCTCAGCTACTAATGTTCTCTCAAATTGGAACTCTCAGCTGCTGATGCTCTTAGATGATGATTTTGCAGATTTGCTTTTTGCTTTGATTTCTCTCGTGAAAGCTCTTGAATTTTCGTCGTCTATCTCTTCTATATGTTTCTCAAATGAGAGAATGCCTCTATTTATAGGCGGAGAGAATCAACTAGCCGTTGGAAGAGCAGTTGATCTCTGATCGGTTGAAAGCGATGACTTGTCTCTCATCTCTGCAGACTTTCCCGATATGGCATCTGTGCTCTTCTGCTTTCCATCTGAGTTGTGTTGGGCCAGATGGGGTAATGACTGAACGGTCAAACCCTCATGTGATTTCCTTTTGAAATTCAAATCTTTGACAGTCAACTTCGGTTTGTCGGTTGAAAGTCTTGGCCTTCATCTGAGTGATCTTCAGCTGATGTTCCGATCTGTCGAGCTCTCAGCTGACTTTGAACTTCAAACAGTTGAACTCCTTGTTCGGATTCTATAACTGAGGTTCTGAAACTGAACACTCAGTTGTCTTCCTTGTATTTACTCAGTTGGGTTTGAACCCTCAGATGATTTCCTTTTCATCTGATGTTCTCTTCCTTTCAACTGTTTCTCATCTGATGAACGCTCAGTTGGTTTCCTTCTCAACTGATGTTCTGAAGACTTCCCCTTGTTTGCATCTGAACAAATGAACTCTCAGTTGTCTTTCTTCACAACTGATGTTCTGTCTGAGTGACGCCTTGTTGCCATCTTCAGCTGGAGACCTGTAAAGATAAAATCTTAACTTTGCTCAAACAGCGAGCCTAAATTCTAACATTAGGTTCTGGCAACATCTACTCGGTTGGGGTCAGCCGGTTTTGGAATTCATCAAAACTTATACTAATAAATTTTCCAACATACAGGAAGTCCTTCTTCAAGCTGAGCTCCAACCCTGTTCCAAATCTTCCATATTGACTTCAAGGACATTCCAAACTCAGCTGCAGCAGCCTTCTTTGCACCCCACTGAAGTTTACCTGCATTGCTGCGTTGAAGAAGCCATTGGGCTATGGTATTGAGTTTTTTTAGTTGTTAACTCTTTTTTTTCTTTCATTTGGCATATAAAAATTTTGAATTAGAAAAGATTTTCCTCTCTCGATCCCTTAATTATGAGATGCCAATTAATCACTTTTAAATTGTTTTGTTAATAATTAAGACGTCTAAAATCTTTTGTAATCTTTTAAGCCTTCAAATATAAATTTTTGTTGTTTTAATTTTTTCTTTTTGTTGTTTTAATTTTTTTTTCTTGGTTGTTTAGTTTAGGGAGTCCAAGGAAATTCTTTGTAGAGGAAAGAAAATATGAATTAGATATATATATTTTTAAAAGATATATGGTTGACTTGTTTATTGCTTGCATTATTGTTTCATTTGATTATAATAATAATAATAATAATAATATATAAATTACTATGTTTATGCAACGTGAGAATAGTTATGAAAATTTGGAATTTTCTATATTATATATAAAATAGATTAAAATATGATAGATATTGATTTTGAAGATTTGATCTTATTAAGATTTTATTTCCATGTAATATATAATATATATAGAATATAAATATGACAAATATTGATTTTAAATTCAAAAAATTTGAGAATTTAGATAAATAAGAATGGAGAGATTTGAGGGGTGTCACATAAGATTTTTTTTACGTAGGATCATTTTCATTTATATAATGATAATGATAATAGATAGATGATTATTATTATTATTATTATTGATATTGATTAGTTTAATTTAATATTGTTAGTATATCGTGTTGTAGTATATATTTAACATTTGAGTTATTTTAACGTATTTGACCAAAATGAAAATGGTTGCAAGCAAGGAAGGAGAGAGATGATGAAACACAGCTCTCTCAACCCTAGTTAAAGTGCTGGATCAAAAAAAAAAACCTAAGTTAAAGTGCGACTTTATTACTAAAGACTGATCCACTGCAGATGATTAGATCCCAACGCACCGGAAAAATCTTGGCTGTTTTTACTCTTCTCATTCTCATTTCTAGTCTAGTCTTTTGCAGACTTGCAGTGTCGTCATTTGCTTTCACCCCCTGTAATCGCTCGCTGTAAACCTTGATCCATCTCCGCTCAATTCAATTCCGTCATTTCTCTTTAATTTCACCAAACCTATTATTTCATTTTTTTTTTTTTTTTTTTTTTTCCCGGAAGGCTAGTATAAGGAAAATCAAGATTGAATGTGGAGATCGGCTTCGATGTTTGATCCTCACATTTCTCGCGTTCTCTTCCTGTTCTTTCTTTCCCTTCTGGTGAGTGATTTTTCTCTTGTTCATCTTTTAATAGTTTGATCACTCACTTTTTGATAATTTTAGATTTTATTAACTGTATCTTGGAATTTATTGAACCTTTAACGTCTCAATTAGCTTTAGTTGCTGCATAATTGTGTAATTTAAGTTTTTATTTCTCTGCGCAAGTTGATTAAGACCCTCTAGCTTGAAGTAATTAATATAGACATTGAGGAGGAAGTACGGGAGGTTAGATGAATATTGAGTTAACCTTAGTGGAAATGTGGATGTTTTAATTAACTTGATTGTTTATGGTTTATATCAGTTATTAGAGGATGTGTCAAACGGTTGTTTATGGTTTATATCAGTTATTAGAGGATGTGTCAAACGGGGCTCCATCTGGTAACCGTAAAAGTGGTAAATCATCATCGTCTGTGTTCTCCTTGTTTAATCTCAAGGAAAAAAGTCGGTTCTGGAGCGAGTCCGTTATGCGAACTGGTATGATATTTTTCTATGATCTTCAGTTTGTTCTACGTAGATTGTTGTTTGCCCTTTCATTTGAGTTATAGGTATATTGTCTTGACTTCATTTTCCCTATGTTACTGGGGATTGATGGTATACAGATTTCGATGATTTGGAATCATCCAACCCAAGCAAATATGACGCCACCAACTTCACCAAGGCAGGTACTTATTCTCTATGGCAGTAGATCTTTTTGAGAGTAATTAAATTAGCAAAGATATTTTAAGCTTCATTCGTTTAATTCGATTAACCTGTAATAGTTGTTTCCTTTAATATATCTAAACTGAACGGTTAAAGAAATTTGTATTGTAGCTAGATTGTATGGTTATCTATTTAGTTTTCTCTTTCTATGAAATTCTTCATGTGGTTTCCACTACTCTTTTTGCTCGGTTCTATCTTTTTCAAATATTAGTTAGGTTGCCAAGCTGGAGATACTTAAAACACCTTGCTGCTTAGGGCTCTTGATTAAATCCTGACATCTTTATTTGATGTCAACCACTTTCTTTTCTTTCAAATAGCTGCTTGTTACAATTTTTGCGTGTCATATGTCTTTATCTTTTTAAAAATATTTGAATCTCATAAACATAACATGCTTTTTTTGTATCTTCAGAAGGTAGTGAAGGTCAATTATAAGGATACATAAAACAGTTTCCAGCCTGTTGAGAATTACTTTACAACAAATATAGTTAAAATCATTTACATCAGGTTTAGTAGAAGGGTTTTGTAGAACAGTTGAAATGCCATGTGCTTACTTCTCCCTTTAAGAAACTTCGTGACCAGAATTTAGATTATGCTATTACACAAGATTGGCATATAGGAACTGTACAGACCAGTTTACGTTCCTAATATAGTGCCTATAATCAAACATAACTTTAATAGAAATCCAAGTTACTCCTCTGTTTAGTATTCATTCTCTATTTCTGTCACGATCTGTTAAATTAGTCTCCAAGGAAGAATTAGAAAGGTGAACTCAATATTCTAGAAAGGTCTCTCAGACCATGTGTTTCCGCATAATGTTCTATCCTCAAACTGGTGTGTTTTATGTAGGAATCAGTCTGAAGAGCTTAACCACGTTTTTCTTCATTACCCTTTCTGTCTCAGACTTTAAAATAGAGCTTGGCATACAGTGGACTCTGTGACTCATTTTTATCTTAGCAGCTTAATGTGTAAAAGAGGTTAAGTGTTGTGAGGTTTCATTATTCCAGCCCTTTGTTGGTCTTATGGCTGGAAAGGAAAAGGAGAATCTTCAAAAGATCCTTGAGAGGAGATGTGGGTTGCAGTTAAGTTTTGAATGGCCTGATGGGCATTGAATCACAAATATGTTGAGGACTTTTCTTGTCAAAATCAGTATAAATTGGAGTTGCAGTATCTGATAATGTATTCAGTTGCTATAATACTACTAGCTAAGTACTAAACTGATTTTGTATTATTAGTTTCTTTGCCCTGGGTCAATGGAGTATTTATCCCTTCATATTTTACTTCTTCAGAATTTGAAGTAGTATTTTCTTGGATTTCAGGAAACATCGCGAATTATCTTAAGCTAATGGAAGTTGACTCAATGTACCTTCCAGTGCCTGTAAACTTTATTTTCATTGGATTTGAAGGAAACGGGAACCAAGGTATGTGGAGACTCAACTCATTACTTTTGTGAATAATCACTTAAACCATCTTGCCATCTGGACAAGGTGAAATCTATATACGACCTTCTCCTATCTTTTGTTTTGCAGAATTTAAGCTTAATCCGGAAGAATTAGAGCGATGGTTCACGAAAATAGATCATATATTTGAGCACTCTAGAATTCCCAAAATTGGAGAAATTCTTACACCATTTTACAAGATAAACATCGATCGAGAGCAACTTCACCATCTTCCACTAATCAGTCACATAAATTCCAAGTACTGCTCCCAAAACTTATTCCATCCTTTATTATTTTTGATTGTTTGCCTGATGCATAAACTTTCTTGAATTGATTGTAGTTGTTAATTACATACACTTTATCTTTTGTCGAATGCATCTGTAGCTTTTCTGTTCATGCCATACAAATGGGTGAAAAAGTCACATCCATATTTGAACATGCAATTGATATCCTTGGCCGCAGGGATGATGTTTCCACAACCAGGTATTTTGCCATGTGAACTACTTGAAGACTTCACGTACTGTTAAGTGTATTTGGTACATGCTTATGGTGTGTGATGCTTATCTTTTTCTCTTCAAAGGGACGATTCTGCAGGTCTTTGGCAAGTTGATGTTGATATGATCAGTGTTGTCATCAGCAGCCTTGTGGAATATTTAGAACTGGAAGGTGCATATAACATCTTTATTTTGAATCCTAAACGTGATGCAAAAAGAGCTAAATATGGCTACCGGTAAGTTCCTAGAAATAGTAGTTTTTATTTGACAATCAAATTTGAGATAAACCTGGCTATTTATATCTTCTCAAAATGACTTTTGCATTTTATGTTAAATTTGATCTTCTTTCCATGTTTAGGACAGCCATAAACTGTTTTAGAGTTTGCTTATTTCCCATTCATTACACCAAGAACAAGATACGTGCAAAATCAATACATTTATATTGTCCTTTGTAGGAGCTTTTAGTACGTTGATATGCTTTCTTTCTAGGTGAATTTAATAACTTGATAATATTGTCCACAGTACTTTTATTTTCATGATAGCTGTTCGTGTAATATCTGTCGGTGTTTAGCTGTTTGATGCAAGGGCTGCACAAATTATTCTCAACCAGACAAAGCCAATGCCTTAAACTAAACCACAACAAGAACCTTTTCTTTGAGGCTTATGTTAGGTTGGCTTAACAAAAAATTAAGAGAAAGGAAGTACAATGAAGTTATGTTCCAGTTTGCCTTTTTAATGGTTAAATGTTCCATAGAATGGACCAACCCAAAGCTAGTGTTTGATAAATGTATAATATATTTAGGGGTCGTTTGGTTTGAGAGATAATGATTGATTGATAAATAATCCAACATAATCACATGTTTGGTTTGAATAATTTGGCCCATGATGAATTGAGTGATAATTTGTCCTTGTAAAACATTTAACCCATGAAAACTTTAAGGATGAGCATGGGGATTCCTTGAAAGTTATATTCTGAAAGGCTTTTGATGGTACTTTCTAAATGATGGTGTTATATATTATATACCTTATAAAATATTTCAATCAGAGCTCTGTGCTAAAGCTTTTGAATTAATAGTGATACTTATATTATATTAGATTACTGCTGGATCAGTGGGAACTGCATACATGCTTTAATTAGATTACATGTATTACCAACTATAATTGTTCTGGAATGCAAACATGTTTTGTTGCAAATTTTTTAGAAATCTACTTAATATTAAGTTAGCTGATCTGAGTTCATACTGTGTAACTAGCATCCACTTTGATCCATGTGGATTCAGATCTTGATCCACTTTTAGATACTTATCTGTTCTATTTATCTGAGTGAGTCCTTGAAAAGGAATTACGGTGGAGACCGCAAGTCTTATTCTATCAATGTCATGGAGTCACCATCATATAAGTGAACATTGCTAACTTTTATCCTTTATAATATGCTTATAGGGGAAACATTTCTGATACGCTTTGACTGCGTAGTGTTGCACGTGGTTAAAAAAATAAGCTTCAACATAGCAGAACCAAATAAAGGAACATGTTTTTTTCCTAATTTTTTAAACTTAAACTAGGTCAAAAGGATTTTGGTTGATTGGATAATTTTTTTTCTATATGTTTTAGTGTTGAAGGCTTGAACACTCAGTTCTGATCTTTGGTCTTGCCTGAGATTTATAAGACAGGATTGTTTTGATTATTTATGTTTCTGACAAGGTGTGGATTCCGTTGTCTTGATTTTCTGAGCACAATTATGAAATTGAGATCTGATTAGGAGATTTTTGAAATGCAGAAATGAATAGGAGAAACTTTTATGTAGCTAATAGTTTATATAATCCATCAATTTCTATCTATAGAGAATTTTTTGTGGTACAAATTAGTGTTGTGGTTATATCTCCATGCTGATGAGTTCACCGACTCTGATTTCACAATACAGGAGAGGCTTGTCTGAGTCTGAAATAAACTATCTTAAGGAGGTATGCTCTATGATTTTGTAGCCTCTTTTGCATTCCCTTTTTCATCAGGGATATTCAATACATATGCAAGAAGTTCCATACTTCCATTTCATATCTGATTACATTCAATTTCCAGTTTTAGGACAAATTCAAGAATCTTCACACTAATTGATTACTTTTGCTGCTGTTCAATTTAAGACAGAGCTGTTCTTTGCTAGTTTACTTGGTCATTCTCATATTTGAGCTACACTCTTAACTATGAAAATGCAGCTTTATTTTGTTTTCTCTTCTATATACTAATTCTAATCGCTTCTTGAATTGATATTGCAGAATAAGTCCTTGCAGACGAAGATTCTTCAGTCAGGGAGTATGCCAGAAAGTGTTCTTGGTGTGTAGTACTTGCTTTTTAGTTTCTTCCTTGTTTGTGTTTGGCAAGATGACAAACTCATTTTGCAATCACTAACTTATACATTTGATAATCTTTTTAGCTCTTGATAAAATCAAACGGCCTTTGTATGAAAAGCATCCAATGGCAAAGTTTTCTTGGACTGTAATGGAGGAGACGGCCACGGTTGGTTATACTTCTGCTTAAATTTTCTATACATCTGGTGTGACGTTTAAAATGAAGAAACTTTCTGAGCTCTTGTAACTAGTTATACCACTACTAAAGTGCTACAAACTTGGAAACTCCTAAATTGTCACTAAATTTTCTTTGGTTGGGATTTCTTTTCTGAAGATCCTCTAAAATAACTTGGTGGTAATGCAATATACAAACGCATGTTAAGCTTTGATCAACCAGTCGCTATTGTTGAATATCTATTTTTGTCACATCTGATGGTAGTACTTGCTGCCTTTGAAGTTCTTTGTTATTGAGCAAGTTCAGTATGTTTGAGACACATAAAATGCAAAATGCTTCTCGCTTTCTTTGGTTCCTTTCGGAGAAAATCGTGCATTCTTATTCATGATTGTAATGTGCTTTCTTGGATACTTTGAAATGATTATCAGATAGAGTGGTATAATAGATGCCTGGACGTATTGAACAATGTTGAGAGGCTACATCAAGGAAAAGACACAGATCATATAATACAGAGCAAAGTTTTGCAGGTACATTATTTTTAGTATAATGCTGACTGATTTATTTCTTAAGAGAAGGTAAATGCTAGTTTCATATCTTTTAATATGCACTGGCTGTGACGATCAGATTGTAAAAGTTTATTGTCTTCTAATGCAAACTTCTCCTTGAGAAGTCTTTAGTATGATCTTTCAAAATTTATTGCAGTTTTTGGAAGGGAAAAATGATAATTTCAAGCTTGTTACTAAGAAAGATTTAGAGTCTGGAGACTTAAATGGTTTTCATGCCGAGTGTCTCACAGATACGTGGATCGGAAACCAAAGGTAGAGTCCCCCCCCCCCCCCCCCCCACCTACCCTTTTCTTTGTAATCCTTTTTTTTCTCGATATCTAGATACTTAGTAGTTGGCAGTGGTTTTGTACCAGGTGGGCGTTCATTGACTTGTCTGCTGGACCTTTTTCATGGGGACCTTCGGTAGGTGGAGAAGGAGTACGTACAGAACAAAGCCTACCAAATGTGGAGAAAACCATTGGCACAGTTGCAGGTATTAGTTAGTCAGAGGAAGTAGATTTAAACTAATCAAAGTAATGGGTATTAGTTAGTCAGAGGAAGTAGATTTAAACTAATCTAAGTAATGCCGCTGGGATAAGCCGCAGATCATTGTTGATTTTTCATGATTCCATTTACTTCTTTTAAATAATTCTAGGGATTATTGATCGGCCAGTCAGTTTAGGATTATAGGTTGTCTTATGTTAATGTCTCATTTATACATATAGTGATGCCTAATTTTTAATTATGTGATTGTTTATCTGTTTCTAGTTGTCTCTATATATTTCTCTGCCTTGTGATTTTAATAAACAAATATGCTGGTTATTATATCCTTATGATAATTCTAATGATCCAGAAATATCGGAAGATGAAGCAGAAGATCGCTTACAAGAAGCAATTCAGGAGAAGTTTGCGGTGTTTGGTGAAGTATGCATTTATTTGAGCTTGATAAAGTATTCAATGATATAATGACTAATGAGAACTCTTATTTAGGCAAGGCCAAGAAATTATTATAATAAATAGAGAACTCCTACTTACCTTTTTTTGTGGTTTTTGACTTTACATGAACAATTGTATACTAGAGCACTGCATATCTACCTTAGATAGTGTTTGTTCAATAGGATGTTTGACAACGTTGAGTCAAATATACAGTGATGCAATGGATGAGACCGAGTAACTCCTCCCCAGACTTGTTAGGTATAGTTGGAAGCCCATATATGGTACCTTTAGTTACCGCCAATAGAATAATTTGGCCGTCATATATACTGACTGGTGTTGGTTGTCAAGCTACTCTACTGGGAATTGCAATCTTGACCTGAACGGTTTCAAGGATGTCATTGAGTTACTGAATACAGAAAATTCTAGGAAAATCTTGAAAATTATATACAAATATTAAAATTCTTGGACCTTATTTGTCATGACTAAATGAGAGAATCACAAATTATTGTATCTCATTTCATGGGTTGATGATCCAAACCTGTCAGACATTTTGAAGAGGATATTGATTGCTTGGCTCTATTCTCTGTGCATAACTTGCAGGTTATCTTCTAGATATACTTATGATTTATGAACATGATTGAACATCTTCAGTTGCTAGACATTATTGTCAGCATTTGTGAATGCTATCCGTCATTTTTGCTGCTTTGCTTGTACAATCTTTATGTATAAAGCTTTTCCTCTACTCTTCTAAGCTTTTATGTAATATATCTGTTAACAGAGAAAAACACGTATTCAGTTTGTGGTATCCTCTATGACAGATTGCTCATCTGGTTTTGGGATGTAATGGCAACCGATAAGTTCTTGGTTAATTGGATTTCTGAACTATATTCTATATGAAATGCTGCAGAAAGATCATCATGCCATTGATATCCTTTTAGCTGAGATAGACATATATGAGCTCTTTGCTTTCAAACATTGTAAGGGAAGAAAGGTCAAACTTTCACTTTGTGAAGGTAATGTGCTATTGCTTGATGAACTTCTTCCCACACTTACCTGTCATTCACATTCCAATTGAACTCCTGCCATATCATAATAACAGAGCTTGACGAGCGCATGCATGATTTGAAAAATGAGCTCCAGTCTTTTGAGGGTGAGGAATATGATGAAAGTCACAAGAAAAAAGCCATAGACGCATTGAAACGCATGGAGAACTGGAGTTTGTTCAGTGATACGTATGAGGTTTGCTGTTTTTTATTTTCCAAATTAGAGATGTCTGATGTATAATGTTTCTGGTTCATAAAAAGAAATCCTGAAAATTGATGCATATTGCTCTTCTATCACTGGAAACCGATTTATTTTTCTGACCACAGACTGGCCATGCAGGAATTCCAGAACTACACTGTTGCACGTGATGCTTTCCTCTCACATCTAGGGGCAACTCTTTGGGGTTCGTTGAGACACATAATTTCTCCTTCCCTTGCAGATGGTGCATTCCACTTTTACGAAAAAATCTCCTTTCAATTGTTCTTCGTCACACAAGAGGTATTTACATGTGGGAAAAAATGCTTCTCTAGATTTTTAAAGAAATTTTGTCTAATATTGTATTCACTCTACCTTTATTATGCAGAAAGTAAGACATATAAAGCAGTTACCTCTTGATCTGGAAAGTCTAACGCATGGGCTTTCTTCTCTGGTGTTACCTTCTCAGCAAGTTCACTTCAGCCAACACATGTATGTCTTTTGTTAGTTAGTTCCTATGCATCATCTAAAGTAATTTATGATTCCCATTTATGTTTCTTAACATGTATGTTTTCCACTATAGTATGCACTTGGTTGTTATTCACATTTGTGTTTGTCACACAGCTACTACTTTTGAAAGTGTACGCAATCTGCAGTAGACAAAATGATGGAAATTTCTAGTACGGCTTTGACAGTTCTAGCTGCAAAAGTTATACAGCATATTGATAATTAGAGTTGAGTCTTAAAATGCACCAAGGGCTTGCCATCAAAAGCGACAGCCAGGGAATTCTGATAAATTACCAGTGGAAAGCCTTGCTCAAATTGTACACTCACACACACGCGCACACGCACACACGCACGCATGTATATTTATATATCAAAATATTAGTCTTAGTTGATGAAGCATGGTTTGGGAGTGGATGTGGTTGGTTGGTGGTGCAACAGTGGAATATCTATTGGAATTTCTTATTTTGGAGTGTGCTAAAAATTCTCTACCTTGATCCAGACGGAAAAATAGAAGGGAATGGATAAGATCCTAGCTCACTACTTTTTAGGGACTAAAGAGTATATTATTATGCTGAAAATATCCTTAACCCTTCTTTTGTATGATGTTCTAGGAGCATGCTGAAATTGTTAAACTGTTAAGCATGCTATTAGACTATAGACCACCTGGATTATACTTCATTGAGACATGATTGAATTTTTGTTTTTGATTTATGGTCTTAACACCAACTTTTGACTTTTTCCGTAGGTTATCACTGTCCGAGGATCCTTCTTTGGCAATGGCATTTGCAGTTGCTAGGAGAGCAGCTGCCGTACCTCTGTTACTTGTGAATGGGACATTCAGAAAGACAGTTCGTTCATATCTTGATTCTTCTATTCTTCAGCATCAGTTACAGAGGCTACGTGATCATGATTCCTTAAAAGGTTTGATTTACTGGTGCTTATAGATATTGCATATTTAATTATATTTTTTTTTTTTTCCAAATTCATGTGCACAAAAACATGTTCTCCTATGTTAAATTCTGCATATACTGTGTAGGTTTTAACATGTAGATTTGGCTAGTTTAGATGCCCTACACATTATGTTTTATATTTCCTTTTTTAACTCAAATTTAAGTATTACTTGGGTAACAACAATTATTTGGTAGCAAGTATGTGCAGTTGATGTTATATATAATTGACAATTTGACATTGGTATTCTCTTTTTATTATAGTAGTGAAACAGACATAAATCCGTTTCTACCTAAACCTACATGGTATCAGAGCTCTAAGGATTTCAAACTCCTCAGGATCTGTTCTTTTTTTACCTTGTCATCCCCTTAAAATTACAGACCACTGGCCACTCGTACCATCTCTTCTGAGGCCATAGCCCTAAGTTTCCGAAGTGGTGCAGGGAGGTTTTCTCATCACTGTCTGGCTGTTAAACTTTATGGAAGATAGTATTCGCAAGCCTTACATAATCATGGAGGCTTGTGAAATTTGTAAATGTGGGAAACCTACTCTGACTTCGGAGAATCTTCCTAATTATTGTAGTTAGGAAATGACTGGCCGTCCTACCAGAATGGTCGTCCTTAATCCTTTATTTCAAATGGATGTTAGCATTATGGAGACCCTCAAGAAAGTTATAGGTGTTCCTCTGGTGTCCTCTGCCCAGAGTTTGAAGCTTAAAATCATGTTTCACTAATGCAATTTTTTCGTTGATGTAGGTTTGCATGCACAGAGCAGGTCTACTCTGGAAATTCCCATCTTTTGGTTCATTCACAGTGATGGTTTGTTAGTCGACAAGCATTATCAAGCCAGAGCACTCTCTGATATGGTTATTGTTGTCCAGTCGGAGCCATCCTCCTGGGAAAGCCATCTACAGTGCAACGGACAGCCACTTTTGTTGGACTTGAGGTTAAAACCTTGCTGTGATTTGATCAGATAAATTATAGCACTAACATCTCTCATCTTTATCTTGTTCTAACTGCCGGTAATAAAGGTTCTAATAAAGCACACAGATAACTGAGCTGGTATTTTTTGCGCAGGAGGCCGACAAAAGCTGCTCTGGCAGCTGTCTCTGAACATCTAGCTGGCATTCTTCCACTTCATCTTGTTTACAGTCAAGCCCATGAAACTGCAATTGAGGTTATACATATTTAATTCTCTTTAAAAGTTTAACCTAAGTCGTTATTGTCCTAGCATATCCTAATTTTTTTTGCTTCTGTTACCATTTAAAATGAGTAGGAAAGAAGGCAAGATATGGAGTGAAATATGGGCAGAAGGATTTTTCTACAAAGAGATTTGATAATAGTAATATCAACCTTTTGAATTCTATATGTTTGTTAAACTAAAGTATATTTGTCCTTCCACCAAGTTCCTATCTTTAGCAACATATATATTGTTCTTATGACTCATGTTCTTATGGTGTTTCTTATTACATTTATGTGTTTTGATGATATTATATTTTTTAAATATATTTACTTTTAGGGCTTACGTCTCGCGGTTCCATGAGAAAATGCCACGAGTCTTAAAACTGATTTTTGAAATCATGCATTATATGAATACTAGTGCCTTAGTTTGCATTGTGGGTGCCCTAGGATTGCTGTAAAATACACTAGACCAGTGTGCATGACCACATATTTCTTTGTAATTTGAATTGTATGATTACTTTCATATATTGCAGCCTGATCTTGTATGTTTGGTTATCTCAAATTAACACTTAGATATATAGGGTTCACTGGTGTCCTAATTATGGTGAGCTTCTTGTGCCGTTCTAGCTAATAAGTCAATGTATTTGATTAACCTCATTGACGTACTGTTCTCGGGGAACTATACATCTCTAGCCTGGAAAAGTTGGTTAACCTAATATGTTTCCGTTGCCTCTTCATTGGACAGCTCCTGTTGCACTTAAGCCTTCTTCATCTTTAATGAATAGTGAAACATAGTGCTTCACAGCTGAGCCACCTTCTTATTATTCTGCATGATTTCCCTGTGGAAAATAGAAGCTCTGGTTATATATGGAAGTATTTTGGGACTTATATGTGTAGTAACTTGGGAACAAGAGCATTGACTTTGGACTTAATTGCATTTGCTTGGAAGTTTGGTTGCTCCAATATTTACTAGACCAGGAAGGTATTAAACTAGTCCTATCCAATTGAATTTGAACTGCGTCTTTTCATTCATACCCTCATTTTTACGATTTTATTTCCACACTATTACATTTCACAAAAAACATAATTTGCATCTAGCTTCCCTTTCCGCTGAGTTTATTGGTTACTCATGTGGGGCTATGGACCAGATTTGTCTGTTTTCCTATTCTTCTGGATTCTATTGTGTTTAGTTTCATGTAAAGTCAGTGGCGCACACATGATTTTTGGGCGTTCTAAATCATGCCGTGATGTGCAACAGGACTGGATTTGGTCAGTGGGTTGTAGCCCATTTTCTGTTACCTCCAAAGGTTGGCACATTTCCCAGTTCCAGTCTGATACTATTGCTAGGAGCTATATACTCGCAACTCTTGAGGAATCAATACAACTAGTCAATTCAGCAATCCATCTTCTTGTGATGGAGCGTACATGTATCCTTTATATGTGGCATCATGGTCTTGGTAATATCTAAATTCATTAATCAAACAAAACAAAGTCAAGAACTTGTCCTGCAGTACCTATGTGCTTCCCGGAGCGGATGTAATATTCAGGACCATAGTTTGTACTCTATCCTAATGCCACAAAAAGGGGAATCATGGAACTTCATTCTACTTCTATTACATGAGTTTTGTTCTGCTTCTATATTAGATTCGAAAGATTTAATCTATAGTTTAATATTGAAAAATTGTCACTTTGAATAAGTATTTTGGTTGTTGACACTTAATGAGAAACAGCGGAACATACCTTCAAGCTCTTTCTGTCTCAGGAGCGTGAATTGCTGAACAAGTATAATTACGTCATTAGTTTGTGGAGAAGAGTAAGTGCACAGCTAAAATTGCTTATATCACGCATAACCCTGATTTGTTTTTCATTATTTTGGGAACACCACTTATTTTGAATTTTCTTCTGGGTTCATTCTTTTTCAGATTTCAAGTGTTATTGGGGAACTACGTTATGCTGATGCCTTGAGACTGCTTCACACTCTAGAGGATGCAACGAAAGGGTTAGCATTTATAAATTACTTCTTGACTTTTAGTTGCCATTTATTTTTGGTAATATTGGTGCACATCTGATTGTATAACTTAGCAAAGTTTTCTAATTTTACTTGTTCATAGCTACAAAACATGAATGCTAAGTTTGACATTTTAACTTTTGATTGACTTGTTCAAGAATGTCGATGTCTGTGTTCTCTCCTGCGCCCTGTTAAACAATGTTCATGAGTTACTTTTTTGTGACCAAAGACTACAGTTGTATGGATTGAATGAAGCCAATTTAAGGCACTAATATTCTGATGGGTTACCTTTGTTGTTTTCCACAGATTTTCTGATTACGTCAATGTCACTGTTGCAACTCTCCATCCAATTCACTGCACTAAGCAGAGGAAAGTAGAGGTTGAGTTTGACATGACTACAATTCCTGCCTTTGTTGTTGTTGGCCTTGTACTCTGGTTTGTATTAAAGCCGAGGAGACCAAAGCCGAAGATCAACTGAGATAGAGAGGTTTTGTAGCGCTACATAGGATCGAATCTCTTTGAGGATGTGTCTTGTTATAGGTGATAAGAAGCGAGGGTAGGCATAGGAGAATGAAGTGCCGCATCTCAAATTGTAAAATTCTCTTCCTAGTGTAACAGATTTTTTTTAATACAATCTTTGAAAAGATTTTGCAGATTTTCATGGAGGTCATCTAGTTTTATCTTTCTATTGTGTTGAGTCTCAATTTTTCTGCTTAATCTGTTTAGTTAGAAACTGGCTGTCATTGACATGTTTCAATATTTAGTAAGTATTGCTGAATAATGAATGAGAAGTCGTGCTCAATTCAGATACAAAGAACTTTCAGGAATGCTGGGAGTTACGATGTAGCAGTTTTTGTTGGCAATTATGGGAAATTCTTATTCATCGTTTCTATATCTGATAGATCAAGCATTACAAGTAATTGTTCATAGATTTGGAATTTATTTTCTGTTTGTCTATTCTCAAGTATGGTTAACTGAAATGGTACTTGATTAACAAAAGGGACAGAATACGGTTTGCCAACGTAGTTCAATCTGCAATAGACAGAAATGGCAGCTCAATCGCCAACGTGGCAAAACAATCTCCCATGGTATATGCAGAGTTCTCAAGCTCCGATGTTTCAACGACTCCAAGCCATATCCGGAGTACATCTATCCGAGCATGAGGTCCCACCGTCACACTATCCGGGCAACATGCCGTGGCTTGTCAATTTCCACAAGTCGGGCATGTATCTCGACAGAGATAGCAAGAGCTACTACAAGTCCTCTAGTAAGAAAAAAGAAAAAATGTCAATCATGCTCGACGACACTATACAAATGATGAAAGTGAAGAAATCGATCAGTTGAGCTCCGGAAGTGATTCGAGTGAGAGACAAAACCACGAAGCAAGCCTTTTCTCAGGCAAACGGATTCATATTGTTGGATCCATTTGATCTCCTTTCACATAGCAATGTGATTTTTTTATTATTAACTAGTGCTCGATTTTTGCAGCACTTATTTAGCACCTGCATGCGCAATTGGAGGCACGGAAAGAGGATATTTATAGCTTTAGGGTGTATTTACTTGGGAGTATTCATTTATACCTTTAAATGGAGAGATAATATTATGATGTATAAATTTATACTTCATTGTGAGAACCACAAGTTTTATATCTTGTTTTGTTGGAGTGATAATATACTTTATCTCTACTCTCAAGTGGAGACCACAATCTTTATATCTTATTCAGTTGGGATAAAATTGATTGATAAAAGAGGAAATATCTAAAATACATAGGAGGTATAATATTAAACCTCCATTTTGACGATATAAAAAAATACTCTGGACAAAGGAAAAAGGGTTGCTCGAAACATTATACCTCCTACCCAAGTTTTTCTTAAATTGAACCAAAGAAGATATAAGAAAGTAAAATAATATTATACCTCGTTTTCCCTCATTTTCACTCCAAGTGAACGCATCCTTAGATTCTTGGGATATAGAGAGTAAATCAAAAGACTAACTGCTTCGCGTACCAATCATTTTTCACTCTGCTTCAAGCAAAAACATCGATGTTCATTTCAATTTGTCGACAACATAGTTCAAGACTTGAAATTCATACTCTCCTGTACGGAGCCTCAGTTATAAATGTTTTTGGGACCACAAACTACATCAATCAACTACGTATGGATACCATAAGATGAAAGCTTACTCTCATGTTTACGTTGATATTACCTTGTTACGCTAGAATATAAATAGGCATGAACGAACGCTCAACAGCCCAAAAGCACGACAGCCAACTGTGAGGTTCAATCAGTGAACTGTACAAATGATGAAAGTGAAGAAATCGATCAGTCGAGCCAACGGAACGCTCAATCGTTCTGTTTTCGTTTTGAAGATGTAACTTGGTGATTGGCAGTTGGTTCTCCACTAGTAATAGGAGCCTCATCCTTGGATTTGAATGTCCAACCAGGAAAGTCCAACTCTGAGAACAAAGATGTCGGAGTCGTTTTGTAGAATGCCAAAGGCACCTGTTTCACCCATCGTCTAATCTGTATAAAATCATTCCCAACAAAATACTTTTAGTACTAATAATGGCGTTCAGATAAAATATAAGTTTTCACAGAAAAATCAAAAAACGAGCTATCAAGTGGTTGAGATCAATTGAATGTATGATAATAAGTGATGCAGAAGATTCTAATGAAGCAGATTACCTCATCACTGAAAATTGTTGCATATGAAGCTGAACTAAAATCCTTAACTGCAATTTCAGAAGTTCTATTTCTTACAGCCAAATCATTCTCTAGGGACAAAATGAAACTGATCACATGAGAGGAATATACTAGTCCGCAATAGTGTAAAAGTTGAAGGCACTCCCAGGATACAGGCAATAGGAATGTAGAAAAGATGATTAAATGTAGCACATACCTTGAAACTGGAGGGCTGTAATGATGACGAAGAGTGTTGATCTCCCAGAGAGAGCTTCCTGCTCAGTCATTGCCACAATTATGCATCAGTTTTTTTATATTTAATGGGTGGTTGATAAGATTGTATTGCCAACCCTTGAGGACTATGTAAAAGATCATATTCCTCAATTCAGACTCTGAACAAAAAGATGGTCCCAATTTCATACAACAAAAACTAGATTAGAAGAGTATTGAAGAATATAGTGACGAGATGAATAAAGGCAGGTGTCTGTGGCAGTTTAGATACACAACAATGACTAAAAATAGGAAAAAACTTACTCATGGCATTGGTAAGTTTAGGATCACATTCATTATTTTTGAAGTGATCAATTCCTGGCTTCTCTTCCAACAAATCCTTGTTCACACTGCAGGCTTTCGCATCTTCAGGACTGCTGTTTTCTTCCTTAGAAGTATCTGTAGTAGTATCCACACTACCTTCCTACACAGTATCGCTAAGTCAGCTTGTCAAACATTAATGAAATGCACAAAATAGGATTACATTGGGCACATATGTGCTCTTCACATTGAAATGGTATTCTGAAATATGTATCTTTTGTTTTCTGCTTCCTCTTTTTGTGATGAATATCATAGTCAGAAGATGAGAAATTCTACAGCAAGTGTCCAATCATATACCATGCATCAGATATATGAATCTATATACTTTAGCTGTGAGAGCATTCACAGACAGCTGAACATTCCCAGAGTTACTGTCATACAAATCTATGTCTCGTTTGAAACTGTTTGTAGAACATAGTTTTCCAGGATTCTGGCATGTTCATTCAAAGCAACTACAGTACAGCATATGATGGAAAAATAAGAGCTCAAGGCATTACGTTTCGTGGCGTTTGTTCTAAAATAAATCACAAACAAACATCACGAACTTATTGATCACTTTGAACTCATGAGCTAATTTGAAATGAAGACCAAACTTAACCAGATACAGAGGAGCCATAGCAAACTGTGTTTTGTAATCACATACTCTACAATACCATGCAGGCAACCAAGAATATGTAAGCACCGGAACCTTAAAGTATTCCAAGGGCTCTCATAATTCAATCACTCTAGGATTGACAGAAGTTAAAGGGGAAAACCTACAGATTGAAGCACTAAGACTTTAGCTCAATCATAAATCATGATTTGCTAAAGGTTCGGCAGTTTCCATGGTGAAAGTTCTATGGGCTATTATGTCCGTGACTACTTTCTTCCCACTAGTCAAGCAACCGGTCCTACACAGGGAGAATCATGCGGCCCTCTCTATAATATTACCTGATTGCTGAGAAGAGCGTAAATCTTAATCATTTATAATGTTCAAAATATTTCTCCCATCATAAAGAGATTAGGGGGCAAAAAAAGAGTTGCATGATATCAGACTTGGGTGAAAGTAAGGATTTGAGATTAAATTGGCTGTCATGTAAAACAGGTACAAAATACACAAAATGCATGTCTCCACTGATACAATCCACAAAATGGCTAAATAAAAAGATAACATGGCTGCTCTTACCTTATGCACCAGAAAATTAATTGAAGGATGCCTTTGTAGAAGGTTATGAACCAAAGCAATGATGACAAGTGCTCCTGATGGAGGAGCTAAGAGTGCAAGTCTACATAATTTCTTGCAGAAAGCAGCAGCCAGATATGCTGGAAGGAGCGATGACTTCAAGCACGAGTCCAGCAGCTGATGATAACGTATTACATTAAATATAATTAGTGTTATGCAGCTGTAGAACAAAAAACACTGTTTGAAAAAGGTACAAAGAAATGTATCTTTTCCAAAATGCGATAGCGACGGCTACATATTTCAACACACAAATAAATAACAATCAGTGCAAATAGAGGGAATTTTGCTGAGTTTTTGACAGGCACGTATACTGGGTAATTTCATGAATTTTCATCAATTCAGCTAAAGCTTTGGATCAAAATCCCTCTATCCAGATTCCAGACAGCACAAAACCATTCTTTACTCTTGATAGCAAAACGCTAGCAATGATCCTAGTGAGAGAATACGTGCCTAGTTCATAAGACCAAGATAATACCTCCATGTAGCACATATACGGGGTCCTTATACATGACATGGATAGTTTCACTGTCATCGTGCAGTCCAATAAGGTAAAAATGAAATTGTAGTACACTAGGCTCTCTAATTCATAACTTCTTCACTTGGAATGTGGTAGAACAATCTGGCAGGTTCATATAATCACCTTCAAATAGTTTCAGCTCATCATCATCATGGACTGAAAACCATTTTGGGTCACTTCAGCTACATCCTAAACATCCTAAAAGGTTCTGCAGGATATTTTAGTAAGATGTAAAATGCTAAAGACAAGGGGGAAAAGGGCAGTAGCTTTTGTAAAACTGCAGTGGTTAGCATGTCAACAACTTGATATCTTATTTACACGCCTACAGTTATATAAACTGGTGAGCATAAAGAAGACATGAAGATAAATGCAAGTAATATTCTTTGTTTGGCCATTGTATCTTCTTCAACATGGCTAAAGATGTACAACTTGGCTATAACATACTCTCAAGTTTAACAACCATCAGTGAGTATCTTATAAAATTCACATAAAACATATACAAATTCAACGAGACTGTATATCATTTACCTGAAAGAATTTTGATCGATGCTTCGCCATAAACACAGAGGGGTCCAACAGAGCATAAAGTTTATTATAGAAGTTGGGGTACTCAAGGCCATGCTGTGTCATCAGTATAAACAGGCTGCTAAGAGCCATAACACTAACAACACCACCTATGTCATAGGATTGTGTCAAGAAATCACTGCAGATGAATACGCCAGAATAAATATTCAGTGTAAGAAAGCAAACATCGCTTATACAAGACCTGACAAAGTTCAGAGCAAATCACCATAGCATGATCGGATTTGAGAGGTAAGGAATGACAGATTGATGTAGTGTAACAAGAACCTGAAGTAAATATGAAATTGTAATATCCATGCGAAATACAAAGTAGCACAGTAAACCGTTATGAATCAATCGGCAAATTGAATTTTGCCTGACATCATGGGAAAAAAGGAGACTAAGTACAGAGATTTGGTAAGACAAAAATCATAATTCTCTTGTCAAAATGATGGGCCCCAAGTACTTTGCCACAAGACCATCAGCTGCAAAATTTAGGTGTTACATTTTGTATAAAATGAATTTAAAATGTAATCATACAATGCAGGGTAGAAAATGAAGCAAGATATTTATAGGCATAGTTACTAATTGTGCATCGCACACTATCACGAAAACCTGTCCTAGAGCTATCGCATCACGCATTGCGTCACGCGTGCTATTTGAATATGTCGTGCAGAAGCATATAAAAACATATATATCATTAATATAAGAAAAAATATGCATGATACGTCTTTTTAATAAGAAAGAATCATAAAAACTCAAGTTCAAATGAAAATAAACAATATATAATAGTTTAAAAGCCTCCTCTAATCATCATTCTGCATGAATAGAAGAATGACACAAAACCACTGATTCAAGTTCAACTAGGGCCGGCTGAATTTCTGATTATCCTTTGTGGTTGGTGCTTTGAATATTTGAAGAGAAGAGAGAAAGAAGTAGAACCAAAGAGTCTCTCGCTTGGGATTAGGAGAAGAAAAGAAACGCTATATATGATCATGCAGATGGACGGTCAAAGTCCTATTATATAACTTAATTATAAGTTTGAACCCTAATTAAATCTTAAAAGCCCAAGCCCATGCATTAATTATTAGCTCATGCAGAATTACATTAATAGCGCGCTATTTTGCGCGATTCGCGATCTGAAAATAGCAGCAATAGCGCCAATAGCGCTCGCTATTTAACATTGGCAAGTAAATCGCGATGCAGTGCAATTTCATTGCGCGACGCACCGCGACGCGCGATAGCGCGCTCGATCAGCGCGATTGATCACTATGTTTATAGGTGGATGCTAATTATAAATCAAACTCATTGTGCATCTCATAAACTGAAATGTTAAAGAATTGTTTTTGAGAATAAATATTTAAATGAAAGAGAATTCATTATAGACCAGTTTATGGACCCATTAACAATCATATATAACTTTTACCTCTTTGTATACATCAAGAGGAAGAGGCAAACCGAGGAATGATATCCATGCTTTAGTAAACTTCAGTTTCATTTTCTTTGCAGCATTTTTAGAAGATAAAACCTGTGAAGTACCAATTTTTGAGGATGCTTAGAAGGAAACTGAAGTCAAACATATATTTTAAAGATGCATACTCAATGCTCTAGAATTATTCAAGAGATCTTACCTTGTCATTGGATTTTTTACACTTGCCCTCTTTGTCATTGCTTTTCCCAATTAAAGTGCCTGATATATACAGACAAGAAGAAAAACAACGGTTCATTAAGTTGATTAAGTTGCACCAGGAACTTGCAAGTAAGAGCTAGCAGGGCTAAAATATGTGGGAACAGTGGGAAGCATTCATCATGTTGATAAAGTAAAATATTTAAAATGCTTCCATCTCTGTTTGACAACTCAAATTATTATCAAGTCAAAACAACCAAAACTGGCCAAGTAGTACTAGTAGGAAAAAGAGAGAAAATCTATAATTTTAGTAACTATTACATTTGTAGCCACAATCTTTGTTTTTAATGAACTGTTACAACCAAATTAACATATTTTAACCTATAGACGGGGATTGATCCACCTTATCAAAGGAAGAAAAAGGAGTGATCTTGTAACTAATTGTTGCATTCTCGCAGAGTTTCCATGCCGTCTGAACTAAAGAAATGTGCACCTCAAATTTGCAAGTTGGAATAATAAAATTAATGGAATTAAAGAATATTTTCTTCATTAGTTCAAATTCTAACTGAGTGACAAGTTGTTTCACAGCAAAATACTAAGATACATTCACCACAAAACATAATTGAAAGGAAATATTAGCAAGGTGAAAGCCGTAAAATATTACCTGAATCATTCAACATCTCTAACTTCTCTGCCACACCTTCCAATGGTTGGATGCGGGCTAATAAATTATACATCTTTTGAATGGAAAGTTTCATGCTACATGTACAACATGAGAATAAGTATAAGCATCCTTAAAACTAGGAAAATATAGAATGTTTACCCTAAAACAGTAAACAAAACACAACATTTCAGGTATCATACATCATATCCTAACAGGTTATAAATCTCCTATCTTTTCCAGATATTACTCTTGAACCAAACTGAAACTTACAGTTCTTTTATATGTCAAGTATCAATTATTTTGAAAAAATAATTCTTGCATCCTGTGCAGTTCTGGATTTTTCAAGGGTGTGAATCTCAGTTGAGATTTCGAGAACATTAGATTTTGGTTAAAAGGAGCAAACACCAGGTATTATCGTGATCAATCCTGAGAATATAGTTCGTGCATAATTTATGAAGCTGGACGGACATGTACTTATGATTACCACCTCTTCACTGGGGCCATGATTGTAAAGAGATATGTATAGGTGAGGTCTTTAGCTGTCGCAGGAGCTTGATGGTCAGATATATAGGCCTCTTGCACTCACTTCACTACAATCTGTTCTAAAAGAACAGATAATGCATTTGAGCATTTTCTATCACAATTTTAACAACTTGTGGAAAAGAGAAATACTATATCGATAGTAATGCTGATGTGTATTTGTAATAATACTTGTTGGGCTGGGGGCCTAGATTGGTAAATGTTCTCTAAAAACTGTTCAAATCACGAGTTTAATATAAAGAACCAATTTCAATCATTTCTGACAACAGCAATGAGAAACTATCATCCACTAACCTTGGTCTTGACAGGCAATCATTCACATCCTCACTTACTTCTTTGTTTTCTGTTGGAAAAAAGCAAGATTCTTATTAATTAAGGAACACATTATAAGATACCACGAAGTCTATGTCCAACAAATAGCATAAGAGTATGAAGGGAATGGAACCTTCTATTTCCAAAGTCCGAACCAGCTTTTCAAGGGAACTGTAAGTGAAATACCTGTACAATACAATTGTAACTTAGCAATGAGGTCCTGCAGACACTAAGTTCATGTAGGGAGAGGAGTGGGGAGCAAATGCTCATAAACCAGCATTCGAGCAATAATGAAATCATTCAATTCTCTCATGAACTTTCGTAGCATCATCGGAAGATCTTTGGCTACGCCTTTTATCTAACTTTTAATGTGCATTGAGTGGTCAAAAGATGTGCTCAAGAAAACCGAAACTTACCGAACATCAACATAATTGAAATATTTCTCAGCTAAAAAATCCAAAATAATGTCGTCAACACCCAGTTCAGACTGAACCTGCAAGCATAAGACAGTATTCAAAAGGTAAAAGTCATGCAATGTGATTCAATAAACATAATCTTTATTATGCAATTCAGAGGGATGAAAAAATAAGGAATAAGAAGAAGACAAACATAAATAACAAAGAATGTGCAATCGAATTTACAATAGCACGGAGAAGTTTGTGGTAAATAGCGGTATGTAACTTTCCCGAATTGCCCAATTTCACTAATTCCATTATGGAGTCGAGCACAACTTCCTGCAGAGAAGAGAAAGTGCTGATTGCATTACAGAGCTAGGGATGCCCGGAGAAAAAATAAAATAGATAAGTAATTGTACCCGAAGAGCACCGTCGGCTTGAGAGGAGACGACGAGATTAATGAGGCACTGTGTGAACTCGTCAAACTTGGGGCGCAGCCACGCTAGGTAAATGAACTCAGGGTCGGGATGGGAATCGGGATGTTTGAAGGAGGACGAGGGGAGTTTGGGGATGAGAGGAGTGAAGAAAGATTGGAGAGAGAGGAGAGCTTCGAGGGCGTATTGTGGAGGAGAATTGGGGTTGATGAAGGCGAGGAGAAGGGGGAGGTTATTGACGTGAGCTCTAGAGGTCAGCAGCTGCTGTCCCATGGTTTTCAACTCCGATAGACTATGCTTCTCCGTCCTCTTCTGCTTCTTTTGCTTCTTCTTCTCCGACACCATAGCTGCCGGTTAGAGAGAGACTGTCCAGAGAGAGAGAGAGAGAGAAGGATTAAATTCTTCTTTTTTTTTAAGACGTATTTTGTTTATTATTTGTCTGTTTTCCTCAAATTTTTTGTCTGTTTTTGTCAAGGATGTGTGAATGCATCGTTATCATCATTATCATTATCATCATCATTATATTATATTATATTACTAAAAGGAAAACGATTTTTACTTTGAAAAAATTTTACGTGGTACCTTTTATATTTCTCCATTCATATTTATCTAAATTCTCAAATTTTTGAATTTTTAAATGTAAAATAATAAATTTTAAATATCTATACTAACTTTTATATCCCACATCAATTTCTCAATGAAACTTAACATATTGAAAAACCTATAAATACATAGAATCAATGTGTATTTTCTCATCTTTTGCTCCACCAGTTTTATTTGGCCAATTTATTTATTAATCAGCCGAATAAATAACTATATTTTATAGTTTAATTTAATTTAATTTGATCAATTTATTAATTGGCCGAATAGATAATTATTTTTTGTAGGAGTTTTATTTGACCAATTTATTTATTAATCGGCCGAATAAATAACTGCTATATTTTTATAATTTAATTTAATTTAATTTGGTTAATTTATTAATTGACCGAATAGATAATTATTTTTATTAGGGAACCAATTTCTTAGTTGACAGAATAAATTGTTCAAAAATAGTTTGGATAATTTATTGGTTGACCGAATTAAATTTGGAAATAGTCTAATATTTTTTTATTTAATTTGATAAAAAAATAAGTAATTTCTAATTTGTCAATTAATTAGGTAGACGGGCCAATTCCCAACTGACGGGTACCTTAACTCGGAATCCCACGTGATACATTTTCATTCTTTAAAAATCCTACGTGGCACCCCTTATATTCCTCCATTCATATTTATTTAAATTCTCAAATTTTTGAATTTTTAAATGTAAAATAATAGATTTTAAATATCTTTGCTAGAATCTTGTGTCCCACATCGGTTTCTCAATGAAACTTTACCTATTAAAAACCCTATAAATACCTAGAATCAATGTGTATTTTCTCATGTTTTGCTTCACCAGTTTTATTTGATCAATTTATTTATTAATCAGCCGAATAAATAACTATATTTTATAGTTTAATTTAATTTAATTTGATCAATTTATTAATTAGTCGAATATATAATTATTTTTTGTAGGAATTTTATTTGGCCAATTTGTTTATTAATCGGCCGAATAAATAACTGCTATATTTTTATAGTTTAATTTAATTTAATTTGGTTAATTTATTAATTGGCCGAATAGATAATTATTTTTATTAGCTGTCATAAATTGTGATTTATAAATCAAAATCGTGGTCAATGAGTCAATTCTGATCAGGAACCATGGTTGTAGACGAGTCAACTCCCAATCGACACTCGAGAAATTTTTCATTTTATGTGTTTTTCTCCATGTATTTTCTAAAATCTATAATCTTCATCCATGAAATAATTTTTACGTTATTTGTAGTTGGGCTTCCAGATTTGTACAATTTATAATTTTAATTAACGAATATTATTATATGATTAAGGATGATAACGAATATTACAATTATTATTTTTATTATAATTATAAATTACGCACTTATAAATCAGAGTCGTGATCAATGGGTCAGTTCCGACATAAAACTGTGGCGGTAGACTAATATACGGATTTTTTTTTTCAGAAAGGAACACAAATGACTAATTTTTTAATCGGATTATAAACAAGTACGAGTATATAAATTTCAAACAAGTTTGAATAATCCTAAACACATCATCTCAAATTTTAGATTAATCGTCTCAGTTGGAAAACGTAGAATATGTAGGAAAATTGGCAGAAAAATCGTGCACGTAGCCAATTCAGTACTTGTGGGACAACTTTTTTTTTAATATATTATATAATTTTGAACTCATAAAATTAAGAATATTTATGGTCAACTTTTATCTTATATCATTGACTAAATAAGTTTATAAATCACAATCATTCCATATAAAGTTTTGTGTAAAGGAAAAACTACAAAGTACATAGTGAAACAATTCTTGAAGTTCTATTCTCATTTAAAAAAGTTATTCTCAAAACTGGTAAAAAAGAAAACGAATATCATCATTTATTTTTCTATGAATATATTTGGAAGATGATTATTTATATAATACTACAATTTATAATTAAATTTTTATTTATTAAATATTGTGTGAATATTTTTAGAATATAGTTATGTATATAATTAATTATTAATTTTAGTTAAAAAGAAAACAAATGTCATCATTAATTTTTTGTGAATATATTTGGAAGATAATTACTTATATAATTTAAAATCAGTATTGTAGTCAATAGGCCGGTTCCAGGTCTGAACCGTCGGGGTAGACGAGATGATTGTGAAGCGGTGGTTTATCTTTTTTTTTTTCTTAATCTTGTGTTGAATTCATAATGTGAGGTATTTAGGGTCACTTGCATCTTATAGACAATCTTAACATCTATAGTATTATTCGCTATCTATATATCTCTTCTCTCTCTCTCACTGCCCGCTCCATCCCTTGCCTCTTTTTCTTCATAAAAAGTTAAAAAGTTCAGCTTAAGAGTCGCTTTCTTTTGAGAGAGAAATATATTTTTGCCTATATCGATTTTGTAGAAAAAGAGAGCTTTAACAATTATCGAAATTAATGAGAGTATATTAGTTATAATTTTTAACAAACATAACTATATGGATTTGAGACGTAAACATGTGGTAAAATTACTTTTTAATTGAATTTGAGATGTGTTCAAGGGATATAAATTCTAAGCGAGTTTAGTAAATTGCATAATCGAAATATTTAACGCTAAAATAATTAATAAATAATATTTTTTTAATCTATCACATATTAGTACTATTTAATAATTTTATTAATTGTTATAATTTCCCGTCGATTTTCGACGGGTTATATGCTAGTTATTTTTGAACTTTTTAATTTGAGAGATTCCCCTAATTAACACTTTTCTTATATTTTCTTTTTAAATTTAGTATTTCTTATATTTCTTTTAAATTTTAATTTTTTTTTTACCCCTATTTTATCTTTCTCTTTCATATCTTGTCCCTCCTCATCTCTCTCTCTTTCGTTTGTCGTAAGATATACTTCTTCCCTCTTATTCTACCATGAGATTCACATAAGCTCACAAGCTACCTTGGTAATTCCTCTTCTTCAATTTTTTTTCATTCAATTTTTTCCAAAATTTTGGGGAAGTATGTGTTAATTGAAGATTGCTGCAATGGAAAATTGAAATATGGGATTTGAAGAAGATGCTGGCGGCGGCGACGGGGTTGCACCACGAGGATCAGAAGGTGTTGTACAAGGATAAAGAGAGAGAGATTCCAAAGCTTTTCTCGATAGCTCAGGAGTTAAGGATAAGTCGAAATTGGTGTTGCAGGAGGATCCAATTAGCCAAGAGAAGAGGTATTTGGAAATGAGGAAAAATGCTCAAATTGAAAAAGCTGCAAAAACTATTTCTCAGATCTGTAAATTTTGGTAGATTTGGCCCTCATCACCACCAAAACGATGAGGCGAAGCTAATGGTCTTGGTCCCAATCCTCGATTAAAAGTATATTGGTCAGAATTCGCGAAAAACCAGACGGCCGGAATTCACGAAAAAAAAACAGATCTGTAATGTTGAATTTTTTGTGACTTCACAAAATTTTTCCATGGTTTTGGTGATGTCACAATTTTTTTTCCAATTTTTTTGTGACTTCCCAAAAATTTTGCATTTTTTTGTGACTTCACAAAGTTTTCAATTTTATTTTGTAACTTCACAAAAATCGTGTAAAAAATTTTGTGGCTGCCGGCAGTGGTGGTGGCACGGCAGCGGCGGCAGTGGAATTTTTTTTTTGTTGAGTCTCAATTTTTTTTTGTGACAGCCGGCGATAGTGGCGGTAGCACGACGGCGGGCGGCGGTGGAGACAGCAGAAAGCCACAGCTGCTATCCTCACACTAAGGTTTGGGTCCTCCCCCCGAAAGCCACAGGAACAGTCGGGGGTAGGAGGACCCTCCCTTCGTGTTCGGCTTGGTTAGTCGCCTTACACCAAGAGGCCTGCCTAGACCGCTCCGTTGGAGCTACGACGCCTCTTGCTCAGGCTACATTGCTCCAGTCAAGGAAACCACCCTTTACCCAATTCCTTCCCTTTGGTTCAGGAATTTCCAGATTGGCTCTCTCGTTTAGCCGATCTGTCTACCCTCAGATGTAAAGTAAGCAAGAGAATTATAATGAGGTCAATCTAGTAAGCGAACATAATCAAGGAATCATATGTAGATTTCCGTTAGGAGATTCGTTTTATATTTTGTCTTCCCTTTTATACTTTTTTTTTTTACATTTTCAGTTTTCTTTTTTAATTTTTTAGAATTCCATTTTTTTATTTTCATGTTTTTTTATTTATTTTTATTTTTTACTTTTTCTCATTTTTAGGTTTTTATTTTCAATTTTTGTTCACGACAACTTGTACTTTTAGTGATTTGGTCGTGATGAAAAATTAATATCGATATGAAGAAAGATGTGTTTCAAAAATATTACTTTTATTAACGACAATATTTTGTTTATTCACGACAACTTATACTTTTAGTAATTCGGTCAAGTAATTATTGTCGTGATAAAAAGTAATAATTGACAAGAAGAAATGTAATGTTTCATAACTACTACTCAATTTTTTTTTGTGACCGCCGACGATAGTGGCGGTAGCACGACGGCGGGCGGCGGTGGCGACAGCGGAAAGCCACAGCTGCTATCCTCACACTAAGGTTTGGGTCCTCCCCCCGAAAGCCACAGGAACAGCCGGGGGTAGGAGGACCCTCCCTTCGTGTTCGGCTTGGTTAGTCGCCTTACACCAAGAGGCCTGCCTAGACCGCTCCGTTGGAGCTACGACGCCTCTTGCTTAGGCTACATTGCTCCAGTCAAGGAAACCACCCTTTACCCAATTCCTTCCCTTTGGTTCAGGAATTTCCAGATTGGCTCTCTCGTTTAGCCGATCTGTCTACTCTCAGATGTAAAGTAAGCAAGAGAATTATAATGAGGTCAATCTAGTAAGCAAACATAATCAAGGAATCATATGTAGATTTCCGTTAGGAGATTCGTTTTATATTTTGTCTTCCCTTTTATACTTTTTTTTACATTTTCAGTTTTCTTTTTTAATTTTTTAGAATTCCATTTTTTTATTTTCATGTTTTTTTATTTATTTTTATTTTTTACTTTTTCTCATTTTTAGGTTTTTATTTTCAATTTTTGTTCACGACAACTTGTACTTTTAGTGATTTGGTCGTGATGAAAAATTAATATCGATATGAAGAAAGGTGTGTTTCAAAAATATTACTTTTATTAACGACAATATTTTGTTTATTCACGACAACTTATACTTTTAGTAATTCGGTCAAGTAATTATTGTCGTGATAAAAAGTAATAATTGACAAGAAGAAATGTAATGTTTCATAACTACTATTACTTTTATTAACGACAATGTTTACTTTTATTCACGACAAATTGTACTTTTACTTATTTGGTCAAGTAATTATAGTCATTAGAAAAAATAATTATTTATATGAAGAAAAGTAATATTTCATAATCATTACTTTTTTTAACGATAATATTTATTTTTATTCACGACAACTTGTACTTTTAGTAAATCAGTCAAGTAATTATTGTCGTTAAGAAAAATAATTATTGATCTGAAGAAATTTAATGTTTTACAATCATTACTTTCTTAACGACAATATTTATTTTTATTAACGAGAACTTATACTTTTAGTATTTCGGTCAAGTAATTACTGATATGAAAAAAGTAATGTTTCAAATTTATTACTTTTCTTAACGACAATGTTTACTTTTATTCACAACAAATTGCACTTTTAGTAATTCGGTCAAGTAATTATTTGAGAATATCATGTGATATAGCCATAATGAATATTAAAATATAAATTTTGGTCCACCCTCTTCATAAATATAAATTATGGCCATTTTTTTGAACTTAAGATCTAAATACCCCTTTCCCTCTTGTGACATTGACACTTGTTTCCCTTTCCAATTTTTTTTCTTTTTTTTTCTTCTTATTTTCCAGATTTCTTATTTTTTTCTGTTTTTTCTTATTTTCTAGATTTCTTTTCTTTTTTTTTATTTTTCAATTTTTTCTTTTTTTTATTTTCCAGATTTTTTCTGTTTTTTTTATTTTCCAGATTTTTTTAAATTTCAAAATTTTTGTTTGTCTCTTCGTTTTTTGTTTGCATCTTCGTTTTTTTATTAGCCGCTTCTTCTTTGGTCTAGATTCAAGCGAGGGGAGCCTGAGGCCGCAGAGCAAGGAGAGCCGGAGGCCGCGGAGCGAGCCGAAAAAATCTAAATTGTTGCCCGACGATTATCCTTATATTAGTAATCGGAGCGAAGGTGAAGCCGAAAGCGGAGCCGCAAAATAGTAGCACTATAACTTGGAATAATTGGAATATTCGTCCCAAGAGTACCATGTCATAACTTGGAACATTTGGAACTAATTCGACAATTCGTCTCAATTGTACCAAATCTGGAATAATTGACACTAATAATGCTAAATTTGTATCAGATGTACTAGAACAATTGGTACTAATAAGACTAGATTTGTACCAGATGTACCAGATGCCTCATACCTGATTCGAACCGACCCGCGTCAGACCCGCCCCGCTCCGCATTTCATTAAGGGTATTTTTGTCCCAAACTGAAAAAAATGGCCAAAATTTATATTTTTGAAGAAGGTGGGACAAAATTTATATTTTAATGGTCATTATGACTATTTCAAAATCTATCTTCAATTTATTTCGTGATAAAAAGTAATTATTGATATGAAGAAACGTAATATTTTACAATCATTATTTTTCTTAATGACAATGTTTATTTTGTTAACGAGAACTTGTACTTTACTAATTCGGTAAAAAATTATTGTCGTGATGAAATGTAATTATTGATGTGAAAAAAGGTAACGTTTCACAAATACAATTCTAAAAAATTGAAAATAAAAACTAATTGGGGATTTACAAATATTAATAGAATAAATCATTTATAGACAAAATATTTTTAAAAAATGAAAACATCAAACCGATAATATAACACATAAAAATGTCCTATCTTACAGCTATTAGGAAACTTCAAAGTGTCTCAATATATATAATAATGCATAAAAGGATTACAAAAGGAAAAAAAATGGTAAATGAGACTGCTGAGAATCAAACCCGGACTGCTTGAGTGACACGGGCGCTACCACTAGGCTACAACTCATGCTTTTCATTTCCACGTAATGAATTTATTTATAGCTTAGTCGCCGTTTTTTTTTTTGAAATTCAGCGCGGGTCAAAACCCGATCCGGCTGACCCGATTGTACCTAGTACACCCACTGTACCAGAGTGTCCCTTGAAGGAAAATATGCATATCATGAAATTAAAGAGTATGAAATTTTTAAATTAGGATTTGGTAAAATGATAAATAGGTATTGATGGTCCCGATAACGAGTATCTGGTGATGGGGGGGGGGGGAGGGGAGAAGGGAATACACCAGTTGCAATTTTGCTTTCAAAATCTTTTCACCGAGTTAACTGCTCAGGTCAGTTTGCTCAACAGCTGAAAAGTCAGTTGGAGTTGCTCTACAACTGAGATGGTCAGTTGGAGCAGTTCACACAGTTGGGTGCATATCTGACTGATGAACCCATATTTGTGTTCATATTTGTGTGTCTTTTGTTCGTGTTTTGTGTGTGTTTAGAGTCTATTTTGTGTCTGGGAGGACACAAGTTGGAGGAAGTATGTGCAGGGCAGGACAGGTGGCATTGTGGGCACAATCCAGTGGAATCTGCTTAAAAGGCCATGGGCAACGATACGATGCAAATGGGCAAAGGGCTGAAGCTTGTAGCTTGGGCAACAAAGTGAATATTTAGAAAGAAGCTGCAAGTGAGGTAGTACCCCCTCCCCCCATATCTTCATGCCGAGCAGATAGTACTTGGCGTGGCACAGATAGTGGGCAAGAGAAGCATAGACGTGACCAAGACAGAGCTGAAGGAGCCAAGGACGGAGGTTGTTACTTTCTCTCCAAGGAAGAAGATTAGCATGGAAACATTCCATGTTAATCTTAAAAGAGTCCGATGAAATCTAAATTTGCCACGGAGAAGGAAAGAGAATCAAAATTCTAGCCAAACAAGGAAAGAAGGCCGAGCAAGGGAAGGAGTCCACCCTATGAAGGAAGCCGACTTTAAACCATACTTCTCGCCTATATATATGGCTATCTTCACTTTGTAAATCATCTTTTTAGCATCCCTTGAATTCTGAATTTTGATTTACTTTACGTTTGAGAGTTGTGAGGAAGAAACAAGTCCTACGGGCAACACTTTATATTTTCAGCTTTAGTTTTAGTTGGCTGCTGTGGCCAAGACGACTTTTGTTTTGCTGGAGTACAGTTCATCTTTAGGTTTGATTCCAAGTATGATTTACTTTATATCTTTTGTGTTTATTTTAGTTTATATTATTTTTAGCTAATTTCTTAAACCTGGATTGGTGAGATGAATTGAACGTAAACCTAAACACTCGTGAGGTCTAATTTGTGTTAAATGCTTGCATGCTTTTATTCCCGAAATACTTAGGGCTTAATAATAGATTTGTGCAAGATAACTAATTGCTTGATCACCAATAAGTTAAGGAGTCTAGATCACTAATAGAATCAGGGTAAACACAAGAGTATCTCTTGTGCCTGAATAGATAACGAGTATTGGAGAGCAGTTGGTGTCTTAAGCACCTCTTGGCTGATTTGGGTCTAAAAGAAAGTAATGCTTCTTGGGCAAGATAGTTGCTGAAGAGTCTTCATGGTTGTCTTGACCAGAAAAGAGGTTTTGTCTAGAGTGTCTCTGGCATAATCTAAGTTAAAAGGATAGATGAAGAGTAGATTATTTTGGTCGTGATTTCGTGACCAAAGGGCTAGAATTAATCCGCTTGGAAACTGAATAGTAATTGCATGTAACTAAAATACTTGCACCCATGATCGAGTGAGAGTTTAAGTTCAATGATTCGATCTTAATCCAGATCTCTTTTGTTATTGATCAAGATTCTATTTAGATTTCAGTTATAGTTTTCAATACTTGTTGACCAAGACAAGTACAGTCGTGACCAAAGTCCTTACTTTGCAACACCAGTTACAAGAAAGAGAGACTACACCAATTCACTTGGGTTCGACCCTGCTTACTACTAGCTACTGTCTACTGTGGGCAAGGAATCTATAAATTTATTTGCACGAAGCTAAATGATGGCTTCGTTACTGACTTCTTGGACTGAGGTTCAGCTGTGTAGTCCAAGTAAGGTTTCATAGAGTTTGGCGTTTGCGGAAGTTGGTGGAAATTTAAGCTCGTTACTAAAACTGAAACCTTTATGAAAACAGGGGAAGGTTAAGTTCCCAAAGTTAGAGCAGTTTGTGAGAGTGCAGTTGTATGCTGGGTTAGTTGGTTAGGTAACTGAATGTAAATACAGAAAGTAAAGGACACAATATTTTAACGTGGTTCAGAGATTGACCTCCTATGTCCACGACTTCCTTTTCAGGGAAGTAATCCACTAGATAAGCTTAGGCGTGCTTACCAAACGTTCCACTTGGTTTGCGGGTACCAAGCAACTTAACTAGTTTGATTACGGGTTCGAACAAGACCTTACAACACTTTTGCGGGAAAGTGTACAGTCTGGGCTTAGATTACGGGTTCTAAGGGGACGTAGTCTTAGATGGCGGGTTCTAAGGGACCTAATCTTTAATTACGGGTTCAGAGGGACCTAGTCTTTGATTGCGGGTTCAAAGGAACCTAGTGACTTTGATTGCGGGTTCAGAGTTGGACTTAATGTTTGGGGGTTGGGGGTTTTTCCAACTATGAAGCCTTCTACACAGAGAGAAGTTGAGGCTTCGTCCTAAAGCTTAGAGACTCGATCTTTTGGGAGAGAGTCTGCTTGGACACAAAATTGTGCAAAAACCTATACTGTAAACTCGATCAAAGAAAGGGCTTTTTGTTAAGCTAGATGGAAGAACATGAGAAGGGGTGGACACTCGACTTCGACTGGTCTTCAACTGAGGTCTTCAACGTATCAGATTGAATTGTGTAGTTTTCTTCAGGATAAACGGTAGTCTCCAATGCACTGTTTCAGAAAAAGCTGCTTCTAGGAATGACGGTGATGGAACACGTCAAGGGCTGTGAGGAACACTCTCGCACGCGAGGAGAGTAGGTATTCCATGTCAGCAAAATTGCGATCTAAAAGCATGGCCTATCGATTTAGACCAACTTTCCAATGAATGTGACCGCTTGGCTAATTCAATGTGAATAACTTGTAAACAAATGTTTGAATTTATTTCAAAACACCCGCCTTAACAATAAGGAACAAGTTACATAGAGTATCGCTCAGTCGGCGTGGATCTCGACTGTCTCCTTTACCCAGCTTACACTGACTGACTCAAGTCGTTAGCTCAGTCGAGGTTTGACTCCATCGTTCAGCTGGACTGAATAGGGTATCGAACTTGTTCAGTTCCCCCTCAAGTTGAGATTCCGCTCAACTTGTGATCTCCATCTTCATGGCTTCATCTTAGGTTGGGTTGAGCAATCCAAGGAGTTGACATAGCATCTTGAATCGAGCTTCCACCAAAGGCTTTGTGAAAATATCAGCTCTCTGAATGTCAGTGTGAATTTTCTCAATAATGACGTCCTTCTTTTCGACATGATCACGGATGAAGTGATGTCTGATGTCGATGTGCTTAGTTCTGAAATGGTGAACTGGATTCACCGTGATTGCTATAGCACATGAGCTGTCACAGAAGATGGGTACTTGCCCTGTCTCCACTTCATAATCTCTTAGTTGTTGCTTCAGCCAGAGAACTTACATGCAGCAGCTTCCAGCTGCCATGTACTCCGATTCAGTTGTGGAGATGACGACACACACTTGTTTATTCGAAACCAGAAAACTAATTTGCTTCTCATGAATATCCTGAGATTGATTTTCTATCAACCCTATCTCCAGCTAGGTCTACATCTGAGTAGCTGGTCAGTTCAATGTTATCATTAGTTGGGTACCACAGTCCCATATGAACTGAACCTTTGAGGTACTTGATGATATTCTTTGCTGCGTGCAAGTGAGCTTCCCTATGCTCAACTTGAAATCTTGCACAGACTCCAACTGGGTAAAAGATGTTGGTCGACTAGTAGTTAGATAAAGCAGCGAGCCGATAATCCCTCTGTATTTCTTTGCATTGACGAGTTTCCCTTCCTGATCGGGGTCGATCTTCTAGTTGGTGTTCATTGGGATCTTTGTTGTTCGGCTTGAGTTCAGTCCAAACTTGAAGATTAGCTCCTTTATGTACTTGGACTGATTGATGAAAATTCCTTTTGGTGACTGCTTGACTTGCAGCCCAAGGAAATAATTCATCTTTCCCATCATGGACATCTCGAACTTCTCCTTCATGAGTTGGGAGAATTTCTCGCACAGATCTTTGAATTTGGATCCAAAGATGATGTCGTTGTCATATATTTGTACCACCAGGACATCTTCTCCAACTTTGATGGTGAAGAGAGTTTTGTCGACTGAGCCTCGGATGAATCCCGACTCCAGTAAAAAGCCGCACAACGTGCCGTACCATGCGCACGGAGCCTATTTCAGTCTGTAAATGGCTTTCTTCAGTTTGTAGACTCTACCATCACCAGTTTCAAACCGGAAGGTTGTTCAACATAAACATCTTCTTTGATATCGCCATTGAGAAATGCACACTTCACATCCATTTGATATACTTTGAACTTGTGGTAAGCGGCGTAGTCTAAGAAAATCCGAATTGCTTCCAGACGAGCAACTGGGGCGAAGGGGTCTTAAAAATCTATTCCTTCCTGCTGGAAATATTCTTTAACTACCAGTTTAGCCTTATTTTTCACTACATATCCAATGACATCGCGCTTATTCTTGAATATCCACTTCAAGCCAACCACCTTAACTCTTTCAGGTCTCTCAACAAGTTCCCACACACAGTTTCTAATGAACTCATTTAACTCTTCTTGCATGGCTTGAGCAGTGGATGCATCCTAAAGCTTCCAAGATGTTTATAGGTTCTGGCACGTCTATTACGATGTAAGCGATCATGCTCACATCTCCTGATTGTTCAAGCTTTCCTAGTATCCTAAGCTCATTAGCATACTGTGCTACCAAAGTTGGTTCTCATCATCAGCTGAGGTTCCTGACTGAGTTGGTTGAGTCGGAACATAAGCTGTGGGATCTACAACTTGAGTTGATCTTCTGGTTCGAACGCCTACTTCCAAATTTCCTATCACTAAATCTTTAACATGGCTTTCATACCATCGATTATTCTTCCGTGATCGCTTAGCAGCTTTGAGCATTGTGATGGAATAATCCGGTCTTGGAGATGTTGGAGGTGCCGAGCTTGGAGTTCTGACTTCTGGTGTAATTCGAACCTCAGTTGGAGATGGAAGATGAACTGGGGAGCTGGCTGGTCTTGGACTTGTAGGTCTTGGACTGGGAGGCTGGTCTATTGCTAATGTTGGCTGAGTGTCAAATGGAGTTGACACTAGATCTGTTGATTCTGGAGTTTCCCTTTGATCTGTGATGGGATATTCAGTCTCATCGTCAGAAGAATATACTTCTTCTTCTTCCTCAGTTGACCAGATAAGCGGTTCTGCAAGATTCTTTAGTCATTGAGCTTGAGATCTAGTCTCAGCTGGCTGTGCCAGTGCGCTTCCTTCAACTGCCTGCAGTTTAGCCTATTCTTTGCACTCAAAAGTAGATTCATCAAACATAACATGAGTTGTTACATCCACAATTTTGGTCCTGGTGTTGAAAAATCTATAAGCTTTGATCTTTGCAGCATATCCTAAGAATATGCCTTCAACAACTTTTGGCTAGAAGATTTTCAACTGAGCTTTCCCATTATTATGGGTATAGCACTTAGAACTGAATACACGAAAGTAAGAAATATTGGGCTTCCTGTTTCTCCATAGTTCGTATGGAGTTTTTCCTTGTCTCTTCATGAGAAGAGAGCAGTTCTGTGTGTAGCACGCTGTATTAACTGCTTCAGCCCAAAATTGTTTTGACAGGGCTGAACTAGTTAGCATGCAGGTTGCTGCATCTTTCAGCGTTCGATTTCTCCTCTCAGCTACTGCATTCTGTTGTGGAGTTCTTGCAACTGAGGTCTGATGTGTTATGCCTTTCTTCTCGTAATACTCAATGATGGTCTCATTGAGAAACGCAGTTCCGCGATCAGATCTGATGGAGACAATGAATTTCCCTTGTTGATTAGCAAGTCTATCCATCAACTTAGGCAATTTCTCTCTCGTCTATTCTTGTGCGCTATGAAGATCACCCAGGTATATCTCGAATAGTCATCAGTGAGATGAGAGTGTATTCATTTCCACTCACACTCTTCGGGGCAACCGGACCGAAAAGATCCATGTGGATCAATTACAGAACACGATCCGTGGAGGGTGTCATTTTAAGACAGAATGATGCTCTAGCCAATTTTCCTAGTTGACAAGCACTGACAGTGATGCGTTAGACTATGCTTCAAGTCCGGTATTCCAACTACATGTTATTGGTGAGCTAACTTGTTCATGGTTTTGAAGTTGAGGTGGTTGAGTCCCTTATGCCATAGCCAGCTTATCTCCAAGTTGCTCTTGGATACGAGGCACGTTTCTTGTGAGCTGCTCGACCAGTCTATATAGTAGACTTCACCTGATGAAAATCGTCTACCATATAAGAGAATTTGCTTGGTCTTGACATCTTTCACCCTGCATCCATGTGCATCAAACTTCACATAAAAACCATTATCGCATAGTTAGCCTATGGAGAGTAGGTTATGCTTCAATCCATCGACCAAGGAAGCATTTTTAATAGTCACAAGGTGAGTTTCAAATGTACCAGATCCTTTGGTTTTATCCTGAGAATCATCACTAAAGGTAACAATACCTCCCTCTCGAAACTTGATGCCGGTGAGAAGATTCCTCTGATGAGCCATGTGTCTGGAGCATCTGTAATGCCCCGATTCTTTATAAGTCTTTAAGTTCGTCTTAATTGAGTTTATGTACCTAATTGTATGCCTTTATGTGATTGTTGTCATTTCAGTTATCCGAATCGATTGTGTGATGAATTGATTGAGCATGACTATATGAGTTTGAGTTTGAGTTTGAGTTCGAATTTTGGAAATTTCTGAGAAGTTTTGTTTTTAGATGAATAGTAACTTTTCCTGAGTAATCACTATTCATCGAACTTTTCTGAATTTCGTCTAATTAGTGTCTTTTGAGTCTAGAGATTATTTTATGAGTTTTGAGATGTGTTTGAGAGTCGTCAGAGATTGTCTTAGAGAAATTTAAGTTGAAGGTCCAGAAAACCTTAATATGAATAGTGGATTTTGACTTTTTATCCGTTGATCGAAATTTTGATTTGAAAACTGGATTTTTGGATCCATTAATTTATTTGGTGTGGTTTGAGACAAAGTAGAGAGGTTTCCGATGTCGAGAAAAAGTCGTGGTGAGATATAAGTCGTTTGAGAGATTAATGAGAAAGTAGGGTTAAATTGCACCGGATAACTTTTTCTTCCGGCGACTTTTATTTCGCGTTTTTAACTACCGGGTGCAACTAATTCCTATTAAATTATATCCCACTCTCACCTCTCCCCACTCTTCCTCACACTCCATTCTCTCTCTCCCTTCCCTTGCCGACATCATATACTCTCTCTCTCTTTTCTCTCTCGCCGATCGCGCGCACACACACACACGCCATCTCTCTCTCAATCCTCCATTGAAGTATAGTTTCCAAGCTTCAAAAATTTCAAGAAGATCATTTCCGATCGCCCAACGATTAAACCATTAAGGTATTCGAAATCCTCTCATCTTTGTGATCGAATTGAGACTAGAATTCATCCTCTTCTTTCTTCTTTGAAAATTGGCAGCTTTATGCCAAAGGATGGAGCTTGATTCTAGAGTGTTTAAAGCTTAGAGTTGCTTGGATTGAAGCCCTTCGATCGATCAAGCTTTGAAGATTACGTAAGTCTCTTGATCTTTGTTCGATTCTATTGGTTAGAACTCAAGAAATCCCTTTCTTCTCTCCCTTTTTTGTTCGACCAAATTGGTCTATAGAGCAAGGAATGAAAGCTTTTTGTTTTGAGTCTTGATTCTTGAACCCTTGAGTGTTCTTCATGCATGAAAAGAAGAAGAAAACTCCTTGATCCTCCAATCCCTATGAATACCGAAATTTTGGGTAGAATTAGGGGTTTTCATGTTCTTGGTTTGATCATGAGTTTGATGATGGATTTGAGCTTTAGAAATTAATCTAAGGATGTTTGTGTGATCAATTAAAAGAAATCGAATTTCTTGCTATTTTCTTCAAAAATTTCGAAGGTTTTAGTTTAAGAAATTGGGAGTTTTGTCTTGATGATCTTGATATATGAATTGTGATGTTATTTGTGGAATTTAATTATGGAAAATGCATGCTAAATTGATGAATTGAGGAGTATAAATTGTTTGCTAAATTCTTGAAAAAGTCGATATATATATATACATAAGAAAAGTTGATGATTTTGTGTTGATTTGGATGAGTATTGAAATAATTATGACTTACATGATGAGATATGCATGTTTAATTGAGAAAATAAGAAGCATGAATTTTTATGATTTTTATCTCAAAAATTTCGAACCATATGCATAAGGAAATTGATAATTTTTTTGATGATGTTGAGTCTTGATTGATTAGTTAGATGATTGATAAATGATTCCTAGTATAAACGAGTTTAAGTATAGAAGGAATCGAAGAAAGAAAATCAAATGCCCGAAAAGATGAAAAATTCGAACCATATAGGTGAACGAAGTTGATAATTTTTGATGTTGTATGCTAGTATTGTTTAAATTGATGATCAAATGATGTGATTGGTATAAAAATAACTAAGTTAGCTTTTTGAAATATTTGAATCCGAGTTAATACGAGAAAGTTATCGATTAATGAAAATTAAGAATAAAAAATATCGAGTTTTCTTAAATTAAAAATGAGAATAAGGAAAATAAATTGAGTTAATAGTTAAATAGAATTATTTTAAGTCCTTTTGCCAAGTTTGGTAAGTTTCCAATAACATGTATGTGTTACGAGAAATAATGACACATTTTACGAGAAAAACGACGTAAACTTTATTCCGAAGAATTTTTATTAAGAGTTTAGATTTTAAATTCGATTCCATATTTGAAATCTTAGATTTATTTAAAGGAGAATGAAACTATTTTCATCGAAATCTAATAACTTTTATTTTTCAAAATTATAATCGAGCAGAGTCGAGTCAGCATGAGTTAATAACCGTGTCTTGAATGAGTTTCCGAGTCAATAATTGTGATTAAATATATATATGTGAATTTATGTAATTTTCTAGAATTTTTCTAGAATATTTATTTATATTTGGAAAATTTTTCGTTTTCCATCTATTTATCGAAGTCGATCGTTTACCTATATGTGAATGTCTGATTTCTAATGTGAAAGTCTGTATGTGAATGAATTGTGATATTACAACTCGAGAATTAATCTCGTAATTTTCTGAGTTCGTTTGACTCGAGAAAAACGAGACATGTGACATGAATAGTGATTTCTTGATATTGTGCATTATTTAATTATTAAATTGATTGGACGTTGTTGAGTCAAGTCATATTCGTGAGTCTGAGAATCTGTTGGTTTAGTACTTGGGTAGAATCAAGAATCGAGAAAGATCGAGTTAGACTGTCGAGATAAGTTAAGAAATCCGAGTCAAGTAGAAGTTCTTTAGTCGAGCGTTAAAACTCGTTTTCATTTTAGAAAGTCGACTCGTCCTTATTAGATGTTATTTTTGAAAGAACGAGTGGGACTGAGAAGTAGACGAGAAGAAGACAAGGAAGCTACCTCGATCCGAACCTTTTTTCAGTCAGGTGGGCTTTTTAACCAAAATAAAGTGATGAATGTGATTATTATTATCATATTATGTGAGTTTTTAAATTAATTGACTTGCCATTTTATTTTAGTTCTGGTATGTTTAATCATCTACTTGAGTTGTTAATATCCTGTGAGAGACAGGAACACATGTGTTGTTAATTGTTTGAAGTGACCGTAAGCCTTGCTTCGGTTAGGCCAGTCACAGTGTTTGAGAAGGAGGCCTACTTCTCGACACACGAGAATATGTGGTAGATTGATTCATACTTGCTATTCAAATTATATATGTTGACTGCGCAGTCGTTTCAAGAAAAGAAAATGATTTTTGCATGCACAAGTAAAACGTTTTAAACTGTACTAACACTTGTGGTGCAGTGGCAAGGCAAGTTCAATTATATAGATTTATCGAGCAAAGTTTTAAATTTTTTTGGCATGTTTTCACTTCGTACTCAGCCCTGAAAGTATTTCTAAACGTGCAGGTTAGCATGGATGAAGATGGTGGAAGGTGCTCGACGGTGTGTTGTTTGTTTGAAGTCGAGTCCCTTTTTGGTTTAAGCTTGCAATTGCATATCTTCATATATGTAATTGTGGGACTTTAGATTATTATTCTGCTGCATAAACAACTTTATTCTGTTTAATTTCTTGAACTATTACTCTGATGTTGTGTCGATACAATGAGCTAGATGCTCGAAATTATTTCCTATTTCTACATTATTCCACTTGACTTGGATTGAGATATTTAAACTACCTTCAACACTTGTATTATATATCAATGCTCGTTTATTTGAGTTTAGAATTACAAGCATGTTCTATTTGTTATCGCTTTCAATCTATATTCCCTTGTTCCCGAGCATGATCCCTTGTCGAGTTATGTTTTATTTCGAGGTTTCACCTCACCGTCCAATGGATTCTAGTCAGTTTTATACACTGGAATTCGGGTTGTGACAGCATCCGCTATCCAACACCCAGACTGACTTTGCAGTTTTTCTCTTTCTCAGTTCATCCTGGTCCTGCAAAACACAAGAAGAACTTTGGGTACCCACACTTAGTTGGGTAATGAAAGGTTAGTGACTTGGGTTTCCTCGAAGACTCGAACTGAGGGGTCACTTCAAATTACTCTTCCTTCTTTATCCACATAGACTGCTGACTGAGTTGGTCTTGAAGCATGAGCAATCCAATTTCTTGGTGGATATCTCTGTTGACGTGGAGCACGGAATCGACTCTGATGAGATGGTCGATTCTTCCATGATGAGAACTGTCTGGGAGATGACCCAAACTGTCTTGTTCCTTGAGCTCCTTGAGCATACTTAAACTGTGGATAACTAGGACCATTGAACTGATCACCGTAGTTTCCATGTCGTTGATATGCTTGCTGGTAGTGATGAGGTACTGGAAATGTTTGATGGTAGAAGTGAGGATTATCCCAGTTCCGATGCCTTTGCTGATGATGCTGAGCTGAGTAGTTTGGCCTGCGGTTGAGCTGATTCTGTCTTGGCTGCGAAGGTCTACTTCGTCTGTTCCCCCTCGCTCTGCGACCTCGGGGTCTGGACTTCTTTGAGGATCTCTCAGCATCCATTGATGTACCAGCTTTATGCTCCTTAGGTTCTTCAGCTACTACCTTCTTTCCTTTATCCTTCATAGGAGTCTCGACAGTCTGAGGGATGACTGGAGTCTCTTGAACTGTGACTTCAACTGAGTTCAGTTGAACTTGAGATGCCTAAGTCGGTGATTAAGTTGCCCTAACGAACTGTGCTGGCTGAGCTCTAATGTCTATCACTGGGTTGTATCCAAGACCTTCTACGCATTTAGGAGGTCTTTGGTGGCTTAACATGCTCTTTAGAGCTGCACTCGAGGCATGAAGGGATACTATCTTCTCTTTTGCAAACTTCAACTCCATTTGCAACTGAGAGATGTATTCCGCCTGAGTCCTAGTCATGTTGATCAACTTGATGACCTGTTGGTTGACTGAGCAACTTCTTCATGGAGTCTTCAGCTTTCCTTCCACGAGCTTCTCTATATCTTGATCCTTCATGATCAACTCGTTGTTCATGTTGTCAAACTCAGCTTGAAGTTCTTTGCATTGTGCTACTTGAGCAATGCATAATCTACTCAGGTGTTCGACCTCATCCCAAGACGGTTGGACATCTTCTTCTAATTTTCCTATATGCTGATTAACAGAAGAAACAATATGAGAGGGATGGAAAGAAGAGTTTACCTCATCATTTGACTCTTCCGGCAATGCCATGAAGCATTGGTCTTTTCCTACTGAGCTTGATGGCGAGTTAGTTTCTTCTCCTTCTGACTCCGTGAATATGTCGGTGTCATTGACGTCATCCTCAACGATCATGGCCTTGGTCTTCTCCTTGGCCTTTCCTCGGAGGGCTTCTTTCTCCTTCTTGGAGAGATCAGGACAATCAGCTTTGAAGTGTCCCGAATTCCTGCATTCAAAGCATCCATCGCTTTGATTCCTTGTGGAGGGTTCAGTTGAGCTTCGTCTGCTCCTATTGATCTTCTTATATTTCTCGATCTTGGAGTTTATCTCCTTGAGTTGTTTGGTCATTTTGTCGACCTTCTTCTGTAGTTCGGACCTGCTCGGTCTATCCCTAGCTGAGGAGTCAACGGACCATCCTTGCTCGTTATTTGTGCCTTTAACGAAGCACAAATGGAGTTAGGGAAAGCCTGGGCGGCCCCAAGGCGCCCGTTAAAAAAAAAAGCAACCCCGACCACCACCACCACCTAAATAGTCCCATTTTTTGTATGTCTTTTTCATTTGTGTTAAGCATGAACTCAAAAATCGTCAGTCAGAGAACGTGAGTTTCAGGGGTGCCCTTTATGTTTGTACCTTAGATTTCGAACTTACTTTTTATCAATAACCTCTAAAATTAAGCCCTTTCTTCAAGGATTTTACAACCCAACTGTAAAATCTTGCAAACTTGGATCTGCCTGAGTCAGCTCGAAGCGCCATTGGCTTCGCAGCTGAGCATTGCTCAGTCTGTTCTAGTTTCTAAAGCTTGGTATGCTTCAGTCGGAGGATGTCATACTCATTCGCCTTGAGCATGGAGAATTTCTCAGTTGTCGTCTATAACGATCTAGAAAATTTTGTTATCTTTCTAACAATATTTTATTTTTAGAAAATAAATATTAAGTCTTATAAGTCGCACCAAGAGTAAATGCACGAATTTGAACACATATTTTTTTTTTATTATAATTAATATGTATATTTGTATAGCTTGGCAAAACTATTTATGTTTCAAGTACAAAAAGATGTCACATCTATATTAATAAGCTCATTATTCATTTTCCAAATAAAATTCAAGTTAAAATAATAATGGGTCCAACTCCTTGCTATTTTTCTCTTTAAGCTCAATCATTTGAACCCAAGTAAAAGCCCATTAGAGATTCAATCTCTGTGACGGAGCGCTGTCGTCACACACTTCGTACAAATAATATTTATAAACATCTCTTGCCCAACAAGGCAGTAGTCAGCGGCAAGTGGGATCGTACCCAAGGGACCTGGTGTAATCTGTTCTTCTGATGTTGCTCAACAAAAGGGTTTTGGTCATGAAGTATCTAAATAACCTGTACTCAACAAGTAATAATATCAAATAACAAAAGAGTTTGGATTGGGTTTCGAATCCATGATCCTAATTACTCTTTACTCGTTCATTGGTGCAAAGATATTCAATTAACTGATTTTATTACTTGGTTTAAGGCAAAGATTAGTTTACACCCTAAGGTCACGAAGTCACGATGTAAACACACTTAACCTATGTCTAATCAATTTTACAGATCTTGACCAGAAGGCAAGATCTCTTCTCTTGATCAGCAAAGTCACGAAGACTCTTCAGTAACGATGCTGCCCAACAGGCATTAAGAAACAAACAGACCCAAGACAGCCAAGGGGTAGGTCAATACCGACTGCTTTCCAACACCCTTTACCTTCTTGGGCACAAAAGACACCCTTGTGTTAATCCTAATTTCCGTTAATGACTTAATCTCAATATCTAGATGGTGATCAATAAACTTCAATATCAATTAAGTTTAGAATTAATCCTAAGTATTTCGGGAACAAAATCAATTAACGAACTTAACCAATTAGACCTCACGAGTTCGAACGAGTAATTTAGAATCACTTCATCTACATCCAACCCAAACAATAAACTTAGCTAGACATAATATTAAATAAAAACACAAAGCAAATAAAGGAAAACATACTTAGCATAAATCTGGAAACGGGTTGCTGCCCAAAAGCGTAGTCAGCAACCAGGGTCTTGGCTTCACGCCAACAACTAAACTTAAAGCAGTAAAAATACGAAATAAAAGTAATTGCCCATAGGACTTGTTTCTTCCTCACTTTCTCTTAACCTAGAATGCAGACCTAATAATAAAAACAGCGTGTAATACATAATGGAGTCGGCCATATATATATATAGGCGATGGAAATTAGGGTTTAGGGAAGTTTCCTTGTTGATGAAGGTCTCTTCCATGCATATCACATCCGCCCTCTCTCCTCATGCATGCACGATTCTTCTTTCCTTGCGTGGTAGATATCTCCTTTGATTAGGCTCGGCTAGGATAAGGAAAGAAAGATCCAATCCTTATCCTCTTCCTTGAAGGAAAAGAAAATCCTGCTGCTGGTCCGACTCGCATCTTGCCCTTCATCGTCTGCATCCTAAACTGCTTCCGGTGTTGACCAAGATCCTGGCTCCTCCGAGTACTCTGTCTGTTGGCTTAAGGGATATGGGGAGGTACTTTCTGACTTGTAGATTAGATATTTCGATGTTGCCCAGCTACAAGCTTCCAGCCCTATGCCCATTCGCATCGTATTGCCATCTCGACAACAGATTTTCCATCGGATTTGCCCAGCATCCACCTGTTCTTCCCTGCACATTATCTCTCGACTTGCGTGTCCTGCCAGACACATATTGACTCGATAAAGACTAAAAATACAAGAAAAACACAAGAAAAGATGGACACAAATATGGGTTCATCACTCTGCAACAACCGCCATTCTTCTCTACGACAGAAACGCCTAAATTCCTTAACTTCTGCAAGGTCAATCAATCACTGAGGAAGATTGATTCGTAAATCTCGTTCATACCAAATTTAATCATCCAAAGACTAGTATAAATAGAAGTATTCCCCCTACCTTCTTCACACAAAAATCTTAATCGAAGCCTAAGTGAAGTGAAAAGGTAGCAACCCCTCTTCTACTCTTTCCGCTGTGAAGTGAGAGATATGGGTTGGAAGGGAGGGAGTAGTAAAGTGGGAGAACTCGACGGCGCCGGTCGCATATCATCGACGACGGCTAAGCTCGACATCTTCCCTTTTTCCTTTTTTTCCACCATCCGCCCTCTCTCTCTCTCTCTCTCTCTCTTCTGTATTTATTCTGTTTACTTCATTTTGTGATTTCATTTCTTTTCTTCTTTTTCTTTGCTGTCAGTCTCTCTCCCTATTTCCAGTTCTAGTGAATGTTTTCGCCGAAAGAATTACCCCACCAATTTGTACATATTATCTCTTTGATGGTGGGCCAACTCTCATTTTCTTATTAGACATTCAGGACTATTATTTTTCTCTTTATTTACACACATATATATACACATGATTCTACACTAACATTATTAATGACCATACTTTCACACAATTCATTTTACTCTTTTCTTGAACCTCGCATATGTATATGTGTATTATTACAATCTTTTCATTAAATTATTAAGTATATTCAATACTTAATTAATTCACTTATGGAAAAATAGGTACTTAGCCTATACTTATATGAGCAATAACTAGTAAAGTCAGTTTTACTCAACCTTTTACAGAAATATTTTATTAAAGGAAAATGTTAGTGCAGTTTGTATGCTGAGTCAATTAGTTAGGTAACTGAATGTAAATACAGAAAGTAAATGACACAGTATCTTAACATGGTTCAGAGATTGACCTCCTACGTCCACGACTTCCTTTTCGGGGAAGTAATCCACTAGATAAGCTTAGGCGTGCTTACTAAACTTTTCACTTGGTTTGTGGGTACCAAGCAACCTAATCAGTTTGATTACGGGTTTGAACAAGACCTTACAATACATTTGCGGGCAAGTATACAGCCTAGGCTTAGATTACGGGTTCTAAGGGGACCTAGTCTTAGATTGCGAATTTTAAGGGACCTAGTCTTTGATTACGGGTTCAAAGGGACCTGGTCTTTGATTGCGGGTTCAAAGGAACCTAGTGAATTTGATTGCGGGTTCAAAGTCCGACCTAAGGTTTGTGGGTTGGGGGTTTTTCCAACTATGAAGCCTTTTACATATAGAGAAGTAGAGGCTTCGTCCTAAGGTTTAGAGACTGTATCTTTTGGGAGAGAGTCTGCTTGGATACAAAATTATGTAAGAACCTATACTCTAAGAACTGGTCTTCAACTGAGGTCTTCTTACCAGAGAGTGGGATAGTTTTCTGCTTCTTCGGCGCTGATGATTTTATCTCTTCTATCTTTCTGCGCACTCCCAAAACTCTCTCACTTTCTTTAATTGTGGAGACCTCTATTTATAAAGGGAGATCTAATTAGCCGTTGGAAATAGTTGTTTGATCTCTGCCAAAAGCATGGCACTCCACCTGCTTTACTAGAAACTTTTCTAACATGGTAACATCGACCTTTCCTTTTTGCACGTTGTTGTTGTTGATCCATTTATAGTAAGTTTTCCAGCTGACTTATGCTTCCGAGTATATCTGAATTTGGACTTCACCTCTTCTGCCTTCAATGTCTTCAAGGTCTTCTCTTCTCAGCTTTGCAATGTCAGACTTCGACACAACTTCTCTTCATGCTTGAGCTGCATGGATCAGTTAAGGAGTCAACTGAGTTGCTGTCCAACTGAGTCCGTGATTTAGCTGAGTTTCTGTTCAACTGAGCGTGAGTCTCAATTGAGTTCTTTACGAACTACCTTCTTTAGTCCGACTGTCTTCTTCTGCTTAAAACTTGTAAAGATAAAATCCCTACGCTCAAACAGTGAGCTCTTGCTAAATTCAGACCAATGACTTTCATTTACTCGGTTAGGGTCAGTTGGGTTTTGGGATAAATCAAAACCTTTAGTAATTTTCCCAACAATTTTCCCCTTTTCGATGATGCCTGAACTCTAAACTGGCACCACCTAACTTTTCTAATTGATACCATACAATTGATACCGGAAAGAAGAAAAGATAAATTCAATTCTAGTCTATAAGAGGAAAGGGGTTAGCACAAGATAGAATATAAAAATTAACCTCCAACTTGGACAACGAGATAGTGGTCATCAAGTGAAGTTAATGATTCAAGAAAATTTGCAAAAACCACAACTTATTATTTCTGATAATAAGAAGGGGAGATTACATTATAACTGAATTTAGGAATTCAAAACAACAAAAACTAAATGCTTCAGTTGCATTGTCTTCTTTTCGCAACATCAGTTATTTTCTTGATCTTCTTTGAGAGTCAATCCATACTTCTCATAGAAGTGCTTCCTAATTTCCAGAAAATTCACGGGATCTTGGACGGAGTCAATGTTTTGGCTAGACAACAAGCCTTTTAACTTCCATCTCAATTAGTCTTTGAGCAATCTGATTGGTTCTCGGAGTCATGGGAGGAGGAAACGTCTTTTTAGCCGGTGCTTTTGGCAAATTTTGTTTTGTCTTTTTCAGGACATCCAAAATTTGTATACCAGCTACGTCCTCCGATGTAAAAAGCTGCAGATGCATCAGCCAAGGTTCATCAGCTGCAATTGCTCTGTACTCCAGCTTGTAATGGAAGTATAGAATAAATTCCTTCATCAATGCTTCCCAAATGTTGTTCAATTCTTCAGGAATCCACAAATCACTACGAGGCAAGACTGCCTGAGTGGACTGAGTCTTTCTAGCTTGACGCGACTATTTTCTTTCATGCGCTAGGCGAATCCTGTGCTGAAAGATTCTTTTCTTTGGTCCTTCCGATAAGCTGTCCACATTCTTCAACAGTTCATCTTTGTAATCGTCAAGTCAAGCAGTCTGAGCAATCTGAATCTTCTCGGGGATGTGATGCACATCTCTGCTTTCAATATCAGTGACATGAGCGAGAAAACCAGCTTCCAATTGTTCTGAAGTCTTTCCTTCTCTTGTGATAGACTCTTTGACAACAACAACTGCTTCTTGTTGATATTTTTCAACTCCCAGCTCTGTTTACTTTGTCAATTTCTCCTCTTTCCCCCTTTTGGCATTATCAAGAAGGTAGGCAACCTTTTCTTTGAGATAAGAGATTTCATTTTCAAATTTTGAATTAGTATTGACAAAGTACTAGAGAAGTTGTCGAGAGCTTGTTATCTCTAGTGTATTGGAAGATTCCCGAGCTTTAACGTCTTTGAGGTCCTGCTAAATAGACTTAATGAGTTCATCCATGGCCTTCATCTTGGACTCCTGATGTTGAATTAACTTTGTGTTGACGTTGAGTTTTGTCTTCATGCTCTGGTATTTTTCTCTAGTTGGGAATGTCTGTCCGATAGCATCGACTTGGTTGTAAATCTGAGACATTTGAGACTCATGCTTCCCATTTGCTTCAACAACAAATTTTTCATGGACGTCAGCCATGTCATCAGCTGTTTTCTGAATGCGATCTTGAAGGCTGATCTTGATGTCTTCTAATATTTTAGTTAGCCTCTTCCGTTCTGCAAACTTTTCTGAGAAATCCTTCTAAATCTCTGCTTGGTTAGAGAGAAGCTCTTCCTTGACTGACAATAATTGGATTTCAAAATGCTTGACAGACTTCTTGAGGTGGATTACTTCTTCTAGTAAAGTCTGGAGTTCTGCAGATGCTAAGTCAGCTAATTGAATCATAGTTGTTGCAATTGGAGCAGCTACTATTGTTGTATTTACTGTGAGATCTTCTCCAGGGATCAATGGTTGAGAGACAACGCTCAGTGGTGATATTGAAGAGGAGGTTTCCATCCACATTTTTCAATATTCTCATGAAGAGATTTGAGTTCGTTGTGGGAGACATTCTCCAATGATGGATCAATTGTTCTTTTGCTGGCTTGATCTTCAAGGAATGTTCTGATGAGCTCATCTTATCGTTGAATTAGCTCCAGCTTGGTATTAAATTTGAACAGGCTTTTCAGAATTCCTTCTGAGGTTTGCAGCTCAGAGATGTCGTGAAGCTTTAGTAAATCTGCCAGTACATAGTAGTCACCAAGACTAACTGAAATGTATGTGAAAAGATCCACGACCTTGGTGAGTGTATTTGGTAGATATTTCAGTTCAGGGAACTTAGTTAATCCATGCTTTAGAGATGAAGGATACACTATTTTGAAAGAGGCATTGATTGCCTTTTGGTCAATCTGTTCTGCAGAAAGAACTGGACCAGCTTTTTCCAGACTGTCAAAGAGTATGAACACTAATTCTGATCTATCTTCTCGAGGTTCCTTCGTAGATGGAGCATGGTCTTCTGTAATCTGAGTCTTTCCATGCTCTGTGTGTTAATCTGGAATATTCACTTCATCGGTGAGCTGAACTATGACTTTCACTTGCGTTAACTCTTTCTTTTGAGCTCTGACTGAGTGATCATCTTTGTTGTCATCTTAAGATTCTTTGTAATATTCAACAATTGGTACATCTGGATCAACACCTTGAACTTTGTCTTCAACTTACACAAGGGTGGTTCTCCTCTCAGTACTGAACCCATCTTTATCATCTTTTTCACCTTGAAGAGCAGTTTCAGCTCCTGCAGTTGCGGCCACATGTCCCTTGGGAGGGTTTGAAACCATATCCTTAGAAGATGAAAGGATAGGGACTTGTGGTGGAGATATCATCTTGTGAAGCTTTGACTAAGGCGATGGCTGAATTGTCTGTGCCAGCTCCTTTGTGAATGACATCGAAATAGAGGATGGTGAATTTGATGAAAGAGGTTTCTCGTCGCCCTGCAGCTACCTTGACTGCTTCGGCTTGAACTACCTTGCTTGAGGTCAAAGTCTCGTACTAGTTGAATTCAACAATTTTAGGCAGAGTTTTTCCAGACTTCTGCCTCTTTGCTTCCGACTTTTTCTTTTCTTTCTAATGGGAGGTTGTCAGTGCTGTGACTAAGTCAGTCTCTACTGAGGTTTCAGTTGTTTTATGACCTTGCACCAGCTTCGTTCCTTCTGACTGACTGGTTCGATCCCTCTTCGCACCTTTCTTTGATTGTGACCTCCTTTGACATTTGGAGAGAAAACTTCCTTGATGCGACATTGTGAGCTAAACAGTTCATTCCCTTCAGTTAGAGTTTCTTTGTCCATGTGTCTCCAATTCACCTTCATTTTTTGTTTGTAAGCTGAGTAAAGAATGATTGAGCTGATCTTGGTGCCATAGGAAAGATTTTCGGCGCACTTGGAAATAGGACCACTAAACTCAATCTTGGTAGGTTCTGCCCAGAAAAGGTTCTTCATGTAGTTGAACCAATCAATTTCAACTTTCTTGAGTATTGCCAAAATGGGTTTGATGAGTCCATATTTTGTGATTATTTTGTGTATGTTTAAGCTATCAAGATCGAGTCTTTGTGTAGTCTTTTGTGTCTTTTCGTGTCTGGGAGGGCACAATTTGGACAACATGTGCGTTTTGGGCAGAGCAGGTGCATTTGGGCAACACAGTGATGTATTCCGTGAAAAAGACGAAGGTTGCAGATATGAGGCATTGTGCAGCTGAAGAAACTCTAGCTTAAACAACATCTAGCATTAAATGTGTCGCTGCTCAGTGGAGTCGCTTTGCCCAATAGAAAGACTTTGCCCAGCGGAAGTCCGTTAACTATCTAGAGCTTGCATATGGCCAATGGACGAATGCATCTTATCCAAAGAAGCAGATAAGGAAGGAAATCAACCAAGTCAATTCTTCCTTATCCATATAGATTCGGATCGCATCAAATCTCTTGAAGATAAGGATGGATGAATCTGGGCAGCACTTAAGAAGGAAAAAAGAATATGGACAACTTCCCAGGAAGGAAAGTAGATCTGGGCAGCTTCTAAAGAAAGAAAGTCCTGCAGAAGAAGGCAACCCTTGGCTAAGCCCACAACTCTGGGCTAGGCCCATGAGAAATCCTACATGTGCCTCTATAAATACTACTTTAAACCATGCACAAACACATTTTTACTTTTTACTACTCCCGATAGATCGAATTTTACTCATTCTTAGTTAGCAGTTGTAGCTCACTTTTAGTTTAGTATTTATATATTTTCATTTATGTTCTTTCTGTCAATGTCGGAGTCCGCCGTTGCCCAAGACGTTTAGATTATGTTTTATTTCAATTCAAGTATGTTTTCTTTTATCTCTTTTGCTTTTGCTTATTTAATTATGTCAAGCTAAGTTTCTCTAACTTGGTCTGGGCAACGATGAATTAAATATGAACCAATAAACTCGAGAGGTCTAATCTTGGTAATAATAATTGCATGCATGTGTTTCCATTATGTTAATGAGCTAGTTCCAATATGGTGTAATACGATTAAGGGGTTAATAGGTCGTTAATCACTTAAGACATATTAGATTACAAATCAATTAAGAGGTAGGAGTGTTTTCCATAACTTATCTTAGTTAAAATTGATTAGCATTAGAGTAAGGCCTCTACCCTACTGGGCAAGACGTGATGATCCTTGTTGGGCCTTTGTAGATTTTAATACTCTCTAGGCAAGAAACTGAACGATGACTCTGACAGAGGTATTGCCCATAGTAGGGAGCCGGCGGTGCGTCTCCAACTAAGTAAGAATAGGTCAGGGAAGGGTTTGTTGAGAGCGTGATAAGTAAAAAGGGATCTCAGCATTCAAGTCCTATAACCAACGTTTTTTGCATGTGATAAATATATTTGCACCGATGACTGAGTAAGCATTCATATTTAATGAGTTAAGTCCAGGCTAGGTTACTTTTGTCTATTTATCAATTTTTCTGTTTAGTTTCAGTTTTTTAGTTTATAGCGTTTTGCCCAATAAGGGTATTGCGACCAAAACCAAAACCTTTTTGCAACACCGGTGGAAGGAGCCAAGAGAAAGATACCATCAACTCCTCATGGATCGACCCTATTCTTACCACTATCTATATAGCTATAGGCATAGGCTACAAATTTATTTTGAGAGTGCTAACGACGGTCTCATCAAAATTGGCGTTGTTGCCAGGGAGTTGATTTCAGTAACTTTCTCTTGGGACGAGCAGTACGAGCAATAAAGAGTCCTGAAGTTGAGGGCAATAGCTTTCCAGAAATTAACCATTGGAGTGGACGACCACTCTGATCAAGAAGATCATCATTAGGCAGAACCTATGATGGAGGCTCAAGTTAAGGAGAAAACTTTGCAGGCCATGTTGTTCCCAAGAAATATGAGTCTGGAGCCCATGGGCATCATGTTGCGCAAAATCACCGGAGATTGGGAATTCAAACACACTTTGATTTAGATATTGCCCAAGTTTAGTGATATGCTAGGAGAAGATCCCATACGTCATATTCTAGATTTTGAGATGGTGTGTTGGACAATATGAGATGTGACGCCCAGCAACCCCCACTTTGCAGACTACGTGAGGTTGTTGACATTCCCATTCTCTCTTCAAGATGAAGCAAGTGAATGGCTTTACACGTTGCCCGCTGGGAGTGTCACTACATGGAAACAACTGCAACAACAGTTTCTTGAGAGGTACTACCCTATATTGCCCGTATTTAGAAAGAAAGAAAGAACATCACTACAATCAAGATGGGCATAGAAGAGTCACTTTATGATTATCACTGGAGATTCAAGCAGATGTTGGTCAGATGCCCACTACACGGGGTTCCTGACCAAGACCTTATTCAAGCTTTCATGGATGGATTAAGGCCAGGAGATAGGGATTGGATTGATGCAGCATGTGGAGGATCTATTTTGAATAAGTTTCCTAGTGAAGTTTTCAAGTTATTTGCTATAATGGCAGACAATCGACAGGATCAAGATGAGATGCAAAGATCGACTGCAATTGACCAAGAAGACGATAAGATTGGGAGATTGTGCAGTATGACGAAGTTTATGGTCAACATGAGCACTCCTATTTGCCCAATCTGAAGAAGACAATGAAAAAGTGTGAAGTATGTTCAGCCACTATACACGCTACTGACCAATGTCCATCTTGGTTCGAGGATGAAGAAGTAACTGTTATTGAGCAACGACCTGGGCAGAATTAGAACATTGGGCAAAATGCAGCTCAACAACAACCATACCAACATCAATATGTTTTGCCCCACCACCATGATCAGAATAGAGGTGACTCATTGATGACTTGCATGAATAGTCAACTTTCTCAAGTTGCGCCCGCATTGGCCAGAATGGGAAAGAAGCTAGGGGAACTGTCTATCCAAGAAGAGGTCAACATGGGGTTAGTAGATGAAGAAGAAGTAGCTCAAGAAATAGAAACTAAAAAGAAGAATGTTGTTATGCCCAAGAAGGTGGAGGTACCTGTCTATGTGCCCAAAATATCATTTTCGGGCAGATTGAGAAAAGAGAAGGAGCTTGGGCAACAGACTGGTATTGATAATCCTGTTAAAGAGGGCATAACTGAGGACTGCGCCCAAGATGGTGATTTGAAGGTTATCAAGTGGTCAACTATTTAAGTAGTGAGGATGACGGGCAACAAAGAACTGAGGCACTCAACATACCATTGTTGTGCTTAGAGGACAAATTGGTGCCATCTATTGAGCAAGCACTGAAGTTGGATAGGCCATTGCCCAGACATCTGAAATACATGCACCCAGGGCAAGATGAGACTCTGTTCGTGATTATAAGTGGTGAGTTAACCATTTATATCTTCGTATCTTAATGAAAATAATTTCGTTATACTCAAAATAAATTAAATAATTTAAATACGGAATCAGATTAAAAATCCGAAACCTTTACTAAAATTTTTCGGTTTTAGTTTACGTCATTATTTCTCAAAGTACGAAGATAAACTCGTATAAGTTCTCAACTTAATAACTCAACTCTAAATAATATTATTTAATCTTTTCTTATTTTAAAACTCTTTATTTTCATTTTTATTAAATAAAACTCGGTTTTTCATGTTAAAACTTCACGCTCGATAACTTCTATGCTTTAACTCCTATTCCAATGATTCAAAAAGCAAACTTGATTATTTTCACTCAAACATCATCATCTAATTACTCAATACTTCATACAACATCAAGAACTCAACTTCTAAGTATTAAAACTCATCAAATTCATTTTTCTCATAATTAATATGTATACTTATTCGTTTTTCAACTCTAATTCATGCAAATTAATACTTCATCTTATAGAATCATCATTCAAACTTTCAAACATACTCAATAATGTAATTATTCAACTTATATCTCATATCATTCGAATTTTCCAATTTTTAAGGATTTACTCTACTAAATTGAAAATTCAAGTTTCATTATTATTTTTCTAAAAATTCCTTTTGATCGATTTCTCAATCAAAAATAAATAAACGAACTCAAATACGTAAACCTTATCTCTTAGCTTATATACTTGATTTTTAGGATATTTCTCCATAGAAAATTCAATTTCCTTTTTTTTAATTCCTTTTATTCCTCAAATAATTCTATTAATATTCTATTTTTATTTTACTTCTTAAATCATTAAACATCAAAATTCATAAATTTTACTCCTCCAATCCATCGAATATTCATACTTTCTGAGCACAAAAATTCCCTTCTTTGATTTCTTTAAAACTTAAGCTCGATAAATACTTTAATTCATTAATCAAGCCTCACTATATGGATTGAATTTTCCACGAAAATTTTATTAAAATTTTATACTTCTCTCTTATAATTATATAGACTCAAAACTCCATTTAATTTATCATTTCATCTAAATCATCAAAACATCAAGAAATTCTTCATCTTCTTTTATATATATTTCAAATAGAGAATTAGTCAAATATAGCCACTCCTAAAAAGAAAAGTGCTAATATAGCCACGTTTTTAAAAACGATCAAATATGGCCACGCATACACGACTTGCATACACGACCAGCATACACGACCATGTATATTGGTCGTGTATGCTGATATGGCCGTGTATGCTAGTCGTATATTCAGGTCGTGTATGCTAGTCGTGTGTGCATTATTGTGTATATTGCTATGGTCGTATATGCTAGTCGTGTATGTATGTGTAATACCCCGGAAATTCTTTACGATCTTAAAAATTTAAAGTTTAATAATAATGGCTTTGCACGCCTAAGTTTACGATTTTGAATTTTAAGACTAACGGTCGAATCCGTTTCCGAAAATAAATTACGGAAGTCAACTAGACGGCTACTGTATTTAGGGTTATCTCGTACGAAATTTTTTTAGTTCTTGAACTCAGAACGGAAAACCGTCTAATTTTTACATTCACGAAATCGCGATACGAACTCGCCCGAGAAAGTTCATTTTTATGATTTTCCGGACGAAACTCGGACTGTGTCGTCCCGAGTTTTTGTCAGAATTAAAATTTTAAATATTACTTTCCAATTAAGTTAAATACGTTAGAATTTTTGGACGAATCGCATTGTGACGATTTTGTGCCGAGCTACGTTTTTCGTCGTTCGATTTCCATAACGTTGTATCGCACCGGAAAAGCGCGTAATTCTCTCTTTCTTTCCCTCATAACCGACATGGTCACTCTCTCACTAGCATAGATATTTTCTTTTTTTATATCCTAAGTTTTTGTGACACCTAATGCTAATACTATTCCTACTTTACACATATTACCCTAAAGTAATATCTAAATACACAAAATTAGTCATCACCATCCTCACTCTCCCTCCCCCAAAAAATCGGCAGCCTCACTCTCTCCCTCCCATCTCTCATTTTCTCCATTTTTGAAGATCAAGTTCTTGAGCAAGATAATTCCACACAAGTCTTCATTCATCCATCGAATCTTCTAACTCCCTTCACTAAAGCTCAAGGTATTAGTCTCCTCTATATTTCTATCCATACCAAATCTCTTTCTTTTATTTTTCTTTTGGATCGAAAATTATGGGTGATGGAATTAGATGTTTGATCTTCGATTAGTGTAATTAGATGTGTTTAGATATGAAATCTAGGATTAAAATTGGAAGAAAATCATGAACCCTAATTCCTAGATAATACCGAAAATTTGGGGGAAATGTGTAGGTTGTTTGAATTCTTCAATTGATGATATGATATTGCTTAGGAAGTGTTCGATTAGGGATTAAAACAAAAAGAAATCGAAAGCCCTATGAAATTGATGAAATCGATTTAGGGCTAGGGTTTTGATTTGGGGTTTTGCAATTTATTGTGTAATTAGACTTGAATTTGATCAATTGATAATATAGTAGTATGATTAAGAGATAAATGATGTTAATCGATGAAGAAAAACACCCTCTTTAATATTGTGTACTTACCGAAATTATATGAGAAAATAGGGGTTTGCATGTAGTTGAATTAGTTGAGGATTTGTTGATGAATTAAGGTTGTTAATGATATTAGATATTGTTATGAATTTAATTGGAATTTTCTAAAAATAAATTGTGAATCGTAAGAGACAAAGAAGTCGATTTAAGTTGAGATGTAGTAATGATATGAAGTGATGATATGCATGAAAGTGAATCTCGTTAGATGTTGTTTGATGACGTAGAAAATGAACGAAATCCGATAACTTTTAAAATCTCGTAAGAGATGAATAATTAGTCGTAATTAATAGCCGAGAAGTCGAATAAGAAATCTAACTTGATAATATTGTTTATCATGGACTAAGGTACGACTTTGTAGTTGACGACGTGAGCTTTCGAGTTGTTTAATGATGAGTTGTAGTTATAGTCGAGAACTAGAACGAGAAATTGTTAATTGATTTGGTTTAGTACTTGATAGTTGAAAGCCGACTTTTAAAACGTCGTGCTATTGGACGAGTTTTAAAAAGGAGTTCATCACGTACGGGGGTACGTGTTGACTGCCTTGAGAGTCCAGTTTCTTAAGAAATCGAATACGAGAACTTAGAACGAACCTAAGAGTTATACGTCGATTCTATCGAGCAACTAGGGTTAGCACCGCAGTTTTGCGACCCTTGCCGGAAACTGTAATATCTTTTAGCTCGTTTATCGGATTTGAGATCCGTAAATTGGAGCGTAAACTAGACATCCCAAGCTTTCAAATGGTACAGGGCTCATCCCCTGTTTCCAGTTCCCCTGTTCTGGGCAGTCCCCAGAGTTACTGTAATGCGCAGTGATTTTTCAGAATTCATTCTTCTAAGTTGTTTCTTTCGCAACTTAGTCTCTTTCGATTGTTTAAGCCGTAATAACTTGACGACTATCTTCCTACTGACCTCAGTGTCAAGTATGGAGCCTTGAGTGCTAAACGAGACGAGTTTGTATCTCGTATCCGTTAAAGTAAAGAAATTTAGTTAAGCGTGAAAATGCCTAAATCGTCTAAAGAACTAAAACTTAATTTCCTAAGTTGATTTCCTTTCCAACTTAGTTCCTTTGATCTTTTAAGTCGTATTGAGCTAACGACTACCCTCTCTACTGACCTAAGAGTCGAGTATGAGACCTTTCGAGTTCTAAACGAGATTTGTTCGAGTCTCGTTCCCGTTTAATTAAAATGAAACTAGTAGTGTGCAAATGCCTAAAGAAATGAAACGACTAAAACCTAAGTCGATTTTCTATGATTCGATTATCTTTTACGACCGAATTTAAGTGTTATTATTTTACGATGAAGGAGGAAGCCAGCAGTAAGGAAAGGACGGAAGATCAGGAGATCGGAAGCTAGTACTTAGTAGTTCTGTATCACAAAGGTGGGCTTTTACATATAAAATAAAACGAGCAATGCTCGAAAAACCCTTTTCTTTATCGCTTTGATATCTGTGTTTTCAAAGTGATAATTATGGCATGAACTGTTTTATGTTTTATGTGAGTTCTCTTGTACCTATCTGAGTTAACATTCGTGTTTTCTAGATTTAGAGTTAATCTAACTAGGTTAACTAACGATCGGCTCTGAGTTAGCTGCTAAGTGCTTTTCCAGAGTTAGTGCACTTTGTAACCTGTGGTGTATGTGATACCCTGTTGAGGGGTACCAGCCACGGTGAATGAGAATTGGTCAAGATTTGAACGTAACATACCAGAAAAATGCTTGCAAGCTAAATTGAGAAAAACGAGTCAGAAAATGTTTAGTAGGCACGGGCTAATTTCAAATAAAACCCCGATGTGCTACAAATTATGAAATGCCATATTATCTATACTTATGATTATGATTTCGACATCGTGCCCACTAAGTACTTTTGTACTTAGCCCTGCATTGTTTTCTAAATGTGCAGGTTGAAGCGACGATAGCGGCGGTGGTTGAAGTTGAGTTGAGAAGATAGGATGCTTTAGCTTATGACTTACTTCCGCTGCAAAACTCTAAGTCTTTTGAGAATATGTATATTGAACAAATCACTGTAGCATAAGTCTGTAAACTTGAACTTAGTTACTATCGTGTACTTTTGTCGAGTAATCCTTCGCGATTAACTCTTCCTTTATATTAGTAAAGTCTTGTTCATTGAATGTATGTTGTCTTTTATGTATGTTTAGTCAGTTAGTCCCCTTCTTCCCCGCTTCTTTAATCCAACCCCAGTCGCACCCCGGCTTCTGCCATCCCTCGGGATTTGGGGCTGTGACAGTATGGTCAGCATACACGACCAGTTTAGGTCATGTATGCTGGTCGTGTAAGCTAGTCGTGTATGCATGGCCATATTTGATCATTTTTAAAAAAGTGGCTATATTAGCACTTTTCTTTTCATGGGTGGCTATATTTGCACTTCTCCCTTTCAAATATATATATATATATATATTATAAAAATAATAATTAATTTATTTCTTTCTTAAATCTTCAAGAATTCATCAAGAACATCATGAACTCATCTTCAAATCTTCATATACTTAAGAACATAAAAAACTCTCTATCTCTCTCTTTCTCTCTCTCTCTCTCTCTCTCTCTCTCTATATATATATATATATATATATATACTTATTTACATCGAAATTTCTCAAGAAAATTATAAGTAATTAATATCTCTTAATTTCTTAACTCTTATGTCACATAAATCACTCAAAATCATCAAGATCATCATAGATCACTTAAAATCATGTATAACATCACAAATTCATCATCCTCATACATATATATATATATATATACTTCAAAGTTTTCATTCAAATAAAGAAATAAATCTAACTCTTTTATTTTCTCAAATTTTCATGCTTATATATACTTAAAATGTCACAGCCCCAAATCCCGAGGGACGGCAGAAGCCGGGGTGCGACTGGGGTTAGATTAAAGAAGCGGGGAAGAAGGGGACTAACTGAACTAAACATACATAGGAGACATCATACAATCTATGAACATGACTTTATTTACAAAAAGAAGAGTTAATCTCAAGGATTACTCGACGAAGTTCCCAAAAAGGTAAACTAAGTTATATTACAGAACTTATACCATAGTATTTTACTAATATTCATAACATCATAAGTTTAGAGTTTTGCAGCGGAAATGTGATTCATACTAACTAAAGTCTTCCTAAGACAACTTAATCCAAGCCTCGCCGCTTCCATCGCTTCAACCTGCACATTTAGAAAACATATGCAGGCCTAAGTACGATAGTACTTAGTGGGCACGTTGTCGAAAACATAATCATCATATAGAAAATCAGGCATTTCATAATTGTAGCACATTGGGGTTTTATTGAAAGGGGCCCGTGTCTACTAAACATTTTCTGACTCATTTTTCATAATTTAGCTTGTACAAGCATTTTTTTGGTATGTTACTTTCAAATCTTGACCAATTCCTCATTCACCTTGGCTGGTTACCCCTCAACAGGATACCACATACACCACAGGTTACAAAGTGCACATACTTTGGAAAGCATATAGCTGACACAAAGCCGATCGATAGTTAACATCCTAGCGGTTAACTCATAAATCTGGAAAACACGAATGTTAACTCAGATAGGTACAAGAGAACTTACATAATATATTTAAACAGTTTATGCCATGATTATCACTTTGAAAACACGTTTATCAAAGCGATAAAGAATTACTTTCGAGTTGTGGAAAAACCCACATTTTATTTGTTATAGAATAAAAGCCCACCTTTATACTTTACAGAACTTATTACTCGTACTTTCGTCTTCTAGTCTTCCGTCCTTTCCTTACTGCTGACTTCCTCCTTCATCGTAAAATAATAATACTTTAAATTTGGTCGTAAAAGATAATCGAGAACTGAGATTGGAATTAGGTTTTAGTTTTCGTCTTTTAATTCTTTGGGCATTTGCACGCTCATAGATCTTTTTGATTAAACGGGGAAAAGACTCGAACAAATCTCTTTAGAACTCGAAAGGTTCCTTACTCGACTCTTAGGTCAGTAGAAAAGAATTTCGGTAACTCATTACGACTTAAATGATCGAAAGAAACTAAGTTGCGAAGAAAACAACTTAGGAAAATCAAGTTCTGAAAATTCACTGCGCATTACAGTAGTTCTGGGGGCTGCCCAGAACAGAGCATTTGGAAACAGGGGAAGTGCCCCGTTCCGTTAGAAAGCCTTGGAAGTCTAGTTTACTCTCCAATTTACGGATCTCAAATACGATAAACGAGCTAAGAGATATTACAGTTTCCGGAAAGGGTCGCAAAACTGCCGCGGCTAACCCTAACGGCTCGATAGAATCGACGTATGACTTCCTAGGTTCGTTCTATGTTATCGAACCTACATTCTCACGAATTTATCACCTTAAGGCAGTCAACACGCACTTCCGTACGTGAAGAAATCCTTTTCGTTTCTTGACTATAAACACGACGTTCCTAACATCGTCCTTAAAACTAAACAAGTACTATACCAAAATCAAGTTAATCCTTTCTCGTTTCTATTTCTCGATCAACTACAACTCATCATATAACATCTCGGATGAACTTGTCGTCAACTACAAATTTGTTCCTTAATCTATAATAAGCATTATTATCTAGTTAGAATCCTTAATCAACTTTTCCATTATTAATTACGTTCACTTGATCGTCTCTTACGACATTTCCAAAGTTATCGGAATTCGTTCCTTTTCTACAACATTGATTATCATCTTACACAGATCATTATTACGTATATCATTACCTTATATCATCAACTAATCTCAACTTAATTAGGATTCTTTGTCTCTTATAAATTCCATTATAATTTTAGAATTAATCCAATTAATTCCTATCATCAACTATTATCAACCAGTACCTTAATCCATCATCATTTCATCAATTAAATCAACTACACAAAATTCCCGAAATCCTTCCTCATTTTCGGTTTTATCACAAATTAAGGGGAAATGGTTTTTCTTATTTAATTTCATTCATTAATCCAACAATTAATCTACTACAACACTTATTAATCAATTACAAGTCCTACTAAATCTTTAATTTGAAATCCACCAACTCAAACCCTAGCCTAGAATTCGGTCATCACTTAAATCTTAGGGCTTTTCATTTCTTTTTGTTTCTATCATCAATTAAGCATCTCCTAAGCTCAATTATACTATCAATTGAAGAATTAATCCATCCTATCTATATACTCCAATTTTCGGTCCAAAGTATGATTTAGGGTTCTTAATTTTCTCACCAATTAAACCATAGGATTCATCATTAAAACATCTAATTTCATAAATTAAACTTAAATCAATTACTCAACCATCAACATGAAAATCGGTTCTCAAGAAAAAAACGGAAAGAATGGAATTTCTACATGGATAGATCAAGAGAAGAGAGCATTACCTTGATAGTTAATGAAGGAAGATTGAAAATTGATGGATGATTAGTGATTTATGATAAAATCTCCTTGTCCAAAGCTTGAGGATTCAACAATGGTGGAAGGAAGGAATGAAGAGAGAAGATGATTATGGTGATGGCGGTGATGGAGTGGTAAGGGAGAAGGAATTTAGTTAATTAATGGAATAGTATCTAACTAGTTTTAATGATATAATATGTAATAAAGTCATAGGTGTAAAGGTAGTAGAAGAATAATAGAACATTAGGTGTAAAGTTAATACTATATAAAATTGAAATATAATGTTGTATTAGAGAGTAGCAATGTCGGACATCTCTAGAAAATTAGGAGAAATACGCGCTTTTTCCCGCGCGATACGACGTTACGGAAATCGATAAACTAAAAATGTATTTCGGCACATTATCGTCAAATTCCGACTCGACCATAAATTCCGACTTATTTTACTCGGAAAGTAATATTAAAAATATAATTTCCGACAAAACCTCGGGACGTCACAGTCCGAGTTTCGTCCTGAAAATCATAAAAACGAACTTTCTCGGGCGAGTTCGTATCGCAATTTAGTGAATGTAAAAATCAGACGGTTTTCCGTTATGAGTTCTAGAATTAAAAAGTTATTGTACGCGATAACCCTAATTACAGTAGTCATCTAACTGACTTCCGTAATTTATTTTCGGAAACGGATTTCACCGTTAGTCTTAGAATTTAATTTCATGAATTTAGGCGTGCAAAGCCATTTTTATTATTAACTTTAAATTTTTAAGTCAGTACGAAATTTCTGGGGTATTACATCCTACCCCCTTTGCGAAAAATTTCGTCCCGAAATTTGCTTATCTTCTTAAACTGCTTGAAGTACTTCTTACTCAACTCTTTTCCGAATTCTCACATGGCTTCCTCTTGCCTGTGATGATCTTATAACATTTTTACTAATCGCATTGACTCGCTTCCTATCTCTCACGCTTTTCGATCCATGATCGATTACGATCTTTATTCATAACTTAGGTCAGTTTCAAGATCAATGTCTTGCTGACAAAACTATGTGCGTAGAGTCGAACATACTTACTTTCTCTCAAACTGAGATATACATGAAATAAGCATTTCATAATCTTGGTGATAAGGTCATTACTTATTCGTATTGGAAGCTATCTTTTCCAAGTTATTTGCTAACTATATAAATCTTTTGTCGAAGTTTACACTCGACACGAATCTAATATTTTCATTAACGGAGAAATCTTAAGGAGCTTTATCTCCCTTCTCGATTTTTTGTTCGAATTGTCGCATATACTTAAGACTTTCGTCTTTTCCAATTTCTTTTATCCCGTCTCGTATCTATCGAATGATCCCGGTCATTTTACCGACCGTATCTGGTCCTAAGTTCTTTCTTTCACCTACCTTATAACAATAAGGAAGCTATCTAAAACTTTTCTTCTACAAGGCCTCGTAAGGCGTAATACTTATCGTAGCTTAATAATTATCATTATAACAATTTGATTGATGGCAAGGTGTTTCTTCCATTTCGCTCTTCGGGCTACTGTTGTCGTTCTTAACATATCAATGAGTATCTAAATTGTTTTCTCGGACTGTCCCTCCAACTGGAAGTGAGAAACAGTACTAAAATTAAGTTTGCTATCTAACTTTTCTGCCTCGGGACCTACAAAAATCTCGTGGTCATAAAATCATAACTATATCCTTCCATTTCCATTCTGGAATACCTTAATGGTTCTCACAACTCATATAGTTGTCAGTGAAAAGCTTTCTCCTACTTATAAACTAAACATCTTTCTATCAACGAAACAACGTCTCGTTTCACTCTGTTCCACTGAAAATCCTTTCTTAAATCTTAAATTCGTTGTCATCGGAAATACTAAGTCTACTCTTTAATTTCTATCATAATACTCATTTCTATCATAATACTCATTGCTTCAGAGTCCCTATCTGGTTTATCTATTCTTATCCTTAGTCGAGGCTTATCCATTGACTCGTCCTTTCTCTAGATACTTATAATCTTTCTCGTAATTTGGTATAGTTACTTGTGTCGTTAATGGTCCTACAATCCATGCTGTTGTATCTTACATTTCTACACTCATCATCTTGAATCCTCGTATAAGCGTTTCTTCTACAACGAAGAGGTACCTAAACTTAGTTAGAGTCTCATGACTCAGCGTGTCTATTTTTACCCTTAGCTTTTTCCTAGATGGTAATTAATTTCACAAACATAATATTTCACTAATTCGAGCCATCTCCTTTGTCTCACGTTAATTTCTTTGCTCGAAACTTAATCCAAACTTTTGTGAGCTGTGAAGATCTCAATTCTTACACCATATAATGGCGTGTCCAAATTTTCAATGCAAGCTCTACGGCTGCAAGTTCTAAGTCGTAGGTTGGATACTCAATTTCCTGAGGTTAACGTGTTGTGAAACGCAAGCTATCACTCTCTCATCTTGCATTTATACCATCCTAACCTGTTCTTCGTAGCATTGGTATCTACCTCGTATTCCTTGTCGTTTTCGGGAGGGCTAAATCTGGGGTGATGATCAACTTTTTCTTGAACGTTTGCGTACCTATTTCACACTTGTCTGTACATTTATACTTCTTTTCTTCTATGTAGTTGTATTATAAGTCTTAGCAACCATAGAAAAATTCTTAAGTGTTCATTCACACTTCTTTTCTATGATAACCGTCCAAACTTAAGAAACTCCTTATATCGTTCGGACTGGTAGACGATTTCCATTAAAGTACTGCCTCCTCCTTGGCAGGATTTATCTTAACGTCTTCTGTTGACACTATATATCAATGAAACTTCACTTTCTTCAATCGAACTTGCTCTTACCGAACTTGGCATATAGTTTCTCGACTCTAGGCGTTTGTAGTACTATTCGCAAGTGTTCTTTGTGCTCCTCCTCATTCTTAGGGTAACTGAAATTATCATCGAAGAATACTAAAACAAATTTTCTAAGTCTAGGTGTAAATTCTATCCACGAGGTTCATGAATACTACGGGAGCGTTTGTCAACCAAATGACCTCACTAGGATTTTGTAATGACCATCTCTAGTTAGAAAGAAAAGTTTTGGGTTTATCTCCGATTTATTCTTTAGCTAGTGATGTTTAAACCCTAGGTCTATCTTCGCAAATACACTTGTTCCCTTTCTAAGCTTATCAAGAGGTTTTCTATTCTCGTTAAAGGATACTTATTCTTAAGGGTTATCTTATTTAACTTTTGACAGCCTATGAACATTCTTGTAGAATCATCCTTCTTCGTGATAAACATCTCAGGTGTTTTCCATGGTGAAAACGTTTGTCTAATGAAATTGTCATCTAACAACTCTTGCAGTTGGATCTTAAGCTCCTCTAACTCCTTCGATACCATTCTATATAGGGCCTTTGATTTGGGGACGGCTCATAGTTCTAAGTCGATCGTGAAATCTACATAACAATCTGGTGGTAATCCTAACAATACTTCTGGAAAGACATTTGCATATTCGTTCACAATGCTCACGTTTGAATGATCTTCTTGGCTCCTAGATCTCCAACTAGGTACACGAGATAAGCGATCGTATCCTTCTTCTTCATCAACATCTTGGCTTGTAGGGCGGATATTTTTGGTATCCTCATGCCCATCGATATTTCATAGAATTCTGTAGGTTCTCTACTTGGGGTTTTAAAAGAGATTTTTCTCTCGTTGCCGAGAATCGTGGTAATTCTCAAACAACTAGTCCATTTCTAAAATTATATATATGTCGTACATTTTATTACTTCCCAATCGATTGCTATGTTCTAACAGAAAGACCCTAAATTAAATTCTATGCTCAACGAAACTAAGGGAATAACTCTATGAGATTATCGTCACTCCCTGAAGCGTAATTGTTCCTATTTCACAATTAGAGCGTCCTAGTTCTACTCCTAAAGGTTAACAGGTACTAATTATAACCGAATATAAGGCTCTAAAATGAAGCAAAAATTATGGCAGGGTAATTTTTAAGGTTCGACCCATACCTGCCGAATCTCCCTTGCCTTCATTATGCTTCTCCTGCCTAATCACACATGCTCCTATGTTCTGCCATAGTTGTATCAGTTGTTGTGGTGACTGGGCTTGGGTTGCGTTTAATGGTGGAGGCTGGCCGTACTGATTTGGTTCCATCATTTAAAATAGCGTTGGGCAATCCTTCCTTATATGCCCCATCATCCCACATTTAAAACATCTATCCGTGTTTGCTAGACACACACCCTCATGCTTCTTATCACATCTAGAACATGCAGAAACTTCCTGTTTCTGTTCTGCCGCTTGTCTCAATTCTGGGCAATTCCTCTTAACGTATCCCTTACGTCTGCAGTTAAAGCAAACACCAGAGTTTGCTAGACAATCATCGGGGTGTTCCTTACCACACTTAGGGCAAGCTGGAGAAGGGATCTTTTCTTGATTATTTTTCGGAGTTTGGAGTTGATTGTGCTGGTTAATTTCATTTGCCGTCAGCGGTTTCGGGCAATTTCTCCTCGTAGGTCCCTTATTGATTCCTCCTTGATTTCTGTTCCTTTGCTGCCCTTGCAGTTGTCCTAGTAAATTTTTCCTCTTGCCATGACCTGATTGTTCATTTCTCTGTGGATTATTCCTTTGCCCTACTTTCTTTCCATAGTTACTTCCTTTTCCTGGCTGCTGAAAACTCTGCCGAGTCCTATTCTGTTTCTCTTGATTGTTGTGGCGCTAGTAACACTCTCTGCTACTCCCTTCCCATTTCCTCTTTCCCTTATGGATAATATTATTGTTGGAAAGGTTTTGGGTTGAAGTCTGATTTGGTGCTGGTGTGGGCATTACCATCTTTCCTTTATTAGGCACTACTGCCTCTATTTCACAGACTCGTCCTAGTAATTCTGCATAACTCAGTCCCTTTTGTCTGGCTACTGCCATTCCTAGTTCATACTTAAGTTCTCCCTGAAGTTTCCTTGCTATTTCTTCCTCAGTTTCCATTTGATCGTATGCGTACTTTTCATAATATGCCTCCTTAAAATCATTCCAAGTGGTTAGAGCCGCTTGCTCTACCGGCATAATTCTCTGTCTAGTCTTCCACCAATATTTAGCTGGTCCAGTTAGCTGATACCTAGCACATGCTAGGCGCTCCTCATCACTAAGTCTAATAGACTAAAAAATTATTTCTATACAACGTATCCACTGCTCGGCATCGCTTGGGTTACCAGATCCATCGAAATATGGTGGTTTACTTCCGAAGAATAAATCCTCAATGTTACGACGTTGCGGAGATGGGGGAAATGAAAAGGTTACAGGATGTTTTTGCCTCTCTTCGCTTATACGTTGTTTTTGACCTCTATCAGATCCTCTAGGATTTTCAGGTCCTCTTTGGTCGTTAACAGCTCTCAGCGACATTTTTGGAACTATAAGATACAAAGTTTTTCTCATTAGTACTTGCTTTTAAATCTTCATTTTCTCACTAATCCTTTCTTTTCCCACTTAATTCTTTCACGTAAACGAGAATAACAAATTAACTTCGATTCTAGTTCTTTCAACTTTGAACCTCCAAGGTTAAATTTAACACTTGTTACACGAATTCATTTGATATTCTGGTTTAGTTATACGATTCATAAGAAACTTTCTTGTGACTAAAACCCTCTCATGGGTCATGTATATTATATATACATCAAAAAGAATATGTTAGTTTTGCCTTTAACAAGGACTTATACAAAACTAGACTATAACGAGTCTAAGCTAGGCTAACTGCCTACGTGTACATGATGCAATAACATATTGCATTGCTGTACTACTGGAAGCACTAGAACGGAAACGATTCGTAAAATTTCGTATCCGTTGGAGTACTACATAACTATCTAGTTACTGATCCGACTATGTACACAACAAAAGGGTTACTATACTACTATGCGTCCCTGACGCCATGCTCAACAAACTGCGGTCAAGTCACCAACTGCCCTCTATGGCCTAATCCTCTTCAGGGTCCTTGTTCGGGTCCTCATCAGTGTCCTCCTTCGGATCCTCATCCGGGTCCTCATCAGTGTCCTCCTCCGGATCCTCGTCCGGGTCCTCATCCTCTGACTCTGAACCGAAGGCAAACTGAAGTGCCCCATCAACCCTCAAAGTAGTGCCGTCTGCAAGTGTAAGTGGTGGCGGTGCAGGCACATCTAAAACTGTCATCTCTGAATCTGAAACCAAGTAGTCCCAGCAGGTCACTAACGCCCGCTTCTTCGGAGGCAACAGATGGTCAGGAAGTGAACTCGACTCGAACTCCTCTCTGGAACGGACCCTGGATGGTCCTGCCTCAAACTCTGCTCGAACTCTGGCCAACTCTGTGCAAATCTCATCAAGGGGTCTGTATGAAGATGGTAACTGCAATAGGGCGGTAAGCTCTGCGTCCGTGTCTAAGTACTCTGGTCCTGTCTCGAATGGTCCCTGAACTCTCGCAGAAGGCTCGGGTAGGATAGGAGCAGGTAACCCTAATCCATCAACTGTCTCTGCAACTAGCTCCCTTATGCCCTCACTAGGTACCATCACTGGAGGGATCTCCAACTGTGCAATCATCTCTGGACCCATCTCGTCATGCTCTGATCCCGAATCTGCCGAGAAGTGAGTGTAGGGAGGATGCGCCTGAACATGATACGCTGCTATGTGTCTGCTCTTGAAGAAACGCCTATGTATCTCTAAAGCAAATCCCTTGTAATCCCCTGTCGGCTCTGCATCGTCGCCAAACATCCCAAGATAGTACCATGCCGTGTCGTGTGCCCAACCACGCCATTCCTCTGGTAGACATCTAACCAAACCCATAATAGCCTGACCCTCTGTAATAGAACGCCGTACTGGATGATAAACTGACGAAAAGTAACTAATCCTCTGTCCTACGTCGTGTCTCGGGTTTGCCTCATAATCCCAATACCTATCCAATAACTGATCTGCCCAAGTACGCTGTGGCGGGGACTGACTCTCCGAAGCCGTGTCACTACTAGAAGCCATCCTACAAAGTTTTCAAGAAACACGGATCAGTAACGGGTGAGATAATATCTTATCTTATGGAAAATTTTTAAATTACAAAATGAATATTCCTTATTCAATTGTAATATCACCCCACTTAATCAAACAAACTTATCTTAAACATCTAGCAATTTCACAGAAAATTGCTCTCGTACTCACAATATATAGAAATAAAATTTCAAGATTTTATTCCCATTCCTTATCTTATTCTTTTAATTGCTTACTTTAATTCCTTATTATTTCCTTTCATTGATCCTTATCCCTTTCTCAAGGAAAATTTCTTATCGATTCTCATTTATTAAAACAAAGCACGTCTACTTTGTTCATGTTACTTATGCAAAAGTAACATTCATTTACAAAAGACTTTGTCGTTTACCTCTCTTAATACTCATACGTGTCGTATTCTTCGCTCAAGGACGAAGTATAACAATATAAATTCCAAAAGAGAAATGGAATATATCCTAAGAATAACTTTTTAGAACATAAGTTCTAGTCGTTGTCGCTAAAATCGAGCGATCGTCGGAAATTTAATCAAGCTTCGTGCTTGACTCCTAATAGTAAAAACAATTCTCTTCGCAAAGTTCGAACAAGGCGAACTCTTCTGAAAAACAAAACGAAATGAAAAGGAACGACGTCGTTACATGTTACTTATACGTAAGTAACATTCGTCTCTTTAACCACTTATACCATACTAAAAAGGTTTTGCTTGCGGGCATAAAATCCATATTACTGAGTTACTTATTATGTGGGTTGATCAAGTCCACATAACAGTCTCTCAATCACATGGATCTACGTTTTCTCAAACGTCTTTTTGTTTCTTTCATTCCTTTCGTACATATTTACTTTATTTTATCAATATTTATTTCATTTCCCTCGAAGAAAATTCTTATCCGGTTTTAAAACAAAGATCGACTTTGTCGAGTCTTTATTCATATCACTATACACACGTGACATTCATCAATAGAAGTCCTTCTCGTGTTGTGGATCACCTTTCGAGATCATTTAAATAATACTTCTTAAAACGTCTAAGTTCTCGAAGTGTCGGAAAAGACCTTAGATTTTAAGTCTACATTCTCATTGAACCGGGAAAATCCCTAGATTCCTTCTAGGTTCTCTTGCCAAGGTACCTTTTAAAATAAAAGAAATTATTGCGCAAATAATTTCACATAAGATAGTACTCGTACTATCACATAGCCACATAACAAACAAAGTATAAATTCTTATACTTTCTTAAAAAAAAAATATTTGGCACCATTATCATTCTTTACTCGTTGAATAATCATTCAAAAATTTCTTATTAAAAAAAAATCATGTTACTGAAATTCTTTCCTCGTTGAGTCGACGTAGCGGGAGGTTGAGTTGTCGTCTACATTCTGAATCTTAATGTCATAACTTAACTCTAAATTTTACTTGAAAGAAGACTCTGATCTAGAGTATATACAAACTTTCTATCTTATGACTCGAAAGAAGACTCGATATAGAGCACGAACGAATACTCTATACTACTACTCGAAGGAAGACTTGTATGCAGAGCAGAAATGATTGCTCTGATACCACTCTGTCACAGCCCCAAATCCCGAGGGACGGCAGAAGCCGGGGTGCGACTGGGGTTGGATTAAAGAAGTGGGGAAGAAGGGGACTAACTGAACTAAACATACATAGGAGACATCATACAATCTATGAACATGACTTTATTTACAAAAAGAAGAGTTAATCTCAAGGATTACTCGACGAAGTTCCCAAAAAGGTAAACTAAGTTATATTACAGAACTTATACCACAGTGTTTTACTAATATTCATAACATCATAAGTTTAGAGTTTTGCAGCGGAAATGTGATTCATACTAACTAAAGTCTTCCTAAGACAACTTAATTCAAGCCTCGCTGCTTCCATCGCTTCAACCTACACATTTAGAAAACATATGCAGGGCTAAGTACGATAGTACTTAGTCGGCACGTTGCCGAAAACATAATCATACTTATAGAAAATCAGACATTTCATAATTGTAGCACATCGGGGTTTTATTGAAAGGGGCTCGTGTCTATTAAACATTTTCTGACTCATTTTTCATAATTTAGCTTGTACAAGTATTTTTCTGGTATGTTACGTTCAAATCTTGACAAATTCCTCATTCACCGTGGCTGGTTACCCCTCAACAAGATACCACATACACCGCAGGTTACAAAGTGCACATACTTTGGAAAGCATATAGCTAACACAAAGCCAATCGATAGTTAACATCCTAGCGGTTAACTCATAAATCTGGAAAACACGAATGTTAACTCAGATAGGTACATGAGAACTCACATAAAATATTTAAACAGTTTATGCCATGATTATCACTTTGAAAACACGTTTATCAAAGCGATAAAGAATTACTTTCGAGTTGTGGAAAAACCCACATTTTATTGGTTATAGAATAAAAGCCCACCTTTATACTTTACAGAACTTATTACTCGTACTTTCGTCTTCTAGTCTTCCGTCCTTTCCTTACTGCTGACTTCCTCCTTCATCGTAAAATAATAATACTTTAAATTCAGTCGTAAAAGATAATCGAGAACGGAGATTGGAATTAGGTTTTAGTTTTCGTCTTTTAATTCTTTGGGCATTTGCACGCTAATAGATCTTTTTGATTAAACGGGGAACGAGACTCGAACAAATCTCGTTAGAACTCGAAAGGTTCCTTACTCGACTCTTAGGTCAGTAGAAAAGATTTTCGGTAACTCATTACGACTTAAATGATCGAAAGAAACTAAGTTGCGAAGAAAACAACTTAGGAAAATCAAGTTCTGAAAATTCACTGCGCATTACAGTAGTTCTGGGGGCTTCCCAGAACAGAGCATTTGGAAACAGGAGAAGTGCCCTGTTTCGTTAGAAAGCCTTGGAAGTCTAGTTTACTCTCCAATTTACGGATCTCAAATCCGATAAACGAGCTAAGAGATATTACAGTTTCCGGAAAGGGTCGCAAAACTGCCGCGGCTAACCCTAACGGCTCGATAGAATCGACGTATGACTTCCTAGGTTCATTCTATGTTATCGAACCTACATTCTCACGAATTTATCACCTTAAGGCAGTCAACACGCACTTCCGTACGTGAAGAACTCCTTTTCGTTTCTCGATTATAAACACGACGTTCCTAACATCGTCTTTAAAACTAAACAAGTACTATACCAAAATCAAGTTAATCCTTTCTCGTTTCTATTTCTCGATCAACTACAACTCATCATATAACATCTCGGACGAACTTGTCGTCAACTACAAAGTTTTTCCTTAAACAATAATAAGCATTATTATCTAGTTAGAATCCTTAATCGACTTTTCCATTATTAATTACGTTCACTTGATCGTCTCTTACGACATTTCCAAAGTTATCGGAATTCGTTCCTTTTCTACAACATTGATTATCATCTTACATAGATCATTATTACGTATATCATTACCTTATATCATCAACTAATCTCAACTTAATTAGGATTCTTTGTCTCTTATAAATTCCATTATAATTTTAGAATTAATCCAATTAATTCCTATCATCAACTATTATCAACCAGTACCTTAATCCATCATCATTTCATCAATTAAATCAACTACACAAAATTCCCCAAATCCTTTTTCATTTTCGGTTTTATCACAAATTAAGGGGAAATGGTTTTTCTTATTTAATTTCATTCATTAATCCAACAATTAATCTACTACAACACTTATTAATCAATTACAAGTCCTACTACATCATTAATTTGAAATCCACCAACTCAAACCCTAGCCTAGAATTCGGTCATCACTTAAATCTTAGGGCTTTTCATTTCTTTTTGTTTCTATCATCAATTAAGCATCTCCTACGCTCAATTATACTATCAATTGAAGAATTAATCCATCCTATCTATATACTCAAATTTTCGGTCCAAAGTAGGATTTAGGGTTCTTAATTTTCTCACCAATTAAACCATAGGATTCATCATTAAAACATCTAATTTCATAAATTAAACTTAAATCAATTACTCAACCATCAACATGAAAATCGGTTCTCAAGAAAAAAATGGAAAGAATGGAATTTCTACATGGATAGATCAAGAGAAGAGATCATTACCTTGATAGTTAATGAAGGAAGATTGAAAATTGATGGATGATTAGTGACTTATGATAAAATCTCCTTGTCCAAAGCTTGAGGATTCAACAATGGTGGAAGGAAGGAATGAAGAGAGAAGATGATTATGGTGATGGCGGTGATGGAGTGGTAAGGGAGAAGGAATTTAGTTAATTAATGGAATAGTATCTAACTAGTTTTAATGATATAATATGTAATAAGGTCATAGGTGTAAAGGTAGTAGAAGAATAATAGAACATTAGGTGTAAAGTTAATACTATATAAAATTGAAATATAAAGAGAGTAGCAATGTCGGCCATCTCTAGAAAATTAGGAGAAATACGCGCTTTTTCCCGCGCGATACGACGTTTTGGAAATCGATAAACTAAAAACGTATTTCGGCACATTATCGTCAAATTCCGACTCGACCATAAATTCCGACTTATTTTACTTACTCGGAAAGTAATATTAAAAATATAATTTCCAACAAAACCTCGGGACGTCACAGTCCGAGTTTCGTCCGGAAACTCATAAAAACGAACTTTCTCGGGCGAGTTCGTATCGCAATTTAGTGAATGTAAAAATCAGACGGTTTTCCGTTCTGAGTTCTAGAATTAAAAAGTTATTGTACGCGATAACCCTAATTACAGTTTTCATCTAACTGACTTCCGTAATTTATTTTCGGAAACGGATTTCGCCGTTAGTCTTAGAATTTAATTTCATGAATTTAGGCGTGCGAAGCCATTTTTATTATTAACTTTAAATTTTTAAGTCAGTACGAAATTTCTTGGGTATTACATAAAATCATCAAAAACATCATCAAATCTACAAATAAGAATTTAATTACAAAATTTTAGACTCAAAAGACACTAATTAGACTAAATTTGGAGATAGTCGATGAATAGTGAAATCTCGATTATCGTTACTATTCATCAAAAAGTAAAAATTCTCAGAACTTTCCGAAACTCAAACTCAAACTCCAACTCACATAATAATGCTCAAACAATGCATCACATACTCGATTCGAATAATCGAAGCGAGAAAAATCACTTAAAAGCACGTAAGGATATTTTGGTAATTTTGCAAGAAAATTTATTTTCTTGAAATTTTTTTATCACTCAAAACACATCATTTAAGCATATAAACTTAATTAGAACGCACTCAAAGATTTAGAAAATTTTGGGGTATTACACTTGGACATGAACAAAGAGGCAATTGAAAGGACTTTGGTCGATCACCAGGGCATGAGTCCAACCATTTCTATGCATCACCCTTTGATGGAAGAAGAAATTGTGCTCAGAATGGAACATCAAGGAGAGCTGAACCAAGTGATGAAGGAGATCCTAAAACTCTTGGGTATGGGCAGAATCTATCCAGAATTTGAAAATCGTTCGTTACCCAAAGCGCATACTGTGCCCAAGACGTCTGGCAGTGAAGTTGTTAAAGATAAGAACAAGAAGATGGTGGCTATGAGACCCTAAAGTGATTGGAGAGAACATATTGACTACCGGAAGTTTAGCCAATGAAGAAGGAAAGTTCGAGACGTAATCAGTTGGGAAAAGAAATTTTGCTATGGGCACTACTATGGTCAGAAGGAGGCTCTAGATCTCCTTGACCTTGAGGAACACCGAATGAGCCCTATGTCATGCCTAGGACGCAATATAGGGCGCTGACCAGTAGGAAATCTAGTATGTTAATTGATTTTTTGTAATTTTCTTTTAATAAATTTAGTTTTAATAATAACCCTAGGATAGATAGTTGTTTTTTCTTGCATGGTGTTTTTGTTTTTGGTGTGCAGAAGTAGAGGGGTAAGGAAAATGAAGGAAATAAGTTCTTTCGTTGCCCAAAAACAAGGTACCGTTGTAGCGTTTGGGCAATGTGGAGGAAATGGTTGCTGAAATCCAGGCTGATCAACGAGCTTATTTTGTCCACATCAGATTTAGGAGTTTGAGCAAAACAACAAGGTTGGAATGACATTCAAAAGCGAAGGCAGAACCACCAGCATGGCCTTCTTGCCCAGAATCATTCATAAATGGGCAAGAGGAAGTCTGCTACCTCTGTACTGAAAGGCATCGAGGTTAGCAGCCTGGGCTAGCTGAAGGAGAATCTTGTCGCACATTATGGCACAATTTGCTTGCTTAACGTGCCATTTTCATAATCATCAGTGGTTGGCAAGATGTACACCTGCCTAACCTGAGAAGCAAGAAGTTGCAAACTTTGAGAGCGTTGACCAGTTTGGAATAAGTTTTTGTTGCACGTATGGAGATACTGCAAGCCACTCACTTTGCCCTCTATGCGTGCTCCCCACAACACATCCAGGTGTTTTGCTATACCTTCCTCATAATTGTTTCCTCCCTAGTGTTTTGTGATTTAGTTAGTTTGAGTCTATTATTTAATGTTTTCTTTTATTTTTTGTTTTAGTCAAGTTTGTCTAGTCTTGATATTTACTTTACCCACTTTTCTCATAGCAAAGTGTGTGGGTGGAGGATCGTTGTTGAGTCACTTTATTTTAGTAGTGTCTTGATCACCATTTCACCCACTTTGCCAAACGCAAAGTGTGTGGGTGGGGGTCGTCGTTATTTTTATGAGTTTATATTTGTGAGTTAGTTGGTCAACATGTTAGGAGTTGGTCAATATAGTTTAATAAATTCATTGTGCTTAATTGATGCTTGTTGAACAGTGTTGAGTTTATGCATGCTAGAAGATGACTTGTATAATAGAATGAATTGTGAGCATACCCTGTGAGGATTTGAGCTTAATTTATGTATTAACCAATACATGATTTTTATTTCTTGTGTGAATAATAACATCTCAATTAGAGAGAACTAGAACTTGCCTGTACTTTTGTTGATGATTTCTAAACTAAGCTTAGGAGCTTGACATGATTTAGGCAGTTTCTTTCACTTGCCCAAGGAGCCTTAAAAGCCTACCTTAATCATTAATCCTTTGACTAGCCCCTTGAGCTAATTTAATTCTTTCTATTCACTTATATATTGCCTTGATAAAATATCCTACCCGGTCATAAGAACTCAAGGAATGTAGAAGAAAAAGGAAGGAAGGAGATAATGGGGTACAATCTGGCAAGACATTTTCTGCTGATAATTGGGTACCTTATTGCCCAAATTAGTAAATGTTGTGAAAGAAGTAGGGAGAGAACATAAAAAGAAAAAAGAAAAAAAAGAAAAATATATTAAAATATTAAAAAAAAAGAGAAAGAATAAGTTCTTCCTACTAAGTTGTTAAGCTTAGGCTTGGAAAATGAGGCAAGGAATCAAGAAGGAGCTGGGAAACCCTGTTGCTCAGTACGAGTTCAAATGACCTTAGCCCAAATCTAAATACATCCTACCTACTGCACTAAGCTAAGTTAATGCCCAATAAAAGACCTAATGATGAGTTCTAAGGTTTAGTTCATGAGATTAAGACTTAAAGGGTAGGCAAGCCTATGGTGAATCCGAAGTTGAGATGGTCAATGAGAGTTAAAATATCATATATACAAGAGTGATGAGTATGGTGAGGATATCCTTGTTGCTCAGAGTTCTATCTTGACTTGTTTGATAGTTGTGCATGTTCTCTTCCCTTCACTTGCATATTTTATGAGAAGAATTGTTATGCTGTTTTGACTAACATTCTGACCATGTTGATTTTGTCGTGAGTCTTTTATTTTGTTTCTTATGTTTAAGTCTTATGTTTTGTTTGTTTGGTTTGAAAGTCGATGGCAAGTCTAATTCACACACTTATGGACAAGCATGGTTTAAGTGTGTGGGTATGATGAGTCCATATTTTGTGATTATTTTGTGTATATTTAAGGTGTTTAGATCGAGTCTTTATGTAGTCTTTTGTGTCTTTTCGTGTTTAGGAGGGCACAATTTGGACAATAGGTGCATTTTGGGCAAAGCAAGTGCATTTGAGCAACACAGTGATGTATTCCTTGAAAAAGACGAAGGTTGCAGATACAAGGCATTGAGCAGTTGAAAAAACTCTAGCTTAAACAACATCTAGCATTAAATGTGTCGCTGCTCAGTGGAGTCGCTTTGCTCAATATAAAGACTTTGCCCAACGGAAGTCCGTCGACTGTCCAGAGCTTACATCTGGGCAATGGACGAATGCATCTTATCCAAAGAAGCAGATAAGGAAGGAAATCAACCAAGTCAATCATTTCTTATCCATATAGATTCGGATCACACCAAATTTCTTGAAAATAAGGATGGACGAATTTGGGCAGCACTTAAGAAGGAAAAAAGAATCTGGACAACTGCCCAGGAAGAAAACTAGATATGGGTAGCTGCTAAAGAAGAAAAGACTTGCAGAAGAAGGCAACCCTTGGCCAAGCCCACGACTCTGGGCTAGGCCCATCAAAAACCCTACACACGCGTCTATAATACTACTTTAAACCATGCACAAACGGATATTTACTTTTTACTATTCCCGATAGATCACATTTTATTCATTCTTACTTAGGAGCTTCAGCTCACTTTTAGTTTAATAATTTTATATTTTCATTTATGTTCTTTCGATCAACATCGGAGTCCGCCATTGCCCAAGACGTTCAGATTATGTTTTATTTCAATTCAAGTATGTTTTCTTTTATCTCTTTTGCTTTTGCTTATTTAATTATGTCTAGCTAAATTTCTTTAACCTAGTCTGGGTAACAATGAATTAAATATGAACCAATAAATCCGAGAGGTCTAATCTAGGTAATAATAATTGTATGCATGTGTTCCTGGTATGTCAGTGAGCTAGTTCCAATATGGTGTAATACGATTAAGGGGTTAATTGGTCGTTAATCACTTAAGACATATTAGATCACAAATCAATTAAGAGGTAAGAGTGTTTTCCATAACTTATCTTAGTTAAGATTAATTAGCATTAGAGAAAGGTGTCTACCCTGCTGGGCAAGACATGATGATTCCTTGTTGGGTCACTCTAGATTTTAATGCTCTTTATACAAAAAACTAAACGATGACTCCGACAGAGGTATTGCCCAGAGTAGGGAGCCAGTGGTGCGTCGCCAACTAAGTAAGGATAGGTTAAAGAAGGGTTTTTTGAGAGCGTGACCAGTAAAAGGGATCTGATCAGCATTCAAGTCCTATAACCAATGCTACATGCATGTGATAAATATATTTGTACCGATGACTGAGTAAGCGTTCATATTTAATGAGTCAAGTCCAAGCCAGGTTACTTTTGTCTATTGATCAATTCTTCTGTTTAGTTTCAGTTATTTAGTTTATAACGTTTTGCTCAATAAGGGTAGTGTAACGAAAACCAAAACCTTTTTGCAACACCGGTGGAAGGAGGTAAGAGAAAGATACTATCAACTCCTCGTGGATCAATCCTGTTCTTACCGCTATCTATATAGCTGTGGGAATAGGCTACAAATTTATTTTGCGTGTGCTAATGATGGCCTCATCAGGGTTTCATCCTTGATAGATTGATGATGGCTGGGGATCCAGAGATAAGGTGAACACAGTTGGAGATGACAACGAACAATAATCTTGGCTCTGGCTTTAGTTTTGTGCATTGCATCTTTGTCCTGTATTCTTCCTTGTCAATGGTGACTGAGGCGATGAATGCTTTTACCGAATCTTCCTCTAACGATAGATCCTCTCCAGTTGATGGAAGATGAAATAATTCCTTCAGACATTCATCAAAATTAATGTTCATCTTTTCTACTTGATTGCTGCAAGTATCTCTAAAGGAAACAGGTAAGTTGACATACGAAAGGAGAATTCTAGCCTTTTACTTTCTCAGATGAGCATAGAATTCTGCAACGCTTGTAGGGAGAAGATATTGAGGTTCATGGCATACCCAATTTCTTAGACCAAAATGATCGAGAAGATTGAGTAATTTCTTCATAACATCCATATCTTGATGGGAAAGAGAAAGAACCGGTTCGAATGAAATCCTTGATCTGATTTTTTCTAATTTAGCATTGATTGGCATGGAGGATGAGGACAATATTCCAGCATATTGTACCGCCATGATTTTGGTGACTTCTGAAACTCTGATGTCTTGATTAAAGGAATGTGATTCAAACTTCAATTGTGATAAGTCGTGAGAGATTCTTGTGCAGAGGAATTTTGCACATTCGGAGACTAAGATGGAATTAAGGGTTTATGAGTGACACGCACCCGTTGTATGGTACGATCAAAATACCTGTGTATGCCCCAGACGGAAAGTACACGCTCCTATGCCCACTACCGGACTAGTTAGTCTTAGCGGCAAGCTAGGGTGGATCCCACGGAGAGTGATGAACCACCTTACTCTTCAGTATACAAATCGAGTTGTCACGATCTCAATCTGTGTATCTGCACAATAAAATAGACGGAAATCAAATATAAAAGGGGGAAAGATTTGGGGTAGGTCATGATCATTGTTGATATGTTTATTCGGTCATGGGCACAGTAAAGATCCGTCCATGCTTCATATAAACTCAAGGCGTGGCCCAAAGACATTGGGCCGTTTCAAGAGTTCATACTCCACACTTGGGATGGTTGAATCCCTTGTTGTCGTCCTGGTCCGAAGGTCACGCTTCACCCCTGTCACAAGGCCGTGCTTCACTCCTCCTTAGATAGTAGTCATACCCGATCTCTCCAAGTATGACCCTCACCAACCTTCTCTTCCAAACTTCCCATGTCCGCACCTACAGAGTAGACACCGCTCGCGGGATACTCATTTCCGGGACCACGTCCAACCGGTCATTGCAATGTCTACGATACGCGAGATGAGTCCTTTGGTTGATAACCATGGCTTGATGCCTCGTCACAGTTGATGGGTGATTGTTAGAGAAGCCCAAGACTGAAGAATGACGCAGTATCCCCTTGTCCATTCCTCACCATCCAGATCTACAGCACCATGTCAGGTGCTGCTTAGCTACTCGGTCCAGACACCTCAAACGCTGCCATTTGTCATGCCTTGCCTTTGCTTGACATGGTACAGCTCCAACTGAACGGAGATCACCCGTTAGGTTAGAACTACCCATGAGTTCTGCTCCAGTCCTTCCGGAACTACTGGACTCAACCGATGGCACAAGTGCCTCACGAATATTTCACATATCAATAGTCAATCATTTTCCATACCCAAATCTCACCAAGTAAACTACTCACACATAATTAAATATATAATGATAAACGAAAGAGAACACATTAATAAAAGAAATACGAAATACTCGGATTAAAAGTACCTAAGGCAACAGCCTTGGATTTGTTCTTCATAGCGGAATGTAAAATGAAAGCAGATAAAGATTGTTTTGAACCGAAAATATAAAAGTGTTTTCTTCGGACTAAGTACTGTAGACTAGTAAAATCTCCAACATTGTGCCAACCGCCTTGGCTGGACTTTTATAGCTGTAGTGGCAGTGAGCAAAACCCTAGGCGGGTGGATTGAAATGGTATGATTGGCAGTTTCCATGTTGAGCGAGATTCTGAATATCTGCAATTGGTTGGATGGATGATTGGCGATCTCCGATTGATTTGTTTATTTAGGGTAGGGCGCTGGCCTCCAAATCCTTCCTTTCATGGATGCTTGGCAGATATTGGGCGAATCCTCTCCACGCGGCTTTCCTTCTTGAGCTTTGGCGACGGACTGGAAATCTATGCATTGGTCAAACTGGTTGCATGCTTCATGGTTGGATTCCTCGTAGGCAAAGCAGCTGCAAAATCTTCTTTGTTGTTGGGTGCATTGCGTTAATACCATGAATGCGAATGATGAATCAGCAACTTAGCTTCAGGGTTCACATGAAATCCTCCTTTCAACCTCGTCTCTTGCTTCAATTCATCTCCTGCCCTGCATACTCCTTTGCATAGTTCTTGCAACCGACTGGATTCGCTCCAGTTCTGCTCATTCTGACCACCTTTCCTCTGTTTGCCTTGAATTGAGCTTCCTCCCTTCTAACAACAGTTTCCTTCCCCTGGACAGACTCTAATGACACAAAAAGACATGAAAAATAGGGCCAAACGGCCTAAAAGTCGAAGACGCATCAATGAGATCCCTTAACAGGATAAAGAAGACAATGCATAGAATCAATGGATAAAAATGATTCCCGCCTCTTCGTGATCAACGGTTTGGATTGGACACGGTTCGCCTATTTGGAACGTGGCACGAGACGTAGGTCCGACAGTGATGGGTACTCGCGTGTGATGCTTGTACGAGTTTCCATGTCAGCCCACTCGTTGTCTCAAAAGCTTAACCTATTTATTAGGACAAGCTTTGCATTGAATGCGACTGCGGGGCTCGACTCTATGTGATCATTATCGCCAGAGGATGTTTGAATTTATTTCAAAACACCTACCATAATTACTAAGGGACAAAACTGATATTTGAGTCTTCTCAGTTGGTCTGAAACCCAACTGAATCAGCATACACTCGACTGACTCAAGTTTGCCTGTTCCTGAAATCCAACTGAATCAGCATACACTCAACTAACTCAAGTTTGTCTGTTCACTTGAGGTTTGATCTTCACATCTTCCATCAAATTGCATCTCCGTTGACTGTCTTTATTCTCCCTTAAGTTGAGATTCCCCCTCAACATGTGATTTCCATCTTTTTCATGAAAAGAGACAAGCATGAATTTTCCTAACAATTCATACTGACCTTGTAGGATAATCTACTCTCAGTTCATCTTGTTCCTGTAGCCTACAGGATGAACTCTTGTTCCAAACTCAGTTGGATTCAGGTTTGGAAGAAACTGAGGCTTCCTTGAAGACTCGAACTGAGTGGTCAATTAGGATCAACTTTCCTGCATTATCTACGTAGACTGCTGATTGAAATTTCTTGGGTGCGTGTGCAATCCAGTTAAGTGGTGGACACCCCTGTCTTCTAGGATCTTGGTTTCGACTCAACTGAGATGCTCGATTTCTTTGTGGAGTAAACTATCTGTGAGATGACCCAAACTATCTTGCTCCTTAAGCATACTTGAACTGTAAATAACTAGAATCATTGAACTGATCATGGTAGTTTCCATGTCGTTGATATGTTTGCTGGTAGTGATGTGGCACTGGGAATGTCTGATGGTAGAAGTGAGGATTGTCCCAGTTTGGATGCCTTTGCTGATTATGTTGAGCTGAGTAGTTTAGCCTGCGTCTAGGCTGATTCTCCCTTCGCTGTGAAGGTCCACTTTGTCTGTTCCCCTTTGCTCTGTGACCTCGGGGTCTAGACTTCCTTGATAATCTTTCAGCATCTCTCGATGTACCAACTTCATGCTCCTTAGGTTCTTTAGTTAGAATCTTTTTTCTTTTATTCTTCACAGGAGTCTCGTCAGTCTGAAGGATGACTGGAGTCACTTCAACTGTGACTTCGACTGAGTTTAGTTGAACTTGAGGTGTCTCAGTCGGTGATTGAGTTTCCCCAACAAACTGTGTTGGTTGAGCTCCAGTGTCCATCACTGGGTTGTATCTAAGACCTTCAATGCATTAGGGAGGTCTTTGGTGGCTTAACATGCTCTCTAGAGCTACGCATGAGGTATGAGGGATACTATCTTGTACAAACTTCAGCTCCATTTGCAACTGAGAGATGTATTCCGCCTGAGTCCTGGTCATATTGATCAAGTTGATGACTTACTATTGGTTGACTGAGAAACTTTTTGATAGAGTCTTCGATTTTCCTCCACAAGCTTCTCTATATCTTGATCCTTCGTGATCAGCTCGTTGCTCATGTTGTCAAACTCAGCTTGAAGTTCTTTGCATTGTGCAACTTGAGCAGTGCACAATCTACTCAATTCTTTGACCTCATCCCAAGGCGGGTGGTCATCATCGTCTAATTTTCCTGTACATTGATTAACAGAATAAACAATATGAAAGAGATGAAAGAAGAGTTTACCTCATCAGTTGACTCTTCTAACAATGCCATGAAGCATTGGTCTTTTCCTGCTGAGCTTGATGGCAGTCAGTTTCTTCTCCTTCTGACTCTGTGAATACGTCGGTGTCGTCGACGTCATCCTCAATGATCATGGCCTTTCTCTTCTCCTTGGCCTTTCCTCGGAGGGCATCTTTCTCCTTCTTGGAGAGATTAGGACAATCGACTTTGAAGTGTTCTGGCTTCTCGCTTTCAAAGCATCTATCACTTAATTCCTTGAGGAGGGTTCAGTTGAGCTCCACCTGCTCCTGTTGATCCTCCTTTATTTCTCGATCTTGGAGTTCATCTCCTGGAGTTGTTTGGTCATTTTGTCGACCTTCTTTTGAAGTTTGGACATGCTCAGTTGATCCCTAGCTGAGGAGTCAGTGGACCGTGAGGGTCTTGCAAAGTTGGATTTTCCAGAGTCAGCTCGAAGCGCCACTGGCTTGGTAGCTGAGCTGTACTCAGTCTGTTCTGGTTTCTGAAGTTTGGTTTGCTTCAGTCGGAGGATGTCATACTCATTCACCTTGAGCATGGAGAACAACTTCTCAGTTGTCATCGAACTGAGATCACTCCGATTTTAATGGACGACTCTGTAAACCGCCCAGTCTTTACCTAATCCGGAGAGAACTTTCAAGTTTATCTCACGGTGAGAGTATTTTCCCTTCCTAATACTCTCAATATCCATTAGGACCTCTATGAATCTGAGCTCCATCTTGTCGATGGACCCTCGGTTAGCTGAGAGAAGTTCTCATATTTCTGACAAGCTTAGGTGAATTTATTATCCTTTATCTCGTCAGAGCCTTCACAGAGTGCAGCTAAGGCTTCCCACTTATCTTGTGTTGTGGAGCAATTGTTAATCTTCGGCAGGTAGGCTTTGCCGACAGTGGAAGAGATGGCACTCTTTGCTATGGCATCTAGCTGTGCGATGTCTCTTTCTTCCTTGGTGTACGCCTCTAGGCCTTTTGGTTCTTCCTTCATCATCATCTCTCCTTCTACTGGAGTGGTGGAAGGGACAAGTACTGACTGAGTCACGAGGACGGGACCATTTTCAATAGTCTCTCACATCCTGTGATGCCTGACAGTCAGTGCTATCTTTAGGCGAAACTTCGACGTGGGATAGTCATCCACGGAGAACTCTGCTAAGCTTCCAAGCAATGTCGGGTTCATGTACCTGCACACCAACACAGACAAATAAGAAAATATGCAGCAGAATGTACTAAGGTTTTTAGAAAATATCTGTTCAGTTGACCACTGCAAAAAAATCTATTCGCTTACATCTTGTGAACCAGAGTCAGCAGTCTTTTGAACCACCGCTATGATACCACTTGATGGTCCTGATAATGAGTATCTGGTGTATGGGGGTGGGGGAAATACACTAATAGCAATTTTACTTTTAAAATCTTTTCACTGAGTTAACTGCTCAGGTCAGTTCGCTCAACAATTAGGAAAGTCAGTTGGAGCTGCTTACACAATTGGGTGCATAGTTGACTTCTTTGACTGAGGGCCAACTGTTTATTCCAACTAAGGTTTCAAAGAGTTTAGCATTTGCGGAAGTTGGTGAAAATTAAAACTCGTTATAAAAACTGAAACCTTAATGAAAATGGGGAAGGTCAAGTTCCGAAAATTTAGTGTAGTTTGTGTAAGTTCAGTTTGTAAGCTGGGTCAGTTGGTTAGGTAACTGAATGTAAATATAGAAAGTAAAAGACACAGTATTTTAACATGGTTAAGAGATTGACCTCCTACGTCCACGACTTCCTTTTCGGGGAAGTAATCCACTAGATAAGCTTAAGCGTGCTTATCAAACATTCCACTTGGGTTGCGGGTACCAAGCATCCTAACCAGTTCGATTACGGGTTCGAACAAGACCTTACAACACTTTTGAGAGCAAGTGTACAACCTGAGCTTAAATTACGGGTTCTAAGGGATCTAGTCTTAGATTGCGGGTTCTAAGGGACCTAGTCTTTGATTATGGGTTCAATGAGACCTGGTGACTTTGATTGCGGGTTTAAAGGGACCTGGTGACTTTGGCGGGTTCAAAGTCGGACCCAAGGTTTAGGGGTTAGGAGTTTTTCCAACTAAGAATCCTTCTACACAGAGAGATGTGGAGGCTTCGTCCTAAGACTTAGAGACTCGATCTTTTGAGAGAGAGTCTCCTTGGACACAAAAATTAAACAAGAACCTATATTCTAGACTCCATTAAAGTAGGGGCTTTTTGAGAGGTGATGCGTCTTCGACTTTTGGGCCAATTGGCCCTATTTTTCCTATCTTTTTGTGTCTTTAGTATCTGTATAGGGAAGAAAGCTGTTGTTCGTGGGAAGGAAGCTCTGTCAAATGCAAACAGAGGAAACATGGTCAGAATGAGAAATATTGGAGTATTTTCAATCAGTTGCAGGAATATGACTACACCAATGAGTTTAGAGGGAACGTAGCTAAAGCATGAGGCGAAGTTGAAAGGAGGATTCCTTGTGAACCCTGAAGCTAAGTTGTTGTTCATCATTCGCAGTATTAACGCAATACACCCAACAACAAAGAAGATCTTGCAGCTGCTGCGTCTACGAACAGAACCTTGGTGCAAGACTAACCAGATCATGCAACTGTATGACCATTACCGAAGTTAGCAGTCAGCCACCGAAGCTAGAGAAGGAAAGACGCGTGGAAAATATTTACACAAAATCCTGCAGAGCGTCCGTGTGAAGAAGGATCTGGAAGCCAGTTAATCACCCTCAATAAATCAATTGGAGATTGTCAATCATCAATCTGCTCAATTACGGATAAATCAAGATCAAGCGAAACATGGAAAGAATCAATCATGCCGATTCAGTATACCAGCAGAGGGTTTCAACTGCCTTTATCTCAGCTATAAAAGTCTAGCAAGTATGGGTGGCACAATGTTGGTTATCCCTACCATTCGATAGTCTTAATTCAAAAAACACTTTTACTTTCAGTACTTTTACAGTTTTCGCACAAACAAGTTACCAGTTTTAATTTCATTCCGTTGTGAAGAACAATCCAAGGCGGGTTGCCTTAGGTATAATCTTAATTCAAGTATTTCGTATATTATGTTATTGATGTGTTTATTTACTTTCATTAATATGCAATTCAATATGTGTGAGTAGTCCTCTTTGGTGAGATTTGGGTGGGGGAAATGATTACTTGTTGATATGTGAAATATTCATGAGGCATTTGTGCCTACGGTGGGATCCAGTGGTTCCAGAGAGATATGAGTAGAATTCTTGGTCGGTCCCAATCTAACGGGTGATCTCCATTCGGTTAGGGCCGTACCATGCCAAGCAAAGGCCAGAGCATGACAGACAGCAATGTTCAGTATGCCTACGACCGAGTGGTTGAGCAGCACCTTCAACGGTGCTGTAGATCTGGATGGCGAGGAATGGGCAAGGGGATACTACATCCTTTCTCGGTCTTGGGCTTCTCTAACAATCACCCACCAACTGTGACGAGGCATCAAGCCATGGTTATTGACCAAGGGACTCATCTTGCGCATCGTAGATATATCGATGACCGGTTGGACGTGTTACGGGAAATGTATATCTTGCGAGTTATGTCTACTCTGTAGGTGCGGAGCTGGGAAGCTTGGAAGAGAAGGTTGGTGAGGGTCATACTTGGAGGGATCGGGTACGACTACTATCTAAGGAGGAGTGAAGCACGGCCTTGTGACTGGGGTGAAGTGTGACCTTCAAACCAAGTGACTACAAAGGATTCAACCATCCTAAGTGTGGAGTATAAACTCTTGAAACGCCCCAATGTCTTTGGGCCACTCCTTGAGTTTATACAAAATATGGACGGATCTTCAGTATAGCCATGACCGAATAAACATATCAACAATGATTATGACCTACCCTAAATCTTACCCCTTTTATATTTGATTGTTTCCAAGTTATTTTGTGCAGATAAACAGGATTGGACTGTGACAACCAAACTTGTGCACCTGAAGAGTAAAGTGGTTCTTCACTCTCCGTGGGATCGACCCTAGCTTACCGCTAAGACTAGGTAGTCCGGTTGTGGGCATAGGAGCGTGTACTATCTGTCTGGGGCATACACAGGTATTTTGATCGTACCATATGACAGGTGTGTGTCAAAATTAGCGTTGTTTCCATGGAGTGACACGCAGCAATTTTACTCTTCTCATTCCATTTTCCGCTACTAGTGTATGTACGGAACTCGTCGAGCACGAAGAGCATTGATTTTTGATCCAAATATTGACCAAACTGAACGACGACTACGCGCACTTGCACGGATAGCGAGACGCGACACTATGGTAGATCCATAGCAAGTGCAGACCCTCAAACAGTTGGCATACCCAACTAACCTGAATCTCAGGCTGAATGAGATCACTTTACCAACAAACCCTTTCGACCCTGAGCGGTTTGACCTTAAACCAGCACTGATACAGGCCTCACCGAAGTTTAATGGGTACGCTGGGGACGACCCCCACACTCATCTCTAGGATTTTGAAATGACAGTGATGCACCAATGGAACGAAAACCAACAAGAGTACGTGAAGTTGGTACTCTTTCCATTCTCGTTGGTGGATCGTGCAAGGAGATGGTTATATAATCTACCCCAAGGAAGTGTTACTTCTTGGGCAGAAATGCAACAATGCTTCTTAGAAGAATTATTTCTAGCAACACGAGTTAAGAGAATGAGATGGGAAATCAGAAACATCAAATAAGATGGGCTGGAATCCTTCTATGAGTATTGGACTCGATTTAAGCAGCTTCTGAGCAACTACCCGCACCATCAGATCACGCCTAAGGATCATGTTGAGAGCTTTTTAAAGGCATGCGGAGGAATGAATGAGGGTTGGTGTTAGCTGCATGCAATGTATCATTGATGGCCAAAACTCCCCAAGAAATCTTCAAAATATTGGGAACGATGGCTGAGGAGTCAAGAGATGATGGACATGAAAGGAGTAGGGAGTTGCCAGCTAAGGAAGAAGACAAAGATAAACTAACAACTCTGAGTCAAGAAATGAAGGAGATCAAAGCACTGCTGAGTGGTTTGACCATATAGAAGAAGGTACGACAGTGTGGCCTCTGCGATGCAACAGGGCATCAATCTGAGAATTGCCCTAATTTTGGTGAGGACATAATTGATGTAAATACTATGGAGGGAAACGAAGGATTTCATAGAAAGCATGATCCCTTCTCTAACACTTACAATCAAGATGGTCAACCCCAACAACATAACACGGGCATACCGAGATCTTCTCAACAGTATGCCCAACACCAACAACAGCCACAGTATCAGGGAGGACCACCACAATAACAAAATTACTAACCACAGCAGCAACATGTGTATCAGCCGCCACATCAAAGGCGAGCACCATGGGAAGAGGCCATTGAGAATATGGCCAAGGAAAGTGAGAAATTTCGAAATGAAGTTCGAGCTGGTATGAATCAGACCAATGTTCAAATTGGTCATTTGGCAAAGGCATTGGCCAAAGTGGAAGAAAATACTGGAAAGCTTCCTCCTCAGGGAATTAATCACAAGGAACAAGAACATGTGATAATAACAGAAGTGGATGATGAGCAAGCTGAGAAAATTTTGGCAGAAGCAGAAGTTAATAGAAAAAGAGATGAGGGAACCAGTCATAGGCCTACTGGAGAGCAGATTGGTAATGATCAAACGGAACCACCTTATCCGGGCAGACTGCAACAGAAAGCCAAAGAAAAAGAAGCCAGCGAGATGATGAAAATGTTTCAGAAAGTGGAACTTAGCATACCATTACTGGACACAATCAAACAAATTCCTAAATATGCTATGTTTCTAAAAGATCTCTGTTCAAGGAAGGTGAAAGTGGAAGAAGATGCTCGATATGTGATGGGGGAAAGTGTGTCAGCAGTAATTCAGCAGAAATTGCCCCTAAAGCGTAAAGATCCCGGAATGTTCACCATTCCTTGCAACATAGCAGGAAGAAATATGGATAAAGCCATGATGGATCTAGGGGCTTCAATAAATGTGATGCCTTTAGCAGTTTTCAACAGGCTTAAGTTAGGAGAATTAAGGAACACCAGAGTGGTCATACAACTGGCAGATCGGTCTAATGCATATCTGGAAGGAGTGATAGAGGATGTGCTAATCAAAGTGGGTGAGTTAATCTTTCCGGCCGACTTCTATGTGTTGGATATGGGGTCAGAAGTGAAAGAGAATTCCATCTTATTGGGCAGACCATTCATGATGACTGCCGGAACAAAATTGGATATGAAGACGAGCATACTGTCTTGTGAATTCAATGGAATTGTGGAAAAATTCAATATATATGAAGCTATGAAGAGGAAACCAGAGATGGAGTCTGTAGAGATGATCGACATATTTGAACCTCTGGTATAAGAACAAAGCTTGAAATTCAGTGCTAGTGATTCCATATACAAAGTGATACAAGCTAGCCTTACCGATCGAGATGCTATTCAAACAGAAGATGTTGAGGTAAGGGAGGCTATTATGGAGCTGTATTCACTCAAGGAAAGCACTTTGGAGGCAGAGTTAGAGGTGGATAAAAAGATCAGAGAAATTATTTTGGAAGTGTACTCAGTTGGAGGATCAACAGAGGGCAAACCGAAATTATTTTCTCAGTATGAGCAGCACGAAAAGTTACTTCCTTCAATTGTGAAAGCACCAATCTTGGAATTAAAGAAGCTACCCAAACATCTACAATACGCCTATTTAGGACCTGAGGAGACTCTTCCAGTAATCATCAGTGCAGATCTGACAATTGTGCAAGAGGAAAGATTGGTCAGGGTCTTACGGGAGAATAGGGAAGCAATCGGTTGGACCTTGGCAGACATTAAGGGAATCAGTCCAACTGAATGCATGCACCATATATACCTGGAGAAAGGAGCTCAACCAGTGCGAGATTCACAGAGAAAGATGAACCCTGTAATGAAAGAAGTAGTACTCAAGGAGATTCTAAAACTTTTGGAGTTAGGAATAATTTTTCCTATCTCTGACAGCCAGTGGGTCAGCCCAGTCCATGTTGTACCGAAGAAATCTGGGATACAGGTGGTAGAAAATGATAAGGGAGAGCTAGTTCCCACAAGATTGCAAACTGGATGGAGAGTCTGCATAGATTACAGGAAATTGAACATGGTCACACAGAAGGGAGAGCTAGTTCCCGCTACCTTTTATCGATCAGATGCTCGAACGACTAGCTGGTAATGCATATTACTGCTTCTTAGATGGGTACTCGAGATACATGCAAATTTTTGTGGCGCAAGAAGACTAAGAGAAAACAACTTTCACATGCGTGTATGGGACATTTGCTTATCGAAGAATGCCCTTTGGTCTGCGCAATGCGCCTGGAACTTTTCAAAGGTCCATGATGAGTATTTTCTCGGACGTATTGGAGAATTGCATTGAAATGTTTATGGATGATTTCACGGTATATGGAGACTCATTTGACACATGCCTGATCACTTAGAGCTGGTATTGAAAAGATGCGTGGAGGAAAGCCTGGTGCTTAGTTATGAGAAATGTCATTTTATGGTAAAGGAAGGTATAGTGCTGGGACATGTTATCTCGGAAAGGAGGATCGAAGTGGACAAGGCAAAAATCAATTCCATTGCCAAATTGCCTTATCCAACTACGGTCAAGCACATACGGGTATTCCTTGGTCATGCAGGGTTTCACCGACATTTCATCAAGGACTTCGCAAAAATTGCTCTGCCCATGACTCGACTGTTGCAACAAGATGTTCAGTTTGACTTCGACGATGACTGTAAAGAAACATTCCTTAATCTAAGGGACAAATTGGTGTCAGCCCCTATTATTCAGCCCCCAGATTGGGAGATACCTTTCGAAATTATGTGTGACGCCAGTAATCATGCGGTTGGAGCTGTACTGGGATAGAAGAAAGGAAAGGAAAGCTATGTCATTTACTACGCCTCAAAAACCCTCAATCCAGCTCAGTGTAGTTATACCACAACTGAGAAAGAATTGTTAGCAGTGGTGTTCGCCATAGAGAAATTCAGATCATATCTTTTGGGCACCAAGGCAATTATATATACCGACCATGCAGCCTTGAAGTATTTAATGGCAAAGAAGGAATCTAAACCACGACTCATTCGATGGATACTACTGCTACAAGAGTTTGACATTGAAATAAGGGATAAGAAAGGAGCTGCCAATCTTGTGGAAGATCATTTGAGCAGGCTACAAATAAGCAAGGATGATGGAGAACCCATAGAGGATACTTTTCCTGATGAAAACCTGTATGCCGTATATGGTCAAATAGAGATGGAGACTCTATATGCCTTGACCGATAAGGGCCATGGTTTGCAGATATAGCAAATTATCTGTTTACAAAAGAAGTGCCATCAGGGAAGACTAAATTTGAAAAGCAGAAATTGGTCACACAAGCACGTTCTTACTTTTGGGAAGCATCGCATTTATGGAAGATAGAAACAGATCAGGTCACACGGAGATGTGTTCCTGAGGATGAACATACCCAAATCTTGGAAATGTGCCACGGCACTGCATGCAGTGGACACTTTGGTGGATGAAGAACGGCACAAAGGATTTTGGATAGCGGATTTTATTGGCCTTCAATATTTTCCGATGCAAGGAAATGGGTACAGGGCTGTCCGAAGTGCCAAATGGTTGGGGGCATTACCGCAAGGGATGAGATGCCTCAAATGCCCATTATGCCTGTGGAAATTTTTGACGTATGGGGAATAGGCTTTATGGGACCATTCCCTAAGTCTAGATATTATGAGTACATATTGGTAGCAGTCGATTATGTATCTGAGTGGATCGAAGCTAAGGTCACAACAAGTAATGATGCTCATACAGTGGCAGAATTTTTGAAGGACCAAGTGTTTAACAGATTTGGAGTTCCAAAGATTATCATCAGCGACCAGGGATCTTATTTCTGTAATGCTACTATCAAGGCACTCACTAAGAAGATGGGGGTGAAACACAAAGTAACAACTGCATACCACGCCCAAGCCAATGGACAGGCTGAAATCTCGAACATAGAGATCAAGGGCATACTGGAGAAAGTGGTCCAACCCAACCGGAAGGACTGGAGTAATTATTTGGGGGATGCATTATGGGCATACCGAACTGCCTTCAAAACCCCAATAGGGATGTCACCCTTTAGGCTTGTGTTTGGAAAAAGGTGTCACTTATATAACGCCCCAATTTTACATTATATAGAGAAACGTTATCTTTCTACAACACGAAAATAATAAAGACTTTTACAGCGGAAGACTATATAAATGAAACTTAAATAAAACTCATTTTGACTCTTTGACCATCACCAATCGCTCCGCCGCACATTGCCCAAGCCCTCTCCTAAAAAGATTAAATGTTTTGGGGTGAATACTTTAGACTCAGTGGGGTGTATTTATCCAAATTATATAATTCGCAACAAAAATAAACATGGAGACACTCGCATATAAAATAACATCGTAGCCCAAAGGCCATAACCTCGTAACCTCGAATAGCCTGTAGGCTTAACATCGAATAACCTCGTATAGCCCGTAGGCTTAACCTCGTGAACCTCGAATATATATATATCTCCATATTTACATTAAGAAATCACAAGACACCTAATAAATATTCTAACTTCCATATACACATATTCCTTAGCCATTAGAAATCAGGGAATTCAACATCTTAATACATACCCATGCACAACAATAACTATCTCTAATATATACAAATTAGTACACAAAATTAACACCCAAAGTCTCTGACAATTTCAACTACACAATAAATAGCTCCCAAAATTTATTATTGAATAAAATATATTCGCACTACAAATCAGAAGGCAACAAAAAGAAATACTTATCAACCTCTTTGTTACAAGAATACTACTCTATGTACGAAATTTCTTTATAGTGTATTCTATCACATTAATTAATTCATACATATAAATAAAGCTGACAATCTTTATTATAATAAAAGCTAGTAAAAAAGAAACATTTTGACACACCGAGACACATGCAAAGAAAATTACACTGACTGATATACTTAATTGAGTCCTAGTATGTGATGTAGACTCTCAGATACCACATACAGTCAAACCATGCCCTTTCCAAATTATTTTATTTATCTTTCAATAACAGAAAACCTAATTGGAAGAAAGAAAATACATAAAAATGTATGAACGGCGACTTACAGATAAATAGGAGAAAATGAAAGGAATGAGGGAAGATATCTCTCTATTCTAAATCTTCGAATGATTTTCAATGCGTGAAGGAAAGAAAAGACATAAGTCCTCCAATTTATACTAGTAATTAGGGTTAATCAAAAGAAGATAACTATAAAGTTTTAATAGCTTTTCTTCCAAGAAAGAGTTTAAAATTGAAAGCAATTAAAGAATATAATAATTCTCATATACCAAAATATCAATAAAACCAAACCCAACAATTCTCGCACACTACTAAATAATCATATGCAACTTAACATTTTTTTTCCCATATACAAACAAAAGGATCTAATAAATAAATAATATATATACACTTAATTCTTAAACCAGAAAATTCCAATCTAACTTAATTTTAGATACTCTTATCATGCGAAAAATGTCATTCCAACAAATAAATGGCACATCATGCTCGTACTCATGCTCATGCTCATGTTCATGCTCGGTAAGTAATTCTAAGCACGATTTATAGGACTTAAATAAATAATTGTATAAATAAAAATGGAAATCATAACTTGAACCTTTTAATAACAAATAAATTTTCGGGGTGTTACAACTTACCTGTGGAAGTGGAGCACAAAGTATATTGGGCCATCAAGAAAATCAATTTTAGTATGATGTTGGCCGGAGAAGAAAGAAAATTGCAGATGAGTGAGTTAGAGGAATTGCGGTTGGAGTCATACAACAATTGCAGATGAGTGAGTTAGAGGAATTGCGGTTGGGGAAGGCCATACATCGTGAAGGAAATATTTCCAAATGGAAGCGTCGAGGTATACGACTTAAATGGAAGTGATACATTTGTGGTGAATGGTCACCGTTTGAAGCCCTACTTTGACTACTTTGAGATGAAGAAGAGCAAGGAGAAGTGCTCTCTCTTAGACCCTGTCTATCAGTAAAATCAGATTTGGGAACGTCGAGCTCAAGATAATAAACAAGAGCGCTGACTGGGAGGCAACCCAGGAGTGGTCGTCGATATGACCACAACCGCTATTTCATTCATTGCTTAGGAGTTTTATTTTATTAAGTGATTTTGGGCTGAAGCAGAGCTTGGGGAAAATGGGCCAAAGTTAATGGAGGCCCAAGGTAAATGTTGAACCCACTTTGCGATGCAAAGTGTGTAGGTGGGGGCCCATGGTATTGTTTCATCGGGGATAGGTCTAACCGAGGAGTGACGTGGAAGCGCGTCTGACATAGTCTGCCTGGAAAGTGACTGCACCGCTTCGAGTTTCGCACAACCGTCATCTCCATCTTCTCATCGGTTAAACACTCCCCTATTAAACCACCACATCCTCCATAATTGCTACACATTACAACCACTCTCTCCACTTTGCTGCAACCGCCATTCGCAAACATCCCATTTAAGCAGTCAGTTTCTGTTTTTTCTCCACACACCCAATCACTCACAATTCAGAAACCCTAATTTTCCAACCTTCGCATTCACCATGGCCAGAGTCAAATTACCTGCAAATAGAAAAAGTGCCAAGAGTAGCGCTGCCTCCGGCAGCACTCAGACCACCACGGGAAAGAAAAGCACTGCTGCTGCAAAACCTGCACCGACAGTAGGAAATAGGAAGACGCGCAGCGCTGCCTCAGAAAGAACTCCTATGCAAAGCACAGAGAAAATTACACCTTGTCTGGTTGTTGAAGAGGAAAAACAGGAGCAAGTTCCTTCGCCGGAAAAGCAAACCACCAGTGAAGGGGAGGTGGAAGAAATTCAAGGTCATGGTCAGGCTGAGGAAGAGGCGGATATCCAGCCGCCCAGGAAGAAAGATAAGACGAAGCCCGCGGCTAAGGACACCACCGTCACAGCGAAGAAGAAGACCTCTGCAGCTGTTGAAAAGAAAATAGCCACTGAATTGCAGCCCCCACCAAAAAAAGCCAACTCCCGAACCCATCCTTTCTCGTTCCAACTCTCAGTCAAAGGAGGACCGACGACGAGGAAGAACAAGCTATGGAGGAAGAAGGGGAAGAGGGAAATTCCCCTGTGCAGTCCCAAGGCGAACCAACCCCACAAAGCAAGGAGAAGGGGGTAGGGGTCAAGAGGAAGCTGGATGTCTCAAAACCCCCTTTGCCGCTAAAATTCAAACAAAGCAAGGGGGGAGTAAGACCAACACCACAAGCACGGTGAGGAAGGCTACTGCTACGGAGAAAGGAAAAGCAAAAGAAGGAGAATTGGAGAAAGAAGAAGAGAAATGGATAGAGGAAGAAGAAAAAGAGGAAATGGAGACTATGGACAACTCTAACTCTGGAGAAATACCCACCCCGGTGAAGTCTACACCAAGCATCGCCACCAAGAAGGCTGGAATTAAGAAGAAGAGTTTGGTGCGATCTGCTTCATCTGGCATGACCATACCGAGAGACAGTCAACGGTATGCCATCCTTCAGAACAGGGAAATTATCCCTTGGTATTTCCTGCTCATGGAGAGTTTGGAAGGTTTTGGAATCAAAGAGAAAGTGGAGGGGTATTTCGAAGGAATAGGCTGGGGGAATGTATTGGGATGGAATAACCCAGCCTACAAGAAGCTATCAGAGGAGTTCATGGGGACGGTCGAGTTCAAACCCCGTGGCAACTACACCATCGAGACCCCGGGTACCCTGCGCTTTCAACTGCGGGGTAAGATGTTCCCTCTCTCTATCAATGAGTTGAACATCCAACTCGGAGTACTTGAGCCACGGGAGGTGTATGGGGATCAGTACAAGGAGGCAGAGACAGTGGCCTCTTCTGAATGGAAGTCTCGGATTGACTACTACTGGTCCACCATCTCTACCAAGGACAAGCATGTGAAGAACAACAGCAAATCAAATGAGTTTCAAGATCCAGCTCTGCAAATATGCCACAACATTTACGGCCGGCTGGAGGTCTCAAATGTGGTAACTCAGCAAGAGCTATTCCTGCTATGGTGCATGGCGGAGAAGAAAAGGGTGAACTTTGGGTTTATAGCAGCCTTGCAATTTTAGTTTGGAGTTGATGAACCCATATTTGTGTCCATCTTTTCTTGTGTTTTTCTTGTTCTTTTTAGTCTTTATTGAGTCAAAGTGTGTCTAGGAGGACACAAAGTCGAGAGAAGGTGTGCAGGGAAGAACATGTGGGATCTTGGGCAAAATCGGTGAAAATCTGTTGTTGAGATGTTGAGATGGCGATACAATGCAAATGAGCATAGGGCTGGAAGCTTGTAGCTGGGCAACATCGTTATATTCAATCTACAATTAGGAAGTACCTCTCCATATCCTTGAAGCGAACAGACAGAGTACCCGGAGGAGCCAGGATCTTGGTCAACATAGAAAGTGATACAGGATGCAGACATCGAAGTCACGATGTAAGTCGGAGCAGCTGCAGATTTCTTTTTCTCCAAGAAAAAGGATAAGGATGGAAGCTTTTCTTTCCTTATCCTAATTGAACGTGATTTATGAGATATCTACCATGAGAAGGAAATAAATCTCCAGCAATCCATACAAGGGAAGAGGCGGATAAGGATGGAAAGAGTCCTTAACCAACAAGGATTCTAACCTAACCCTAATTCCATCGCCTATATATATGGCCGACTTCATATTGTAACGTGGGAGCTTCAGTGCGAGTTTTAGTTCGAGTTTAGAGAGTTCTTTTAGCTTAGTTCTGCATTTTTACTTTTATATTTCGTTTCCAGTTTTTTTCTGCATTAGTTTCTTAGTTGACGACTTGAAGTCAAGACCTCGATTGCTGACTCACCCTTTTGGGCAGCAACCCGTTTCCAGTTCAATTTCGGTTATGATTTCTTTTATATGCTTTGTGATTTCGTTTAATATTATGTCTAGCTAAATTTATTGTTTGGGTTGGATGAAGATGATATAATCGTAAATTACTTGTTCTACTCTCGTGAGGTCGAATTGTGTGAGTTCGTTATTTGATTTTATTCCCGAAACACTTAGGATTAATTCTAGACTTAATTGATATTGATATATGCTTGATCACCATCTAGATATTGAGATTAAGTCATTAACAGGAATTGGGATTTAACTCGAGAGTGTCTATCGTGCCCAAGAAGGTAAGGAGTGTTGGAGAGCAGTCGGTATTGACCTACCTCTTGGCTATCTTGGGTCTGTTTATTCTTAATGTCTCTTAGGCAGCATCATTACTGAAGTGTCTTCGTGACTTTGTTGATCAAGAGAAGAGATCTTTTCTTCTGGTCAAGATCTGTAAAATTGGATAGACATAGGCTAAGTGTGTTTATATCGTGACTTCGTGACCTTTAGGGTATAAACTAATCTTTATTTTAAACCAAGTAATGAGATCAAGTAATTGAATATCTTTGCACCAATAATGAGTAATGAGTAATTAAGATCATTGATTCGAAATCCAAACCAAACTTCTTTTGTTATTTGATATTTTTACTTGTTGAGTTATAGGATACATTGCAGTGAAAACCCCTTTTGTTGAGTTCGATTTGAAGAACAAATCTACGCCGAGTCCCTTGGGATCGACCCCACTTGCCATTAACTACTACCTTGTTGGGCAAGAGGTGTTTATAAATTTATTTGTGCAAAGAGTGTAACGACAATGCTTCGTCAAATTGGCGCCGTTGCCGGGGACTTGGTTTTAAGCTAGTTTGCTCTTCTAGCTTGAGTTTAGTACGGTTTATGCCCAAGCCACATCTACGGAGTGACGGAGATCCACAAGATCCAGGAACTTGCCCGGAGGTGATAGCGAGGAGAAATCAAGCAGAACAACGTAAAAAGAAGAAAGATCTGGAGGAAGGCGTCAACGAACCTTTAGAGTCGCCATGTGATACCCCGAGCTTTTATACCTTTTGAGGGCGTTATAACTAACCGAGTAAGTTAAAAGGTGTGAAATTGCGGAATAAAAATTTTCTTTTCTAAATGAAGCGAAATGAGTAAAACGTCTAGAATGCTTTGTGCGTTTTGTGTGAATTTATCTGTTTAATTTCTCGAAATGATGATGTGATGTATTTGTTGAGTTTGTTTATATAAAAATGAGTATGAGATTAAATTCCAGAAAAACTCCGAGGAATTTGTTTAATTGAAGAAGAATAATATTGATCGCCGAGAAAATTCTATTCGCCGATGAATTTAGAATAGAGTAGAATTAAGATCTTTGAACTTAGAATTTCTTCTAAGACCATTGAGATAAGGTGAGAGCTTATCCGAGATAAATTTGAGAAGAGTAACGAGGCATTAATCTTTAAAGGATTAATAACGGATTAATAAGCCGACTAATTTCTTTTAAGATTTAAAGGACTAAAATGATCGGTACCGTTAATCTTTTAATTGAAATGTGAAATAGGATTAAGATGCTTTAGTGTCGGAAATGGGACGAAGAGGGATTAGACCCGTTTATAGCATAAATGAAATAATACGAATCGTTTTATCCGGAAAACCTTTACGACCGGGTAATTAATACCCGTAACGACACGACGAGGACAAGTGTCACTCTCCATCTCTCTCTCTCTCTCTCACGCCACCTCATCACCTCTCTCCCATCTCTCTCCAATTTCCAATGTTAATTGTGATGATTATGTCTTCTCCACAATCTTACCAAAAGATTACATGCAAAGCACATCACATCAACTATCCATCACACTTAGAACATATCAACTTCCAATGCTAATTGTCATCATACTTTATTCCTTATGATGGAATTCAAATTCATGCATCCTATTCAGAAGAGAGAAAAGTTCATTCACTCTCACCATCTCTCTCTCACTTTCAAACTCTCTCTCAAGCAAAGAAGAAAAACAAAACACTCTCCCTCCCTATCCTCTCTCACTCTCACGGCATTCACACACACACACACATACATTTTGGTTTTCTTCCATGCAACCTTGAATTCAAGCTTATCATCCATAGAAATGAAGTGAAGAACATCATCCTCCATTTATTACATCCTTATCTTCAAGAAAAAGGTAATAATCCTTCAAGTTCTTGAATTGAAATTCAAATAATCATCCCCATTTTTCTTCATTTTTGGCTCTTAAAGCCTAAAGAGATGGATGATTAATCATTTTGTTATTCTTTTCTTTGAGGATTCAAGAAGAGTTCTTCCTTTCATTCAAGCTCAAGTTTTGAAGCTCAATCCCCTTTCATTCGATCCCAAGAAGCCAAGAGAAGAAATCCATTTTTAATTTTCAAAGTATGGTTATTCATTTGATTAATTGTATATATGTATATCTCTAAGTCCTAAAAGAAAGAAAACATGTATGCATGGTATTTATTTATGTTTAGGCAAACTTAGGTTGTTAATGTGAGAATCGAGTGAGAAGAAATCGTTAGGAGAATCGAACACTAGGATTTAATCGGTGAATTAAGAGAAGAAAAAGAAATTAAATCCCTAAAAATATGATGAAAGCCGAAATTAATAGAGAAAAATAGGAAAATATGAATTCTTTGAGTTATTGTTATTTTGATGCTTGATTTGTGATTTTTAGCATGTTGAGAATGGAAATTATATGCATGAAAAATTGAGAAATAAATTGCCCTAATTTATGAGAAAATACCGTGAGTTTAAGAAGAAAAGGAAGGAATTATTTTGTTGATTTTGTTGATGATTTGAGTGATGTTTTGATCATGAAATGATTATTTGAGATGTTGATAAAATCATACATGTTGTTAAGTTTAAGAAAATTGAATTGCATGTTGAGTTTTTGAAGAAAATAATTTATGATAATATAAAAGATTGAAAGTTTTGATGTTATTATGTGTGTATAAATATTAATTAAAATCATAGATGAAAAGAGATATTTTTTTTATAACAAAAAGAATGAAGTTTAGAAGCTTTGAAAATATTAAGAATTGAAAAATGCATAAAAAGACATGTCTAATAAATTTTCTTATAATAAAACTTAAAGACTTAAATTTTTAATAAACTAAAACAAAAAGATATTTTGGAATTTAACTAATAAGATAAACTAGTTTATAAAAATGTTTATCGAATAATAAAGAAAATTGCTAAGTAAGAAAGTGGTTTTAAGTTAAAAACAAAGAAGAAAGATTTATTATTTAAGTAAACAAGAATTGAAAACAATCGAGTCAAAATTAAGTAAGAAAATGCTAGACGAGATAAGTTAAATACTCGTACAGTTAATCAAGAAAATAATAGTAGCATAAGATGTCGAGTAATAGTTTTGAAAGAAATTAATTAATTAAGTAAGTTATTTTCAAACCATGCAAATTAAAAATAAATCGAGAAAAATTGTCGGGTTAATAATTAGAAAAATAATAATTGAGTTAAGAAGTGAAAATCGAGTTAGAAATGGAAAGGAAATTCCAATTTCATAAGAGTTAATAATAAATTAAGAGAAATTTTATTAAATGAATAAAGAGTTTATAAAATGCTTCATAAGATAACGAATTTGGAAAAATCGTGTTATAAGCCGAGAAAAGATAATTGATATCATTTGAGTTTTTACAAAAGAAATGCATAATCAAACTAAGTTCTATTGTACAAGTGAATGTGTCTTGAAATATGTTTGATTTATTTGGATTTATTATGTGATTAAACAAATGTTTAAGTGCATAATATTAATTGTGACGTAAAGAGTTATTAAACTATTTGAATGCAAAATAGTTGAGCTATTGATTGTTAAATCGAGAATTGATTAAAGTCTTGGAAAGAAAACTCGAGTAATGGAATGTAGATAGACGACGTTTCATAATTAAAGCGAGAAGTATAAGACGTTGGTTATTAATATTAGCCAATCATCGAGTAGATTTAATAGTTTAAAGACGAAAACGTGAGATCCTTTAGAAAAGTTAAAGCGAAGAGAGAAACGACTCAAGTTGAAGTCCTTCAGTTGAGTCCAGCGCCTTTTTGTCTGTCTTTGTGTATCTTAATTTCTTTATCGATGTCGAATTGTGAAAGATCTAGCCGGACGGATCATTAAGCAAGGACAAATAGCCCTTAAAACCGCCTAGCTAGAATCTTCAGAAGTGAGGTGGGCTTTTCTGAACCAAAACTGCCGATGAATATATATATATATATATATGCTAATGAGTATTGTTATGATTGATTTTAAATGCGATTGACTTGCCGTTTTTATTGAAGTTTGGTATGTGTCATCATCTGTTTATGTGAAGATGTTATTATCCTGTGAAAGGCAGGAAACCCATGTGTGGTATGTTGAATGATTGAGGTGACTGTGAGCCTTGCTTCGGTTAGACCGGTCACAGTGTTCGAGAACGAGACCTACTTCTCGGCACAGTAAGATTGAATGTGACAGATGATGCATACTATTATATGATATGTTTGACTGCGCAGTCTGTTTAAAAGAAAATGTTTTTAACATGCACAAGTAAAACTGTTTTAAATTGTTTAAGTACTTGTGATGTTCGGCAAGGCAAGTTCAATTGTTATAGCTTTAAAAAGCATCTTTATCCAAATATTTTGGCATGTGTTCACTGAGTACGAAGTACTCAGCCCTGCGTGTGTTTCTAAAGGTGCAGGTTGACTGGATGGCGATGGCATGGATACTTGGTGGTGTGGTGTGGTTCTTTTGGTTGAGTCGAGTTGAATATTAGACTGGCGTTTGTACGTCTTCATACGTGCAAATGTTGGGTTTTGATAGAAGTTTCAGTTGCAACTCTTTTGAATTGATGTCTGTTGATACTTATACTCTGATACTTATGTTTTTGATTCCGAGCGTTGTACTCGATGATTTTGAATGCTTGTTGAATTCTTAACTTCTTGACTTGTGCTTCCGAGCAATGGGCTCGTTGACTTCAAACATTTTGTTGAATCTGGTTCTCTTGACTTGGTATATTTTCGCACTCTCATTTTGTCGAAATCTTACTCCATGTCAGCATGAATTTCTTATCATATTCTTATGTATTTGTGATTTTGAAATGCTCGGTTATTATTTCATTATGTCTTTGAAAGCCTTATCCGATTGTATTGCTTTTCATCAATGTTTCCCCGAGCATGTTCCCTATGTTTGAGTTGATTGTTAGTTGATTAGATTGTGTTGTTGTTCGTAAGTCGCACCTCGAGAGTCGGGGCGTAACAGGTTGGTATCAGAGCAAGGCTTTAATTGCTCTGAAGTTTGTTATTCTTTGATAAGTGGAGTCTAGATTTAATTCCTAGACTTATTTGAGTCAGTAAACCACACCAAGCTATCCTCCATCTCATCCGGCAACCAGGTATGTCTTATTTTCTGAAAAGTTTTTCAAGTTAAAGTGGTGTTTGAGTTATTAAAGTGTTGAGAATTTCTTTTAAGTTATTTATGAGTTATGATGTTCAGAGATGAAGTTGTTAAATTATTTAATAACTAGATTGCTTTAGAATGCCCTTCCCAATGCGTGTTTGTGTGGAAAAATCGGAAAGGATGAAACGTGTGCGCGATTGGTTACGTGATTTGGAATTGCCCGAATCCATGATCGAAAATCTCTCTTTGGAACACAGAAATGAGTATGTAGTGGAATTTGTAGTATGCTCGATTAATTGTTAAGTGTGCTTATGCGTTTAAAAATTCGTATAGGATGGACGACAACGATTGGATGCAAGAGTACTTGCACGTGAGAAAGATGAGCACCGAGTCGTTAGCGGAATTTTTAGCACGTTATCATTCAATATGGGAAAAAGTCCAGTATATGGATGTAGGACCGTTGAAAGGCATGACGCATCTAATCCAAGCTCTACTGCAGGAATGGAAGGAATGGGCAGCTTGTCTTGTCCCTCGATTTTTAGGCTACCGCTACTTCGATCGAACCCTATACGGCGACGTAAATGAGTTTATCTCTACAATTTCAGCTCGTTTCATGTCTTATGGCGCTCCTCCGCCAGAACCATATGATGACGATACTCCAAGTCTGCTAAATGAAATTGTTCGTGCTCCTCCATCAATTCCTCAAAATGATTCTGTCATCATCCAAATCAATTCGCCGCCACGAAGTGTGCTTGAACCTCAAAATTCCCACTCAGATCATCTAATTGTAAGTGGTGTGCTTTAATTCATTCTTTTGACCCTTTTTGTTTTGTCTAACCTTGCCAACATTGCAGCCGAGTGGATGCAATGGAAATCCTCTATCAAATGAAGATCTGTTTGTTGCTTACATGTGTCGTCAGCAAGTAACTTTTTCAAGTCATCCTGAAGCAAAATCTTCTAGGCCAGCCCGTTCAGGCAACGACATCGAGAATGAAAGTAAGCCCAATGATGCAGCAACAGTAGGAAAAGGATATCTTCAAATTCTACCCAGCAATGTTTTTCCTACCCCTTTTGCTTGTGCATCTACCTCCCCAGCAAGGCAAGAAGATGAGCATAATCTTCAAATCGGCACCTCAGCTAATGCAGCTCCTTACCTTCGTCAAGAAGAGAATCCCAACACCCCGCCATGGGTTGAATCTGAGCTAGCTGCGATGAACTATACCTTGGAAGACTATGAGGAAGCCTTGAGAGAAGCGGAGCGTGAGTGTTTCGCTATTGAAGATGAAAACGTCGATGAGGATGATGAGCAGTTTGTAGGTCAGATGCTAGAGGAAGAAGAAGAAGAGGAAGAGGACCTCGAAGAGGACGAAGATCCCATAGAGCACTATGGAGTAGATTCCGATGCGGAGCAGTACGATGACAATGGGCCAAGTGAAAGCGATTCTTGCGTGTAGGAGTGTTTTAAGAAAGTTGTTGAATTTAAATTCTATCGTGTGTGTTGGAGAGACAAACTCTTTTATATTTTTCAGTGTTGATGTAATTTGTGGTTAAAACTTGCATAATTTGAGTAGGAAGAAGGGAAATTTTTCAAAGTAAATCCCTAATTGTTATAAGTCCTTAAGAAGGCCGCCGCCGGACGATTTGAAATTGAGCCATTTGGCTAATGAATTGAAATTTGAGTTTCCTGAGTTATCAATCTGAATTGAGTATATGAATATGGAAGTGATGATATTTTATTCTATTATTGTGATGGATTCTTTGAACAATGATTGACTGTCTGAGTATATGTGATGATGATATGAATGTTTTATGACTATTGAAAATTGAATGAGATGCATGTATATATGAAAAGTTGAAGTAATGAAATTCTTTGAAGAAAGTTCTTGATTTGCCTTTTAATTGTTTAAGTACCGATCGAGAATCGTATCCCTCCCGAAAGAGAAATGTTTTCAGAATCGAGAAAGGTTCCTAGTGAACTAAAGAACTAGAGTGGCTAAAGTTTCCTTGTTGTAAATTTTTAGAATGCCACCGAGACGCAGAAACGTCAGAATCCCTGAAGATAACCCGGAAGGACAGCGTGACCCTACTCCACACCCTCCGAATGAGAGACGAGTCGAAGAATTTTTTCTCCGACAAAATCCCCCAACCTTCGATGGTAAAGGCAGTCCAACTGATGCTGAGGACTGGATTCGTTCTCTTGAGCGAATTTTTTGTTTTCTTCGTTGTTCGGATCGTAAACATCTGGAATGCATGACGTACCAGTGGAAAGGAACAACCGACTATTGGTGGGAAGCGAATCAAAGAGTGTATTCTCCCGAAGAGCGTGAAGAGTTAACGTGGGAGCAGTTTAAGGAAGCCTTGTATGAAAAGTATGTGCCGAGGAGTTATCGCAAGCAGAAATCCAATGAATTTACGAATCTGAAGCAAGGAAAGAAATCTATGGCTGAGTATGATCGAGAATTCTGTGAATTAGCACGATTTGCGCCCGATATGTCGACACTGATGAGAAGATGTGCGAATTGTTTCGAGCAGGACTGAGGCAAGACATCCGAGTAGTTCTTGCTAGTCAAAGTGGTTTGACTTACGCTGAAGCTTTGAACCGAGCCCTAGATATGGAGTTGGCAATGCAACCAGAGAAAGGATCGCATCCTCCAGCGAATCCTCAGTTTCAAAGCCAGACAACCACGATTGTGTCTACTCAATAATCTCAGTTGGGCCAGTATGGAAAGAGGAAGGGAAAATGGAATGGTGGAAACTACCCGAATAAGAAGCCGTGGCAAGGAAAAAGCCAACAACAACCCCAGAAGGGAAAAGCTCCGCAGATCAATCGAAGTAACCTACCTATAGGACCCTTAGGATTCCCTCCCTGTGCGAAATGTGGTAAAATGCATCAAGGCGTCTGCAAGAGCGGGAGTAATGTTTGCTACACTTGTGGTCAACCTAGTCATTTCTCGAACCAGTGTCTAAGTAAGCAGCAAGGGTTTAGAGGCAGAAGGCCGAATCAGTTCCAGCCGTCGCAGATGAAAGCCATCGAGGTAGCCCCTTTGCAAAAGTTTGTCCCGCGCCAACGTAAGCCGCCGCAGCTAAAGCAGCAATCTCTTCAGCAAGAACCTCCGTATTTCCAAAGAACGTACGCGATTGAGCAGAAACCGTTGGAGAAAGTGAAAGGAAATTTGGCAGGTATGGGAAAGCTTAATAGCATACATGTTATTGTTTTGTTCGATACGGGAGCTTCGCATTCGTTTATATCTAGCATTTGCGTAGAGAACCTAGAATTGAAAGTAGAAGAATCAAACTAGGTGCTTAGTGTCGCAACCTCTTTAGGAAAGTCTCCATTAGTTTCGCGTGTTTGCTCGAATTTAGAATTTGAGGTCGGAAATCGTAAGTTGATCGCGAAATCCCTGAACGTAATTTAGATGTGTGATGTCAATATAATCCTAGGAATGGATTGGTTAACCGAGAACTTTGCGACGATTCGATGCGATTTGAGGCAAATATCGTTTAAAACCCCTGGAAAAGAGTCAACCATAGATTTCGGAGTGGAAAAGAGAATGAAGAAGAGCGTGCCAATAATTTCAGCCATGAAAGCACAGAGATTGATGAGGAAGAAAGATACACAAGTGTATCTAGTCTATCTGAATAAAGACGAGAATCAAGAGTTAAGCATCGATGATGTTCCAGTCGTGAAAGAATTCAAAGATGTGTTTCCAGAAGTGTTACCAGGCTTACCCCCCTGATTGTCAATTGGAGTTTACAATCGATTTAGAACCCGGATTAGCCCCGATATCCAAGGCCCCGTATAGAATGGCTTCAAAGGAACTTCAAGAGTTGAAGATCCAACTGCAAGAATTGTTGGACTTAGGCTACATTCGACCAAGTGTATCGCCTTGGGGTGCTCCAATATTGTTCGTAAAGAAGAAGGACGGTAGTTTGAGGATGTGCATAGACTACCGAGAGTTAAACAAGATTACGCTGAAGAACAAATATCCTCTGCCAAGGATAGATGATTTGTTTGATCAGCTAAAAGGAGCCGGTGTTTTCTCCAAAATTGATTTAAGGTCTGGATACCATCAACTGAAGATCAAGCAGGAAGACATTCCAAAGACTGCTTTCAGAATGAGGTATGGACATTACGAATTCATAGTAATGCCATTTGGATTAACAAATGCTCCAGCAGTATTTATGGATATGATGAATAGAGTTTTTCACGAATATCTGGATAAGTTCGTGATTGTCTTTATAGACGATATTTTGGTATATTCAAGAGATGAAGTAGAGCACGAGAAGCATTTAAGGATTATGATGGAAACACTTAGAGCGGAAAAGTTGTATGCTAAGTTTAGTAAGTGTGAATTTTGGTTGAAGGAAGTAAATTTCTTAGGACATGTTGTTTCATCCGAAGGAATCAAAGTGGACATGGAGAAGGTGAAAGTGGTGCAAGAATGGAAATCCCCGACGTCAGTGCATGAAATCCGTAGTTTCCTCGGTTTGGCAGGATACTGCCGGAGATTCATAGAAGGATTCTCCAAGATCGCGAAGCCGATGACGAGCCTGTTGAAGAAAGAAACAAAGTTCGAGTGGATGGAAGAATGTGAAAGAAGTTTCCAAGAACTCAAGACGAGATTGACTACAGCTTTAGTATTAGCCCTACCCGAGCCTGACAAAGACTACATCATTTACACCGATGCATCTGCTCAAGGACTAGGATGTGTCCTAATGCAAGATAGGAAAGTGATTGCGTATGCTTTAAGGCAACTCAAACCTCATGAAGAGAAGTATCCAACTCACGACATGGAGTTAGCAGCTGTCGTTCACGCTTTGAAGATATGGCGACATTATCTTTATGGAGCCAAGTGTGAAATATTTTCAAATCACAAAAGTCTGAAGTACTTCTTCGAGCAGAAGGAGTTGAATATGAGACAAAGAAGATGGCTCGAATTGGTAAAAGATTACGATTGCAAGATATCTTTCCATCCCGGTAAAGGAAATGTAGTAGCTGATGCGCTAAGTCGAAGGAGAAAGAAGAAAAATTCAGAAGGGACCGAATTAGGATTTCTTCTAACCAATGAAATTGAATTGATAGAAGAATTTGGGAAGATGAGAATTGAAGTGCTTGTACCCCTAGCGTCAGTAGATCAAGTGATTGCTACCTTGGTAGTAATGCCTGACTTAAGAACCCGCATCATAGAAGGCCAAAGAAGAGACGAAGAATTGGAGAAGCTACGAATGAAGGTGAGAAGAGAAGAAGTTAAAGATTTCTCAGAATCGAGCGATAATGCCTTGTTGTACCAAGGAAGAATTTGTGTGCCTAACGACGACAAGTTGAGAAATGAGATAATGAGTGAAGCTCATGAAACCCTGTATACAGCTCACCCTGGCAGCACGAAGATGTACCAAGACTTGAGGAGACAGTTTTGGTGGAATGGAATGAAGATGGATGTAGCATTGTTTGTTGAGAAATGCTTAGTTTGCCAGCAAGTGAAGTCCTTACATCAAAGACCGTATGGACCTCTGCAACCGTTACCAATCCCAGAGTGGAAATGGGATGAAATCACAATGGACTTTGTGACGAGATTACCGAAATCAAGGAGAGGAAATACAATAGTTTGGGTGATAGTGGATAGGTTGACTAAGTCTGCTCATTTCATACCTATTCCACACACCTATGGATCAGCCAAGTTAGCTGAGATCTACATCAAGGAAATTGTGAAGTTGCATGGAGTGCCGAAGACGATTACTTCAGATAGAGACTCGAAGTTCACAGCCCGTTTTTGGGAAAGCTTCCACAAAGATTTGGGAACTCAGTTGCAGTTCAGCACTGCTTATCATCCCCAAACCGATGGTCAATCTGAGCGAACGATTCAAATTCTCGAAGATATGTTGAGAGCTATTCTGCTAGATAAAGGAGTTGAATGGGAGAAAGTCTTACCTCTTGTTGAATTCGCATACAACAATAGCTATCAGAATACGATAGGAATGGCCCCTTACGAAGCTCTATATGGAAGAAAGTGTAGATCGCCGCTTTATTGGAATGAAGTGGGTGAAAGAAAAGTGATAGGGCCAGAAGCGATTGAAGAAATGATAGAATCTGTGCGTCAAATCCGTGAGAAGATTAAAGAAGCTCAAAGTCGACAGAAGTCGTATGCTGATAATCGAAGATCCAAGTTAGAATTTGAAGCAGGAGATAAAGTATTTCTAAAGGTGTCCCCTCCGAGAGGAGTCTATCGCTTTGGAGTTAAAGGAAAGCTTAAACCTCGTTTTATAGGTTCGTACGAGATCCTTGAGAGGGTTGGATCCGTATCTTATCATTTAGCGTTACCGCCTAGTTTTGGAAGTTCGCATAACATTTTTCACGTATCGCAATTGAGAAAGTACGTCTTCGATCCAAAGTACGTGATAAGCCAAGAAGATGTCGAGATGAAACCCAATCTAAGCTACGAAGAAAAACTCGAGGAGATTCTAGACCATAAAGTCCAGCAGCTTAGAACGAAATCGATTCCCTTAGTGAAAGTCAAGTGGTGTCATCATGATCTCGAAGAAGCTACTTGGGAACTCGAAAAAAAGATGAAAGCAAAATACCCCGAGTTATTTTCTCAAGGTCAATTTTTTTTAGAGGGTGAGGATGTGATACCCCGAGCTTTTATACCTTTTAAGGGCGTTATAACTAACCGAGTAAGTTAACAGGTGTGAAATTGCGGAATAAAAATTTTCTTTTCTAAATGAAGCGAAATGAGTAAAACGTCTAGAATGCTTTTGTAATGCCCCGTAAAAAATAAAAATAAAAAAATCCTTACGTTCTAAGAAGTTTAAAGATAATTAAATAAATGGCTTTGCACGCCTAAGTTTATAATTTCTTAAGCTAACGGTCGAATCCGTTATTAAAAATAATTACAGAAGTCGGTTAGACGACTACCTATATTAGGGGTTAGCACATACGAAAAGTTTTAGTTCGTAAGCTTAGAACAAAAAAGAAACCGTTTAATTTTACGTTTACAAAATCGCAAATGCGAACACGCCGAGAAAGTTTGTGTTTACGTTTTTCCGGACGAAACTCGAACTCGTCATCCCGAGTTTTTGTCAAAATAAATTTTATAAATTTATTTTCTAATTAAGTTCATATGTTAGAATTTTTAAGTCAAATCGAATCGCGACGATTTTTGTACCGAACGACGTTTTCGTCGTTCGTTTTCCCGTAACGTCGGATCACGCCGGAAAAACCCGTAAAACCTTCAAAATTTCTGCATGCAGCCGTGCCACCTCACCTTATTTAGGTGTAAGATTGCATGTTAACCATGTTTAATTAGTTGACACCTAAACCTACCTTTATGCATGGTCAACTTTTCATCATTTCAACTCTAAGACCAAAACCATTTTTCCATCTCTCTCTCCACTCTCTCTCTCGGCCACACACTCTCTCTCTCCCTCAAACTTCATCTTCTCCATCATCCATACTCCATTGAAGAACCTTCAAAGCTTGGAGAAAGAACACAAGTCCTCAATCATCCATCAAACACCATACTTCTTTCTTTATTTTTCAAGGTATGATGATGATCTTTAATCCTATCCAATTCTTTTTCTTTTTCCCTTCTTTCCTTCATTTTCGAATTCTTTAAGGTATGGGATAGATGAATTGATCTTGAAATAATGTAATTAGATATGTTAGATAGGATAATCATGGATTAAAAATGAAGAAAAACAAGAACCTTATCTTTTGTGTGAATGCAGAAATTTTTTTGAAAATAGTAGGATTTTTGTTTTTCTTCTTTTGATCATAGATTCATGTTTAATAGATGCTTAATTAGTGTTTGGAATGAAAAGGGATTGAAAGCCCTATGTTATTATGAAATTTAGTTAGGGTTTGAAGTATGAAATTAAGGGTTTTTGCATGTTAATTGTTTTTGGAAATTGCAAGTAAATAATTGGTGATATAAGAGCATGTTTAGTATATAAATGTTATTAATTCAAGAAGAAAATCATCCCATAAACATATGTTCAAAACCAGAAATTTATAAGTAGTTAGGGGTTTTCCACATGGTTGTTTAAAGTGATGATTTGTTAGTTGATTATATTGCAAATCATATTAGTTGATAATAGAAGTTAATTGGAGTTTTTCTAAAAATATTTAATGGAATGTAAGAGACTAAAATCACCTTATAAACTGAATTATAAAGATGTTAAGACATGTTAGCATGCATGAAAATGATTCCTATTAGATGTAAATTAACGTCGTAAAATTTGAACGAAAACCGACGACTTTTGGAAATCGTGTAAGAGACGAATATCTAGTTGTAACTAATAATCGGGAAGTCGGATGAAAATTCTAACTTGATATTATTGTTTAAAATGAAATTTGGAACATCTTTCTAGTTGACATCTTAAGCATCCGAGTTGATATAATATGGGTTATAACGATAATCGGGAACTAGAACACGTTTGGAATTTCTTTGTTGGTATAGTACTTGATAGTTGAAATTCGACGTTAGAACGTCGTGTCTTTGAGCAAGTTGAGAAGAAGGTTGTCACGTACAGAGGTACGTGATGATTGCCTTGAGAGTTAAGTTTCTAAAAAAGTTGAATACGAGAATTTAAAACGAACCTAAAACGTTATACGGCGAACTTATCAATAAACTAGGGTTTCATGGCAGTTTTGCGACCCCTGCCGGAAACTGTAATAACTTCTAGCTCGTTTATCGGATTTGTGATCCGTAAATTGGAGCAGAAACTAGACTTCCTAAGCTTTCTAGTGGTACAGGGCTCACCCCCTGTTTCCAAGTCCTCTGTTCTGGACAGCCTCCAGAGTTACTGGACTGTGCAGTAAAAATTTCAGTTTCTTGTTTTCTAAGTTGTTTAGTTCACAACTTAGTTTCTTTTGATCATTTAAGCCGTTTTATCTAACGGATACCTTCTATCTGACCCTAGAGTCAAGGACCAGACCTTTAATGATGAAAACCAGTCGAGATCGTATCTTATATCATATCTTTTCTTTAAAAAAAAGTAATAAACGAGAAATATTCATAAGTCGTGAAATGATCTAAAATGAAAATCGCCTAAGTTGGTTCTTTCCAACTTAGTTTCTTATAATCCTTAAAGTCGTTTTAAGATATCGACAACCTTCTCTACTGACCCAAGAGTCGAGTATGAGATCTTTCCAGTTCTAAACAAGATTGGTACGAGTCTCGTTTCCCGTTTAAGTAAAACGAATCTAGTAAGCGTGCAAATGCCAAAAGAATATAATGACTAGAACTTTCTTCGATTCTCTTTCTTCGAGTATCTTCTACGAACCGTTTTTAAGTATATTTTATTTTACGATGAAGGAGGAAGCCAACTGTAGAGAAAGGACAGAAGATCTCAAGTTGGAAGCGTTTGTTTTAAGTTCTGTAAAATAAGGTGGGCTTTCTATATAAAAACAAAACGAGCAATGCTCGAAAAATCTTTCCTTATTGCTTTGATATCTGTGTTTTCAAAGTGATAATATGGCATGAACTGTTTTATGTTTTTATGTGAGTTCTCTTGTACCTATCTGAGTCAACATACGTGTTTTCCAGATTTAGAGTTAGTCTATTTTTTTAGATTAACTAACGATCAGCTCTGAGTTAGCTGCTAAGTGCTTTCCAGAGTTAGTGCACTTTGTAACCTGTGGTGTATGTGATATCCTGTTGAGGGGTACCAGCCACGGTGAATTAGTAGTGGTCAAGATTGAACGTAACATTAGTCAGAAAATGCTCGCGCGAGCGATTTATGAGAAAAAGTCAGAAAATGTTTAGTAGACGCGGATTCTTTCAATAAAACCCCGTGTGCTACGCTTATGATATGCCATTTTATCTATATTTATAAGTATGTTTTCGGCATCGTGCCCACTAAGTACCTTTGTACTTAGCCCTGCATTGCTTTCTAAATGTGCAGGTTGAAGCGACGGTGAGCGGCGACGGTTGTTGTTGAGTTTAAGGATAAGATGCTTAGTAGAACTCTTCCGGTGTCAATCTCTGTATTTCTTTTTGAGATGTTTTTTTTTGAACAACTCAGTAGTTTATGTCCGTACATTTGAACTTAGTTTCGTCTTTTGTACTTTTGTCGAGTAATCCTTAGGGATTAACTCTTCCTCAGTTATGTTAAAGTCTTATTCGTAGTTTATCGGTGTTTATCATGCATGTTTAGTCAGTTAGCCCCCTTCTTTCCCGCTTCTTTAATCCAACCCCAGTCGCACCCTGGCTTCTGCCGTCCCTCGGGATTTGGGGCTGTGACAGAGTGGTATCAGAGCAGTGTTCGTTTTCTGCTCTGCTTCTGAGTCAATCTTCTAGTATGAGTTAGTGTGAGTCATTCTTTCTTAGTATGAGTCAATCCTTCTAGTAATATCACAAGAGTGATATATATATATATACAAGTCTTCCTTCGAGTAATAATATAGAGTATTCATTTGTACTCTATATCGAGTCTCCTTTCAAGTCGTAAGACACGGTATTTGTGTATACTCTGGATTAGAGTCATCTTTCAAGTATAAGATAAGAGTTAAATTATAAAGCTAAGATTGAGAACATAGAAGTCAACTCGACCGCCCGCTACGTCGACTCAACAAGGAAAAAGGAAAGAATTTTGATAATATGATTTCTTTTAACAAGAAACTCTATGAACAAGTATGCAAATGAGATTAAGAATGAGAATGAGTTGTGTTCCGAAATTAAGAATTTTATGGAAGTAAAATTTTTATACTTTATGAGATTGAGTGATAGTACAAGTACTATCCTATGTAATTATGTGATAGCACTAGTGCTATGTTATGTGAAATTATTTGTGAAATAATTTCTTTTGTTTGAAAATATTTTTGATGCACAAGAATTTAGAAGGATTTTAAGGAATTTTTCCCGGTTCAATGAGAACGTAGACTTGAAACCTAAGAACTTTCCGATTCTTCGAAAACTTAGACGTTTTTAAGAAACGTTATTTCAAATGATTTCGAAAGGAGATCCCTAACGCGAGAAGGACTTCCTCTAATGAATGTCACGTGCGCTTAGTGACATGAATAAAGACTCGGCAAAGTCGATCTTTATTTTACAACCCGATAAGAATTTCCTTCGAGGGAAATGAAATAAATAATGTTAAAATAAAGTAAATATGTACGAAAGGAACGAAAGAAACATATAGACGTGTGAGAAAAACGTGACTCTAAATTATTCGAGAAAAGGTTGAAACAAGAAGGATAAATTGAAATAAACGGAAGAGCCGAATGTTACCTTAGTTGTAAGGGCATGAACAAAGTCCCTTGGAGATGGCTTTGTTCTACTTATTAGGAGCCGTCCAAGTATTCGAATAGCTTAAAATGGTATTTTCCTCTAGAAGATTAAGTATTCCGAGCTAAATTGGAGAATTTCCAAAGATTTCTTTTAAAAAGTAGTTGTGTGTGCAATTCGAGAAATTGCTGCTTGATTTAGAAAAGTAAAATCTGTATGAAGTAATCAATAGAGCGTGCTTTGTTGGAGAAACAAACTCTTTAAGAAAGTTGTAGAAGTAATCAATAGAGCGTGTAGGAGTGTTTTAAGAAAGTTGTTGAATTTAAATTCTATCGTGTGTGTTGGAGAAACAAACTCTTTTATATTTTTCAGTTGTGATGTAATTTGTGGTTAAAACTTGCATAATTTGAGTAGGAAGAAGGCAAATTTTTCAAAGTAAATCCCTAATTGTTATAAGTCCTTAAGAAGGCCGCCGCCGGGCAATTTGAAATTGAGCCATTTGGCTAATGAATTGAAATTTGAGTTTCCTGAGTTATCAATCTGAATTGAGTATATGAATATGGAAGTGATGATATTTTATTCTATTATTGTGATGGATTGTTTGAACAATGATTGACTGGATGGCGATGACATGGATACTTGGTGGTGTGGTGTGGTTCTTTTGGTTGAGTCGAGTTGAATATCAGACTGGCGTTTGTACGTCATCATACGTGCAAATGTTGGGTTTTGATGCAAGTTTCCGCTGCAACTCTTTTGAATTGATGTCTGTTGATACTTATACTCTGATACTTATGTTTTTGATTCCGAGCGTTGTACTCGATGATTTAGAATGCTTGTTCAATTCTTAACTTCTTGACTTGTGCTTCCGAGCGATGGGCTCGTTGACTTCAAACATTTTGTTGAATCTGGTTCTCTTGACTTGGTATATTTTCGCACTCTCATTTTGTCGAAATCTTACTCCCTGTCAGCATGAATTTCTTATCATATTCTTATGTATTTGTGATTTTGAAATGCTCGGTTATTATTTCATTATGTCTTTGAAAGTCTTATCCGATTGTATTGCTTTTCATCAATGTTTCCCCGAGCATGTTCCCTATGTTTGAGTTGATTGTTAGTTGATTAGATTGTGTTGTTGTTCGTAAGTTGCACCTCGAGAGTAGGGGCGTGACACGCCAAGCTTGACAGAAGATCAAGATATTGAGCAAGAAGACGATTCTTGCCCAACAGCGAGTACAGACAGTGAGAAGTCAACATCCAGCTCAGAAGCAGAGACATCAACAACCATGGCAGGACAACAAGAGAAAACCATCCGTCAGATTATGTTTCCTGACGACAAGGGAATCAGACCTTCAAGTATCCAGTTGCCCATCATCAATGGCAAATGGGAGCTCAAACATTTGCTGATACAGATACTGCCCAAGTTCAGCGATCATCTCGGAGAAGACCCTCAGACCCATCTTCAAGACTTTGAGATGGCGATCAGCACTGTGAGGAACAATTCCCCTCCTACTCGAGATGCTGCCCGAGATACATTTCCTGACTACGTAAGGTTACTCACGTTTCCATTTTCACTACTAGATGGAGTACGTGAGTGGCTTTACACCTTGCCAGAGGGAAGCATCGGCACCTGGAAAAAGATGCAGTAGGCTTTTCTTGACAAGTACATACCCGTTGCCCGGATACAAAGTGGGAGGAATGCCATTTCCTCGATAAAAATGGGTGAAAGTGAGTCGCAGTATGACTACTATGAAAGATTCAAGAAGTTGATAGCAAGATGTCCTCAACATTGAATTCAGGACATTGATTTGATTGAATACTTCTTAAAAGGATTGAGGGCATCTGAGAGAAAATGGATAATTGCAGCTTGTGGAGGAGCTATAATCGATCAATCACCAGCTGAAGTCTTCAAGAAAATAGCTGCAATGGCCGAACAATTACGAGATGAAGATAATATCCTGAGAGGGGGGTATGAAGGCAACAAGGACAGTTTAGAAAACTTGGTTAATACCATGAAAGCATTAAGGGCCAAGGTGGATGGTCAATTGGAGGCCTTGAATAAGAAGGTAGTTGGTGTGTCAGGCAACATCCCACGTCACCTCAGATTGTCCTAGTTGGTTTGTAGAAGAAGGAGAGGAGGTGAAGGCAACAGGTCAGAACCAACAAGGCGGTGGGCAACAAAGGTTCCTGTATGGCAATAACAACAACTATGGCAACAACTTCGGCTATGGGCAGAACCAGCACGAGAACCTGAGGTATGGCAACAACCACTATCAAATACCTCCTGCCCACCAACAACCGCAGCAGCCGGTTCAATAGCAACGACAATACATTCCTCCACCTCAACAACCACCTCAACAACAACATAACTATGTTCCTCCACATCGAGAATCAGCTAAGACGGAATTCGTGAAGAAGACCATAGATCATTTTACCAACGAGAATCAAAGGTTGAGGAGGGATTTTGAGAACTTTCAACTAGAAGGTCGAGGTCAGTCGAATAATCTTCAAGCTCAAGTGACTCACATAAACCAAACCTTGTCAAGGCTTGTAGTTAACAAGAATGGAAGGCTTCCTGCCCAAGTGGAGATCAACAAAGAGCAAGTCAATGTTGTAACTTTGCGAAATGGGAAGGCGTGACCAGGGTTGTTGCCCAAGATCCAACCCAAGGAACCTGTTCGAGTAGAGGAAATCAAGATGAGTACAGGAGACATCAATGACATCTACATGGAGCTGAAGGCAAATCGCGAAGAAGGGATAAAGGCCAATAAGAATCCCGTCTTCGATAATGAGAAGGATGAAGCCTTGTTTGATTACGTGAAGATGGAGAGATCAAGGCTGGGATTCAACAAAGATGATGAGTTGTTGGACTCTTTGAAGGCTAAAAGAAAGGCATAGGCTTTGGCCAAGAGGACCGTTCCTCACACTGCTAAGGCAACAACCCCATACCCGAGACGTTTTGCCCGTGATCGTGATTAGAAGGAGTTGGAGGACATGAAGAATGTGTTCAAGAAAGTGGAAATCAACCTTCCATTATTGATGGCGTTACAATCCATGCCAAAGTGTGCAAAGTTTTTACGAGAGATGTGTTTGAAGAAGACCAAGTACCATGATAATGCCCGTTTCCATGTAGAGAATGTGTCAGTACTCATGAATCACCACATCCCAGTCAAGAAGCAGGATCCTGGCATGTTCACTATCCCCTGCACAATAGGTACCATGCCAATACCCAAGGCGATGATTGATCTCGGAGCCTCGATAAATGTAATGCCGAGGGACATGTTCGACGAGATGAGATTTGGACCTCTTTCTCCTACCCATGTTGCCATTCAATTGGCGGACTTGTCCACAGTCTACCCCGATTGAGTTTTGGAAGACGTATTGGTCAGGGTGGGGGATCTTCTGTTCCCAGCAGACTTCTATGTTCTTGACATGGGAAAGATGCAACCAAGAATCCAGTGATCTTGCTCGGGAGGCCGTTCTTGAGGACGGCATGCACCAAAATCGATTGTGATACTAGGAAGATGACGGTGCAAGTAGCTGGAGAAGTAGTAGAGTTCGATGCTTATAGCAAAATCAGGATGATGCCCTGTGCACATGGTGCCCAAGAAGTCGGGAATCCAACTTGTTGAGAACGAGAAAAATGAGATGGTGGCTATGAGATTGCAAACCGGATGACGAGTATGCATTGATTACCGAAAGCTTAAAGGCCAGAGGTTGAAGGCCTATTTTGGTCAAAAACAACATGTTGAGGAGGAACCACCTGGATTCCTTGTCGAGGAGGACCTCTGACTTCAAAAGAAGGGGGTGTCGTGCCCAAGACCTAAAACGGGGCGCTATCCAGGAGGCAACCTGGTTAGTATTTTCTATTTATTTTTATTTTGCTAGTTATTCTTTTTTATTTTCATAAAAATTATTGAAAAAAATAAAAAAAATTAGTTAGTTTTTGCTTAAAGTATTTTATTTTACAGTATTTTATTTTGAAGTATTTTTAATTCTAGATTAACCATAGGAAAGAATTTATGTTTGGAGTATATTTGGTGTTTTGAAGTGTGCAAGAAATGTTGAGCAAGATACAGGGTGTAGGTCAGGAACCACGATGGAGGCTAAGAAGGTTGTGCCACCCCCTGGATACATTGCTTATCAAGAGCAATGGAAAGAGCTTGGGAAATGAAGCAAGATTTGAATGACATTCAAAAGCGAGTGCACTACCATCCGCAGGGCCTTCATGCCCAGAATCATTGACAAGGGGCAAGAGAAAGGTTGCTACCTCTGTACTATAAGGGATCGAGGTCAGCAGCCTGAGCTAACTGAAGGGGCCTTCTTGCCCAGAATCATTGAGAAGGGGCAAGAGGAAGGCTGCTACCTTTGGACTATAGGACATCGAGGTCAGCGGCCTGGGCTAACTGAAGGAGAATGTTTTCGCACACTAGGAGTTCTTACTTGCTCAACGTGTTACAAGAAGAGGGCAAGACATGCTTGCATAAACTTTCTTTTGAAACCATTGGCAGTGGGCAGAACGTATTCCTGCCTTGCTTGAGTAACAAGGAGTTGCAAACCTTGAGATCTTAACCATACTGGAAGAAGTTGATGCAACACATAAGGAGACCTTCCAATTCACTCATTTTGCCCTCAATGTGTTCTTTTCCTACAACACATCCAGATGTTTTGCTATACCTTCCTCTTAAATTTGTTTCCTCCCTAGTTGTGTTTAAATTAGGTTGTTTTTAATTTTTGTCGTTCGTATTTTTATTTTTATTTTTTCTTGTTGGTCAGACTTCACCTACTTTGCTCAAAAGCAAAGTGTGTGGGTAGGATCTTGTTGCTCAACATCATACACAATTGATCTAATTGTTGTTGGGATGTTGGTCTGTTTTGTGTGATTTTAAATTTTGTTTTAGTTGTTGATCAGCATGTTGCCATGATAGGTCAGAGTAGATATGTTGATGTAAATGATGCCGTATGTAGATAGGTAGGACAGATTGAGATATTGGGCAAAGACTGTAAGGTTTTGAGCTGTTGAATGCTATATACATGTGCAACATTTATTTCTTTCTTGTGTGATAATGACCAATTGAGGCTTGTTGATCTAGAACTTGCCTGCATCTCTTATTGAAACTTCGTGCAACTTAGTCGAATTTCTTAGATGAATTAGGCGTTTTTGTTCGAATTAGCCATGGCCAAAATTTCCTACCTTGACATTTATCCTTTGCTAGACCCTTTGAGCTTGTTGATAATTCTTTCGATTCACTTATAGTAGCTTGAATTTATAAGCCTTCCCGGTCAAGAACTCAGGTCTAGAAGGAGAAGGGATGAAAGGAAAATGTTGGGTAGAGCTTGCTGGGCAATATCACCTATGTTAGAGGTGTTGGGTTAAGGACTTTAAAAAAAAAAAAGAAAAAAAGTAAAATGAAAGAAAAAAAGAAAATAGAAAAAAATGAAAAAAATGAAAAAAGAAGAAAATATATGTCCTGAAAAATAAGTGTGCTAGGGGCCGATGTGGAGTTAAGCGCAATTGGTTGCCCAAGAACTGAGTCTTCTTGACATAGCCAAATTCCAAAATTATCCCACCTTTTGCCTTGAGCCACGTTACAACCCAATAAAGACCTAAGGATAAGTAATGTTGATTTTGTTCAAAGAAGTGGAGATGTAGAGGGCAGGCAAGCCTATGGAAAAACATTGTTGATATTAGTCAAGAGCGTATACACTTAACCATATATACTTGAGAGTTGAGTGCTGGTGAGGATACCCTTATTGCCCAATAACTCTATCTTGACCTATTTGATGACAATATCTGTTTACATATTCTGAGTTGATTGACATGTTGATATGCTGATCTTTTGAGTTTGTGTTTTTGTATTGTATTTTTGTGTTTGAGTCTTGGGCAAAATCGCAACTGTACACTTGAGAGAAAGTGTAATTCAAGTGTGTGGGTGTGATGTAGATCTTTCTAATGATAAATGAAGGATGGACACGTTTACTCATAGAAAATGGTATCAATCCACCATTGCATATTGGTACTTATCGAGTATAGAATAAATCTGCTTCTCTTTGTTCTTACGAACAGAATTCTTCCATTATTACGAATATGATATAGAATTATAATCCTTGTTAGGAAATAATCTACTGAACAGGGGAAGTCTAGCCTAACTGTCCAGAACAGAACCTAAGCCTAGCCTCGCAATTCATTGTAGGTATCGAATCGAGGTTTCAACGACTGAGACAGGTCAGTGAGTAATGGAATAGCCCGTTGGGTACTACCGAACACAATGAGAAGAGAAGCGGCTCAGCCAGCAGCACAGTCCTAGGGCTTCCTCAGCTTCTTCCCTGCAGTTGAAATTAGGAGAAAGGGAGAAGTATAACTTCAAAAAACGAAGGTTCGAAATCAATACGTATCTCTCTTCATATCAATTAATTTTTATTTTTAAATTAAAGATTTAAAAATAAAAATTAAACCATGTGTCAGGAACCAGATTTGAACTGGTGACACGAGGATTTTCAGTCCTCTGCTCTACCAGCTGAGCTATCCCGACCATTTCCAATGTAGCATCCCACCCTAATTTTATTAGATGACTGGAGTCGATGTCAATTAAAGGGACACGGGGGGGATTATAAAGTTTTCTCCAAGTCCTTTATCGACTCAAAGTGTGTCTGGGAGGACACAAAGTCGAGAGAAGGTGTGCAGGGAAGAACAGGTGGGATTTTGGGCAAAACCGGTGAAAATCTGTTGTTGAGATACTGAGATGGTGATACAATGCAAATGGGCATAGGGTTTGTCACAGCCCCAAATCCTGAGGGACGGCAGAAGCCAGGGTGCGACTAGGATTGGATTAAAGAAGCGGGGAAGAAGGAGGCTAACTAACTAAATATATATGATAAACATCGATAAACTATGAACAAGACTTGATTATAGATAAGAAGGAGTTAATCCCTAAGGATTACTTGACATAAGTACAAAAGACGAAACTAAGTTCTAATGTACAGACATAGACTACTGAGTTGTTCCAAAAATACATCTCGAAAAGAAATACAAAGATTGACAGCGGAAGGGTTCTACTATGCATCTTATCCTTAAACTCAACATCAACCGTCGCCGCTCACCGTCGCTTCAACCTGCACATTTAGAAAGCAATGCAGGGCTAAGTACAAACGTACTTAGTGGGCACGATGCCGAAAACATACTCATAAATATAGATAAAATGACATTTCATAAGCGTAGCACACGGGGTTTTATTGAAAGAATCCGTGTCTACTAAACATTTTCTGATTTTTTTTCTCATAAATCGCTCGCGCGAGCATTTTCTGACTAATGTTACGTTCAATCTTGACCACTACTAATTCACTGTGGCTGGTACCCCTCAACAGGATATCACATACACCACAGGTTACAAAGTGCACTAACTCTGGAAAGCACTTAGCAGCTAACTCAGAGCCGATCGTTAGTTAATCTAAAATAGACTAACTCTAAATCTGGAAAACACGTATGTTGACTCAGATAGGTACAAGAGAACTCACATAAAAACATAAAACAGTTCATGCCATATTATCACTTTGAAAACACAGATATCAAAGCGATAAAGAAAGATTTTTTGAGCGTTGCTCGTTTTATTTTTATATAAAAGCCCACCTTGTAAATACAGAACTTATACGCAAAAGCTTCCAACTTCGGATCTTTTGTCCTTTCTTTACAGTTGGCTTCCTCCTTCATCGTAAAATAAAATATACTTAAAAACGGTTCGTAAAAGATACTCGAAGAAAGAGAATCGAAGAAAATTCTAGTTATTTTATTCTTTTGGCATTTGCACGCTTACTAGATTCGTTTTACTTAAACGGGAAACGAGACTCGTACTAATCTTGTTTAGAACTCGAAAGATTTCATACTCGACTCTCGGGTCAGAAGAGAAGGTTGTTGATGTCTTAAAACGACTTTAAAGATTATAAGAAACTAAGTTGAAAGAAACAACTTAGGCGATTTTCATTATAGCTCATTTTACGACTTATGAATATTTCTCGTTTATTACTTCTTTAAAGAAAGGATAAGATATACGATCTCGACTGGTTTTCATCATTAAAGGTCTTGTCCTTGACTCTCGGGTCAGAAAGAAGATGTTCGTTAGATAAAAACGGCTTAAACGATCAAAAGAAACTAAGTTGTGAACTAAACAACTTAGAAAACAAGAAACTGAAATTTTACTGCGCAGTCCAGTAACTCTGGAGGCTGTCCAGAACAGAGGACTTGGAAACAGGGGGTGAGCCTTGTACCACTAGAAAGCTCAGGAAGTCTAGTTTTTGCTCCAATTTACGGATCACAAATCCGATAAACGAGCTGGAAGTTATTACAGTTTCCGGCGAGGGTTGCAAAACTGCCGTGAAACCCTAGTTTATTGATAAGTTTGCCGTATAACGTTTTAGGCTCGTTTTAAATTCTCGTATTCAACTTTTTTAGAAGCTGAACTCTCAAGGCAGTCATCACGTACCTCCGTACGTGATAAACTCCTTCTCAACTTGCTCAAAGACACGACGTTCTAACGTCGGATTTCAACTATCAAGTACTATACCAACAAAGAAATTCCAAACGTTTTCTAGTTCCCGATTATCACTATAACCCATATTATATCAACTCGGATACTTATGATGTCAACTAGAAAGATGTTCCAAATTTCATTATAAACAAAAATATCAAGTTAGAATTTTCATCCGACTTCCCGATTATTAGTTACAACTAGATATTCGTCTCTTACGCGATTTCCAAAAGTTGTCGGTTTTCGTTCAAATTTTACGACGTTAATCTACGTCTAATAGGAATCGTTTTCATGCATGCTAACATGTCTTAACATCTTTATAACTCAGTTTATAAGGTGATTTTAGTCTCTTACATTCAATTAAACATTTTTAGAAAAACTCCAATTAACTTCTATTATCAACTAATATGATTTGCAATATAATCAACTAACAAATCATCATTTATATTGAACATGTATAAACTCCTAATTATCATATAAATTTTTATGATTTCATACATACTTTGAGGGGATGATTTTCTTCTCAAATTAACAATATTTATTTACTAAACATGCTCTTATATCACCAATTAATCACTTGCAATTCCAAAAACAACTCACATGCAAAAACCCCCAATTTCATACTTCAAACCCTAACTAAATTTCATAATAACATAGGGCTTTCAATCCCTTTTTATTCCAAACACTAATTAAGCATCTACTAAACATGAATCTATGATCAAAAGAAGAAAAACAAAAATCCTACAATTTTCCAAAAAAAATTCTGCATTGACACAAAAGATAAGGTTCTTGTTTTTCTTCATTTTTAATCCATGATTATCCTATCTAACATATCTAATTACATTATTCTAAGATCAAAACATCCATACCAAACCTTAAAGAATTCGAACATGAAGGAAAGAAGGGAAAAAGAAAAAGAATTGGATAGGATTAAAGAGGATGAAAATACCTTAAGATTTAATGAAAGAAAGTATGGAATTGAATGGATGGATGGTGATTTGTGTGAGTTCTTCAAGCTCTTGAGAGTGTTCTTCAATGGTGGATGGAGGAGATGAAGAAGATGAAGTTGAGGGAGAGAGAGGGGGTGTGGCCGAGAGTGAGAGTGGAGAGAGAGATGGAAATGGTTTTCGTCTTAGAGTTGAAATGATGAAAAAATTGAAATGGTGTAAAGTGTAGACAAGGTGTCATTAGCTTAATCAAGTCAACATGAAAGTTAACACCTAATTAAGGTGAGGTGGCAGCTGCCATGCAGAAATTTTAGAGGTTTTACGGGTTTTTCCGGCGCGATCCGACGTTACGGAAAAACGAACGACGAAAAACGTGCTCGGTACAAAAAAAATCATCGTGATTCGATTTGACCTTAAATTCTAACGTATGAAATCAATTAGAAAATAAATTTATAAAATTTATTTTGACAAAAACTCGGGACGACAAGTCCTAGTTTCGTCCGGAAAAACGTAAAAACAAACTTTCTCGGCGTGTTCGTATTTGCGATTTTGTAAACGTAAAATTAAACGGTTTTTCGTTCTAAGCTTATAAACTAAAACTTTTCGTATGCGTTAACCCCTAATACGGTAGTCGTCTAGCCGACTTCTGTAAAATATTTTTAATAACGGATACGACCGTTAGCTTTAGAATTAAGAAATTATAAACTTAGGCGATTATCTTTAAACTTCTTAGAACGTAAGGATTTTTACGGGGCATTACATCCTACCCCCCTTACGAAAAATTTCGTCCCGAAATTTGCTTACCTTCTGCAAAAAGATGAGGATATCGCTCCTTCATCTTCTCCTCGAGTTCCCACGTGGCTTCTTCTTGCCCGTGATGGTTCCATAGCACTTTAACTATTGGTATCGATTTGGTTCTTAATTCTTGAACTTTTCTATCCAAGATCGATATCGGCTTTTCTTCATAGCTTAGGTCAGATTCAAGAACTACGTCTTGTTGACTAATAACGTGCTTTGGATCGTAAACATATTTTCTTAATTGAGAAACGTGAAAAACGTTATGAACGCTTCCTAGACTTGGCGGTAAGGCCAATCTATACGCGACTGATCCTATTCTCTCGAGAATTTCATATGGTCCTATAAACCTGGGTCTTAACTTACCCTTAACTCCGAACCTAAGGATTCCTTTGGTTGGGGATATCTTAAGAAAAACTTTATCTCCTATTTCAAATTCAAGGTTGGTTCGACGATCGTCAGCATACGACTTTTGTCGGCTCTGGGCCTCTTTCATTCTATCTCGAATCTGTCGAACTATCTCAATCATTTCATTTATCGCATCTGGGCCTAAGTTCTTTCTCTCACCTACTTCGTCCCAATAAAGCGGTGATCTACACTTTCTCCCATACAAGGCCTCAAACGGTGCCATTCCTATCGTGGCCTGATAGCTGTTGTTGTAGGCGAATTCAACTAAGTGTAGAATTTCTTCCCAATTCGTGCCTCGGTCTAAAACCACTGTTCTTAACATATCGACCAAAATCTGAATCGTTCTCTCTGATTGCCCATCTGTCTGTGGGTGAAAAGCTGTACTAAAATTTAGCTATGTTCCCAACTCTTTTTGCATCGTAATCCAAAATCTTGAGGTAAACTTAGCATCTCTGTCTGATATTATGACCTTCGGTATTCCATGCAGACGTACAATTTCTCTGACATACAACTGAGCTAATCTCTCTGATCCATATGTAGTCTTAATCGGTAAGAAGTGAGCTGACTTCGTGAGTCTATCTATTATTACCCAAATTGCTGTGTTTCCCTTTTTCGACTTAGGCAAGCCTGTGACAAAGTCCATAGCTATGCCTTCCCATTTCCAATCTGGGACATCCAATGGTTGTAATAATCCATACGGTCGTCAGTGTAAAGCCTTAACTTGTTGACATGCTAGGCATCTTTCTATAAACGAGGCAACGTCTCGTTTCATTCCATTCCACCAAAAGTTTCTTCTCAAATCCTGGTACATTTTCGTACTTCCTGGATGTGCTGTGTAAGGCGTATCGTGAGCCTCACTTAAGATTTCATTCTTTAATTCGTTGTTGTTGTCGGGAATACAAATCCTGCCTTCATAAAGTATTGCATTGTCTGGAGCTTCCGAATATCCTTCTGGCTTATCTGTCCTTATCCTTACTCGTAACTTTTCCATTGACTCGTCTTTTCTCTGAGCATTGATGATCCTTTCTCTCAAATCTGATGTAGCTTCTAGTGCTGCTATTTGACTTGTTATCGTCGCTGGTGTGTCAAGCACTCTGATATCCATTTTCTCGAATTCTCGTACTAAGGTTTCTTCTTCTACAAAAAGATATCCTAACTTCGTTGGAGCCTTGCGACTCAATGCGTCTGCTACAACATTCGCCTTTCCTGGATGGTAGTTAATTCCACAGTCATAATCTTTGACTAATTCGAGCCATCGTCTTTGTCTCATGTTCAGTTCTTTTTGCTCAAAAAAGTACTTCAGACTCTTGTGATCGGTGAATATCTCAACTCTTACACCATAGAGATGGTGTCTCCAAATCTTTAGCGCATGCACTACGGCTGCAAGTTCCAAATTGTAGGTTGGGTACTCAACTTCGTGGGGTTGAAGTTGTCGTGAAGCATAAGCTATCACTCGTCCGTCTTGCATCAAGACACAACCTAATCCATTTTTCGATACGTCAGTGTAAACCACATATTCCTTGTTTGCGTCTGGAAGTGCTAGTACTGGCACTGTAGTTAGCTTCTCCTTAAGAGTTTGGAAACTTTTCTCGCACTCATCCGTCCATTTAAACTTGGTATCTTTCCTGAGTAGCTGCGTCATTAGGCGAGCGATTGTAGAAAATCCCTCGATAAATCTTCTGTAATAACCAGCTAATCCCAAGAAACTTCTGATCTCATTCTGATTCGTTGGTGCCTTCCAGTTTTGCACTGCTTCTACTTTGGCTGGATCCACCTTGATTCCTTCTGTCGATACTATGTGTCCAAGGAACATCACTTCTTTCAACCAAAATTCGCATTTACTGAATTTGGCATAGAGTTTCTCAGCTCTTAGTGTTTCCAACACTATCCGTAGATGTTCCTCGTGCTCTGTCTCATTCTTAGAATAAATGAGAATGTCGTCAATGAATACTAGAACAAATTTGTCCAAGAAGGGGTGGAAAACTCTGTTCATAAGGTCCATGAATACGGCTGGAGCGTTGGTCAAACCAAATGGCATCACTAAAAATTCGTAATGGCCATAGCGAGTTCTAAAAGCGGTCTTCGGTACATCCTCAGGTTTGATCTTGAGCTGATGATACCCTGACCTCAAATCTATCTTGGAGAAGACTCCTGCACCCTTAAGCTGATCGAACAGATCCTCAATCCTTGGCAGAGGATATTTGTTCTTGAGAGTGATCTTGTTCAGTTCTCGGTAATCGATGCACATTCTCATCGATCCGTCCTTCTTCCTAACAAATAGCACGGGTGCTCCCCAAGGTGAAACGCTTGGCCTGATAAAACCAAGGTCTAGTAATTCCTGTAACTGGATTTTGAGCTCTTCTAGTTCCTTCGGTGCCATTCTGTAAGGGGCTTTAGACTTAGGTGCTGCTCCTGGTTCTAAGTCGATCGTAAAGTCCACAAGACGATCAGGTGGCAATCCTGGTAGCACTTCTGGAAAAACATCTTCGTATTCCTTCACGACTTTTACGTCCCGAATGGTCTTCTCGGCTCCTGGTTCTCCAACTAGGTACACAAGGTAAGCTGTGGTACCTTTCTTCTTCATGAGTTTTGTGGCTTGTAGGGCTGATATAATTGGTACGCCTCTACCCATTGAAATTCCGTGGAATTCGGTCGGTTCTTTACCCGACGGTTGAAAAGAAATTTTTCTCTCGTTGTAGAGAATCGTGGCATAATTCTCTGACAACCAATCCATACCTAGGATTATATCTACGTCCCACATTATCATAACATTTAGATTGTTCGCTATAATTTTATGAGTTCCAATTTCTAGTTCTAGGTTAGAGCAAACATGTGTGGAAGTAGTGATTTCTCCTGAAGGTGTGGCTACTCTCATAGATTGTGCGGCTCTTACAGGTCTGATATCTAAGTTATCGGCACATGAGCCAGCAATGAAAGAATGCGATGCGCCAGTATCAAACAATATCTTAATAGGGATGTTGTGGAGTTTTCCCATACCTGCTAGATTGCCTTTTCCTTTGCGCTGATCGCTTTGTTTGATAGCGCATGCCCTCGCATTCTGTTGCTGCTGTGCATGCTGTTGAAACTACTGCTGGTTCATAGGCGGCTGTTGCGGTTGTGCTTGGATTGCTCGGAGAGGTACTGCTTGAAGCGGCTTAGGGCAGTCCTTTTTCATGTGCCCCTTCTGTCCACAGTTGAAACAGTTAGGGGTACCCATTTGGCAGACAGGATGGGCTCGGTTGCATTTCAGGCAGACAGGGATGGTAACCCTCCCTGGGTTATTCGCTCCCTGGTTAAAATTTCTCTGTTGCCCTTGCGGCTGATTTGACTGATTATTACCCTTCCACGGCAGGTTCTGCCTGTTCCCTTGAATGGACAGCCCCGATTGGTTGTTTCCCTGCCACGGCCTTTTGCCATTGTTGTTGTTGTTGGCAGGTTGCTGATAACCTCTTCTTTGTCCTCCTTGATTGTTATAACACTGACTGTAGCCTCCGCTACCTCCTCCGTTCCATTTTATCTTCCCTTGATAGTTGTTGCTGTTGTTATTGTAGTAGCCTCGATTCTGATTCTGCGCTAGTGCTGACGCAGTTGGTACAACCTTTTTCTCATCAGGCACGACGGCCTCCATTTCCAGTGCTCTTCCTAGTATGTCTGAATAACCTAGTCCTCCATGACTAGCCAAAGCGATTCCCAACTCATGACGTAAACCTCCCTGAAATTTCCTTGATAACTTCTCCTCAGTGTCGACCAATGTCGGCGCATACCTCATCAACTCACAGAACTTGACGTCATATTCCGTCATAGTTAGCTTTCCTTGCTTCAAATTGTAAAATTCAGCCTCTTTCTGTGCCCTATACGTCTTGGGGACGTACTTATCAAAGAAGATCTCCTTGAATTCTTCCCACGAAAAACGAGCCAGATGCTCCGCAGATATTACCTTCTGTCTTGCTTCCCACCAGTAATCTGCCGATCCTGTAAGTTGGAATGCGACACACAGCATTCTCTCCTCATCAGTGCATCTGAGGAGTTTAAAAATTTTCTCAGTCGATCTCACCTATAGCTCAGCATCGCTAGGGCTTCCAGTTCCATTAAACATTGGAGGGTTCCTTTTGAGGAAAAGATCCTCAATATCTCTACGGGGCTGTAGTGGAGGTGGTGGTGATGGTGACGGGGGTGGAGATGGGGATGGAGTAATATTCCGCTCATTTTCTTGTTCTTGATCATTTTCTGGTTGACGTCCTCCACGTCCTCTTGGCCTTCCAGGTCTTCGACCTCTTCTGTTGTTAACATTCCTTGGCGGCATTTTCTTTGGTCTAGAGAAGAATTGAGAACTCTCATTAGCTTCCTTCTGTTAATTTATACTTGGCACTTACTAGCTCGCTCTCAACTTAGACAAAATTCATAGAACAACATATCGGACCTAGCTTGATATCATTTTATTAATCTTTTAACTTTCGAGTTAAGCTCATTTCCCGTTACATGATTTCATTTAATATTCAAATTTTTAATTACTTGATTCATAAGAAATTTTTACTTGATTAAAAAACCCTCTTTTACGGGTCATATATTTTTTTACATCCAAAAAGAATATTAATTTTGCCTCTAACGAGGACTTATACAAAAGGGTCAGACTACTATTAGTCTAAACTAGGCTGACTGCCTACTATTTACTGGGTGCACTAACAAACTGCACTCCGCATCTACTAGAGTACTAGAACGGAAACGATTCATAAAATTTCGTATCCGCTAGAGTACTACCAAACTAACTAGTTACTGATCCGATTCTATACAGGACAAAAAGCTATTACTACTACTGATATTTACCCATATCTATAAAGCACCGCCTAACTAAACTGCGGAAGAAAACCAAAAACTACTCTAAGGTCTACAGAATCCTAACAACCCTCCTCTGGGTCTTCCTCCAGATCCTCCTCCGGGTCCTCCTCCGGATCCTCCTCCGGATCCTCCTCCTCGGACTCCGAACCATAAACCAGCTCGAGTGGCTGGTCCACTCTCAAAGTAGAACCGTCGTCAAGTGTAAACACGGTGGGTGACGGTGTCTCAGAAACAGTCTCCTCCAAGTCGGAGACCAAGTAGTCCTCACTGATCCTCCTCGCACGCTTCTTCAGGGGAAGAAGGTGCTCGGGAACTGAATCTAAACCTGTCTCGAACTCCTCCCTAGAACGGACCATGGACAGTCCTGCCTCCCTGTGCCTCCAAGGTACTCCCCACCTCGTGCAGATCTCCTCCAGTGGTGTAAGTGGAGAAGGCAACTCTAACATGGCGGTGAGCTCCGCGTCGATCTCTCTGTAGTCTGGTCCCTCTCTGTACAGTCTCGTCTCCGACGGTCCCCTGACCCTAACACAAACATCTGGCAAAAACGGTGTAGACAACCCCAACAACGCGGCTGTCTCAGCGTCAACCTCTACAAAACCAGGACCTGGAACCAACTCCTCAATCTGCTGTGCAGCCGGTGGTGACTCTGGTGGAACTACCGTCTCCTCGTCCTCCTCTGGCTGCTCTAACTCAGCCTCAGGCTCCTTCTCTAGTACCCCGTCTGGTGGCAACTCTAACAACTCTAACATATCCGGGTCTAGGTCAAGCTCCTCAAGCTCTGTCTCGGCTGGAAAGTGACTGTAGGGGATGTGTGGCTCCAAAGGAAGGGCAATCATATGCCTGCTCTCAAAGAAACGCTTGTGTATACACAAGGCAAAACCAGCGTAGTTGCCTGTCGGCTCCGTGTCGTCGCCGAGAATCCCCAAGTAGTACCAAGCTGCCCGGTGCGCCCATCCGCGCCACTCGTCCGGTAGGTGCACGATCAGGTCTAAAATCGCCTGCCTCTCCCTGATCAGGTGTCTCACTGGGTAGTAAACTGATGAAAAATTACTGACAATCTGTCCCACATCTTCTTCTCCGTGGTCTACCTCGAACTCGTAATACTCGTCCTTCAACATATCCACTATGGTGCGCTCGCCCTCTACCCATGGCCGACTCTTCCGAGCCGTGACACGGGTCCTAGCCATCCTACAAAAGGTTTAAGGTAATACGGATCAGTAACAGGTAGGAAAAAGAAAATAACTTATCTTAATCAAAACATAAATTACAAAATGAATATCCCTTATTCAAATTGTAACGTCAACACTTAAGCCAACCACTTATTAAGACTTCTAGCAATTCAAGAAATTGCACTCAACAGCATATATATATTTATACATTCACAAAAGATTTTATTTTTATTCTTTTTGTTTCACCATATTATTACTCATTTTAATTCTTCTATTTCTTTTATTTCTTAACTTACTAACTCTTAACGATTTTTCACTTATTAAAACAAAGTATTTTTACTTCGTTCATGTTACTTATTCAAAAGTAACATCCATTTCAAAAGAATTTATCGCTTACGACTCTTAATACTCGTGCTAATTGTAGTCGTTGCTCAAGAAGAAATATGAAATTTAATTCCATAAAAAGAAAAAGAAATATAACTTAAGAAAAACTCCCTGGAAAACTAAGTTCCAGTTGTCGTCTCGTTCATATCTTTCTTAACTCGAAGCCGATAGCTTCTCGAACGTCTAATCGCTTCTTTCTTTTTCTAATACGATTTATTGAATTATTTTTATTTCTTTTATTTCTTTTCCCTCGTAGGAAATTCTTAGACGACAAGTTCGACTTTGCTGAATCTTTATTTATGTCACTAAGCGCACGTGACATTCCTCAGAGGAAGTCCTTCTCGCATTAGGGATCTCCTTTCGAAATCATTTCAAAACAACGTTTCTTAAAAGCGTCTAAGTTCTTGAAGAACCGAAAAGTTCTTAAGTTTCACGTCTATGTTCTCATTGAACCGGGAAATTTCTCTTAAATACGACTATGTTCTCGTATCCGCATACTTTTTCATAGAAAGATAATCATTGCGCACATATTTTCACATAAGATAGTACTTGTACTATCGCATAATCATATAAGTATAAAAATTATACTTCTATAAAATTCTCATTTTTTTTTTAAAACACATCTCATTCTCATTTTCAAATTTTCACTGAATACTTGCTCATAACTTTTCTTATTAAAAAGAAATCTCATTATAAAATTCTTTCACTTTTTCCTTGTTGAGTCGACGTAGCGGGCGGTTGAGTTGACTTCTACATTCTCAATCTTAGCATCATAGTCTAACTCTTATCTTATACTTGGAAAGACGACTCTGATCCAGAGTACATACAAATACCATGTCTCATGACTTGAAAGAAGACTCGATATAGAGTACGAACGAATACTCTATATTATTTCTCGAAGAAAAACTTGTATAAAAATACCACTTTATGATATTACTTCAAAGAATGACTCGTACTTGAAAGAATGACTCACATTAACTCATACTAGAAGGAATGACTCACAACCAGAGCAGGAAGCCCGCTCTGATACCACTCTGTCACAGCCCCAAATCCCGAGGGACGGTAGAAGCCAGGGTGCGACTGGGGTTGGATTAAAGAAGCGGGGAAGAAGGGGGCTAACTGACTAAACATACATGATAAACATCGATAAACTATGAACAAGACTTGATTATAGGTAAGAAGGAGTTAATCCCTAAGGATTACTCGACATAAGTACAAAAGACGAAACTAAGTTCAAATGTACAGACATAGACTACTGAGTTGTTCCAAAAATACATCTCGAAAAGAAATACAGAGATTGACAGCGGAAGGGTTCTACTATGCATCTTATCCTTAAACTCAACATCAACCGTCGCCGCTCATCGTCGCTTCAACCTGCACATTTATCCTTTGCTAGCCCCTTTGAGCTTGTTGATAATTCTTTCGATTCACTTATAGTAGCTTGAATTTATAAGCCTTCCCGATCAAGAACTCAGGTCTAGAAGGAGAAGGGATGAAAGAAAAATGTTGGGTAGAGCTTGTTGGGCAATATCACCTATGTTAGAGGTGTTGGGTTAAGGACTTTAAAAAAAAAGGAGAAAAAAAGTAAAATGAAAGAAAAAAAGAAAATAGAACAAAATGAAAAAAATGAAAAAAAAAGAAAATATATGTCCTGAAAAATAAGTGTGCTAGGGGCCGATGTGGAGTTAAGCGCAATTGGTTGCCCAAGAACTGAGTCTTCTTGACATAGCCAAATTCCAAAATTATCCCACCTTTTGCCTTGAGCCACGTTACAAACCAATAAAGACCTAAGGATAAGTAATGTTGATTTTGTTCAAAGAAGTAGAGATGTGGAGGGCAGGCAAGCCTATGGAAAAACATTGTTGATATTAGTCAAGAGCGTATACACTTAACCATATATACTTGAGAGTTGAGTGCTGGTGAGGATACCCTTATTGCCCAATAACTCTATCTTGACCTATTTGATGGCAATATCTGTTTACATATTCTGAGTTGATTGACATGTTGATATGTTGATCTTTTGAGTTTGTGTTTTTGTATTGTATTTTTGTGTTTGAGTCTTGGGCAAAATCGCAACTGTACACTTGAGGGAAAGTGTAATTCAAGTGTGTGGGTGTGATGAACCCATATTTGTGTCCATCTTTTCTTGTTCTTTTTAGTCTTTATCGAGTCAAAGTGTGTCTGGGAGGACACAAAGTCGAGAGAAGGTGTGCAGGGAAGAACAGGTGGGATTTTGGGCAAAACCGGTGAAAATCTGTTGTTGAGATACTGAGATGGTGATACAATGCAAATGGGCATAGGGTTTGTCACAGCCCCAAATCCCGAGGGACGGTAGAAGCCAGGGTGCGACTGGGATTGGATTAAAGAAGCGGGGAAGAAGGGGGCTAACTGACTAAATATACATGATAAACATCGATAAACTATGAACAAGACTTGATTATAGATAAGAAGGAGTTAATCCCTAAGTATTACTTGACATAAGTACAAAAGACGAAACTAAGTTCAAATGTACAGACATAGACTACTGAGTTGTTCCAAAAATACATCTCGAAAAGAAATACAGAGATTGACAGCGGAAGGGTTCTACTATGCATCTTATCCTTAAACTCAACATCAACTGTCGCCGCTCACCGTCGCTTCAACCTGCACATTTAGAAAGCAATGCAGGGCTAAGTACAAACGTACTTAGTGGGCACGATGCCGAAAACATACTCATAAATATAGATAAAATGGCATTTCATAAGCGTAGCACACGGGGTTTTATTGAAAGAATCCGTGTCTACTAAACATTTTCTGATTTTTTTTCTCATAAATCACTCGCGCGAGCATTTTCTGACTAATGTTACGTTCAATCTTGACCACTACTAATTCACCGTGGCTGGTACCCCTCAACAGGATATCACATACACCACAGGTTACAAAGTGCACTAACTCTGGAAAGCACTTAGCAGCTAACTCAGAGCCGATCGTTAGTTAATCTAAAATAGACTAACTCTAAATCTGGAAAACACGTATGTTGACTCAGATAGGTACAAGAGAACTCACATAAAAACATAAAACAGTTCATGCCATATTATCACTTTGAAAACACAGATATCAAAGCGATAAAGAAAGATTTTTCGAGCGTTGCTCGTTTTATTTTTATATAAAAGCCCACCTTGTAAATACAGAACTTATACGCAAAAGCTTCCAACTTCGGATCTTTTGTCCTTTCTTTACAGTTGGCTTCCTCCTTCATCGTAAAATAAAATATACTTAAAAACGGTTCGTAAAAGATACTCGAAGAAAGAGAATCGAAGAAAATTCTAGTCATTTTATTCTTTTGGCATTTGCACGCTTACTAGATTCGTTTTACTTAAACGGGAAACGAGACTCGTACTAATCTTGTTTAGAACTCGAAAGATTTCATACTCGACTCTCGGGTCAGAAGAGAAGGTTGTCGATGTCTTAAAACGACTTTAAAGATTATAAGAAACTAAGTTGAAAGAAACAACTTAGGCGATTTTCATTATAGCTCATTTTACGACTTATGAATATTTCTCGTTTATTACTTCTTTAAAGAAAGGATAAGAGATACGATCTCGACTGGTTTTCATCATTAAAGGTCTTGTCCTTGACTCTCGGGTCAGAAAGAAGATGTTCGTTAGATAAAAACGGCTTAAACGATCAAAAGAAACTAAGTTGTGAACTAAACAACTTAGAAAACAAGAAACTGAAATTTTACTGCGCAGTCCAGTAACTCTGGAGGCTGTCCAGAACAGAGGACTTGGAAACAGGGGGTGAGCCCTGTACCACTAGAAAGCTCAGGAAGTCTAGTTTTTGCTCCAATTTACGGATCACAAATCCGATAAACGAGCTGGAAGTTATTACAGTTTCCTGCGAGGGTCGCAAAACTGCCGTGAAACCCTAGTTTATTGATAAGTTTGCCGTATAACGTTTTAGGCTCGTTTTAAATCCTCGTATTCAACTTTTTTAGAAACTGAACTCTCAAGGCAGTCATCACGTACCTCTGTAAGTGACAAACTCCTTCTCAACTTGCTCAAAGACACGACGTTCTAACGTCGGATTTCAACTATCAAGTACTATACCAACAAAGAAATTCCAAACGTTTTCTAGTTCCCGATTATCATTATAACCCATATTATTTCAACTCGGATGCTTATGATGTCAACTAGAAAGATGTTCCAAATTTCATTATAAACAATAATATCAAGTTATAATTATCATCCGACTTCCCGATTATTAGTTACAACTAGATATTCGTCTCTTACGCGATTTCCAAAAGTCGTCGGTTTTTGTTCAAATTTTACGACGTTAATCTACGTCTAATAGGAATCGTTTTCATGCATGCTAACATGTCTTAACATCTTTATAACTCAGTTTATAAGGTGATTTTAGTCTCTTACATTCCATTAAACATTTTTAGAAAAACTCCAATTAACTTCTATTATCAACTAATATGATTTGCAATATAATCAACTAACAAATCATCATTTATATTGAACATGTATAAACTCCTAATTATCTTATAAATTTTTATGATTTCATACATACTTTGAGGGGATGATTTTCTTCTCAAATTAACAATATTTATTTACTGAACATGCTCTTATATCACCAATTAATCACTTGCAATTCCAAAAACAACTAACATGCAAAAACCCCTAATTTCATACTTCAAACCCTAAGTAAATTTCATAATAACATAGGGCTTTCAATCCCTTTTAATTCCAAACACTAATTAAGCATCTACTAAACATGAATCTATTATCAAAAGAAGAAAAACAAAAATCCTACAATTTTCCAAAAAAAATTCTGCATTGACACAAAAGATAAGGTTCTTGTTTTTCTTCATTTTTAATCCATGATTATCCTATCTAACATATCTAATTACATTATTCTAAGATCAAAACATCCATACCAAACCTTAAAGAATTCGAACATGAAGGAAAGAAGGGAAAAAGAAAAAGAATTGGATAGGATTAAAGAGGATGAAAATACCTTAAGATTTAATGAAAGAAAGTATGGAATTGAATGGATGGATGGTGATTTGTGTGAGTTCTTCAAGCTCTTGAGAGTGTTCTTCAATGGTGGATGGAGGAGATGAAGAAGATGAAGTTGAGGGAGAGAGAGAGAGTGTGGCCGAGAGTGAGAGTGGAGAGAGAGATGGAAATGGTTTTGGTCTTAGAGTTGAAATGATGAAAAAATTGAAATGGTGTAAAGTGTAGACAAGGTGTCATTAGCTTAATCAAGTCAACATGCAAGTTAACACCTAATTAAGGTGAGGTGGCAGCTGCCATGCAGAAATTTTAGAGGTTTTACGGGTTTTTCCGGCGCGATCCGACGTTACGGAAAAACGAACGACGAAAAACGTGCTCGGTACAAAAAAAATCGTCGTGATTCGATTTGACCTTAAATTCTAACGTATGAACTCAATTGTAAAATAAATTTATAAAATTTATTTTGACAAAAACTCGGGACGACAAGTCCGAGTTTCGTCCGGAAAAACGTAAAAACAAACTTTCTCGGCGTGTTCGTATTTGCGATTTTGTAAACGTAAAATTAAACAGTTTTTCGTTCTAAGCTTACGAACTAAAACTTTTCGTATGCGCTAACCCCTAATACGGCAGTCGTCTAGCCGACTTCTGTAAATTATTTTTAATAACGGATACGACCGTTAGCTTTAGAATTAAGAAATTATAAACTTAGGCGTGCAAAGCCATTTATTTAATTATCTTTAAACTTCTTAGAACGTAAGGATTTTTACGGGGCATTACAGGGTTGGAACCTTGTAGCTGGGCAACATCATTATAATCAATCTACAAGTCAGGAAGTACCTCCCCATATCCTTGAAGCCAACAGACAGAGTACCCGGAAGAGCCAGGATCTTGGTCAACATAGGAAGTGATACAGGATGCAGACATCGAAGTCAAAATGTAAGTCGGAGCAGCTGTAGATTTCTTTTTCTCCAAGAAAGAGGATAAGGATGGAAACTTTTCTTTCCTTATCCTAATTGAACGTGATTTATGAGATATCTACCATGAGAAGGAAATAAATCTCCAGCAATCCATACAAGGGAAGAGGCGGATAAGGATGGAAAGAGTCCTTAACCAACAAGGATTCTAACCTAACCTTAATTCCATCGCCTATATATATGGCCGACTTCATATTGTAACGTGGGAGCTTCAGTGCGAGTTTTAGTTCGAGTTTAGAGAGTTCTTTTAGCTTAGTTCTGCATATTTACTTTTATATTTCGTTTCTAGTTTTTTCTGCATTAGTTTCTTAGTTGACGACTTGAAGTCAAGGCCTCGGATGCTGACTTATGCTTTTGGACAGCAACCCGTTTCCAGTTCAATTTCAGTTATGATTTCTTTTATATGCTTTGTGATTTCGTTTAATATTATGTCTAGCTAAATTTAATGTTTGGGTTGGATGAAGATGATATGATCGTAAATTACTCATTGTAAACTCGTGAGATCGAATTGTGTGAGTTCGTTATTTGATTTTATTCCCGAAACACTTAGGATTAATTCTAGACTTAATTGATATTGATATATGCTTGATCACCATCTAGAAATTGAGATTAAGTCATTAACAAGAACTGGGATTTAACTCGAGAGTGTCTCTCGTGCCCAAGAAGGTAAGGAGTGTTGGAGAGCAGTCGGTATTGACCTACCACTTGTCTGTCTTGGGTCTTTTTATTCTTAATGCCTCTTGGGCAGCATCATTACTGAATTGTCTTCGTGACTTTGTTGATCAAGAGAGGAGATCTTGTCTTCTGGTCAAGATCTGTAAAATTGGATAGACATAGGCTAAGTGTGTTTATATCGTGACTTCGTGACCTTTAGGGTATAAACTAATCTTTGTCTTAAACCAAGTAATGAGATCAAGTAATTGAACATCTTTGCACCAATGAAACGAGTAATGAGTAATTAAGATCATTGATTCGAAATCCAAACCAAACTTCTTTTGTTATTTGATATTTTTACTTGTTGAGTTATATGATACATTGCAGTCAAAACCCTTTTTGTTGAGTTCGATTTGAAGAGCAGATCTACGCCAAGTCCCTTGGAATCGACCCCACTTGCCATTAATTACTACCTTGTTGGGCAAGAGATGTTTATAAATTTATTCGTGCGAAGAGTATAACGACAGCGCTTCATCAAGAGTGACCCACCACAACAAGTATCTCTCTCTCTGCCCATTGGTGACAATTCTTGCGAAGAATCTCACCAATTTCAACTTGGAGAAGCCAGATGATCTCCCAGCTGCTGATATTAGATTTCTGGATCAAGGGTGCTTCGTGAGGTGGAGGATTGTTGAGGTGGATGAACATGGAAACTACTCGCTGGTCTACCCAGAAGGAGCAGCAGGCAGAGCCGAACCGTCGCAGGGCAGGTGAGCAGGCGGTACCACGCTTTACCAATAGCGAGGTAGCAACCATGGTAGTAAAGCTGAAGGAGCTGCGTGAGGAAGTTGCATTGCTGAAAGATGAGACAGCGGTGATGCATACAAACATAAAAAAAGGTTTCGAGGCATTGATGGAAAAGGCTGATGTGGAGAAGGAGGATGCCTCCAACCAAAACGACTAAGTTTTCTATTCCCTACTTTTAGATTAGGTTTTGTTTTTCATTTTTGATTTTTATGTTTTGTGTCCTTGTGTTTTACTGGAGTCTGGTGTTGATTAGAGTTTGTGTGTGTGTAGCGCAAGTTATATGGATTGGTATGATGTATGCATGCTTGTACGGTTTGACTGGTATGATTGGTATGATGAGCATCATTGCATTGATAGCAGTAAAGAGCATATTGAAGTCAATGCCTGTAAGAATTAAGCCGCTATGCATTTATTTTCTGGTGTGACTATGATGCTTAGTGATCTTAGAACTTGTTAATGGATTCTAGCTGGTTGGTGTAGTTTAGAGGATTAGGGCAGTTCTTTCATGATTAGAAGCCCCAGACTTATTAAGCTAAAACTTAATTAACTCTTGCTAACCACTTTGAGCCGAAGCATCTCTTTCATAAGCCTTTGTTTTGAATGTATAATTAAGAGTGTCTCCCACACCATACAAAAAAAGAAAGGTAGATCGGTGCTTAAAGTAGAAAAGCATAATTGAGAAAAGAGGGCTCACCGCAGAAAAGGGGGTAGAACCTTTGTTTTAAGGGAAGGCATAAGTTGAAGAAAAGTAGAATTCTGAATGTTAATCAGAACATAATACATGCCTAAGAAAAGAAGAAACAACCACATGAAAAGAAAAAGAAGAGATTGAGTGGGAGCACTAGTACTGAAAAGATTAGTCGGTATGACTGGAACCAAGTTTTAAACTACTATCCAGAAATCCTTACCTCTATTCCGAATGCCCCCTTACAACCAAATAAAGACCCTTTGATAATCTGCACCAGATTAAGTATTTTCCATGAATCTATGAACAAGCCTATAGGAAAGCTAATGCAGCATAAGACGAGAGTAAAACACTAGCTATACACTTGAGTGTGTGAGGGAGAACCGCTAATACTGCTATGTGATGTATTTGCTCTATGGGTTTGTGGTATGTTAATATGGTTAATGCATGCATGCTTGTACTGATTCATATGACTGCGCAGTCTCGTGTCTTGGAGTTTTATACCTTTTTTGTTCATCTCTCTTCTTGGTGTCTTATGTGAATCCACTTACATACTTGAGGGCAAGTATGGTTTAAATGTGCAGGTGTGATGCGTCTTCGACCTTTGGGCCAGTTGGCCCTATTTTTTCTATCTTTTTGTGTCTTTAGTGTCTGTATAGGGAAGAAAGCTGTTGTTCGTGGGAAGGAAGCAACGTCAAAGGCAAACAGAGGAAACATGGTCAGAATGAACAATATTGGAGTATTTTCAATCAGTTGCAGGAATATGACTACACCAAGGAGTATAGAGGGAGCGTAGCTAAAGCATGAGGCAAAGTTGAAAGGAGGATTCCATGTGAACCCTGAAGCTAAGTTGTTGTTCATCATTCACAGTATTAATGCAATACACCCAACAACAAAGAAGATCTTGCAGCTGTTGCATCTACGAACCGAACCTTGGTGCAAGACTAACCAGATCATGCAACTGTATGACCATTACCGAAGTTAGCAGTCAGCCACCGAAGCTAAAGAAGGAAAGACGCGTGGAAAAGATTTGCACAAAATCCTGCGGAGCGTCTATGTGAAGAAGGATCTGGAAGCCAATTAATCACCCTTAATAAATCAATTGGAGATTGCCAATCATCAATCTGATCAATTACGGATAAATCAAGATCAAGCGAAACATGGACAGAATCAATCATGCCGATTCAGTCTACCAGTAGAGGGTTTCAACTGCCGTCATCTCAGCTATAAAAGTCCAGCAAGTGTGGCTGGCATAATGTTGATTACCCCTACCATTCGATAGTCTTCAATTCAAAAAACACTTTTACTTTCAGTACTTTTACAGTTTTCGCACAAACAAGTTACCAATTTTATTTTCATTCCGTTGTGAAGAACAAATCCAAGGCGGGTTGCCTTAGGTATAATCTTAATTCAAGTATTTCGTATTTTATGTTATTGATGTGTTTATTTACTTCCGTTAATATGCAATTCAATATGTGTGAGTAGTCCTCTTTGGTGAGATTTGGGTGGGGAAAATGATTACTTGTTGATATGTGAAATATTCGTAAGGCATTTGTGCCTACGGTGGGATCCAGTGGTTCCAGAGAGATCTGAGCAGAATTCATGGTCAATCCTGATCTAACGGGTGATCTCCGTTTGGTTAGGGCCGTACCATGCCAACCAAAGGCCAGAGCATGACAGACAACAATGTTCAGTATACCTATGACCGAGTGGCTGAGCAGCACCTTCAACGGTGCTGTAGATCTGGATGGCGAGGAACGGGCAAGGGGATATTGCATCCTTCCTCGGTCTTGGGCTTCTCTAACAATCACCCACCAACTGTGATGAGGCATCAAGCCATGGTTATTGACCAAGGGACTCATCTTGCGCATCGTAGATATATCGATGACCGATTGGACGCGTTACCGGAAATGTATATCCCGCGAGTTATGTCTACTCTGAAGGTACAGAGCTGGGAAGCTTGGATGAGAAGGTTGGTGAGGGTCATACTTGGAGGGATCGGGTACAACTACTATCGAAGAGGAGTGAAGCACGGCCTTGTGACCGGGGTGAAGCGTGACCTTCAGACCAAGTGACTACAAGGGATTGAACATCCCAAGTGTGGAGTATAAACTCTTGAAACGCCCCAATGTCTTTGGGCTACGCCTTGAGTTTATACAAAACATGGACGGATCTTCAGTATGCCCATGACCGAATAAACATATCAACAATGATCATGACCTACCCCAAATTTTACCCCTTTTATATTTGATTGTTTCTAAGTTATTTTGTGTAGATAAACAGGATTGGACTATGACAACCAAACTTGTGCACCTGAAGAGTAAAGTGGTTCTTCACTCTCTGTGGGATCGACCTTAGCTTACCGTTAAGACTAGCCAGTCCGGTTGTGGGCATAAGAGCGTGTACTGTCCGTCTGGGGCATAGAGAGGTTGATCGTACTATACGACGGGTGCGTGTCAAGAGGCTAGATAGAAGAATAGGAGGAGGTGTGGATATTTAACTTCTACTGGTCTTCAACTGAGGTTTTCTTGTTAGAGAGAGTGGTGGTATGTTGCTGCTGCTACTTCACCTTGCGTGAATCTATCTGCATCTAAATATTTTTTTCGTTCTCTCGTGTACTCTCTCTATCTTCAATTGTAGAGACCTCTATTTATAGAAGAAGATCTAATTAGCCGTTGGAAAGAGCCGTTTGATCTCTGCCAAAAGCATGACACTCCACCTGCTTTACAGGAAACTTTCTTAAAATGGCAGCTATGACCTTTACTTTTTGCGCATCTCTGTTATCGGTCCATTTATAGTAATTTTTCCAGTTGACTTGTGCTTCTGAGTAGATTTGAATTCAGACTGCAACTCTTCTGCCTTCACGTCTTCAAAGTCTTCTCTTCTCAGCTTTGCGACGTGTGACTTCGACACAACTTCTCTTCACGCTTGAGGTGCATAGGTCAATTGAGGAGTCAACTGAGTTGCTGTCCAACTGAGTCCGTGATTTAGCTGAGGTTGAGATTCAACTGAGTTCCTGTTAAGCTGAGCGTTAGTCTCAACTAAGTTCTTCCTGAACTTCTTTCTTTAGTCCGACTGATTTCTTCTGCTTGAAACCTGTGAAAATAAAATTTCTACGCTCAAACAGTGAGCTCTAGCTAAGTTCAGACTGATGGCTTTCATCTACTCGGTTGGAATCAGTTGAATTTTAGGATAAATCAAAACCTTTACTAATTTTCCTAACAGTTATAATGATAAATGCATAAGATTATAACAACATATATCAGATTATAGGAGCAATTAATATTTATTTATGTAGTTCTACTCTTATGAAATATTATTATTGATAACATAAGAACTCGTCTTGAAAAAAATATGCTTAAGTGGAAGACATGAATTGAACCTTGTTTTCATGTTAAATTCAAATTTCAGTTATAATAATTGATGCTATATATCTTGACAACAAATATCAAATTATAGGATAGAAGGACAATTTTTCTACTATTTTCAATTGTTGAAGAATATGTATTTTTTCACTTGGTCTATGCAATAGAGAATAAATGTATTTTTTTTTCTCTTGTTGCATGTTTTGCATCAAACTATAATTTCAAATTGAAAACACTCACAAATTAATTCCATTTGATTTCCTCATTCTAAATCCATAAGTCTTTTTTACGTGAAAATGTGATGAAATGATACAAAATTAACCAAATAAGTCACCACAAAAAAAAAATGAAAAGGAAAATAAAGATTAGTAGATAAAGAAATCAATAAAAGCTCCTACGTGCATTGGAAAAATAACAAATATATAGGGAGTGGTTCTAGTGAAAAAACTCATTATCCTAAGAAGAATTAATCTTTACTATTGATTTCATCTACATGGAGGGTCAAGATCTGACCGGGTCAACACGCGTCAAACCGGATCAACCTGTTGACTTTTTATTTTTTTTTAATTTTTGTTTTTTTTTTTCCGGTCAGGTCATATGCACCACACCATATATTTATATGCACCACAGTTTATAATGAGATTAACCACTAAGTGTATTGAGATGCACCAGATTTTGATTTTCAATTTTTTTTACTGTCACATCATATGCACCACACTGTGTAATGAGATGCACCACTAAATGTATTGAGATGTACCAGATTTTGATTTTCGATTTTTTTTAACGTGTGGTGCATCTGCATACACTATGCGGTGCATCTCGTTTACCATTGTGGTGTATCTCATTACACAGTGTGGTGCATCTCAGTATACATGGAGATTTTTTTTAAAAAAATTCAGTTTTTTTTTACTCCGCCTTTCGCTTCTATTTTACGGCTCTGCCTTCGGCTCCAATTTTAATCTATAGATAATCGTAGTGACAATAATTTAGATTGTTTGGCTCACTCCGAGGCCTTCAGCTCCCATCGCTCGATGTCTGAATAAAAAAGGAAGAGACAAACAAGAAAAGAAGAGGCAAAAAAGAAATCTTGAAATTTTAAAAAAATTCAAAAAAAAAAAACAAAAATTCATAGTGTGCTGCATCTTAGTGCACATGGAGGTGCATCTCATTATGCATGGTGGTGCATCTAAATACATTATGTGGTGCATATAAATATACGATGTGGTGCATATGACTTGACTGTAAAAGAAAAACCGAAAAAAAAAGAACCAAAATTAAAATGTGGTGGATCTCAATATACTTAGTGGTGCATCTCATTATAAAGTGTGGTGCATATAAATACATGGTGTGGTGCATATGACCTGACCGTAAAAAAAATTAAAAATATAAATAAAAAATCAACGGGTTGACCGGGTTTGACCCACTTTGACCCGGTCAAATCTGACCATCCATCACCCATAAATCTATGGTAGAGATTTATTCCCATTTCTTAGGATAAGACTTATTCTCGTATGATCTCTCTCCTATATACATACATACATATAGGGATAGGTTCTAGTGAAAAAACTCTTTAAACTAAGAAACAAGAATAAATCTAGACCTCTAATTTGCAAGGGAAGTATGGTTGAGATTAAATCTTAGAATTTAAACTAAATTAGAAAAAAAGAGGATGGAAGGGTAAAATTGGTAAAGTAAATTAATTCCTGATGGTCCTGATAACGAGTATCTGATGTATGGGGGTCGCGGGGGGGGGGGGGGGGGGGGGAGGAGGAATAAACCAGTAGTAATTTTCGTTTTGCTAAAAGTGTTTACACTGAGTAAGACTGCTCATGTCAGTTGGCTCGACAATTGGAAAAGTCAGTTGGAGCTACTCTAGAACTGAGTTGCTCAGTTGTAGCAAATCACACAGTTGGGAGCACAACTGGCTCCTTTGCCTGAAGGTTAGCTGTATGCACCGACTGAGGTTTTAAACAGTTTTGCGTTGCGGAAGTCGGTGGTGTTTTTGCTCTTTACAAAAATGGAAACCTTTGTGAAAATGGGGAAGGTCAAGCTCCCAAATTATTGCAGTTGTGTGCTTGTGCAGTTTGTCTGCAAGTTTGTATGATGCTCAGTTGGTTAGGAAAGTGAAAGTAAATATGGAAAGTAAAGTACACAATATCTTAACGGGGTTCAGAGATTGACCTCCTACGTCTACGATTTCACGATGAAGTTATTTGCTGAAGAAAGAGGGACTAAATGAATATTATAAGTATTAAATTTCTGAATATTATATATAGCTATGGGTCAAAGTATTTGATTAATGAAATATAAGATTGGCCCTTATCTTAATAGATCGAAATTACTGTTATTTTATAAATCAATTTAATTATGTATGAGTTTAATCAATGAATGTTTTTTATTTGAGTGCATTATGTCATTCACTAGGTGCGGTGCAACTAGGACCCCTGTCTGCTAATTGATTTTCTTTTGGATCGTTTGTGCTCAAAGTTAAGGTCGGTAAAGTTTACTAACTCAACAAAGTGTTTTATGACATGTGGCTTTAAATGTGAAATGTTTATAAATTGGCATGAAATGTTTTATGAAATATTTTATATGTCCAACTTGTTATTATCATATGGAATATGAAATGAAATGTAAATGTTGCATATAATAGCTTTGAATGCTTCGAGCTCTTGTGGGTTATATGTTAAAGGATATCTTGTGCACATTAATTACAGGTCTCTATAATCGCCTTGAATGCTTCGAGCTCTTGTGGGTTATAGATGAAAAATTTATATGTTCAATATTCGCCTTGAAGCTTCGAGCTCTTGTGGTTTATAGTAAGAATGATATATGTTATTTCCTTTGATAATCATGTTGTTGGACATAAAATGAAAGTATCTCATGTATGACCCACCACTGAGTACGTTTTATGAGTACTCACCCCCACGTTTTAAAAATATTTTTAGGTCAATGAGCATGGAGTCACGTGGAAGGAAACGGGGTGTCAATAAAAGTTTAAGTTTATTAAACTGAATTAATTTAGTTAGACTTTTTCCGCAATTTATTTCCTTTTGAACTATGGTGAAGTATCACATTCCTAGTATTATAGTTTTAATAAATGAGTGAAATTACTATTATTGTTTGGAGTTATTTCGTTTGGAAATCTTTGTTGTTATTAAGGAATTTTTTTTAATTATTTCCTCATTTTTATTGAAGAAAGAGTAGCATTCTAGTTTAGTAAATTAGGATGTTACATTTAGTGGTATCTAAGCAGGTCTACGTTCCTGTAGACTTGCTTTATAGGATGATAAATTAAAAGGATTAAGTATTATACCCGTTTCCGACCCGCGCTCCTACTCAAGGTATTTATTCTATGTTTATAATTTTTAATATTTTATTATGACTAAGCACTTGAGAATGAAAGTATATGTTTTATGATGAGTTATGATCATATGTTTTGCATGTTAAAGTGATTATGGAGAAATGATAAAGAATGTTTCATTTTGCGTAGTCCTCGAAATTTATAGATGACCCAAGAAGCTTTCCACTTAGTATCTTTACTATTGGATCGACGATTTTAGAGATTTTACGTAAACCCTCAACTTAGAATAACCTTATGACTTGCTCGTTTTGGCTATAGGAAATGGCGGGAAGGCAAAGAAACAATTCTATGATGCAAACGTTGATCAATGCACTCCAAGGTCTTGCTCAAAACAACAATAACAACCAAGGAAACCAAGATCCAACTAGGGCAGCAACGAGCCGGGCTATTGAGCAATTCCGCCACTATGCTCCACCAAAGTTTAACGGAAGGGATGGAGCTTTAGCTTTGGAGGAGTGGTTCGAAGAACTCGAGAGGATCTTCGAGAACATTGAGTGCAACGATGCACACAGAGTGTCCTGTGCCGTATTCCAGCTAGTTGAGGAAGCTGGACAATGGTGGAAGTCACACCGCAATAGTCTCACGGAAGAAGAGCGCCAAGGCCTTACCTGGGCAAGGTTCAAGGAAATGGTGGTGGACAAGTATATGCCATGAGCTTATCGCAACCAGAAGCAGCGAGAATTCCTTGAATTCAAGAAAGGAAACCTGAGTGTAACTGACTATGAGCGAAAGTACAACTCGCTCGATTTGCCACACGATTAGTGGCTACGGAGGAAGACAAGGCTAACTTCTTCTTGAACAGCCTCCGTCCTGAGATTCAAGGAATCCTCTCCATGCAAGAGAATATCAACTATGGGCTTACTGTCAAGCGTGCACTTGGAGTTAAGGCTGCTTTAGAGGTGGACAAGGCGCCCACTGGCAATGGCAACTTTCAAGGGAAAGGAAAGTGGGACAACTGTGGCAACGGAAAGGGGAACTTTGTTAGTAAAAGAGGAAAAACAGATGCTCGTCCCGGAAACACTGCCTCAACTGAGAAGCCACTTTGTCCGAACTATGGTAAGAATCACTTTGGAAAGTGCCTCCAACACACAAGCATATGCTACAGCTGTCATAAACCGGGGCACTATGCTAGCAATTGCCCCAAGAGAAAGGAAAATGGCGGGAGACCGAGTGGAAATGGATCGAGACCTGGAGGAAATGCACCGAGACCTGGAGGGAATGCACAACTCTTTGCTTTCTCACAGCAAGAGGCCGGCGAGGGAAACGGTAACATGTTAGGTATGATAACAGTTTCTGGAATACCTGTTTTGGCATTATTTGATTCTGGCGCATCACATTCATTCATATCTCAAAGTCTTTGTATGCGAGTCGGTTTGAACTTAGAAGTAGAGAACTTAGCTTTGGACGTTAAGATCCCTTTAGGCGAAACGTTAAGAACCGATAAGATAGCTAAGGGTGTTAAGTTGGATTTGGGAGGAAAAGAACTTTATGCCGATTTGTATACCTTAGAGATGCGAGATTTTGATTTGATATTAGGCATGGATTGGTTGAGCTGCAACTTTGCTACTATACGATGCCATAAAAGAGAAGTGGTGTTTCAAAAGCCAGATGAGGAAGAATTCGTTTTCTTTGGTGCGAAGATCGGGAAGTTACCAAAAATCATATATGCAATGAAGGCTGTAAAGATGTTGAAGAAAGGAGAATGTCAAGGATTTTTGGTAAATCTAGTGGGATCAACACCCGAGGAACTAAGAATGGAGAATGTGGTAGTAGTGCGAGATTTTGTGGACGTGTTTCCAGAAGAAATACCTGGACTACTGCCGAGGAGGCAAGTAGAGTTTACCATCGACCTTATTCCTAGAGCAGCACCAGTATCCAAGGCACCGTATAAAATGGCACCGAAAGAACTGCAAGAGTTAAAGGTGCAACTACAAGATTTGTTGGATAAGGGCCATATCCGACCAAGTGTTCTCCCGTGGGGAGCACCGGTGCTATTTGTGAAGAAGAAGGATGGCAGCATGAGGATGTGCATTGACTATCGAGATCTGAATAACCTCACAATAAAGAACAAGTACCCGCTTCCGAGAATAGAAGATCTTTTTGATCAACTCAAGGGTGCTGGAGTATTCTCGAAGATAGATCTAAGGTCGGGGTATCACCAATTGAAGGTGAAGGTCGAGGATACTCCGAAGACGGCCTTTAGAACAAGATATGGCCACTATGAGTTTGTAGTGATGCCATTCAGATTGACAAATGCACCCGCAGTCTTTATGGATTTGATGAATCAAGTACTCCATCAGTTTTTGGACAAGTTTGTCATAGTTTTCATCGATGACATTCTAGTATACTCAAAGGATCGAGAGGAGCACGAATCTTACTTGCGCACTGTTTTGGAAATTTTGAGGAAGGAAATACACTATGTTAAATTCCAAAAATGCGAGTTTTAGTTGAATCGAATTGGTTTTCTTGGGCATGTAGTGACGGCGGAAGGTATTGAAGTAGATCCTACAAAAGTTGAGGCTGTCAGCAATTGGAAAATGCTGACAAGTGCTGCAGAAATCCGAAGTTTCCTCGGATTAGCAGGATACTATAGAAGGTTCATTGAGGGATTTGCTAAGTTTGCCGGACCACTCACACAACTTACTCGAAAGAATGTAGCTTTTGAGTGGACCGAAAAGTGCGAGAAAAGCTTTCAGACATTGAAGGAAAGGTTGATAATGGCGCCAATTTTGACTATCCCTGACAGTTCAAACGGATATGTGATTTATAGCGATGCATTGTTATAAGGTTTGGGTTGTGTGTTGATGTAAGAAGGTAAGGTGGTTGCCTACGCCTCTAGGAGATTGAAGGCTCACGAGGAGAAATACCCAACTCACGACTTAGAGTTGGCAACTGTATTCCACGCCCTAAAGATTTGGTGACATTATCTTTACGGAGGAACATGTTAGATCTACACAGACCATAAGAGTTTGAAATATTTCTTCACTCAGAAGGAGTTGAATATGAGGCAGCGTAGATGGTTGGAATTGGTCAAGGACTACGACTGCAAGATCTTGTATCATCCTGGAAAGGCGAATGTGGTAGCCGATGCTCTTAGTAAAAAAGAGTGCAAAATCTGAAGATGAAGTTGACACAGGAAGACGAGCTTATCAAAGATTTCGAGAAGTTGAGTCTTGAAGTATTGACGAGCCCCAAAGAGTCGGACGCGATTATTGCAGCTTTAGTTGTTCGACCGACACTTCGAGATAAAATCAGACTTGCTCAAAAGGAGGATGGATTCCTAGAAAAAATGCGAGCTAGAGAAGTATCTGAAGATGGGAAAGGATTTTCTGTAGCAAGTGACGGAACACTCCTTTTCGATAAGAGGATATGTGTACCCGTAGATGAGAATTTGAGGAAGGAGATTTTGGATGAGGCTCATCGGACTTTGTACACAGCACATCCAGGAACTACAAAGATGTACCATGACCTCAAGAGAATTTTTTGGTGGTGGGGCATGAAGAGATCGATAGCAGAATATGTGGAATGGTGTTTAGCTTGCCAGCAAGTAAAAGCCGAACATCAAAGATCCTCAGGACTATTGAAGCCATTGAAGATTCCGCAATGGAAATGGAAAGACATCACCATGGACTTTGTGATAGGTTTTCCGAAGATGGTGAAAGGTCACGATGTTGTGTGGGTTGTTGTCGATTGGTTGACGAAATCTGCTCATTTTGTACCTATGAGAATGATGTACTCTATGGAGCAGTTGGCTCAAATTTATATTAAGGAGATACTTCGTCTCCATGGAGTACCTGAATCTATCATCTCTGACAGAGACTCACGCTTCACATCAAGATTTTGGATGAGTTTGCAAAAGGCTTTGGGGACTAAATTGAAATTCTCGATGGCATATCACCCACAAACCGACGGCCAATTGGAGAGGACGATTTAGACTTTGGAGGACATGTTAAGGACTTGTGTGTTATATTTTGGAGGTAATTTGGAGACCCACTTGCCGTTGATTGAGTTTTCTTATAATAATAGTTATCACACAAGTATCAAGATGGCTCCGTATGAAGCACTTTATGGGCGAAAGTGTAGATCGCCTATTTATTGGGATAAAGTTGGTGAAAGAATGGTGCTAGGACCGGAAATGATTAAGAGAACTGTTGATATGGTTAAGAAAATCAGAGAGAGACTCAAAGATGCTCAAGATCGCCAGAAATCCTATGTTGATAAGAGGAGAAAGGATTTAGAATTTGAGGTTGGAGAAAAAGTGTTCTTAAAGGTTGCTCCGATTAAAGGTGTGTTGAGGTTTTGCAAGAAAGGGAAGTTAAGGCCCCGTTACATCGGACCCTTCGAGATTTTGGAAAGGGTCGGAAATTTGGCTTATCGCTTGGCTTTGTTGCCTGATTTGTCGTCTGTCCACAATGTTTTCCACGTCTCAATGTTAAGGAAGTATTTGCACAACCCGAGTCATGTGGTGGCATACGAAGAGATAACGCTCAACAAGGACTTGTCATATGAAGAGGAACCTATTGCTATTCTAGATAGAAAGATCCACGAGCTTAGAAATAAGCGTGTGAAGCTAATCAAGGTGCAATGGAGTCGGCATGGATTCGACGAAGCTACATGAGAAAGTGAAGACGAGCACTTAGCCAAATATCTGTCTCTAGTATCGCCAAGTAAGATCTAATTTCGAGGACCAAATTTTTTTTTAGAGGGTAGGGTTGTAACACCCCACATTTTTTTTATAAGCTTAATTTATTTTATATAGCTTATTATTTGCTTCTATTATATGAAATGTTTCGATTTATCTTTGTTGGCCCGAATAATTTAATTCGGACTTAAGGGAGTCCGTAATTGCGCCCTTAGCTAAAAGGATAAGTTTTATTTTATAAGGTTAGCCTATAATTATTATCTTTGTGCGAGTAATAGTTTGGGCCAAAATAATTAACTCTAGTATATAATTTTATTTCTTTTGATTTTGAGTCAAGTGTCAAGTTGTTTCCGGATGAGTAAAAAGAATGAGGGTAGTTGTTTATTTATTATTTTGATAAGAATTAGGAATTAAGATTTATAATTATCTAATCTTATACAAATTAAGAGATTTATTTGCATGGGAGTCTATCAAGCTTCAAGCCGTTTCTTTTAAATAGAGGCACAACCCTAGTCTGCTCCTTCAAAGAATTTGATCACACCATAAAAAAAAAAACTAATCTCTCACACTCACAATTTCTCGATCGATGGTGAATTTCCTAGAAGAAATCATTTACAATTTCTCCCTAGCACCAACTACACAAAAGTTAGTTGCTTTTGTCGGTGAGTTACTGCCCCAGCTTTTAAATTCACAGGCACAAATTAATTTTCTGTTTTATGTATTAGATTTGGGAAGTTAAAGCATGAAAATAAACAATTTTGATCTCTAGTCGGTCATTTGAGTTTGCCAAGTCGAGGATAAGCCTTAGTGCTAAAAGTTTTGTGCAGAGTAGTAATGTTGGGGTTTTGGCATGACGTAAAAATATCTAAAAGTATTTATTGAGTGGACCCAAAAATTAATAGTAATCTTTTATTTCTAAGTGCTTATAGTGTTAAATTAATTTTCTGAATAGTTTCCCGAAGATGTTATAAGCTGTGTTAGTGTATAATGAATTTCAGGTTTTCAATTAATTTGTATAAGTCTTGTTGTTGAATGTGTAAGTTAAGAAGACAGTAAAAGTTATTAGAAACAAATATATATGGGAGGAATAACTTAAATATTATCACTAATTTGATTTTACTAAACATACATATATGTATACACATACACGGTGAAGTTATTTGTTGAAGAAAGGGGGACTAAATGAATATTATAATTACTAAATTTCTGAATATTATATATATAGCCTATGGGCCGAAGTATTGATTAATGAAATATAAGATTGGCCCTTAGCTTAATAGATCAAAATTACTGTTATTTTATTAATCAATTTAATTATATATGGGTTTAATCAATAAATGCTTTTTATTTGAGTGAATTATGTCATTCACTAGTTGCGGCGCAACTAGGACCCCCGTCTACTAATTGATTTTCTTTTGGATCGTTTGTGCTCAAATTAAGGTGGGTAAAGTTTTCTAACTCAATAAAGTGTTTTATGACATGTGGCTTTAAATGTGAAATGTTTATAAATTGGCATGAAATGTTTTATGAAATGTTTTATATGTCCAACATGTTATTATCATATGGAATATGAAATGAAATGTAAATGTTGCATATAATAGCCTTGAATGCTTCGAGCTCTTGTGGGTTATATGTTAAAGGATATCATGTGCACAGTGATTAGAGGTCTCTATAATCGGCTTGAATGCTTCGAGCTCTTGTGGGTTATAGATGAAAATGTTATATGTTCTATATTCGCCTTGAAGCTTCGAGCTCTTGTGGTTTATAGTAAGAATGATATATGTTATTTCCTTTGATAATCATGTTGTTGGACATAAAATGAAAGTATCTCATGTATGACCCACCACTGAGTACGTTTTATGAGTACTCACCCCCACGTTTTTAAAATATTTTCAGGTCAGTGAACATGGAGCCACGTGGAAGGAAACGGGGTGTCAATAAAAGTTTAAGTTTATTAAACTGAATTAATTTAGTTAGACTTTTTCCGCAATTTATTTCTTTTTGAACTATGGTGAAGTATCACATTCCTAGTATTATAGTTTTAATAAATGAGTGAACATACTATTATTGTTTGGAGTTATTTCGTTTGGAAATATTTGATGTTATTAAGGAAAATTTTTTATTTATTTCCTCATTTTTATTGAAGAAAGAGTAGCATTCTAGTTTAGTAAATTAGGGTGTTACACTCCGGTAGAGGTCTTCTTACTAAGGAGAGAGGTGGTTGTTGCTGCCACTACTTCACCTTTTTCTTTTCTCTCGACTGTTACGCTTATGTGTATATCTTCCATTTGGGTCTATTTTTGTGTTACCGAGCTTGAATGTGGAGATCTCTATTTATAGAGGGAGATCTAACTAGCCGTTGGAAAGAGCCGTTTGACCTCTGCCAAAAAGCATGATACTCCACCTGCTTTTCTAGAAACTTTCCTAAAATGGAAACTACGAGCGTTGCTTTTTGCACGTCGCTGTTGTTGGTCCATTTATAGTAAGTTTTCTAGCTGACTTGTGCTTCCGAATAGATTCAAATTTGGACTGCAACTTTTCTGTCTTCAGCGTCTTCAATGTCTTCTCTTCTCCGCTTCGCGACATAGACTTCAACACAACTTCTCTTCACGTTGGAAATGTATGCTATCAACTACGTGGGTTAGTTGAGGAGTCAACTGAGCAGCTGTCCAACTGAGTCCGTGCTTCAGTTGAAGTTGAGGTCTCAATTGAGTTGAGGGTCAACTGAGTTTGGGTGTCAACTGATTCTGGGTCTCAGCTGAGTCTGGACCTCAGCTGAGTTCTTTATGAACTTCCTTCTTCATTCCGGCTGATTTCTTTTGCTTGAAACCTATAAAGATAAAATCCCTACGCTCAAACAGTAAACCCTAGCCACTTAACACTAAAGTCATTCATCTACTCGGATGGGGTCTGTTGGGGTTTTGGAATCGTTCGAAATCTTTTACTAATTTTCCCATCAATTTTCCTTTTTTTGATATTGCCAAAACCCTAAACTGACATCACCTATCTTTCTTAACTGATACCATAAACTGATACCATGAGGACTAAAAGATAAACTCAATTCTTGTCTATAAGAGGAAGGGGTTAGCACAAGATAAAACTAAAACGATTGACCTCAACCTTAGACAACGAGATGGTTGCCATCAAGTGAGATCAATAACAGAAGTCCTTTAATAGCCAACAACTTGTTATTACAGATAACAAATTGGGGAGTGATTACAATTACAACTGAGTTCTTGCTAAATTATAGTCCTAACTTCTAACCTACTCTAGGTCTTCATCTCCTCCACCTCCTTAAGGGAGGGTCTTCGTCTTCAGCTACTTCTAAGGCTGAGCTGACGTCAGTTGAAGGTATTCAACTTTTACTTTGAATACGTGTCTCGAGCTATGGGGCGACACTTTTGATTACTTCATCAGCCTTCTCCTCATCAGCCTTGGTCTTCTTCTTACTCACTTTTCAAAAGGCTCCAGGCTGAGGTTAGGTCTAATTGAATGCCTCAAGCAACTTTCTGAGGCACCTGACCACCATTCAGCACTCCCCTTGAGCCTTCACGATCTCCATTCCTGCCGGCCTTCCTGCTGGGGTACTTCCACGAAACTACTCTTATCAACAGTTAGCCCACTTCTTCCCACCTTTTGGCATCAACAATAAGTTAAGAAGGGAGAGGGTTGGCATGAGGCATTCCGGGTTCCACCTCTTTCTTCAACAATTCGGTGGAAGGAAGCTCGACTAAGACTAATTTGCCAATAAGGATGACTTTGTACGACATAGTCTCAGGAGGGAATGCCTAGGACCGATCGGGATGCCTGATACACAGGTTACTCTCGACGTGTCCACGTGATGTGGGGTTGCTGATCTTCACCTAGATATGGAATTGGATGAACACCTCAGGGATCCGCATTAGCTGTTTGACACCACGAATCACCCACATCATTAGGAGACCTTCAAAGCGTCTGCATCTAATGTAGCCACGAAAACATAACGTTCTTGCTAAACCGATTTATTCACTAATTCAGGGCTGGAAGGAGAAGAGTTCTGCTTTGCAAAGTGGATGGCATATTCTTCATCTAATAGGATTTTCCGAAGAGGAAGATAAACCCTAGCAAGAGAGAAAACCACAAAGCAAAATTTCATGAGAAAAAAAGCAGAAAATCTTGGAGATGTTGAGATATGAAATCTGGTGGATATGCAACCTGAATTGCAAAGGCCCCCTATTATAAGAGGGATGAGATTCAAATCAATGGTTCAGATCAAATCGTGCAGTTTTTTCGAGAAAAACGGAAGTCTTCAATGCGTCGTTTCAGAAAAAGCTGCTCCAAGAATGACAGTTATGGAACGCGTCATAGGAGGTGCACAACACTCACGCGCGTGAGGAGAGTAGGTAAATCTATGTCAACCCACTTGCGATATAAAAGCATGGTCTATGGGTTTAGACGAGCTGTCCAATGACTGTGACCACTTGGCTAATTCAATGTGAATAACTTGTAACAGATGTTTGGATTAATTTCAAAACACCCGCTGTGACAACCCACCCCGCTTATTCTCTACTTTTAGAAGGGTGGATTTAAACCATATCATGATTCTATGCTACATCTAGAGTGAAGATGACTAGAACGGGTGAACCATGACGTCTACTTAAAACATTCCTCTTTGATTAACAAGGTTCCTTTATTGAAAAGAAGGAATAAGAGGGACACCTAGCCTACTCGGGTCTAAGTTCTCCCACGACTTCGAAACATTTTAGAAAATAGAAATCATGTTTATCAAGGAGATCTAGCATGCTTGAAACTAATAAAAACTTTATTCTTGAAACTTCAAAAGTACTTGAAGGTTCGATTATCAAAGTGGTCTTAGCATGCATGGGTTTAAGGATTTGAATCAACACCAAGGCCCAAATTCTAACAATTGGATGATGCTATTAAAGCTTTTAAGAGGCCTGTTGGAAGCCTAAAACTACTTTTAAGATTGATATAAGAGATTCGAGTTTCGATAGTTGTTCAAGCATCAAAGGGGGTTCGGGGTCAAAGCGGTTTGGGATGCATGCATCAAGGATTAAGTTATAGACCCGAATAAAATAAGATTACAATCATATCGAATGAATGAATCTTGCAGCGGAAAAATAAAGTTATTAAGATATGAGTATGAAGACTCAAATCTCAAACTTGGCGAAATTGAAACAAATGAGGAATCCTACGAGCTCACCCTCATCCCGCTCAATATTACATGCACGTTATTAAGAAACCAATGCAGGGCGTGAGTACAAAAATATACTCAGTGAACACATGCCAAAAACTTGCTTTTCTTCTTTAAGAACTTGATAAGATTTAACTTGCTACTTGAGCTTGAGCACCAAGGGTTTTTAATAAGGAAATTACCTTGGGCAAAAGCCAAAACATTTTCTTACATAAACGGCTGCAGTCAAAACATAAGTGAGTGAATCCAAAAATGTCTACAACTTTACTTTAACAGTGAAGAGAAGGAGGCCTCTTTCTAATCACCGGAATCGGCCAAAGGCTCACGATTCCTATTGTGCACAAATCTCACCTTGTATGAGACCGAATTCGTTCTTCTTTCTTAGTAGACAGATCACACACAACTTTAAAGATAAAGGCAAGTTGAACATTTATAAAACTTTCTTCAAGATGTATAGAGACTGAAAGGTCCTCGGTTTAGAAAAGCCCACCTTAATGACACTTTTCCTAGCTTTCTACTTGCTTTCTTTCCTTTCCTTCACTTCACTTCTCCTCCGGATGTTCCTTCAATCAAACTTGATTTAGCAATGGAACAACGGAAAGCGAGAAATGAATCTTATTCTTTCAACTTATCTTATCTTAAAAGGATATTTCTTAGTCTTAATGAAGACATCTTAACAACAAAGGAATTCGAAAGATTCCTACTACTTCTTTGCACATACTATACTTACTTAACAACTTTCTTCATCTATGCATGCTTAGATATGATCATGACATGCACAATCTTCAACATGCTTGGTCTCTTAAGACCACACAACTTGCAAAAATTCATGCTTTAAAAACAATGAAGCAACTCTTATCACTTCTACATCATGCTTACTTTCATTTCTCATCAAAACATGCTACTACTTCATCACTTCATATTTAACTTCACCTTTCTTAGTCTCTTAAGACATTGTACTTTCAAGACATCATGATAACATAACATACTTGGAGCAATCGTACATATATACATAAAGCACATTTTCGGTCCTTATAGGGCTTAGAGCCAGGGTTTATCCTTTCCATGCAAACCACTTCCAATCATGTTCAAATATATCATAAAGAAATCATATATCCTCAATTTATCAATACAAGCTCATAAACAAAAAGCCCTAATCTTTTCTACTTACTAAACTTTCGACTTTCATCATATAACAATGCAAAAATTCTCAAAATTTCCATATAAGCTCCAAATCTACCCAAGAACAAGGTCCCATGCTCAATTCATGAATATAAAATCATCATTATCATAAACTAGAAACTACTACGTGTAGTAACTTTTGAAATATATGCATGTATGAGCAAAGGGATTTCAAATAATAATATTCACACATGGATAGATACATATAGCTCCCTAAACCTTAAATCTTGCTTCAATTTCATCATAAAAGGCATGAATAAAAAACCCCTAAACTTTGGCCATAAAATCGGCACACATGCATTTTTCTGGGGCTTGATAAATTCATGCAAACAACTCCATAAAAGAGATTCATTTATAGCTAGAATCATCATACCTAAAGAGTAAGAGGATTCAAGAACACCTCCTTAGAGACTTGAGAGTGCCAAAAGTTTCTCTAGAAAAGGAGGGAAAGGATTTCATGAATCTGACACCATAGAATGAAACAAACTAATGAAATAGGTTAGATTCCAACCTTTCCTCAAAGATTCTTGGAAGAACTTCTTGGATTAAGAGCTTAAGACTTGATTCTTGGAAGAAAAATATGGATATGTGTGTGAATGGGGGCAGCCGAAATAAGGGGGGAGAGGGAGAGTTTTGGTCTCCAACAATCTTATATAGTGAATATTTAGGTTTGAAATGGAAGGTTAGATTTCAATCTCCCAAAATGGAAGGCTAGGATTGAAACTTGCATCCAAAGTATGGAATGTGAGTTGTGGGAGTGACATGTGTCCATGTCTAGACTAGTTGAGAGAGCGTCATTTTTCTTCTTTTAAAGACTGGGTCCCACAATTAATGCAATCTAACTACACAATGTACTTTTACTGAAAATTGGCTAACACACACATTCTTCTTCCGAAATGAACGACTTTGAAATCAAAACTTATACTAAAGTTCATGATATTTCATCACGAACAACATACTAAAATTTGGTGAAAACGGACAACTTTCGATTTTTCATTAAAAGATGAAAAACTGCGTTTTTGACCAGAAAACCAGAAATTCGACTTTTCATGCAATTCATTACAATAATTCACATTCTCATGCACATATAAGTCACATACGATCATATAAATATACACATCACATAATCTTACTTTCATTCACCGAATTTCGCAAATTCGGAAAAACTGCTATTTTGGGAAACTTTCTACTTTAGAAAACTTTGAGAGACGGGATGTTACATTTTACCCCCCTTAACAAAATTTCGTCCTGAAATTTGCATACGTTTAAGAAAAGCTCGGGTTACTTCTGACGCATCTCACTTTCTAATTCCCAAGTCGCTTCTTCAAGATCGTGGTGCTTCTACTTGATCTTAACTTGAGGAATTTATTTAGTTCTAAGCTTGTGAACTTTTCTATCTAGAACCAACTCCGGTTCTCCGACATAACTTAGATCAGCTCTAGAACCACTTCTTCTTGCCTAATCACGTGTTTCGGATCGAACACGTACTTTCTTAACTGAGATACATGAAACGTATTATGAGGGTTTCCAAAACTTGGTGGCAATGCCAACTTATAGGCCACGGCTTCGATCCTCTCTAGGATCTCCAAAGGACCTATGAATCTAGGTTTCGGTTTGCCTTTGATAACAAAATGGTGGATCCCTTTGGAAGGCAAAACCTTTAGAAACATCTTATCACCCACGGCGAATTCTAACTCGGCTCTTCTAACATCGACATAAGACTTCTGCCAATCCTGAGCTTCTTTTATCCTTTGCCTTATTTGATGTACTACGCCAAACATTTCTTCTATCACTTCTTGACCTATTACTTTTCTTTCTCCAACTTCATCCCAGTAAAGTGGAGATCTACACTTCTTTCCGTACAAAGCTTCGTATGGGACCATATCAATCATCGCTTGATAACTATAATTTTAAGCAAACTCGATAAGAGGTAAATATCGCTCTCATTCACCTCCTCGGTCCAACACTACGGTTCTGAGCATATCTTCAAGGATTTGAATCGTCCTTTCTGACTGACCGTCAGTTTGGGGATGGGATGTTGTACTGAAGTTTAACTCTGTTCCCAATTCTTCTTGGAAACTCTTTCAAAATTTTGACGTAAACTTTGAATGACAATCAGAGATGATCGAACTGGGGATTCCGTGCAAATGCACAATCTCTTGAACATAAATTTTGGCCAACTTATCGGTACCATACGTCACTGGGATTGGAATAAAATGGGCAGTCTTTGTGAGTCTATCCACAATTACCCATATTGAGGTATTGCCTTTCTTCGATCTAGGCAAACTTGTTACAAAGTCCATCGTAACTTCATCCCATTTCCACACAGGGATCTTTGGAGGGTGTAACTTTCCAAACGGTCGTTGGTGAAGAATCTTGACAAGATAAATATCTTTCAACGAATGAAGCTACATCTCGCTTCATTCCTTCCCACCAAAAGCTTCCTTTTAAATCTTGATACATCTTTGTACTTCCTGGGTGTGCGGTGTAAGGCGTATTGTGAGCCTCGCTCATAATATCGTCCCTTAACTTTTCGTCCTTTGGCACACAAAACCTTTCACAAAACAACAACGTGTTATCAGCTGCTTCTCGGAAATCGTGGACTCTATCCTTTCAAATTTTGAGCCTTAAACCTTCTAACTTCTCATCTTCTCTTTGACCGTCTATGATTCTGGTTCTCAAATCAGGAGCTATTACCATAACTGCGATAACCTGCTCCGTAGTTTGAGGCGGCAAAATCACCTCCATTCTCATTTCTTCAAACTCTTTTACTAACTCTTTTTCTTGAGAGAGTAAGAATCCTAGCTCGGACTTACTCTGATGGTCCCGATACGAGTTACTGGTGTATGGGGGGGGGGGGGGAATACACGAGTTAGGATTTTTCAACTTTGAAAGCTTATCCCCCGAAAAACTTCAACTGAGTAAAGAAAGTCTCAGCTGGATTCACAACTGAGTAAGAGAACTCAGCTGTGAGAGTGGTGCCGTGCGGAATGTGGTGGAAATTATACTCGTAAAATAACTCACGCTTTTGTGCAAGGTTGGTCAACAACCAAGACAGTTGATATGTAAAGATGCAGTTTGTATGCCGGTTAGTTTGGTCAGTTGAATATGCAAAAAGTAACTGAACAGAAATAAACACAGACACACAGGATTTACGTGATTCGGAGAGAACTCCTACGTCCACGGGGAGATGTGAGTCCACACACCTCAGTCCAAGTTCTTCTGGATAATTCCACACAGCTTACGCGGGCTGTGCAACCGTTGCAATAAGTTTACGGGTACTTATCAACCTTTACAGTTAAGTTTACGGGTACTTAACAACCTATGTCAAGTTTGCGGGTACTTGACAACCTATGCTAAGTTTACGGGTACTCAGCAACCTATCTACTCAGTTACAGGAAGAGTAGGATCCTAACAAACACTTTTTAGGGTGTGTGTGTGGGTGGGTTTTCCAACTACAGCTCGAACACGAATGTGAGCTGGATCTATGGCTTGAACGAATGAACACTCAAACTAAGATCTAAGACAGATTATAAATCTATGAACCCTCAGCTACTAATGTTCTACCACTCGGAACTCTCAGTTGCTGATGCTCTTAGAATATGATTTTGCAAATTTTCTTTGCTCTTGTTTCTCTCGTGGGTGCACTTCAAATTTTCTCTGTCTTTTTTTTTCTCTGTCGAATGAATGAATGCCTCTATTTATAGGCGGAGAGAATCAACTAGCCGTTGGAGGAGCCGTTGATCTCTGTTCTTTGATAGCGATGGCTTGTCTCTCATCTCTGCAGACTTTCCCGATATGGCATCTGTGCTCTTCTGCTTTCCATCTGAGACAACCTTGTGTTGGGCCAAATGGGGTAATGACTGAACGGTCAAACCCTCACGTGATTTCCTTTTTGAATTTCAAATTCAAACCTTTCTGACAGTCAACCTTGGTTAGTTGGTTGAAAATCTTGATCTTCATCTGAGTGGTCTTGAGCTGATGTTCTATCTGACTGAACCGTTGAACTCTCAGCTGACTTTCAACTTCATCCTTTTTGTAACCACTCTGTTATACCTTCCCCCTTTGGTCGGATGGCTTTCTGTAACTGATGCTGAACGGTTGGCTTGAACTCTCAGTTGTATATAAGTCTTCCTTCTTTTTGGCATAACTCTATCATTAGTCAGAGTCTTCTAACTGATGTTCCATCTGAACGGTTTGACTTGAACTCTCAATTTCAACTGATGTTCCTCATCCGATCTTCCATCCTAGGTTGTATCCGAGTGTTGCTATGTTGTCGTCTTCAGCTGGAGACCTGTAAAGATAAAATCTTAACATTGCTCAAATAGCGAGCCTAACTGCTAATATTAAGAGCTGGCAACATCTACTCGGTTGGGGTCAGTTGGTTTTGGAATTTATCAAAACTCTTACTAATAAAAATTTCCCAACATACTCTTTCTACTTAAGGAATCTGCGACTACATTCGCTTTTCCCAGATAATAGAAAATTTGAACATTGTAGTCTTTCACTAACTCAAGCCATCTTCTTTGTCTCATGTTGAGCTCTTTCTTCTCAAAGAAATACTTTAGCCTTTTATGGTTAGTGAAGATTTCACACCTTACTCCCTAGAGATGGTGTTTCCAAATCTTCAGTACGTGAACGATGGCTGCTAGCTCTAAATCGTGAGTCGGATACTTATCCTCATGCGGTCTTAACTGACGTGAGGCATAAGCAATTACTTTTCCTTCTTGCATTAACACGCAACCTAAACCACTTCCTGATGCATCCGTGAAGATAACAAAATCTTTTCCTGCTTCGGGCACGGCTAGCACTAGAGCGGCGGTTAGCTTCTTCTTTAACTCTTGAAAAGTATTTTTGCATTCTTTACTCCACTTAAACTTGGAGTCTTTCTTTAACAGTTGAGTCATTGGTTTCACTATCTGCGAAAATACTTCAATGAATCTTCTATAATATCATGCCAACCTTAGGAAACTTTGAACTTCCTACGGCGAGGTTGGGGATTTTCATTCTTGAATGGCTTTAATTTTTTACGAATCTACTTTGATTCCTTCTGCGGAGATAACGTGTCCAAGAAATTGGACTTCCTTTAGCCAAAATTCGCATTTACTAAACTTGGTGTACAACTTCTCAACTCTTAACTGCTCTAGCACTATACACAAGTGCTCTTCATGGTCCACTTTGTTCTTCGAATATACGAGAATGTCGTCGATAAAGACAATCACAAATCTATCGAGGTACTCATGGAAGACGCAATTCATTAAATCCATGAATACATCAGGCGCATTGTTCAATCCGAATGGCATTACTACAAACTCGTAGTGGCTATATCTCATTCGGAAAGCCGTCTTTGGAATGTCTTCCTGACGAATATTGAATTGATGATAACGTGACCTTAAATTGATCTTCTATAAAACACCTCCTCCTTTGAGCTGGTCAAAAAGGACATCTATCCTTGGAAGGGGATACTTATTCTTTAATGTCAACTTGTTGAGCTCTCGGTAGTCAATGCACATTCGCAGACTTTCGTCCTTTTTCTTCACAAAGAGAATTGGCTCTCCCCAAGGCGAGACACTAGGGCGTATAAAACCCATGTCCAAAAAACTCCTGCAATTGAACTTTCTGTTCTTGCAGCTCATTGGGTGCCATTCCATAAGGTGCTTTCGATATCGGGGCAGCTCCAGGCTCCAAATCGATGGTGAACTCTAACTTTCTATCTGGTGGCAGCCCTGGAAGGACTTCTGGAAATATATCTGGGTATTCCCTAACCACAGCAACATCTTCTATCTTTCGCTCTCGTTCTTCATCCTTGTTGAGATACACTAGGTACGCTTGTGCTCCTTTTTTTTTTAGCAACTTAACTGGCTTGCAAGACCGAGGTGATTGGCATCTTCCTTCGCTTATGCTCAATTCCAAAGAATTCGGTTGGCTCCTTTCCAGGCGGTTAGAAAGAGATCTGCATTTTATCACATCGAATGGTGGCTAAATTCTCGGTTAACTAATCCATTCCAAGAATTATATCCATGTCCTACATTTGCATGATATTCAGGGATCTAGCGGACATTTTAAGAAACTCTACTTCGAACTAGGTTCGGGCAAACATACTGCATAGAAGTGCTCAAACCTAAAGGGGTTGCCACACTAAGGCCCTTACTTTATTTCTCTACATTCAAGCCGAGGGTTTTTACATAGGCACTAGCTATAAACAAATGCGATGCTCTAGTATCAAACAAAAAAATAATGGGCACACCCTTTAAGGATTCCATGCCTGCGAGAATTACCTGACTCTTGACTCTAGCTTTTGAGCTACTGCGAACACTCTTTGGTAGTGTTGTTGCTCATTCGGGGGTGCCAGCGGCAAAGGAAACAGCTCCATAGCCTTCAGCTACGGGGTAGAGTACTAGTTGGACTTGCCAAACCTCTGCTGCTTGTTCGGACACTGATTAGAGAAGTGTCCTACTTGCCCGCACAAATAACAATTGTTACTTCTAGCTTGGCATATCCGTGAGTGTGTCTTGCCACACTTGCCACAAGTGGGATAGCCTTGAGGTCCATTCGCTCCTTTACCATGACGCAGAAACTGAGTCTTTGGCTTTCCTTAGCTTCCATGCTTATATTGTTGACCTTTCCATGGTTTCTTATTCTACTGACTTCCATGATTCCATTTCCTTTTTCTTTTCGAATACTGGCCTTGACTAGGGTTCTGAGGTTTTGCAGCTGTCGGGTTTGGGCACGGAGGTGCTGTCACTTGAATCGACTTTCCAGGCTGCATTGCCAGCTCCATATCGAGTGTGCGGTTAAGCGTCTCAGCATACATCAGATCTTTCTGACTAGCCAGAATGACTCGAAATTCTTGCCTTAGGACGTTACGAAACAATTCGCTCATTTTCTCGTCCGTATATACTTTGTCTTCAGCATAACAAGCCAAATCGCAGAATTCTCTATCGTAGTATGTAACAGACTTATTTCCTTGATGCAGAGTTGCGAACTCTATTGCCTTCTGCTTTATGTAGCTTCTTGGTATGTACTTCTCAAAGAGTGCTTCCTTAAAATCTTTCCAAGTCAGTTCCTCAAGCTGCTCGGGGGTCATTATTCTTTTCTTTGCTTCCCACCAGAAGTTACACCTAATCTTCGGTATGTACTCTATTTTCTAAGGCACACACCCAATCTTCGGCATTAGCGGGACTTCCTTTCCCATCGAAGGTGAGAGGGTTCTGATGCAAAAACAACTCTTCTATTATTCTTTGATCTAGCTGAGGCTGAGGTGAAGGTTCTCTTTGACCTTCTTCCTCGACTCTTCTTCTAGGAGGCATCTTACGCTTCCTACAAAACGCCTTACTTAAAACTTGGAAACTTTCTTTTCACATGATAAACATCCTGAGTTCTACTCTCTTCATTCAACTAGATTTTCAAGCTTAATCTATAATCTCATGCAATAACTATTGCCTCGAAGCACATCATTCATTCATTCTTTCATTCATAACATACTTTCGTCACATACTTTTCATCTCACGCTTTTCATACATTCATATTCATCATCAAAACACATTTGACATGATCATCTTACTTAGCATTTTTCATAAAAGCATCATACTTGTCATAACATTTCATATAATGACATATTTTGTTATAAACATCATGCTTGGAATCATACTTGGCATTTCTTACTTTTCATAACATAATCATGCTTGTCATTTCATATTCTTCATAACATAGCATGCTTGTCTTAATTTGAGATTATTATTAAAATAGAATAAAGGCAGAATACAAAAAAATGAAACAAAGAACGAAAAAAAGAAACCTATCTAAAAGGGGCTATTAAAAGGAAAGAAAATAATCTAGCCGACTCTGACACTAAGCTGACTAGAAAAATGAGATAAATAGTGAAAAAATAAAAGAACACTAAGAAACCGCCACTGTATTATAATAGACTAGTCTAATTAACTAAGAGCTAACTTCCCGAAAACGGCGATAAGGAATCGTATGTCGCTGCTCTTCAACTGATACTATCACCCTTAATTTTTTTGCATCAAGCAGTTTTTGGCCAGCGTGTTCAAACCAAGGGAAACACTGTAGATGTCGAATATTTAAAGAAATATTTTATTGATTTTAATATTTTATTTTATCATGGAATCTTATGATATCCATATTAAATAAATTATTTAATTGATAAATATATCTTTATATGGTGATAAATATCTATTTCTTTGGGAACAAGTAAAGGATATACATCAATATTTAAGAGCCAATGAGATCGCGCCACCTCATCCCTCAAGCCCATGATGGAGCCTAAAAGCCCACCAAGTCCACCATATTTTTCCTTATAAATAGAGGTCTCCACACAACTTTAAATCACACCTAAAAATCATTTTCAAGAGCTCAAGAATTGAAGAGAGAAATTCTCCAAGATTTCTCTCTCAATATTAAAGGTGTCCCGGCGAGATTCAAGGCGTTCTTCGTGGGAAGCAATGCGTTCTTCGGCGGAAATATCTCAAGTGGCGTTTGATCCAGAAACAAGGCGAGAGTCCTCCAAGTCAACGTTATAAAGCTCGACGCTCAACGTTACTTCGGAGACAAAAGTCCACCGCATCAACGCCACCAATCACAAAGCTCAAGTCAACGTCATCAAGTCAAAGATCAAGTTAAAGCTCAACGTTTACTTAGGAAGCAAGGTGAAAGTCATCTACGTCAACGTTATAAAGCTTGAAGATAAAAGTCCAAAGAAATCAAGGAGGCATACTTCTTATCAAATCTCAAAGGCTATCAAGTCCAAGGAGGTCAAGGAGGCATACTTCTCCATCAAATCTCAAGGGCTGCTTGAAGACCGTTCGAGGATCAACTTGAAGAGAAGAATCGGAGGATCAAATAGAGATTGAACCCGCGCATATTCGATATTATTATAATTGTATTCAAACTTATATTTATTTGAATAAATACAATATTTTGTGTTTACAAATTTTGGCACGCCCAGTGGGACAATCTCTACCTCTCATCTCTTCTCTTCGCCAAATCCAAAGAAGATGTCTACAAGTCTTGAGGAGCAAATCGCGAAGTTGACAAATCTTGCAGAAGGACTTGCCAAATGCTTAGAAGAACGAGATGTTCAACTAGAAAAGCTGGAAAATGCAAATACTTTGGATACGAGAAGCCAACAAGCAAAGGACGATCAAGAAGCTGAGCTTTTCATGGAGCCAAAAGATGGTGACAAATCTCCGACTAAGGAGCTTGAAGTCTCTTCCAATGGATCGATGCATGCCGATCAACTCAAAGCATTCATCAAGAAAACAATCAAGGACAAGTTTGAAGGGACCTCCAAATCATCATGGACTTATAGCAAGCCATACACTCAAAGGATTGAAAGCTTGAAGATGCCGATCGGCTATCAGCCTCCAAAGTTTCAACAATTTGATGGCAAAGGAAATCCAAAGCAACATATAGCCCATTTCGTGGAGACTTCCTACGACGCTGGAACATATGGAGATCACATGGTGAAACAGTTCGTGCATTCCTTGAAGGACAATGCCTTTGATTGGTATGCTGACTTGCAGCCAAATTTAATTGATAGTTGGGGGCAATTGGAGCAAGAATTCCTCAATCGCTTCTATAACACTCGAAGGACGGTGAGCATGGTGGAGCTTACAAAGTCAAGTCAATGTAAAGACGAGCCCGTCATCGACTACATCAATCATTGGAGGGACTTACGCTTAAATTGCAAAGATTGCTTGTCTGAAACTTCTGCAATTGAGATGTGCACTCAAGGCATGCATTGGAGTCTTCAATATATCTTAAAAGGAATTCAGCCAAAGACCTTCAAAGAATTGGCTACAAGAGCTCATGACATGGAGTTGAGCATAATCGCAAATGGAGTTGAAAATCTTTCAATTGAAGATGATCACAACTTTGAAGAAAATCAAGAAGCGACCCATGGGGGCAAATCTCCTAAAGAAAGTTCAAGTGATGAAGAAGCTATAAGTGAAGACGAAGAAGATGCTACAAATCAATCTTCTGATACTTGGTAGAATCCATGAAGTCAAGTGCTCCTTGGTAAGAGCTTAAACTGTCTAAAATGCTCCTAGATGCGAGTAAAAACCATCAAAACTTTTCAATCAAATAACTTCAAGTGCTCCTTGGTAAGAGCTTAAATTGTCTAAAATGCTCCTAGATGCGAGTAAAAACCATCTAAACACTTCAAACAAAGAACTTCAAATGCTCCTTGATAAGAGCTTAAAGTGTCTACAATGCTCCATGACGCATGAGCCTAAACTGCATGTTACACCTGGCCAGCATGAGTATAAACTGTGTACGGCTCCCTCCTTAAAACCATAATCAAATTCTTTGAAGAAAGTCAAAGACTCCTTGACACGAGTATAAAATGTCTATAAATTCAAATCAAGTGAAGACTCATTAACACGAGTATAAAACGTCAACAAATTCAAATCAAGTGAAAACTCATTGAAATGAGTATAAACTTTCTAGCAAATCTAAGAACTCCTTGAAACGAGTATAAACTTTTTTCAAATTCAAAGAACTCCTTGAAATGAGTTTAAACTTTCTAGCAAATTTAAGAACTCTTGAATATGAGTATAAACTATTCACAAGTTGAAGTTCAAGAACTCCTTGGTATGAGTATAAACTATCTAACAAATTTAAATTTATCGAGACTCATTCATTTTCACGAGAAGTAGTCCATGAACAAGTCTCGAGGGGGCATTTGTAGATGTCGAAAATTTAAAAAAATATTTTATTAATTTTAATATTTTATTTTATCATGGAATCTTATGATATCTATATTAAATAAGTTATTTAATTGATAAATATATCTTTATATGGTGATAAAAATATCTATTTCTTTGGGAACAATTAAAGGATATACATCAATATTTAAGAGCCAATGAGATCGCGCCACCTCATCCCTCAAGCCCATGATGGAGCCTAAAAGCCCACCAAGTCCACCATATTTTTCTCTATAAATAGAGGTCTCCACACAACTTTAAATCACACCTAAAATTCATTTTCAAGAGCTCAAGAATTGAAGAGAGAAATTCTCCAAGATTTCTCTCTCAATATTCAAGGTGTCCCGGCAAGATTCAAGGCGTTCTTCGTGGAAAGCAACGTGTTCTTCGGCGGAAATATCTCAAGTGGTGTTTGATTCTAAAACAAGGCGAGAGTCCTCCAAGTCAACGTTATAAAGCTCGACGCTCAACGTTACTTCGGAGACAAAAGTCCACCGCATCAACACCACCAATCACAAAGCTCAAGTCAACATCATGAAGTCAAAGATCAAGTCAAAGCTCAACGTTTACTTAGGAAGCAAGGCGAAAGTCATCTACGTCAACGTTATAAAGCTTGAAGATAAAAGTCCAAAGAAATCAAGGAGGCATACTTCTTATCAAATCTCAAAGGCTATCAAGTCCAAGGTGGTCAAGGAGGCATACTTCTCCATCAAATCTCAAGGGCTGCTTAAAGACCGTTCGAGGATCAACTTGAAGAGAAGAATCGGAGGATCAAATAGAGATTGAGCCCGCGCATATTCGATATTCTTATAATTGTATTCAAACTTATATTTATTTGAATAAATACAATATTTTGTGTTTACAAACACATAATCAAAATCTCCTCACCTAAAGGAGCCTCATAGAAGTCTATCCTAAATCCAACATCCTGAGCATAAATACAGACATTTTTGAAAAACATGCCTCTTCTAATGATTTCACCATTAGCCGTGCGAATAAGTGGCCTATAGTCCTCCAAATGACCTCTCCATCTCAGACCAATCCTATTAACCAAAGAGGAAGAAATAACATTGCAAGTAGAACCTGAATCAATGAGAAGCCTTAACGGATGCAACTCCTGACGTTCAACAATGCCCCCATTTTAAATGAAAGAGTTTTCTTTTTTCAGGGAAGTGAGTTAGAAGATACCCTCAAAGGCCTCTTCCTATATCAGTGAGACATTATCCTCCACAACCTCATCTGCAAAACCTCCAGCCTTGCTCCTTGTGTCATAAGTCTTTGTTGGAGTCTTTGGCTTTCTATTCCTTTTCTTCTTTTGTTGAGAAATGTAATACCCCGATATTTCATAAGTCTTAAGTTCATCTTAATTGGGTTTATGTGCCCTAATTATGTGCCTTTATGTGGTAAAAATTTCCGAGAAAAGAAATTTTCTCGTAAAGTACTAAAATGACCTTGATTATATGAGTTTGTCTTTATGTGTCTTTATGTGATTTCTGTGTCTTTATGTGATTTGTCTTCGTTTCAGTTATCCGAATCGATTGTGTGGTGAATTTATTGAACATGATTATATGAGTTTGAGTCTAAATTCGAATTTCAGAAAAATCTGAAAAGTTTTATTTTTAGATGAATAGTAACTTTTCCCGAGTTTTCACTATTTATTGACCTTTTTTAAGTTTCATCTAATTAGTGTCTTTTGAGTCTAAAAATTATTTTAGAAGCTTTGTATGTTCGAGAGTCGTTAGAAATCATTTGAGAGAAATTCGAGTTGAAGGTCCAGAAAACCCTAATATGAATAGTGAATTCCGACATTTTATTCATTGTTCGAAATTTTAATCTGAAAACTGGAATTTTAGATTCCTTGATTTTGGTGTGGTTTGAGACGAAGTGGAGAGGTTTCCGACATCGAGAAAGAGTCGTGGTGAGTTAGAAGTCGTTTGAGAGTTAAACGGAAAAATAGGGATGTTTGAACCGGAAAACTTTTTCTTCCGGTGATTTTTATCGCACAAAAATATAACATGAGTTAACAATCGCTCTCCCTATTTCACTCCCCCATTCTCACCTCTTCTCACTCTCTCTCACGCTCCCTACTCTCTCTCCCTCTCTTATTATTGCTGACATCACACTCCCTCTCTCATCTCTCTCTTTCGGCATTACACACACATACACCATCTCTCTCTCTAAAACCTCCATTAGAGTATGAAGTTCTAATCTTCAAGAACTCCAAGAAGATAGCATCCGATCGCCTATTGACTAAACCGATAAGGTATTCGTAATCCTCTCATTCTTGTGATCATTTTAAGACTAGAGTTCACCCTCTTCTCTTTCCTTGGAATTTTGGCAGCTTTGTGCCAAGAAGAGGAGCTCGATTCTAGCTTGATCAAAGCCTAGATGTTGAAGCCTTGAAAGGTTTGTTCTTGAAAAATCAAAGTCTAGAGTTTGATCTCTTTTTCCAGTTCAAAACCGCCAATCTATGGGCTAGAAGATGAAGTTTTGATCTTCATTTGTTTCTAAGTATGTTGATTTTGATCCTTGTGTGATGATACCCTTGAAAAGATGAGTGAAAAATCTTGGTTGTTTTTCTTTTCATGAGTGCCGATTTTTATGGCTAGAACTAGGGATTTTGGTGTTGATGAATTTGATGATTATTTGATCTTAGTTTATATCTTTGAATCCTTATATGATTATTTCCATGAAGACTTAAGGAGAAAATTTGTGATATATATATATATATATATATATATATATGTATGAGTGCCGAATTCCTTGGTGATTTTTATGGATTTTTGTGATCTTGATCTTAGTATGAGATTGATGATGAAAATAAACTCTATAGATTAATCTGAGAAGATCTATGTGCTTGATGAAATGAGAAAAAATTTCCCCTTTTATTCTTGTTGAAAACCGATGGAAATAAGGTGGAAGAAAGAAGAATTTTTGTGATAACTTTGATATGAATATGTGATGAATTTGTTAATGATTTTGAGTAGAAAAGATGCATGAAAATGGAAGCTAAAAGTTTTGATCATTTTATTTCCTAAGTGCCGAAAATTTTCACCAAATTAAGGATTTCTATGCATAAGTTCTTGTTATGATTTTGAAGATGGATTTGGTGAAAATAGGTATAGAAATATATGTTAAAATGAAGAAATCAAAGATTGAAACTTGTTTGTTAAATTTATGTGAGAGTTCCGATTTATACACTTATGTGTATAGAAGATGATTTTGTGAAAGTTATGAGGATTAAGAAGATAAGATGAAGATGTTGATGATGATTCTTGCATGATAAAATGGAGAGCATGAATTATTGATTGAAATCCTAAGAGTGCCGATTTATATGCACCTTAGAAGGAGTTAATGATTTTGTTATGATTTTGTAATGATATTGTTAGATTAAGTGGTTAAATGAGAACAAAAGCATGTTAGAAAAAGAATTAGAGAAGAGTGAATTTCTATAAATTTTTCCTTGAAAAATTCGAACCATGTATGGATATGAGTTGATAATTTTTGATGTTGAGTGTTAGTATAATTTAGTTTGATGATCAACAAGTGGGTTTGAGCATATATCGAGCTTAACTTTAGAAAGGATCAAAAAAAGAAAACTGTTTGCCCAAAACCTTGAAGAATTCGAAGAAAATGAGGATTAAAATTTCTTATGGAAATGATTAAGTGTACTAAGTGATAAAAATCAGACTAAGAAGAAGACTTTTCGTATCTAAGTTCATTCGAGTAAATTGATCAAGAAATCGATCGATTGAAATTTTTATAAGCATAATGGGAATTGAATTATTAAAATTGGCCAAGTATTTCACTAAAGTCCAAATTATTCAAATTATTTGAGAATATAAGTTAAGAATTTTTAATATTAACCTAGATTAAGTAATTAGATACCAAATTCATGAAATTGAAATTATTTTAAGTCATTTTGCTAAGTTTAGTAATTTTTCGAAAACGTGCATGTGCTACGAGAAATAGTGACACGTTTTACAAGAAAAATGATGTAGACTTTATTCCGAAGAATTTTCATTAAGAGTTTCAGATTTCAAATCCGATTCCATATTTGAAGTCTTTGATTTATTTTAAGAAAAATAAAATTATTTTCATTTAAATCTAATAACGTATATTTTTCAGAGTTATAACCGAACAGAGTCGATTAGCGTGAGATAATAACTGAGTCTTGAGTGAGTTTCGAAGTTGATAATTGTAATTAAATAAATTAATTTGAATTTCTAGAATTTTTCTAGAATATTTGATTATATTTGGAAATTTTTCTTTTTCTATCTATTTATCGAAGTCGATCGTTTATCTGTTTGTGAATGTTCGATTCTTGATGTGAAAGTTTGATTGTGAATGATTTGTAATATTAGAACTCGAGAATTAATCTCAAATTTTCTGAGTTCGATTAACTCGAGAAATCGAGAAAAACGAACTGTGTGATGTGAATAGTGATTTCTTGATATTTGGGAATTAATTAATTATTAAATTGTTTGACGTTGTTGAGTCAAGTACCCGAGTCTGAGAGTCTGTTGGTTTAGTACTTGAGTAGAATCGAGGAACCGAGAAAGTTGAAGTAAGTTGAGCCGAGATAAGTTAAGAAACCCGAGTCAAGTAGAAGTCCTTCAGCCGAGCGTTAAAAGTTCGTTACGTTTTTCGAGTAAGTAGTCTCGCCCTTAAAGCAGAAGAGGAAGAAGCTAACCGACTAATCCTAAGCAGTCAGGTGAGCTTTTTAACCGAAACAAAGTGATGAATGTGATTATTATTATCATATTACGTGAGTTTTTAAATTAATTGACTTGCCATTTTATCTAAGTTTTGGTATGTTTAATCATCTACATGAATTATTAAGAATCCTGTGTGAGACATGAACATAAGTGTTGTTAAATGTTTGAAGTGACTGTGAGCCTTGCTTCGGTTAGGCCAGTCACAGTGTTTGAGAAGGAGGCCTATTTCTTGACACAAGAGATTATGTGGTAGATTGATTCATACCTGATATACATTATTGTCTGCGTAGACATCTTTTAAAGAAAAAGCGAAACGATTTTAATTGCATGAACAAGTTAACTGTTTTACAACTCTAACACTTGTGATGCAGTGGCAAGACAAGTTCAATTATATAACTTTATCGAGCAAAGTTTTAAATTATTTTTGGCATGTGTTAGCTGATTATGAAGTACTCAGCCCTGCATGTATATCTAAACGTGCAGTTTAGCCTCGATGAAGATGGCAGTGGATGCTCGGCAGTGTGTTAAAAATAAGTCAAGTCTTTTGTTTAAACTTGTAATTGCATGTCTTCATACATGTAATTGTTGGACCAGAGTTTGAGATTCCACTGCAAAACAAATCTATTATTTGCTTTTAAACTATTTCTCTGATATGGGTGTCGATACAATGAGCTTTGTGCTCAAATACTATTACCAGCTTTTCTTATATTCTAGTTGACTTGGAATTAAGTTTCATTATTCGTTTTCGACACTTGAATTATCTATTTGTGCTCGTTTCTTAAAGTCAAGATTTGAAAGCATATTTTCATTTGTTATTGCTTTCAATCTATATTCTCTTGTTCCCAATCATGGTTCCTCGTTGAGTTGAGTAAGTCTTTATCATTTCACTTTCACTGTCCAATGGATTTTAGTCGTTCCTACACATTAGAATTCGGGTCACGATAAAGTGGTATCAGAGCAGGTTTGTCTGCTCTGAAGTTTAAACATTCTTGTGAGTTGAGTCTAGATTTGATTCCCTTGACTTGTTTGAGTCAGTAACACGCTGAGTAATTTCCCATCTCATCCGGCTACTAGGTACGCGTATTTTCAAAAGCTTTAAGTTTAAAGTTTTAACTTAAGTTACTCAGTTTGTTATTTGCGCTTGTTTAGAGATAAAAGCTTGGTAAGTAGCTCGAATAACTAGATCGCTTTAGAATGCCTTCCCTAATTCTTTGATTTGTGTGGAAATCAAGAAGGATAGGACGTTTGTTCAAACATTTCGTGAAATGGAATTACCAAGTACCTTGAGCAATAAAACTCCTTTGGGAAGCACAAACGAGTATGTGGAGTTGGGAATTTCTAACGTGTTGATTTACTGTTTAAGTGTGCTTAACTCGTTTAAAATTGAATAGGATGGACGATGAGAGCAATCGAGCGTTGATGCAGGAATTCCTGCATAATGAAAAGTCGTATCACGAGACGATCGCTGAATTCTTAGCACGATATCATAAGATTTGGGAGACAATGAAGTACCTTGATGTTAGCTCCTTCGACGGGATGGTACATCTAATCTATGCCCTCCCTCGAGAGTGGCGTGACTGAGTAGCCTTCCTTGTTCCGAGATTTGTTGGGTGACAGTATTTAGGTGATTATCTCTACTGCAGTTGTAATGCTTTCATTGCTACTATTTCCAGTCAGTTTATCGCATTTGTGATGAACCCATATTTATGTCCATCTTTTCTTGTGTTTTTAGTCTTTATCGAGTCAATATATGTCTGGGAGGACACGCAAGTCGAGAGATAATGTGCAGGGAAGAACAGGTGAATGTTGGGCAAATCCGATGGAAAATCTGTTGTTGAGATGGCGATACGATGCGAATGGGCATAGGGCTGGAAGCTTGTAGCTGGGCAACATCAGAATATCTAATCTACAAGTCAGGAAGCACCTCCCCATATCCTTGAAGCCAACAGATAGAGTACTCGGAGGAGCCAGGATCTTGGTCAAGACCGAAGGCAATTCAGGATACAGACGATAAAGGGCAGGAACAGAGTCGGACCAGCAGCAGCAGAATTCTTTTCCTTCAAGGAAGAGGATAAGGATTGGATCTTTCTTTCCTTATCCTAGCTGAGCCTAATCAAAGGAGATATCTACCACGCAAGGAAAGAAGAATCGTGCATGCATGAAGAGAGAGGGCGGATGTGATATGCATGGAAGAGACCTTCATCAACAAGGAAACTTCCCTAAACCCTAATTTCCATCGCCTATATATATATGGTCGACTCCATTGTGTATGACACGCTATTTTTAATATTAGTTCTGCATTCTAGGTTGAGAGAAGTGAGGAAGAAACAAGTCCTACGGGCAATTACTTTTATTTCGTATTTTTACTTAAGTTTAGTTGTTGGCGTGAAGCCAAGACCCTGGTTGCTAACTACGCTTTTGGGCAGCAACCCGTTTCCAGATTTATGCTAAGTATGTTTTCCTTTATTTGCTTTGTGTTTTTATTTAATATTATGTCTAGCTAAGTTTATTGTTTGGGTTGGATGTAGATGAAGTGATTTAAAATTACTTGTTCAAACTCGTGAGGTCTAATTGTGTTAGTTCGTCAATTGATTTTGTTCCCGAAATACTTAGAATTAATTCTAGACTTAATTGATATTGAAGTTGATTGATCACCACCTAGATATTGAGATTAAGTCATTAACAGAAATTGGGATTAACACGAGAGTGTCTTTTGTGCCCAAGAAGGTAAAAGGTGTTGAAGAGCAGTCGGTATTGACCTATCCCTTGGCTGTCTTGGGTCTGTTTGTTTCTTAATGCCTGTTGGGCAACATCGTTACTGAAGTGTCTTCGTGACTTTGCTGATCAAGAGAGGAGATCTTGCCTTCTGGTCAAGATCTGTAAAATTGATTAGACATAGGTTAAGTGTGTTTACATCGTGACTTCATGACCTTAGGGTGTAAACTAATCTTTGCCTTAATCCAAGTAATAAAATCAGTTAATTGAATATCTTTGCACCAATGAACGAGTAAAGAGTAATTAGGATCATGGATTCGAAACCTAATCCAAACTCTTTTGTTATTTGATATTGTTACTTGTTGAGTACAGGATATTTAGATACTTCGTGATCAAAACGCTTTCGTTGAGCAACATCGGAAGACCAGATTACACCAGGTCCCTTGGGTACGATCCCACTTGCCGCTGACTACTACCTTGTTGGGCAAGAGGTGTTTATAAATATTATTTGTACGAAGTGTGTGACGACAGCGCTCCGTCAGTTTGGTGCACCACCTCCCAAACCGTTTGACCTTATTCCTCTAACTTAGCCGAATGGTATTCACCTTAAGCCTCAGTCTCAGTCTCCACTTCGAGACGGACCGGTCCCTATCTGAGTCCACTCTCCCCCTCGCCGTGAGCCAAGAGCCGTCCATCGGTTCGATCCGTATTCCGGAGATGTGATTCATCTCCATTCTTTTAATCACTTTGCCTCGTCTAGTTCATTTGTGACTCAGCCAGACGGATCGTACAATCCTATTAGAGTTCTGCCACTTTCGCACAACCAGCTTGAAGAGTTCATACGCTGAGACCGCACTCCCTCCCTAGTGCAGCCCATAGCCGAGTCTTCTAGGCCGACCTGCACCGGCGACAGTGACGATGATGAATCTTTTGAGGATCCTGCAGAAGATGCGACACAGGTCACCTTCAGTTGATGTCGAGCGACTGCCTTGCTTTTTTACCCAGCTTTTCAGACCCTAGTTTTGAGGCTCGACAAGGAGCTCGAGCTAGAGCTTGATGGTACAGTTGACGTGTCAACATACTTGCGATGCGATGAGAGTAGCCCTGAGACTCCCCCGTGGGATGAGTTTGAATTAGAGGATGAGTCTGAACCCGTGGGAAGTTCCCGGGCATACCTACATTGACTTTTTAGAGGCGTTAGCAGTAGAGAGACATGGTAGTAAGTAGGAGGAGGATCCGGATGAGGATCCGAAAGAGGATCCAAAGGAGGACCCCGAAGAGGAACAACGAGATGACGATGACCCGAGCGATGATTGTTCTTACGCTTAGGACCAATTCTAGAAAGCTGTGGAAGTTTTGTACGATGCTTACTTTACTGACGAGAGTTGAACTCTTTATATTTTCAGCAGTGATGTAAATTACATAGCTCGACGTATAGATCGTTAATAGATTAGAACGCGAAGTAGTAGTTCGTGTCTAGCTCGTTTCTAAGATATAGAATGTTTTGTAGACGTATAGGGAATTTTCTGATGTGAATACTATCCCTTATTTTGGTATAAGTCCTCAAAAGAGGCCATCATTCCGACGATATGAAGTAGAAGCCGATAGGCTGTTAAAATCAACTTTGAGTCTCTAAATTGTTTTAAGTATTCTGAAAGGTTAATTATCCTTAAGTTGCAAGTGAGAAGGAAAGAGAGTTGAGATAGTGAATGAGCTATTTTTCCGAATATACACAGAATAGATCTTGAAATAATTCCATTTGCTTTGCGAGGTGATGTCTGAATAAATGATGTGATAAGATGTTGAGTCTTGATATATTGTGAAGACATGTGATTAATGATGCTTTAAGATGTGATAAGAAGTTGAGTTATCAAATGAAGTGTTACCGACTTGATTGAAATATGAATTTCTGAATGATTATATATGTTTGAGTATATGAGAAATTGTTGAGCATGATGTTCTGTGATAATTTGAGATTGATGATATTATTGAGAAAGCATGCCATTAGTTGAATGATTGTGTTAGTATTGAGAATTAATTTATCTGCAAATTGTACGCCTTAATTGAGGAAATTCTTTCCTTATATATCAATAAGTACTGATTGAGAATCGTATTCCTCTCAAGAACGAAAAGGTTTTCAAAACTTGCGAAAAATTCCGAGTAAGATTAGTCCGTTTTACAAAAGTTATTCTGAATTCTTAATTCCTAGCATTTCTTTAGCATGCCACCAAAAAGAAGAAACGAGGGAGCCGAGCAAAATGACGAAGAAGAGCGACGGGACCTGACCTCGCCTCTTTCAAACAAAAGATGAATCGACGAGCTTTTTCTTATATAAAACCTGCCGACTTTTGATGGTAAAGGCAGTCCCGCAGAAGCTAAGGACTGGGTTCGTTCTATGGAACGGATTTTTTGTTTTCTTCATTGTAGTGATCATGAACGTCTTGAGTGTATGGTATATCAGATTAAAAGATCCACCGACTACTGGTGGGAAGCCCGACAGAGGACGTATTCGCCTGAGAAACGAGAGAATCTGACGTGGGAGTAGTTTAAGGAAGCTTTGTTTGAGAACTACGTACCTCGAAGTTATCAAAAGCAGAAAGCGAATAAATTTGCAAATTTGAAGCAAGGAAAGAAGTCCATCGTTGAGTACGATCGAAAGTTTTGTGAGTTAGCCCATTTTGCGCTAGATAAAGTAGATACCGACGAGAAAATATGTGAGCTGTTTCGAGCAGCACTCAGGCAAGACATTCGTGCAGTTCTTGCAAGTCAGAGCGGTCTGACTTACGCTGAAGCTTTAAACCGAGCCTTAGATATGGAGTTGGCTATGCAACCTAAGAAAGGATTGCATTCTACGGCAACCCCTTAATTTCAAGGTCAGATGACATCAGCTATTACCCTGCAACCTTCCCAGCACGGCCTGAGCTCAAAAAGAAAAGAAATCTGGAGTAGGGGAAGCTATCCTTACAAGAAGTCGTGGCAAGGAAGAGGACACCAACAACAACACCAGCAAGTTTAGAAAGTAAAACCCCAGCATGGTAATCAGAGTAACATTTCTCTTGGACCTTTAGGACTCCCTCCGTGTTCAAAATGAATGCATCAAGGCATTTGCAAAGCAGGAAGCAACGTCTATTATAATTGTGGTCAACCTGGTCATTTCTCGAACCAGTACACAAGTAAACAGCAGGGAACGAGCAATGAAGACTGAATCAATTTCAGTCTTCACATATAAGAGCGATGGAAGCAGCCCCACAACCAAAGCATCTCCAGAGTCAGCGTAAACCGCCACCACAGAAGCAGCAATCCCCTCAGCAGGTACCACAACATTATCAGCGAGTCTTCGCCATCGAGCAGAAAGCTGGAGTTAAAGATCCAGGAAATCTCGCAGGTATGAGGAAATTTAAAGGTGCATCTGATATCATTTTTGGTACTAATGCGTTGCCTTCGATTTTAGCTAGCGTGTGCGTAGAAACCCTTGGCTTAGATATAGAAGAATCGAATCAAGATCTTAGAGCCTTAACCCCTTCGGGTAGATCGGCATTAGTTTTGCATGTTTGTTCGAATTTAGAATTTAATTTCGGAAATCGTATGTTATCCGAAAAGTCTCTGAATCTAATCCAGATGTGGGATGAAGATATAATCTCGTGAATGGATTGGTTAGCCGAGAATCTGGTGACTTTTCGACGCAACAAAGGAAGATTTTGTTTTCTTGAGAAGAGCCGACCGATGTTCATGGAGTTGAGGAAAGAAAGAAGAAGAGTAAGTTGATATCAAAAGAAGAGAAGGTGATGACAAGGAAGGATGCAGAAACATATATGATATATCTGAATAAAGACGAAAAGAAAGAGTTTAGTAGTGATGGTGTAACAATGGTGAAAGAATATAAAGATGTGATCCAGAAGTTCTATCATGTTTGCCCCCTATAAGCAATTGGAGTTACAATTGATCAGGAGCCCAGATCAACCCCGATTTCAAAGGATCTTTACAGAATGGCACCGAAAGAGCTTCAGAGGCAAAAGATTCAACTACAAGAGTTGTTAGATTTGGATTTTACTCGATCAAGTATTTTTCCCTTTGAAGACACCGATGCATTTGAGGAAAAGAAAAATGATAGTTTGAGGGCAAGTATCGATTATCAAAAACTTAATAAGATTACTCCCAGGAGCAAGTATCCTCTACCGAGGATAGATTATTTATTTGACTAGCTTAAAGGAGTCACTGTTTTCTCCAAGATAAAATTTAGGCCTGGATGTCATTAGTTGAAGATCATGCAAGAAGGAAGAGTGATAGCTTATGCATCAATGCAACTAAAGTCTCATAGAAAGAAGTATCCGACGCATGATTTGGAGTCAGCAAAAGTAGTTCACGCTTTAGAGATTTGGAGACATCATCTCTACGGAGCCAAGTACGAAATCTCCTCAGATTGTACGAGTTGAATAAGAGATAAAGAGGATGGAGCAAGTAATTACTTTTCTCATAGTGAAGCTTGATTTGAGAGCCCGTATTATTAACGAACAAAGAAAAGACGAGAAGTTAGAGAATTTGAGGCTTAGAGTCAGAACAGGAGGAGTCAAGGATTTTTGAGAATCGAAGGATTATACTTTGTTGCTCGTGGCAAATTTGTTTGCCAAGTAATGAAAAATTAAAGAATCAGAGCATGAGTGAAGCCATGATACCCCGTACACCGCTCATCCGAAAATACCAAGCTATATCAATACCTGAAGTGATGATTCTGGTGGACGGAATTAAAGAAAGATGTGGTTATGTATGTGAGAAGGATATTAAAAGCTTGTCAGCAAATAAAGTCTTTGCATCAGAGACCTTATAGAGTCCCGAACACGATCCCTTCCGATCAAAACCCAAATTTCAGTGCGTTAATAGAAAAGTTTTCTAAAAGGAGCTAAGGACGTGGTTGCAGTTCTGTACTGCTTATCATCCTTAGACGGAAGATCAATCAAAGAGGACAACTCAGATTTTGGAAGACATGTTAAGAGCAGTATTGTAGACAAAGGAGACAACTGGAACAAAGTAAGCAAGAGAGAAGTAATAGATTCCAAGGTTATCGATAAGATGATAGAATATGTCCGTTAGATTCGTGAGAGAATCAAAGAAGCTCAGAGTCGATAGAAGTCGTACGCTGATAATCAAAGATTAGAATTTCAGTTTGAGGTAGGAAGTAGAGTCTTTTCGAAAGTATCCCTTTCGAGAGGAGTACATCGATTTGAAGTTGAATAAAAGCTAAAACCTAAATTCTTAAAAAGATTGGAGCCGATTCGTATAGGATAGCTTTGCAGTCCAGTTTTAAGAATTCGTGTAACGTGTTTCACGTATCGCAGTTGTGTAAGTACATTTTCGATCTGAAGCACGTAATCCATCGAGAAGATGTAACTCTAGAATAAGACTTGAGTTGTGAGGAGCGACCCGAGGAGATTCTGAATCGTAAGATTCAATAGCGTAGAACGAAATCGATTCCCCTAGTTAAGATCTGATAGCAACATCATGATCTTGAAGAAGCAATGTGGGAACTAGAGAATAAGATATGAAGGAGAAGTTCCATGAGCTCTCTTTTTCTTAAAGTTAGCAAATTTCAGGATGAAATTTATTTTAAGGGGGTGAGGATGTAATACCCCGATCTTTCATAAGTCTTAAGTTCGTCTTAATTGAGTTTATGTGCCCTAATTATGTGCCTTTATGTGGTAAAAACTTCCGAGAAAAGAAATTTTCTCGTGAAATTACTAAAATGCCCTTAAGTGTCTTTATGTGATTTGTCTTCGTTTCAGTTATCCGAATCGATTGTGTGGTGAATTGATTGAGCATGATTATATGAGTTTGAATCTGAATTCGAATTTCAGGAAATTCTGAAAAGTTTTGTTTTTAGATGAATAGTAACTTTTCCCGAGTTTTCACTATTTATTGACCTTTTCTGAGTTTCATCTAATTAGTGTCTTTTGACTCTAAAAATTATTTTAGAAGCTTTGAGATATGTTCGAGAGTCTTCAGAATTCATTTGAGAAAAATTTGAGTTAAGGTACAGAAAACCCTAATATGAATAGTGAATTCCGACTTTTTATTCGTTGTTCGAAATTTTAATCTGAAAACTGGATTTTTAGATTCCTTGATTTTTTTGGTGTGGTTTGAGATGAAATGGAGTGGTTTCCGATGTTGAGAAAGAGTCGTGGTGAGTTAGAAGTCATTTGAGAGTTAAACGGAAAAATAGGGATGTTTGAACCGGAAAACTTTTTCATCCGGCGATTTTTATCGCACAAAAATATAACATGTGTTAAAAATCTCTCTTCCTATTTCACTCCCCCACTCTCACCTCTTTTCACTCTCTCTCACGCTTCATACTCTCTCTCCCTCTCTTGTTATTGCCGACATCACACTCCCTCTCTCATCTCTCTCTTTCGTCATTACACACACACACACACACATCATCTCTCTCTCTAAACCTCCATTAGAGTATGAAGTTCACCCTCTTCTCTTTCCTTGAAATTTCGGCAGCTTTGTGCCAAGAAGAGGAGCTCGATTCTAGCTTGATCAAAGCCTAGATGTTGAAGCCTTGAAAGGTTTGTTCTTGGAAAATCAAAGTCTAGAGTTTGATCTTTTTTTCCTCTTCAAAACCACCAATCTAGAGGGCTAGAAGATGAAGTTTTGATCTTTATTTGTTTCTTAGTATGTTGATTTTGATCCTTGTGTGATGATGTGCTTGAAAAGATGAGTGAAAAACCTTGGTTGTTTTTCTTTTCATGAGTGCCGATTTTTATGGCTACAACTAGGGATTTTTGTGTTGATGAATTTGGTGAATATTTGATCTTAGTTTATATCTTTGAATCCTTATGTGATTATTTGCATGAAGACTTAAGGAGAAAATTTGTGATATATATATGAGTGCCGAATTCCTTGGTGATTTTTATGGATTTTTGTGATCTTGATCCTAGTATGAGATTGATGATGAAAATGAACTCTATAGATTAATCTAAGGAGATCTATGTGCTTGATAAAATGAGAAAAATTTTTCCCATTTATTCTTGTTGAAAACCGATGGAAATAAGGTGGAAGAAAGAAGAATTTTTGTGATATCTTTGATATGAAGATGTTGATGATGATTCTTGCATGATAAAATGAAGAGCATGAATTATTGATTGAAATCCTAAGAGTGCCGATTTATATGCACCTTAAAAGGAGTTAATGATTTTGTTATGATTTTGTGATGATATTGTTAGATGAAGTGGTTAAATGAGAATAAAAGCATGTTAGAAAAAAGAATTAGAGAAGAGAGAATTTCTATAAACTTTTCCTTGAAAAATTCGAACCATGTATGGATACGAGTTGATAAATTTTTATGTTGAGTGTTAGTATAATTTAGTGATGATCAATAAGTGGATTTCAGCATATATCGAGCTTAAGTTAAGAAAGGATTAAAGAAAGAAAACTGTTTGCCCAAAACCTTGAAGAATTCAAAGAAAATGAGGATTAAAATGTCTTATGGAAATGATTAAGTGAACTAAGTGATAAAAAAAAAGACGGATTAATGATGTAAAAATTTATTGAGGAATATTGGGACTTAGAATTTATAAGATCGGATTTCTACGAGAAAATCTCTAAAATTAACGATGAAAATGAGCCTAAGAAGAAGATTTTTCGTATCTAAGTTCATTCAAGTAAATTGATCGAAAAATCGATAGATTGAAATTTTTATAAGCATAATGGGAACTGAATTATTAAAATTGGCCAAGTATTTCACTAAAGTCCAAATTATTCGAATCATTTGAGAATATAAGTTAAGAATTTTTAATCTTAAAATCGATTGAGTAAGTAGATACCAAATTCATGAAATTGAAATATTTTAAGTCATTTTGTTAAGTTTAGTAATTTTTCGAAAACGTGCATGTGCTACGAGAAATAGTGACACGTTTTACGAGAAAAATGATGTAGACTTTATTCCGAAGAATTTTCATTAAGAGTTTCAGATTTCAAATCTAATTCTATATTTGAAGTTTTTGATTTATTTTAAGAAAAATGAAATTAATTTCATTTAAATCTAATAACTTATATTTTTTCAAAGTTATAATCGAACATAGTCGAATCAGCGTGAGTTAATAACCGAGTCTTGAGTGAGTTTCCGAGTTGATAATTGTAATTAAATAAATTAATTTGAATTTTTAGAATTTTTCTAGAATATTTAATTATATTTGGAAATTTTTCTTTTTCCATCTATTTATTGAAGTCGATTGTTTATCTATTAGTGAATGTTTGATTCTTGATGTGAAAGTTTGATTGTGAATGATTTGTGATATTAGAACTCGAGAATTAATCTCAATTTTTTCTGAGTTCGTTTAACTTGAGAAATCGAGAAAAACGAACTGTGTGATGTGAATAGTGATTTCTTGATATTTGGGAATTAATTATTAAATTGTTTGACGTTGTTGAGTCAAGTACCCGTACCCGAGTCTGAGAGTCCATTGGTTTAGTACTTGAGTAGAATTGAGGAACCGAGAAAGGCAAAGTTAATCGAGCCGAGATAAGTTAAGAAACCCGAGTCAAGTAGAAGTCCTTCAGCCGAGCGTTAAAAGTTTGTTACGTTTTTCGAGTAAGTAGTCTCGCCCTTATAAGATGTTACTCTTGAAGGAGTGAGCGGGACTGAGAAGTGAAAGCAGAAGATGAAGCAGCTAACCGACTAATCCTAAGCAGTCCGGTTGGCTTTTTGACCGAAACAAAATGATGCATGTGATTATTATTATTATCATATTACGTGAGTTTTTAAATTAACTGACTTTCCATTTTATCTGAGTTTTGGTATGTTTAATCATCTACTTGAATTATTAAGAATCCTGTGTGAGACAGGAACACACATGTTGTTAAATGTTTGAAGTGACTGTGAGCCTTGCTTCGGTTAAGCTAGTCACAGTGTTTGAGAAGGAGGCCTAATTCTCGACACAAGAGATTATGTAGTAGATTGATTCATACCTGCTATATATTATTGTCTGTGTAGACATCTTTTAAAGAAAAAGCGAAACAATTTAATTGCATGCACAAGTTAACTGTTTTACAACTCTAACACTTGTGATGCAGTGGCAAGGCAAGTTCAATTATATAGCTCTATCGAGCAAAGTTTTAAATATATATTTTTGGCATGTATTCACTAAGTACAAAGTACTCAGCCTTGCATGTATTTCTAAACGTGTAGTTTAACTTGGATGAAGATGGCAGTGGATGCTCGACAGTGTGTTAAAAATAAGTCGAGTCTTTTGTTTAAACTTGCAATTGCATGTCTTCATACATGTAATTGTTGGACCAGAGTTTGAGATTCCGCTGCAAAACAAATCTATTATTTATTTTTAAACTATTTCTCTGATATGGGTGTCAATACAATGAGCTTTGTGCTCGAATACTATTACCAGATTTTCTTATATTCTACTTGACTTGGAATTGAGTTTCATTATTCGTTTCTGACACTTGAATTATCTAATTGTGCTCGTTCGTTAAAGTCAAGATTTGAAAGCATATTTTCATTTGTTATCGCTTTCAATCTATATTCCCTTGTTCCCGAGCATGGTTCCTCATTGAGTTGAGTAAGTTTTTATAGTTTCACTTTCACTGCCCAATGGATTCTAGTCGTTCCTACACATTAGAATTCAGGTCGTGACAAGAAGGGTCTTTTTCAACTCTACCCTTCTTTTCATAAGGAAATTCCTCCCTATATGGAGAAAGAGACTTCGGGGGATCCACCTTAGTGTGAGTATAGTACTAGAAACCAGTTACGTTACCTCTTCTCCGCTGCGTCTTAGGTAATGGTGCAATGTCCCCTTCATTTGTAACTGAATGAGATTCAGAAGAAGCATCCGAAAGAGACTCCTCCAAATTCTTATTTTGATGGTTCGAAGCAGATTGAGCAAAACCACCCTATCCCTCCACCTGATGCCTCTGTTGTTCCGGAGGAGGCTTCATTTCTATCTCCTCTACCTTCTCCTCGTCACTATCATGGACATCCAATGCAGCGAGCTCCTCAAGGAGACGTGCTTCCCGTTCTAGAACCAGATTCCTTACTCCATCAGAGTAAATGAGTTGTCGTCCCCCTCCAAACTCCTCCAAATCAGCCTCATTAGACATCATTTCAAACCTATTCGAAGTTGCAGAAGCATCTCTCGCCTTTTTCCCTTGCATGTTTCCCTTAAAAGCAACCTTGACCAACTGCTTTGTAGATTCTTTCCATGCCTCTTTCAAGTCTCCATCATTCCCTTTTTTTCTTTTCTCCTAGCTGAATCAAGGGAGAATATGAAGTCTGCTCCTGACGAGCTTCACCCTTCCTACCAACTTCAACCCATACCTTCTCTTCACCCTTTCTCAAGTCAGTTCTCTAAATCCTACGACATCTTTCCACTCTATGCCCCACGATCTAGCAAATAGAGCAGTATGGAGGCAAATTCTCATATTCGTAATCCACTTTGAATGATTGGTGTTGTGATCAAATTGTTCTTCAAAAAGTGGAATGCCTTCTTGCACTCCTCATCAACATCCCAAGGTACATCATTCTGCGGTAACTTGGTCATAGGTTGAGCTATCTTGGCAAAGTCCTTCATAAATCTACGATAGAATCCAGCATGCCCAAGAAAACCTCTTAGTTGCTTAACATTGGTAGGATATGGCATCTTTTCTATGATATCAATCTTGGCTTTATCAACCTCAATACCTCTTTTTAAATAACATGCCCAAGGACTATCCCCTCCTTGACCATGAAGTGGCATTTTTCATAGTTTAACACAATGCTCTTCTCAACGCATCTTCTCATAACTCTCCCAAGATTCTTAAGACACGAGTGAAAGTCCTTCCATAGACGGTGCAGTCGTCCATGAACAACTCAATGTATTCCTCGAGAAGTTCAGAAAAAATGTGCATCATATATCGTTGGAATGCGCCCAGAGCAATGCATAATCTGAATGGTATTCTTCTATAGGCAAAGGATCCGAATGGACAGGTCAAAGTCGTCTTGCCCTGATCCTCTTCGGCTACCTATATTTGCATATACCCAGAATATCCATCAAGGAAACAATAATATTGATTACCTGCTAACCTCTCCAGCATCTCATCAATAAACGGTAAAGGGAAGTGCTCATTTCTTTTCTTTTGGTTTAGCTTGCGGTAGTCAATACACACCCTCCATCCAGTCTGAAGTCTCATGGCCACCATCTCCTTTTTATCATTCTCGACTACCTGAATTCCTGACTTCTTGGGCACGACTTGCACTAGACTCACCCATCGACTGTCTGCAATTGGATAGATTATGCCCAAATCCAGGAGTTTCAGAATTTCTTTCATGACCACCTCCTTCCTGGCAGGGTTTAATATTCTTTGTAGGTCTCTGACTGGGACTGCATCCTCCTCGAGCAAGATGTGATGCATGCAATCCATTGGGCTTATGCCCTTGATATCAGCCAACGTCCACCCAATTGTTTCCTTGTATCTGCCCAGAGGTTCACATACCTTCTCTTCCTTATCGCTGTAAGTGCCGAATTGCTGATCATGGGCAAGGTCTCATTCTCTCCAAGGTAAGTGTACTTCAGATGCGTGGGCAGTGTCTTCAACTCTAGTTTGGTGTTTGATGAGTCCATATTTTGTGTCTTTTTAGTGTCTGTCTTAGGTAGTTTAGATCGAGTCTTTATGTATGTTTTGTCTAGTTTTAGTGTCTTGGAGGACATATCTTGGGCAGGAGGGTGTTTGTTGCCTTGCAGGTGGAAACTGGGCAATATAGGGAAAGAAAGCAGTATTTCTGGAAGCAGGTCAGGCAGAGCCATAATGGAGAAGACAGATAGGAGGAGTGTTTTGGTCAGCAGGCGAGTTTCTCTCCTAGGTCTAGAAGGATAAGGAAAAGATGATCTAACTTAAATATCTTTCCTTATCCGACTAGATAGGATCCGCAAGGGATCTCTTGGAGATAGATGTGACTTGCCATGTTGGGGTCGAGCTTATCAAGTATTACTTGCATCCCAAGGTAGCTCATGGATTCCTTCCATGTTAAGGACTAGGGAGCCCAAACCCTAAGCAGTCTCCTATAAATATTGAAGCCTTGTTGTTGTGATTGAGAGCCATCTTAATGCTTTATTCCCTATAATTCCTTTGAGTGATAGTGAGGAGAAAAACAAGTCCTACGGGCATACTTTTATTCGTGTTTTGTTCATCGGCACTTTTGGCTGCGTTTTGCTTTTGCACGTACTTAATAAGTTTTTAATATAGTTCTTATGAGTTCCTTTAATTCATGTGTTCATAGTTTTATAATTATGTCTAGCTAAGTTCTTATACTTGATATGGGCAAGACAGTTAAGTGTTAACTTATGCTTGACAGGTCTAATTCGTGCTAGAGAATTGCATGCATGTGTTCCCGATATGTTAATGAGCTTGTTCAAATATGAGATAATACGAATAAGAGGTTAATAGGCCGTTAATCACTTAGGACATATTAGATCACCAATCAATTGGGAAGTAGGAGTGTTTTCCAACATCTTCTTGATTAAGATCGATTAACATTAGAGAAAGGTGTCTACCCTATTGGGCTAGACGTGATGATTCCTTGTTGGGCCTTTCTAGAGATAAATGCTCCTTGGGCAAGAAACTGAACGATGACTCTGAAAGATGTATGGCCCAAGGTAGGGAGCCGGCGGTGCGTCACCAACTAAGTAAGGATAGGTAAGGGAGGGGTTTTTTGAGAGCGTGATGAGTAAAAAGGGATCTCGGCATTCAAGTCCCACAACTAACGATGCATGCATGTAATGAATATATTTGCACTAATGACCAAGCTAGGGTTTTCACTTAACAACGTCTTAGTCCAGATCAAGTCCTTTTTATTATTGATCAAGTTATTTGTTTACTTTTCAGTGTTTAATTGAGTTCTCGAATTGAGCAAGAGAGCCCTAGTGACCAAGATAGCAAAATCTAACTTTTCTGAACAGGTGGAGGAGGTTTCAAGAGATAGTGACAATTAACTCCTTATGGATCGATCCTGTACTTACTTGCTGACTATATAGCTGTGAGGATAGGCTACAAATTCATTTTGAGAGTGCGAATGACAGCCTCGTCAGTGTCCATTAGAGTGAAGGCACCAACCTATCTTCAGGCTTCAATTCTAGAATGCTGAGTTGCTCAAATCAAGGATACACATTGCCCTCGTTTCTTACATAACTCAATTCCTCCATGTCTTCCTGGTCATGATCCTCATTGTTTTAACTAAGGTCTTCTTCAATCTATCGCTCAAGAGCCTCAATCCCCCAATATTTCTCAATTACTTCGTCGAACCAATCTTGTGAAAGATCATCATCAAGCTCACCATGGTCATAATCCTCTATAGATTCATCTTCTTCATTCATTTCTTCAATCTCTTCCAGAGTATTGACCACTTTCATTTCCTCTTTGAGCAAGCAGAGGCTATTTACTGTCACTGACACTTCATGCTTGTTTTGCCTATAAGCATCAAACTCCACCACTTCACCTCCTACTTCAACAGTTAGCTTTCCTAACTCACAGTCGATCTTTGTTCTTACTGTCCTCAGGAATAGTCTCCCAAGCAAAATCACAGGGTTCTTAGTTGTCTGCCTTCCCATATCAAACGCATAGAAATTAGCGAGAAATATTAGATCTCCCACCTTGACCAAGACATCTTCCAAAATTTCATTAGGGTAGACCATTGAGAGGTCTTCTAGTTGAATGACAACACGTGTTGGAGCCAAAGGTCCAAACCTCATTTCATCGAACATGACTTTTGGCATGACGTTGATCGATGCTTCTAGATCGAGCATTGCCCTTGGTATCATGGTTGTGCCTATCATGCATGAAATAGCAAACATTCCTGGATCTCTTTGCTTTATGGGCAATTATGGATTCATGATTGCTGAAACATTAGACATGTGAAACTTGACATCATCAGGGTATTTTGTCTTCTTTGTGCACATCTTCCTTAAGAACTTGGCGCACTTGGGCATTGATCGTAATGCCACCAACAAGGGAAGATTTATCTCCACTTTTCAAAAAACTTGAAATATTTCGTTCATTTCTTGTTGCTCTCTATCACGGGTAAATCTTCATGGATATGGTGGGGGTAGACCATTGTGCTTAGTGCTGCTCCTCTTGGCCAATAGAATTGCTTCCCTTTCGGCTTTAAGGGACTCAAGAATCGCCTTATCTTCCTTTGAACTGAAGACGGGGCTCTCTTTGGCCAAAGTGACCTCTTTATGCTTGGCTTGCATCTCATCCAAATCTCCTAATCCCATCTTGGTCTCCTCCATCTTCTCAAGTTTCTCTGCTGGCACCTTGGGCACCATCTCAAGTAATGTTCTTCCACTTCTTAAGGCAACAACATTAGCCTGCTTCTTGTTGATCTCCACTTGGGCAGGAAGTCGCCCACTCTTCTCCTCAACAAGCTTTGATAATGTTTGTGTGATGTGAGTCAATTGAGCTTGAAGGTTGTTCAACGTTCCCCTACTTTCTAACTGAAAATTTTCAAAATCCTTCTGAAAGCAGAATAGGGTGTCCTTCATAAATTCCCCCTTATTCTGGTCATGATAGGGGGAACATATGGTTGTTGCTGCTAGTGGGCAGGTTGTTGAGGTTGCTGATGTGGAGGTGGCACCTGGTAATGGTTATTTCCATACCTCAGATTCTCATTTTGGAGATATCCAAAGTTGTTGTTTGCCCATAACCGAATCTCTGTTGCCCAGGGGCTCCTTGCTGATTCTGCCACATTACTTTGACTTCTTCTTCATCAATGAACCAGTTAGGACAGTGTGAGGTGATGTGGGTCGAAGCTTGACACACTTTAAATATTTTAATGGCCTTCCTTATGGTAACTTCTTTCCCATCCACTTTCTTGCTCAAAGCATCCATCTTATCATCCATCTTGGCCATGAATTCCTTCATTGTATTGACCAGAGCATCCTTATTTCCACTGTGGTCATGGGTGCCCTCTCTGGGAATATCATCTTCATCTCTTGATTGCTCGGCCTTAGCAGCTATCTTCTTGAACACTTCAGCTGTTGATTGATCGACAATTCCTTCTCCACAAGCAACAATAATTCATTTTCTCTCCGAGGTTCGCAATCCACGCATGAAATACTCAACTAGGTCGATCTCCTCAATCCTGTGTTGTGGGAAACCTGACAACATCTTATTGAATCTTTCATAGTACTCATATAGTGTCTCATGCGTTCACATCTTGACTGACAAAATTGCTTTCCTCACTCTTTGGATGCGACCAACGTGAAAACGCTTGTCTAGGAATGCATGTTGCATCTTCTTCTATGTGTCCATGCTTCTCTTGGGTAAGGTATAAAGCCACTCGTGTGCCCCATCAAGTAGTGAAAAGGGGAATGTGAGCAACCTAACGTGATCCTCAAATCTCTCATGAGGGTTAGTGACCCTAACGGTGCTGCATGCCATCTCAAATCTCTTATCCTTCTGTCATGGACATATTAGCTTCAGTCTTGCCCTTAACGAACACTAGTCTGGGTGCTCTGTTGCTTTGGCCATAAGATTATGGGGAGGTACTCCTTTACTTGTAGCTTTGCTCAAGATATGTCTCTTCAGACTTCAGCCCTATGCTGATATTGCATCATATCGTTGCCCAACGCTATAAAAGTAGTTTTCCACCAGATTATGCCTACAAACGCACCTGTTCTGCACTGCACCCACTTTCTTCTACTTGTGCCCTCCCAGACACGAAAAGACTTGAAAAAGACATAAAAGACACAACAAAAAGACACGAAAAATGGACACAAATATAGGTTCATCACCATGCTCAACTCCTCAATTTCAACCTTTTCTTTCGTTGGCTCCCGATTAATCTCAGCTTGATAAAGAAGTTTCCCATTTTTTATCTTCCACCAACTTTTTTATAGCTTGGAAGATATGTGATAGTTGAGCACTGATGTTGGCCGTGTTGTCCCTGGTCTCGATTTGGAAACACTCAAAGTCTTCACGTAGATTCTGATTTTCTTGGGCAATTCTGTTAATGGTTTTCTTGGGTGGTACCTTAAGCATTGGTTCAGGTAATGTTCTTCCACTCCTCATGGTCACAACATTGACCTGCTCCTTATTGATCTCCACTTGGGTAGGAAGTCGTCCACTCTTCTCTTCAACAAGCTTAGACAATGTTTAAGTAATGTGAGTTAATTGTTGAAGATTGTTGGATGTCCCTCGACTTTCCATTTGAAAGTTCTCAAAATCCTTCTGAAAACGATCAAGGGTATCCATCATAAATTCCCATCTGTTCTGGTCACGATAGGGAGGAACATATGGTTGCTGCTGTTGGGCAGGTTGCTGATGTGGAGGTGGCACTTGATAGTGGTTATTGACATATCTCATATTCTCATTTTGGTGGTATCCAAAGTTGTTGTTTTGCCCAAAATCAAAATCTCTATTTCCTGGGCACTCCTTGTTGATTCTGCCCTATCGCCTTGACTTCTTTTTCATCAATAAACCAATTGGGACAATCTTAGGTGATGTGGGTCGAAGCTTGACACAATTCACACTTCTTGACAACCTTTCTCGCAACAACTTCTTTAGCATCTAATCCCATGTTGTGGGCATTGCGACAACATCTTCTTGAACCTCTCATAGTACTCATATAGTGACTTATTCGCTCACATCATGACTGAGGAAATTGCATTCCTTATGCGTTGGATGCGGCCAACAGGAAAATATTTGTCAAGGAATGCCTGTTGTAATTTCTTCCATGTGTCCATACTTACCTCAGGCAAGGTATAAAGCCACTCACGTGCCCAATCAAGCAGTGAAAAGGAGAACATGAGCAACCTTACGTAATCCTCAAATCGCTCATGAGGGTTGTTGACCCGGATGGTGTTGCATGCCATCTCAAAATTTTGGATATGGGTTTGTGGATCTTCCCCTTGATGATTTTTGTGGATCAATGAATGTTTAAGCTTCCAATTTCCGGTGATCTCGGGAAGCTTGATGCTTAAGGGCTTGATGCCCTTGTCTTCAGGGAACATGATCTATCTTATTGTCTTTTCTGCCATCTTTTCTTTAGGTTGTGATTCCTCGCTCTCTTGGTCAGAGTAAAAATAGTCTAGCTCAAAGTTATCGTCACCTATTATGCCCTGGACCGCTGAAGGTTTGTTGACGTCTTTCTCCACGGTACTTTTCCGTTTTCTTGCTTGGATTGCTTTAACCTCTTTCTCAAGATCCTCAACAAACAAAAGTTCTCCTGGTTCACTTCGAGTTTCTTGCTTGGGCATAAACCGAACTCAAACCTTGAAGATTAACTATCTTAGAACTAATTCCCCGGCAACGGCGCCAATTTGATGAAGCCATCGTTTAGCTTCGCACAAATAAAATTTATAACTCCTATGCCCACAGTAGGCGGTAGCTAGTGGTAAGCAGGGTCGAACCTAAGGGAATTTGTGTAGTCTCTTTTCCACGTAACAATGTTGCAAATAGGGCTTTGGTCTTGCCTGCACTCATCTTAGTCAACAAGTACTGAATACTAAACAAGAACTTGATCAATAATAAAAGATACCTGGATTGGGATCGAATCATCAAACATAAACACTCGCTCGATCATTGGTGCAAAGGTTTTGGTCACATGCAATTACTATTCAGTTCCCAAGTAGATTAATTTTAGCCATATGGTCACAAAGTCACGACTAGAATACTCTACTCTTCATCTATCCTTTTAACTTAGATTATGCGAGAGACACTCTAGACAAAACCCCTTTCCTAGTCAAGACAACCATAAAGACTCTTCAGTAACTATCTTGGCCAAGAAGCATTAATCAGCCAAGAGATTCTCAACACATCGACTGCTCTCCAATACTCGTTATACTTTTTAGGCACAAGAGACTCTCGATGTGAACTCCTGATTTCTATTTGTACTTGTATCTTGCCCAAATAATTAATGGTCTGTTAACTACTGAAGTTCAATAAAAGCATTAGTCAACAAACCTAGTATATTGGGAATAAAAGCATGCAAGTAATTTACTCATACTAGACCTCACGAGTGTTTTGGTTTATGCTCAAATCATCTCACCAATCCAGGCTTAGGAATTTATGTAGTAATGATATAAATTGAAATCAACGCAAAAGATATAAAAGAAAACATACTTGGAATTAAACTTGAAATAAACTGTACTCCAGCATAACGGAAAACATCTTGGCCACAACAACCAAAAGAAAGTAGTGCAGAAAAGTAAAGGGTGTTGCCCGTAAGACTTGTCTACTCCTTCCAACAATCCAAATAATTTACAGAACCAAAAACTTTTTTAAAGAATGAACTAAAGAGGTGGTGATTTACAGAAGAGAATGCGGCCATATATATAGGCAGAAATTAGGGTTGAAGTCGGTTTCCTTATGGGCTTGAACTTCTTCCCTTGTTCGGCCTCCTTTCCTTGTTGGGATAGATATGGACAACTTTCCTTCTCCTAGATGGATTAGACTTTGACCAGACTCTTCATGATAAGGATGGAAGTTTCCTTCCTCATCTTCTTCCTTAGAAATGAAGTAATGTCCGCTGCCCATGGCCCACATTCCCTCTGCCTTGGTCTCGACTGTGTCAGTCTTGCCCATGATGCATGCAATTCTTAGTACTCTACTGCTTTGGCCAAAATGATATGGGGAGGTACTCCTTCACCTATAACTTGCTCAAGATACACATTTTCATTCCCAACTACAGACTTTAGCCCTATGCCCATATTGCATAGTATCGTTGTCCAACGCCAGAAAAATAGTTTTCCCCTAGATTATGCTCACAATCGCACTTGTTTTGCCCTGCACCCACTTCCTCCAACTTGTATCCTCCCAAACACATAAAGACTCAAAAACGACGCAAAAGACACAAAAAATGAACACAAATATGGGTCCATCTCTTAGTTCCCCCTCAAGTTAAGATTCCCCCTCAACTTGTGATCTCCATTTTCATAGCTTCTTCTTCAATTGGGTTGAGCAATCCAAGGAGTTGACACAACATCTTGAATCGAGTTTCCACCAAAAGCTTTGTGAAAATATCAGCTCTCGGAATGTCACTGTGAATTTTCTCAATAATGACGTCCTTCTTTTTAACATGATCACAGATGAAGTGATATCGAATGTCGATGTGCTTAGTTCTGGAATTGTGAACTGGATTCACCGTGACGGCTATAGCACTTGAGCTATCACAGGAGATGGGTTCTTGGCCTGTCTCAACTTCATAATCTCTCAGATGTTGCTTCCGCTAGAGAACTTGCATGCAACAACTTCCATTTGCCATGTACTCCAATTCAGTTGTGGAGGTGGCCACACATACTTGCTTCTTTGAAAACCAGGCAACTAATTTGCTTTCCATGAACTGACAATATCCTGAGGTTGATTTCCCATCAATCCTATCTCCAGCTAGATCTGCATCTAAATAGCCGATCAGTTCAATATTATCATCAGTTGGGTACCACAGTCCCATATGAAGTATTCCTTTGAGGTACTTGATGATATTCTTAGCTGCTTGCAAGTGAGCTTCCATAGGCTCAACTTGAAATCTTGCACAAACTCCAACTGCATAGGAGATATCTGGTCGACTAGCAGCTAGATATAGCAGCGAGCCGATAATCCCTCTGTACATCTTTGCATCGATGAGCTTTCCTTTCTGGCATGCATCGATCTTCCAGTTGGTGTTCATTGGGATCTTCATCGTTCGACTTGAGGTCAGTCCAAAATTGGAGATTAGCTTCTTTGAGTACTTGAATTGATTGATGAAGATTCCTTCTGGCGACTGCTTCACCTGCAGCCCAAGGAAATAATTCATCTCTCCCATTATGGACATCTCGAACTTTTCCTTCATGAGTTAGGGAGAACTTCTTGCATAGATCTTCGGATTTGGATTCAAAAATGATGTCATCGACATATATTTGCACCACCAGGATATCTTCTCCAACTTTGATGGTGAAAAGAGTTTTGTCGACTGAGCCTCGGATGAATCCTGACTCTAGTAGAAAGTCGCATAAAGTTTCGTACCATGCGCGAGGATCCTGTTTCAGTCCGTAAATAGCTTTCTTCAGTTTGTAGACTTTGTCGTTACCAGTTTCGAAACCAAGAGGCTGTTCTACATACATATCTTCTTTAATGTCGCCATTGAGAAACACGTACTTCACATCCATTTGATAGACCTTGAACTTATGGTAAGAAGCATAGGCTAGAAAAATCCAAATTACTTCCAGACGTGCAACTGGAGCGAAGGAGTCTTCGAAATCTATTCCTTCTTGCTGGCAGTATCCTTTCGCTACCAATTTAACCTTGTTTCTCACTACACATCCAATGGCGTCATGCTTATTCTTGAATATCCACTTCAAGCCAATCACCTTGACTCCTTCAGGTTTCTCAATAAGTTCCCAAAAACAGTTTATGAGGAACTCGTTTAACTTTTATTGCATGGCTTGAGTCCAATGGATGCATCTTAAAGCTTGCAAAATGGTCTTGGGTTCAGGCACGTCTGCTACAAAGCATGCAATCATGCTTACAATGTCCTGCTTGCTCCAGTTTTCCTAGTATCCTGAGCTCGTCAGCATACTGAGCTTCCAAAGTTAGTTCATCATCAGCTGGGGTTCCTGACTGAGTTGGCTGAGTCGGAACATACGCTCTGGGATCTACAACTTGAGCTAATCTTCTGTTTCAGATGCTAGATTTCGGATTTCCTATCACGGAGTCTTTGACATGGCTTTCATACCACAATTTATGCTTCCTTTCTCGCTTAGCTGATTTGAGCATTGTTGACGAGGCTATCGTTCGTACTCTCAAAATGAATTTGTAGCCTATCCTCACAACTATATAGTTAGAAAGTAAGTACATGGTCGATCCACAAGGAGTTGACTGTCACTATCTCTTGAATCCTTCTCCACCTAGTAAGAAAGAAGGGTTTTGGTATTCTGGTCACTGGGGCTATCTTACCCAACACGAAAACAAAATAAGCACTGAAAAGAAGCAGAGAACTTGATTAATAATAAAAACAACTTGATCTGGACAAAGACGTTGTTAAGTGAAAACTCTAGCTTGGTCATTGGTGCAAATATATTCATTACATGCATGCATCGTTGGTTATAGGACTTGAATGCTGAGATCCCTTTTTACTTGTCATGCTCTCAACAAACCCTTCCCTGGTCTATTCTTACTTAGTTGGCGACGTACCGCCAGCTCCCTATTCTGGACAATACCTCTGTAGGAGTCATCGTTCGGTTTCTTGCCCTAAGAGCATTATAATCTAGAGAGGCCCTATAAGGAATCATCACGTCTTGCCCAGCAGGGTAGACACCTTTCTCTAATGTTAATCGATCTTAACTAAGATAAGTTATGGAAAATACTCCTACTTCTTAATTGATTAGTGATCTAATATGTCTTAAGTGATTAACGACCTATTAACCTTTTAATTGTATTACACCATATTTGAACAAGCACATTAACATATCGGGAACACACACATGCAATTATCCAGCACCATTTAGACCTCTCAAGCTTTAGAATTCTCTTAACTGTCTTGCCCAGATCAAGTATAGAAACTTAGCTAGACATAAATTTAAATACGTAAACACAACTAATTGAAGAACTCATAATAAAAACTTACGAAGTATTCAACGAGAAAATAACTCCGACCAAAAGTGCTGATTGGAAATAGTACGAATAAAAAAACACAAATTAAACTTGCCCGCAGGACTTGTTCGTTTCCTCAAAAACTCTCAAAATAAATAAGGTATGAAAGTATAAAGACGGCGTGTCCACACAGCAGCTAAGCTTCGAGTATATATAGGCAAGCGCTAGGATTTGGGCCCCCGGTCCTTAACATGGTAAGATTCCATGAGCTACCTTCGAATGCAAGTAATTACTTAATACTTACGACCCCAACATGGCATATCACGTCTATCTTCAAGAGATCCCTTCTGGATCCTAATTCTAGTCTATCAAAAGAAAATATGTTTAAGTTGGATCATCTTTTCCTTATCCTTTTAAACTTCGAAGAGAAACATTGCCAGTTATCTCAAGAACTCTGCCATCTTGACTAATTCCGTCCTGCCCTGCTCTGCTTTTCATAAATGAAGCTTTCAACCCCTGTTTTTCCAAAAATCTCCCTGCCAATCAACATACCACTTTCTTCCCAATGCATGTCATCCTAGACAATAAAACTAAACAAAACACATATAAAGACTCAATCTAAACTACCTAAAACAGACACAAAATAGACTCAAAATATGGACTCATCATGTGTGCACAATTAACCCACACTTGTCCTCAACTGTGCACAGACGACATGCCCAAGACAAAAACAAAGAACAAAACGAAAAACTCAAACAAGATCAGCACAGAAGCGTTAGTCAAAACAATACAACAATTTTCGAAGAATTTGCAAGTGAAATGAAAAGAAAATGTACAACTATCAAACAAGTCAAAGACAGAATCATGAGCTTTAGGGATATCCTTACCACACTCATCACTCTTATATTTAGGCTCATTATTACTCTCACAAACCATCTCGATTTTGGTTTCACCATAGGCTTGCCTACCCTTTAAATCTAAAGCTCTTATTTTAAACCTCAGAACTCATCATTAGGTCTTTTAGGTTATCCAGCTTAAGGCAAAAGGTAAGAAGTATTTAGATCTTGGCTAAGGTTATTTGAACTCGTACTGGGCAACAGGTTCCCCAGTTCCTTCTTAATTCCTCGCCTCAATTATTCAGGCCTTAGCTTTAACCTTTATAGTGGGGTACTTGACATTTTTTCCTTTTTTTTGCTCCCACACTACTTTCACTTCTTTATTTTAATTGCATAACCCAACTATCAACACAAAACCTCATTCTTGCCCAGGATAAACCCCTATCATCTTTTTTCTACCCTTATCTTCTTTATTGCCCAAGTTTTCATAAACAGGTAAGCTCAATTCTTCAAGACCATATTTAAGTGATAGAAGGAATTATTTCAGCTCAAAGGGGTTGATCAAAGGATAATGACAAAAGGTGGTCAGTTTTAAGCTCAATGGGCTAGTGAAAGGAACTGCCTAGATCATCTAAGCTCATAGGTTAACAATATAAATCAAATTAAATGCAAGTTCTAGTTCTTCCTAATCAAGATATCTTTCTTAACACACAAAGAATGAAATTATTTAAGCTCAAATCCTCACTGGGTAAGCTCACAATTCAATCCATCATACACGTCATCTTCTAGCATGCACAAACTTAACACTGTTCAACAAGCAGCAAGTGAGCACATAAATCATCATATCATCTTGCCCAACTACTTCATGCTGATCAACACAACTCCTAAAAAAACACACACGGCACAGACACCCAACACACACACTTCGCTTATAGCAAAATCTATCCATGGAGGCCTCTACCTTGGACTAAACCAACTTATTTACAAACATTAGGCCTCCCTACACACACACTTTGCTTATAAAAAAGTAGTGAACGTAAGACGGTCAAGACTCCCAAACAAAACAGACTGAATCATTCGCCCACCTCACCACACATTTTGCAAAGCAAAATGTGGGTGATGTATTTGGTGACTTCCACAGACTCTATTAACAACTCTATTAACACAAAAAAAACACCTAAACATTTTAAAAGAATAAAGAAAAAATTCTTAAACTAGAACAACTAAGGAGGACATATTTAGGAAGAGGGATTATGAACAAACCCAATTTTCAGGTGGCAGACAAGGCTGTTGTGAGTAGCCTGCATGATCAACTGCCCATTACACAGCTCCTTGAGCACCTCCTCGGTCTTTCTCAACCTCTCCAAAACTTCCTTCATTTGGGCAGAGGACGATTCAACTTCTTCCTCCTCATCTTCTTTCTCATCGATCACTATCTTCTTGGCCAACCTGGCTGACTTCTTGGGCGGCAAATGTGTTGTTTCCAGTTGATCATTCTCATGTGTCTCCAGAAGGTGCCATCCTTTACCACTTTTCACCACTTCCTTCATCCTATTCAACCTCTCCATGTTGAGCACATCACTTGGAGTTACATCGAAATCCTTCACCTTGTCCTGAAGCTCCAACCCCTCAATGTAGGCAGTGACAAAGTGCCCACATTAGTACTTTTGCCCTGCCTTGCCCATGACTGCCCTCAATTGCTCAATCAAGAAGGCCCCAAAGTTAAGCCTCTTCCTGGTAAACATGCAGAATAGTATGTAGACCTCCTTGTTGGCCAGTGAGTTTCCACTATCTCCTTTGTCATATATGTTGTAGGCAAGGATCCTGTGGGTAATGCGAAGAGCTGGTGTCTTCAAGTCTGATGCCTTATTGTCCCCCAATTTAAACGCCGTCCCAACATTTATTTCATTCCACATCCGAATCCACTCCTCCTTAGGAACATCCACCGGCACCTTCTTCACAACCTTCCTAAACTCCAGCCTCTACAACTCCATCATAGTTGCGAACCCCAAGATCTGGTTCAAGTCATTCAGCCCAGCAATAAAAGGCTGCCCATTCAACACAAACTCAATGGAAGATGGGTTTCCTTCCCTATCCAACACGAACTCCATTGACCCATACACTTCTCTGACCAAATCCTCATAGATGCAACAGGGCATCTCCTGAAATCGCCCCCAGCCACACCCATCATAGAGTGCTCTCACGTCCATCGCAATGCCCAAGGAGTTCAGGTCATCAAAATTGACCTCCCTTGGCACGAACACCTTCCTGGCCGATAGATCATCAGCCTTCCTTCCTTTCTTCTTGCCTCGCGACTTAAAATCCTTCTTCTTAACTTTCCGAGCGGCAGAACGTGTAATTCTTTCCCTCACAATCTGCACATCCTCATCATCCTCAGATTCCACCACCCTGGGCTTCTTTCCCTTGTTAATGGAAGAAGGTGTAGCATCCTTCTTCTTCTCCGTAGAAGATTCTCCTCCCAGCGACGAAGCGGCATCAGAACTAGCCATCTTTTCTTTCTTCTTTGTCTCCTTCTCCACCTAGCCTTGCTTTCTCTTCTCTCTTCATTTCTCTAGAGCCTTATCCACCTCTGCGAACAGCTTGTCAAGAGAATCTTCGGACTCCCTTTTATCTCCGTGCTCCTCCACCACCTCGTTCACCACCTTCATAACTCATCCTCATTCTGTTTCTTCCCTTCATCCCCCTGCTTAGCCGGTGAGTTCTCTGGCGCAGCTTCAACAGGGGCTTCTCTGTTGTTGATGAAGTCCCAACCACCAAAACACTGTTGCCCGGCATCACAACTCCCTCGCTCGAGACCACCATCGTCTCAGTGAGAGCTTCACTAATATTCTTCTCCATCTTCGCTGTGAGAGGGTACGACACCACCCAAGAAGTAGGGTCCTCTGTGTTCAATAGTGTTGACGACAGCGGCGACTCATGGTTTGAAAGATCAATTTGGGTTCCATGAAGGATTTTGTTAAGCTTGTTTTTGGGGCGAGTAGAAACCATTGTGAGAGAAATTTAGGGTTTTCAATTTGGGTGTGAGAATTTTTGATTGTCGAGGTTGTAGGAATGAGGAGAGATGGGGGTTATGGTAGTTTGGAGTTCAAAATTAACATGGGGAATCGGAAGAGTTGGAGGGATTAGACGTGGTAGAATGGCAAACGGTTATAGGGCTAGGGGTAGGTTTTGAGTGCAACTATCACATCACACATGGTATGGCAGTTACTGTCCCATCTACTTTGTTGCCCAAGTCCATCACGTAGCCCAGAGCGCTGCACTTGCCCTCCTGCACACATACTTTGCTCAAACTAAAGTGTTAAATCCTCCTTCTTCCTTCGCCCAACACATGTTTCCTACAAATCACGAACAAACCACCACATGTAAAGCAAAAACTCTTCTATCCTATGGTTAACTAATTCTACCCAAAAACGGAATTAAAATACGCCTAAATTTGATGAAAAATATTAAAATTTGGCTATTTTAATCACTACCTTCCTTCTTTTTTGAAGAAGTAAATTAAATACTAAAAAATAAAAACATACAAGGTTGCCTCCTAGCCAGCGCCTCAGTTATCGTCGTGGGCACAACGTCCACCTTGCCTAAGTTAGGGCTCCACATCACAGAGAAATTTTAGATATTCTTCTGGTTTTTCCATAACTCAACCAAAAAAGGCCTTCAACCTTTCTCCATTAACCTTAAAAATCTTCCCTGTATTGGGATTCATCATCTCCACATCCCCCATTTGGATACGAGGCTTGTACTTCAAATGGACCAACCCACTTAGTTGACAACTTCCCATACATAAGCTAAAACTTAGATTGATACAACAAAACATATTGCCCAAGTTCAAACTTTTTGACTTTGATTAACGCATCATGGGTTTTCTTTATCCTTTCCTTGTACAAAACCGAGCTATCATAAGAATTAAGTCGAATCTCCTCAAGTTCTTGCAACAAAAGCTTCCTAGCTTGGCCATCCTCATCCCAATCATAATTTATCTTATGCTCGATGTTCTGTTTCCACAGGAAAGTGGCACATCTTGCCAAAGACCATCCTGTATGGTGACATCCCAAATGGGGTTTTGAATGTTGTCCTATATGCCCATAATGCATAATCAAGATGCAAACTCCAATCCTTCCCATTTGGGCTAACTATTTTCCTCAACACAGCCTTCACAATGCGATTGGACAACTCCGTCTGACCATTTGCATGAGGATGGTAAGCATTCGAAATCCGATGATGAACTCCATATCTACTCATTAAACCTTTAATTGCTCCATTACAAAAGTGCATTCCTTTATCACTGATGATCGCCCTGGGCACACCAAATCTGCTGAAGATATTGCCCTTCAGGAACTCCACAACAACCTTCGAATCATTGGTTGATGTTGCCTTGGCTTCCACCCATTTTGAAACATAGTCCACTGCCAACAGTATATGAAGATTCCCTCTTGAGTTGGACAATGGTCCCATGAAATCCAATCCCCATATGTCAAGGACTTCCACGGCCATGACTGGGGTCATAGGCATCTCATTCTACTTATTGATGTTGGCCTCCTTTTGGCATTGGGCACAACGCTTGCACCATTCGAAGTTGTCTTTGAACACATTAGGCCAATAAAATCCACAACCAAAATCTTCCTTGTTGTTCTTTTTGGTCCAAAATTTCCTCCACACACCTTTGAGTGACAGTGTGCAAGGATGCTAGCTTGTTCCTTTTCATCCGCACATCTATGAATAACTTGGTCAGTACACATCTCCATTAATAAGGCTCATCCCAAATGTAGTACCAACTCTCCACCTTTAGCTTATTCTTTTGGTAAAAGCTGAGGTTGCCCGATAAACGTCCTAGAACAATATAATTGCACAAGACAGCATACCAGGGCTCGAAGACATCTTGGGCAAGAGCCAGATGTTCATCTATGAAAGTCTCCTCGATCGGTTCATCCTCTTCTTGTTGAATTATGCGACTCAAATGATAAGACACTACATTCTGAGCTCCAACCTTATCCCTAATCTTCACATCAAATTCCTGGAGTAGTAAGATCCGCCGTATCAACATGGGCTTTGTCTCTTTCTTGGCCATGAGGAACTTCAGGGTAGAGTGGTCAATGTAGACTATGATTTTTCCCCCGAGCAGGTATGATCGAAACTTTTTTAAACACAAAAATTACGGCTAATAACTCCTTCTCCGTAGTCGAGTAGTTGCATTGGGCAGGATTTAGAGTCTTCGATGCATAGTATATGACATGATTCACCTTACCACGCTTCTGCCCAAGGATAGCTCCTATGGTGTAGCCACTCGCATCACATATCATCTCAAATGGCATCTCCCAATCTGGTGGTTGAATAATAGGTGCTGACACCAAGATTTCCTTCAATATATGGAATGCCTTCTTACAGTCTTCATCAAAATTTCACTCCACTTCTCCTTGTAACAGCCTGGTCATAGGTTGTGCGATCTTAGCAAAGTCTTTGACAAATCTTGTATAAAATCCCACGTGCCCAAGAAAGCCACACAGCTGCTTCACATTGCTTGGGTAGGGCAACTTGGCTATAATATCAATCTTTGCCTTGTGAACCTCAATCTCACGCAAAAATATGACATGCCTAAGAACAATGCCTTCTTTAACCATGAAGTGGCATTTCTCATAGTTCAAAACCAAGCTTTTATCTACACACCTCTTCAATACCATCTCAAGGTTGCTCAAACACTTATCAAAATCTGACCCATAGACAGTAAAGTCGTCCATAAACACCTCTATGCAGGTTTCAAGCAAATCAGAAAATATACTCATCATGCATCTTTGAATGTGCCAGGGGCATTGCACAAACCAAAAGGCATCCTCCTATACGCAAATGTACCAAATGGGCAAGTGAAAGTAGTCTTGCCCTGGTCCTCTTCCGTAACCCAGATCTGCATATAGCCCGAGTACCCATCCAGTAAATAGAAATACTTATTGCCTACCAACCTTTCTAGCATCTCATCAATGAAAGGCAACGAAAAATGATCCTTTTTGGTCTTCTGATTCAGCTTCCTATAGTCGATGCATACTCACCAACCTATTTGCAACCTCGTCGTTACTAACTCTTTTTGCTCATTATCCACCACTTGAATACCAGACTTCTTGGGCACGACATGCACTGGACTAACCCATCTACTATCAGAAATCGGGTAAATGATTTCCAGATCCAACAGTTTCAAGATTTCCTTCATCACTACCTCCTTCATTGCTGGATTCAGTCTTGTTTGAGGATCTTTGATGGGCACGACATCCTCCTCGAGCAAGATGTGATGCCTGCACACTGTGGGGTTAATGCCTCTTATATCGCCAATGTCCATCTAATAGCCATCTTATAATCCACTAGGACTTCCTTCACACGTTCCTCTTCCTCAATTGACAGTTCCGCATTTATGATCATGGGTAGTGTTTCATCTTCTCCCAAATAGATGTATTTCAAGTGACAGGGTAATGACTTCAATTCCAACTTTGGTGTCTTTTCTATTGATGGCACCAACCTGTCTTCCTGCTTCAATATAGGTATCACCAATGGATCTACCCTTCATAGAAGTTCTGCATTCGACCTCAAAAAATGCACCGTCTCAATCAGCTCAACTGAGCCGTCTTGGGCAATAACCTCAGTTAGGCTAATCTGAAGTACCACATCCAGCTCATCTTCAATAGTTATTTGCGTCCAAAATTCATCCACCATCTGGTCAATCATGTCAATACTCTGCACCAGCTCCGTGTCTTTAGGTTGTTTCATGGTGTTATAAATATCGAACGACACCACTTTCCCTCCAAACTCACATGTTAGCTTTCCCGTATCACAGTTGATTATTGTGCGAACGGTCTTCAAGAATCGTCTGCCCTACAACATTACTGGTGTTTTTTGCGACAATCTTTCCATATCCAAAATGTATAAATCAACTGATGAGGTCCCTTACCCTAACCAAGACGACCTCTAGAATCTCTTCAGGGCATACAGTCAATCTATCTGCCAATTGAATAGCCACCCTAGTGGGTTTGAGCGGCCCTATCCTCAGATCATCATACATTGACTTGGGCATGACATTGATTGATGCCCCGAGATCAAGCATAGCCTTCTCAATCATCATATCCCCAATAATGCAGGGAATATAGAACATCCCTGGGTCAGTGCACTTGGTTGGCATGGGGTGTCTAGCAATACTGCACATACATTTTCACTCACTTGAAACCTTGCATCATCACTATACTTAACCTTTCTTGTACATAATTCTTTCAAAAACGTAGCACACTTGGGCATAGACTGCAAAGCGGTCAAGAGGGGTATGTTGACCTCTACCTTCTGAAACATGTTAGTCAATTCCTTCTTCTCTTGACCTTCCTTATCCTTGGCAAATCTACTTGGGTAAGAAGCCTTTGGCTCATAAGGTTTTGACTTCTTTGCTTTTTCAGCATCTTTCATTTCCTTAGCTCAAATATCAGCTACATCAAGCTCAGCTTTCCTTCTAATTTCTGCGCCTCTCTCTCAACCTGCGTCTTTTTCTCAACTGACAACTCTTGCCATATCTCCTCAACATCACCTGATGCCATGGTCACCTCTTCATACTTTTCTGAATCAACCCCATCTTCTTGCCCAAATTTAGCATCATGCCTAGAAGACTGATGTTGCCCCGGTATAGCTCCTTGAGGTACATAATGATCAGGCACTCTTACTTCAGGCAACTTAGCCCCACTGCGCAGCGTGATAGCATTCACTTGAGCCTTCTTAATCTTAACTTGAGATGAGAGTTCTCTTTTCCCACCATTTAGCATTAACTTAATATGAGATATTGACTCTACAAAGTGGCTCAAAGTTCCATTGATATCTCTCATTCCACCCCTTATCTCCATGCGGAAACTATCCAACTCTTGATACCCCTTCCTTTGTTCAGCTGCAAACCTTTTCACTTCACTCCTTAAGGTATCCCTTAGTTGGTCCCTATTATGTGGTGGTACATAGGGCTGTGGCGGTGGTTGCCCTTGTTGAGGTGCATTGAGAGAGTTATTGTTTCCATATCTTAAATTATCATTAGGCCTCCAAGGTCCATTATTAAAGTTCTTTCGTTGCCCAACAACATTAACTTCTTCATCTTCATAAAACGATGGGCATCTATCAGTAGGATGTGTGTTAGCAGCACACAGCTCACACTTCATAACCCGCTTCTTAAGAATCTATCTAGGATTCCCATTCCCAACAACATTATTCTTGTTCTGGTTCATCATCTCCTTCATCATAGATAACAAGATATGAAATTTTGGATCACTGCTGGTTGACTCATGTATCCTAGGCACGATGGTCTCATCTTGGTTCCTCTTCCTATCTGCCATCTCAGCAAATAGCTTGAATATTTCATTAGGGGATTTATTGATGACATTGCCTCCACATGTTGCATCTATCCAATCTCGCTCAGACTGCCTCAACCCATTCATGAAGACATTAATCAGATCCTTTTCACCCAAACCATACTGAGGACACCACGCAATTAGCTTCTTGTACCTAGAGTGGTAATCATAGATAGATTTTCCATTGCCCATCTTGATGTTTCTGGATAACCGCTTTTGCATTCTGGATCTGGGAAAATGGGTAGTATTGCTCAAGAAACTTTTGATGCATCTGCTGCCAAGATGTTACGCTGCCTTGAGGTAGTTGGTACAACCATTCCCTTGCCCCATCTTGTAGTGAAAATGGGAACGTCAGGAGGTGAATATATTCCTTCAATGTATTCTGTGCGGCAGTAGTGTGCACAGTTCGCATTGCCATTTTGAAATCCTGTAAGTGGCACTGCGGATCCTCTCCGGGAAAGTCACTGAACTTGGGAAAGATCTGTATCAAAGTTATGCCCACTGGATTTTCAGTGATAGCGAGCAAAGTAATGCCCACTGGATTCAAATTGACATCAATTGGAAACATGATTTCCTTCAATGTCTTTTCAGGATCTTGTTATTGTGCCATCTCCTCTTCTTCAGACTATTCACTATCTAAAGTTTGTGGTGGTGACCTTTCCCCGTCACTCGCCATTCTTTCCTCCAATCGTACCAATTTTTCAGCTTCCCTCTTTAATCTCATCTGTTCCTTGATGTACTTCTTCGGTTCAGGATGATACTTCAATTCACCATCGATCCAAATAGGGTCGGAGCCAAATATGCACAGGGTCTCCCCCTTAAGAGACAGTTACAAAATCAGCTCTCAGGCAACGGCACCAATTTTGACGAGGTTGTCATTCGCACTCTGAAAATTAATTTGTAGCCTATCCTCATAACTATATAGTTAGCAAGTAAGTATAGAGTACTGTCACTATCTCTTGAATCCTCCTCTACCGAGTAAGAAAGAAGGGTTTTGGTATTTTGGTCACTGGGGCTATCTTGCCCAACACGGAAACAAAATAAGCACTGAAAAGAAGCAGAAAACTTGATCAATAATAAAAATAACTTGATCTGGACAAAGATGTTAAGTGAAAACTCTAGCTTTGTCATTGGTGCAAATATATTCATTACATGCATGCATCGTTGGTTATAGGACTTGAATGCTGAGATCTCTTTTTACTCGTCATGCTCTCAACAAACCCGTCCCTTACCTATCCTTACTTAGTTGGCAACGCACCGCCGGCTCCCTACTATGCGCAATACCTCTATCGGAGTCATCATTTAGTTTCTTGCCCAAAGAGCATTATAATCTAGAATGGACCAACAAGGAATCATCACGTCTTTTCCAGCAGGGTAGACACCTTTCTTTAATGTTAATCGATCTTAACTAAGATAAGTTATGGAAAACACTTGTCACAGCCCGACTCCTAGGGTATTGAAACCACTAGAATACAAGGGGCAGTGAGGTGGAACAACTGAACTTTAACTTATAAAACATTCTCAATGACTTAGGAATAATCTCAATTATCGAATCAAGCTTACAATAATGTAAGTTATCAATCAAGTTCTTTTCCAAGAAATGAAAATTCGATAATATTTTGGATATTGAACTCATCAAGGAATTAGGTTTGATTATTAATAAATGTTGCATTCGAAAAGTGGGCAAAAATTTTTCATCTTTTAATCAAGTAATGATGAAGCAGATTTGATTCGTTAGAAAATCCAAACTCGTTTTGGATGGAATCTAGAAAGGATTTAAAGGCTTTCATCGAGCACACGAGCTCTTAGGATTTTGGGACCGAGCATGCAAGGCACGATTATAGCAAATGAATAACATTGTAGCAGAATATACACATCGACTTAGAAATCCCAAGGTTATATGTGTGAAGACACATAACCTTAAGCTTAAACTCAAATTTTGGATTTTATTGACAACGAGCCGCCCAATCACACCGCAACCTTCCTCATCCGAGCTTACCTGCACGTTTTAGAAATAACATGCAGGGCGTGAGTACTTCGTACTCAGTGGACACATGCCAAAATAATTTTGAAACTTTGCTCATTAGAGCTATATGATTTTACTTGCCTCTTTAGCTGCACCACAAATGTTAGATAAATAATTATTTAAAAGATTTTACGACTTATGGCAGTTTAAAACATTTTTTGTTGTTTTCTGAAATCGACCGGTCATTTTCTCGAGTACGAACCCATCTACGTGTCACGTTAATTTGTGCGTCAAGAAGTAGGCCTCCTCCTCGAACACCGTAATCGGCCCAACCGAAGCAAGGCTCACAGTTACCTCAATACAATACATGCATCGGTCTCGTATCAACATGACTTTTATCCCGTGCATCCACATGACTTACTCAATTCAATATAAAGTAGAGGATTGCATACCAAAACATAAAAGCTCAGGCAAGTCAATCAATTTTAAATTAAAAGCTCACTTATAAAAATAAATTGCGCATTCATTGTTGAGTTTCGGTTCAGAAAGCCCGCCTGGAATGTGGCTTAACTCAAATACTCTTTCTCTGTTTGTCGTCCTACTTTTTCCACTCCACTCGCGCCTTTCAAAAATAATATTATATAAGGGCGAGTTCTATAGTTTTGGAAAACAGCGAAACTTAAATCCTTTAACGGATTTCTACTCTAAATTCTCAATTTGACTCGGGTTTTTAACTTCTCAGTTTAACTCCTCAAACACTCGATTCTTAAGTTCTGTCCAAGTACTATACCAACAGACTCCTTGGCATATATTTTCATCATTGATAAATATAATCGAACACTCAATTATTAATAATATAGTTTCTTTGAATTCAAATATCTCATTTTTCTCAAATCAATTATTTTCAAACAAATACGAGATTTTATTCTCGTTCACACATTTCACATCTTCAAACAAATATCATAGATATATCATACTGCTCGTTTTCAACTTAAAATAGTATTTCTCAATTTCATCAAACTTAACTTCGTCTTTTATAGAAAAATTCAAGGAATTAAATTTTAAATTCCGTTTTTCATTCCGACTTCTCAAACAAAAATCTTACGAGTTAATTCTTGACATGTTTCTCGAGAAATATATTTATTTAGTCGAAAAGTTATTATTTTCTCATATTTTACTCAAAATAATTTCTATTGAACTATTTTTCGTTCGATGTTAATTTTTAACTCAATTGTTGAGAAAAATCCTTTTATTTTTCTCTTTTAACCCTCGATATCCAATATAACTTATTTAGTAAAACATGTTTTTGCTCGATTCAAACTACATTACTTCTCTTTTATTGTTTCTAACTCAAACACTTCTTTATTTACTCGATTATACTTGAACTTCTCGTAAATAAATTTTTAATTAGAAAATCATCGATTTTTTTTTTTCATAACTTTCTCATACAAACTCCAAATTGAGCGATTCAAGTGGCTAATATACTTGTTTTTCTCCCAACTTTACGTTTATAACATCGATTACATCTTTTACTCAATGAAATCTCATTCATTTTCCTTCGAAATTTACTGCACTTCTTAATTTTCTTTATTCTTGCTTTATCTCAATAATTTTAAGTTCTAACATACTCAAAATTACTTCAATTGATGTTTTATAACATCATTTGATCCATATGAACTCATAATCATAAATTCTCAATTTCTTTCTCTTAATAATTTCAAATTCTTGAGAATCTTCTCATTTCTTATTCGATTTTACTAATTCAAAGTTCTATTGCACTTATAAAAATTTTAATTACTCAATTTCTCCATTAGTTTCATCTTTTAACTTCAAATACTCAAAAATTATATTTTGTATCTCATTTCCTTCGATTATTTTGAGGATTTCTTTATAGTATTTCATTTCTTACATTTTAATGCTTCTTTATACTCAAATAAATTCTATTTCTTTTTCTCAACTCATTTTATCTCCTTTAAGCTCAAAAATACTATAAGTCTTCTTCCAAGACTTAAAACCATCGAATAAAATGGGGATTTCTCCCTTGATGTTTCAACTCTTGATTTTATTGGATATTTCTACTCCAAAATATTTTTAATCTCTTTATTTCTCATTTAACTCATCCATTTGTGCTTAAAACTCAAAAAGCACAATTTCGCATATTTATTTTTGGTTCGATTTTTTCATAATTTAAGCATAAAATTTTATTTCTTCAGTTCTTCTTAGATTTATACTCATTTCATCTCAAATCTTATTTTTATATCATCAATTCTTCCAAAAATTCATAGGAATTAAAATTCCAAATTTTCTCGATATATATATATATATATATATATATATATCACGAAAACATATAAATATTTATTTACACTCATTTCTTTCTTTTGGTGGTACTTTCTTTCATAAAAATTATTAAATTTTATTTTTAACAATACATCAAATAAACTCATAAAAAAACGCAAAATCATATTTATACACACATCCTTACATACACACGGTTTCACACACATATTTTCACATAAATTCATTCTTCAATTTAAATCATGTATTCATGCTTCCCATCTCTTGATTTAATTAAATTCATCCTCAAATCCATCATAGAACATATATATCCAAAAATAGATATTACTATTCATCATCTTCTTCAAGACATTTTTTCTTGATAACATGCTCGTTTCTTCAATTTAATCACTTCATCATACTCATATATCATCATAGAACTCATATCATGCATCAAATTCAAGAAATTAATCAAAACTCACAAAAATCCTATTCAAGGCATAATCATCGATTTTCATAAATTTTTATGCATATATGTTTATTTTCTTCACTCATTCAACTTAGCATGCTTAGATATATTCTTAGAACTCATCCATATCATCAAAATCAATAAATCAATTAAGACATCAAAAATCTTTTTTTTTTTATCAAAAACCGTAGGTTATATATATATATATATATATATATGTATGTATGTATGTATGTATGTATGTATGTATAGCATGGATTTTTCTTCTTATTTCTCTAGCATGGAAGGCATGAATACTCATGGTTTTAAACTCAAAGGTTCAAGGATCAAATCTTCTTCTCATACTCAAGAAAATAATCGATCAAGAAAGGAAAGAAAATCAAGAATTTCCTAATCTTACTTTAGGTTTTTGAAGGAATAAGAGTTGGAACTCAACTCCTTGCTACTCCTTGATCCTTCATGAGCTCAAAACAAAGAAAAATATGAAGGTTATAAGCATGAGGAGCAGCTGCTGGTCATGGAAGAAAAAGGAAGAGAATCATGGTTCTTACTTGAATTTTTGAAGTAAAAATGATAGAACTTGGATCTCTTGACACTCTAGCTCCTTTTTCATCAATTTTCTTGAGGTTTAATGGAAGAAAAATGATAGCTTATGGAGGGAAGGAGCTCACGGCAGCCATGATCATAGATGAAGGAAGTTTTTACTTTTTCTTGATTTTTTCAAGTAGTAGGGATCATATCTTGATCCCTTGAATTTTCTAGCTCTTTTTCTTGATTTTGTTTGAGAGTATTGGAGGTTGGAGAAGCTTGTTGCTGCTGCAACAATGGAGGAATATGGAGGAGAGAGAGAAAGTTGAGGATGGTGTGAAGAGGATGATAACCGATTGAGAGAGAGAGAGAGAGGTGCATGAATGAAAACATAATGAAAACATGTGTGTATTATCGCTAGGAAAAGGACAAGAGAGTGTGCTCACTCTCCAAGTGAGAGTGGGAGAGAAATTGAGGGAGAGGAAATGGATAAGATCAGCTGACTTGGGGTGAAAGAAATCAGATTTTTATCTGTTAAAAATTCCCGATAGAAAAGATTTTATCCGATTAATATTTCCCTCTTTAACGTTAAACTTTATTCCCTTATTCCGGCACTTTCTAGGCATCGGATTTCACTCTAATTCGTTTCATTACTCATAAAATAATTGATGGATTCTAACGAGACCACATTTTATGTAAAATTCTAAAAAACGAAGAAAGTCGGAAAATCGCTATCATGTGCACTCGCTACCGACTTAAAAGTAGCTCAAAACTCAATTTCTAAATCTCGGATTTTTCTCTAACTTGCGTCATTAGTCACGAAATAATTTTTAGATTCGAAAACACTCAAGTTTCAAGAAAATTCCTATTTAATCAAAAGGTCGTAAAATGACGCGATAAGTTACTATTTACTTTAGTCACATTTTCAAAACAAATTTATTCTCGACTCAAATGACCTCGAAAAATTCTCAAACTCATATCATTGGTCTCAAACTAAATTCTAAATTCCAATGACACTGATTAAACTGAAATCGGGGTCCATTGACCGTGGGTTGACTTTTTGGTCAAAATTACTATTCATCGGACGGCGGACCGTCACGAAATTTTCCGAAATTCAAACTCAAACTGTAATGCCCCGTAAATTTCTTACGTTCTTAAAATTTTAAAGTTAATTAAATAAATGGCTTTGCACGCCTAAGTTTACGATTTTGAATTCTAAGACTAACCGCTGAATCTGTTTCTGAAAATAAATTACGGAAGTCAGCTAGATGACTACTGTATTTAGGGTTAGCGCATACGAAAATTTTTTAGTTCGTGAACTCAGAACGGAAAACCGTCTGATTTTACATTCACGAAATCGCGATACGAACTCGCCCGAGAAAGTTCGTTTTTATGATTTTCCGGACGAAACTCGGACTGTGTCGTCCTGAGTTTTTGTCAAAATAAATTTTGTAAATTTATTTTCCGATTAAGTTTCGTACGTTAAAAATTGCGGTCGAATCGGATCGCGACGATTTTGTGTCGAGCGACATTTTTCGTCGAACGTTTTCCGTAACGTCGGATCGCGCCGGAAAAGTGCGTATTTCTTCCTTTTCCCTCACCCCAACTGACTTCATCACCTCTCACATGTTAGATTTTTGTGTTTTATAAAAGGGACACCTTAGCTAGAACTATTCACACTTTACACCTTGCACCTTATCTCCTAAGTTAACAAAATTAAAATACATCTCTCCCTCCCACACACACACAACTCGGCAGCCCTCCCTCTCTACTCTCTCATCTTCATCTTCCATCCTCCATTGAAAGAGAGCTTCAAGAACACCAAGAAGAAACACACAAGTATTGATTCATCCATCCAAACCTACTACTTTCTTCATTATTTCTCAAGGTAATTCTCTCCTCCATATTTCTATCCAACCATCTTCTTCTTCTTTTCATTTTCTTTTTTGGATCGAAAATTAGGATTATGGATAAGATGAATTGATCTTGATTTAATGAAATTGGATATGCTATATAGGTTAATTAGGGTTTAAAATTGATCAAAATTTAAGAACCCTAACTCTTGATCAATACCAAAAATTAGGGTAAAATAGTAGGATTTTTGGATTTCTTCAATTGATGATAGATTCATGCCTAAGAGATGTTTAATTAGTGATTAGAACAAAGAGGAATCGAAAGCCCCATGTTTTTGTGAAATTCAATTAGGGTTTGAGTAATGAAATTGGGGGTTTATGCATGTTAGTTTGAAATTGGTTTTGCAATTGATGAATTGTTGATATAATAGGATGATTAGTGGATAAATGTTGTTAATTGGAGAAGAAAATCACCCTCTTAATATATATATGTATACCGAAATTATTTGAGTAATTAGGGGTTTCCACATGTTTGATTTAATTGATGAATTGTTGATGGAATTATGTAGTAATTGATGTGAATTGATAATAGGAATTTAATTAGATTTTTCTAAAAATATTGTATGTAATGTAAGAGACGAAGAACACTTTATAAGTTGAAATGTAGTGATGTTATGACATGATTGCATGCATGAAAGTGATTCACGTTAGACGTAGTTTAATGACGTAAAATTTGAACAGAATCCGACAACTTTGAAAATCGCGTAAGAGACGAACATTTAGTCGTAACTAATAACCGAGAAGTCGAATGAGAATTCTAATTTGATATTATTGTCTATGATGGACTTGAGAACAACTTTCTAGTTGATGTTATGAGCTTTCGAGCTATTATAATATGAGCTATAGTTATAGTCGAGAACTAGAACGCGTTTTGAATAATTGTTGGTTTAGTAATTGTTAGTTGAAAGGCGACGTTTAGAACGTCGTGCTATTGGGAGAGTTTTGAGAAGGAGTTCATCACGTACGGGAATACGTGATGACTGCCTTGAGGGTCCAGTTTCTAAAGAATTCGAATACGAGAGCTTAGAACGAACCTAAGACGTTATACGTCGAACCTATCAAGCAACTAGGGTTTTCGCGGCAGTTTTGCGACCCTCGCCGGAAACTGTAATAACTTTTAGCTCGTTTATCAGATTTGTGATCCGTAAATTGGAGCGTAAACTAGAAATCCCAAACTTTCAAATGGTACATGGCTCATCCCCTGTTTCCAAATCCTCTGTTCTGGACAGCCTCCAGAGTTACTGGATTGCGCAGTGAAATTTCAGTTTCAATTCTTCTAAGTTGTGTCGTTCACAACTTAGTTTCTTTCGATCGTTTAAGCCGTTTTAGCTAACGAATATCATCCTACTTACCCTAGAGTCAAGTACAGGGCCTTGAGTGATAAAACCAGTCGAGATCTTATCTCTTATCCGTTCAAATAAAGAAGTAGTAAGCAAGATGTCACAGCCCCAAATCCCGAGGGACGGCAGAAGCCGGGGTGCGACTGGGATTGGATTAAAGAAGCGGAGAAGAAGGGGGCTAACTGACTAAACATACATGAAAAAGCATCGATAAACTATGAACAAGACTTAATTATAGATAAGAAAGAGTTAATCCCTAAGGATTACTCGACAAAAGTATAAAAGACAAAACTAAGTTCAAATGTACAGACATAGACTACTGAGTTGTTCAAAAAAAACATCTCAAAAAGAAATACAGAGATTGACAGCGGAAGGGTTCTACTATGCATCTTATCCTTAAACTCAACAACAATCGTCGCCGCTTACCGTCGCTTCAACCTGTACATTTAGAAAGCAATGCAGGGCTAAGTACAAAGGTACTTAGTGGGCACGATGCCGAAAACATACTTATAAATATAGATAAAATGGCATATTATAAATGTAGCACATCGGAGTTTTATTGAAAGAATCCGTGTCTACTAAATATTTTCTGACTTTTTCTCATAAATCGCTCGCGCGAGCATTTTCTGACTAATGCTACGTTCAATCTTGACCAATACTAATTCACCGTGGCTGGTACCCCTCAACAGGATATCACATACACCACAGGTTACAAAGTGCAGTAACTCTGGAAAGCACTTAGCAGCTAACTCAGAGCCGATCGTTAGTTAATCTAAAATAGACTAACTCTAAATCTGGAAAACACATATGTTGACTCAGATAGGTACAAGAGAACTCACATAAAAACATAAAACAGTTCATGCCATAATATCACTTTGAAAACACAGATATCAAAGCGATAAAGAAAGATTTTTCGAGCATTGCTCGTTTTATTTTATATATAAAAGCCCACCTTGTAAATACAGAACTTATAAGCAAAAGCTTCCAACTTCGGATCTTCCGTTCTTCCTCTACAGTTGGCTTCCTCCTTCATCGTAAAGTGAACATACTTAAAAGCGGGTCGAACAAGAAATCGATTAAAGAGGATTGAAGAAAGTTTAAGTTGTTTTATTCTTTAGGGCATTTGCACGCTTATTAGATTCGTTTTACTTAAACGGGAAATGAGACTCGTACCAATCTCGTTTAGAACTCGGAAGATCTCATACTCGACTCTTGGGTTAGTAGAGAAGGTTGTCGATATCTTAAAACGACTTTAAGGATTATAAGAAACTAAGTTGGAAAGAAACAACTTAGGCGATTTAGATATAGATCATTGAACACTTTATGAAAGTTCTCGTTTATTACTTCTTTAAAGAAAGGATAAGAGATAAGATCTCGACTGGTTTTCATCATTAAAGGTCTTGTCCTTGACTCTAGGGTCAGATAGAAGGTATCCATTAGATAAAACGGCTTAAACGATTGAAAGGAACTAAGTTGTGAACTAAACAACTTAGAAAACAAGAAACTGAAATTTCACTGCACAATCCAGTAACTCTGAAGGCTGTCCAGAACAGAGGACTTGGAAACAGGGGGTGATCCCTATACCACTAGAAAGCTTAGGAAGTCTAGTTTCTGCTCCAATTTACGGATCACAAATCCGATAAACGAGCTGGAAGTTATTACAGTTTCCGGCGAGGGTCGCAAAACTGCTCGAAAACCCTAATTTATTGATAAGTTTGCCGTATAACGTTTTAGGCTCGTTTTAAATTCTCGTATTCAACTTTTTTTAGAAACTGGACTCTAAAGCAGTCATCACATACCTCCGTACGTGACAAACTCTTTTTCAACTTACTCAAAAGCACGACGTTCTAACGTCGGATTTCAACTAACAAGTACTATACCAACAAAGAAAATTTCAAATGCGTACTAGCTCTCGATTATAACTATAATTCATATCATATCAACTCAAAAGCTTATGCCATCAACTAGAGAGTTGTTCTAAATTTCATTATAAACAATAATATCATATTAGAACTCCCATCCGACTTCTTGATTACTAGTTACAACTAAATGTTCGTCTCTTATACGATTTTCAAAAGTTGTCGGTTTTTGTTCAAATTTTACAACGTTAAACTACGTCTAATGTGAACCGTTTTCATGCATGCAAACACATCTTAACATCTTTATAACTCAGTTTATATAGTGATCTTTGCCTCTTATACTTCATTAAACTTTTTTAGAAAATTCTTATTTAATTCCTATTATCAACTAACATGATTTGCATCATAATTCCATTAACAATTCATCACTTATATCTAACATGTATAAACCCCTAATTACTTTATAAATTTCTGGTTTTATACATATGTTTAGGGGATGATTTGCTTTTCCAATTAACATCATTTATTCACTAATCAACCTATTACAACAACCATTAATCAATTGTAATTCCAAAAACAACTAACATGCATAAAATCCCTAAATTCATACTTCAAACCCTAATTGAATTTCATTACAACATAGGGCTTTCAATCCCTTTTCATTCTAAACACTAATTAAACACCTACTAAGCATGAATTCATGATCAAAAGAAGAAAAACAAAAATCCTACAATTTCCTAAAAAAATTCCGCATTTACACAAAAGATAAGGTTCTTGGTTTTGATCAATTTTAATCTTCAATTATCATATTTAACACATCCAATTACATTATTCTAAGATCATTTCATCCATTCCAATACCTTAAAAAATTCGAACATGAAGGAAAGGAGAAGAAAAGAAAATCTAAATGGATAGAATTATGGAGGATGAAAATACCTTAAGAATTAAAGAAGGACGTGTGATGTTTGAATGGATGGATTGAAGACTTGTGTTCTTTCTCAAGCTCTTGAAGAAGGCTTCAATGGTGGATGAATGATGAAGAAGATGATGATTTAGAGTGTGTGTGTGTGCTGCTGCCGAGAGAGAGTGTGAGAGATGGAGAGAAAAATGTATTTTGTCTAAGTGTGCAATGATGAAGGATTTGAACATGCATAAAGGTAGATTAGGTGTCATTAGCTTAATAAGGTCAACACATGCATGTTAACACCTAAACATGGGTGAGGTGGCGGCTGTATGTAAGAGGTTTAGAGGGTTTCGGGTTTTTCCAGCGCGATCCGACGTTACGGAAAAACGAACGACGAAAAACGTTGTTCGGTACAAAAATTGTCGCGATTCGATTTGACTTACAAATTCTAACGTATAACTTAATTAGAAAATAAATTTATAAAATTTATTTTGACAAAAACTCGGGACGACAAGTCCGAGTTTCGTCCGGAAAAACGTAAAAACAAACTTTCTCGGTGTGTTCGTATCGCAATTTTGTAAACGTAAAATTAAACGGTTTTCCGTTCTTAGCTTACAAACTAAAAACTTTTCGTACGCTCTAACCCTATATACGGTAGTCGTCTAGCCGACTTCTGTAAATTATTTTTAATAACGGATTCGACCGTTAGCTTTAGAATTAAGAAACTGTAAACTTAGGCGTGCAAAGCCATTTATTTAATTAATTTTAAACTTTTTAGAACGTAAGGAATTTACGGGGCATTACACAAGAAATTTCATAAGTCTTTTAATGAACTAAAATGTAATTTTTCCTAAGTTGATTCTTTCCAACTTAGTTCCTTACGATCTTTTAAGTCGTATTAAGCTATCGACTACCCTCTCTACTGACCTAAGAGTCGAGTATGAGACCTTCAGAGTTCTAAACGGGATTTGAACGAGTCTCGTTCCCACTTAAGTAAAATGAATCTAGTAAGCGTGCAAATGCCTAAAGAATGAAACGACTAAAACTTATTTCGATTTTCTTTGATCGATTATCTTTTACGACCCGTTTTTAAGTATTTTTATTTTACGATGAAGGAGGAAGCCAACTGTAGAGAAAGGACGGAAGATCCGAAGTTGGAAGCTTTTGCTTTTAGTTCTGTATATCGAGGTGGGCTTTTATATACAAAATAAAACGAGCAATGCTCGAAAAATCTTTCTTTATTGCTTTGATATCTATGTTTTCAAAGTGATATTATGGCATGAACTGTTTTCTGTTTTATGTGAGTTCTCTTGTACCTATCTGAGTCAACATTCGTGTTTTCCAGATTTAGAGTTAATCTAACTAGGTTCACTAACGATCGGCTCTGAGTTAGCTGCTAAGTGCTTTCCAGAGTTAGTGCACTTTGTAACCTGTAGTGTATGTGATATCCTGTTGAGGGGTACCAGCCACGGTGAATGAGAATTGGTCAAGATTGAACGTAACATTAGTCAGAAAATGCTCGCGCGAGTGATTTATGAGAAAAGAGTCAGAAATTGTTTAGTAGACACGAGTTTCTTTCAATAAAACCCCGATGTGCTACAATTATGAAATGCCATATTTATCTATACTTATGATTATGATTTCGGCATCGTGCCCACTAAGTGCGTTTGTACTTAGCCCTGCATTGTTTTCTAAATGTGCAGGTTGAAGCGACGGTGAGCGGCGACGGTTGATGTTGAGTTGAAAGATAGGATGCTTTAGTTAGAACTCTTCTGCTGCAGAACTCTCACTCTCCTTTTGTTATGTACCTTTTTTCGAGTAATCCTTAGCAATTAACTCTTTCTTATTTATTTTCAAGTCTTGTTAATGGTTTATCGATGCCTTTCATGTATGTTTAGTCAGTTAGCCCCCTTCTTCCTCGCTTCTTTAATCCAACCCCAGTCGCACCCCGGCTTCTGCCGTCCCTCGGAATTTGGGGCTGTGACACAAACTAAATCTCACATTTTTAAACTCATATAACTCATCTCATCTTCGTTTCGAGTTTCTGAAATGATAAAATTACTATTTTACCCTGCAGGGGCATTTTGGTGATTTCATGAGAAAATTTCTCCTCGGAAATTTTTATTTCATAGAATCACACATAATCACATATAATAACATTTCAAAAGCACTTAACCACACATAATCATATTTAGGACGATTAATTAGGGTTATAAATATACGGGGTATTACAACACTCCTACTTCTTAATTGATTAGTGATCTAATATGTCTTAAGTGATTAATGGCTTATTAACCTTTTAATTGTATTACACCATATTTGAACAGGCACATTAACATATCGGGAATACACGCATGCAATTATGAAGCACAATTTAGACCTCTCAAGCTTTGAAATTCTCTTAACTGTCTTGCGCAGATCGAGTATAGAAACTTAGCTAGATATGAATTTAAATACGTAAACAAAATCAATTGAAGAACTTATAATAAAAGCTATATTAAAACTTACGAAGTATTCAATGAGAAAATAACTCCAGCCAAAAGAGTCGATTGGAAATAGTACGAATAGAACACAAATTAAACTTGCCTGTAGAACTTGTTCTTTTCCTCACAAACTCTCAAAATAAACAAGGTATGAATGTATAAAGACGATGTGTCCACATAACAGCTAGGCTTCGAGTATATATAGGCGAGTGCTAGGGTTTGGGCCCCCGATCCTTAACATGGTAGGATTCCATGAGCTACCTTGGATTGCAAGTAATTACTTGATAAGCAAGACCCCAACATGGCATGTCACGTCTATCTTCAGGAGATCCCTTCAGGATCCTAATTCTAGTCAAGATATTTAAGCTGGATCATTTTTTTCTTATCCTTCTAGACTTCGGAGAGAAACATTGCCAGTTGCCCCAAGCACTCCGCCATCTTGACCAATTCCATTCTCCCTGCTCTACTTTCCATAAATGAAGCTTTCAACCCCTATTTTGCCAAAAATCCACCAGCCAGGCAACAGACCACCTCCTGCCTAATATATGTCCTCATATACATTAAAACTAAACAAAACACATACAAAGACTTAATCTAAACTACCTAAAACAGACACAAAATAGACTCAAAATATGGACTCATCAATTGTGATGGAATAATCCAGTCTTGGAGATGTTGGAGATGCCGAGCTGGGTGTTCAGACTTCTGGTGCAGTTCGATCCTCAGTTGGAGATAAAGGATGAACTGGGGAGTTGGCTGGTTGATGAGGCTATCGTTCGCACTCTCAAAATGAATTTGTAGCCTATCCTCACAGCTATATAGTTAGCAAGTAAGTACATGGTCAATCCATAAGGAGTTGAATGTAACTATCTCTTGAAACCTCCTCCACCTCTTCAGAAAATTTGGTTTTGCTATCTTGGTCACTATGGCTCTCTTGCCCAATTTGAGAACTCAATAAGACACTGAAAGTAAACAGAGAACTTGATCAATAATAAAAGAGACTTGGTCTGGACCTAGACATTGTTAAGTGAAAACCCTAGCTTGGTCATTGGTGCAAATATATTCATCACATGCATGCATCGTTAGTTATGGGACCTGAATGCCGAGATCCCTTTTTACTCGTCACGCTCTCAACAAACCCTTCCCTTACCTATTCTTACTTAGTTGGCGACGCACCGCCGGCTCCCTACCTTGGGCAATACCTCTGTTGGAGTCATCGTTCAGTTTCTTGCCCAAGGAGCATTTATCTCTAGAAAGGCCCAATAAGGAATCATCACGTTTAGCCCAATAGGGTAGACACCTTCCTCTAATGCTAATCACTCTTAACTAAGAAGATGTGGAAAACACTCCTACTTCTCAATTGATTGGTGATCTAATGTGTCCTAAGTGATTAACGGCCTACTAACCTCTTATTCGTATTATCTCATATTTGAACAAGCTCATTAACATTATGGGAACACATGCATGCAATTATCTAGCACAATTTAGACCTCTCAAGCATAGGTTAACACTTAACTGTCTTGCCCAGACCAAGTATAAAAGCTTAGCTAGACATAATCATAAAGTAACAAACATGCGAATTGAAGAAAATCATAAACATTATATTAAAACTTACGAAGTACGTGAAGAAACTAAACACGGCCAAAAGTGCTGAATAACAAAGTACGAATAAAAGTATGCCCGTAGGACTTGTTTTTCTTCTCACAAACTCTCGATGAAATTACATGGAAATAAGCATAAAGACGGCGTATCATCGCAGCAGCAGGACATCGATATACATAGGCGAGTAGTTAGGGTTTGGGCCCCCTAGTCCTTAACATGGAAAGAATCCACGAGCTACCTTGGGATGCAAGTAACACTTGATAAGCTCGACCCTCAACAAGGTAAGTCACGTCTATCTCCAAGAGATCCCTTACGGATCCTAAATCTGGTCGGATAAGGAAAGATATTTAAGTTAGATCATCTTATCCTTATCCTTCTAGACTTAGGAGAGAAACTCGCCTGTTGACCAAAGCACTCCTCCTATCTGTCTTGACCAATATGGCTCTCCCTGACCTGCTTCCAGAAATACTGCTTCTTTTCCCTATTTTGCCCAATTTCCACCTGCAAGGCAGCAGACATCCTCCTGCCCAAAATATGTCCTCCCAGACATAGAAACTAGATAAAACACACACAAAGACTCGATCTAAACTACCTAAGACCAACACTAAAAAGACACAAAATATGGACTCATCATGCGCACACACTTAACCCACACTTGTCCTCAAGTGTGCACAGACAACTTGCCCAAGACACAAACGAAAGAATAAAAGACTCAAAACACGATCAACACAGAAAAGTTAGTCAAGACAATTCAACAATCTTTCATAATAATATGCAAGTGAAGGGAAAAGAGAATGCCATACTATCAAACAAGTCAAGATAGAATTGTGAACTTTTAGGATCTCCTTTCCACACTTATTTCTCATGTGTTTAGGCTCTTTTTTTACACTCATAGACCATCTTGACTTCGGTATCACCATAGGCTTGCCTGCCCTTTAAATCTAAAGTTCTTATTTCAAATCTCAGAACTCATCATTAGGACTTTTTAGGTTTTAAGCTTAAGGCATTAGGTAGAAAGTATTCAGATCTTGGCTAAGGACAGTTTAAACACGTATTGGGCAACAGGAGTTCCCAACTTCTTTTCAATTCCTTGCCTTTATTTTCCAGGCCCAAGCTTTAACTCTTTTTCCTTTGGGGAACTTATAATTTTTTTCTTTTTCTTTTTTTTTTAATTTTCCTCCTCCCCTTATTTCTTTCATTCTTTCTTAGTTGAGACATAACCCAACTATCAACACAAAACTTCCTACCCAAGATACACCCCCAATCATTTCATCCCTGCCCCTATCCTCTTGATACTGTCCAGGTTCTCCAAACCAAATAAACATCTTTTTAAGGCAATAACTAGGTAATAGAAAGAATCAATTCGGCTAAAAAAGAGTTGTTAAAGGATCATGATTCAAGGTGGTCAATTCAAGCTCAATGGGCTAATGAAAGAATGGCCTAAATCATCTAAGTCTAGAGATAATAAACCAAAGTACAGGCAAGTTCTAGTTCCTCCTAATCAAGATGTCTTTAATCTCACACAAGAATGAATTCAGTTAAACTCAAAATCCTCACAGGGTATGTTCACAACTCAATCCATCATACAAGTCATCTTCTAGCATGCAAAAACTTAGCACTGTTCAACAAGCTTCAATTAAGCTTACAAATCATCATACTATCTTGCCCAACAACTCTATGCTGATCAACACAATTACATAAATAAAAACACACGGCACAGACACCCCACGCACACACTTTGCTTATAGCAAAGTCTATCCATGGAGGCCTCAACCTTGGACTCAACAAACTTTTTTGACTAACTGATGGCCTTCCTACGCACACACTTTGCTGAAAGCAAAGTAATGGACGTAAGAAGGTCAAGACACTAACAAACATGAGTTATTCGCTTACCTCACCACACATTTTGCAAAGCAAAATATGGGTGAGGTATTCGAATAACTCCAACAACACCGACAAATAAAACACTAAGACACTAACAAAAGCAAAAAAAAAAAAAAAAAACAAAAAAATAACAAAAACCTAAAACACAAAAACAAACATAGGAGGACATAATTAAGCAGAGGGATCAGAGACTGACCCTAATTTCAGGTGGCTGGCAAGGCTGTTGAGAGTAGCCTGCATGGTCAATTGCCCCTTCCATAGCTCCTTGAGCAACTCCTCCGTCTTGCCCAACCTCTCCAGTACTTCCTTCAGCTGGGCAGAAGAAGATTCAATCTTCTCCTCATCTTTTTTTTCATCCTCCTCAATCTCAGACTTCTTGGCCAATCTAGCTGACTTCTTGGGCGGCAGGCGAGCTGAGACTGGTTGTTCCTTCTCATGCGCCTCCAGCAGGCACCATCTTTTCCCATGCTTCACCACCTCCTTCATCCTACTCAACCTCTCCATGTTGAGCACGTCAGCCGGTGTCACTTCAAAATCCTTCACCTCGTCATGGATCTCCAGTCCCTCAATGTAGGCCGTCACAAAGTGCCCACATGAGTACTTCTGACTTGCCTTGGCCACTACTGCCCTCAGCTGCTCCATCAAGAAAGCTGCAAAGTTCAGCCTCTTCCTGGTCAACATGCAGAATAGTATGTACACCTCCTTGTTGGCCAGCGAATTCCCGCTATCTCCCTTGCCAAACATGTTGTAGGCAAGAATCCTATGGGCAATGCGTAGGGCTGGCGTCTTCAGATCAGAGACCTTGTTATCTCCCGACTTGAACTCTATCCCCATACTGACTTCCTTTCACATCCGGATCAACTCCTCCTTGGACAAGTCCATTGGCACCTTCTTGACTGCCCTTCTGAACTTCGGCCTTTGCAGCTCCATCATTGTGGCAAACCCCAGAATCTGGTTCACGTTATTCAGCCCAGCCACATATGGCTGCCCATTCAGTGCAAACTCGATCGAGGCCGAGTTTCCTTCTCCATCTAGTACGAACTCCAATGAGCTGTACATCTCTCTCACCAAGTCCTCATAGATGTGGCAAGGTAGCGTCAGTAATCTTCCCCAGCCACATCCCTCATACAGGGCCCTCACTTCTAATGCTATACCCAACGTATCCAGGTCGCCAAAGTCGACCTCCTTGGGCACAAAGATCTTCCTGGCGGATGAGTCTTCTGCCTTTTTGGGCTTCTTCTTCCCTCTCGGCTCGGAGTCCTCCTTCTTGACCTTCCGAGCGGCTGACCTTATAATTCTCTCTCCCGTTATCTGGACATCGTCATCGTCCTTTGACTCCACGATTCTCTGCCTCTTTCCTAGATTCTTGGACGAAGGCGTGGCGGCCTTCTTCTCTTCTGTAGATGACACTCCTCCCAATGACGAGGGAACCTTAGACACGGCAGCTTTCGTCGTCTTCTTCCTCTTGGTTTTCTTCCCCTTCCCTTTCTCTTTCTTCTTCTTCGCATCTCGCTCTACCTCCGCGCAGCACTTGTCAAAGGAGTCATCGGATTTCTTCTTCTCCTGTCCTTCCTGCTCTTCCTCCAGCACCTCCATCTCTATGTTATCGTCTGGCTGCGCTTCTTTCTTCTCCAGTGCCTGCTGTGTGTTCTCGGAGTTTCCTTCACAGCTTCCTCAACAGTTCCTTTCGGTGTGGCGAAGTTCTCCTCTTCCGATGCGGTTTCTTCTTCTCGCGCTTTCTCTGGTATCACCATGGCTTCAACAAGGGCTGCGCTAATAACCCCCTCCGTTTCGAATGTAAGAGGATATGCAAGCGATGGGTCTGGCTCGGCAAAAGAGTACTCTGACGGTGGCGTTTCTGGTTCTTCTAGGTCGATATAGGTACTGTGATTGATACCATTGTGATTTTAGGGTTTGAATTTTGAAAGGAAATCTGCAAAATCCGAAATTGGGAGATTGAGGATGGAAAGTGGTGTATGGCAGTTTGAATTGATGGTTTACGTGGGGAAGTGGAAGAGTTGGAGAGAGGTTGTAATAGGGTGGCAGACGGTTATAGGGCTAGGGGTAGGTATTGAGTGCGGCTGTCACGTCGCACGTGATATGGCAGTTACTGCCTCTTTAGCTGTGTTGCCCAAGTCACTCGCTTAGCCCAGAGCGCCGCTCTTGCCCTCTTGCGCACACACTTTGCTCAAAGAAAAGTGTCTAATCCTCATTCTTCCTCTTGCCCAGTACCTGTTTCCTGCAGCTCACCAACACACTTCCAAGCACAAAGTAAAAGCACTAAATCCTACGGTTAGACATTCCTACCATAATGGAATTAAAATACGCCAAAGTTTGATGGAAAACATTAAAATTATGGCTATTTTAATCCCTATCTCCTTTTTTTTTTGAAAGAAAGGAAATAATGCAAAATTAAAGAAAACTGAAAAGAAAAACATTCCAGGTTGCCTCCTAGCCAGCGTCCCAGTTACCGTCGTGGGCACGATATCCTTCTTGCCCAAGTTAAAGCTCCATGTCATAGAGGAATTTCAAGTATTCCTCTGGTTTCTCCAAAGCTTGGCCATAGAAGGCCTTCAGTCTTTCTCCATTGACTTTGAAAATCTTCCACGAGCTTGCATTCCTCACTTCTATAGCCCCATTTGGATATGTAGCTTGAACTTCGAACGGACCAACCTATTTGGTCGATAGTTTCCCTGATATAAGGTTGAACTTGGACTGGTATAGAAGCACTTGTTGCCCAGGTTCAAACTTCTTGACCTTGATCAACGCATCGTGAGCCTTCTTCATCTTCTGTTTATACAACACTGCATTGTCGTATGAATTGAGTCTGATTTCCTCAAGCTCCTAGAGTTGAAGCTTCCTGGCTTGGCCAGCCTCATCCCAATCGTAATTTATCTTTTGAACTGCCCAATACGCTTGATGTTCTATTTCCACGGGCAAGTGGCACATCTTGCCAAAGACAATTCTGTAGTGTGATATGCCAAATGGGGTTTTGAATGCTATCCTATATGCCAACAATGCATCCTCAAGACGCAAACTCCAATCCTTCCCTGTTGGGCTAACTGTCTTCCTCAAGACAGCCTTCACAATACGATTAGACAATTCAGCTTGCCCATTTGCTTGAGGATGATAAGCGTCTGAGATTCTATGGTGTACTCCATACCTACTCATCAATCCTTTTACTGCTCCATTGCAGAAATGCGTTCCTTGATCACTTATGATTGCCCTTGGCACACTAAACCGGCTAAAGATATTGCTCTTGAGAAACTCTACAACCACCTTTGAATCATTGGTTTATGTTGCCCTGGCCTCCACCCATTTAGACAAGTAGTCTACTACCAATAATATGTAGAGATTCCCTCTAGAGTTGGGCAATGGCCCCATGAAGTCCATGCCCCATATGTCGAATACTTCCATGGGCATAACTGGTGTCATGGGCATCTAGTTCCTCTTGCCAATGTTGCCCTCCTTCTGGCATTGGGCGCATCTTTTACACCACTCGAAGCTATCCTTGAATATGTTGGGCCAATAAAACCCACAATCTAAGATCTTCCTTGCTGTCCTTTTAGGTCCAAAATGTCCCTCACATACCTTGGAATGGCAATGGACGAGGATGCTTGCTTGTTCCTTCTCATCAACACATCTGCGGATAACTTGGTCAGTACACATTTTCCATAGGTATGGTTCATCCCATATGTAGTATCGACTTTCCACCTTCAACTTGTTCCTCTGATAAGGGTTTAGATCACCTGGAAGTCTTCCCAAAATGATATAGTTCCATAGGTCGGCATACCATGGTTCTGAGTTGTCTTAGGCAAGAGCCAAATGCTCGTCTGGGAACGTCTTCTTGATTGGTTCGATTTTTAAGGGAGTGAGGATGTAATACCCCGAACTTTTCTAAGTTCCTAAGTGCGTATTAATTAAATTAATATGCTTATATGATGAGTTTTGAGTGCTAAAATTTTTCGCGAAAATAAATTTTTCTGTGAAATGATGAAAATGTCCTTATGTGCTCTAATGTGATTTTTTTCGTTTCGATTATTCGAATCAAGTATGTGATGAATTGTTTGAACTTATTTATATGAGTGTGAGCTTGAGTATGAATTTCAAAATTTTCTGAGAACTTTTATTTTTAGATGAATAGTAACGTAAACCGAGAAATCCTTATTCATTGAATGACTCCGAATTTAGTCTAATTAGTTTCACTGGAATCTAGAATTTATTTTAAGATCTTAGAGATAAGTTGGAGAATTTTCCGAGATCATTTGAAGAAGCTTTAAAAATAAATTTCTTAACGACTTGTTTAGTCAAGTCGTTTTTATGAATTTATTCGTTAGAATGAATCTCGTGATAAAAATGATATCATTGGATTCCTTAATTTATTTTGGGAGATATAAGATGAATTAAAGAGAATTTAGATGACGAGAAAGAGACGAGAAGGATTTTGAATTGTTTGAGGAAATAAAGTGAAATAACGGGGATATTTTCTATCGGAAAATTAATTTGCCGGGCTAAATTAGCAGTAATAATATTTGATCTATCTCTAATAGTGAAACTAACCCTAAAACCACTCTCATGTTGGCATGTGAAAGCCACTCTCCCTCACAACTCTCCACATGGTGATTCCCTCTCTCTCTCAAAATCTATCTATTGATTCTATTTTCTCTCTCAAATCTTAGAATATCTAACATGTGAAAAATACTTCTCCCTCACTCCATTCTCTTACATTCATCTTTATCAACTCATTCTCCATCTCATCTCTCTCTACCGAAGGAAGAACCACAACAACAACTCCTCCAACTCTCTCTCGATTTATCCCTCTGCTGAAAAGCAGATTTTGCAGCAGCAAAACTGGTTCATCATCTTCATCTCTTTGTTGTTGCCGTGATCTTCAAGAAGAGGAACGTCTCCTCTTTCATCTCTCCTTCATCTCCATCACCTCCTTGCTGTGAAGAAGTGCAGCGGTAGCTGCAATAGCTCGACATCTTCACTATCGAGCAGCAGCAACCTCTCTCCCTCAGCTGCACTCACTACCGAGAAGTAGTAGCAGCAGTTTTCCAGCTGCTATCATCCTCCATATCTTCATCCTTTTCGTGTAAACACCAAGAGGTACCTCTCCTCCGTCATCTCCTTCATCATCCTTACCTTGGAGTCGAAGAAAACCAGCTGCAACTATCACAGCCCCAAATCCCGAAAGACGGCAAAGCCGGGGTGTGACTAGGGATTGGATTAAAGAAGTGGGGAAGAAGGGGAATAATTAAGAATGAATAGACATTAATAACATTATAACTTCTATGAACAAGACTTCATTTAAAAAGAAAGAGTTGATCTCGAAGGATCACTCGATAAGGTTCTCAAAAAGAACTAAGTTCATTGTACGGGGTTGTCACGCCCCGACTCTCGGGGTGCGACTTATGAATAACAACAAACCTAAACAACTAACAACTAGCTCAAATAAAGGGAACATGCTCGGGGAAAACAAAGGCGGAATATAAGGCAATCGAATTTGGTTTTCAAAAGCATAAAGAAATAATAACCGAGCATCTCAACTTCACTTTGAACGGGAATTCAAACAAGAAAATCATGCTGATGGAAAGGGTTCCAATGAAAGGAGAAAAGATACGAATATATACATCAAGATAGGGAAATCATGTTCAACAACAAGTCAAGATACGAGCCCATCGCTCGGGATTACAAAATAAAGGGGTTACGAATTCAACAAGCATTCAAAGTCTTCGAGCACAACGCTCGGAATCAAGAACATGAGAATAAAAGTGCAGACATCAACAGACATAAGATCAAAAAGATTGCAGCGGAAATTAGCATCAACTCCCAACACTTGCACGTATGAAGACGTACAAATGCCAGTCCGAAATTCTACCAAACTTAACCAACAAAACCAAACCACACCACCAAGTATCCACGCCATCGCCATCCAGTCAACCTGCATGTTTAGAAACACATGCAGGGCTGAGTACTTCGTACTCAGTGAACACAAGCCAAAAACATTTGAATAAAGATGCTTTTTAAAGCTATATTAATTGAACTTGCCTTGCCAAACATCACAAGTATATAAGCAGTTTTGAAAACGATTTTACTTGTGCATGCCAAAACATTTTTATTTAAAACAGACTGCGCAGTCAAATATCATATAATATAATTAGCATGTATCATCTATCACAATTAACTTCATGTGCCGAGAAGTAGGCCTCCTTCTCAAACACTGTGACCGGCCTAACCGAAGCAAGGCTCACAGTCACCTCAACATCTACCACACGTGGGTTCCCGCTTTCGCAGGATAATCACATCTTCATATAAATAGATGATAACACATACTAACTTCAATAAAATGGCAAGTCAATCACATTTGAAAAACATATCATAATATTTAATAGCATACTAATTTTCATCGATAGATTTTAGTTCAGAAAAGCCCACCTGACTTCCGAAGAACTAGCTAGGTGGTCTAGGGTTATTTGTCCTCGCTTAACGATCCATCCGGCTCGATCCTTCATAGTTCGACATCGATAGATAAGATATATGAAAGACGGACACAAAGGCGCTGGACTTAACTGACGGACTTCTATTTGAGTCGTCGCTCTCTTCGTTCTATCTTTTCTAAAAGATCTCACGTCCTCGTCTTTATTTCATTAACTCTATTCGAAAAGGTTAATTATACTACTTAACATCGTATACTTTTCTCGTTCTAGTTAATAACTTCATTGTTATAATTCTATTACTTGAGCTTCCTTTCAAAGACTTTAGTTCATTCTCAACTAATCAATCATTTATCATACAAATTCAATCATATTTCACAATATAACATTATCATGCATTTAAACATATATTCACACATATAATAAAATCTTATAAATCAAACATACTTCAAGACACATTAACATGCATTCCATTTTGAACTTTAAGGTCTAACTCGATTATGCATTTCTTATTATAGAGGCTTAAACTATTAATTCTATCTTTCTTATTTATATAGACAACGCTTCGTTCTACATCCGCTATCTTATAAGGTATTTTATAACTCTTATTTATTTAATAAAAATTCTCTTAGCTCTTAATAAACTCTTATGAAATTATAAATTCTTGTTCAATTCTAACTCGATTCTCATTTCTTAACTCGAATATTATTCTTTTAATTATTATCTCGGTTTATCTTTTCTTCGCTTGATTGGAAATAACGTACTCAATTAATTATTTAATTAATCTTCTTTCAAATTATTATTCGACATCTTATTTTATTCTCATTTTCTCGGTTAACTTATACGAGTATCTATCTTAACTCGTCTAGCATCTTTTCTTTATTCAACTTAACTTCTTTTTTTTATTTCTTATCGATTAATTCTTCTTAAACTTGGTTTTCTCTATTTCTTAAATAATTTCTTCTTTATTTGTTTTAAACCTTTAAGCTATTTCTTACTTAATGATTTCTTTATCTTTTGATAAACATTTTTATGAATTACTTCACTTTATTATAAAAGATCTTTTTATTGTATTTTTAGTAAAATTTCAAGTCTTTAATTTTAATACAAGGTATTTAATTAATAAATCTTTTTATACATCTTTTTATTTAATTAAAAGCTTTTCAAATTTAAATCTTTTTATCAAAACTTCTATCTTTTTTCTATATTCAAACTATCATTCATACATATATTGAAATACTTAAACATCCAATTTATTTTTATTATTTTTACACTTAATTTCTTTCAAAAATTTCAACATGCAATCTCATTTTCTTCACTTAAACACATGTATGATTATGCTAACATAACATACAATCATTTCATAGATCAAAACATCACTCAATTCATCAACAAAATCAACAAAATAATTTCTCTATTTTGCTTAAAAACACACGGCACACATGCACATATTTTGTGTGTTTTATTTCTCAATTTTTCATGCAATTAATCTCATTACTAACATGATAAAAATAACAATTCAAGCATCAAAATAACAATAACACAAAGATTCACATTTTTCCTATTTCTACTATATTTTTCGGCATTTATCAAATTTTTAGGGTTTTAGTTTCTTTTTCTTCTCTTAATTCATCGATTAACATCTAGTGCTCGATTCTCCTAACGAATTCTTCTCACTCGATTAGCACATGCATATCCTAAGTTTGCCTAAACATAAATTAAATAACATGCATGCATAGATCTTTCCTTTAGGACATATAGACATACATTTTTACAACTAATCAAATGAAATCATACTTAAATAAATGGGAATTCTTCTCTTGGCTCTTGGGATTGAAATGGATGGAAATGGTAGCTTCAAAGCTTGGATCTTGAAAGAAAGAAGAATATCTTCTTGAATCCTCAAAGAAAAAGAAAGAATATAGGATCAATCATCCATAGGTTTAGGAATCAAAATGAAGAAAAAGTATTGGAAAATTCTTGAATTCAACTTCAAGAACTTGGAAATTTGTACCTTTCTTTGAAAATATGGATGGAATTGATGGAGGATTAATGGCTTCTACTTCATTTCCATGGAGGATAAGCTTGAATCTATAGTTGCATGTGAAGAAAAATCAATGGAGGTGTGAGAGAGAGGGAATGCCGAGAGGGAGAGAGAGTTGGAGAGGTTTGGAGAGTTTTTCTTTTTGTTCTTGAGAGAGAGATAGATCGAATGAGAGAGAGATGGAAATGAATGAATAAATTGCTGGTTTCCTCTCTTGTCTTAGGTGAAAAGGATTCAAAAGTCCACAAAGTGAAAAAGGAATTAAACTTGTTGGAAATTGCATAAGACAAGATTTGATGGTTTGATTTGAAGTTAACTTGTTTGCATAATTCAAGCAAACTATGTACAAGACACCACTATGTCTTGTTGGTCTTGGAACTTGAGGTTTGATGGGAGAGGGTTGTGAGGTGGCGAGAGAGGGATAGAGGTGGTTGACACGTGTCGTCGTCGTGTCGTTACGGGTATTAATTATCCGGTCGTAAAGGTTTTCCGGGTAAAATAATTCGTATTAATTCCGTTTTGTTCTATTAACGGGTCTAACCTCTTCTCGTTTCACTTTTGACACTAACTCGTCCCAATCCTATGTCACGTCTCAAATTAAAAGATTAAAGGCTTCGATCATTTTAGTCCTTTAATTCTTAAAAGAAATTAATCAGCTTATGAATTTGTTTATTAATCCTTTTCAAAACTAATGCCTCATTTCTCTTCTCAATTCTCGGATAAGTTCTTATCCTATCTCAGTGATCTTAAAAGAAATTCTAAGTTCGAAGGTTCTAATTTAATTCTATTCTAAGTTCATCGGCGTAAACATATTCCTCAGCGATTCACGCTATGTTATCTTAATTAAACCAACTTCTCGGGATTCTTCCGGAATTTAATCTCATACTCATTTTCATATAAACGACTCAACAAACATATCACATCATCATCATCTCAGATAAATGGAACAGATAAATTCACACAAGATTCACAAGGCAATTTAAACGTTTTATTCAATACTCATCGATTAGAAAAGAAAAATTTTACTCCTAAATTCTCATCTTTGAACTTACTCGGTTAATTAGACGCTCTCTTAAAGGGATAAAACTCGGGGTATCACAGGGGCTTAGACCCAAAAGATAGATACATTAACTCAAAAAGATTGGCAGCGGAAAGCATTATGCTTGACATACAGTCCTTTATTCTATTTACGACTCTTTACTCAACCTCCGCCGCTATCGTCACTCAACCTGCACATTTTATAAAACATATGCAGGGCTAAGTATAAACATACTTAGTGGGCACGTTGCCGAAAACATATAATACGAGTATAGATAAATCAGGCATCTCATTTCTGTAGCACATCGGGGTTTTTCAATAAACACCCGTGTCTACTAAACATTTTCTTTCTCATTTTCACAATATAGCTTGATCAAGCATTTTTCTCAGATGTTACGTTCAATCTTGCGCAATAATTATCACCGTGGCTGGCTACCCCTCAACAGGGTTCCACACACAATGGCTACTGTGTACACTAACTTTGGATAGTAGTCGGCTAACTCAAAGTCCGATCGTTTTAGTTAGCAGGTCGGCTAACTAATAATTCTGGATAGCAGTCGGCTAACTCAGAAGGGTACAAGAGAACTCACATAAAACAAATATTTCATGCTCTGATTATCACTTTGAAAACAAAATTATCAAAGCTGTAAATAAAGATTTTCGAGCATCGCTCATTTTATTTCGTATATAGAAAAGCCCACCTTCAATGATTACAGAACTATAATACGAGCTTCCGTACTTGATCTTCCATCCTATCCTTGGCGCTGACTTCCTCCTTTTATCGTAAATAAACAAACTTTAAAACTCGATCATAACGATAAAAGAAACAGGAAATCGAAATTGATTTTTAGTCTTTTAGGCCTTTGCACACTAAACTAGTTTCTTTTGATTAAAAGATACGAGACTCGAACATTTCTCGTTTAGAGCTAACTTGGTTCCTTATTCGACACTTAAGTTAGTAGATAAATGGAAGTCGATAGCTTATAACGACTTAAAAGTCCAAAAGGAATCAAGTTGAAAAGAATTCAACTTAAGGAAATAGGTTTTGGAAACTTCCTGCACAAGACAGAAGTTCTGGAGTTCATATAGAACAGAAAAATTCAAAACAGGGGATGTGCTATACACCAAAGGAAATCCACAGATGTCTAGTTTACTCTCCAATTTACAGATCTTAATTTCGTAAAGCGAGCTAAAAGTTATGACAGTTTCCGTGAAAGGTCGCAGTTCAGTCCGCGTGAAACCCTAATGCTCGATAAAACTCGACGCACGATTCCCTAGGATCGATCAATGCTATACAACCTTTAAACTCACGAAAATTCCATCTCAAGGCAGTCAACATGTACAATCTTTTATGAAAAACTCCTTCACATTTCTCGATTAAAAACTCGACGTATAATTACTCGTCTTTTTCAACTAATCATTTACTACACCAAATTCAATTCAAATTTCACTTTCATTCTACAACTTCTTGTTTATAAACTATAACTTATATCATCTCATATCTCGGATGGAAATATCGTCAACTACAATCTCGTTTGTTAAACGACAACAATCATTAATATCCGATTAATTTCCTTATTCGACTTTTCTATCGAAATTCCAACCTTCTTAGAATTCGTTCAAATTTTCTGGTTACGATCACTAACTAACAAGATTAACATATGTTCAAATCACAAACCTAAATCATTATCTAATCTCGACTTATCGACGATTCTTCGTCTCTTAATAAAATTTCAACGTTCTCTAATTTTGCTCAAACTTTACAATATCAATCATCATCTATCAAGATTCACTAATACGTAAACCACATACTCAAATTATTAACGAATCTCAACTTATTGACGACTTTTCGTCTCTTACGATTTTTATTTTATTTTTAGAAAAAATCCAATAAATTATATAATCATCCTCAAACATACTACATCTCATTTCTATCATCATATTATACAAATCATATCATATACTACATCAAATCATCACTTCTTTCTCTCTTATGCTTTGGTTCTTATTTTTAGAAAAATATCAATTAATTCATGTGATCATCTATCAATGCATAGAACATAAATCCACCAATCAATCCCCAAAGAAAATCGAACTAACATCAAACCCCTAATTCTTTAAAATTTTCGGTAATACCTATTTTATTAGGAGGATGATTTCTTCATGATTTCTATCCATAAAATCCATTCCTAAGCATACTATAACATGTATTAAACATAGATTCATCATCCTACTTCATCCTCTAATTATTGAAAAAATCAAACTTGATGGAAAAGAATTTTCTTTCGGTTCAATACGTAGAGGAAGTTCTTTCCTTGTCGATTATGGAATCAAAACTAAGATTGATCGGTAGACGAGTGACTTGTGGAGCTTTGAAAGCTTGAAGAATGACTAACAATGGAAGAAATTCAGAGAGAAGAGAGAGGAGTAGTGATGGCGGTAAAGGAGGGAGAGAAGAGAGAGATGACTAAGTGTTATACTATTCCATAAAGTGAGAAATATCTAACAAAAGGTGATGACTCATGTATTAGGCGGTTTGGGGGGGATTTATTTGCCGGAAATATCTCGTTTACGGGTCTAATACGACGTTATAAAATCGAGAAGTTAAAACCCTAGACGGTTACGTTTTTGACGAAATCTAATTCGACCGATAGATTAGAAATAAATCACATACTCGGAAAGCATATTTCGATTTCCGAAATCCGATGAAAAGTCGGGATAAGACAGTCCAAAATTCGCCCGGAAAAATAATAAAAACTGACTTTCTCCGATGAACTCTTATCGAAGAAAAAGTGAATGTAAAGTCTGACGGTTTTTCGATCTGAGTTTTCGGAAGAAAATTTTATCGGACGTGAAAACCCTATGAGCATAATGTAACACCTTTCAGTCCAAACAAACTTCGTCTCCTTCTTTTTCAAGTTAGTCATTGGTCCCGCTATTTTCGAAAATCCCTCGATGAATCTTCGATAATAGCCTGCGAGTCCAAGAAAACTTCTAACTTCACCCACATTAGTAGGTGCCTTCCAATTACTAACGGCCTCCACCTTGCTCGGGTCTACCTCAATTCCTTTAGCCATTACTACATGTCCGCGAAAAACTACTCGATCCAACCAAAACTCACACTTCTTAAACATCGCATACAATTTCTCCTTTCTCAAGATCTCTAGGACAATTCTGAGGTGCTCCTTATGTTGCTCTTCGTCCTTAGAGTAAATCAAAATGTCATCAATAAATACTATGACGAACTTGTCCAAGTACGGGTGAAAAACCCAATTCATCAAATCCATAAATACGGCTGGTGCGTTTGTCAAACCAAAAGGCATCACTATAAACTCATAGTGGCCGTATCTCGTACGGAAAGCCGTCTTTGGTATATCACTCTCTCTCACCTTCAATTGGTGATATCCAGACCTCAAATCGATCTTTGAAAATACACCAGCTCCTCTCAGTTGGTCGAACAAGTCTTCTATCCTTGGCAGAGGATATCGATTCTTGATCGTGAGACGATTCAACTCTCAATAATCAATGCACATACGCATCGAACCATCCTTCTTCTTAACAAAAAGAACGGGCGCTCCCCATGGAGATACACTTGGTCGTATGTACCCTTGGTCCAAGAGCTCTTGTATTTGCACCTTCATCTCTTGCAATTCCTTCGGTGCCATTCTATATGGTGCCTTTGAAATCGGTGCCGCCTGGCATAAGGTCGATTGTGAATTCCACTTGCCTATTCAGAGGTAATCCCGACAACTCTTCGGGGAAGACATCTCCATAGTCTCGCACCACTGGCACCTTTTCGATTGACGGTCCATCTTCTTCTACTCCAACTATACTTACCAAATAACCTTGACACTTGCCTTTCTTTAGCATCTTCATAGCCTTTATGGCTGATATCACAATGGGTGCTCGTCCAACTCTTGCTCCAAAGAAGGTGAACTTCTTTTCGTTTGGTATCTCAAACGCTACCTCTCTCTCTCGACACTTAATCGTCGCATAGTTTTGACTTAACCAATTCATACCAAGAATCACGTCAAAATCTTGCATGTCTATGCAGTACAGGTCGGCTCTTAATTCTCTACTCCCAAAATCCAACTTAAGATCTCGAACAATTCGATTGGTACTTAGACTATCGCCTGAAGGGATACTTATGTTCAAAGCTAGGTTCTCTACTTCGCAGATAATATTCTTCATACGACACAACTTAGATGAGATAAAAGAATGAGAAGCTCCATAATCAAACAAAACTACAACGGGAGTTCCAAGAATAGACAACATACCAGTCATCGTGTCACTGTCCTTGTCTGCCTCTTGCTGAGCTAAGGCAAAGAAACGAGCATTCCCTTTTCTCTCAGGTACCCTTGCTTCCTCCATTTCTTGGCCCATTGTCTTGCCTCTTCGGACAGTTGTGGTAGTTGTTCCCCTTCTCATAATAGTAATAGCAAGCTCCCATGCCCATCAAGCACTCTCCATTATGTCGTTTTCTCACATCTGGGACACAACGGCTTAAGTCCGGGTGCTCCAGTGTTTGGTGCAGCTCTAGAACTTGAGCCAGTTCCAGCATTGCGCACATTTCCGAACCTTCCCTTCTTATTTTGGAACCCACTCTTCCCTTGGTTCCGATTGTCCCAGGTCCGCTTTGTAGGGTTGTCCATCTATTTCGGTGGAACCTCAACTTCAAGTGGTAACTCCACTTCTTCAGCACGTTTCACCAATTCCCCAAAATCAGTTATCTCATGAACAGCCAAAATTCCCTTGATATCGGTTCTCAGTCCCTTCCTGAACTTGGCAATTCTATCTTTCTCAGTACTCACCACATAAGGTGCATAACCAGCTAACTGATTGAATTTCCTTTCATACTCCTCTATAGTCGAATTTCCTTGCTTAAGTTCATAAAATTCCCTCTCTTTCTTCTCACGGAAGGAGCTAGAGCAATACTTGTCCATGACAATTTTCTGAAAAGTAGTCCAAGTTAGTTGTGGAAGGTCCTCTTCACTTAAAGTGCCATAGAAATGCTTCCACCAACGACCAGCATCCTCAGTGAATTGGAAGATAGCACAATCAACCTTTTGCTTGTCATTGCAGTCGATGTGAGTGAAAATGCGATCCAACTCGGTCAACCATTTCTCAGCAGCTAACGGTCCATCACGTCCATTGAAATGAGGAGGATTGTATCTACGGAACTGTTCCACCACTTGGTTTGTGGTATTCGGTGCCGGCACAAGATTGGGTTGTGGTTGCGCATTCAGGTGTGTCTGAGCTTACTGCTGCACAAATCCTCATATAGCATTCAGAAATTCGCCCATTAGATTTTCTCCAGAGTTCGCAGTTTGCGGAGTTGTACGAGGGCGCACCATGATTCTACACACAGCGACACTAACGGTTACTTCTAACGCCAACTTACAGAAGTTGAGGGATACGAATAAGTACGTCTTTCTAAGTTCTACTAAGTTCGAGGACTAGGTTCGAAGCAATATATTTTTTTTCCCATAACTTAAACACTTATACACATAACATTTCAATAATCACAATCAAGTAAAGTCTCTCAATTATTGCAAAATTAAATTCACCCCAAAATTTACAATAACTTCAAAACTATTTACCTTGAGGCCGGAGCGCGTAGCAGTCGAATGACAATTGATACTTAACTTATTAATTTATACTCAAAATTATATTTTAACAAGTCTACAGAACGGTATCCCCGCTCTGATACCATACTTTAAATACTAAGTGAGATATATTGTTTACTAAGAACCAAAACCAAACCGTTTACATCCGACTCGACAAAATCAACAGCCAAAAGTAACATAGTTTTGTTTTCTTTTAGAAAGTTATATATATTATAAACTAATCTAGAAGACTCAAAATCCTTATTAAAACAGAAAGTAGATTTTATAACTCTTACTTGGAGCAGGTACATTGAACAAGATATTTGAAACGTAGCCAACAAATTGGGACTTTTTGTGAAAATTGAGATTAAGGTGAAAATAAGAAGAAAAAAAAACTAGGTTAACAGCTTTATATGAAAGAATCCTGACGTACTAATCTAGTTAGCCTAAAAAAATATAGATAACTATAAATCTTAATTCAAAACAACAAATAAATAAGTAAAATACCATTTTTTTGTTTCATCCGAAAATAGATACTCAATTAACTCAAAATTATACTTTATTCAAGGATCACATTAACAAAATTATTATTATTATTATTATTATTATTATTATTATTATTATTATTATTATTATTATTATTATTATTATTATTATTTCATCTAAGTCGCAACTACGAACTCCCTCAAGTCTGAGCTAAAATATTTCGAGCAAAAAAAAAATCAAAATATTTCATAATATAGAATAAAAAAAATAAGCCATATAAAATAAATTAAGCTTATTGAAAATGCGGGGTGTTACAACCCTACCCTCTAAAAAAAATTTCGTCCTCGAAATTGAACTTACTTGGTTCTAGGTTCGGATAATCGGTCGACCGACTTCTGGAATTTATTTTCAGAAACGGATTTCACCGTTAGTCTTAGAATCGAAAATCCTTAACTTAGGCGTGCAAAGCCTTAATTAATAATTAAATTTTTATTTTGACGACGGAAGGAATTATCCGGGGTATTACATCCTAACCCTCTAACAAGAAATTTCGTCCCGAAATTTGCATACCTTCTTCAAAAAGGTAAGGGTATTTCTCCTTCATCTTTTCCTCGAGCTCCCACGTGGCTTCTTCCTGCCCGTGGTGATTCCACAATACTTTTACTATTGGTATCGACTTGGTTCTTAACTCTTGTATTTTTCGATCCAAGATCGATAGTGGTTTTTCCTCATAACTCAAGTCAGATTCAAGAACGACGTCTTGCTGGCTAATTACGTGCTTAAGGTCAAAGACATACTTTCTTAACTGAGATACGTGAAACACGTTATGGACACTTCCTAGACTTGGCGGTAAGGCCAATCTATAAGCAACATGTCCTATTTTCTCCAAAATCTCATAAGGTCCTATAAACCTTGGTCTGAGTTTACCCTTAACACCGAATCTAATGATTCCTTTAGATGGTGAAATCTTAAGGAAAACCTTATCCCCAATTTTAAAACTAAGATTGGTTCGACGATCGTCGGCGTAAGACTTCTATCGGCTCTGGGTCTCTTTCATCCTAACTCGAATCTGTTGAATGATTTCGATCATTTCACTGACCACATCGGGTCCTAAGTTCTATCTTTCACCTACTTCATCCCAATAAAGTGGTGACCTACATTTCTTTCCATACAATGCCTCATAAGGCGTTATTCCTATCGTTGCTTGATAGCTGTTGTTGTACTCGAATTCAACTAAGTGTAAGATATCTTCCTAATTCGCACTTCGATCCAATACTACCGTTCTTAACATATCAACGAGTATCTGAATCGTTCTCTCGGATTGTCCATCCGTCTGGGGGTGAAAAGCGGTACTAAAGTTAAGTTCGGTACCCAACTCTTTCTGCATCGTGATCCAAAATCTCGAAGTGAATTTGGCATCTCTATCTGATGTTATCGACTTTGGTATTCCGTGCAGACGTACAATCTCACGGACATACAGTTGTGCTAACTTCTCTGACCCGTAGGTAATCTTAATCGGTAGGAAGTGAGCTGATTTTGTGAGTCTATCAATAACTACCCAGATGGCAGTGTTTCCTTTTCTTGACTTAGGCAAACCTGTCACAAAATCCATAGCTATATCTTCCCACTTCCATGTCGGAATACTTAATGGCTGTAACAATCCGTATGGTCTTTGGTGTAGAGCTTTCACTTGTTGACAAGCCAAACATCTTTCTACAAACGAGGCAACATCTCGTTTCAATCCATTCCACTAGAAATTCTTTCTTAAGTCCTGATACATCTTCGTACTCCCTAGGTGTGTTGTATATGGCGTATCGTGAGCTTCACTCATGATATCGTTCTTCAATTTGTCGTCTTCAGGGATACAAAGTCTACCTTCAAACAAAATTGTATTGTTTGGTGCCTTGAAAAAACCATCCGGTTTATCCGTTCTTATCTTTAGTCGAAGCTTCTCAATCGACTCGTCCTTTCTCTACGCACTTATGATTCTTTCTCGTAAGTCCGATGTAGCTACGAGTGCTGCTATATGGTTTGTTATCGTTTCAGTTGTATCCAACACTTCTAAGTCCATTTCCTCAAATTCTCGTACGAGAGCTTCTTCCTCAACAAAGAGACATCCTAACTTGGTTGGAGTCTTGCGACTCAGCGCGTCAGCTACTACGTTTGCTTTTCCTGGATGGTAATTGATTCCGCAATCATAATCCTTTACTAGTTCGAGCCATCATCTTTGCCTCATGTTCAACTCCTTTTGCTCGAAGAAGTACTTTAAACTCTTGTGGTCCGTAAAAATCTCAACCCTAACACCATAGAGATGGTGTCTCCAAATTTTCAACGCATGCACAACGGCTGCTAGTTCTAAGTCGTGGGTTGGGTACTCAACTTCATGAGGTCGAAGTTGTCGTGAAGCATAAGCTATAACCTTTCCATCTTGCATCAATACACACCCTAATCCGTTCTTTGAAGCATCTGTATAGACCACGTATTCCTTATTCGCTTCTGGCAGAGCCAACACTGGTGTTGTGGTTAACTTCTCCTTGAGTGTCTAAAAACTCTTCTCGCACTCGTCCGTCCATTTATACTTGTTTTCCTTCCTTAATAGTTGCATCATAGGTCTAGCAATCTTAGAAAATCCCTCGATGAATCTTCTGTAATAACCGGCTAAACCTAAGAAACTCCTAATTTCGTTCGGACTTGTTGGCGATTTCCAATCGCATACTGCCTCTACCTTGGCAGGATCTACCTTGATGCCTTCAGCTGATACTATGTGTCCAAGGAATATCACTTCCTTCAGCCAAAACTCGCACTCTAAGCGTTTCCAACACTATCCTCAAGTGTTTATCGTGCTCCTTCTCATTCTTGGAGTAAATGAGAATGTCGTCGATGAATACTAAGACGAATTTGTCTAAGTATGGGTGAAAGATTCGATTCATGAGATCCATGAATACTGCGGGAGCGTTAGTTAAACCAAATGGCATAACTAGGAATTCATAATGGCCATATCTGGTTCGGAATGCAGTCTTAGGTATATCCTCGGGTTTGATTTTCAATTGGTGATACCCAGATCTCAAATCTATTTTTGAAAAGACTCCTACGCCCTTAAGCTGATCAAAGAGGTCTTCTATCCTTGGCAAAGGATACTTATTCTTAAGGGTGATCTTATTTAGCTGTCGATAGTCTATGCACATCCTCATAGAACCATCCTTCTTTTTGATGAACAAAACAGGTGCTCTCCAAGTTGAAACACTCGGTCTAATGAATCCAAGGTCTAACAATTCTTGCAGTTGGATCTTAAGCTCTTCTAACTCTTTCGGCGCCATCCTATATGGGGCTTTTGATTTGGGGCCAGATCCTGGTTCTAAGTCAATCGAGAAATCTATGTAACGGTCGGGTGGTAAACCAGGTAATATTTCTAAAAAGACGTCTTCATATTCGTTAACAATTTTCACGTCTTGAATGGTCTTCTCGGCTCCTGGTTCTCCAACTAAGTATACAAGATAAGCTTTGCAATTCTTCTTGTTCATCAACTTCTTGGCTTGTAGGACGGATATTATCGGTATCCTCCTGCCCATCGCAATCCCATGAAATTCTGTCGGCTCCTTTCCCGGTGGCTAGAAAGAGATTTTCCTTTCGTTGCAGAGAATCGTGGCATAATTCTCAGACAACCAATCCATTCCTAAAATTATATCTACGTCCCACATTATCATAACATTGAAGTTGTTCACTTTAACCTTAAGAGTTTAAATTTCTAATTCTAGGTTAGAGCAAACATGCGTGGAAGTAGTGATCTCTTCTGAAGGTGTAGCTACTCTCATAGCGTGTTCAGCTCGTACAGGTCTGATATCTAAGTTTTCCGCACACGAACCAGCAATAAAAAAATGCGATGCGCCAGTATCAAACAATTTCTTAATAGGGGTATTATGAAGTTTACCCATACCTGCTAGGTTTCATTTTCCTTTATTCTGCGCACCCTGTTTGATCGCACATGCCCTTGCATTCTGTTGCTGTTGAGCGTGCTGCTGGAACTGCCGCTGGGTCATCTGCTGCTGCGGCTGTGCTTGAATCGCCATCAAAGGCTGGGGCTGTCCATACTAGTTCTGTCCTGCCGCTTGCAATGGTTTCGGGCAATCCCTCTTCATATGCCCTTTTTGTTTGCAGTTAAAGCAAACACCCGTGCCTGCTTGACAAACACCGGGATGCGTCCTATTACACTTAGGACAGACAGGAACGGTAACCCTTCCTAGGTTATTACCTCCTTGGTTGAAATTCCTTTGTTGTCCCTGTGGCTGACTCTGCTAGTTATTTCCTCTCCATGACCCTGCTTGTTTATTTCCCTATAATAACAACCCTGACTGATTGTTTCCTTGCCACGGCCTCTTTCCATAGTTGTTATCTTGATTAGGCTGCTGGAAGCTTGCTGATTGCTACTCCTCTGATTCCCTTAGTTATTGTAGTTCTAATTATAGCCACTGCTATTTCCCCCTTCCCATTTTCTTTTCCCTTGGTAATTGCTATTATTGTTGTTGTAATAGCCTCGGTTTTAATTCTGGGTTGGAGCTGGTGTGGATGTTACAACTTTCTTCTCATCAGGCACTACGACCTCCATTTCTAGAGCTCGCCCTAGAACTTCAGTATAGCTCAGTCCTCCATGATTGGCTAGAGCAATTCCCAACTCATGTCTAGGTCCCCCACGAAACTTCTTAGCTATCTTTTCCTCGGTATCCACCTGGACAGGAGCATACCTCGACAACTCACAGAACTTCGCATCATATTCTGTGATTGTCATCTTCCATTGTTTCAAGTTATAGAACTCGGCCTCATTCTGAGCTCTATACGTCTTAGGCACGTACTTATCATACAGTGCCTCCTTAAATTCTTCCCATGTAAATCGTGCCAAGTGCTCTGCAGGTATAACTTTCTGTCGAGCTTCCCACCAGTAGTCAGCTGGTCCGGAAAGCTGGAACACGACACATAGCAGTCGCTCCTCATCAGTACATCTGAGGAGTTTGAAAATTCTTTCAATAAATCGTACCCAAAGCTCAGCATCGCTCGGGTTACCCGATCCATTGAACACAGGTGGGTTTCGTTTGAGGAATAAGTCCTCAATATCACGACGGGGTGGTGGTGGAGGGGTATCATGATGTTCATGTTCTTCCTCCCTTTCATTTTGTGCTTGACGTCTTCCACGTCCCCTGGATCTACCAGGTCCTCTTCGATTGTTAACTACTCTTGGCGGCATTTTTTTGAAACTATAAGAACAAACTCTCATTAGCACCTTACTTTTAAGCCTTCTTTTACTTACTAACCCATTTCCCAACTTAAATAAGTTCATGGAAAAGAAAACAAAAAAATAGCTTCGATACTTAGCTCTTTAATCTTTTAACTTCTTAAGTTAAACCAGAATATTCATCCAAACTTTTTCTTCTAATCGCACTTAGAAGAAACTTTTCATAAGATCAAAGCCCACTCTTGGGGTTATATATTATATACACGTCAAAAAGAATATTGATTTTGCCTCCAACGAGGACTTATAGAAAAAGTTAGACTATGACTAGTCTAAACTAGGCTAACTGCTTATCTATATACCGGGTGCACTAACAAGTTGCATCTCCGTATCTACTGGAAGTACTAGAACGGAAACGATTAATAAAAATCGGCTAAGAAGAAAAATTAGGAAAAAATAATTTCTTGATGAGTTTTGATGCTTACTTGATGATATGATGATGATATATGCTTATTATGATTTTTAGTGTGAATTATATGTATATATGTGTTGATGATAATTTTTGGTGAATTTATTGAATTTTTAATGAATTAAATTTATTAAAAATAGAGAAAATATGATTAAATAGTGATTTATGAATTTTATGAGTTATAAGATATTTATGAGCATGATGATATATGAAAATATGATCTAGATGTGTTTTTGTAATGAAATATGAATTTTATGATTTTTGAGGAAAAATTAGAATTAAGCATAATTTTGAGAAAATTGAATTCTTGATGATTTTGATGAGATATAATGATATTGATGATGATGATGATGATGATGATGATGATGATGATGATGTTAATATGTGTTAGATTAATTTTTGGAATGAGTTTCTAAGCATGGAAATTGAGAAAATATGAAGATATAATTTTTAATAGTTTTTATGGAATTTATGGAAGAAAAATCAAATAAAAATAGGTATAAATAAATAAAAATGAGTATTTTGAGGTCAATATGAGTTATTGAAAATGTGTTCTTCATATTCATAAGAAAAACTTGAAGATTTGAAGATGTTATAAATTAATTAGAAAAATAATTATTTCTAATTATTTTAATTCAAAAAATGAGTAAATACATATAAAATGAGGAATTTTTTTAGATAACATTGAAATTGAGACATAAATGACATGTTAAGTCTATTTTGATGAATTGAGTAGAAAATAAAGTTTTATGAATTTTCTATGAATTTTGAGATAAAAATATATATATTAAAAAGGAATAATGAGAAAAAGAAATAAAAGAAAGTATGAGTCTAAAGAATAATATTTCTTCGATTGATGATGATGTTAGAATGATGATCAGTAAAGATGTGATTTGAATTTGATGTTAGTGTTGAAAAAAAAGAGAAATAGAATATTAATAATAATATTATTATTTATTTGAAAATAAAGGAGAATTTAAATAAAAGAAAATGAAATTATCAATGAAATAATGAGTTAGAAGTCATGAGTATGAGATTAAGAGTTAATGTGTTCGTATTTGAGTTCGTTTGTTTCAAACGGGAAGTTAAAAGAATTATTATTATTGAAATAAGAATAAAATAATAGAATAATTGATTTAATGAAATATTTCCATTAAAAATGAATATGTTTGAGTAATGTGAATTCTAAGTGATGTTTATGTGTTAAGTGTGCTTTGAAAGTTTGATGAATGTGACGAAGCATTAATCGAATAAGAAAAATGATAGAAATTTGAGAAACGAGCCAATGAATATATTATGTGAGAAAAATAATATTTTTAAGTTTAAAAATATTTTGATAAGTTATTGATGATATATGAAGTGTTAAGTGATTTGATGATGTTATTTGAGTAAATTAAGCAAGTTTGCGTTTTAAATCACTTAAAAAGGAGTTAAGACGTAGAAGTTATCGAGCAATGAAGTTTTGAAATGAAAACCGAGTTTTACTTAAATAAAAACGAAAATTGAGTTTTAAATAAAGAAAAAGATAAAATAATAATTATTTTATTAAGTATTTAGTTGAGATTATATACGTATACGAATACGTATTTTGAAGAAAATGATGACGTATAAGAATACGTATTTTGAGGAAATAATGATGTATTTTAGAGTCTAGAAATACGAAGTATAAATTTGATTATTTAATTCAAAAATAATAATAATTATTATGAGTTTAATGAAATGATTTTCATTAAAATTTGAAGTTATGAGATTATAGAAGTTAAATGTCGAGTGATAATTCATTAATATATGAATGTGTCCGAGGTATGAGTTATTGTGTTTAAGATATGACGTATTTCTGAAATCTCGATAGTTGATTGTGATTATATGATTAAGTATGATGCTAATAACCTAATTATTTGAGAAAAGTTAATCGTTTATTTGATATAAGTATTGAATGTTGACATTAATGCTTGAATATGATGACGATGTTTGAGTAATGATGTGAATACGTGTTAATAAAGTGAATGTTTGATCACCGATGTGAATGTTTGATTATTGAAATCAGTGCTCAATTGTGTATGAATGATGTATGATGATATTAGTTGAAATTTGACGTTATGATTCGCTGGAATCATATAACTTGAGTTATGAGAAGTCAAGACAAGTTAAATAGTAACTTATCAATTTACATGAAGTTTGAGAAGTCATACTAGAAACGAGAATATGAATTTGAGAAGTTATTAGAAACCAAGTAAAGACGATGATTTGAAAATGAGAAATGGAGAAAGTTATCGATATAGAGAAGTTTAGTTGAGTTAAGGGAAACCCGAGTCAAGTAGAAGTCCTTCAGCCGAGCCCTAAGTCTATCATATATTTTTTCGAGTAAGATAAGCTCGATTTTAATCGATGTTTTTATTGAAGGCCGAGCGGGATTGCGAAATAGTCGGGAAAGCGTAAAGTAAGCAACCTCAACTTCAATATACCCGAAGCAAGGTGGGCTTTTCTGAACTAAAACCAAATGATGTTGCCTCCCATCCGTTTCAAAGTCAGTCGACGATAGCTGTTGCCTCCCATCCGTTTCAACAAGGCCAATTTTCAAAGAGAAAAGGAAAATGGAGTTGTAGATTCCACCCAAACAAAAAGCCATGGAAAAAGCAAGGGCAACAACGACCACAACAATCTCAGAAAGTTAAAGTTCAGCATCCTAATAGCAGTAATGTTCCAACCGGATCCCAAGGATTACCTCCATGTGCGAAATGTGGCAAGATGCATCAAGGCATCTGTAAAGCTGGGAGCAATGTCTGTTTTACTTGTGGTCAACCTGGTCATTTCTCTAACCAGTACCCGAGTTAACAGCAAGGATTGATCGGTGGAAGGCCGAATCAATATCAGCCCTCTCAGATGAGAGTAGTAGAATTAGCTCCACAGCAGAAGTATCCTCAGAACCAGCGTAAGGCGCAGCCACAAAAGCCGCAACCTACTCCGCAGGATCAGCAGCATTACCAGCGAGTCTTTGCAATTGAACAAAAGTCGGGAGCGAAAGTGCAAGGAAATCTCACAGGTATGGAAAAGTTTAAAGGCGAGCCTATTATCATTTTGTTTGATACTGGTGCCTCGCATTCGTTTATATCTAGAGAGTGCATAGAAAATCTAGAATTGAACGTAGAAGAATCTAACCAGGTGCTTAGAGTATCAACCCCTTTAGGAAGATCATTGTTAGATTCGCGAGTGCGTTCGAACCTAGAATTCGAATTCGAAAACCATGAGTTATCTGCAAAGTCCCTAAATCTAATTCAGATATTGGGATGTAGGTATAATTTTAGGAATGGTTTAGTTAACCGAGAATTTCGAGACCATTCGATGCGATCAGAGACAAATTTTGTTTCAACCCCCTGGAAAAGAGCCGACCGTTGTTTTCGGTGTAGAGCAAAGAGTAAAGAGAGTGTGTCGATTATCTCGGCCATGAAAGCAAAGAAGTTGATGAGAAGAAAGGATACCAAGGCGTATCTTGTTTACTTGAATAAAGATGATGGGCAAGAGCCGAATATCAATGATGTAGCTGCCGTGAGAGAATTTAAGGACGTATTTCCAGAAGTTTTACTGGGTTTGCCTCCGGATAGACAATTAGAGTTTACAATTGATCTGGAGCCTGGATCAGCCCCGATTTCAAAAGCTCTGTATAGGATGGCTCTGAAGGAACTTCAAGAATGAAAAATCCAGCTCCAAGAGTTGTTGGATTTAGGTTTCATTCGACCAAGTGTTTCCCCTTGGGAAAGCTCCAATTCTTTTTGTATAAGAAGAAAGACGGTAGTCAGAGAATGTGTATAGACTATCGAGAGTTTAATAACACTATGCTCAAGAACAAATATCATTTTCCAAGGATAGATGATTTGTTCGATTAGTTAAAAGGAGCTGGTGTTTTCTCCAAAATTGACTTAAGGTCAGGATATCAAGCAAAAAGATATCTCAAAGACCGCATTCAGAACGAAATATAGACATTACGAATTTATAGTAATGCCATTTGGATTGACAAATGCTCCAGCTATTTTCATGGATTTAATGAACAATGTTTTTCATGAATACCTAGATAAGTTTGTGATTGTTTTCATAGACGATATCTTGGTGTATTCAAAGAATAAAGAAAAACACGAGAAGCATCTGCGAATCGTATTAGAATAGTTGAGATCAGAGAAGTTGTATGCCAAATTCAGTAAGTGTGAATTCTGGCTAAAAGAAGTGAATTTCCTAGGACATGTTGTTTCGTCTGATAGAATAAAAGTTGATCCAGAGAAGGTTAAAGCTGTCCAAGATTGGAAATCACCAACGTCAGTACATGAAATCCGTAGTTTCCTTGGTTTAGCAAGTTACTATCGGAAATTCAAATCCTTCTATGAATTTTCCAAGATCGCGAAGCCGATGACAACTTTGTTGAAGAAAGAATCAAAGTTCAAATGGACAAAAGAGTGTGAGAAAGTTTTCAAGAGTTGTAGTCAATTTAGCTCCAGTGTTAGCCCTTCCTGAATGGGAAAGGACTATACGATTTATACCGACGCATTATCCAAAGGTTTGGGATGTGTGTTGATGCAAGATGGAAGAGTTATTGTGCATGCTTTAAGACAACTTAAACTGCACAAAGAGAAGTACCCAACGTATGATCTTAAGTTAGCAGCCGTCGTACATGCTCTGAAGATTTAGTGACACTATCTTTATGGTGCCAAGTATAAAATCTTTTCAGATCATAAAAGTCTGAAATATTTCTTCGAGCAGAAAGAGCTTAATATGAGACAAAGACGATGGTTTGAATTGATAAAAGACTACGATTGCAAAATTTCCTATCATTCAGGGAAAGCTAATGTATGGCCAATGCATTGAGTAGAAATGAAAGAGTGAAAAACTCCGAATGACTAGAGTTAGGTTTTCTTCTATTCAATGAAGAAAAATTAATTGAAGAGTTTCGAAAGATGAGAATTGAAGTAGTTTTGCCTCCTTCAACGGTAGAACAAGTGATTGCTTCATTAGTGGTGATGCCAGATTTAAGATCTCGCATCATAGAGGGTTAAAGGAAGGATGAGAAGTTGGAAGAAGTAAGAATGAAAGTTAGAAGAGGAGAAGTTGAGAATTTCAAGGAGTCAAGTAACAACGCTTTGTTGTATTAAGAAAGAATTTGCATGCCAAATGATGAGAAGTTAAGGAACGAGATAATGAGTGAAGCTCATAAGACCCCTTATACCGTTCACCCCGGTAGTATGAAGATGTACCAGAATTTGAAGCAACAATTCTAGTGGGAAGGAATGAAGAAAGACGTGGCCATGTTCGTAGAAAGATGTTTAGCTTGTCAGCAAGTAAAGTCCTTACATCAATGACCTTTTGGATCCTTGCAGCCGTTACCAGTTCTTGAGTGGAAATGGGACGATGTCACTATGGAATTTGTGACAAGCTTGCCAAGGACGAGAAAAAGGAAATATAACTATCCTACCCATATAGTTGTGGATAGATCAACAAAATCAGCTCGTTTTATACCTATTCCACATACCTATGGATCTGACAAGTTGGCACAGATCTATGTCAAGGAAATCGTGAGATTGCATGGTGTACCAAAAATGATTACTTCCGATTGAGATTTGAAGTTTACCACTCATTTTTGGGAAAGTTTTCAGAAAGAGTGGGAATGCAACTTCATTTCAGTACTGCCTATCATCCTCAAACTGATGGTCAATCGGAAAGAACGATTCAAATTCTTGAGGATATGTTGAGAGCCGTGTTGTTAGATAAAGGAGACAATTGGGAGAAATTTTTTCCTCTTGTCGAATTTGCCTACAACAATAGTTATCAAGATACGATAGGGATAGCCCCTTACGAAGCTCTTTATAGAAGAAAGTGTAGATCTCTGCTCTACTGAAATGATGTAGGCGAGAGAAGAGTTATAGGGCAAGATGCAATTGAAGAAATAATAATCTGTCTGTCAGATTCGTGAAAGGATTAAGGAAGCTCAGAGTCGGCAGAAATCGTATGCCGATAATCAAAGAACTGAGTTAGAATTCGAAGTAGGAAGCAAAGTTTTTCTGAAAGTGTCCCCTTCGAGAGGGATACATCGTCTCAGTTTGGGAACTCGAATAACATGTTTCATGTATCGCAGTTGCGTAAGTACGTTTTTGATCTGAAACACATGATTAGACAAGAAGACGTAGCTCTTAAGCCAGATTTAAATTGCGAGGAGAAACCTGAGCGAATCCTGGATCGTAAGACTCAGCAGCCTAGAGCGAAATCAATTCCCCTCGTTAAGATTAGGTGGCAACACCATGATTTTGAAGAAACTACGTGGGAATTTGAGGAAAAGATGAGAGCAAAGTATCCCGAGCTATTCCCTAAAGGTTAGCAAATTTCGGGACAAATTTTTTTTAAGGGGGTGAGGATGTATTACCCCGAACTTTTCTAAGTTCCTAAGTGTGTATTGATAAAATTAATATGCTTATATGATGAGTTTTGAGTGCTAAAATTTTTTGCGAAAATAAATTTTTCTATGAAATGATGAAAATGTCCTTATGTGTTCTAATGTGATTTTTCTCATTTCGATTATTCGAATCGAGTATGTAATGAATTGTTTGAACTTATTTATATGAGTGTGAGCTTGAGTATGAATTTCAGAATTTTCTGAGAACTTTTATTTTTAGATGAATAGTAACGTAAACCGAGAAATCCCTATTCATCGAATGACTCCGAATTTAGTCTAATTAGTTTTATTGGAATCTAGAATCTATTTTAAGATCTTTGAGATAAGTTGGAGAATTTTCCGAGATCATTTTCTGAGATCATTTGAAGATAAAAATGATATCATTGGATTCCTTAATTTATTTTGGGAGATATAAGATGAATTAGAGAGAATTTAGATGATGCGAAAGAGACGAGAAGGGTTTTAAATTGTTTGAGAGAATAAAGTGAAATAACGGGGATATTTTCTACCGGAAAATTAATTTGCCGGACGAAATTAGCAGTAATAATATTTGATCTTATCCCTAATAGTGAAACTAACCCTAAAACCACTCTCATGTTGGCATGTGAAAGCCACTCTCCCTCACAACTCTCCACATGGTGATTCCCTCTCTCTCTCAAAATCTATCTATTGATTCTCTTTTCTCTCTCAAATTTTAGAATATCTAACATGTGAAAAATACCTCTCCCTTACTCCATTCTCTTACATTCATCTTTATCAACTCATTCTCCATCTCATCTTTCTCTACCGAAGGAAGAACCACCGCAACAACTCCTCCAACTCTATCTCGATTCATCCCTCTGCTGAAAAGCAGATTTTGCAGCAGCAAAACTGGTTCATCATCTTCATCTCTTTGTTGTTGCCGTGATCTTCAAGAAAAGAAACGTCTCCTCTTTCATCTCTCCTTCATCTTCATCACCTCCTTGCTGTGAAGAAGTGCAGCGGCAGCTGCAATAGCTCGACGTCTTCACTATCAAGCAGCAACAACCTCTCTCCCTCGGCTGCACTCACTACCGAGAAGTAATAGCAGTAGTTTTCCAGCTGCTATCATCCTCCATATCTTCATCCTTTTCGTGTAAACACCAAGAGGAACCTCTCCTCCTTCATCTCCTTCATCATCCTTGCCTTGGAGTCGAAGAAAACCAGCTGCAACAGCTCGATCTTCACAGCCGAGCACCCCTTCGACAGTTTTCATTCCTATTCGACGTGCATATATACACCTCTTTTTGTTGAGTTCATGTTTCATGCTTGAGGATCCATTGATGTGTATCATCTCCTCCATCTCTAAGATCATTTGAGAAGTAAGTTTCCATCCATTTCATTTGATTTTTAAGCTTGAAATAAGCTTAGAATTTCAGCCCCTTTCCATCGATCTTCTTGGAAAGAAACAAGGGTTTCAACCCTATTTTTCAAAAGTATGATCTTGATGTTTTGCATGTCTTTTCATGCAAGGAAAGGAGACACAAATCCATCATCTTTCATCCTCCAAGAAAACCAAAATCCAAGCCAAAGAAGAGCTTACGATATTTATTTTTAAGTATGATTTCATTTCATTCTTAAGATGTATATATGTATATGTAAGTGAGAAAATAAGGGAAAAATGCATGATTTACTTTATTCATAGGCAAGCCTTAGGGTTGTGATGATGAGATGATGATCTAAATGAAGATGTAAGCATGATTTAGGAGTTAAAAGGATGAAAGAACATAAGATAGGTAAAACCCCCTAAAAATCGGCTAAGAAGAAAAATTTGGGAAAAATAATTTCTTGATGAGTTTTGATGCTTACTTGATTATATGATGACGATATATGCTTATTATGATTTTTAATGTGAATTATATGCATATATGTGTTGATGATAATTTTTGGTGAATTTATTGAATTTTTAATGAATTAAATTGATTAAAAATAGAGAAAATATGATTAAATGATGATTTATGAATTTTATGAGTTATAAGATGTTTATGAGCATGATGATATATGCAAATATGATCTAGATGTGTTTTTGTAATGAAATATGAATTTTATGATTTTTGAGGAAAAAATAGAATTAAGCATTATTTTGAGAAAAATGAATTCTTGATGATTTTGATGAGATATAATGATATTGATGATGATGATGATGATGATGTTAATATGTGTTAGATTAATTTTTGGAATGAGTTTCTAAGCATGGAAATTGAGAAAATATGAAGATATATTTTTTAATAGTTTTTATGGAATTTATGGAAGAAAAATCAAAGAAAAATAGGTATAAAAAAATAAAGATGAGTATTTTGAGGTCAATATGAGTTTTTGAAAATGTGTTCTTCATATTCATCAGAAAAATTTGAAGATTTGAAGATGTTATAAATTAATTAGAAAAATCATTATTTCTAATTATTTTAATTCGAAAAATGTGTAAATACATATAAAATGAGGAATTTTTTTAGATAACATTGAAATTGAGAAATAAATGAGATGACAAGTTTATTTGATGAACTGAGTAGAAAATAAAATTTTATGAATTTTCTATGAATTTTGAGATAAAAATATATATATAAATATATATATTAAAAAGGAAATAATGAGAAAAAGAAATAAAAGAAAGTATGAGTCTAAAGAATAATATTTCTTTGATTGATGATGATGTTAGAATGATGATTAGTAAAGATGTGATGTGAAAATTTGATGTTAGTGTTGAAAAAAAGAGAAATAGAATATTAATAATAATATTAATATTTATTTGAAAATAAACGAGAATTTAAATAAAAAAAATGAAATTATCAATGAAATAATAAGTTAGAAGTCATGAGTATGAGATTAAGAGTTAAGATGTTCGTATTTGAGTTCGTTTGTTTTAAACGGGAAGTTAAAAGAATTATTATTATTGAAATAAGAATAAAATAATAGAATAATTGATTTAATGAAATATTTCCATTAAAAATAAATATGTTTGAGTAATGTGAATTCTAAGTGATGTTTATGTGTTAAGTTTGCTTTGAAAGTTTGATGAATGTGACGAAGCATTAATCGAATAAGAAAAATGATAGAAATTTGAGAAACGAGCCAATGAATATATTATGTGAGAAAAATAATATTTTTAAGTTTAAAAATATTTTGATAAGTTATTGATGATATATGATGTTTTAAGTGATTTGATGATGTTATCTGAGTAAAATTAAGCAAGTTTGCTTTTTAAATCACTTAAAAAGGAGTTAAGACGTAGAAGTTATCGAGCAATGATGTTTTGAAATGAAAACCGAGTTTTACTTAAATAAAAACAAAAATTGAGTTTTAAATAAAGAAAAAGATAAAATAATAATTATTTTATTAAGTATTTGGTTGAGATTATATACGAATACGTATTTTGAAGAAAATGATGACGTATAAGAATACGTATTTTGAGGAAATAATGACGTATTTTAGAGTCTAGAAATACGAATTATAAATTTGATTATTTAATTCAAAAATAATAATAATTATTATGAGTTTAATGAAATGATTTTCATTAAAATTTGAAGTTATGAGATTATAGAAGTTAAATGTCGAGTGATAATTCATTAATATATGAATGTGTCCGAGGTATGAGTTATTGTGTTTAAGATATGACGTATTTCTGAAATCTCGATAGTTGATTGTGATTATATGATTAAGTATGATGCTAATAACCTAATTATTTGAGAAAAGTTAATCGTTTATTTGATATAAGTATTGAATTTTGACATTAATGCTTGAGTATGATGACGATGTTTGAGTAATGATGTGAATACGTGTTAATAAAGTGAATGTTTGATCACCGATGTGAATGTTTGATTATTGAAATCAGTGCTCAATTGTGTATGAATGATGTATGATGATATTAATTGAAATTTGACGTTATGATTCGCTGGAATCATATAACTTGAGTTATGAGAAGTCAAGACAAGTTAAATAGTAACTTATCAATTTATATGAAGTTTGAGAAGTCATACTAGAAACGAGAATATAAATTTGAGAAGTTATTAGAAACCAAGTACAGACGATGATTCGAAAATGAGAAATGGAGAAAGTTATCGATATAGAGAAGTTTAGTTGACTTAAAGAAAACCCGAGTCAAGTAGAAGTCCTTCAGCCGAGCCCTAAGTCTATCATACATTTTTTCAAGTAAGATAAGCTCGATTTTAATCGATGTTATTATTGAAGGGCCGAGCGGAATTGCGAAATAGTTGGGAAAACGTGAAGTAAACAACCTCAACTTCAATATACTCGAAGCAAGGTGGGCTTTTCTGAACTAAAACCAAATGATGAATGCGCTTACTATTTATATATTATGTGCGCTTTTCAAATTGATTGACTTGCCTAAATATTTTAAATGTTTTGGTATGCAATCATAAACATGTTAATTATTAAAAGTCCTGTGGACGCACGGGATAAAAATCTTGTTTATGCGGGACCGATGCATGCATTGTATTGAGGTAACTGTGAGCTTTACTACGGTTTAGCCGGTTATGGTGTTTGAGAAGGAGGCCTACTTCTCGATACAACAGAAAGATCAGTTGTAGATTGATTCATACTTGAGTATAAAAATGACTGCAGTCGATTTCAGAAAAATGAAAATGTTTTTATGGCTGTCACAAGTGGTAAGTTGTTTTTTGAACGATTATATATTTAACCTTTGTGATGCAGCAAAAGAGGCAATTATCTCAATCATATAGCTCTAATGAGCAGAGTTTCAATTTTTTTGGCATCGTGTTCACTGAGTACGAAGTACTCAGCCCTGCGTATATTTCTAAACGTGCAGGTTAGCTAAGGATGAGGATGGTGCGGATGGTCTTGGTGGTGTGTTTTCTGTTGTGAGTTCAGTCGGTGATTTCATGTCTTCATACATGTAATTGTCGAGAGCAGTGATGTCTTCCACTGGATTGTGTCTATATTTTTGAAATACTCTATTATGTTGATGCTACAATGAGCAGTCTGCCCGAGTCGAAATAGTACTTTTGGTTTCGTTTGCTTTATACTCTGAATGACGTGAAGTCAAAATACTTAATGCTATTTTGAGAAACCGTTGTAAATTAAGTATGCCGTTTCTTGTTGGGATCGGTTGAAAGCATGTTCTTATTCGTTGTTGCTTTCATACCTTATTTTTCCTTATTGATTCATTGTCGAGTCGATTTTTTTTGGTTTATAGTTTCTTATTCTCAATTCATTCAGAATTAGTAATAGAGTTGGTTACATCTCGAGTGAGTTGTGACCAAAGTGGGATGTTTATTTGATGGTTTCACCTTCACACTCCAATGGAGTCTGGTCGTTCCTACACACCGGATTTCGGGCTGTGACAGCTGAATCATCGGTGTAGACTATGGTCTGGCCTCCGAGCAGGTATGATCGAAACTTCTCGACAGCGAACACCACAGCTAGTAACTCCTTCTCCATCGTGGAATAATTGCATTAGGCAGGATTAAGAGTTCTTGATGCATAGTATATTACATGATTCACTCTTCCTCTCTTTTGGCCAAGAACTGCTCCTACTGTGTAGTCACTCGCATCACACATGACCTCAAATGACATTTTCCAATCTGGTGGCTGGATTATCGGTGCTGACACCAGGATCTCTTTTAGTGCGTGAAATGCCTTCTTGCAATCCTCATCAAAGTTCCACTCCACTTCTCCTTGTAATAATCTGGTCATGGGTTGCGCGATCTTAGCAAAGTCCTTGACGAACCTTCGATAAAATCCTGCATGTCCAAGAAAACCTCTTAACTGCTTTACATTGCTCAGATAGGGCAATTTGGTGATGATGTCTATCTTGGCCTTGTCGATCCCTATCCCTCATTATCATATGATATGGCCAAGGTTTATTCCTTCCTTGACCATGAAGTGACACTTCTCATAGTTCAAAACTAAACTCTTTTCCACACACCTTTTCAACACCATCTCCAAATTGTGTAGACACTTATTGAAATCCGATCCATAGACAGTAAAGTCGTCCATGAACACCTCTATACATGTTTCGAGCAAATCTGAGAATATGCTCATCATACATCTTTGAAATGTGCCAGGAGTGTTGCATAGACCAAAAGGCATCCTTCTATACGCAAACGTACCAAATGGGCATGTGAAGGTAGTCTTGCCCTGGTCTTCTTCCGCGACCCAGATCTGCATGTAGCCCGAGTAACCTTCAAGAAAACAGAAGTATTTGTTGCCCGCCAACCTTTCGAGCATCTCATCAATGAAAGGTAACGGAAAGTGATCTTTCTTGGTCTTCTGATTCAGCTTCCTGTAGTCAATACATACTCGCCATCCTGTTTGCAATCTGATTGCGACCATTTCTCTTTGCTCGTTCTCCACCACTTGAATTCCAAACTTCTTGGGCACGACGTGCACTGGACTAACCCATCTACTGCCAGAGACCGGGTAGATGATTCCCAGGTCTAACAGCTTCAAGATTTTTTTCATTACTACTTCCTTCATCGCTGGATTCAGTCTTCTTTGAGGATCTCTAATGGGCACAACGTCTTCCTCGAGCAAGATGTGATTTCTGCACACAGTGGGGTTTATGCCCCTTATGTCGGCCAATGTCCAGCCAATGCCCAACTTGTACTCCATCAAGACTCCTTTCACTCTCCTCTTCCTCAATAGACAACTCCGCACTTATGATAACCGGTAGTGTTTCTTCTTCTCCCAAGTAGATGTATTTCAAGTGGCTGGGCAATGCCTTCAATTCCAACTTAGGTGCTTTTTCTATTGATGTCATCAACCGATCTTCTTGACTCAATGTGGGAATCACTAATGGTTCCATTCTACTTCCTGGTTCTGCATCCTATCTTAAATAGTGTACTGCTTCAACTAGCTCAACAGACCCGTCTTGGGCAACAACCTCTGTTAGGCCAATTTGTAGGACTACATCCAACCTATCTTCAATTGCTATTTTTGACCAAAACTCTTCCACCATCTGGTCAATGTGGTCAATGATGTGCACCATCTCTGCATCGCTAAGCTGTTTCATGGTGTTGTAGATATAGAATGACACTACTTCCCCTCCGAACTCACACGTTAACTTTCCACGTATCGCAGTTGATCCTGGTGCTAGCGGTCTTCAAGAATGGTCTCCCTAGCAACATTACTGGTGCCTTGTGTGATGATCTCCCCATATCCAAAATGTAGAAGTCAGCTGGGAAAATTAAATCTCTGACCCTGACCAAGATGTCTTCTAGAATTCCCTCTGGCCAAACAGTTGACCTATCCGCTAGTTGAATTGCCACCCTTGTAGGTTTTAGTGGTCCCATCCTTAGATCATCATACATTGACTTGGGCATGACGTTGATTGATGCTCCAAGATCCAACATGGCCTTCTCTATCTTAATATCTCCAATGATGCATGGAATGTAGAACATCCCAGGGTCAGTGCACTTGGTCGGCATGGGTGTATCTTGCAACACTGCAGATACATTCTCACTCACTTGGAACCTTGCATCGTCTGTATACTTGATCTTTCTTGTGCATAATTCCTTAAGAAACTTAGCACACTTGGGCATCGATTGTAAGGCGGTCAAGAGGGGTATGTTGACCTCGAACTTCTGGAACATTTTGGTCAATTTCTTCATCTCCTGTGCTTCCTTATCCTTTGCAACCGTCCTGGGTAAGCAGCTTTTGGCTCATAAGATTTGGACTTAATCACGTTTTCAGCTTTCTTCATTGCCTTAGCTCTGATTTCAACTGCGTCGAGCTCAGCTTTCCTTCTTATGTCTGCTGCCTCCCTTTCAACATGTGCTCTCTTCTGAACTGACAATTCTTGCCATAGCTCCTCAACATCACCTGAGCCCATGGGTGCCTCTTCGTACTTCTCTGGTTCAGCCTCTTCTTCTTGTTCCAGATCGACATCTTGCCCGAGAGACTGTTGTTGCCCAGATGCAGCTTTCTAAGGTTCATAGTGGTCAGGCACTCTTACTTCAGGCAACTTAGCTCTACTACGCAATGTGATAGCATTAACTTGAGCCTTATTTATCTCCACTTGAGATGAAAGTTCCCATTTCCCTCCATTCAACATTAACTTGATCTGGGAGATTGATTCTACCAAATGGCTCAACGTGCCATTGATGTCTCTCATGCCTCCTCTTGTTTCCATGCGAAACTGTCCAATTCCTGATACCCCTTCCTTTGTTCCGCTGCAAGTCTCTCTACTTTACTCCTTAGGGTATCCCTTGGCTGATCTCGATTGTGTGGAGGTACGTATGGTTGCTGTGGTGGCTGTCCTTGTTGAGGTGCATTCAAGTAGTTGTTGGTCCCATACCTCAAATTGTCATTGGGCCTCTAAGGTCCATTGTTGAAGTTCCTTTGCTGCCCAGCATCTTCTTGCTGGTATGATTGCCCTACTGCATTGACTTCCTCATCTTCATACAATGACGGGCATCGGTCAGTGGGGTGAGTATTGGCAGCACAAAGTTCACACTTCATAACCATCTTCCTGAGAATCTGTCCAGGGTTCTTAGTAGCATTGTTCTTATTCTGGTTCATCATCTCATTCATCATAGATACCAGGATATCGAATTTAGGATCACTGCTGGTTGGTTCATACGTCCTGGGCATGATGGTCTCATCTTGGTTTTTCTTTCTGTCTGCTATCTCAGCAAACAATTTAAAGATTTCACTAGGTGGTTTGTTGATCACGTTGCCCCCACAGGCAGAATCAATCCAGTCCCTCTCAGATTGTCTCAGCCCATTCATGAAAGCATTAATCAAATCCTCATCGCCCAAACCATGCTGAGGGCACCTTGCAATTAGCTTCTTGTACCTTGAGTGGTAGTCATAAATAGATTCTCCATTGCCCATCTTTATGTTCTGAATTGCAGCTCTGGCGTATTGGATGCGGGCAAAGGGGTAGTATTGCTCAAGAAACTTCTGCTGCATTTGTTGCCAAGATGTTACACTGTCTTGGGGTAATTGGTAAAGCCACTCCCTTGCCCCATCTTGAAGTGAGAATGAGAACGTCAAGAGTCGAATGTATTCCCTCAGTATGTTTTCCGCAGCAGCAGTGTGCACGGTACGCATTGCCATCTTAAAGTCCTGTAAGTGGCGCTGTAGATCCTCTCCGGGCAAGTCACTAAACTTGGGCAAAATCTATATCAAAGAGTGCTTCAGCTCCCAACTGTTAGGGATAGCGGGAAAAGTAATGCATGCTGGGTTCAGATTGACATCAGTTGGAAACATGATTTCCTTCAGAGTCTTCTCAGGATTAGGTTGTTGTCACGCCATCTCCTCTTCTTTAGATTGCTCGCGATCTGAATTTGGTGGTGACCTCTCCTCGTCACTTGCCTGTTCCTCCGCTCGTGCCTGTTTCTCAGTTTCCCTCCTTAGTTTCTTCTGTTCCTTAAGGTACTTCTCCGGTTCAGGATGATACTTCAATTCACCGTCGAACCAAACAGGGTCGGAGCTAAACATGCACAGGGTCTCTCCCTCAAAAGATAGTTACAAAATCAGCTCCCCGACAACGGCGACAATTTTGACGAGGTTGTCGTTCGCACTCTCAAAATAAATTTGTAGCCTATCCACACAGCTATATAGTTAGCAAGTAAGTACAGGTTCGATCCACAAGGAGTTGAATGTAACTATCTCTTGAAACCTCCTCCACCTATTCAGAAAAGTTGGTTTTAATATCTTGGTCACTATGGCTCTCTTGCCCAATTCGAGAACTCAATAAAACACTGAAAGTAAACAGAGAACTTGATCAATAATAAAAGAGACTTGGTCTGGACCTAGACATTGTTAAGTGGAAACCCTAGCTTGGTCATTGGTGCAAATATATTCATCACATGCATACATCGTTAGTTATGGGACTTGAATGCCGAGATCCCTTTTTACTCGTCACGCTCTCAACAAACCCTTCCGTTGCCTATCCTTACTTAGTTGGCGACGCACTGCCGGCTCCCTACCTTGGGCAATACCTCTGTCGGAGTCATCGTTCAGTTTCTTGCCCAAGGAGCATTTATCTCTAAGAAGGCCCAACAAGGAATCATCACACCTTCCTCTAATGCTAATCGATCTTAACTAAGAAGATGTGGAAAACACTCCTACTTCTCAATGATTGGTGATCTAATATGTTCTAAGTGATTAACGGCCTATTAACCTCTTATTCGTATTATCTCATATTTGAACAAGCTTATTAAAATTATGGGAACACATGCATGCAATTATCTAGCACAATTTAGACCTCTCAAGCATAGGTTAACACTTAACTGTCTTGCCCAGACCAAGTATAAAGGCTTAGCTAGACATAATCATAAAGTAACAAACATGTGAATTGAAGAAAATCATAAACACTATATTAAAACTTACGAAGTACGTGCAGAAACTAAACACGGCCAAAAGTGCCGAATAACAAAGTACGAATAAGTATGCCCGTAGGACTTGTTTTTCTCCTAAAAAACTCTCAATGAAATTACAGGGAAATAAGCATGAAGACGGCGTATCATTGCAGCAGCAGGGCATCGATATATATAGGCGAGTGCTTAGGGTTTGGGCCCCCTAGTCCTTAACATGGAAAGAATCTACGAGCTACCTTGGGATGCAAGTAACACTTGATAAGCTCGACCCTCAATAAGGTAAGACACGTCTATCTCCAAGAGATCACTTACGGATCCTAAATCTAGTCGGATAAGGAAAGATATTTAAGTTAGATCATCTTATCCTTATCCTACTAGACTTAGGAGAGAAACTCGCCTATTGACCAAAGCACTCCTCCTATCTGTCTTGACCAATATGGCTCTCCCTGACCTGCTTCCAGAAATGCTGCTTCTTTTTCCTGTTTTGCCAACAGACATCCTCCTGCCCAAAATATGTCCTCCCAGACATAGAAACTAGACAAAACACACACAAAGACTCGATCTAAACTACCTAAGACCAACACTAAAAAGACACAAAATATGGACTCATCACTGGTCTTGGACTAGAAGGTCCTGGACTGGATGTTTGCTCAGTTCCTGATCCTGGCTGAGCATCAGCTGCAGTTGGCACTTGCTCAGTCGACTCTGGAGTTCCCTCTTAAACTGTGACGGGATCTTCAGTATCATTCTCAGAAGAATATATTTCTTCTTCTTCGGTTGACCAGATAAGCGGCTCTTTAAGATTATTCAGTCTTTGAGCTTGAGATCTTGTCTCAGCTGGCTGGGCCGGTGCACTTTCTTCAGCTGCCTTCAGTTTAGCCTATTCCCTGCACTTAAAAGTAGATTCATCAAACATAACATGAGGTGTTACCTCCACAATTTTTGTGCTGGTGTTGAAAACTCTATAAGCTTTTATCTTTGTGGCATATCCTAAGAATATGCCTTTGACAACTTTTGGCTCGAAAATTTTCAACTAAGTGTTTCCATTATTGTGGATGTAACACTTAGAACCAAATACAAGATAGTAAGAATTGTTTGGATTACTTATTCTCCATAGTTCATATGGAGTTTTTCCTTGTCTCTTCATGAGGAGGGAGCGGTTCTGTGTGTAGCAGGCTGTGTTGACTGCTTCAGCCCAAATCTTTTTGGAGGGGTGAACTGGTTAGCATGCAAGTCGCTGCATCTTTCAGCGTTTTGTTTCTCCTCTCAGCTACTCCGTTCTGCTGTGGAGTTCTTGCAGCTGAGGTTTGATGAGTGATGTCTTTCTTCTCAAAATACTCAATGATGGTCTCATTTAGGAACTCAGTTCCGTGATCAGATCTGATGGAGACAATGGATTTTCCTTGTTGATTCGCAAGTCTATCCATCAACTTAGGCAATTCTTCTCTCGTCTCATTCTTTTGCGCCATGAAGATCACCCAGGTGTATCTCGAATAGTCATTAGTGACTATGATGAACCCATATTTGTTCGTATTTTGTATGTGTATAGAGTCTATTTTATGTCTGGAAGGGCACAAGTTGGAGGAAGTATGTGCAGGGCAGGACAGGACAGGACAGGTGGCACTGTGGGCACAATCCAGTGGAAATCTACTTAAAAGGCCATGGGCAACGGTACGGTGAAAATGGGCAAAGGGCTGAAGCTTGCAGCTTGGGCAACAAAGTGAGTAATCAGGAAGAAGTTGCAAGTGAGGAAGTACCCCCCCCCCCCCCCAGCATATCTTCATGCTGAGCAGATAGTACCTGGAATGGCGCAGATCGTGAGCAAGGCAAGCACTAACGTGACCAAGACAGAGTTGAAGGAACCAAGGGCGGAGGTTGTTACTTTCTCTCCAAGGAAGAAGATTAGCATGGAAATATTCCATGTTAATCTTAAAAGAGTCCGATCAACGAAGAATTCACCACAGAGAAGGAAAGAGAATCAAAATCTTAGCCAAACAAGGAAAGAAGGCCAAGCAAGGGAAGAAGTCCAACCCATGAAGGAAGCCGACTTCAAACCCTACTTCTCGCCTATATATATGGATGTTCTTCACTCTGTAAAACAACCCTCTTTAGCATACCTTGAATTCTGAATTCCGTTTACTTTACATTTGAGAGTTGTGAGGAAGAAACAAGTCTTACGGGCAACACTTTATATTTTCTGCTTTAGTTTTAGTTAGCTGCTGTGACCAAGATGATTTCCGTTTAGCGGGAGTACAGTTCATCTTTTAGTTTCAATTCCAAGTATGTTTTATTTTATATCTTTCATATTGATTTCAAATTATATTATGTCTAAAAATAATTTCTTAAACCTGGATTGGTGAGATGAATTGAACGTAAACCTAAACACTCATGAGGTCTAATTTGTGTTAAATACTTGCTTGCTTTTATTCCCGAAATACTTAGGGCTTAATAATAGATTTGGGCAAGATAACTAATTGCTTGATCACCAATAAGTTAAGGAGTATAGATCACTAATAAAATTAGGATCAACATAAGAGTGTCTATTGTGCCTGAATAGATAGCAAGTATTGGAGAGCAGTCGAAGTCTTGAGCACCTCTTGGCTACTTTGGATCTAAAAGAAAGTAAAGCTTCTTGGGCAAGATAGTTGCTGAAGAGTCTTCATGGTTGTCTTGACCAGGAAAGGGGTTTTGTCTAAAGTGTCTCTGGCACAATCTAAGTTAAAAGGATAGATGAAGACAAGAGTATTCTAGTCGTGACTTTGTGACCAAAGCGTTAAAATTAATCTATTTCGAAACTGAATAGCAATTGCATGTGATTAAAAATCTTTGCACCCACGATCAAATGAGTGTTTAATTCAATAATTCAATCCTAATCTAGGTCTCTTTTATTATTGATCAAGTTTCTGTTTAGATTTCAGTTATAGTTTTCAGTACTTGTTGATCAAGACAAGTGCAGTCGTGAACAAAGCCCTTATTTTGCAAGACCAATTACAGGGAAGAGAGACTACGCCAATTCCCTTCGGTTTGACCCTGTTTACTACTAGCTACTGTCTACTGTGGGCAGGAATTTTATAAATTTATTTGTGTGAAGCTAAACGACGGCTTCGTCAGACTACGAGTGTGTAATGATTTCCACTCACACTCTTTTGATGGCTTCATCTTAAGATGGAATGATGCTCCATCCAACTTTCCAAGCTGACAGGCATTGCAGTGATGCGTTAGACTATACTTCAAGTCCGATATTCCAACTGCGTGTTGTTGGCGAGCTAACTTGTTCAAAGTTTTGAAGTTGAGGTGGTTGAGTCTCTTGTGCCACAGCCAGCTTGTTTCTGAACTGCTGTAATACCCCGATCTTTTATAAGTCTTTAAGTTCGTCTTAATTGAGCTTATGTGCCTTAATTATGTGCTTTTGTGTGATAAAAAATTTCCGAGAATAGAAATTTTCTCGTGAAATTACTAAAATGCCTTGAATACCTTTACGTGAGTTTTATCGTTTTGGTCATCCGAATTGATTGTGTGATGAATCAATTGAACATGATTATATGAGTTTGAGTTTGAGTGTGAATTTCAGAAAATTCTGAGAAGTTTCGTTTTTGAATGAATAGTAACTTTTCTCTAGTTTTCACGATTTATCGAACTTTTCCTAATTTCATCTAATTAGTATCTTTTGAGTCTAGAAATGATTGTATAAGCTTTTAGATAGGTCCGAGAGTCATCAGAGATCGTCTAAGAGAAAATTCAGTTGAAAGTCCAGAAAATCCTAATATGAATAGTGAATTCTGACTTTTTCTTCATTGCTCGGAATTTTAATCTAAAAGTTTGATTTCTGGATTTCTTGATTTATTTAGTGAAGTTTGAGACGAAGTAGAGAGTTTTCCAACATTGAGAAAGAGTCGTGGTGAGTTTTAAATCGTTTGAGAGTTTATTGAAAAAGTATGGTTAAATTGCACCGGATAACTTTTTCTTCTGGCGAAATTTATATCGCATTTTTGATCACCGGGTGCAACTAAAACTCTATTAATTCCTTATACTCTCAAAAATGTCTCACTCTCTCTCACGCAAAGTCTCTCTCTCTTTCGATTATTTCTCTCTCATCTCTCTCTGCCACCTCTCTCTCTCTCTTCTCTCTCCCTCTCGGCAAAATAAACACACACACACCAATCCACCATTGATGAACATTCTTCAAGCTCTAAGAATGGTGATAACTTAGTCTCCGATCAGCCAATGACTAAACTAATAAGGTATTTGTAATCTTCTCGTCATGGTGATCGATTCAAGACTAGGATTCATCCATTTCTTTTCTCTTTGAAAATCGGCAGCTTTTGTGCCATAGATGGAGTTCGATTCTAGAAGTGTTTAAAGCTTAGAGTTGTGTGGATTGAAGCCTTCGATCGATCAAGCTTTTAAGAGTTCATAAATTCATTGATCTTTGTTCGATTCTAGTAGTTTGAGCTCAAGAAAAATCCCTCTCCCCTCTCTCTAAAAATTCGACACTCTCATGCCATGGAGGAGACCTCATTTTCAATTTGTTTTGGAGTCTAAAAATCGATCCTAGCATAGTTCTATGCATGATTTTGAAGCCAAAACCCTTGATGATCATTTCCCCCTTTCACCGATTTTTGACCAAAAATAGGTATTTTTGGTGTTGATGATTTTGATGATATTTGATCATAGTTTCATCATGATTTCTTGTATGAAAATAGAGCTTAAAACTTTGATGATTTCTTCCCTATATGTACCAAAAATTTTGAGTTTAAATTAGGGATTTTCAAGTTGATGTTCTTAGTTGGAATTTGATGATAGATTTGTGTTCTAGATTTTAATCTAAGAGGTTGTGTATGATTAATGGAATAAGAAGAATTTTTCTTCCTAATTTCTCTATTATAGCCAATGAAAATGAGTATTAAAATTTAAAATATTGATTGTGTGATCTTGATGCAAGATATTATGATGTTCTTTACGATTTTAATGATATGGAAGCATGAAAAATGAAGAAATGAAAGAAGTGTAAATTTTCCTAATTTCTATAGGAAAACTGATTTCTATGTATAAATGAGGACTTGGCAATTTTGTGATGATAATGATAGAAATTGTTTAGATAATGAGTGATTTGATGATTTAAGGAACCTGGAATAAAAGAAAACGAGAACCATAAATTTTTACGGATTTTTCTTTGAAGGATTCGAACCAAAATGAGCATAAAAATTGATGATTTTTAGTGTTCCAAGTTAGTATTGCATAATGTAACGATTAAATAATGAAATTAAAACAAAATTAACTAAACTAGCTTTTTGAAATTCTTGAATCCGAGTTAATACGAGAAAGTTATCGAGTAATAAAATTTATCAATGAAAAATCGAGTTGAAAATAAGAAACGAGCCATTTAGTAAAGTTAAATTTAAAGATAAGAAAAATTAATTGAGTTAATAAATAATTCGAAGTAATTAGAATCTTTTTACCAAGTTTGGTAATTTTTTGAGTAGTGACACTTTTTACGAGAAAATGACGTAGACTTTATTTCGAATAATTTTTATTAAGAGTTTCGAATTTTAAATCCGATTCCCAAATTTGAAGTCCTTGATTTATTTTAAGAAAAATAAAATTATTTTCATTTAAATCTAATAACTTTTATTTTTTAAGTTATAAACCGAGCAGAGTCGAGTCTGCATGAGTTATAATCGAGTCTTGAATAAGTTTCTGAGAAAATATTTGTGATAAAGTGAATTAATATGATTTTCTAAAAAAATTTGGAATATTTTTTTTATTTGGTAAATTTTTCTTTTTCCATCTATATATCGAAGTCGATCATTTACCTGTTTGTGAATGTTCGATTATTGATCTGAAAGTTTGTTTGTGAATGATTTATGATGTTAGAACCCAAGAATTAATCTCGTAATTTTTTTAGTTTGTTTAACTCGAGAAATTAAGAAAAACAAGACGTGTGATGTGAATAGTGTTTTCTGATATTTTTGGATTATTTAATTATTAAAATGTTTGGATATTATTGAGTCAAGTATTTGAGTCTGAGAGTCCGTTGGTTTAGTAATTGGATAGAATCGAGAAACCGAGAAAGATCAAGTTAGATAAGTCGAGATTAGTTAAGAAACCCGAGTCAAGTAGAAGTCCTTCAGCCGAGCGTTTAGTTCGTTACATTTTCGAGTGAGTAGTCTCGCCCTTATAAGATGTTGTTTTTGAAGGATCGAGCGGGACTGAGAAGTGAAAGCGAGAGAAGAAAGCAGCTAACCGAGAAACCCCTCAGCAGTCAGGTGGGCTTTTTAACCAAAAACAAAGTGATGAATGTGATTATTATTATCATACTATGTGAGTTTTTAAATTAATTGACTTGCCATTTTTATCTGAGTTTTGGTATGTTTAGTCATCTACTTGAGTTATTATTATCCTGTGTGAGACAGGAACACACGTGTTGTTATTAATTGTTTGACGTGATTGTGAGCCTAACTTCGGTTAGGTCGGTCACAATGTTTGAGAAGGAGGCCTACTTCTCGACACACGAGAATTATGTAGTAGATTGATTCGTTCATGCTATTCAAATTATATATGTTGACTACGCAGTCATTTCAAGAAAAGAAAATGATTTTTTCATGCACAAGTTAAATGTTTAAACTGTACTAACACTTGTGTTGTAGTGGCAAGGCAAGTTCAATTATATAGCTCTATCGAGCAAGGTTTAAGTTATTTTGGCATGTGTTCATTGAGTACGAAGTACTCAGTCCTGCATGTATTTCTAAACGTGCAGGTTAGCATGGATGACGGTGGTGGAAGATGCTCGGCAGTATGTTGTGTGTTTGGAGTCGAGTCTTCTTTTGATTTAAGCTTGCAATTGCATATCGTCATGTATGTAATTGTGGGACTGGAGACGTTATTCCGCTGCATGATAAACAAACTTGTCTATTTGTTTTAATTATAATACTTTAATGTTGTATCGATACAATGAGCTTGATGCTCGAAACTATTTCCCGTATTTTCTTTTATTCTACTTGACTTGGATTGTGATGCTTCAATTGCTTTCGACACTTGAATTATTTATTAATGCTCGTTCATTTAAGATTAGAATTGAAAGCATGTTCTATTTGTTATCACTTTCAATCTATATTCTCTTGTTCCCGAGCATGTTCCCTTGTCGAGTTATGTTTATATTCGAGGTTTCACCTCACTGCCCAATGGATGTTAGTCGTCTTCACACATTCCGAAAACGGGCTATGAGTTGGATACGAGGCACGTTTCTAGTTTGCTACTCGACCAGTCTGAGTGGTAGACTCCCCCTGATGAAAATCATCTACCAAGTAGGAGAATCTGTTTGGTCTTGACATCTTTCACCCTGCATCCTTGTGCATCAAACTTCACAGAAAAACCATTATCGCACAGTTGGCCTATGGAGAGCAAATTATGCTTCAATCCATCGACCAAGGAATCAATTTTGATAGTCACTAGATCAGTTTTGAATGTACCAAATCCATTGGTTTTACCCTGAGAGTCATCTCCAAAGGTAACGATACCTCCTTCTCGAAACTGGATGTTGGTGAGAAGATTCCTCAGGTTTGTCATGTGCCTGGAGCATCCGCTGTCCAACACCAGACTGACTTTGACCTTGTAGCTCTTCTCTTCCTCAGTTTCTCCAGGTCCTATAAAATACAAGACGAACTTTGAGGTACCCACACTCAGTTGTGTCCTACACGGTTAGTGACTTGGGTTTCCTTGAGGATTCGAGCTGAGGGATCTGTTTGAATCACTCTTCCTTCTCTATCCACATAGACTGCTAATTGAGTTGGTCTTAAAGCATGAGCAAGCTAATTTCTCGATGGATAATTCTGTGTTTGTGGAGCATGGTATCAACTTTGCTGTGATGGTCGATTCTTTCATGGCTGGAACTGTCTAGGAGAATGCCCAAATAGTCTGGGAATGTCAGAATGTAGAAGTATGAATTGTCCTAGTTCTGATACCTTTGCTGATGATGCTGAGCTGAGTGAATTGGCCTGCACCTGCGCTGATTCTGCCTTGGCTTCGAAGTTCCATTTCGTCTGTTCTCCCTCGCTCTGCGACCTCGGGGTCTCAACTTCCTTGAGAATCTCTCAGCATTCGTTGATGTACCAGCTTTCATGTGTCCTTCACAGGAGTCTCAACAGTCTGATGGATGACTGGAGTCTCTTGAACTGTGACTTCGACTGAGTTCAGTTGAACTTGAGGTGCCTCAGTCGGTGATCCAGTTGCCTTGACGAACTGAGTTGACTAAGCTCCGGTGTCAATTGCTAGATTGTATCCAAGACCTTCAATGCATTTGGGAGGTCTTTGCTGGCTGATCATGCTCTCCAGAGCTGAGCTCGAGGCATGAAGGGATACTATCTTCTCATTTGCAAACTTCAGCTCCATTTGCAACTAAGAGATGTATTCAGCCTTAGTCTTGGTCATATTGATCAAGTGGATGACCTGACTGTTTGTTGACTGAGCAACTTCTTCATGGAGTCTGCGGTTTTCCTCCACGAGCTTCTCTATGTCATGATCCTTCATGATCAGCTCGTTGCTCATGATATCACACAAACTGCTCAGGTGTTCGACCTCATTCTATGACGGCACTATGTCTTCGTCAAGTTCTCATGTACTTTGATTAACAAAAGAAATAATATAAGAAGGATGGAATGAAGAGTTTACTGCATCGGTTGACTCTTCTAGCAATGCCATGAAACACTGGTCTTGTCATGTTGAGCTTGATGGAGAGTAAGTTTCTTCTTCTTTTGACTCGGTGAATATGTTTGTGTCATCGACGTCTTCCTTAATGATCATAGCTTTGGTTTTCTCCTTGGCCTTTTCTCATAGGGCTTCCTTCTTCTTCATGGAGAGATCAGGACAGTTGGCTTTGAAGTGTCCTGGCTTCCCGCATTCAAAGCATCCTTCGCTTTAATTCTTTGAGGAGGGTTCAGTTGAGCTGCGTCTACTCCTATTAATCCTCCTATACTTCTCAATCCTGGAGTTCATCTCCTCAAGTTGTTTGGTCATCTCGTCGACATTGTATCGAAGTTTGGACCTGCTTGGTCGATCCCTAGCTGAGGGGTCAGCAGACCGTGAGGGTCTGGCAAACTTGGATCTGCTCGATTCAGCTCAAAGCGCCACTAGCTTGGCAGCTGAGCTCTGGTCGGTTTGTTCTAGTTTCTAAAGCTTACTCTGCATCAGTCGGACAATGTCATACTCATTCGCCTAGAGCATAGAGAACAATTTCTTAGTTGTCATCGAACTGAGGTCACTCTGATTCTGGTGGACGAATCTGTAGACCACCCAGTCTTCATCTAATGTAGAGAGAACTTTTCAAGTTCATCTCCCGCTGAGAGTATTTTCCCTTCCTAATACTCTCAATGTCTATAAGGACCTCTGTGAATCTCAGCTCCATCTTGTCGATGGACTCCCGGTTAGCTGAGAGAAATTCTCAAACTTCTGACAAGCTAAGGTGAACTTGTTCTCCTTAATCTCGTCAGAGCCTTCATAGAGTGCAGCTAAGGCATCCCACATATCTTTTGCTGTGGAGCAATTGATAATCTTCTGCCGGTAGGCTTTGCGGACTGTGGAAGAGATGACACTCTTTGCAATGTCATCTAGTTGCGCTATGTCTCTTTCTTCCTTGGTGTACTGGTGGGCACCTTTGGGTTCATCCTTTATCATGATCTCTCCTTCCCTTGGAGTGGTTGGAGGGACAAACATTGATTGAGTCACTTGGATAAGACCATTCTATATGGTCTCCCACATCTTGTGATGCCTGGCAGTTAGTGCCATCTTCAGGCGAAACTTCCACGTGGGATAATCATCTACGGAGAACTCTGGTAAGCTTCCTAGTAATGTCAGGTTCATCTTTCCTGCACACCACAAGAGACCAACAAGAAAATATGCAGTAGAATGCACTAAAGGTTTTTAGAAATGATCTGTTCAATTGACCACTAAAAAATCTACTCGACTCACACCTAGTAAATCAGGAACAACAATCTTTTGAACCATTGCTCTGATACCACTTGATGGTCCTGATAATGAGTATCTTGTGTATGGGGGGGGGGGGAGAATACACCAGTAGTAATTTTCATTTTGCTAAAAATTTTTTCACCAAGTTAGACTGCTCAGGTCAGTTGGCTCAACAACTGGAAAAGTTAGTTGGAGCTGCTCTACTACTGAGTTGCTTAGTTGGAGCGAATCACACAGTTGAGGGCACAGCTAGCTCCTATGCCTGAAGGTCAGCTATATGCACCAACTGAGGTTTTAAACAGTTTTATGTTGTGGAAGTTGGTGGCGTTTTAGCTCGTCACAAAAAGTAAAACCTTTGTGAGAATAGGAAAGGTCAAGTTCCCAAATTAGTGCAGCTGTGTGCTTGTGCAGTTTGTATGCAAGTTTGCATGCCGGTCAACTGGTTGGGAAACTAAAAGTAAAATACGGAATGTAAAGTACACAGTATTTTAACATGGTTCAGAGATTGACCTCCTACGTCAACGACTTCCTTTTTGGGGAAGTAATCCACTAGATAAGCTTAAGCTTGCTTACCAAATGCCCCACTTAGTTTTCGGGTACCAAGAAAACCTAACCAATTCGATTACGGGTTCAAACAAGACTGGTGGTCCCGACTTAGCAATTTTTTTTTTGCTAAAAATCTTTTCAGTGAGTTAAACTGCTCAGGTCAGTTGGCACAACAACTGGAAAGTTAGTTGGACCGACTCCACAACTGAGTTGTTCAGATGGAGCTGATAACACAATTGGCAGCACAGATGGCTCTTATGCTTGAAGGTCAGCTGTATGTACCGACTGAGGTTTTAAAACAGTTTTACATTGCGAAAGATGATGGAGTTTAGACTCGTTACAAAAATCGAAACCTTTGGGAAAATGGAGAAGGTCAAGTTCCCAAATTAGTCCAGTTTGTATGCAATATGCTGGGTCAGTTGGGTAGGCAAACTGAAAGTAAAATACTGAATGTTAATGCAGAAGGTAAAATGCACAGTATTTTAACGTGGTTTAGAGATTGACCTCCTACATCCACTACTTCTTTTTCGGGGAAGTAGACCACTAGATAAGCTTAAGCGTGCTTACCAAATGCCCCACTTGGATTACGGTTCCAAGCAAACCTAACCATTTCGATTACGGGTTCGAACAAGACCTTACAACACTTTTCCAGGCAAGTGCACAGCCTGGTCTTATATTCCGGGTTCTAAGGGACCTAGTCTTGGATTGCGAGTTCCAAGGGACCTGATCTTGGATTGTGGGTTCTAAGGGACCTGATCTTGGATTGCAGGTTCCAAGGAACCTAGTGACTTTGATTACGGGTTCAAAGTCAGACCTAAGGATTTGGATTTGGGGTAGGGGGATATCCCACTAGTAAGCCTTCAACATTGAAGAAAGTGGAGGCTTCAACCTAAGGTAACACGCTCGATCTCTTCGAAGAGAGTCTGGTCAGACACAACACAAGCAAGAACCTATTCTCTAGACTCGATCAAGAAATTGAATTTCTGAGAGGCTAGATGGAAGAACAGGAGGAGGGATGAACACTCTACTTCGACTGGTCTTCGGATGAGGTCTTCTTGGTTGGAGAGAGAGGTGATAAGTTGATGCGGTTTCACTCTTATTTTTTGTTTTGTTTCTTGTGTTTGTCTTGAGCTTTTGTATGGAGACCTCTATTTATAGAAGGAGATCAGACTATCCGTTGGAAAGAGTCGTTCGACCTCTACCAAAAGTATAGCACTCTACCTGTTTTTCAGGAAACATTTCTAAAATGGAAACTACGAGCGTTGCATTTTGCACGTCGCTGTTGTCGGCCCATTTATGGTAAGTTCTCCAGCTGACTTGTGCTTTCGGGTAGATTTGAATCTGAATTGCAACTCTTCTGTCTTCAGCGTCTTCAATGTCTTCTCTTCTCTGCTTCGCGACATATGACTTCAGCACAACTTCTCTTCACGTTGGAAATGTATGCTATCAACTGCGTGGGTTAGTTGAGGAGTTAACTAAGCAGTTGTCCAACTGAGTCCGTGCTTCAGTTGAGGTTAAAGTCTCAACTAAGTTGAGGGTCAGCTGAGTTTGGGTCTCAACTGATTCTGGGTCTCAGCTGAGTCTGGACCTCAGTTGAGTTCTTTACGAACTTCCTTCTTCAGTCCGGCTGATTTCTTCTGCTTGAAACCTATAAAGATAAAATCCCTACGCTCAAACAGTGAGCCCTAGCCACTTAAGACTAAAGTCATTCATCTACTCGGTTAGGGTCAGTTGGGGTTTTGGAATCTTTCGAAACCTTTTACTAATTTTCCCAATAATTTTCCCTTTTTTGATGATGCCAAAACCCTAACAGACATCACCTAACTTTTCTAACTGATACCAACAAGACTAAAAGATAAACTCATTTCTAGTCTATAAGAGGAAAGGGTTAGCACAAGAAAAACAAATAAATCTTGACCTCAAACTTGGACAACGAGATGGTTGTCATCAAGTGAGATCAATAACTTAAGACCTTTAATAACCAACAACTTGTTATTATGGATAACAAATTGGAGAGAGATTACAGTTACAACTGAGTTCTTACTAAACTACAGTCCTAACATCTAACCTACTCTAGGTCTTCGTCTCATCCACCTTCTTCTTCCTTTAAAGAGGGGTTTTCATAAACAGCAAGGATGGAGGTTGAGGTCATCCCTTCTTTGACCTTTGACAGCTTTTCCTTCAGCAGCCTCGTCTGTCTTTATCAAGGCTAGAGGTGATGGTGAGTTACCTCAAGCAACATGGCGAGGTAATTGATTTCTCTTCAGGCGTGCCTTCTTCAGCTTAGACAACCAACAAAGAGTCCTTCTTCTCCATCAAGAAGGTCTTTGTTTTCAACTCCTTCCTACCATAACTGGAGGCTAAGCCTACAAAAGTCAAGCAGGATCATCATTCTCGCTCCAGTTCACCTGAGGTGGCATCAACAAAGATGTGTGTACCCAAGCAAAACATTCAAGGTAACTTCCTGTACCCTTTCCCCATTTTTGGCATCAACAAAAAGAAGGTGAAGTGCAGGGTGAGCAGGAGGGCACCTTTGGCAGCGACTCACGAGGAGGCAAAGAGCGCGCCAATTTTCCTTCCACTTCAAGGGCAAAGAAGAGCATTCAAAAGACTTTACAAACAGCAGCGACTCCTAGTGTGTCTGCTTGTACAGCTGTTGCAGCTCTTATAGAAGGAAGATCTACTGAGATGAGCTTGAGAATAGGGAAAAACCCTTCATGAACCCATCTTAGGATCAAGTGCCTAGAACGGTCCAGGACTGGGGATGGACAGGTCACGAATGACCTGCTCAGGTGATGTAGGATTGCAGATCTACAACCTAACAAGCAATTGGAAGAACATCTCAGAGAGCTGCATTAGCTAGTTGACACCACGAAGCACCCACATCATCAGTCGACCTTTGAGGCGTCTACGTCTCACGTAGCCACAAACATAGCGTTCTTGCTGAACCGATTGTTTCATAGATTCATGGCTTGCAGAAGGAAAGAACCGCTTAGCAAAGTGGGAAGGCATATTCTCGATCTGGTAGGTTTTTTTAAAGAGGAAGATAAACCCTAGCAAGAGAGAAAATCACTAAGCAAAAATTTCATGAGAGAAAGACAGAAAAAATTGGAGTTGTCGAGGCACGAAATCTGGTTCATATGCAAATTAAATTGCAAGGCCTCTAATTTATAGGGGAGATGAGATCTGAATCAACAGATCAGATCAATTCGTGCAATTTCTTTGGGATAAATGGCATATTTTAATGTGTCATTTCAGAATAAGCTGCTCCTAGGAATGACGGTGATGAAACGCATCATGGGGCGATGAGGAACACTGGCGCGCATGAGGAGATTAGGTAACGGTATGTCAGCCCAATCGTGATCTAAAAGCATGGTCTATGGGTTTAGACTAGCTTTACAATGAATGTGACCACTTAGCTAATTCAATGTGAATCACTTGAAAAAATGTTTGAATTTATTTCAAAACATTCGCCTTAACAAAAAGGAACAAGTTAACATAGTACCACTCAGTCGGAGTGGATCTCGACTATCTTCTTTACTCAGCTTACACTCGACTGACTCAAGTCGTCAGTTCAGTCGAGCTTTTACTCCATCGATCAGTTGAACTGAATAGAGAGGTGAACTCGCTCAGTTCCCCCTTAAGTTGAGATTCCTCTTCAAGTTGTGATGTCCATTTTCCTGGCTTCTTCTTCGGTTGGGTTGAGCAATCCAAGGAGTTGACACAACATCTTTCATCAAACTTCCACCAAAGGCTTTGTGAAAATATCAGCTCTCTGAATATTACTGTGAATTTTCTCAACAATGACGTCCTTTTTTTTAACATAATCATGGATGAAGTGATGTCGGATGTCGATGTGCTTGGTCCTGGAGTGGTGAACGGGATTAACCGTGATGGCTATAGCACTTGAGCTATCACAGAAAATGGGTACTTGGCCTGTCTCTACTTCATAATCTCTTAGCTATTGCTTCAGTTGGAGAACTTGCATGCAGCAACTTCCAGTTGCCATGCACTCCGATTCAATTGTGGAGGTGGCAACATATACTTGCTTCTTCGAAAACCAGGAAACTAATTTGCTTCCCATGAACTGACAGTATCCTGAGGTTCATTTCCTATCAACTCTGTCTCCAGCTAGGTCAGCATCTGAGTAGCTGGTCAGTTCAATATTATAATCAGTTGGGTACCACAGTCCCATATGAACTGATCCCTTGAGGTACTTGATGATATTCTTGGCTGCGTGCAAGTGAGCTTCCTTATGCTCAACTTGAAATCTTTTACAAACTCCAACTGCATAGAAAATGTCTGGTCTACTAGAAGTTAGATATAGCAGCGAGCAGATGATCCCTCTATACATCTTTGCATCGACGAGCTTCCTTTCCTGGCCGAGGTCGATCTTATAGTTGTTCGTTGTTCGGCTTAAGTTCAGTCCATACTTGGAGATTAGCTCCTTTGTGTACTTGGACTAATTGATGAAGATTCCATCTGCCGACTGTTTCACTTGCAGCCCAAGGAAATAATTCATCTCTTCCATCATGGACATCTCGAACTTTTCCTTCATGAGCCAGGAGAATTTCTTGCACAGATCTTCGAATTTGGATCCAAAAATGATGTCGTCGACATATATTTGCACCACCAGATTATCGTCTCCAACTTTGAGGGTGAATAAAGTTTTGTCGACTAAGCCTCGGATGAACCCTGACTTCAGTAGGAAGCCGCACAGTGTTTCATACCATGCACACGGAGCCTGTTTCTGTCCATACATGGCTTTCTTCAGTTTGTAGACTATGCCATCACCAGTTTCACAACCGGGAGGTTGTGCTACATAAACATCTTCTTTAATATCACCATTGAGAAACACACACTTCACATCCATTTGATACACCTTGAACTTATAGAAGGCGGCGTAGGCTAGAAAAATCCGAATTGCTTTGAGACGAGCAACTTGGGCGAAGTAGTCTTCAAAATGTATCCCTTATTGCTAGCAATTTCCTTGAGCTGCTAGTCTAGCCTTATTTCTCACTACACATCCAATGGCGTCTCGCTTGTTCTTGAATATCCACTTCATGCCAATCACCTTGACACCTTCAGGTCTTTCAACAAGTTCCCACACGCAGTTTCTGAGGAACACGTTTAGCTCTTCTTGCATGGCCTGAGTCTAGTGGATACATCCTAAAGCTTCCAAGATGCTCTTGGGTTCAGGCACGTCTGCTACAAAGCATGCAATCATGCTTACATCTCCTGCTTGCTCTAGCTTTCCTAGTATCCTGAGCTCATCAGCATAGTGTGCTTCCAAAGTTGGTTCATCATCAGCTGAGGTTCCTAACTGAGTTAGCTGAGTCAGAATGTAAGCTATGGGATCTATAACTTGAGTGATCTTCTGGTTCGAACGCCGGCTTGCAGATTTCCTATCACTGGATCTTTAACGTAGTTTTCATACTATCGTTTATATTTCCTTGCTCGCCTAGCAAATTCGAGCATAGTGATGGAATAGTCCGGTCTTGGAGATATTGAAGGTGCCGAGCTTGGTCTGACTTCTAGTGCAGTTCGATCCTCAGTTGGAGATGAAAGATGAACTGAGAAGCTTGCTGGTCTTGGACTGGAGGGTCCTGGACTGGAAGGCTCATCAGTTGTTGATGCTGGCTGAGCGTCAGCTGGAGGTGGCACTTGGTCAGTTGACTCTGAAGTTTCCCCTTGATCTATGATGGGATCTTCACTCTCCTCATCAGAAGAATATACTTCTTCTTCCTCAGTTGACCAGATGAGCGGCTGTGCAAGATTTTTAAGTCTTTAGGCATGAGATCTTGACTCAGCTGGCTGGGATGGTGTGCTTCCTTCAACTACCTACAGTTTAGCCTGTTCCCTGCACCCAAAAGTAGATTCATAAAAAATAACATGAGGTGTTACCTCCACAATTTTGGTGCCGATGTTGAAAACTCTATAAACTTTAATCTTTGCAGCATATCCCAAGAATATGCCTTTGATAGCTTTTGGCTCAAAAGTTTTCAACTGAGCTTTCCTATTATTATGGATATATTACTTAGAACCGAATACACGAAAGTAGAAAATATTGGGCTTCCTATTTCTCCACAGTTCGTATGGAGTTTTTCCTTGTCTCTTCGTGAGGAGTGAGCGGTTCTGTGTGTAGCACGCTATGTTGACTGCTTCAGCCCAAAATCATTTTGGCAAGGCCGAGCTGGTAAGAATTCAGGTGGCTGCATCTTTCAACGTTCGATTTTTCCTTTCAGCTACTCCCTTCTGTTGTGGAGTTCTTGCAGCTGAGGTCTAGTGAGTTATGCCTTTCTTCTCTCAATACTCAATGATGATCTCATTGAGGAACTCAGTTCTGTGATCAGATCTGATGGAGACAATGGATTGTCCTTGTTGGTTCGCAAGTCTATCCATCAGTTTCGGCAATTCTTCTCTCACCTCATTTTTGTGTGCCATGAAAATCACCCAGGTGTACCTTGAGTAGTACTCAGTAACTACGAGGGCGTACTTGTTTCCACACACATTCTGGGGTGACTGGACCGAAAAGATCCATGTGGATCAATTGCAAAACCCGATCCGTGCAGGGCATCATCATAAGACAGAATGATGCTCTAGCCAATTTTCCAAGCTGACATGCACTGTAAAAATTCATCAGACTGTGTTTTAAATCCGGTATTCCAACTGCGTGCTATTGGCAAGCTAGCTTGTTCCTGGTTTTGAAGTTGAGGTGGTTGAGTCTCTTATACCACAACTAGCTTGTCTCTGAGCTGCTTTTGGACACGAGACACTTGTCTGGTGAGCTACTTGAGTAGTCAATGTAGTAAAGTCCACCTGATGAAAATCGTCTACCATGCAGAAGAATCTGCTTGATCTTGACATCTTTCACCTTGCATCCCTATGCATCAAACTTCACAGACTAACCATTATGCACAGTTGGCCTATGGAGAGCATGTTATGCTTCAATCTATCAACCAAGGAAACACTGTTGATAGTCACTAGATGAGTTTCAAATGTACTAGAACCTTTAGTTTTTCCTTGAGACTCATCACCAAAGGTTACAATACCTCTCTCTTGAAACTTGATGTCTGTGAGAAGATTCCTCTGGTGTGTCATATGCCTGGAGCATCCACTGTCCAGTACCCAGACTGATTTTGCAGCTCTTCTCTTTCTTAGTTTATCCTGGTCCTGCAAAATATAAGAAGAACTTTTAGGTACCCATACTTAGTTGGGTCCTACAAGGTTAATGACTTCTGTTTTCCTTGATGACTCGAACTGAGGGATCTATTCGAATCAATCTTCTTTCTTTATCCACATAGACTGCTGACTCACTTGGTCTTAAATTATGAGCAGTCCATTTTCTTTGCAGATATCTCTGTCTTGGTGGAGCACAGTATCGACTTTGCTGAGATGGTCGATTCCTTCGTGGTTGGAACTGTCTGGATGGATGCCCAAATGTTCTTTCTCCACGCGCATACCCAAACTATAGATAACTTGGATCATTGAACTAATCTCTGAAGTTTCCATGTCGTTGATATCCTTGCTGGTAGTGATGAGGTACTAGGAATGTCGGATGGTAGAAGTGAGAATTGTCCCAGTTCGGATGCCTTTGCTGATGATGCTGAGCTGAGTAGTTTGGCATGCGCCTGGGCTGATTCTACCTTGGCTGCGAAGGTCCATTTTGTCGGTTCCCCTTACTCTGCGACCTCGGGGTCTTGACTTCCTTGAGGATCTCTCAGCATCCTTTGAAGTACCAGCTTCATGCTTCTGAGGTTCTTCAACTAGAACTTTCTTTTCTTTATCCTTCATAGGAGTCCCGACAGTCTGAGGGTTGACTAGAGTCTCTTGAACTGTTACTTTGACTGAGTTCAGTTGAACATGAGGTGTCTCAGTCGGGGATTCAGCTGCCTTAACGAACTGAGCCTATTGAGCTCCAGTGTCAGTTACTGGATTATATACTAGACCTTCTACACATTTGAGAGGTCTTTGCTGGCTGATCATGCTCTCTAGAGCTGAGCTCGAGGCATGAAGGGATATTATCTTCTCATTTGCAAACTTCAGCTCCATTCGCAACTGAGAGATGTATTCAGCCTGAGTCCTGGTCATGTTGATCAAGTGGATGACCTGACTGTTGGTAGACTGAGCAACTTCTTCATGGAATTTGTGGTTTTTCTCCATGAGCTTCTCTACGTCATGATCCCTCATGATTAGTTCGTTGCTCAAGTTGTTACACTTAACTTGCAGTTCCTTGCATTATGCAACTTGTCTAGTGCACAATCTGCTAAGATGTTCAACCTCATCCCATGACGGCTCTTTGTCATCGTCAATTCTCATGTACCTTGATTAACAGAAGAAACATTGTGAGAGGGATGGAAAGAAGAGTTTACCTCATTAGTTGACTCTTCCGGCAATGCCATGAAGCATTGGTCTTTTCCTGCTAAGCTTGATGGCGAGTCAGTTTCTTCTCCTTCTGACTCCGTGAATACCTCAGTGTCGTCGACGTCTTCCTCAACGATCATGGCTTTGGACTTGTCCTTGGCTTTTCCTTCGAGGGCTTCCTTCTCCTTCATGGAGAGGTCAGGATAGTTGGCTTTGAAATATCCTGGCTTTCCGCATTCAAAGCATCCTTCTCTTTAATTCCTTGAGGAGGGTTTAGTTGAGCTTCGTCTGCTTCTATTGATCCTCCTATACTTCTTGATTGTGGAGTTCATCTCCTGAAGTTGTTTGGTCATCTCGTCGACCTTCTTCTAAAGTTCTGACCTGCTCAGTCTATCCCTAGTTGAGGAGTCAGTGGACCGTGAGGGTCCGATGAACTTGGATCTGCCCGATTAAACTCGAAGTGCCATTGACTTGGCAGCTGAGCTCTGCTTGGTTTGTTCTGGTTTCTGAAGCTTACTTTGCCTCAGTTGGAGGATGTCATACTCATTTTCCTTGAGCATGGAGAATAGCTTCTTAGTTGTTATCGAACTGAGGTCACTCCAATTTTGATGGGCGACTCTATAGATCGCCCAGTCTTTGCCTAGTGCAGAGAGAACTTTCAAGTTCATCTCATGTTGAGAGTATTTTCCCTTCCTAATACTCTCAATGTCCATTAGGACCTCTATGAATCTCATCTCCATCTTGTCGATGGACTCCCCGGTTAGCTGAGAGAAGTTCTTGTACTTCTGACAAACTAAGGTGAACTTGTTCTCCTTAATCTCATCAGAGCCTTCATAGTGTGCAGCTAAGTCTTCGCACATATCTTTTACTATGGATTAATTGATAATCTTCGGCAAGTAGGCTTCGCCGATGGTAGAAGACATGATGCTCTTCATAATGTCATCTAGTTGTGCGATGTCTCTTTCTTCTTTGGTTTACTAGTGTGTGCCTTTCAATTCATCCTTCATCATCATCTCTCCATCCCCTGGAGTGGTTGAAGGGGCCAGCACAGACTGAGTCACCTGGATTAGAACATTTTCTATGGTCTCCCACATCATGTGATGCCTAGCAGTCGGTGTCATCTACAGGCGAAACATCCACATGCGATAATCATCCACGAAGAACATCGGTAAGCATCCTAGCAATGTCGGGTTCAGACATCACAAGAGACAAACACAAAAAATAGCAGCACAATGCAATAACTTATTTCAGAAAAGATTTGTTCACTTAACCACTGAAAAATCTACTCGACTCACACCTAGTGAATCAGGAACAACAGTTTTTGAACCACTGCTCTGATACCACTTGATGGACTCGGTAATGAGTATCTAGTGTATGGGCGGGGAATACACCAGTAGCAATTTTTGTTTTACTAAAAGTCTTTTCACTGAGTTATACTGCTCAGGTCAGTTGCCTCAACAACTGGAAAGTCAGTTGGAGCGACTCTATAACTGAGTTGCTCAGTTGGAGCTGATCACACAGTTGGCAGCACAGCTGGCTCCTATGCCTAAAGGTCAACTGTATGTACCGATTGAGGTTTCAAAACAGTTTTGCATTGCGGAAGATGGTGGAGTTTAGACTCAATACAAAAAACTAAAACCTTTGTGAAAATAGGAAAGGTCAAGTTCCCAAATTAGTGTAGTTTGTATGCAATATGTTAGGCCAGTTTGTTAGGTAAACTAAAAGTAAAGTACTGAATGTAAATGCAGAAGGTAAAGTACACAGTATTTTAACGTGGTTCAGATATTGACCTCTAACGTCCATGACTTCTTTTTCGGGGAAGTAGTTTACTAGATAAGCTTAAGCGTGCTTGCCAAACGCCCCACTTGGATTACGGATTCCTAGCAAACCTAACTAGTTTGACTACGGGTTCGAACAAGACCTTACAACACTTTTCGGACAAGTGCACAGCCTGGTCTTAGATTTTAGATTCTAAGGGACCTAGTTTTGGATTTCGGGTTCCAAGGGACCTGATATTGGATTGCGGGTTCCACGGGACCTAGTGACTTTGATTACGGGTTCAAAGTTAGACCTAAGGATTTGGATTTGGGGGGTGCATATCCAACTAGTAAGCCTTCAACACTGAGGGAAGTGGAGGCTTCAACCTAAGGCAACTGACTCGATCTCTTGGAAGAGAGTCTGATTAGACACAACATAAGCAAGAACCTATTCTCTAGACTCGATCAAGAAAGGGAATTTCTAAGAGATTGGATGGAAGAACAAGAGATGGGATGAACACTCGACTTCAACTGGACTTCGGGTTAGGTCTTCTTGCTTGGAGAGAGAGGTGATAAGTTGCTGTGGATTCACTCTTGATTTTGTCTCTCTTTTTATTTTCTCGTGTCTGTCTTGAGCTTTCGTGTAGAGACCTCTATTTATAGAGGGAGATAAAACTAGCCGTTGGAAAGGTCATTTGACCTCGCTACCTTTTCTAAAAGTATGGCACTCCACCTACTTTCCTAAAACTAGTCGTTGGAAAGAGCCATCTTGAGCCAAAAGTATGGCACTCCACCTGTTTTTCTGAAAACTTTCCTAAAATGGAAATTGTGATCATTGCTTTTTGCACATCGCTGTTGTCAGCCCATTTATGGTAAGTTCTCTAGCTGACTTGTGCTTCCGAGTAGATTTGAATCTAGATTGCAACTCTTCTATCTTCAGCATCTTCAATGTCTTCTCTTATCCGCTTCGCGGCGTCTGACTTCAAAACAACTTCTCTTCACGTTGGAACTGTATGCCTTCAGCTGCGTGGGTCAGTTGAGGAGTCAACTGAGCTGCTGTCCAACTGAGTCTGTGTTTCAATTAAGGTTGAGGTCTCAACTGAGTCTGTGTTTCAATTAAGGTTGAGGTCTCAACTGAGTTTGAGGGTCAGCTGAGTTTGGGTCTCAACTGATTTTGGGTCTCAACTGAGTCTGGACCTCAGCTGAGTTCTTTACGAACTTAGTTCTTCAGTCCGGCTGACTTCTTCTACTTGAAACCTATAAAGATAAAATCTCTATACTCAAACAGTGAGCTCTAGCTACTTCAGACTAAAGGCATTCATCTGCTCGGTTGAGGTCAGTTGGGGTTTTGAAATCTTTTGAAACCTTTTACGAATTTTCCCAATAAAGATCTTACAGCACTTTTCCGGGCAAGTGCACAGTCTGGGTCTTAGATTCTGGGTTTTAAAGGACCTAGTCTCTGATTCCGAGTGCCAATGGATCTGGTCTTTGATTACAGGTTCAAAAGAACCTAGTGACTTTGTACGGGTTCAAAGTCGGACTTAAGGGTTGGGGGTTGGGGATTTTCCAACTAGAAAGCCTTCAACACTGAGGGAAGCGAATGATACTAGTTTGAGAATTTCCTGAGTTTATTTGAATCGAGTTTGAATATTTTATTTCGATGGAAGCGAATATGAATAGTAACTTTTTACATTTTTTTCGTTTTTTGGAATTTTGATCCGAAAATTGGGTTTTCCGAATCCTAGATTTATTTGTGAGTATTGTGACGAGTTAGAGTGAAAATGGATGTCTAGAACGTGCCGAGGAGAGAATTATAAGTTTGAGATAATTAATGATTAAAGAGGGATGATTTGTACCGGAAAATCTTTTCTTCTAGGGATTTTTATGTGATAAAAACCAAATTTCTCTCCCTCAATTCTCTCGTACCCATCTATTTATCCCTCACTTTCCTCACCCCCCACTCTCACTCCCTCAAGTGGCTCACACTCTCCCTCACTCTCTCTCAACTCACGCCACTCACCTCTCTCACCTATCTCTCTCTTCCTCCATCTCCTTCATGCTGCCAAAAAAAAAAAATTACAGCAGCCATACCACCATGAAACTTCATTGTTCCTTTCAATTTAAGCTCAAGGAAGGAGCTAGAGTTGTATGGAATCAAGTCTAAATGATCGAACTTGGATTCAAGTAAGAAATCAGTGAATTTTGACAAGAAATCCCATTTCTTTTCTCCTCTTTGGTTCGAAAATTTTGAGTCCTAGGAGAGGAGTTTTGATTCTTGTATTTTTGAGTATGATTCCTTGTTCTTAAGAGTTTCCATGCATGAAATTGAAGAGAGAAAACTTTGATCATTTCATATTGATCATGACCGAAATTTTTGAATAAAATTGGGGGTTTTCACATGTTGTTCTTGAGCATGAACTTGATGATGAACTGGAGTCTTATAAATTAATTTAAGCATGTGTGGATGATCAATTTGAGAAATTAAATTGCTATGCTTATCTTTATGGATATTTCGATTGATATGGGCAAGAAAAATTAGGAGTTTTTGTTTAGTATTTTTTATGATTAAATTAATGATGTTATTGATGAATTTGAGTATATATTAGCATGATTTATTGATCAATTTGAGAGCATGAATTCTATTGTTTTATTTCTCATAAATTTCGAATTATATATGAGCATAAAGTATGATTTTTGAGTTTTTTAGTTCAAGATGAGTGATTGATAATGAATAGTTGAATTAGAGGATGATTTGAGCATGATTTTGAAATCAATCTGAGGGAAATGAATTTAAAGTGTGAAATTATGAAAATTTCGATCATATTCATACAAAAAAAATGTGATTTTGATGATCTTCAATTCTAGATGTTAAATTGATTGAGGATTTATGAAATTGAGTATATGTTGAGCAAGTATATAAGAAGAATTGAAGAAATAAAAGTTTATAGCTCTAAAATCCCTAGAATTTGAAGAAAATAAGAAATCGGAAGTATAATTTTTTAGTTTTTGAGTTCGAGTTGATGAATTGATGAAAGAATATTGAAATTGGAATTATTTGAAGTATTATTGAATATCGATCGTTGAATTTGGATTCCTATGTAACAAGCCCCGAAAATTTCGATGGAAATGAGCTTATAATTTGGGATTTTTGATGTTTAAGCACATATGATGAAATTGATGATAAATTTGATCAATTACAATTATTCTAAGTATGATAGAACTTCAAATTTATGAAAAGGATCAAGTATATAAAAAGATTTATTTCGTGCAGAAAATTTTTACGAAAAATCTGGTAAATTTTTGATGAGGATATGATGTAAATGATGATTCCAAGATGAAATTGAGATTAAAACAAGTATGATAGCCTTTTGAATTTCTGAATTCGGAGATCGTATGAAGAAGTTATGCCAAAACGAAGATTTTGTGATGTGTGAAACTGAGAAATTTCGAGTTTATGGAATTAATAATGATTTCTTGATATTGATTATTTGATTAAGTTCAATTTATCTAAGTTTGTTGAGTATGAATGTTCGAGTTTAAGAAAGTCTGTTGGCATAGTACTTGAGTAGAATTAAGAGTCGAGGAAGTTCGATTAGTCGAGCCGAGAAAGTTAGAAATTCGAGTCAAATTGATATCCGAGTAAACAAGTTTAGATTTTGCTTTTATTCGAGAAATAGAACTCATCCTTATAAGAATGTTAACCTTGAAGGAACGAGTGGAGTTCGATAGTAAGAAACAAGTGGAGTACAGAAATAAGGAGCGAGACAGAAAAAGGTATTCTAAGCAAAACCACTAGATGACACGTGGGCTTTCTAACCGAAACAAATTGATAAATGCGATATTATAAAAAATATGATTATCGTATTATGTGAGTTTTTAAATTAATTGGCTTGCCAATGTTTGAGTTTTTATGTATGTTGTCATCTATTTGAGGAGAACGAATTCGGTCCTGTGCGAGACAGGATTTTTGTGTACACCTAGAGGTGATCGTGTGCTTTCCTTTGGGTGAGCCGGTCACAGTATCTGATAAGGAGGCCTACTTCTCAACACTCATATTTGATTATAGAATTGGTACATGCATGAGTTATATATTATTGTCTGCGCAGACATTTTCAAAAGTGAAATGATTTTTCTTGCATGCACAAGTTAACTGTTTTATAATTCTGACACTTGTGATGCAACAAGAAAGGCAAGTTCAATTTATAGCTCTATCGAGCAAGCTTTCAATTTATTTTGGCATGTGTTCACTTCGTACTCAGCCCTGCATGTTATTTCTAAAACGAGCAGGTTAGCTCGGATGATGATGGTGTAGCGTGCTTGGCGTCGTTCATTGGTTTCAAGTCGAGTTTTTGTTTAAGCTTGTGTTATATGTCTTCATACATATAACTTTGGGACCTGATGTAATTCTCCACTGCAACCCCCGATATTTAATCGTGTTAAAAATTCTTTCAACACTGATATTTAATTAATGAGTTTTGTGCTCGACACTTTATTTTGTTTTCCTCTCGACTCTTAATTAATAAACTTATTTTATCGGAAGTGGGTAATTGAAAGCAAGTTGTTTAAATGTTACCGCTTTCAATAGAGATTCCCTTGTTCCCGAGCATGCTTCCTTGTCTATTTTCCATTGTTTCACCCTCACTGTCCAATGGTTTCTAGTCGTTTCATACGTTAGAAATCGGGTTGTGACAGAGGTGGTGTGCTGTTGCTGCTACTTCACCTTTTTCTTTTCTCTCGACTCGTACGCCTATGTGTGTATCTTCCATTTGCATCTAATTTTGTGTTACCGAGCTCGAATGTGAAGACCTCTATTAATAGAGGGAGATCTAACTAGCCATTGGAAAGAGCCGTTTGACTTCTGCCAAAAAGCACGACACTCCACCAACTTTTTTCGAAAGTTTCCTAAAATGGAAACTGCGAGCGTTGATTTTTGCACGTCGCTGTTGTAGGTCCATTTATAGTAAATTTTCCAGCTGACTTGTGTTTCCGAGTAGATTCAAATTTGGACTGCAACTCTTGTACCTTCAATGTCTTCAAAGTCTTCTCTTCTCCGCTTTGTGACGTCTGACATCGACACAACTTCACTTCACACTTGAACTGTATGCCTTCAGCTACGTGGGTCAGTTGAGGAGTCAACTGAGCTACTGTCCAACTGAGTCCGTGCTTCAGCTGAGGTTGAGGTCTCAACTGTGTTTGGGTGTCAGTTGAATTATAGGTCTCAGCTGAGGTTGGGTCTCAGCTGAGTTTGGGCTTCAGCTGAGTTATTCACGAACTTCCTTCTTCAGTCCGGCTGACTTCTTCTGCTTCAAAGCTATAAAAATAAAATCTCTACGCTCAAACAGTGAGCTCTAGCTAAGATCTAACTAAAGGCATTCATCTACTCGGTTGGGATCAGTGTGAGTTTTGAAATCGTTCGAAACCTTTTACTAATTTTCCCAACAGTTCCTCCTTTTCCAGACAAATCACGCTAGCACTTGTTCTTCTATTTTTTCTTCTGTTATGAATCTCTCTCTCTCTCTCTCTCTCTCTCTCTCTCTCTCTCTCTGATGTCCAGTCTGAATGTCTCGTTGTTAGTCACTTGTCGGTGCTGTCAATCTGCGCTACTGAAGAGGAGAATCAAGATTTTATGTGGTTTCAACCATCGAATCGAGTTAGGGATTGAGCGCTACTGAAGAAGAAAATTGAAGAATTTAATCGAGCTGAAGAATAATTTTGACGATAGAATACACTGCAGGTTAGTGATTTGTTGGATAAATTACTTGTTTTATCTTATTATTCATTTCATATTGCACAACCTACATTCAAAATTTATGCACCTCGAGGAAGTGATTGCATGAATTTGAGCAAATAACTTTGTGTGTTATGAATGTTATAACTTGATTTTGCATTAATTCATCAAGTTGATTGGGAATATATGAAATATGATATTGAACGAGTAGATTATGAAATTGTGATTATGAAGTTCTATGCAGAGTCTCGTGCATAAGAATTTGGGGGTTTTTTTATCATTAAATTGTGATGCATCTAAAAATTGAATGTGATGCTTCTAAGCTTGGTTTGCATCATTCTAAACTTAGTTGTATTTTTTTTTAATGTAGAATTGAATTGTGGTGCATTTCATAATTTAGTGTTGTGCATCTCATATTGAATAGTGATGCATGTGAGTTTGGTTTACATCATTCTAAGCTTAATTATATGTTTTTGAATGTAGAATTGAACTGTAGTGCATCTGATAATTCAACGTGGTGCACCTGATAGTTAAATGTGATGCATCTGACTTCTATATATTTTTAAAGTTTATAGTTGTGTAAAGTAAAATGAATATTTGTTGGCACATCAAGTGTGGTGCATCTGAATTGTGTACATGGTGCATGTGGCTATTTGATGCATCTAAATATTTCATGGTGTTGGTTAAGACATGTTAATATAAAATGTGTTTGATGTATTTGTGAAAAATGTTACTTTATTTTGAAAATAAAGTGTGGTGCATCTGACCGTACACTATAGTACATCTAGATAGGCATTGTGGTGCATCTTGGTATTTCATAGTGATGGATAAGCACATATTAATTCATATGTTGTAGTTCATTTAAAAAGTTATTGTGGCAAGCCATGACACTTCAAAGCCGACTGTCCTGACCTCTCCAAAAAGGATCGAGGTGACCTTCGAGGATAGGCTAAGGAAAAATCCAAGGCCATGATCATTGAGGACAAAGTTGAAGACACCAATGTCTACCCCGACAGCGAAGGAGAAGAGGTGGACTTTCCATTAAGCTCCAGTGGAAAAGATGTATGTCTAATGGCACTGCCAGAAGAGTCAAGTGATGAGGTAAACTCTTCTCTCCATCCCTCTCATATTTTCCGTACTGCTAACCCCCGTGCAGGTAAACTGGACGAAGATATTCAACCGTCCTAGGATGAGGTTGAACAACTGAGCATGTTGTGCACTGATCAAGTTAAACAATGCAAAGATCTCCAAGTAGAGTTCGACAATATGAGCAACAAGTTGATCATGAAGGATCAAGACATAGAAAAGCTCGTGGAGGAAAACCGAAGACTCCATGAAGAAGTTGCTAACTCAACGAATAGCCAGATCATCAACTTGACCAATATGACGAGGACACAGGCTGAGTATATCTCTCAGTTGCAGTTTCAGCTCAAACATGCACATGAGAAGATAGTGTCCCATCATGCCTCGAGCGCATCTCTAGAGAGCATGATAAACAATCAGAGACCTTCCAACTGTGTAAAAGGTCTTGGCTACAACCAGGAGACGGACACTGGATCCAAATTAGGTCAGTTCGTCAAGGTAAGCGAACCACCGACTAAGACACCTCAAGTTCGTCTAGACTCAGTCGAAGTTACAGTTCAAGATACTCCAGTTATTCATCAGACTGTTGAGATTCTTGTGAAGGATAAAAGAAAGAAGGTTCACCTTGAAGAACCTAAGGAGCATGAAGCTTGTACATCAAGAGATGTTGAGAAATCATCAAAGAAGTCTAGATCCTGACGTCGCAGAGCGAGGGGGAACATACGAGTTAAACCTCCGCAGTCAAGGCAAGATCAGCCTAGACACATGCCACACAACCATTCCGCTCAACATCAACATCAAAGGTATCTAAACTGGGACCATCCTCATTTCTACCATCAGACATACCTAGTGTCGCACCACTACCAGCTAACATATCAATGATATGGAAACTTCGGAGACCAATATCCAGGTCCGAATTATCCACTCTATGGATATAGTCAAAGAGCTAGATCATTTGCATTCCCTCCCAGACGGTTCTCATAAAGAAGGAATCGACCAAATTAGCCAAGTCGAAACTATACTTCCAGAAGACAAAGATATCCACCAAGAAATTGGACAGCTCGTGCACCTATGCCAACTCAGTCAGTTGTCTACGTGGATGAAGAAGGGAAAGTGATTCGAACTGATCACTTAGTTCGAGTCAACAAGGAAATTAAAGTCACTAACCTCCCAAGACCCAACTAAGTTTGAGGACCTTAATGTTTGTCTTGTGTTTTGTAGGCACAGGATGAACTGAGGAAGAAAAGAGCTGCAAGAACAATATGGATCATGGATAGTGGTTTCTCAAAGCACATGACGCATCACGCCAACATATTGAAGGATATCAAGTTTTACAAAGGTTCAATTGTTACTTTCGATGACAACTCCCAGGGCATAACCAAATGGATAAGTACCTTCGAAACTCACTCAGTGACTATTAATAATGTTTCCTTGGTCGATGGATTGAAGCATAACTTGCTCTCCATAGGCCAACTCTGTGATAATGGTTTTTCTGTAAAGTTTAGTGCATAAGAATGTGGGGTGAAGGATGTCAAGACCAAACAAATTACTCTATATGGTAGACGATCTTCATCAGGTGGTGTGTATTACTCAGACTAGTCGAGCAGTCCTCCAGAAACATGCTTAGTGTCCAAGAACAGCTCAGAGACAAGTTGGCTGTGGCATAAAAGGCTCAACCACCTCAACTTCAAAACCATGAACAAGTTAGCTAGCCAACAATACGCAGATGGAATACCGGACATGAAGTTTAGTCCGACGCATCTTTGCAGTGCATGTCAGCTAGGAAAGTTGGCTTGAGCGTCATTCCGTCTCAAGACAACGCCATCAACGGATCGTGTTCTGCAACTGATCCACATAGATCTTTTCAGTTCGGTTACCCCAAGAGCCTAAGTGTAAATGAGTGCACTCTCGTAGTTACTAATGACTACTTGAGGTACACATGGGTGATCTTTATGGCGCACAAGAATGACACGATAGAAGAATTGCCGAAATTGATTGCTTCACCTACATTTGGTCGTGATTTATCTAGTCTAGGTAGTACATTTTTGATGTATTTTATTGCAAAAGGATTATGTTTTGTTATAGAAAATGTACTAATCTTCTGGACCAAGTATTGTGTGGGAAATAGTTGTTTTGATGTTGAGTTGTAGGGTTTTAAATCGAGAAGGAGAGAAGAAGAGTTTGAGACGAGCAGGAGAGTCAAAGTTGCTTTCAAGCGATCGCTCGATGATGAAAAGATGAAGCAAGTGATTGCTCGGGGTCTAAGCTATCGCTTGGGAAGTAGTGCGCTGGACAGAGAACAGGGCCAAGCGATCACTTGACACCCTAAGCAATCGCTTGACCCTATGGCGGCTAGAAACCTTCTATAAATAGGCCAAATTTAATTCCTTTTGATTTTACCTTCAGCCTCTCTTCCACTTTTACGTGATTTTTACAGTTTCTAGCACCCAAACCACTTTTAGATTGTTCTTAGTTTATTATTGCTTTCATAGATTAGTGATTCGTACGATTTGTGATAGACATCCACCACGGATTCAATTTTAATTATTGTGAGTTTCTTATTTTGTTCTTAAATTATGTCTATGATTTATTGTGTTCTTAGAGTTAGTGTTTATAACTCTGTCTAGATTAATCTGTATTTCAGTTACTTAGAATTAGACAACAAACGCAATCAATCTTTACTGCTTTCTTTTTATTTTCTTTTTCTTTTTCGCAATACAAACGTCTCCCAGTTAAGTCTTCCTCAAGAGATATGATATTCGGGTTTAACTTAATTAATCTATAACGACCACGTTAATTTTTGTGCAGCTTAGGATTATTTTAGTTGAACAAATTTGGCGTCGTTGTCGGGGATACTCTATGTTGTTCAAGTTTTCTCACCTCGATCTTGTAGTTAGATGTTGAGTTGATTGAGTTCTTGTGTGGAGGGCAACTCATTTATCTTGTGATGATTGTACTTATTCGATGAATGATGAATTTTTCTTGTGATTAAGAGTTTATTGAAGCATAAATTATTTAGTTCAATTTATTACTTTTTCATTTTGATTGGAAATAAGATTTGCTTGAGGACAAGCAAGGTTTTGTGTGCGGAGGGTTGTTTCACCTACATTTGGTCGTGATTTAACTAGTCTAGGTAGTACATTTTCGATGGATTTTATTGCAAAAGGATTATGTTTTGTTATAGAAAATGTACTAATCTTCTGGATCAAGTATTGTGTGGGAAATGGTTGTTTTGATGTTGAGTTGTAGGGTTTTAAAATCGAGAAGAAGAGAAGAAGAGTTTGAGACGAGCAGGGGGGTCGAAGTTGCTTGTAAGCGATCGCTTGATGATGAAAAGATGAAGCAAGTGATCGCTCGGGGTCCAAGCCATCGCTTGGGAAGTAGTGTGCTGGACAGAGGACAGGACCAAACAATCCCTTGACACCCTAAGCGATCGCTTGACCCTAAAGCGGCGTGAAACCTTCTATAAATAGGCTAGATTTAATTCCTTTCAATTTTACCTTCGGCCTCTCTTCCACTTTTACACGATTTTTACAGTTTCCAGCACCCAAACCACTTTTAGATTGTTCTTAGTTTATTATTACTTTCATAGATTAGTGATTCGTACGGATTTGTGACAGACTTCCACCATGGATTCAGTTTTAATTATTGTGAGTTTCTTATTTTGTTCTTAAATTATGTCTATGATTTATTGTGTTCTTAGAGTTAGGGTTTATAATTTTGTCTAGATTAATTTGTCTTTCAATTACTTAGAATTAGACAACAAACCCAATCAATCTTTATTGCTTTCTTTTTATTTTATTTTTCTTTTTGCAATACAAACGTCTCCCTATTAAGTCTTCTCGAGAGATACGATATTCGGATTTAACTTAATTAATCTATAATAACCATGTTAATTTTCGTGCAACATAGGATTATTTTAGTCGAACAAATTTGAAATTTGTTTCGACTATATTTATTCTTAAGTTGCCTGCAATTAAACGAGATCAAAGTAGCATAAATTAATCAACCCAAGTCGTCTCTCAAGGAAAACTTAACAGGAAAATTATTTGTATTGCAAAAAGAAAAGAAAAAGAAAGCAGTAAAAAGTGAGGTTTTGATTTGTTTATAACTAGGCAAAAAGATAAATTAAGTATAAACTAAACTTAGGCAAGAATGAAAATCGAATCTAATGAAAGCAATAAGAACATCGAAATTAAACATGAACCCAAGGAAATTAATTGCATAGAGAAATTGAAATAGCAGGAATAAATAAACTATTAAACTTAACTTGAATTGAAAGAAATATGGAATTGAATTTGTGGCGTTGTTGTCTCGAATCCGGAATTAAAATAACAAGCATAAATTACTAAACTAAAATATTCTAAGGAAACTAGAAAGGAAACTAGATGAAAAATGGTGTAAAAAATAATCAGAAATCACGTAAAGCAGAAGAGTCCATTAATCTGAAAACCCTCGCCTATTTGTAGGTGTCGACTAAATTTATTCATAAGTTTCTACCTCGCGCACCCTTCTTGTTTCGACCATATCTCTCTCGTCTGAACTCCGATTTGTGCATAGTTTTTACGTAGGAACTCGTATCGAGACGTACTTCAATCCTATAAAGTTCAAACTCCTCAAGCATTTGTCACATCATTTCTCATTTTCGTCCATCTCTCGTCTATTCTAGCGCAATTCTTACAAAACCAACATGTTAGTGAGATTAACTAGAACCAATGAATTTAACAATAAAATCAGACAAAATAGTGACGGGAAAGATCACTTGACACATAAATACACATCAAAATGAAGCACAAAATGAGGTGAAACACTGATGGATAGACTCGCAAACCAACAAGGGAAATCCAATTGTCTTTATCAGATCTGATCACGGAACTGAGTTCCTCAATGAGACCATCATTGAGTATTGCGAGAAAAAAAGGGATAACTCACCAAATCTCAGCCGCAAGAACTCCACAGCAAAATGGAGTAGCTGAGAGGAGAAACAGAACGCTAAAGGATGTTGCAACATCCATGCTGACAAGCTCAATCTTGCCAAAAAGATTTTGGGCTATACTCAGAACCGATCCCTTCTAACGAAGCGCCATGGGAAGACTCCATACGAACTATGGAGATACAAGAAGCCTAATCTATCCCATCTTCGTGTTTTTGGTTCTAAGTGTTATATCCATAATAATGGAAAAGCTCAGTTGAAAACTTTTGAGCCTAAAGTTGTCAAATGCATTTTCTTAGGATATGCTGCGAAGATTAAAGCTTATAGAGTTTTCAACAATAGCTCCAAAATTGTGGAAATAACATATCATGTTAGTTTTGATGAATATACCTTTGAGTGTAGGGACCAGGCAAAATTGCAGGTGATCGAAGGAAATTTATCACCACCAGCCACTCTGACGAGATCACAAGTTCAGTGGCAAAAGCATTTGGCTGAAACATTGGTGTGGTCGACAGAAGAAGGAGAAGTTTATTCTTCAGAAGATGAGACAGAAGAACCCGTCTCAACTCAAGGGGCAACTCCAGATCCATCAAGTCCAATATCATCCCCAACTAATACTCAGATTGTAGAGGATCAACAACCATGCCCAAACCCTCCTAGTCCAAGACCTGCAAGCTCCTCAGTTCATTCTTCTTCAAACAAAAATAGAACTACACCGGAAAATTATCAACCAAGCCCAGTTGCACCTACTTCTCCACGACGCCAAGACTACTCCGTTTCTCTACTAGAGGTTGCCAAGAGAGCAAGGAAAAACAAAAGATGGTTTGAAGACCATGTAGAGAAACAGTGTAGGAAGTCTTGAAGTTGGTGTTCGGACTAGAAGATCAGCACAAGTAGTAGATGGCTCAGTTCGGAAGATCCAACTGACAAAGACGAATTTGTTCGTGCGCAGTTCGCAGCTGAACTCGCACTTCTTGGAAAGCTCGAACAGAATGGAGACGTAGCCATGGTATCCTGCTATGTTGCAGATGTTCCAGAACCTAAGGATATTCTGGAAGCCTTAGGATGCATCCATTAGACTCAGGCCATGTAAGAAGAACTGAATAAGTTCCTCAGAGACTGTGTGTGGGAACTTGTTGAAAGACCTGAAGGTGTAAAGGTAATTGGCCTGAAATGGATATTCAAGAATAAGAGGGACGTTATTGGATACATAGTCAGAAACAAGGCTAGATTGTTGGCACATGGATATTTCCAGCAAAAAGGAATAGATTTTGAAGACTCCTTCGCTCCAGTTGCACGCCTGGAAGCAATTAGAATTTTCCTAGCCTAAGCTGCTTACCACAAATTTAGTATTTATAAAATGGATGTAAAGTACGCGTTTCTCAATGGCGAAATCAAAGAAGATGTCTATGTAGAACAACCTCCTGGTTTTGAGACTGGTGATGGTAGAGTCTACAAGTTGAAGAAGGCCATCTATGGACTAAAACAGGCTCCACGAGCATGGTATGACACACTATGTGGCTTTCTCATTGAGTCAGGATTTATTCGCGGCTTAGTCAACAAAACCCTCTTTACCATCAAAGTTGGTGATGATATATTGATGGTACAAATCTACGTCGACGATATCATCTTTGGATCCAAGTCAAAAGCATTGTGCAAAACATTCTCCCAATTCATGAAGGAAAAGTTTAAGATGTCTATGATGGGAGAGATGAACTATTTTCTTGGACTGCATGTGAAAGAGTTGCCAAAAGGAATCTTCATCAATCAGTCCAAATACACAAAGGAACTGATTACTAAATTTGGTTTGGAATCTAGCAAAGCAACGAAGATCCCAATGAACACCAACTGGAAGATCGACCGGTCAAGAAGCAAAACCAGTTGACACCAAGAAGTATTGAGGAATTATCAGTTCGCTGCTCTACCTCATTGCTAGTCGACCAGACATCTCTTATGCAGTTGGAGTGTGCGCACGATTCCAAGTTGAGCCTAGGGAAGCTTACTTGCGAGCATCTAAGAATATCATCAAATACTTGAAAGGGACAGTTTGGGACTGTGGTACCCTACTGATGACAACATCGAACTGACCGGCTACTCAGATGCAGACTTAGCTGGAGACAGAGTTGATAGAAAATCAACTTCAAGTTACTGTCAGTTCATGGGAAGCAAGTTGGTATCTTGGTTCTCAAAGAAACAGGTGTGTCACCACTTCTACAACTGAATCAGAGTACATGGCAGCAGGCAATTGCTGCATGCAAATTCTCTAGTTAAAGCAGCAGCTCAGAGACTATGAAGTAAAGGCTGGACAAGTTCCCATCTATTGAGACAACTCGAGTGCTATAGCCATCATGGTGAACCCAGTTTATCACTCCAGAACTAAGCACATCGACATAAGACATCACTTTATCTGTGATCATGTTAAAAAGAAAGACATCATTCTTGAGAAAATTCACACTGACATTCAGCGAGCTGACATCTTCACAAAGTCTTTGGTGTAGACGCAATTCAAGATGATGTGTCAACTCCTTGGATTGCTTAACCCAACCGACAAAGAATCCATGAAGATGGAGATCACAAGTTGAGGAGAAATCTCAACTTGAGAGGGAACTGAAGCCTCACAAGCCAACCATCCAGTTCGTAGACAACTGCATCAAACCTCAACTAAACAGACAAAATCGAATCAGTTGAGTGTATGCCGAACTGAGAAGACAGTTGAGACACAGAGCCGACTGTGAGGTATTGATTGCATCAACCATTCCCTAAGTCAGGAGATTTGATATTAATTCAAATATCCTCTAATGCAATTATATCAATCAATCAAAAGCTTGCGGTATAATAAAGTAAAACAGTGTGCCCTACTTCATAGGCCATACTTTTAGACCGCGAATGGGCTGACATTGTGTGATTATCGATTCTCACGCGCGCACGTTATCCTCACCGCTTCATCGATAATCTAAGAGCAATTAATTTTGCATGATTTTTGGGTAAAACCGCCGAGTGATCCTCACCATATAATCCATTATAACAGGATTAAATCTCATCCGTTGAAACAGATCTTCTCCATGCATAGATAGGGTTGCTCCTTCAAGTGCAAATTTATAGTTTCCTCTTCAACTAACACATTTGCCTTGAAGTCATGGTTTAGGGTTTTCCATTCTTCAGAGTGAGAATATGTATTTCCAGAAATCCTCCAATCTTACCCTCTTGACTCCAATGTCCTCTCTGTTGAGTCAAGAAACCCTTATTCGAGATACCATATGTCGTCGAGCCATCACCGCGAGGAAGATAAAGTTTTATTCCGAATTACTCTTCCTCCGATCCAGATGGACAGACATGAGAGACTTAGTCGGTTTCGAAGGCTACACTTCCATACTCATGCGGGTTACATGTTCGAGTATCGCTGGCCCTCAACCATCAACCTGACGTCATGTCAACAAGTCATCTATAACCTATGTAGAATGCGTCATGCACGAACATAGGCATCTGGTCATGAGACAGCTGTGTGCAAGGCATTTCCTTGTTCACTAGCTTATCTCAGATGACCTTTCTTCCATAAGATCTGTAGCAGTCGTACAAGCAGAAGCACTAGGAGTCGCAACTACTCGTCCAGTCTTGTTATTGTTCTTCCTTGCCCTGGAAGTGGAAGGAAATAAGGTAAGATTTTTTGCTTCCTCACGAATCTGACCCAGAATGCCTCGTGCTAGCCTGCCCTTAATCTTCCTTTTTGATAATGCCAAAAAGGGGGAAGAAGTTGGCTGACTCTCTTTTAGAGTGCTGCTGTGAGAGTACTTCAGGAGAACTGCAAGCAGGAATGGAGATCATGAAGGCTGAAGAAGAGTGCTGATAGGTGGTCAGTTGCCTCACTATGTTGCTTGAGGCATGCAATCAGAACTTACCTCAACCGCCAGCCTTCAAGAAGACTTGAAGAAGAAAAGAAGATGAAGATAAAGACCTTCTTTGAAAAAGAAGAAGGAGTCGAAGATGAAGATCCTAGAGTAGGTTAGATAGTTAGGCTGATTGTAACTTAGTTGTAATAGCTATCAGTTGTAACTGTAATCACTCTTGAACTTGTTATAAATAATAATAAGTTACTGCTTGTTAAAGGGTTTATTAACTTCACTTGATGACCACTATCTCATCGTCCAAGCTTGGAGTTAATTTTATATATATGTCTTGTGCTAACCCTCTACATCTTGTAGACTAGAACTCAGTTCGTGTGTAAGATAGGTGATGACAGTTTAGGGTTTTGGCATCATCAAAAAGGGGGAAATTGTTGGGAAAATTAGTAAAGGTTTTGATTTATACCAAAACCCAACTGACCTCAACTGAGTAGATGAAGCCATCAGTCTATACCTAGATAGAGCTTACTGTTTGAGCGTGTAGGGATTTTATCTTTACAGGTTTCAAGCAGAAGACATCAGTTAGACCTGAGAAGGCGAAGATAGCCAGTCCAACTCAAGAAGAATTTTGGCCAAGTTCAACTCCACACAAGTTGACTCCACAGTTGAGTGTCCGTGCAGTTCGGGCCGAGTTTGTGTGTTGAAGTCAGACATCACAAAGTCAAGAAGTGAAGATTGAAGATGGAGAAAGTAGTGGAATTAGGATTTGAAATTCAAATCTACTCAGCAGCACGAAGACAGGCTGGAAACTTTTCATAAATGGACAGACCAAGAGGACTGGCGTAAAGCTAGGGTCGAAGTTACCATTTTAGGAAATGTTACTTTTGGCAGAGGTCAAACAGCTACATCCAACGGCTAGTTTACCTCCATTTCTATAAATAGAGGTCTCCCCATTTGTGAAGATGCGAGAGAGAGCACACACACGCAAAAGAGCTATCAAGCAGATTTAGAGCACATCTCTCTCCCTCAAGCAAGAACCAGAAGAAGGAACAATAGAAGTAGAGTGTCCATCCCTCCTCCAGTTCTGTAGTCTAGCCTCTCGAAAAAGCCTTTTCTTGATTGAGTCTAGATTAGATAGTTCTTGCTTCTTTAAGCAGATTCTCTATACAAATCGAGTCTCTAAGCCTTAGATTGTTGCCTCCAATGTGCTCAGTGTAGAAGGTAACTTAGTTGGAAAAATCCCCAACCCACCCTTAGGTTTCTTTGAACCTGTAATCTAAGGATAAGCTTTACACTTGTCCGTAAAAGTGTTGTAGGCATTGTTCTTGCCCGTAAAAGAACTGTAGGTTGTGCATTTTTCCATAAAAGTGTTGTAAGGATTGGTTCAAACCTGTAATCGAACTGGTTAGGTTGCTTGGTACCCGTAAACTAAGTGAAACGTTTGATAAGCATGCCTAAGCTTATCTAGTGAATTGCTTCCCCGAAAAGGGAGTCGTGGATGCAGAAGGTTGATCTCCGAACAATGTTAAAATACTGTGTCATATACTTTCAGTATTTTACTTTCAGTTAACTAACCAACTGACTTGCATACGAACACTTTAATTTGCACTAAAAAGGTTTTTGGTTTAATAACGAGTTACCCAACAAATTCCGCAAACAAACATTTCTGATAAAATCTCAGTTGGTGTTACACAGTTGACCCTCGATCAAAGAAGTCAGCAGTGCACCCAACTGTGTGAATCCTCCAACTGTCCTTTACAGTTGTTGAGTCAATAACTTGATTTTTTAGTGTTTTAAAAAATCCCTACTGGTGTATTCCCCGCCCCCATACACCAGTTACTCGTTACCTTTAGTCATCAACTTTTAAACATGTGTTCTCAACAAATCTCGTGATTTCTGGCCATTTAATTGTATCTTGATAGTTTTGAATCATGTATCGAGCATCCCAGTGAAAATTGATGGCAATATCACTCTTTTTCCTTGCGTTGATGGATTGGTATCACCCTTCAATAGTGCATTATTCAAGCATTTATACATCTCACTAACTACTTTTAATTTAGTCATAATAATTCTACCATCGTGTATGCGTCAACAACAAATTGTATAGTCGTCTAGATGAGAGACTGGTTGATGGTTCCCCCTGTGTTTCATGCATACGATATGCAAAGAATTCTCTCAAATTGACTGTATCTCTTCTTCGTGTATTAGAGCTAGATCTCGCTACAAAATATATGTCTTCAACATAACCGTCTTCACAAAATGGAAAAACAAGCGGATACTTTAAAGCCAAATATGATGGATACAATTCACTAATACGCTTTTGTTGTCCTTTTCGGCATTCTACTAATATGTCTCTTTGTCTCAAAGATTCATCAAAATCACCAACAATTAATGCAACAACTTCCGATACTGAAGATAGATTATATGTTCTTGCATCACTACCGCTTCGGCCAATAAGCTTTAACTTTACATCTCTTTGACCACCATCATAAATCTTGTTTCTAGCCATTCTAAATGACTTTGCCAAAACATTGTATTGATCGAGCATGGTGTTAATGTCAACAACAATCTCCTCATGAAGCATATTTGTGTCATCGTTTTGTTCATATATAATTAAAATGAAAATAAATAAAATATTTTGAAATTGTATAAATCATTTACAATAAGAATGTCATATCATAAAATAAAAAAATACTTGACAGATTGCATTCTATTTGAGATCACAGTTTCGGTACCATAAATGTAAAGTTGGGCAAATTTTGGTGGAGAACCTTCTTGTTGAGTCAAATCACCAATTAAATGATAATTTTGTCCATGAAGACAAAACATGGGGTTTGAATTTCCAGTACTCAAGCTTCGATCAATCCTCCCTCCCATGTAAGTGAATCCAAACATAAAATTATATGATCGAATATTTTCAATAAAGTTCTTACACTGTTTGCATCATTTCTAAACATCAATTCATGCAAACCTTGATCTTAGGGCATTAAGGTGATGTCCGGGGACAAAGTATGGAGTGATGTCCGGGGACAAAGTATGGAGTGATTGGCCGTGCACAAGGCACGGAAAAGGAGCGGCTCCAACAAGACTTCTAAACCAGGGGTAGGGATGAACCTAAACACACCCGAACGAGAGGGATTCTGAGAATATGTCGAAATGGGACGACATATTCGAGGAGAGCTTAAAGGAATTGATAGGTGCTACTCATACCATCAAGATGCATCTTCTTTTCTGGTGCCTATCGTGGAAGAACTCTGAGGTTAAGTTTGCTTGACTTAGAGCAATACTAGGATGGGTGACTTTCTGGGACTTTTTATTAGGAAGTGTGCGAGTGAGGACAAAACACGCTAGAAAGGACTTGTGATGCTTTGTAGGGTCAACTGTAAATCCAGAAGTCAGGCTGTTTACAAGTGGTATCAGAGCCAAATCTCTCCCAGTACGGTGTAGTTCAGGGATGAACCAAGCAGAAGGTAGTGGGCATGTGATGCCCGGGCCGAAGAGTGATAGCCAGTGGACAAGAAGCGGCTCCGATAAGACTTCCAAGTGGAGGGAGCAAGGATGAATCGGAATACACCTGAACGAGAGGGATTCCGAGAATATGTCGGAATGGGATGACAAATTCGAGGAGAGCTTAAAGGAATTGGTAGGTGCTACTCATACCATCAAGATGCATCTTCTTTGCTAGTGCCTATTGTGGAAGAACTCTGAGGTTAAGCGTGTTTGACCCGGAGTAATACAATGATGGGTGACTTTCTGGGAAGTTTTCTCAGGAAGTGTGCAAGTAAGGAAAAAGCACGATAGAAAGGACTTGTGATGGTTTGTAGGGTAAGTTATCAATCCGGAAGCCGAGCTGTTACAATTAATTTCTGGCAAATCATTGTTGAACCAAACTTTTGTGACATTAAAATAGTGCAAACTTGATTTCCACTTCCACCTCTAAAATTATTAGGATGACACATTTGAACTATCATGATATCACATTTTACATTTCGAGTTTCGAAGGCCTAAATGGTTTCACCCACGTACTCTTCCCAAAATGTACACAATAATTTCTCGTGACTTTTAAAATAATAACAATAAAAAAGCAATATAACTTAAGAGATTTGATAATTTTGTAGCCTAATATAAAATAAAATTTGGTAGTTATTACTCTTCATCTTCTAGAGATTTCTTGATCAATGTTTTCTCCTTTCCATCCTTACAAACAACTGTTTTACATTTAAGCCTTTAAGCACACCAATAACATAAAAAAGAAAAGATATGTTAGAAGCATGTGTGGGATATAATTTTACAAAATAAAATAAAACTCTACACTTTATTTGCACTGTCTTCAACATTCTCAATAGCAGCCATATCTTTAAATGTTTTGAAATTAAAAACATATCAAGGAAAGTTCTCTTCATGAATTGAGATTGCATGAGTACTATTTATAAAGTTGACGTAGTACATTCTTGTTGTTTTGTACCTATTGTCATTAATCATAACCATAATATTTTTATGGCATAAAGATGATCTTCCTTCAAGAGAGGCTTGAACTTAGAACCTAAACTTCAGAAACAGTCGCATGGATTCGATCACCCTTTACAAAGAAAAAAATTAAGTAAAGTAAGCATTAGTTTATTAAACTGAAATTTTGAGCAAAAAAATTAAAATTAAACTTATATACCTCGCGATCATCAATAACCAATTCATGGCTCCAAATCTTGTTGCTATTTTTTGAATGCATATTGTTAGAACCCACAACTATAATTTTGATTGCAGATCTCGCATCGCTAGGGTGTAAACCTTAGATCATAGACCACATGGGAGACATGTTGATAGTGAAAAGAAGGTAAGAATGCAATTGTATGAAAGTGACAAATCTGGTGATTGTTGGTTTGAACAATTGCATGTTGTCATGGGAATGGAGTCGGAGGAGAAGAAAAATGAATCGGAAGAAATTTGGGAAGAGAATAAGAGACGTTCTTTTATTTGCCAAAAAAAGTAAAGATGTAGAATCTTCACCATTTTTTTGTTTTGCTAGAAGGGGGATTTTTAAAAAATATATTGATGGTCCCGGTAACCTGTGAACTGGTGTATGAGGGGGGGGAATACACCAATATAGATTTTTATTAAAAACTTTCTTTCAGTTATAAACTACTCAGTTCGTGATGCTTGACAACAGTGAAACTCAGTTGGAGCTGTCACTTAGCTCGCAACACAGTTGACTTCTTTGACTAAGGGTTAACTGTAAAATCATGATTGAGGTTTAGAATGAGTTATGCAGTGTGGAATGTGATGGAAATTTTATCTCATTATTTACTAAAAAATCCTTTTATGCAAAGGTCAAGTTCACAACTCTTAGTGCAGTTTTACAAAGGCTTATTTATGCAGGTCACTCGGTTAGTAAATGAACCGAAACTCAAATACTTGAAAGTAAATGACACAATATTTTAACGTGGTTCAGAGATGAACTCCTATATCCACAACTAGCTTTTCAGGCTAACAATACACTATATAAGTTTACGCAAACTTATCAAACGCTAGATTTGGTTTGCGTGCATCAAACAACCTAGACAGTTAGTTTCCGGGTACTAACAAAACCTACAACACTTTTGCGGGTAAGTGTACAACCTATCCTTATATTTCGGATTCTAAGGGACCTAGATGCTTTGATTACGGGTTCGAAGGGGACCTAGAGTTTGGGGTTGGGGGTTTTCCAACTAATGAAGCTTTCAACGCTTTACAGTGGAGGCTTTCTTCTAAGATTTCGAGACTCTAACTTTTTACAATGAATCTACTTAGAAATAAAAATGAAAGGGGGATTCTGGACTCGATCAATAAGTAATTCTAAGAGGCTAGAGAGAAGAACAAGAGGAGGTATGAACACTCTACTACAACTAGTTTTTCGACTCAAACTTTTCCTTGCTTTTGTGAGAGAGAATGTTTTATGATGCTTGAATGTTTGTGCGTGGTTTTAGTAATCTTCTCGCATTGGTGAAGACCTTATTTATAGAGAGGGAGATGAAAGAGCCGTTGGAAAGAGCCATTTGACCTCTGCTATAAAGCATGACACTTGACCTACTTTTCTGCAAACTTTCCCGAAACGGCAATTGCGAGTCATGCTTTATGCATGTCTCTGCGGTCGGTCCATAAAAGGAAATTTACAGGCTGTCTTGTACTTCTGAGCAGATTTGAATTTGAATTCAAGTTCTTCTTCTTCCTTCATCTTCCAAGTATTCTTTCTTCGACTACTGGACGTCTGACTTCGACAGAAGTGATCAACATGCATGAACTGCATGGTTCAGTCCCAGAGTCTGCTGAGGAATGGTCTGATTGACCAAACTTGAACTTGAATTGTCTTTCAGTCTTGAGCTGACTTTTTCAGTTTGAATCCTATAAAGATAAAATATCTACGCTCAAACAATGAGCTCTAAATCTAAACAAAATGATGACTCATCTACTCAATTGAGATCACTTAAGTTTTGAAATAAATCAGAACATTTACTAATTTTCTCAACATATATTGTTGTTGATATAACCTTATCATGGAGGACTTTTTTTGTTGTGTGGTCTCACTAATAAAAAAATAATAAGTTTAAGTGCAAGTATTACTTGCATTGTTGGACCGATTATGTGGAAATCTATTTATAAATCAGAATTAAATAAATTGGTCTATTTAAAGATGAAGAAAGGAAATATAATAATTATCAAAAAATGAATACAAAGAGTTGGTTGTTTAAAAGTTATCTGATAAGTACCTTTTTGGATCTTTGTGAACAGTTTACTAATTAATATTTTGCTTATTCAGAAAAAAGAAAGAAAAAAGAAAAAAGAAGGCATGGAGGAGTGTAAAAAATTCGCATGGAAAAATGGAAAAAATTTGTAATACATCGTACTGACTTAAAAATTTAAAGTTAATAATAAAAATGGCTTTGCACGCCTAAGTTCATGAATTTGAATTCTAAGATTTACGGTGAAATCCGTTTCCAAAAATAATTTCCAGAAATCGGACGAATGACTACTGTATTAGGGTTTTCACGTCCGTTAAGTTTTTCGCTTGAAAACTTGTAATTGAATTCCGTCAGAATTTACATTCACTTTTTCTTCGAGACGAGTTCACCAGAGAAAGTTAATTTTTGTGATTTTCCGGACGAATTTTGGACTGTGACGTCCCGACTTTTTCTCGGATTTTGAAAAACGATTTAGGTTTTCCGAGTACGTTAATTATTTCCAATCTAACGGACGAATTAGATTTCGTCAAATCCGTAGCTAACTAGAAAAGTAGTTCTCGAGTTTTAAAACGGCATTTAAGAGACGGAATTGAGATTTTTCGTATAAAATTCCCTCGCCAAACATGACTCTAACGACTCACTATGTTGTAGGATATTTTGTTGCCTACTTTATGAGTCACCAAGGTGACTGATCACCTCTCTCCCTTCATCATCTTACCGCCACCCCATCTCCCTCCCTCTCACTCATTTCTTCTCCAAAATTCCTCCATTGAAGCACCACACTCAAGCTCTTCCAAGATCCACAACTCTTGCATCTACCGATTAAATTCCAATCCGATTTCATATATCGAAAGGTAAGAACTTCGTCTCTAGTTTGATCCGAACAAATCTTTTTCCCCTCTCTTTCATTTTTTTTCGAAAATTAGAGAATGGTTTAGTATGTGATTTCTTGATCGATACATGTTCTAGGATACTTAGAATCGAGTTCTACGAATCGAATCATGAAGGAAAAATCAAGAACTCTAAGCCCTATTTAATACCGAAAGTTTCAGATTTAGGGGTTTCATTTGTGTTCGATTTCTGCGTCGAATTGATGATAGATTAGTGTTGCTTATGACGTTAATTGATAGTATGAATTGTTTTAGAATTTTCTAAAAATAAAATCCAAAACCTAATAGACGAACAAGGCTCGATTTAGGTTAGTAAATGTTTAGATATGCTCGATTGTTTAATGGAAATGAGTTATACGATGCATGAGGATGAATATATATTAATTTGAGATTTTTCTAAAAATAAAACGAAAAGTGTAAGAGACGAAGATGTTGTGATAAGTCGAGGCTCGATAATGTTTTGATAATATGATTTGCATGTTAGGAATGCTCGTTAGATAATAATCGTTGTCGTAAAATTTGAATGAAAACGGGGAACGTAAAATTTTACGTAAGAGACGAACAACGATCGATAAGTCGAGAATAAGTGATGATATGAGGATATGATTTGCATATTTATGATTCTTGATAGTTGATGAATAATGTTGTGGAAAATGAATGAATTCCGTTAACTTTGGAAATTTCGTAAGAGACGAACAAATGAGCGTAATTAATGATAGGAAAGTCGAGTAGGATTGATAATTGGTTATTAATGATTATTAATGTTGAGGGAACGAAATTGTAGTTGACGGCGTGTTAATCCGAGCTATAAAATATTGAGTTTATGTTATAATCGAGAAGTTGGAACGAGATTTGATAACTTGTTGTTGGTATAGTAATTGGTAGTTGAAAAGACGAGGTTTTGATCGTCGTAGTTATAGACGGGAAATGGAAAGGAGTTCTTCACGTACGAGAGTACGTGTTGACTGCCTTGACGTGACAATTTCGTGAAAATGTAGGTTCGATAACTTAGAACGAACCTAGGAAGTCGTACGTCGATTCTATCGAACAATTAGGGCTAACCGCGGCAGTTTTGCGACTCTTCCCGAAAACTGTAATATCTCTTAGCTCGTTTATCGGATTTGAGATCCGTAAATTGGAGAGTAAACTAGACTTCCAAGCTTTCTAACGGTATAGGGCACTTCCTCTGTTTCCAGATGCTCTGTTCTGGGCAGTCCCCAGAACTTCTGTATTGCGCAGTGAAATTTCAGAATTCAATTTCCTAAGTTGTTTTCTTCGCAACTTAGTTTCTTTCGATCTTTTAAGCCGTAATGAGTTATCGACTATCTTTTCTACTGACCTAAGAGTCGAGTAAGGAACCTTTCGACTTCTAAATGAGATTTGTTCAAGTCTCGTTCCCGGTTAATCAAAAAGAATTAGTAGCGTGCAAATGCCTAAAGAACTAAAAAGACGGAAACTAAAACCTAATTCCAATCTCCGTTCTCTTTAATCTTTTTCGACCGATTTATTAAAATATGAATTATGTACGATGAAGGAGGAACTCAGCAATAAGGAAAGGACAGAAGACGAGAAGACGAAAGTACGAGCAATAAGTTCTATAAAGTATAAAGGTGGGCTTTTATATATAAAACAAAATGAGCAATGCTCGAAAACCTTTCTTCATCGCTTTGATAATCGTGTTTTCAAAGTGATAATTATGGCATGAACTATTTTATGTTTTATGTGAGTTCTCTTGTACTTATCTGAGTTAACATTTGTGTTTTCACGAATTTTTAGTTAACCGCTAGGATGTTAACTATCGATCGGCTCTGAGTTAGCTATTAAGTGCTTTCCAGAGTTAGTGCACTTTGTAACCTGTGGTGTATGTGGTATCCTGTTGAGGGGTAACCAGCCACGGTGAATGAGGAATTGGTCAAGATTTGAACGTAACATAGCTAATTTATATAAATGAGTCAGAAAATGTTTAGTAGACACGGGCCATTTTCAATAAAACCCCGATGTGCTACGATTATGAAATGCCTGATTATTTATACTTATGAATATGTTTTCGGCATCGTGCCCACTAAGTACTTTTGTACTTAGCCCTGCATATGTTTTCTAAATGTGCAGGTTGAAGCGATGGAAGCGGCGAGGCTTGAAATAAGTTGTCTAGGAAGACTTTAGTTAGTATGAATCACATTTCCGCTGCAAAACTCTAAGTACTTTGATGTTATGTACATTACGTAAAACTCTGTAGTTTATGTCTGTAAACTTAAACTTAGATGCCTTTTGAGTACCTTCTGTCGAGTAATCCTTCGAGAATTACTCTTCCTTTTGTAAATAAAGTCTTGTTCATAGAATGTATGATGTCTCTTATGTATGTATGTTTAGTCAGCCCCCTTCTTCCCCGCTTCTTTAATCCAATCTCATTCGCACCCCGGCTTCTGCCGTCCCTCGGGATTTGGGGCTGTGACAAAATTTAACTAAATGGAGTGAAGATGACACAATCTCGCAATTAACTAAAGAGTTTATTAATGTTTATGGACCTCCTATAAATAAAAAACAATAAAGTTGTACCCAAACTTTATTTACAATAAAAGAGACTAACTTTGACATGATGAGACCAAAATACCCTTACTTCAATAAACCCACTAATTTTTTTCTCTCTCTTCTATTTCTTCTCTCTCTTTTTCCCAGCAGATTTCTATTTCAAATTATCTCTTCTCTTTCTCTTTCTCTTTCTCTTTCTCTTTCTCTCTCTACGAATTCTCTCAAAAAAACAACAATTCATCTCCGCCGTCGCTCCACTCCACTCATCTCCTTCTCTGCCGCCACCCCGCTCCTCTCTTTCTCCGTCGCCGCCTCGTCCAAGTCGTCTTCTTCGAGAATTCTTCATTAGTTTTGCTTTTTTTTTGGGTTTCGATTTTGGAGTTTTTCATTTTTTTTTCTCCAAAGCTTGTTGTCGGAAGTTTTGCTCTGATTTAAACGATGATGGAGGTACAATAGTTTGTTTCCATTGATTTTCTTTGGTTTGAAGAAGAATTTCGATTAGATCTAAGGTTGAAGATCTGAAAATTTGTTGTTCATGGCGGTTGTGTTTCTGGAATTTCATGTTTCTAAGATGTTACGATATTCAGAATATCGTACTTCTGTGGCTACAATTTTGTTTAACTCGTACACGAGAATGACTTTCATGCATGTTTTGGGAATATCGTAACAACATACCCACATGCAATCACCCTCACGTACGATTTTACAAATCTCGTAATAAACTACACACGTGCATTATTATTTCGTGCTAACCCTAAGCTTGAACCCTAATCTCGTAACAAATCTCGTACCAAACTACCAACAATTCGTATTTCATGGCATCAATTGTTCACCCCACATACAAGACTAATAATATCGTATCTTTAGAAGTACTATTTTTCACACATGATATCCTCAAATCTCAAACAAATCTCAAACAAATCTCAATTATACATGCAATCGTAACAAATCCAACATGTTTTTGCATTTCATGTTATGATATATATTTGCATCGCACGTTTTTGCGTGGCTACAATTATTTCATAAGTGATTATGTATGATACTATATATATATATATATCGTACCATGATGGCACCATTTTCTTTTATGAGATTAGCATGTTTTTGCATCGCATGTTATGATATATAGGAATTTCGTAGCAATAGCATGGCTACAATTATTTCATAAGTGATTATGTGTTTTACAATTCATTATACGATTTTGGTATGTCGTAATTAATTTGTGTTACGATATATATTTATATATATATCGTAATGATGGTCCCGATACGAATTACTGGTGTATTCCCCCATACACCAGTTAGGATTTTAAAATTAAACTCCTGAAAATAACTTCAACCGAGTAAAAGGACTCAGTTAGAATCTCACAGCTGAGTAAGCAACCTCAGCTGGAAGAGTGATGCTGTGCGGAATGTGGTGGAAATTAACAACTCGTAAAACAACTCACGCTTTTATGCACGGTTGGTCAAGAACCAAAACAGTTGTGAATGCTAAGATGCAGTTTGTATGCGGGTTAGTTTGTCAGTTGAATATGCAGGAAATAACTGAAAAAATAAACTCAAGCACACAGAAATTTACGTGGTTCGGAGAAACCTCCTACGTCCACGGGGAGTTGTGAGTCCACACAACTCTGTCCAAGTTCTTCTGGACAAACCACTCAGCTTACGCGGGCTGAGAAACTGTTAAGGATAAGTTTGCAGGTACTTATCAACCTTACAGTTTAGTTTTCGGGTACTAAACAACCTATCTACTCAGTTGCAGGAAGAGTAGGATCCTAAAACCTTTTCAGGTGAAAGAAAATGGGGTTCCAACTAAAAGCTCGAACAAGAAGTGAGCTATGATCTAACACTCTACGAACTCTCACTAAGTGATGTTCTCAAGGTTCGATCTAAAGACACAGAAACTAACTCTAGAACTCTCAACAAGTGATGTTCTAAGGAATTGAATGCAGTTCAGCTCGTGAAGAATTTTGCTCTTTCTTTCACTCTCTGGTTTCTTCTCGCGTGTGTGTCTTCTTCCTTCTCTGAATGAATGAAGGCCTCTATTTATAGGTGGAGAGTATCAACTAGCCGTTGGAGGAGCTGTTGATCTCTGTTCTTTGAAAGCGATGGCTTGTCTCTCATCTCAGACTTTCCGGATTTGGCAACTGCGTGCTTCTGCTTTCCATCTGAGACAACCTTGTGTTGGGTCAAATGAGGTAATGACAGAGAGTCAAACCTTCACGTGACTTCCTTATTTGAAATTCAAATCTTAACAACAGACTTTCAACAAGGAGTGGTCGGTTAAGACTTTCGATCTTCAAGTAGCTTGTTCTTCAGCTGATGTTCTATCTGACTGCTGACAGTTGAACTCTCAGCTGATTTCAACTTCATGTTGTTGATCTTTTGGGTTGAGTTATAGAACTGATGTTCTGAAACTGAACGCTCAGTTGTCTTCCTTGTATCTTCTCCCTTTTTGAATTCACATGGAATGAACGCTCAGTTGTGTTCCTCACAACTGATGTTCTATCTGTTGAGTGTAACTTCCCCCTTTCTCAATGCTTCATATGATGAATGCTCAGTTGTCTTCTTTACAACTGATGTTTTATCTGAGTGAAGCCTTGTTGCCGTCTTCAGCTGGAGTCCTGTAAAGATAAAATCTTAACAATGCTCAAACAGCGAGCCTAACTACTGACATTAGGAACTGGCAACATCTACTCGATTGGGGTCAGTTGGTTTTGGAATCAATCAAAATTTTTACTTAAATTTCCCAACACGTAACTTATATTTCATGCAGACGAGACATTTTTGTTTAATTGTTGCTCATGGTGGCGTATGGAATCACAATATCTATGAGGGTGGAAGGAAAGAGTATTTTTGTTTAAGTTGTACAGTCGTAACAAATGTTTGTTGTGCGCATGCAAAAGTTTATACAAGTGTACGAGTCAATATATCGTATCATGTATTCCACGTTAAAAATTGTATGATTTTGGTATGCCGTAGCTGATTTGTGTTACGATATACAATATATCGTAACCCATATTTCATGTAGACGAGACATTCTTCTTTAATTGTTGCTCATGGTGGAGTATGGAATCACAATGTGTATGAGGGTGAAAGCAAAATATGAGGAGGTATCATGTTCGATGCAAATTTGAAGACATATGTGATTCATGTATCATGTTAAGGGAAGGTATCATATTTGACGTATTCATGTACGAGTTAAGCAAAATCGTAACAAACCAAGTACGATTTTGGGAATATCGTAACAATATACACACATGCAATCAACCTCATGTATAGTTTTTACAAATCTCGTAACAAACTACACACATGCAATCGTATTTCGTGCCATAAATTGGTCACCCTCACATACGAGATTAATAACATCGTAACATAGCAAGTACGATATTGGAAATATTGTAACAACATACCCACATGCAATCACCCTCACGTACGATTTTACAAATCTCGTAACAAACTACACACATGCATTCTTATTTCATGCCAACCTTAAACCCTGAACCCTAATGTCGTAACAAATCTCGTAACAAACTACAAACAATTCGTATTTCGTGGCATCAATTGTTCATCCCCACGTACGAGATTAATAATATCGTATCTATAGAAGTATAATTTTCACACATGCTATCCTTAAATCTCAAACAAACCTCAATCATACATGCAATCACAAACAAATGATTTTAAACTTGTAGAAATGTGGTTATAATTATCACTACTCTCGATACGAGATAACATGATATCATACAAAAGATGTAACAAAATTGCTACAATTTGATGCAAAGTCGTAGTAATCATACATACAAATAAGGTGTTTTAGATCGTACACACATATCTATAATACGAGTGTATGATTGGATATATCATATTATATATTGTACGACATACATAATATCATATTTGACGATCACAAAATATGGACATACACTGCTATGATTTTCATTTATTGTTACATTATCACTACGATAAATTGTACGATTTTGATATATCGTAGCTTGTGTTGGTATGATATATTGTACATCGTAACATCGTTAGATTTGATCAAAATCTGATCGTATCATATTTCATGCAGACGAGGCATTGTTCTTTAATTGTTGCTATTCAAATACACTAGCTTGATTTATTGTTCAGTGTCATGTACGAGTTTAATAATGTCGTATAGACATGTACGATACTATAAATATCGTAACAGTGTACACCTAGTAATAAGCAAAACACAAATTGTACTATATCACTTGAAAACCTTTGACACAAATTGTACTATATCCTTGAGTTCATCCCTTCACTGCAGCCTTTGCTTCGGGCCCAAAAAAGTCGAGCACTTCGTGGATCTCTTCAATTAGACCCTCGTAGCCATAGAATTGGACTCTGTAATGGGGTGGTTTAGTCAACGCTGGTCGGACAAGTGTCCTCACAACCTTGAAAATAATTAGATACAAAAGTGTCAAATATGTATTCATGCACGAGTTAAGTAAAATCGTAACAAACCAAGTACGATTTTAGAAATATCGTAACAACATACACACATGCAATCACAAAAATACAAACAATATGTATTGTCATGGCATCAATTTCTCACGCTCACGTACGAGATTAACAACATTGTAACGGACCAAGTACGATATTGGGAATATCGTAACAACATACACACTTACAATCAGCCTTACGTACGATTTCACAAATCTCGTAACAAACAACACATATGATTTCACAAAACCACAAACAATTCGAATTTCGTGCTATAAATTGATCACCCTCACATACGAGATTAACAACATCGTAACAGACCAAGTATGATATTGCAAATATCGTAACAACATACACACATCCAATCACCCTAACTACACATATGCATTCACAGATAATTCGTATTTGGTGGCATCAATTGTTCACCCTCACGTACGAGATTAACCATATCGTATCTACAGAAGTACTACTTTGCACACATTCTATCCTCAAATCTCAAACATATCTCAATTACGTAATCAATGCTGGTCGAATAGATGTCCACGCAACCTTGAAAACATTGAGAAACAAAGGTGTTAAATCTGTATTCTTGTACGAGATTAATAAAATTGTAACATAGCAAGTACGATATTGGGAATATCGTAACAACATACCCACATACAATCACCCTCACGTACGATTTTACAAATCTCGTAACAAATTACACACATGCATTCTTCTTTTGTGCCCCCAGATAACAAGCATCAAATTTCCAGATCAACCACAATACAACACCAAACGATGTTTTATGTACGATTTAACCACAAACAAATCGTACTAAGCATGCGAAATTCAAAAATTCAATTTTTCACCAAAACCCGTATTTTTTTTCAGATCTACACAAATTTCATGTAAATGAAGAAGAAATTACCAGCATTTCTCCAAAAGAATCGTCGCCAAGGTCCTCTTGTTGAATTTTAGTGTTTTTTTCTTCGTTTTTTATTTCATCGGCGGCGGCAGTTTTCCTCTTGCTTTTGCCGGTCGTTTTCCAGCATTTTGAAGGACCGGCTTCATCTGCCATTTTTTCTGGTGGTCGGCAGTGGTGGCAGCGGCGTTTTCAAAGTAGTTGGTGGCGGCAATTTGTACGAGTTGGTTGCGGTTTCGCGCGAGATAGAGAGAGAAAGACGCGGAACGGCGGTGGAAGGGAAGAGACTGTAAGAAGAAGAGGCGGCGGTTTGTGGTTGGTGGAGCGGCGGCGGTTGGCGGAGAAGAAGAGAGATGGTGGAGAAGAAGAGGTAGAGAGAGAAAAAAGGGTTTTGAAATGATTTGAAATGAGGTAAAAAATGAAAAAGCTGAAAAATTAATACCAGCATGTAGTAAGGGTAGTTTTGTCCAAAAGCTTGAAATATGGCTTCTTTTATTGTAAATTAAGTTGGGGTACAAAATTATACTACTTGACTCTAAAAGAGTCTTTCTACTAGTTAACTCTTAACTAAATGGAGTGAAGAAGATACAAATATACAATCCGTGCTGGAAATTGAGAAAACTATTACTTCCTTCGTCCAAAATATGGTTGCGTATGGCGCGGGTTTTAAGAAAATGCTGGGTAGTAGTGGATAATAGTGGTATTATTTTGAGCGCAATAAGGGTCCCATAATAAATATGAGTGAAGGTAGTGAGAAATATAAGGGTGTGTTCACTTGGAAGTATGACTTTATACCCTCATTTAGAGATAAATAGAGGGATAAACAAAAATCTCACTCTTTAAATCATCCCTTCTTTTTTAAATCTCTCATTTCCACCATCACAAGGAGGGATAATATTATTCCCCCTCAATTGGAGTGATAATATTATCTCTCTTTGTGGTTGTGGAAATGAGAGATGTGATAATATTATCCCTCCTTGTGGTGGTGGAAAGGAGAGATTTAAAAAACAAAGGATGATTTAAAGGGTGAGATTTTTGTTTATCCCTCCATTTACCTCTAAATGGAGGTATAAATTTATACTTCCAAGTGAATACACCCTAAAGTTAAATAAAATGTTTTATGTGAGCCCTACTAATGTAAATGGAAGTGACAATCACTTCGTGGACGACCTTAAATGGCAAAAGTGACAATCATATCGTAGACAGAGGGAGTAAAAATTAACTAAATAGAGTTCAGTGGGCAGGGGCGAAGCTAGGATTTGGAATGTGACCGGGCGGGATTACGTTTATGTAGTTAATCGCAAATTTGAGCAGGCGAACCTACAATTATACATATAAAAGTGGAGAAAAAAAATAAAAAAATCAACAAAAATATAATTATAAAAAAGAAGAGATTTAAATATGAGTTGAGTTGATAAAAATAATACTACAAAAAATATGTCTCAATTTAGTGGAAGTTTTGGACGGGAAGAGTTTGAAGGATATGGTTTTACTTTAAATATATATATATATAGACATAGATTTCGCAAAGGGGGGGTTAATATCGGAAGTTTGGTTTACTGCTGGTGGTTGTAAATAAGCAAGAGGAAGAAAATGAAAGACGTATCGGCAAGAAGAAGAAAATAGTGTGTTTTTTATTTTATGGGGAAATACTAGTTATGTGGAAAAAAAAGTGAGTGTTGACAAGCCATTGAACATACGACACCCCAAATAGTTCAACTCATAACAGTCCACATATCAAGCCTTGTATACTGTACTCTACAAAGCAAGACGCTATCCTCGTCTTCGTTGTCACATCTAGGTTCGGTAAATTCACAATGCGACTCAAGCCTTATCAGTGAATGATACGAGAAACTCGCTCATTTGCAGCTAATAGATGTAACGTTTTCTTATGCAAATTGTTTGGAGGTTCTTTTTCAAGGACAACAACTAGAGTCTAACACACATCATTGTACACTCAATTTGGCCAAAAAGGCTCAAGTGTATCTATGTTCTTTATTCAAATAGTATAGAAGTTCCACCCATATAAAGCAAGTTCATTTTGCAAATATATAACCAAATAAAAGGGAAAAAATTAACAACTAAAATAAGCATTTTTGAATTTGACATCTTTGCACAAGTTCAGTATTCTTAACAAACATTGAATTACCTATAAGGTACTAAAAATTGTCGCCTACGAAAGAATACAAGCAGGCAACTAAAGGTCTGATATCAAAGAAACCATTTATAAACCATGATTTCTCACTGCAACATTGATATTCCCAGATGTTAATGACCATTTCCTCACATCATGTAAATTTACCTGGGAAGATGGCTAATGAGTTGGCCTCAACACTTGGAGATCGTTTGGCTAGAAAACAGAAATGGGTCTCTCTGGTGAATCCTGAATGCATCACTTGTTGCCCTATCTTAAAGGGACTCCTTATCCTCCTTCCCTTTTTTCTTATGCGAACCACGTACAGCTGCCCTAGCTTTCTCCCACTCTTTCTTTGAAGCAGCACTTCTCATGAATGGGCAAGTTTCACTAATAACAATCTCTCCCAAAGGCCTCTTATCGGTTACCATGATCTTACTGAGCATTGGAGCAAAGGACTCCTCTTTAACCTTTTGCGTTGAATAAGAATTTAATTGCTCTCCAACTGGAACATCCTTATTCCGTTCCTTGGTTAGAACATCCTCATTCGGATTTCTTGGATCAGTAGAAAGATCTTTATTAGCCGGACCTTGAAGTTCACCAGTGTCTTCAGCGCAAAATTTTTCATTCACAATTATGTGCTCCTTTCCCGTTCTCGAGTTGGAAAAGTCAATGGCATTGACAGGTTGTAGCTCTTGTTTTTGCGTAGTTACATCAGGCAAAATTTGTGAAAGGTTGAATGCACTGGCACTTGGATCTGCAACCAGTTGCAACCACGATGACTTTTGCTTCCATGATGCGCCTCTAGCTAATAAATCTCCAGATGCAGCTGGCTTAGTGGATTGAACATCCGAAAGTTTTTCCAACACTTCATGTTCGTTTGTTTTATCTTGCTGGCCATTTTTTTCATCGGGGCAGGGTTCAGTAGCAAGATCAGAACCAGATTCAGTAGCAAGGTCAGAACCAGGTTCGATTTCAACATCAGATTTATGGTTCGATAAAATATCTGAGATGCTGAAAGCAGCACTCCCCTTCTCACTGACCAGGGCTTTCCACGCTGATTTCTTTGAACTAGCCACATCACGACTTAATCGTACAGACTCTGATTCTTTAACTCTTAGTTTAGTGTTTATAACAACTTGATCATCTGAATCCCCCTTCCTTCCTTTCTTCTTGAAAGGCAATGTATCATTTGATTCGTCATCGTGAACGGACTGCTTTCTCTTCTTGTCAAGACTATGGTTTGCTCTTTTTGTTACCTGCATCTTGGGGTTGGTATCACTCATGCATTTAAGCTCGCTTACTAAGGAATCCTGGATATTCATGGTACCAGAAAACGAGTGGCATTAAGGACACGCAAGGAATAGCAATAGATTAGCATAGAACTATTATTACTCACTGAGCCATGCGTTTTACCTGATTTATGGTACTTGTTTTCTTTCCCCAATCCTCAAACGAGGCAACTCTCTTACTTGACTTTCCCACGATATTAATTACAAAGTCATCTTCATCGCTGATTTGATCCTCCTCGTTATCATCAACCTGCAATATATCAGTTAAAGTTGCATCGTGTTGTATTTCTTCAGAAGGTTCAGCTTTGCTGGACACAATCTCTGAGTGGTTTTTCTTCTGCAAGAGCTTGTCTAATATTGACTTCATCATGTTAAGCTCTTCCTCATTCACCCCACAGTTGTCTGCCTCGTTTCTTTTGGCTGGCTCAGCAAGTCCAGAATGATTTCTTCTGGCTGGCTCAGGAGGTACAAAATGCTCCTCACAATCACAGAAGTGTGTAGGAAGGGGCGGAACTTCAATGCGCTGAAAACTGTACTTGTGTTTGCCTGTTCCTTTGAGTGGTATAGCTTTTATCTTCAAGGCAACACGAGATATAGTGATATAGAACATCAGCACACGATCATCAAATAAAAATGAAACAGCAAGTTGTATGTCCTTATAGTAAAAGAATGTAATTTACTCGTAGCAAAATCAATGCGCATGAGTCATAAGAAAACTATGAATCTGAACAGAGAAAGAAAATACTTAAATACTTGACCAAATTACCTTCCTCAACTTGGGAAAATACAAATTCAGCTGCATTTTTCCAATATCTTGGTCTTCCTTAGGTTTCAGCAATGCACATACACTTTCATCTACATTAACATTCTCGCTGGGCGATTTAGTCTCATGCTGAGCATCTTCAAGCCACTCACGTCTTAAGCGAGAAATATAGTCTTCTTTGGCCTTCTCAAGTTTCAGTCTTCCCCCTTTCCACATGCACCCATTATACTGAAGCATTCATACATCAAACAGCCAAAATGAGAACCATTATCATGTAACAAAACTCAACAAATTCTAAAATAACTATCACAATTGTATATAGCACAAATTGCACAAAAACAATATATTTGAGGCTCGCTCAATTTTCAGCGGCAGTAAACTTTCGTCCCTGATGCCAGCATGCTGTTCCTCACTACAAAACCTATGCGGTGACTGTAACAGCTAGCTTGAATTACATTTGACTTTGGTATTTATCTCCATTTTCATAGGCTATTCACATTTTAACATCCAAACATCCTTCAACTTCAAATATAGCTTGACCATAAATCATCAGGGCTAGTATGATACTGAGTCAAGGGTATCCCATCGACACAAAACAGAAGAATTTTTTTATTCCATCATCGAAACGTAGGAACTCAGGACAAAATCAAATAAACTCTGCCTGCCCAGCAAGAAGACGATTATTCACTATAATTTTGAATTCATTAAATAACTATGAAACAACTAGCAGCCGCCAACCCCACCTCCTTGCTGCTTTCACCCGTCGGCGATAAACTCTAATTTGCTTATTGCTATCAAATACGCAGTATTGCACACACTGACAATACCACAATTTGCCATACATACGGAATAAACCAACATGAAACAATGTAACAGGCGCGCGCGCGCGCGCGAGAGAGAGAGAGAGAGACCGTGCTGAAGAGCTTTGCGAGGCCTTTATCAGAAGCAGGAACGAACTCTAAGTAGGCAAAGCTGCGACCTTTGGTGCGAATAATCTCGACGGATTGAACAGCGCCCAACTGCGGCGAGGTGAAGGTCTTCTCGAGATCGGATGCCTGCACGGTTGATCCCAATCCTCCTACATGTAACCTTAATTTGTCGCCCATTCTCTCAATTCAATCGCAATATAGCTTCACTGCAACTTCTTTACACTCCTGTTTTCAATATTAAGTAGGGTCTGCTTTTAGCTTGTGAAGGCGTAAAAGTAAAACCCTGACCCCCAATTTCAAAGGAATGCAAAATAGTGGCTTTCACTTTATAATTTCATACTATAATCTATCAATAATCCAAATGCGGCCCCAACTTAATTAATTTTGTTACAGTTTTTACCCTATATAGGTGGCCACCGTTCGGTTCGGAACGGAACCGGCAGTTCTTTGGTTCCATCCTGACGGAATCGGAGCCAAATCGCCTATCATTTCGGTCCCAGATTTAAACTGAACCATCTGTTTTGGTTTCGGCTACTCGGTTTGGGCATGTTTCTAGGTTCCAATTTTTATTTTTATTTTCTTCGTTTCTTTTGCTAGTTTTTCTTATTTAATTGTAATTTTGTGCACTTTAATGTAATATTTAGTGAAATAAATTTGAAATTATGAATTGCATCATAAATTTAGATTAAAAAATGTAAAAGACAAAAAAAATGAACTGTCGATTCTTACTTCTGCAGTTTTAGAACCGTAATCAAACTACTGTTGAGGCGATTCTCGAATCTGGCGTTTCGATTCTTTTGGCCACCCTGTACTATACCCCATCAAAATTTATTGCATCAAAAGTTGTTTTCGCTTGATATGAGATTTGTTTTCGTTAAAAAGTGTAAATTTTAACCAATCATTTGGACTTTTCACAAAAATATTCCAAAGGTTGGGTGATGATTACAATTGTTATCCTCTATCTTTTAATTATTTTTATTTTTACCGTTAAGAATATTTTTAATGTCTGATATTGTTAAGCCAAGCGATGGTAGGAACGACAATGGGTCGGGTACTCCCACCCATTAAGTATTTACCATATTCGAACCCGTTTCAATTTTCCTTACCCAAACCTGGTTAAAATTGACTTTATTACCTAAGCTCGTTGAGTAATACTCATAAACTACCCACCGAAAACCTGAATAAATAAAACTAACAATAAATAGCAATATATATATATATATATTATTAAATTAAAACATCATTATAAAATATTATTAAAATAAATTTCAAAATAAATAGTAAGACTTACTAACCAAAAACCGACATGAAGTTATACAGTCGATATCTCATAAAAAGATGCAAATAAAGTTACAATAATAAATTAGACAAATTTATCTCACATGTGACATGGATTGGAGCATGAAATTGAAAAGTTCTCTTACTTAGAAAAGACTATATGTGAATGAAATTGAATAAAACTCTAACTATACTAATATTAGTAATTACATTATCGCAAAAATTTATGTGCCTACGGGTGCATGCGTGAGATGGGTTTTAACCTGCCTGCGCACGCGTCCGACCCGACCCAAACCCCTGCACTTGACCACATACTTCTAATTAATATATAATTAATATTGAACAAATATACAAAATAGCTGTAGTAACCTAATGGTTAGCTTACTTGCGTACTCCGCTTGGGACCAGAGTTCGACTCTCTTGTAAAGCAATTTGTTTGCTTTCCTTTTTTTCACTCACGTTTTCTTTTCCTTTTTTTTCCTTTTCTTTTTACTTTTTTTTTCCTTTTTTTTATTGTTTTCACTAAGTTTTTTTTTTTTTCTTTTTTTTTTTCATTTTTTTTTCTTCTTCTTTTTTATTTACTTCTTCATTTTTTGTTTGCTGCTCCTTTTTTGTCAAGATTCGAGCAAGGTGAGCCGAAGATCTCGGAGCGAGCCAAAAAATCTAAATTGTTGCCCAACAATTATCCTTATATTAGTAATCAGAGTGAAGGCAAAGCTGTAAAATCGGAGTCGAAGGTGGAGGAAAAAAATCCAATTTAAACATTTTTGTGAAAAAAGGTACTCCCTTCGTCCACGAAATGGTTGTCACTTTTGCCACTTAAGTTTGTCCACGAAATGGTTGCCACTTTTGCTACTCCACTCACATTTATTGTGTGACTCTTACTCCACTCACAACAATACTCACTATAATTCACTACTATCTACTATTTTCTTAAAACTCGTGCCGTCCACAATGTGACAACCATTTCGTGGACGGAGGGAGTATATTTTTGAAACATTACTTTTCTTCATATCAATAATTACTTTTGTAATACCCCAGATATTTTCTTCCGACGAGAAATAAAAATTTTCTAATTAATTAAGGCTTTGCACGCCTAAGTTAAGGAATTCCAGAAGTCGTTCGACCGACTACTGTATTAGGGTTTTCGCGTCCGATAGAATTTTCGTTCGAGAACTCAGATCGAAAAACCGTCTGACTTTACATTCACTTATTTTACGATACGAGTCTACTGGAAAAAAGTCAGTTTTTAATTATTTTCCGGGCGAAATTTGAACTGTCATGTCCCGACTTTTCTTTGAATTTCGGAAATCGAACTATGCTTTCCGACTAAGTAAATTATTTCCAATCCAATGGTCGAATTAGTTTTCGCCGGAAATGTAACCGTCTAAGAAAATAATTAATCGATTTTCTATACGCCACATTAGACCTATAAACGAGATATTATGAATTAATCCACCACTCACAAACCGCCACATACCCCCATTAGTCATCCTACACCTTATTAAGTTAAATAAACACCCTTAGTCATCACACACTCTCTCTCTCTCATCCCTCCCATTACCGACCCCCTCCCCCCCTCTCTCTCTCTTCTCTCTCTTGTTCTTCATCTATCTTCAAATCTTCATCAAGTTCATTAAAGTTCTTCAAGTATTCAAGTTCCATAACTTTTTCATCTACCGATCAATTTCTAATCCGAGTTCATATTCGGAAAGGTGAGAGCCTCCTCTTCACTTCTATCCGAACAAAATCTCTTTCTCTTAATCTTGAAAATTTCGAAATTATGTAAGAAAGGAAGAAGATGATGTTCTAAGCTTAAGACTTCATTATGTATGCTTAGGAATAGATTTCCATGGTTAAAATCAAGTGAAAATCATCCTCCCTCATTATTTTGTCAATACCGAAAATTTAGGGTATTAGGGTTTGATGTTTTAATTTCATAATTTAAGATGATTGGTTGGTAGATTATCACTCTATGTATTAGTATATTGATGCATGAATTGTTGTAGAATTTTCTAAAAATAAAAATGAAAATATAAGAGATGAAGAAGCATGAGTTTGAATGAGTAAATGTTATGATATTGATGATATGATTTTATATTAATGATGTAGGAAGCATGTAGTTCAACATAGATTTAATTTAGATTTTTTAAAAAATAAAAAACGAAATCGTTAGAGACGAAGAATCGTCAATAGAATTAGTTTCGATGTAGATATGGATTGATGGTTTGCATATTAGTTAATCTGTGTAGTTAATGATGATAATTGGAAAGTTTGAACGAAATCTAAGAACGTCGAACTTTTCGTAAGAGACGAAGAGTCGATCGTAATCGTCGATAGGAAAATCGAACGAGAAAACTAATTGAATATTAGTGATTGTTAGCATGATAGGTTAGTTGTTGAATTTATTGAGAATTAACTAAACAACTTTGGAAAATCGAGTTCTTAGACCGATATAAATGACGTGGATTAGTTAAGTAATGGTTTATGATGATGTTAATGCATTAAGATGATCATTACTAAGTAAGATGAGGATATAAACTAATTTGAATTGAATTGAATTAGTCAAACTACAAGAAACGAAGAAAGTAAGTAAGTACGTAAAAGAAGAAATAAGGAATCGAGACCTTATATGTTGATTGATTTAAGTTCGTAGTTGATTAATAAGTAGGAACGAAGTTGATAAAGATTTCATATAGATTATGAAATAGAAAATAGAAGTTGAATATTGAAATTGAATTGGAATTTCTAAGTATAAGTGATTGATTGAAAAGACGAGAAGTAATCGTCGTAGTTTTAATCAAGGAACGAGAAAGTATTCACGATAGATAAATACGAGACTTAACTGTAATATGATAAGAATTTCATTCACATAAAGGTTGTATAGCATTGGTCGAACCTAGGGATTTGTGCGTCGAGATTTACGAGCATTTAGGGTTAATCTCGGACTATTTTGCGACCCTTTACGAAACTGTCATAACTCTCAGCTCGCTTAACGAAATCGAGATCCGTAAATTGGACAGTAAACTAGACATCCGTAGCTTTCATTTGACATAAGGCACATCCCCTGCGTCGAAGTACTTTGTTCTGTATAAGCTCCAGACTTACTGTCTTGTGCAGGAAATTTCTAAAACTCATTTTCTTAAGTTGAATTCTTTTTAACTTAATTCTTTAATAACCTTTAAGTCGTTAAGAGTTATCTACTTCCGTTATGATGTTCTAAGTTCCGAGTAAAGAACCAAGTCAGTTTTTAGCGAGATGTGATCGAGTCTCGTTTCGTTTAGTAAAAGACTAGTTAAAAGTGCAAAGGCTTAAAAGACTTAACCGAATTCGATTTCTTTTTCTTTAATCGTCTCGACCGATGACTAAAGTTTGAATATTTGCGATAAAAGGAGGAAGTCGGAGTTGAAGACAGGACGGAAGATAGAAGGTTAAAGTTTGTTTTGTAAACGATTAAGGTGGATTTTTCTATATATCAAATAAAATGAGTGATGCTCGAAAATATTTATCTACTGCTTTGATAAGTGTGTTTTCAAAGTGATTATCAGTGCATAAAATGATTTGTTTTATGTGAGTTCCTTTGTGCCATTCTGAGTTAGCCGACTGCTTTCCAGAATTATGAGTTAGCCGACTGCTAACTAAATCGATCGGACTCTGAGTTAGCCGACTGCTTTCTAGAGTTAGTGTACACGGTAGCCGGTGTGTGTGGTACCCTGTTGAGGGGTAGCCAGCCACTGTGAGGAACGTGCGCGGAAGAAGTTAACTCTTCCCCGGCGTTAAAATGGACAAGTTGAACGTAACAACAGAAAAATGCTGATCAGCTATGTTTATGAAAAGAAAAATGTTTAGTAGGCACGGGCCTTTGACGAAAACCCCGATGCGTTACTTATTGAGATGCCTGATTAATCCATACTCTTATGATATGATTTTCGGCAATGTGCCCACTAAGTGCTTTTGTACTTAGCCCTGCATGTGTTTATAAATGTGCAGGTTGAGTGACGGAAGCGGCGGAGGTTGAGTAGAGTTGTACATAGGAAAGAAGATCAGTGTTTAAGTTCTACGTTTTCCGCTGTAAAACTATTTTTTTGATGTATAAATCCTTTTGGTTAAGTCTCGTACTTAATACCGAGTTTACTCTGAAACATCTATGTCGAGCGATCCTTCGAGATTGACTCTCTTTTTTAAATGAAGTCAGTTCATAGTAATTAGTTTGTTTATTGTTGTTAGTTAGTACGTTTATTCATTTATTCCCCTTTCTCTCCCGCCTCTTTAATCCAACCCCTAGTCGCACTCCGGCTTTGCCGTCCCTCGGGATTTGGGACTGTGACAACTTTTTCATACGACAATAATTACTTGACCAAATAATTAAATGTGCACGTTCTTGTGAACAAAAGTAAACAATGTCGTAAAGAAAAGTAATATTTTTGAATCATTACCTTTCTTCATGACAATGATTACTTTTCAGTACAACAATAATTACTTGATCAAATAATTGAAAAAATATCGTGAAAAAAAATTAGGAAAAAAACTGAAAAGAAAACCTAAAAATGATTAAAAAAGAAAAAATAAAAGGAAAAGGAAAAGGAAAAAAATGAAATAACATGGAAACAAGGAAAACTAACAAAATAAAAAACTGGAAATCGAAAAAAAAAAAAATGAAAAAGAAATATTGATAATGGAAAAGAAAAAAAAAATTGAAAAATAAAGTTAAGAGACATATAAAATTAAAAAAGTAGTTGATGTTCCCAAGAAGAATCGAACAAGAATCCCACGCCTACTTTTACTTCAAAAGCACAATGCTAGCATTCCTATTACTCTCAATGCGCATCCTCTTCTTTTATTAATGCTCCAAGTGGGCGGGTCTAACAGGTAATCCAACCCGTCTAATGTGTACAACGGGATGTATACAAGACCACCCCTTACATTATAATTACATATACATTTAATATTTACTTTTCATATATAAAAGAGTTTAGGTAGTGGGTAACCGTATGTATTTTCCCGAATCCGTTTATGGGTATTAATGTTATTCCCCAAATTCGTCCCAACCCCATTTGATATTTCTCAAACCTATTCCATCATGGTTTGGTAGGTGCGGATACCCATAAAACTCGATTCATTATCATCCCTAGGTGATAGTAGGTCGAATCACAGAGGGTCAATACAGGGTGGCCCTATTAAAATATTATAAATGTTAATCATGGCGGTTTCGAGTGTTATTATCTAGTTTTGCATGAAAATTGTATCCCGAACCCACAACTTCGTGTAGGTGGTCATATGAATTTTCTATTGACCACAACTCACATTTTACTTCTTCACTTTTCATTTGAATATTTGACCTTCAGTCTAGATTTGTAATAAGGTAGGAGCGTATTTTCCATTCTTGTCGTAATCAAAGCAAACTAGTTTTGAAGAGTTTTCCGATTTTTTCACCAATGTGTACGTTCTATATTTTGTATATTTACAGTGTGTACTTTCTATATCAGTTATACATACAATGTGTACATCAAAAGAGTACTAAATACGGGCTCGTTGATCTCGCTCATGATTCTCCAGATCTAATTTCAAATTAAATGGCGAAAACTCAAAATTATTTGTCTTGGTGATGTTCTTTGATATAATACATGGCAATACATTGGTCAATATTTCTTGCACAAAATTGTGAAATTAATATCTAGACACAAAAAAAAAAAAAAAAATACTCCCTCCGTCCCCATTTTAATGCCCTATTTGGGTGCTGACACGGAGATTAAGAAAGCTGAAAAAGGTGAAGTGAGTGGGAGAAAAGGGTAGTGCTAATGACATTGGGTTACTTTTGTTAATTATTGCATTAGGAAAAAATGTGAAGTGAGTGGGAGAAAAAGGTAAAGTAAGTGGGAGAAAAGGTAGGCTAATGATATTTGGGTGGAGCCCTTTAGTGGTAAGGGGTAGTAAATAAGAAAAAGAAGGGAGGGTAGTAATGTCCAAAAAGCAGAGTAGGGCTTTAAATTAGGGACAGTTTTTGAAGAGTAAACATGGCATGGAAACAGGGACGGATGGAGTATATATATATAGGGATGAGTTCTAGTGAAAATACCCCTTAAACTAAGAAGTAGAAATAAATATAGACCATTAATTTGCAAGAGATGTATGGCTGAGATTAAATCTTAGAATTTAAACTAAATTTAGACCATTAATTAGAATTTAAATCTAGATATCTCACGCTAGCACTTCTTCTTCTATTTTTTTTCTGGTATGAATCACTCTCTCTCTCTCATGTCCAATCTGAATCTCTCGTTGTTAAACACTCGTCGGTGTTGCTGCACTACTGAAGAAGAGAATTGAGATTTTGTGCGGTTTCAACCATCGAATCAAGTTAGGGATTGAGCGCTATTTGAAGAAGAAAATTGAATAATTTAATCGAGCTGAAGAATAATTTTGATGATAAAATACACTGCAGGTTAGTGATTTGTTGGATAAATTACTTATTTTATCTTATTATTCATTTCATATTGCGCAACCTACATTCAAAATTTATGCACCTTGATGGAGTGACTGCATGCATTTGAGCAAAAAACTTTGTGTGTTATGAATGTTATAACTTGATTTTGGGTTAATTCATCAAGTCGATTGGGAATATATGAAATATGATATTGGAAAACGAGTAGATTATGGAATTGTGATTATGAAGTTTTATGCAGAGTCTCATGCATAAGAATTTAGGAGTTTTTTTTTATCATTGAAACTGTGATGCCTCTGAGCTTGGTTTGCATCATTCTAAATTGTTGTTTTTTTTAAGTAGAATTGAACTGTGGTGCATTTCATAAGTTAGTGTGGTGCATCTCATATTGAAGAGTGATGCATGTGAGTTTGATTTACACCATTCTAAGCTTAATTTGTAATACCCCGGATAATTCTTCCGTCGCTAAAATAAAAATTTATTTAATGATTAAGGCTTTGCACGCCTAAGTTAAGGATTTTCGATTCTAAGACTGACGGTGAAATCCGTTTCTGAAAATAAATTCCAGAAGTCGGTCGAACGACTACTGTATTAGGGTTTTCGCTTCCGATAAAATTTTCGTCCGAAAACTCAGATCGAAAAACCGTCAGACTTTGCATTCACTTTTTCTTCGATACGAGTTCACTGGAGAAAGTCAGTTTTTATTATTTTTCCGGGCGAATTTTGGACTGTCTTATCCCGACTTTTTATCAGATTTTGAAAAACGAATTCGGTTTTCCGAGTATGTGATTTATTTCTAACCTAACGGTCGAATTAGATTTCGTCGAAAACGTAACCATCTCAGAATTTATTTCTCGATTTTTATAACGTCGTTCTAGACCCGTAAACGAGATATTTCCGGCAATAAAATTCCCCCCAAACCGCCTACACCATGAGTCATCATCTTTGAGATATTTTTCTTCACTTTATACAAACTAACCTAGTCATCACCTTCTCTCTCACTCTCCCTATTACCCCCCCCCCCCCTCTCTTACCTCTCACTTTCTTCTATTGTTCTTCATCCTTCAAGCTTTTCAAAGCTCCACAAGTCTCTCGTCTACCGATCGTGTCATAGCCCCAAATCCTGAGGGACGGCAGAAGCCGGGGTGCGACTGGGGTTGGATTAAAGAAGCGGGGAAGAAGGGGACTAACTGAACATACATACATAAGAGACAACATACAAACTATGAACAAAGCTTTATTTACATAAAGGAAGAGTTAAACTCAAAGGATTACACGACTGAAAGTACACGGTAGATAAACTAAGTTATAAGACAGATCTTAGTCTACAGTGATTACATATATGTTCATCAAAATACTAGAGTTTTGCAGCGGAAATGTGATTCATACTAACTAAAGTCTTCCTATGACAACTTTATTCAACCCTCGCCGCTTCCATCGCTTCAACCTGCACATTTAGAAAACATATGCAGGACTAAGTACGAAAGTACTTAGTGGGCACGATGCCGAAATCATAATCATAAGTATAAATAATCTGGCATTTTATAACCGTAGCGCATCGGGGTTTTATTGAAAAGGCTCGTGCCTACTAAACTTTTTCTGACTGATTTGTATAAAGCAGCTTGTGCAAGCATTTTTAGAGTATGTTATGTTCAATCTTAACCAAAGCTAATTCACCGTGGCTGGTTACCCCTCAATAGGATACCACATACACCACAGGTTACAAAGTGCACTAACTCTGGAAAGCACTTAGCAGCTAACTCAGAGCCGATCGTTAGTTAACCTAGTTAGATTAACTCTAAAAGTCTGGGAAAACCCGAAGGTTAACTCAGAAATCTGGTAAACCGGAAGGTTAACTCAGATAGGTACAAGAGAACTCACATAAAATAGTTGAAACAGTTTATGCCAAGATTATCACTTTGAAAACACAATTATCAAAGCGATAATTAATACTTTCGAGTTGTGGAAAAACCCACATTTTATTTGATATAGATAAAAGCCCACCTTAGCGTTTACAAAACTAAGTACTAGCTTCCGATCTCCTGATCTTCCGTCCTTTCCTTACTGCTAGCTTCCTCCTTCATCGTAAAATAATATCACTTTAAATTCGGTCGAAAAGATAATCGAATATGGAAATTCGAATTAAGTTTTTAGTCGGATTATTTCGTTAGGCAATTGCACGCTTACTATATTCATTTTACTTAAACGGGATCTAGACTCGTACAAAACCCGGTTAGAACTCGAAAGGTCTCATACTCGACTCTTAGGTCAGTATAGAGGGTAGTTGATAACTCAATACGACTTAAAAGATCATAAAGAACTAAGTTGGAAAAGAATCAACTGAGGAAAATAAGTTTAGTTCATTATACGACTTATGCAATTTCTCGCTTAACTAAATTTCTTTACTTTAACGGATACAAATCAATTTCTCGTTTGGCACTCAAGGCTCCTTTCTTGACTCTAGGGTCAGTAGGAAGATAGTCGTTAGTTATTACGGCTTTAGACGATCGAAAGAAACTAAGTTGCGAACGAAACAACTTAGAAGAATGAAAACTGAAATTTCACTGCGCATTACAGAAACTCTGGGGACTTCCCAGAACAGGGGAACTGGAAACAGGGGATGAGCCCTGTACCACTAGAAAGCTCTGGAAGTCTAGTTTATGCTCCAATTTACGGATCGCAAATCCGATAAACGAGCTAGAAGTTATTACAGTTTCCGGCAAGGGTCGCAAAACTACCGCGCTAACCCTAGTTGCTCGATAGAATCGACGTATAACTTCTTAGGTTCGTTTTAAGCTCTCGTATTCGGTTTCTTAAGAAACTGGACCCTCAAGGCAGTCATCACGTACTCCTGTACGTGATGAAATCCTTCTCAAAACTCGTCCAATAGCACGACGTTCTAAACGTCGGTTTCCAACTAACAAGTACTAAACCAATATGTTATCAACTTCTCGTCCTAGTTCTCGACTATCACTTTAGCTCATTTTATATTAGCTCGAAAGCTCATGACATCAACTACAAAGTTGTTCTCAAGTCCATCATAAACGATATTATCAAATTAGAATTCTCATTCGACTTCTCGGTTATTACTTACGTCTAATTGTTCGTCTCTTACACAATTGTCAAAGTTGTCGGTTTTCGTTCAAATTTTACGTCATTAAACAACATCTAACGAGAATCACTTTCATGCATATAATCATTTCATATCAACACTATATTTCAACTTATGACGAGTTCTTCATCTCTTACATCCCATAAAATATTTTTAGAAAAATCTAAATAAATTCCTATCATCAACTAACATCATTTGCAACTATATTCCATCATCAATTCATCAATTAAATTCAACACATGAAAACCCCTAAAACTCCTATAAATTTCGGTATTTATACAATGGATAAGAGGGTGATTTTCTTCTCCAATTAACACCATTTATTCATTAATCAACCTACTATAACATCAATTGAACAATTGAAATCCAATTAAACACTAACATGCAAAAATCCCTAATTCCAAATTCAAACCCTAATCGGTTTTCATCAAAGCATGGGGCTTTCGATTTCTCTTTGTTATAATCTCTAATTAATCACCTCTTAAGCATGAATTTATCATCAATTTAAAGATTCAAGAACCCCACCAATTTCCCCTAAATTTCGGTACTACCTAGGATATTAGGGTTCTTGATTTTGCTCAATTCTAAACCCTAATTACCCTATCTAATACATCTAATTTCATTAATTCAAGATTGAATCATCTAATTCATCACTTCTAATTTTCGATCATGAAGAAAAATAAAAAGATGGGGAATCCAATTGGATAGGAGTATGGAGGAGATGATTACCTTGATAATTAATGAAGAAGGAATGAAGTTTTGATGGTTGGATGAATAACTTGTGTGATTTCTTCTTCTAGATCTTGAAGGTTTCTTCAATGGAGATGATGAAATGAAGATGGGAGAGTATGTGAGGGAGGCTGCCGATTTTTAGAGTGTGGGAGGGAGAGATGGTGATGACAAGGTTAGTTTGAATAGTTACTAGCTAAGGTGTAAAGCATGAATAGTCATTACAATAGGTGTCCTAAATATAACATTATAAAACATAAAAATCTAACTTAAAGAGAGGGAGAGGTCGGTTGGAATGGGGAGGGAGAAAGAAAATACGCGCTTTTCCGGCGTGATCCGACGTTACGGAAAACGTTCGACGAAAAACGTAGCTCGGCACAAAATCGTCGCGATCCGATTTGACCGCAAATTCTAACGTATGAAACTTAATCGGAAAATAAATTTATAAAATTTATTTTGACAAAAACTCAGGACGACACAGTCCGAGTTTCGTCCGGAAAATCATAAAAACGAACTTTCTCGGGCGAGTTTGTATCGCGATTTCGTGAATGTAAAAATCAGACGGTTTTCCGTTCTGAGTTCACGAACTAAAAACTTTTCATACGCGCTAACCCTAAATACAGTAGTCGTCTAGCTGACTTCCATAATTTATTTTCGGAAACGGATTCGACCGTTAGTCTTAGAATTCAAAATCGTAAACTTAGGCGTGCAAAGCCATTTATTTAATTAACTTTAAAAAATTTGAGATCGTAAGGAATTTCCGGGGCATTACAGATTGATCTTAGATCCGATTCCATAATCGACAAGGTAAGAGCTTCCTCTACGTATTGAACCGAACAAAAGTTCCATTCCCCAAGTTCTATTTTTTTCGAAATTTAGAGGATGAAGAAGCATGATGAATCTTTGTTTAATACATGTTGTTAGATGCTTAGGAATGGTTTTATGGATTGAAATCATGAAGAAATCACCCCCCCCCTCCCCCCCCCCTCCCCCCCCCCCCCCCCCCCCCTTGAATATGATGAATACCGAAATTTATAGAGGAATTAGGGATTTGATGTAGTTCGATTTTCTTGATGATTGATTGATGGATTAGTGTTCTATATGATGATAGATGATTGCATGAATTAATTTAGAATTATCTAAAAATAAAAATAAAAGTGTAAGAGAGAAAGAATTGATGATTTGATGTAGAATATGTTATGATTTGCATGAAATGATAATAGAAATGAGATATAGTATGTTTGAGGATGATTATAGAATTGATTGGAATTTTTCTAAAAATAAAATGAAAATCGTAAGAGACGAAAACCCGTCGATAAGTGGAGATTCGTTAATGATTTGAGTATATGGTTTACGTATTAGTGATTCTAGATAGATGATGATCGATATTGTAAAATTTGAGTAAAATCGGAGAACGTCGGATTTTCGCTAAGAGACGAGGAATCGTCGATAAGTCGAGATTAGATAATGATTTAGATTTGTGAATTGAATATATGTTAATCTTGTTAGTTAATGATCGTAACCGGAAAATTTGAACGAATTCTAAGAAGATTGGAATTTTGTTAAGAGACGAAGAAACGAGTCTAAACGTCGACAGAAAAGTCGAATAAGGAAATCAATTGGATATTAATGATTGTTATTGATAAATGAACGAGTTTGTAGTTGACGATATTTCCATCCGAGATATGTGATGATATAAGCTATAGTTAATAAACAAGAAGTTGATAAACGAAATAGAAATTGAATTTGAATTTGTTTAGTAATTGGATTAGTTGAAAGACGAGTAATTATACGTCGAGTTTCTAATCGAGAAATGAGAAGGAGTTCATCATAAAAGATCATGCATGTCGACTAATTTAAGATGGAAATATCATAAGAATAAAAGTGGAATAGCATTGATCGAATCTAGGGAATCGTGTGTTGAGTTTTATCGAGCATTAGGGTTTCGTGCGGACTGTTTTGCGATATTTCACGGAAACTGTCATAACTTTTAGCTCGCTTAACGAAATCAAAATCCGTAAATTGGAGAGTAAACTAGACATCCGTGGCTTTCTTCTGATATAAATTATATCCCCTGTTTCGAAGGAACCTGTTCTTTATGAACTCCAGAACCTCTGCTTTGTGCAGAAACTAATGAAAACTTAATTTCTTAAGTTGAATCCCTTTCAACTTCGTTCCTTGCGAATTTCTAAGTCGTTATAAGTTATCGACATCCAATTTATCTACTGACCTAAGTGTCGAGTAATGAGCCGAGTCAGTTTCTAAACGAGAATTTATCGAGTCTCGTTTATTCGTTAATCAAAAGAAAGTAGTAAAGTGCAAAGGCCTAAAAGACTAAAACCAATTTCGATTTCCTGTTCCTTTTATCGTTGCGATCGAGTTTTAAAGTTTGTTTATTTACGATAAAAGGCGGAAGTCAGCGCCAAGGATAGGACGGAAGACAGAAGACAGAAGCTATAGTAGTTCTGTAATCAGTAAGGTGGGCTTTTCTATATATCAAATCAAATGAGCGATGCTCGAAAATATGTACTTATCGCTTTATAACTGTGTTTTAAAGTGATTATCAACGCATGAAAATTTGTTTTATGTGAGTTCTCTTGTGCCTTTCTGAGTTAGCCAAAAGGGGTTAACTAATCGATCGGACCGCTGAGTTAACCAGTAAGGGTTTTCTAGGGTTTAAGTGTACACGGTAGCCGGTGTGTGTGGTACCTATTTGAGGGGTAGCCAGCCACGGTGAATAGAACGTGCGCGGGAGAAGTATACTCTCCCCCGACATTGAAACAGAAGTTGGGCAAGTTTGAACGTAACATCAAGAAAAAGTGCTTGGCCAAGCTATATTGTGAAAGTGAAAGAAAATGTTGAGTAGGCTCGGGTATTTATTGAAAAACCCCGATGCGCTATTTATCAAGATGCCTAATTTAATCTATAATTATGATATGTTTTCGGCAACGTGCCCACTAAGTATGTTTATACTTAGCTTTGCATATGTTTTATAAATGTGCAGGTTGAGTGACGGGAGCGGCGGAGGTTGAGTAAAGAGTTGTAGTTAGGAAGAAAAACTTGTATCTAGCTTTACGCTTTCCGCTGCCAATCTTTTGAGTTAATGTAAACCTATCTTTTTGTCTAAGTCCTGTACAATGAACTTAGTTAACTTTTGAACAACTTGTTGAGCGATCCTTCAAGATCAACTCTCTTCCTTTCAATAAAACCTGTTCATAGATATCAGTTGTCGTTTAGTTATTGTCTGTTTATTTATTTATCCCCCTTCTTTCCCGCTTCTTTAATCCGACCCCTAGTCGCACCCTGGCTTTGCCGTCCCTCGGGATTTGGGGCTGTGACAGAGTGGTATCAGAGCAGTCATTTCTGCTCTGCATACAAGTTTCTTTCGAGTAGTAAGATAGAGTATTTGTATATACTCTACACCTGAGTCTTCTTTCAAGTAAAGTTAGGTCGTAACACTAAGTTTAAGAGTGCAGATGACAACTCAACCTCCTGCTACGTCGACTCGACAGAAAGAAAGGAAAGAGTTTCAGAAGTGTGTTGTCTTTTAAAGAAGAAATATTTGTGTAAATATGCGGGTTTGATTAAGAATAAGTATGCCAAGTATGATTTGATTAAAGTATAAAAGCTATACTTTGTGATATTATGTGAACTATGTGAAAGCATAATGTTAAACTATGTGAAAGTATGTGAAATTATGTGAGATATAATTTCTTTTGATTGAGATGTCTGTTTGGCATGAGAATTTAGACGAATTCTATGGCCTTCCTGATTCTTTGAGAACATAGACGTTCTAAGAAACGTTAGTTCCAAAATATTCAAGAAGCGATCGGATCGGAAAGGACAGAATAAAGGGAATCAAAGAGAATAAACGAATGTCACCTGCGTAAAGTGACATGAACAACAGACTCGTTAGAAGTCGACTTGTTTTTGAAAATGAAAGCCGTAAGAGTTTCCTTTTAAGGAAATAAAATAAAGAATAACAAGAAGAATAAGAATAAATAAGTTGATAAGTTAAAAGAATGGAAAGAAATCGTTAAGAAATTTTCCTCGAGGAAGAAATAAAGTGAGGAAGTAAAAGAATAATAAGTAAAAGGATGAAAATAAAATCTTGAAAATAATTTTGTTTATATGTATCGTTTGAGTGCAATTTCTTGAAATTGCTAGATGTTTAAGATAAGTTGTTAAGTGGTTTAAGTATTGTAATTTGAATAATGGAATATTCTAATTGTAATTTAAGAATTTCTTTAAGATATGTTAATTACCCTACCAGTTACTGATCCATGTTCTCTTAAAACTTTGTAGGATGCCTGCTAAACGTGTTATGGCTCGGAAGAGTCGACCTTTGAGACAGCATACAGTAGTGGACGAGATCTTAGACGAGTACTACGACTATGAGGTAGACCCGAACCGTGATATCGGGCAATTGGTTAGTGACTTCGATGCACGCTTCTACGCAGCCGGTCACTTTGTCTCTGAACGTCAGGCGATAGCCGATCTGACTGTACGGCTGCCCGACGAGTGGCATGGTTGGGCACATGCCATAGCCTGGTACCACATTGCACTGATCGGTGACGACCCCGAGCCGATCGACGATTTTTCTGAGTTCGCTCTAGCCATACACAGGCAGTTCTTTCATAGTCGGGTCATGTGGACTATTCCGGTACAGGAGAACCTTCCCTACCTACACGTTCCGACAGAATTTGTGCCCGAGTTTGAGCCTGAGTCGTTAGCCTTAGACCCTGAGTTTGCCACACTATTGGAGCTGCCGCCAGTGCTTTCACCTAGTGAGGGATTAGTTCTTGGAGACGAGTACTTAGAGAGAGACGCAGAGCTTGTTGCGATGCTTGAGTTACCATCTCCTCTTACCCCACTTGAGGAGATTTGTGCTGAATGGACGAGAGTCCGGGGACAGTTTGAGGTGGGGCCATCCAGAGCCCGTTCTGTAGAGGTGTACGCGTCTAGTTCACTTCCTGAGCACCTTCTTCCCATGAAGAAGCGTGCAGTAGTGTCCAGCTCGGATTACTTGGTTTCAAACTCCGAGAGGACTACTTCAGACGTGCCTTCACCACCACCACTTACACTTTTGGACGACACTACCTTGAGGGTTGACAAGGCACTCCAGCTCGTCTTTGGTTCAGATTCTAAGGAGGATCCGGAAGAGGATCCGGAGGAGGATCCGATGGAGGACGACCCCGAGGAGGACCCTGAGGAGGACCCCGAGGAGTTGCAGGCCGTAGAGGGCAGTAGTGACTCGACCGCAACTAGTTGAGCGGAGCGTCTTAGACGCGTAGTAGTAGTAGTAGAAGTTTCTTTTTGTCTTGTAAATAGTCGGATCAGTAACCATCCTTTTGTAGTACTCTACACGGATACGAAGTTTTTGGGATCGTTTCCGTTCTAGTACTCCCAGTAGATACGGAGATGCAACTTGTTAGTGCACCCGGTACATAGATAGGCAGTTAGCCTAGTTTAGACTAGTCGTAGTCTAACCTTTTTGTATAAGTCCTCGTTAGAGGAAAAATCAATATTCTTTTTGATGTGTATATAATATATATATGATGACCCGAGAGTGGGCTTAAATCTTATGAAAAGTTTCTTCTAAGTTTGAGTGGAAGAAAAAGTTTAGATGAATATTCTGGTTTAAACCGAGAAATTAAAAGTTTAAAGAGCTAAGTATCGAAGCTATTATCAGTTTTCTTTTCCCAACTTAAACAAGGAAAAGGGTTAGTAAGTAAAAGAAGGCTTAAAAGTAAGTGCTAATGAGAGTTTTGTTCTTATAGTTTCAAAAAAAATGCCGCCAAGAGTAGTTAACAATCGAAGAGGACCTGGTAGACCCAGGGAACGTGGAAGACGTCAAGCACAAAATGAAAGGGAAGAAGAACAGGAACACCATAATACCCCTCCACCACCATCACCATCACCACCTCCACCACCACCCCGTCGTAAACGTAACCCACATGTGTTCAACGGATCGGGAAACCCAAGCGATGCTGAGCTTTGGGTGCGATCTATTGAAAGAATTTTCAAACTCCTCAGATGTACTGATGAGGAGCGACTACTGTGTGTCGCGTTCCAACTTTCCGGACCAGCTGACTACTAGTGGAAAGCTCGACAGAAGGTTATACCCGCGGAGCATCTGGCTCGTTTCACTTGGGAAGAATTTAAGGAAGCACTGTATGATAAGTACATGCCTAAGACGTATAGGGCTCAGAAGGAGGCCAAGTTCTATAACCTGAAACAAGGGAAAATGACAGTAACTGAGTACAACGCCAAGTTTTGTGAATTGTAGAGGTATGCACCTGCTCAGGTTGATACCGAAGATAAGATAGCGAAGAAATTCCGTGGGGGACTGAAGCATGAGTTTGGAATTGCGTTAGCCAGTCATGGAGGACTGAGCTAAACTGAAGTTCTAGGACGAGCCCTAGAGATGGAGGCCGTAGTGCCTGATGATAAGAAAACTATAACACCCGCACCAGCCCCAACCCAGAATCGAGGTTATTATAACAACAATAATAACTACCAGGGAAAACGAAAATGGGAAGGAGGAAACAATAGTGGTTACTATCAACTTTCCAATAATCAAGGAAATCAGAGGAATGGAAACCAGCAAGGCTATCAGCAGCCTAACCCGAATAACAATTATGGCAAGAAGCCATGGCAAAGAAACAGTCAATCAGGACTATACTTACAAGGAAATAATCAAACGGGACCATGGAAAGGAAATAATCAACAAGGTCAGCCACAAGGGCAGCAAAGGAATAACCAAGGAGGAAACAATCAAGGAAGAGCTACCGTTCCTGCCTGTCCCAAGTGTAATAGGGTACACTTCGGGATCTGTCAAGCAAATTCTGGGAATTGCTTCAACTGTGGGCAGAAGGGGCACATTAAGAGGGACTACCCGAAACCGTTGCAAGCGGCAGGACACAATCAGTATAGATAGCCCCAACCTCTGAGGGCGATTCAGGCACAGCCGCAGCAGCAGATGACCCAGCAGCATGCTGAACAGCAACATAATGCAAGGGCATGTGCGATCAAACAGAATGCGCAAAATAAGGGCAAGGGAAACCTAGCAGGTATGGGTAAACTTCATAATATCCCTATTAAGATACTGTTTGATACTGGCGCATCGCATTCTTTTATTGTTGGTTCGTGTGCGGATAACTTAGATATCAGACCTGTACGAGCTGAACACGCTATGAGAGTAGCTACACCTTCAGGAGAGATCACTACTTCCACACATATTTGCTCTAACCTAGAATTAGAAATTAGAATTCTTAAGGTTAAGGCAAACAATTTGAATGTTATGATAGTGTGGGACGTAGATATATTCCTAGGAATGGACTGGTTGTCTGAGAATTATGTCACGATTCTCTGCAACGAAAGGAAAATCTCTTTCCAGCCACCGGGAAAGGAGCCGACAGAATTTCATGGGATTGCAATGGGCAAGAGGATACCGATAATATCCGCCCTACAAGCCAAGAAGTTGATGAAGAAGAAGGGTTGCACAGCTTATCTTGTGTACCTAGTTGGAGAACTAGGAGCCGAGAAGATCATTCAAGCTGTGAAGATTGTTAACGAATACGAAGACGTCTTTCCAGAAATATTACCCGGTTTACCACCCGACCGTCACATAGATTTTTCCATTGACTTAGAACTAGGATCGGCCCCCAAATCAAAAGCCCCATATAGGATGGCGCCGAAAAAGTTAGAAGAGCTTAAGATACAACTGCAAGAGTTGTTAGATCTTGGTTTCATTAGACCAAGTGTTTCACCTTTGGGAGCACCTGTTTTGTTCGTCAGAAAGAAGGATGGTTCTATGAGGATGTGCATAGACTATCGAGAGCTAAATAAGATCACCCTTAAGAATAAGTATCCTTTGCCAAGGATAAAAGACCTCTTTGATCAACTTAAGGGCGCAGGAGTCTTTTCAAAAATAGATTTAAGATCTGAATATCATCAATTGAAAATCAAACCCGAGGACATACCTAAGACTGCTTTCCGAACCAGATATGGCCATTACGAATTCCTTGTTATGCCATTTGGTTTGACTAACGCTCCCGCAGTATTCATGGATCTCATGAATAGAATTTTCCACCCATACTTAGACAAATTCGTCTTAGTATTTATTGACGACATTCTCATTTACTCCAAGAATGAGGAAGAACACGAGAAACACTTGAGGATAGTGTTGGAAATGCTTAGAGCCGAGAAACTCTATGCCAAGTTCAGTAAATGCGAATTTTGGCTGAAAGAAGTAATGTTCCTTGGACACATTGTGTCAGCAGAAGGTATCAAGGTAGATCCTGCCAAGGTAGAGGCAATACACGATTGGAAATCGCCAACAAGTCCGAACGAAATTAGGAGTTTCTTAGGTTTAGCCGGCTATTACAGAAGATTCATCGAAGGATTTTCTACGATTGCTAGACCTATGACACAACTATTAAGGAAGGAAAACAAGTACAGATGGATGGACGAATGCGAGAAGAGTTTTCAAACACTCAAGGAGAAGTTAACCACATCACCTGTATTAGCTCTGCCAGAAGCGAATAAGGAATACGTTGTCTATATAGATGCTTCAAAGAACGGACTAGGTTGTGTATTAATGCAAGACGGAAAGGTGATAGCTTATGCTTCACGACAACTTCGACCTCATGAAGTTGAGTACTCAACCTACGACTTAGAACTAGCAGCCGTTGTGCATGCGCTGAAGATTTGGAGACACCATCTCTATGGTGTTAGGGTTGAGATTTTTACGGACCACAAGAGCTTAAAGTACTTCTTCGAGCAAAAGGAATTGAACATGAGGCAAAGGAGATGGCTCAAATTAGTCAAGGATTATGATTGCGGAATCAACTATCATCCAGGAAAAGCAAACGTGGTAGCTGACGCGCTGAGTCGCAAGAGTCCAATCAAGTTAGGATGACTCTTTGTTGAGGAAGAAGCTCTTGTACTAGAATTTGAGGAAATGGACTTAGAAGTGCTCGATGCACCTGAAACAATAACAAACCATATAGCAGCACTCGTAGCTACACCAGACTTACGAGAGAGAATTATAAGTGCACAGAGAAAGGACGAGTCGATTGAGAAGCTTCGTCTAAGGATAAGAACGGATAAACCGGACGGTTTTTCCAAAACACCAGATAATGCGATATTATTCGAAGGCAGACTTTGTATCCCTGAAGATGACAAACTGAAGAACGATATCATGAGTGAGGCTCACGATACGCCATATACAGCACACTCAGGGAGTACGAAGATGTATCAAGATTTGAGAAAGAATTTCTGGTGGAACGGTTTGAAACGAGACGTTGCCTCATTTGTAGAAAGATGTCTGGCTTGTCAACAAGTGAAAGCTCTACACCAAAGACCATATGGATTGTTGCAGCCATTATGTATTCTAAAGTGGAAATGGGAAGATATAGCTATGGATTTTGTGACAGGTTTGCCTAAGTCAAGAAGAGGAAACACTGCCATCTGGGTAGTTATTGATAGACTCACAAAATCAGCTCACTTTCTACCGATTAAGATTACCTATGGGCCAGAAAAGTTAGCACAGCTGTATGTCCGTGAGATTGTACGTCTACACGGAATACCGAAGTCAATAACGTCTGATAGAGATGCCAAATTCACTTTGAGATTTTGGATCACTATGCAGAAAGAGTTGGGTACCGAACTTAACTTTAGTACCGCTTTTCACCCCCAGACGGATGGACAATCCGAGAGAACGATTCAGATACTCGTTGATATATTAAGAACGGTAGTATTGGATCGAAGCGCGAATTGGGAAGATATCTTACATTTAGTTAAATTCGCGTACAACAACAGTTATCAGGCGACGATAGGAATGGCGCCTTATGAGGCTTTGTACGGAAGGAAATGTAGGTCACCACTTTACTGGGATGAAATAGGTGAAAGAAAGAACCTAGGACCAGATGCAGTCAGTTAAATGATCGGGATCATTCGACAGATTCGAGTAAGAATGAAAGAGGCCCAGAGCCGACAAAAGTCTAACGCCGACTATCGTCGAACCAATCTTAGTTTTGAAATTGGGGATAAGGTTTTCCTCAACCATCAAAAGGAATTGTTAGATTCGGTGTTAAGGGTAAACTCAGACCAAGGTTTATAGGACCTTATGAGATTCTTGAAAAAGTAGGACCTGTTGCTTATAGATTGGCCTTATCGCCAAGTGTAGGAAGTGTCCATAACGTGTTTCACGTATCTCAGTTAAGAAAGTATGTTTTTGATCCTAAGCACGTAATTAACCAGCAAGACGTCGTTCTTGAATCCGACTTGAGTTATGAAGAGAAACCATTATCGATCTTGGATCGAAAAATACAAGAATTAAGAACCAAGTCAATACCAATAGTAAAAGTGCTATGGAATCACCACGGGCAAGAAGAAGCCACGTGGGAACTCGAAGAAAAGATGAAAGAGAAGTACCCTTACCTTTTTGAAGAAGGTATGCAAATTTTGGGACGGAATTTCTTGTTAGAGAGGTAGGATGTAATACCCCGGATAATTCTTCCGTCGCTAAAATAAAAATTTATTTAATAATTAAGGCTTTGCACGTCTAAGTTAAGGATTTTCGATTCTAAGACTGACGGTGAAATCCGTTTCTGAAAATAAATTACAGAAGTCGGTCGAACAACTACTGTATTAAGGTTTTCGCGTCCGATAAAATTTTCGTCTGAAAACTCAGATCGAAAAACTGTCAGACTTTACATTCACTTTTTCTTCAATACGAGTTCACCGAAGAAAGTCAGTTTTTATTAATTTTCCGGGCGAATTTTGGACTGTCTTATCCCGACTTTTTATCGGATTTTGAAAAATGAATTAGGTTTTCCGAGTATGTGATTTATTTCTAATCTAACGGTCGAATTAGATTTCGTCGAAAACATAACCATTTAAGAATTTATTTCTCGATTTTTATAACGTCGTTCTAGACCCGTAAACGAGATATTTCCGGCAATAAAATTCCTTCCAAACCGCCTACACCATGAGTCATCATCTTTGAGATATTTTTCTTCACTTTATACAAACTAACCTAGTCATCACCTTCTCTCTCACTCTCCCTATTACTGCCCCCTCCCCCCCCCCTCTCTCTCTCTCTCTCTCTCTCTTACCTCTCACTTTCTTCCATTGTTCTTCATCCTTCAAGCTTTTCAAAGCTCCACAAGTCTCTCGTCTACCGATCGATCTTAGATCCGATTCCATAATCGACAAGGTAAGAGCTTCCTGTACGTATTGAACGGAACAAAAGTTCCTTCCCCCAAGTTCTATTTTTTTTTAAATTTAGAGGATGAAGAAGCATGATGAATCTTTTTTTAATACATGTTGTTAGATGCTTAGGAATGGTTTTATGGATTGAAATCATGAAGAAATCACCCCCCCCCCCCCACTTAAATATGATGAATACCGAAATTTATAGAGAAATTAGGGGTTTGATGTAGTTCGATTTTCTTGATGATTGATTGATGGATTAGTGTTCTATATGATGATAGATGATTGCATGAATTAATTTAGAATTTTCTAAAAATAAAAATAAAAGTGTAAGAGAGAAAGAATTGATGATTTGATGTAGAAGATGTTATGATTTGCATGAAATGATAATAGAAATGAGATATAGTATGTTTGACGATGATTATAGAATTTATTGGAATTTTTCTAAAAATAAAATGAAAATCGTAAGAGACGAAAACCCGTCGATAAGTGGAGATTCATTAATGATTTGAGTATATGGTTTACGTATTAGTGATTCTAGATAGATGATGATCGATATTGTAAAATTTGAGCAAAATCGGAGACCGTCGGATTTTCGCTAAGAGATGAGGAATCGTCGATAAGTCGAGATTAGATAATGATTTAGATTTGTGATTTGAATATATGTTAATCTTGTTCGTTAATGATCGTAACCGGAAAATTTGAATGAATTCTAAGAAGATTGGAATTTTGTTAAGAGACGAAGAAACGAGTCTAAACGTCGACAGAAAAGTCGAATAAGGAAATCAATTGGATATTAATGATTGTTATTTATAAATGAACGAGTTTATAGTTGACGATATCCGAGATAAGTAATGATATAAGTTATAGTTAATAAACAAGAAGTTGATAAACGAAATAGAAATTGAATTTGAATTTGAAATTGAATTGGTTTAGTAATTGGATTAGTTGAAAGACGAGTAATTATACGTCCAGTTTCTAATCGAGAAATGAGAAGGAGTTCGTCATAAAAGATCATGCATGTTGACTGCCTTAAGATAGAAATTTTGTAAGAATAAAAGTGGAATAGCATTGATCGAACCTAGGGAATCGTGCATCGAGTTTTATCGAGCATTAGGGTTTCGCGCGGACTGTTTTGCGACATTTCACAACAACTGTCATAACTTTTAGCTCGCTTAATGAAATCAAGATCCGTAAATTGAAGAGTAAACCAGACATCCGTGACTTTCTTTTGGTATAAATTACATCCCCTCTTTCGAAGGAACCTGTTCTGTATGAACTCCAGAACCTCTGCTTTGTGCAGAAACTAATGAAAACTTAATTTCTTAAGTTGAATCACTTTCAACTTCGTTCCTTGCGAACTTCTAAGTCGTTATAAGTTATCGACATCCAATTTATCTACTGACCTAAGTGTCGAGTAATGAGCTGAGTCAGTTTCTAAACGAGAATTTATCAAGTCTCGTTTATTCGTTAATCAAAAGAAAGTAGTAAAGTGCAAAGGCCTAAAAGACTAAAACCAATTTCGATTTCCTGTTTCTTTTATCGTTACGATCGAGTTTTAATGTTTGTTTATTTACGATAAAAGGAAGAAGTCAGCGCCAATGATAGGATGGAAGACAGAAGACGGAAGCTATAGTAGTTCTGTAATCAGTAAGGTGGGATTTTCTATATATCAAATCAAATGAGCGATGCTCGAAAATGTTTACTTATCGCTTTATAACTGTGTTTTAAAGTGATTATCAAGGCATGAAAATATTTGTTTTATGTGAGTTCTCTTGTGCCTTTCTGAGTTAGCCAAAAGGGGTTAACTAATCGATCGGACCGCTGAGTTAACCAGTAAGGGTTTTCTAGGGTTTAAGTGTACACGGTAGCCGGTGTGTGTGGTACCCTGTTGAGGGGTAGCCAGCCACGGTGAATAGAACGTGCGCGGGAGAAGTATACTCTCCCCCGGCGTTGAAATAGAAGTTGGGCAAGTTTGAATGTAACATCAAGTAAAAGGGCTTGGCCAAGCTATATTGTGAAAGTGAAAGAAAATGTTTAGTTGGCTCGAGTATTTGTTGAAAAACACCGATGCGCTATTTATCAAGATGCTTGATTTAATCTATACTTATGATATGTTTTCGGCAACGTGCCCATTAAGTATGTTTATACTTAGCCCTGCATATGTTTTATAAATGTGCAGGTTGAGTGACGGGAGCGGCGGAGGTTGAGTAAAGAGTTGTAGTTAGGAAGAAAAACTTGTATCTAGCTTTACGCTTTCCGCTGCCAATCTTTTGAGTTAATGTAAACCTATCTTTTTGTCTATGTCCCGTACAATGAACTTAGTTAACTTTTGAACAACTTGTCGAGCGATCCTTCAAGGTCGACTCTCTTCCTTTCAATAAAACATGTTCATAGATATCAGTTGTCGTTTAATTATTGTCTGTTTATTTATTTATCCCCCTTCCTCCCCGCTTCTTTAATCCAACCCCTAGTCGCACCCCGGCTTTGCCGTCCCTCGGGATTTGGGGCTGTGACATAATTATATGTTTTTTAATATTGAATTGAACTGTAGTGCATCTGATAATTAAATGTGGTTCACCTGATAGTTAAGTGTGATGCATCTGAACTTATATATTTTTAAAGTTTATAGTTGTGTAAAGTAAAATGAATATTTGTTAGCACATCAAGTGTGGTGCATCTAAATGGTATACATGGTGCATGTGGTAGGCTATTTGATGCATCTAAATATTGCATGGTGTTGGTTAAGACATGTTAATATAATATGTACTTGATGTATTTGTGAAAAATGTTACTTTATTTTGAAAATAAAGTGTGGTGCATCTACCGTACACTATGGTGCATCTTGATAGGCACTGTGGTGCATCTTGGTATTCCATAGTGATGGATAAGCCATATTAATTCATGTGTTGTGGTGCATTTAAAAAGTTATTGTGATCGATACATCTGACCCTATATATTTATGTGTGTATATTCAATCAGAGAGAATCCAAAAAGAGCGTAAATCAAAATCCAAAAAGGAAGATGGTTGATGAAGGACTGAGGAAGAAAAAAAAAAACAGGCTGATGAAGAAATCAACGAAACGAACAGTGATGCTTAGAGTGAAGTACTTTGCATATATTGTTGGTTGGACAAACAACAAACTGCAGGAGAAGATTTGTTGAGAAAACATGAGAAAATCGAATATTTAACATAGAAAAGTGGTCGATAAGTTGAGTTAAGAGGTGTCAATTTGTTAGAGCAAAATGAATATGATTTGTTTTGGAGTGCATCTGACATGAAATATTTGAATGTAATATTTTGAAATAATATGCCAGTTGCAGTTTAATCTACATTATAAATCTCCGAAATTATATTCATTTCATCTATTTTTCGCTTCACGACAAAACTCTATAATTACCTAAGTCTGCATCATGTACAATTAATTATATTATAATATACATTGTGCAATTGATTTTGCAAAATACATAATTATTAAAGAAATTTGTGGTGCGTCTCTTAAGGATTTACGGTGCATCTAACAATGATTTGTGGTGCATCTAGTAATACATCAATGGTGCATCTATTATTTAATGCATCTTCCATTGCTATATGATGCATCTAGTAATGATTTGTGGTCTATCTAGTAATGCATTAGTGATTTGTGATTCATCACTATTGGTTGTGCAGTCTACTAAGGCACGATATTCGATTGTAACTAATGAAAATACTATTCATTTAGAATAATTTTAGACTCTCCCAATTATTTATCAATACAGAGAACAAAAACATAATCAAATTTGAAATATTTCGAGACACAACCAAAAACAAACAAAAAATCAATAATAAATGAATGTCAAATTACAATCAAAATCTTGTTCTGAATACAATAACAGTATCAAAGATTTCAGTATAATAAAAAAAATACTTTTTTCCCTATCACAATTTGTACATGATAATTCACAATTTCCGTGCAATTTCATGATATTTTCATCACCCAAATCATGTGGAACTTCCGAAACTATTATTTTATCATGATCCTCATTTAAGCTCGCAGAATCTAATTTCATATCAGAAACCTGTCTCGTCAAATTCCTTGTATTAATATAAGGTAAAGAAGTTCAATTGACTTTCTCTTTTTTCTCACTTCCAACCTCGACACTGATATCCACTAATTTTGTCAATTGAGTAATGAATCTTCGCACATCTCCACTTTTAGAAACCATAATGAAGTCCGTCCAACGTCTCTACTGAATCTTCGCACATCTTCACTGAATCATTTTGATGAAGCCCTATCAAATATGACATAAGATGAAAAGTTGCACAAATAAATTTCACTAAAAACAAATCAAAATAGCAACATGTATCAAAAAACTCTATTCTCAACTACCACAACACAGTACGAGATTGAGGGTGTGATTACTTTGTAGAAAATATAGATGAAACATGCTTGCACTTCACACAATCAACAATAACAATAAGCATCTCAAAGGGAAAGAATCACTTCCAGAAATATTCTAATGAGAAATTGATTAAGGCTTAAAATAACTATATATAACCAATATCAAGCCACAAAACCACAATTCCACAATATCACTCTAAGAAAGTAACAGTTTAGGATGAAAACACACTTGTTCCAAATAAGGTATAAAAACACATTTATCAAATAAAATTCATTTTGAATCCAAAGCTTCCAAAAAAAAAAAAAAAAAACCGAATAACACAAATTACCATATTTTGCCATGCTCTTCTGCTTATTTCCACGACCATATTCGAGGCCATATCCTGAAATTCAATCAGTATGGCACCACTCTAAATTTAAAATCACGATCCTCAATTTGTTGCCCAAAAAGATGAATTAAGATTTGAGCCTGGTAACAATAAATACCCTTAGTGTAATTTCATAGTAATTTAAAGTAAGTTTCTAACAATAAATACCCTTAGTGTAACAAACACACTAGCTTCAACAAAACAAGCAGCTCTTCTGAGCCTGCCTAGCTGGTTGCAAAAGGCAAGTGAATTCAGAACGAAAACTACAATAGACAAAAGTTGGGAAGTATCTCTTTTGCGAAAGCAATACCATTGGTTTATCGATTTTTCACATTATTAGCAACTTAACAAAGTACAAAATTTAACTTACACATATCTTTATACACAACAAAGTACTGAAAAATAGGAATAAACATAAACAACAATGAGCATGAAAAAATGTAATCCAATCCAAATCGTACGAATTTGTTAATTTCAAGAAGATGCGATAGAATTTCCAACAGAGCCACATCATCTAACAATGACCATGAAAAAATGTAATCTAAAAAAAGTAGTGAGTTTTCGTGTTATCAGAGTATATCAACTGATAAATCTAGGGTTTGCAAGAGTAGCTGAAAATAATAGCAATACGATGACTCAGGTATTTACGTGGTTTGATCAATGAGATCTACGTCCACGGGAGAAAGTATCCAGCTTTTATTATATTTGAGAGTACAATGAATACTTGATCGTCTAATCTATCGACTATATATAGGCCTTGAATCGAGCCCTAATCCTCCTAGGATTCCTAATACATATCTTGTTTCTTTGTACATATCCAAATCTCCTTAGAAACCGGATTTATTCATCTCCAAGGTAAGGCTTCATTACTTGATCTTCAAGACAGGTAGTAGTTCGTCTGGGCCGAGCTCTATGGGCCGAGCTTAATGTATAGGCCCAGTTAGATTGGACCTCAGGTCAGGCCCAAGATGAGGCCGGTCCTATCACATCCCCCCCAAAAGAGAGGAAAGAAGACATGTAGATGTAGACGGTCACGGGTGCTCCCATGTTGAACAGAATCCAACCACAACGGAATGCATAAACCAATCATAGATGCACCACACATCATATACAGATGCACCACACATCATAAATAGACGCGCCACAATCACTAGTCAAATGCATCAATGCTATGCACACAATCAATCACTCCATTATAAATCCTAACACATTTCTCATTATAATGACTTTTCTACATCAATCTACATGTGTTGTTCTCATCTCGTTTATTCAACTTATAATTATATAGCACCAACAACGCAACACAACACTAGAAATTCGATAACAATTTCTACAAAATTAGAAGTTAAAATTGGAAATTACATGTAAAATTTAGCATAACGTCTATGCTCAATCAACCCAGAACCCAATTCTAAAGTTTCATGATGATATGTCCATTAAATTTATGAAGTTACACATATTCTGCAATTAGACAACATCACCAAAATCATCAATTAAACAAAATCATCCAAACTTCTTTACAAACAAATTCTGCAAAATTAAGAGATATGATTCAAAATTACCTGCGGAATTCAGCACATGTACTACTCCCGAGCAAATCAACATCAAAATAAGAGGATGAAACATTGAACAAAAAACAAAAAATCAAAATCAGAATTTGAATTCGCAGCAAAACTGAATAATAATTTGCGAAAATTGAGAATTCACAGGAGAGAACTAATCGAAAGAAAACGAATAAGAAGTAACATGATTGATAGACGACGAATTCAAGAGTAACTATCAAGGCGAAGAAATCTAGATTGAAGATTAATGATTTAGGGCTGAAGAAGGAAGAAAAATGACTTGAATGAAAACATCGCAGGAACTGTGAGAATTTTTAGTAGTAAAGGGATAGAATTACTGAATGACTAAAATACCCTTACACACTTAAAAATAAGGCAACTACTTAATCTATGAGGGATTAAATCTTAGCCATAGGTTTAGTGAGATGAAGGGCTGAGATCTGTTCTTATTTCTTAGGATAAGGATCATACTTATATGATCCTTCTCATATATATATATATATCTGGACCACACATTTCAAAAAAAGGGCGGGCGTGTGAGATACACTCGTGGGCACGTGTCTTTCACGCCCGGCGCGTGTAGCTCACGCGCCAATTTTATTTTATTTTTTTCTGGGTGATTTTTTCTTAAAACACGGTGCATCTAGATACACCGTGTGGTGCATCTAGATCCACTGTGTGGTGCATCTGGTTACACATTGTGGTACATGTCCGATTTTTTTTTTCAGTTTTTTTTCAATTTTTTTTTCAGTTTTTTTTTTAACATTATTTTTCTCGGCTCCGCCTTAAAGCATAGTGCATTTCCTTACACTTAGTGGTACATCTGATTACACTGTCCCGTGCATCCCGTGCATATCAGTACACGTAGTGGTGCATCTCATGAACCACAATGTGGTAGATGCACAACACTTTACAATGAGATGCACCACAACGTGAAACTAGATGCACCATACGTTGACATGAGATGCACCCAGCTTTATGGAAAAATCAAACCTTAAAAAAAAAACAAAAAAAAAAAACTGAAAATTTTTCATCCAGATGCACCGCCCTTTTTAGCGAGATACAATAGATGAATGGCTGAGATTGATTCTCATTTTTAAGGATAAGGGTCATTCTTATATGATCCTAATGCTATATATATATATATCGCGTAACTGAGGCATCGCAAGATCGAATTCGAGTAATTCTATATATATATATATTCTTCAAGGATTTAGCGTAACTGAGGCATCACAAGATTGAATTCGAGTAATTCAAAACAGCGTTCCACAACCATACAACCAGCTTTTGCCGAAAATAATACTTTAAGACTCAATCCACGTGTCATCCATCCGTGGCTCGACCTTCCGCGATTGGTGGGGGTAGATTCACACTGTTGGGGATAGTTGGGGGTAAATTCACGACTTTAGGACAAAGAGAGAAAGCGAGTAATCTAGGGGATGCTTTGAGCGACTGGATAAGATGAGGCTCGTTCTTGTTGAAGTAAAGCAGTTGGGTTGGCTGGATGACTGGGCATTTGCAATTTTGGGATTTCGATTTGGAGTAGATGATGAAAGTTGAAAGGGGAGTTTCGGCGCGGATTGGCAATATAACAAACTTAGCCACAAAATTGTAACAAACAAATTTGTCATCAATAAAAAGGACATTTTAGGGATAATATTATCACATCTATCATTTCCACAACCACAAGGAGATGTATGAAATAAACCCACACATATGTACCAGAACTGCATGCCTCTATCGATTATATATGAAGCCAGAGATCAAAGACAAAAATACAGACAATAAAAGATGCAAAGATCCTCATTTTATATTTCAAGGTTTTGCCTGAAGATCAAAGATAACTAATATAGTATTAGTATACACCAAAACTGATACTAACTAATATTTCTAAGATTCCTGTACGATCGATCTTTCATGATATTATCACAAATTCAGTATATATCTGTCAAGAACAGACTAAACTTACACAGATTAAGTATGCCTTCAGAAAATTCAAATTGTCGCCTTTGCTTGATATATTCTCGTGACGTAGAAACTATCTTCTTCCTGTAAATTCATCCGACTGGCATAAACTTTGGATCATGTCATGCTCTACCACCAAATCTGAGGACATTTTGGATCATTCTATCATATCTAACGCTCGATCAATTCTAGTGAATACGAATATCTGGAGGAGCTTCTTCTGGGATCTAAAAATCGAAATGCAGAAGTAAATTAGACTGCATATACTGATCATCAGTAAGTAATTCAAGCATTATGCTTGGATATAATCAACCAGATGATGAATAAATCAGGAGACCTTACTCCCGAATTCTAGAATGAGTTTCATGATTAGTACAGATATGTTCAATTAGCGGGTTCATCCTAATTGTAAACTGCCAACCCCCAACCCACTCACACTTGTGTAGCTATAATATGGGTTCAACCAGCATACAACGCAAAATATACCTCTCCAACATTCCACTTCCATTCAGCTTTTGTCCAGATGCTATCATCCACATTAGCGTTCTCCTTTGAAATGTTGCTGCTGGACAAGAATATAACGAATTGGAAGCACATCAAAGCTAGTACTCAGGTAACTAGACTGATTAGAAATCATAGGATATGAACATGCAGACATGGAAAATAATCAAAGAATAAAAGGAAGCCGAGATAAACCAATTAGATGCAACTGCATTTCATGGAAAAGGCATGCTTCAATCCAGAACAAGATAATGGAGAAACATATTCATAATTATGCGGAGCACATTCGTTCTAACTTAACGTTTTCTCTAAATAAAGAGACCAAGTTCAATTTGGACGAAAAGTTGGAAGAACTTACATCAACTGGGTGCTGGTGGTGGTCTGTCCAAAGACACCTGAAGCTAAACTTGGTTCCTTGGTGAAAGAGTTTAACTGTCTATCGGCTCCATTTCCTGTCTGCGATGCACTGGTCAGAGTTGAAAAAGGATTCTGCTGAGCACTTATTGCACCATTGATGGTGTTTGTTGTACCAAAGGTAGAGAATTTTGGGATAGATTGTTGAGGTTGGATATCAAAAGCCCCTATTTGATAAATCGGAAGATAAATATGTGTTAAGAGTTCATTACTCTACTAGCACAGAAACTGGTAATTAAATGGTACCTGAAATATTGGAAGCTGAATTGTTTGTCTGAAAAAAGGTCGATGGCTGATGATTGTTCTGCAACACGCTTGTTTGACCGAAGCCGAAATTAGGTGTAGCGGAAGACCTAGAGCCAGGATTAAACACAGGAATTCAAAATGAAAGCTAAACAAATGCAAGTGAATGGATAATAAACTCTAGCAAAAGAAACGGCAGTTGCCTCATCTCGAACCTTGTGTTTAGTGAGCCACTCAATTGACTAAAGCTTGAGACCTGAGAAGAAAACCCATTGTTGACAACTGGAGCATTTGTAGTGCCTCCACCAAACAAATTTTGAAAGCTTGGCGTGGAAGCTGAAGTAACCGTGTAAGGTTTCTGTGCAAGGTTCTGAAATTCAACTAACTTGGAATTAAGGATATTCCTCTCTCTCTCAACCTGAATCACAACAGCAACCAATAGTTACAAATATACGTACAATTTCACAGCAAGAAAAGAAAAACCAACGAAGGTAAAGTAAGATTCTAACAAAGAAATTGGAGTGTTAGACAAAAGCCGAAATGACAATTCATAAATGCAAATTCTCCTACAATGGACTCCAAGCCTTTCCCAAGCTTGGCCTCTTCATATGCTAATGCACGCAACTCATCGTAGCTGATGTCACCAACAATGTCACAGGGACCGCTGCAGATGAAACAACATTATAGTCATTAGGAAACACACAAAGGTTGCAGCTTGAAGTAACAGCAAAAAAATATTCAGGAACAATAGGCTGCACGCCTGCACTAATGTTAAGAAAGATTAATTCGAGTAATGTTCAAAGTGTTGGAAATAGCATATTGACCATTAGTTTTGAATCTATATGAAGGAACACATTTGATTCTTGAGGTAGGACTAAGAAAGAACATACTTTCGACTGTGACCGTAACAGGTAAGTTTCCATAGGGGCTTCTCGTTTTCAAGATCATCCAGTATCATCCGTTTGCAGGACTCAGGATCAGTGCACCTTTGCATTCACCCAAACACTTTACCAATTATTATACGAAAGAGAAAATGAATAAGCTTTTAAATTAAAAGACAACAGATTTACTCACTTATGATTAGCCGCTGGAGGCTGATTATCAGATTGCTTTGAAGCAGAGGCACTACTATTATTTATGTGAGAAAAGCGACTCCACTTATTCTCAAACTGCTGACAATAAGAAATGAAGAAAACCAGTAACTTTGAATTCAGGGCATGTGTATAAAGAAATCTAAAACATAAACCATAATAACCAGCAACAAGATAATATGTTGACCCTATAAACAACAAGAACAATTAGATGCTAGAATATCCATGGAAAAAACCTTGGGTTGATTTGGTTTGGATCCAAAGCCATCACCCCCTCTTGACTGGGCATTGTTCTGAAGACCAAAACCAAAAGGGTTTGGAGTCGGCTGTTGTGGATTTGAGTGTTGAGTTGGTGTACCAATTTGAGCACCAAATCCAAAAGGATTTGTTTGATTTTGTTTTGATGTGGGGTGAAGAAACTTACAACGGGTGCCATACCGACAACTGTAAGAAACTAGCCATTCATTACATAGTGCAGACAGCATTCAAAAAGTGCAGCAATACTACGACTATGAAGTATAAAGTCATTAAATTGTAATCCCAAATCATGCAACAGATCATCTAAAAATAAAAAAAAAAAGGATCAACATCACAGAGATGTACAACTAGAGTAAAACAAAAGGAAATGAGCTGACAAATCCTTCTTCGATTAGTGACTACATGTTATGTCACAGGCAATTTGATACAAGGTGTAAATTTTTCTAGCCTCGTCCCTTCAATTTCAACCTTTTCCATATCAGAGACTCGCCTACGAACAAATGTAACATCCATGGTCCCAGGGTTACTTACGCAGGATGAAGAAGTACTACATTTTATCCAAAAGTCTCAAATTCTCCATGAACTGGCATTCAATAATACCTTTATCGGTTTAATCACCTCCCTCATCCACTCTTTTCAAAGGTAAAACTGATGAACAATCAATTAATAGTGTTCAAATGCAATTAGGTTATCATAAAAGAGTAATTGAATCAATCAACAAATAAAAGTGATGAAAACCTCCAGAATTAAGATGGCAGAATAAAACAAACCAATCGAAATGCATACCTTCCACGCTGAAAATACCTACAGATTTCTTTTTGGGGAGGCATGATTGAATTTAGGGTTTAAGTGGAAAAATCAGTTTTGCAGATGAAATATTCGATTTAGGGGTTTGTGATTGTGAAGGAATCCTGTTGCGTCATAGAGACGCCACGGGTTTAGAATGAGATATGGAAAAGAAACAAACGTAGCCCCGATGAAGTGCAGGATACGGCGCCGTTTTAGAGAAAATGCAGGCAGCTTCCTTCCACGCTGAAAAACTTGGCACCACTTTTAGACTATTAGACTATCCACGCTTGTTAGTGTCTCTATAAAGTGTTTTTGGGTTGTGATGGAGATGGAGACACTCAAATTTCATTAATTTAAATAAATATTAGTATAATACATTAATCGAAAAAAAAAACATTACATCAATTAAAATTTTAAAAATAAAATATATCCTACTCAGCAAGAGGTCCAAATCGGGTTCAAAGATACTCAACTAAATCATTTGTGAGCCGGTGGTGCTTCCTTGTATCTCTCAATGCTTCGTCCTGTCTGAGATAATTTTTTCAGGACAGTAGAGTGGGGAGCCGGTGTACATCACTGGACGTCGTTGTTTCTGTATCCTCCCTCCAGTTCACAACATCCTCTTTCTTGTCTTCAATGATCATGTTGTGCAAAATAATGCACATAAACATGATGTTGCGGAGGTGTTTCGTATACCAATTTCGCGTCGGATTCTTGATAATTCCACATCGGGCTTGAAGAACTCCGCCTGTTCGATATTCTTCCTCGCCGCTTCCTACATCTTCTTGAATCGCGCTAACTTTAGGTCCGTTGCAAGCGGAGAAGCTGTGATCAGTGTTGGCCAACATGGGTAGATTCCATCGGTTAAGTAGTAACCATTGTCGTAGTGCTTTCCATTCACCATGAATTTGCATGGCAGAGCCCTATCTTCAAGCATGTCCTTGGATAAGGGTGACTAGTTGAAGACGTTGATATCGTTGTTGGAGCCTGCTACTCCAAAAAAGGCGTGTCAGATTCATAAATCTTGAGACAACACGGCCTCAAGAATTAAGGAAGGCACACCCACATCTCCTCGTGTGTAGCACCTTCAGTCAATTCCTCCACGCCCAGTGCATACAGTCCAGGCTCCCGAGCATTTCTGGAAAGTCGTGCCTCTCCTTGTGCATCTGCAGCAGCCGATCGGTGTCTTGAGCATTACGTTTCCTCAAGTACACGTCACCGAAGAGCTAGGCAAAGACGACCCGTGCTATCTCCGATCTTCAAGTATTCATCGAATGTATCCGGCGCTACACCGGTGGCTGGTTGGCGAACGACCATTGTGCATTTTTACACCGACGTAAAGCCCCATTTGTCAGTTGCATCTCGAGCAGATCTTCAAGAACAGATGCTTTTGCATCCGAAAACACCGGTAGAAAAATGTAGAGTCGTACGTCGGGTTGTCGTCGAAGTAGTCGGCCATCAACTGCAGGCATGCTGCCTCCCGATTGCGGTGTACCAAGGTCCTCTTCTCCTTATTTTTTTGGGCGGCGGCCCGTCGAGCAATAGCAGCTTGCAAGTTTGTGACAAGCGAGATAATCTCGTTGTCGGTGCCTTGAGAAGAGTAGCCGGTTGAGGATTCCTACGAGGAAGACATTTTTTGGACGAAAAAAAGAGAGAAAATAAGAGAATAAGATGAATTTGGTGTGGAGAAAATGATAGAAGAGGGGGGTATTTATAGGTGAAAAAAAAAATTGCCAATTTTAAATCGTTCGGCAACGGCTTTTTAAAAAAAAAATTACGTTAGGCGCATGCACGCAAGATTTTTTTTTAAAAGAGACGTGTGTCGCGCACGCGCCGGATCGAGTTGTCTCAACGCAGCGGGACTGTCTCGAGCCTAAGGGTTCTGCAGGGGGTTATCTCGTTAGCTTGGCTGTCTCGATCCGGCCAATGAGACAGCCAATGTGGGCAGGTCTGAGGTGGCGTTTGGGTTTGGTTGATTATAAGTGATTGATAAAGTATCCCATCTAATCACATGTTTGGTTAGAAGGATGAAACCCGTGATAGATAATTCGGCCCGTGCTCCAATTACTCAAGTGTGTGATAACTTATCATCCCAAATTTGGGTTGAATATTAATCGGCATCTAATCCATGATGTAAAATTTCAAAAATAACCTCACACAAACACACACACACACAACTCACACTGCACACCCACACGCGCACACACTACACACAGTAGCGCACACATACTCACTTAGTCCTTCAATTTTCCTACACCACAATCAAGTAATCCAAACACAAGACTAATAATCTAAATAATCACATCTTACACTATCCTATCAAACATTATTTATCCCATCCATCAAACCAAACGTCCCCTTATTTTCTTTCCCTCCAACATTTCTATTTGATTGAACTCGTAACTGAAACCAGCGAATATTTCCCTCTTTTCCCTCCCCCTTGTAAAAAAACAAAAAAAAAAATCTATGTCAAAACTTCGCTTATCAAATCTTAGTGTGGGCAAAACCATTAAATTTCTTAGATAAATTGTCACAGTCCGATCTTCCTAGAGTGAAGATGACTAGGCCAGAGGAGGGCCCTAACTAGTAAATTACACGAATAATGAAGAACATAACAAGGGACATGCTCGGGGAAGAATATAAAATTGTTACCAACATAAACTGGAATACATTAATATGTGCTGGTACTGACATTCTTTAGTAACAGAGATATAAATGTTACTAACATGCTGTGATAACAGTTGGTATGAGATAATGCTAGCATGCTCGATAACAGAAGTTAAGGGTGTTACTGACAGGCTAGCTGACAAGAGATATATGATGTCACTAACAAGGCTAGGAACAAGGATTTCTAACGTTACCAACATGTTTTAACAGAATATCATCATAATATCAACAAGAACGATTCATCTAAAAGTTAACATGAGTATCTCGAGTTCAAAGCTTATAGTATCGAAGACAAAAGTATCGAAAATAGAACAATAACATCAAAGTGTTGCAGCGGAAACATAGCCCAAATTACATGTATGAAGACATATAATCCTAGCTTAAACATTTCTAGAGAGTTTTTAACAACAAAAGCCACCAAGCACACTTCATTGCCTTCCGAGCTAACCTGCACATTTTAAAAAACAACATGCAGGGCTGAGTACTTCGTACTCAGTGAACATGTGTCAAAAATATAACTTGAAAACCTACTTGATAAAGCTATAGATTAAACTTGCCTCTTTAACATAACACAAGTAATAACTTTAAAATAACAAGTGCATGCTTGAAAGTGATTTTCTCTTTTTGCAAACGATTGCGCAGTCAATATTATATAAGTATGAAACTACATCTACAGTAATAATATTGAGGGTTGAGAAGTAGGCCTCATTTTCGAACACCTTGACCGGCCCACCGAAAGGACGCTCACGATCACTAATATGTGTACACATAATCCTACCTCGCGTAGGACCGAATTCATCTTTTCTCAAGTAGATGGTATCATACAAAACTCAAAACATGACAAGTTAATTATTTAAAAACATATGTAGTAATATCATAGTATCATCACATTCTCATTTCATAAGTTAGAAAGCCCACCTCGCTTGCTTTCCTTCTTCACTTACTTTCTTCTCCTCCCTCGCTTCCTTACTTCAAGCTTCCACTCGACCCTTCAAGGAATTAGAGCGGCTAGAAGGACGAGAGAAGAACTATAAATGATGAGCAGTTAATCCTCGAAGCCTCTTACTTCTAGTTTATTCGGCTCTTAGGGTTTTCCTACTTTCTAAACACCTAAACCCAAAATTCGAACCCTTACCCAACTCTCCAACAAATACTAACCAAAACAAATCAAAAACACTTATCTCAACATCAACCTCAATTTCAAACAATATCAACATAAATCTCAAACAATATTCAAATTCTCAAATTTTGAAACAAGGACAAACTGGCCTCGGCAAGCAACCAACCGCGGCTAGCTTCACGCCCAAAAAGGGTAGCCTTGGCTAGGTCTCAACCACGACTAGCTCAAGCTGTAAAACCTAGCCGAGTTTCAAGCACATCTTCACATTTCACACAATCAAATCTTCAAACACATATATAGTTCGAATAATTTATGAAGACTTGGGGACTTGGTGTCCTAAATCATTTCAATCAACAACAAATTGCTAAAAATAATTTAAAGATCGTCATTACAACATTATTGATTAAAACAACTTGAGAAAATGAAATCCACAAAAGATCTACGTAAGAAGCTCAACTCAACTTGACATTTTAGCTCAACTTGACGCCTCAGCTCAACTAAATGCTTATTTTTTAAAACAAACCTCATACACTTAACATTTTTCTCAAGCAAAACAAAAGTTCTGTGCACATGCACTGTACACGAATGCAGATTTGGAACTGCTCAGAAAGAATTTGAAAGATTATTTCATATCATTAGAAAGCTACGGATATCTACTTTCCAACCCAATTTCAAGATCTCAAAAATATTAAACGAGTAAAGAGTTATGACCGATTTGGTCAAGGGTGGCAGATCTGCAGATTTTCTGCGAAAATAGAAATACTAGAACTTTGCTTTCAAAATTTCGAAATTAGGCACAAGTATAAGAGGGATTGTTCAAACTCATTCATTCCAAGTATAAAAATGTTTAACTATCTCACATTAACACATATATATCATCACATTAATCATTCAAGGTCTACAACAAAAATCCTTAACTTCAAAAGCTTAAAATTTTGAATTTTAGAGCAAGTAGAAGAAGGATGACTCAAGCTCTTTCAATCCAAGTATAGACATGTTTCTAATTGTCCTAAGAACATCAATTTGCTTATTCAAGACAAGAAGTAAAAACCCCCAAATGAGCCCTAGATTCGGCCAAGTGAAGAATTAGGGATAGATCTAGCTTAATGTATGAAGATCAAAGCATTTCTCTTCTCTTGTAGCATGGAGCACGAAAATGAAAGAGGGAATATGGAGAATTTTTCATTCTCAAACTTATGATTAAAGCAAAAGAGATGAGAGATCTAACCTTGAGGTTTTGCTCGAATTTGGCCTTGATTTCTTGCTCGATTTGAAGCTTGGATGAACAACAATGGAGGGTGCGTTAGTGGGTGGAATTTTTGGTCAAGAGAGGGAAAAAGAGAGGGGTGGCTATTGCAAATGGAAGGGGAAGAGAGGGTTTTTATACCTAGGGTTAGAGATGAGGTGTGTGGCCATGAGTGAGTACCTTGTCATTCAATGAATAGTGACTAACTTTATCATTTTATCTCATTAACTTAATTAATCACTTAGCCACATAATCTCACCCTCAAATACTCCCAAAACATAATCCAATGGTTTCAAAAAGATTCCCACACCTCAAAACACTTATCTAACGAAAAATCGGACAATCGGGTGAATAGTGAACTTTAGAACGCAATTTACTATTCATCAAAAATCAAGTTTTTGCAAACTTAACACACAACTTTCACACATCTCAAAACACATATTCTCATGCTCATAAACTTTAACATCTACTCGTTTTAGGTTAATCGATATAAGAAAATCACATAGAAACTTACAACGGCATTTTTGGGCTATCGGGATAATTTCTTCTCTCGGATCTTTTCTACTCAAACTTAACACATAAGAAGACAACACATAAACATATAATCACATTATGGAGAATAAATTAAGCGAATGAAGGGGATGGGGTATTACATAAATAGACAATCAGCACAATAAGCACCAGAGGGGTTTTAAGTTGGAAGAGAAATAATTAGTATTTCCTCCGTACCAATAGCAATGTCGCATTTGCTTTAAGCACGACTATTAATAAACAAGAGTAAAAAGATAGAAAGTAGTGGTTCATATAGCTTTTGAAGGGGTTAAATGTTTCCATTTTTGGTATGAGACTATGCTAATGGGACAACGAAAAAGGAAAGTGAGACCTTACTATTGAGACAGAGGGAGTAATAACTAGGGTAACCACATTTCGAGTAATTGCCCACTTTCTAATAAAAAAAAAAAATCAATTGTACGACTTTTAACCGATTCAGTTAACTGCTAAAAAGTAAAATAAAAAGAAACAGTAGCATTTACAACCCTGATGTGTGAACTCTTATTACTTTTATACCTCTAAGGAAAAGGTTAGGGTTGTCAGTACCCTAACGTATAAAAGTAGGGGCAAATAACCCATTCCTTCTAACAAAATTACTAACTTCGTGAGTATCTCTATTTCTATGTTTTTCCTTCTTCTTTCTTCTCCTTCTTCTTCTCCTTTTATTACACACCATAATTTCTATACCAGTCACAATATCGTCGACAACAGCTGCAACAACAGTCACAACAACGATAAGCTCAACTCGTAAACCGAAGCTGAGAACTCGAATATCATCGAGTTTGACAAAGCCATTGGAGTCAATAAGAATATTACCAGTCTTGGTAGAGATAGCCTTCGTGAAGATACGAAAAGGCACTCAAGATTTCTTTGAGGACCGCGGCAAGGCATGGCTCCGGTCCTCCCGAAGGCCGGCGGGGTGCGAGGAGGCAATGACTTCTTTAGATCAATGACCTTAATTGCTACCAAAAAGGATTGCAATGGGATACAGATGGCCTTATACACGATAGCACTCACTCTCCTTCTAATTTCTTCGAGAATCTTGTAGCAATTTGAGTCCTCAAGGTAGTGATCGCCACTGCTCATCGCAATATTGGATGATGTTTCTCTCTCTTTGTAAGCCATGAAAGATGGTTTCTTGTAGAGAGAACAAGTTGAGAAATTTGAAAGAAATGGAACAAGTAAAAACATTGATAAAGCAGATTTCTTGTGAAAGAGAAGATGTATCAAGCGGTGAGTTGTGTATCTCAGTATCTGTATGTAGTGCTTGTAATTCTATGTTCAGTAAGAAGAAGAAGAAGAAGAAGAAGAAGAAGAAGAAGGGGAAAAAAATAGAGAAATAAAGAGAGATTACCAGCGTTAGTAATTATGTTAGAAGGGAGGGGATATTTGCCCCTACTTGTTATACATTAGGGTGCTGGCAACCCCAACCCTTTCCTTAGGCATGTAAAAGCAATGAGGGTTTATTGTATCTGCTACTTTTCCTTAATAAATATCGGGGTGGACTTGGGTGCACCAATGCATAGAATGAGACGGGTCTAACCCGAGCCGGAAACAACCCGTGACGCGCGCGCACAAGGGGAGCAAAACTTGAGCGCGTGGAGTACACTCGTCCCTACGGTGCGTCCACATGCCCAATCAATTTTTTTTTTAATATGCATTGGTATTCATAATTAATATATATGGGTGGAAATGGTAATTGGGCTTCTAGCCCAGTGGTTATATCATTGGTTTGCTATTAGCTTCACCTGTGTTTGATTCCCATGTGAAGCAAAATTTCATTTCATTTTTTTAAACAGATTCATCTTTCTTTCTTTTTTCCATTTTTTTTTGCAATAAAAGATTTATTGAAAGTGTCGTACAATTATTTTCCTTTTTGCGCACACATTCATTTTCCTTTCTTTGCACATACATTTATATTCCTTTTAAAATAAAATATCTGTTTTATTAATATTTTTTAAATAATAATTATCGTTAAGAAAAGTAATTAATATTTTTGAAACATTACTTTTTATTCATATAAATAATTAATTTTCATTGCGATAATAATTACTTAACCAAATAACTAAAAGTACACGTTCTCGTAAAAAAAAAAGAGAATATCCCCCAAACTAGCACTGCTAAGATAGTTTTTTAAAATTTTAGCACTTGTTTTAAATTCTTTAAAATTTAGTACTTCATGACATTTCTACCCCTACTTTATCTTTCTATTTCCTATTTTGACTCTTTATTTTGTTACTCTACTCCTTCATCCTTTCTCATCCTCTCTCTCTCCCCTCCCTCCGCCCTTCTCTCTTCTTCTCCCTTCTCATCCTTCGTGTCCCACTCCCTCTCCTCCACCTTCTTCAACTCCACCCCTCACCTCTGCCACTTTCAACGCCGCGTCTCCCTCCCCCCTTCCCGGCGCTGATTGCATCCATCCTCCTCCTTCTCCCCCCCTTTCTCTCTTAGATCTACGTCCACATCTTTCTCTTCTCTCCGCCTTTCTCTTCTGCTCCGCCTCTCATCGCCGCGTCTCTCTTCCCATCTCTCCCGGCGCCAATCACCTCCATCCTCCTCCTTCCCCCCCTCTCTCAGATCTACGTCCACCTCCTCCCCTTCTCTTCGCCTTCCTCCTCTACTCTGCCTCCTGTTCAACCTAATTAATCTAAGTCGCACGCAATTAAACGTGATTGTTATAGATTAGATAAGTTAACCCGAATATCGTCTCACAAGGAAGGCTTAGCAGGGTGATTGTTGTATTACGAAAAGACCAGAAAATAAAAATAAAGCAGTAAAGATTGATTGGATTGGATGTTTCAATCTAAAGAAATTGAAAGACAAATTAACCTAGACAAGAATATAAACCCTAGTTCTAAGGAGAAAATAAATCATAAGCATAAATTAAGAAGAACGGAAATAAACTTACAATAATTAAAATTGAATCCGTGGTGGAAGTCTGTCACAAAATCCGTACGAATTGAAAGCGATTAATCTATCTAGAACTGGAAGAATAAGAAGAAGAAGTACTGGAAAGAAAAGATGTAATCTATCGCTGGCGGCTCTTAAAAAGTGAACGTAAAAAAAAACGTGTTTAAGGAAAACTAACCAAGCCCTATTTATACAGCTGTAACCGTTGCCATACCTCGACGAACGACGTCCGTGCTCACATGAAACTCCACTCCTGGACGAACGCCTAGACCCGGCGATCGTCCAACACCTCTCAACATATCTCCCCGGACGACCGCCTGACACCAACGATCGTCCAAGGAGTCTCGCGGTACTTCTTCCTTCATCACCTTCCCAGACACAGACGATCGTCAGAGCTGAACGATCGACAAAGGTGCTCCGCTGGAATACAATCAATCTCCACCATCGAACACCGGACGAGCGTCAGGCCCAAGCGAGCGCTGAGGATCACTTTCTAAAGCTTCCTCGACCATGTTGGACGAACGATGAGGTTGAACGGTCGCTGAAGAAAACTATATGAAGTTTTTCTCGTCCAGGGTGAACGAACGTTGAAGCTGGACGATCGCCGGGATATCCTCTCTGAAACCTTGCTCGCCAGCTTGTAGAACTGTTGGACGATCATCGTCCTTGGACGACCGCCGGTGACAACGCTCAGAAACTCCACACCAGCGATCGCCCACAATGGACGAGCGTTCAAGTGCGATTTCTGACAAAACTCAACCTCTACTCCATCAGTTGGGCGCTCGCCCAACTTAATCTCTGCACTGAACGATCGTTGAGCCTCAACTTTGACACACTTCTTAGCCATTTCACTTGTTATCATTCACCTAAGATATAATCCTGTATTTCACAAACAAAACTCAACCAAAGACATTAGTGCATTCTGAATGTAAAAACAAAACGAAATACCACGGCAATCGAACAAAATGCACTAAATAAAACCAAATAAAAACAACCAAAAATAGGTGAAACAATCCCTCCACACACAAAACCTTGCTTGTCCTCAAGCAAATCTTATTAAAAATTAAAACGAAGAAAGTGAAACTTAAACTAAATAACACATATCTCAATAAACTCTCAATCACAAGGTAATGTATCACTCATCAATCGAAAACAGTAATCACACAATAAATGAGTTTCCCCCCACACAAGACCTCAATCTGCCTAACATCCAAGCACAAGATCAAAGAAAGGAAATAGTGGCAACAAAGAGTATCCCAACTTGACCATTTATTAAACTATACTAAAAATAATGCGAATTCCGGGCAATCTTCACTAGGTGAATTCACGGAAAATCTGGCCTCCTAGTGTGGTTTCCCATACCCATTCCTCAACCTTTAAGAACGAATTCAAGGCAATGAGAAAGAGGCGGTAGAGCCCTTCACAGCACAACAAAATTAAACAAACGAATTAAACAAATGTCAAGTCAAATTGGGTTATATGGCCATAATTCATGAGGTGTGGACATTTAAAGGTCATCTAAAGTATCCTCATGTGGTTTCCCATGCTCATGGTTCCCAGAAGAGCAGAGACCTCCCAAAGTGACTCAACTTATTAGAACATTAAACAACTTCTTTTTGTTTTTTTTTTCTCTTTTTTTTTCTTTTTTTTTTTCATTTAAATTGGGATACACCTCTAAAGCACCACCTCCTAACCTTCACTTATACTCAAAATTAAACATCAATAATTCAAGTGTGAATCGCCCCACAATTGTCATGCAACAACTGCACCAATCAATTCATAATAAAACACCTTGATCAATAAAATCTATCAAGACATGAGTCATAAACTTCAACCTCAACTTTAACTTCTTAATTCCAAATAAGAAATACCCGAGGACTCACAAGATCATTATATCAACAAAAACACACCTCACGAAAAAAAAAACATGACAATGTCCCCATTGTCAACCAAGAAGCAATAGAATAAGGAAGGGAGTATCACAAAGCAAACCAAAGAAGGGGTCGAAACAAAACATAAACACCAACAAACTAGCAATAGAACCAAAACAACGCAAAAAATGACACAAAAACAATAACAAGAAATCAAAAGGAAAAGCAACAAACACAAAAAATGAAAAAGAAAAGGGAAAAGAACGGCATACACAACCACAGTGAAAATCACTGCTGAGCCGGCGGTGGAGGAAATGGCCCACCCGGAGAAACATTCCAACGAGCCAATTGTTGCTCCAGAGAATCCAACTGACGAGCCTGCGAAGCCATTTATTGTTGCTGTTGAGACCAATATTGAGCGTTAGTAGCCCAACTCTGAGCCTGCTCCGCCCAATGCGTGTTTTGAGTCGCCCAATACTGAGCTTGCACCTCCCATTGTTGATCATTAACAGCCCAACGTTGGTCATTCCTCGCCCACCGTTGCTCGTTCTGCTCCCATCGTTGATCTTGACGGTACAATTGGGCATTCTGCAAGATCATCTGCTGCTGTAAATGCCAGAATTGCGAACTCATCTCTTCACGGAAAGAAGTAAAATCCCGCTGAAAAGCTTGGAAGCCATAAGGAGCAGAGCCGGAGGGCATAGAGTCTGAAGGAATAACAGTGGAGGGCTGAGAAGCAGGTTCAATCCGACGAGGAGATTCATCCTCACTCCCCACTGCGTTGTCTACCTCATTATCTCTGTCAGAGCCGGCATCAGAAGAAATGGAAGTTTCAGGGCGAGGAACACGAGTGCCGGCAACCTCAGCGCCTCATTGGCATTTCACTGCGGGACGCATCTCGTAGGGAATGAAAGTCACCAAATCACGAATAATATGCCCATGCTTCAATTCAGTAAAACCCAAATACTTGAACTTCAGAAGAGCCTGAGATGACAGGGGAAAATTAGCAGGAAGGACTTTAAAATGAGCAGCCAGAGCAGTGGCCAAGTGAGGCAAAGCAGCTCGATAGGTAGAGATGCGAACAATATTCTGCAAGGTGGCAAAGATGAAAGGAGGCGGACAAACTTTCCGCTTCTTCACAGCACAATCAAGTAAATAAAGCTCAATCGAATTCAACTTGTTAGCCTCAGAACGCCTCTTAATATTATAAACAATAAATTTGTGTAAAACACACAAGACCGGGTCACGAATTAACCCGCTCGACATACCCCTTTTGTCCCAATTATCACAACCCGTTAACTCATTCCAAGCGGCAGAATGATCAAATGAATCAGGGACAACCATCTCACCATAAGACTTTCGAAAACCAAAAACTTTATTCATAGCAGAAAGCCCAGCACGACACTTGTTACCCAACACACGGAATGAAATACCAGAAAGATTATCCTCAAATTCCATAGTGGCAATAAATTCCAAACATAATGGAGTAAACGAATTCCATTCAGTATGAGCATACTTATGCATCCCTAATACTTTAAGATACTGATCTAATTGCTCGACAATTCCCAAAGATGTCATAACGTCCCAATCAAAAAAACGTGGCAAAGTAACAGGCCGCCTCTCAAGGCGAAGATAAAGGTTACCTTCAGGGATCGTGTAAATAGGAAAGACAGCTTCAAATTGCGCACGGAGGTCCCGTGGCACCTCTTCATCGGTGTCCATTGCGTCCGCAGCAATAGCACGAGAAGTGGAAGTACCGGCTGCATTCTTGGTACGCGCCATAGAGAAAGACGTGACAGACGGGCAATGAAAGGTTGTCAGAGAAAAACCACGAAGCCGGCAGTCCCCGAGTATGAGACAAGAAGGGAGCTGAACGGTCGCCGGATAAGGGGCAGTAACAGACGGCGCTCGTCGGTAATGGCCTCTTGAACGCTCGTCGGAGATGTGGTGGGCGCTCGCCGGTAATGACAAGCGGAGGAGCGCTCGTTCCAGGAATGACTGCGCGCTCACCGGAGGGAATAATTGAGGCTAAGCGACGGTCGCTGGAAGAAGCTGGACGCTCGCTGAAACGGGACAAGATCGGCGCTGGCCGAATGCGGTTGAGAGATCGAAATCACCGGCGAAGAAAACAAGAACGACGACAGGTGGTCGCCGGTCCGGAATGAGCAACAATCGCCGGCTTGGGCTGAGGAGCGGTGAGGTGCCAAGGGAAGAGGAGACTTCGATGTGGTGGCGAAGAGAGAGAATGAGAGGGTTGAAGAGTGAGGCGGCGGCCAACACTTAGGGCATAGATATATATATGGGATGAAGTGGGCGCTCGCCCACAGTGAACGATCGTCGCTTGGAGAAGGCCCAGCAAGCTCGACGATCGTCGAACTCGGGCGATCGTTGCCTCTTGTCTCTGAAGTTGACCCAAATCCGGCTTGAACGGTGCTGAACGCTTGCCCAGGATGGGCGATTGTCGCCTCTCGTCTCTGAAGTTGAGGCGAAATATGCTGAACGCTCGCCCAGGATGGGCAATCGTCGAACCTACGCCACAGTACATGATATTTTTTTTAACGGTGGGTTGCCTCCCACGAAGCGCTCGTTTAACGTCACTAGCTTGACATACAAAGCCGAACTTTCATTCCGAATCTACGAGCCAAATTGACTCGACTTCTTTCATGACAAGTTCTCTTTCATAGTACGGTTTCAATCGATGACCATTAGCTTGGAAGGATTCTTGAGTCTGCTCATTGAGCAGATGAACAACTCCAAAAGGTAGAACTTCTTGAATAAGATATGGCCTGGTCCACCGGGACTTCAACTTGCCTGGAAACAATTTCAACCTCGAGTTGAACAAAAGAACTTTCATCCCGGGCTTCAACTCCTTGGACAGAATCCGACTATCATGCAACCTCTTCACTCGATCTTTGTAGATCTTGGCATTGTCATAGGCTTTATTCCGGAGCTCATCCAACTCTGACATTTGCAACATTCTTTGCTTCCATGCGGCCTCAAGATCGAAGTTTGTTGCCCGGATTGCCCAATACGCCTTATGCTCGACTTCGATAGGCAAGTGACAATTCTTTCCATACACAAACTGGTACGGGCTCATCCCCAAAATGCTCTTGTATGCCGTACGGTACGCCCAAAGTGCATCATTGAGCTTTGAAGACTAATCTTTACGAGACGGCTACACCGTCTTCTTCAAAATTCCCTTGATTTGTCGGTTGCTAGTCTCTGTTTGACCCGATGTTTGGGGGTGATAGGGGGTAGCCACCTTGTGAGTTATTCCATTCTTCTTCATAAGCTTCTCGAAAAGCTTGTTGCAAAGATGCTTCCCTCCATCACTTATTATGGCCTTAGGAAATCCGAACCGACAAAGTATATTTTCCTGTACAAACTTTAGCACAACATGAGAGTCACAAGTCCTAGTGGGGATTGCCTCGACCTACTTGGACACATAATCAACAGCTAAAAGAATGTACTCGTAGCCAAAGGATTTGGGAAACGGTCCCATGAAATCGATGCCCCACACATCGAAAATCTCAACAACAAGAATATTATTAAGGGGCATCTCATTCCTACGACCAATAGACCCTACCCTTTGGCAACGATCACAGGCAAGATAAAAAGCATGTGCATCCTTAAATAATGAAGGCCAGAATAAACCTGATTGGAGCACCTTGTGTGCCGTTTTCTGTCCTCCAAAGTGACCTCCACAATGCGTCTACTATGACTGGCTCATCAACAGGAAGGTTGGTTGGCAGCAAGGCTTCCATAGCTGCTTCCTCTCTAAGTCTCTCCTCCAAGTCGGCGGAGCCTTCAAAAAGCTCCTCAATCTGTTGCTCTTCCATAAAACAGGCCTCGGCAAGTGTGTCGATAGCATCAATGTAAGAGCAATTATCGATGCTATTGGCCGACGGAATCCCCTTATTGGCTCTGACATCGTAAGAAACTAACTCACCCAAGACTGACATCTTAATTATGCCGTTCTTTACGTCAATGAGAGTATTGGTTGTGGCCATGAAAGGCCTCCCCAATAGTAGAGTGTGCTCTCGTCCATCTTCATTGATGTCTCCAATTTCTAGAACGACAAAATCCACCGGCACAATAAGCTTCCCTACTCGCACCAAGACATCTTCAATAACTCCTCGTGGGTGGTGAATCGATCTGTCTGCCAATTGCAAGCACATCCTAGTCGGCTTCAACTCTCCCAATTCCAACTGCTTGAAAATTGAGTAGGGAATAAGATTGATCCCTGCTCCTAAATCCAGCATTCCAGAAGCTTCCTTTCCATTCCCCATAGCTATTTTAAGCACAAAGCTCCCAGGATCTCGTTGCTTTTGGGGTAGAGATTGCTGCATAATGGAGTTGGCACTTTCTGATACTAGAACTTGTTCTGGTTCATCAAATTTTCTCTTCTTGGACGCTAACTCCTTGAAAAACTTCACATACGCAGGCACGTTCCTGATCACATCAAGCAGAGGCAAATTCACATTCACCTTAGATAGCATCTTATAGAAGTCTGAAAACTGCTGGTCCTGCTTCTCATTCCGCAATCTGCTAGGAAACGGCACTGGTGGGCGATAAGGCTTTTCAGCCTTATGAAGTCGGATTTCTGCTTGCTCTTCCTCGACTCTAGGCTGTACGACCTCTGATGGTGCGTCGCCCACCTTATTATCCACCGTCTATCCACTTCTCAACACGGTGACGGCTGAAGCTTGATGTGGCTGTTGACCTTGGCTCGGAATCTTTCCAGTCTGCTGCTGCTGCTACATCTGGTTCACAGTACCAGAAACTTGTCCCACCGCCGTCTCAAGACGCTTGATGGTTGCATCTTGAGCTTCTCTCGCCTGTCTGCTTTCTTGCATGAATGCATTGAGATTATCTTCAAACTGGTTCTTCTGAGCAGGTGGTGGCGATGCGCGCTGAAATTGTGGTGGTCCCTGCTGGAACTGACCTTGCTGAGCTGGGGTCTGCCACTGAGAATTAAAGTTTTCCTGCTGCTGTGGGTACCACTGCTACTGCTGCTGTGGGTACCACTGTTGCTGATTAGCAAACTGATTAAATTGCTGAGGAGGATACTGGTTATACTGTTGTGGAGGATGACGATTCTGAAAGTTTCCTCCATATCCCTGGCCTTGGTTCTGATTCCGCCATCCAGCGGTAGGCTGATTCTGCCATCCCGAGTTCTGCTGTCGCTGATTCTGACTAGACCATTGGCCCTCATCAAACTGCTGTCGAGGAGGGAACCCCTGTACCGCATACACTTCTGCGCCTCCTTCATAAGTCAACTCCCCCATTCTTTGGCACTCCTCAGGATTATGCCCCAATTCTCCACAAATACCACAGCAATCAGGAATGATTTCACGTCTAACAGGCGCCGATCGAGGTAGAGACGCCGCAGACTTATTCATCTTCAATTCTTGCAACTCTCTCATCATCACTACGAGTTGTTTCTGCAACTCATAATTTGGTGCCACTGCATTGGCGTCAACTCTTCTCCCACGGATCGACTTCTATTGTGAACTGTCTGCCAAGGTTTGGAAGATCTGGTTGAGTTCCGTGGAGTCTTCTTAGCAATGTTACCCCCTGCAGTGCTGTCCACCATGAACTGAGTAGTAGTAAGAAGTCCATCATAAAAGAACTGACTAATCATAATCGCAGACAACTGATGATGTGGGCACTGTCGGAGAAGCTCTTGAAATCTCTCCCAAGCCTCGTGGAAAGGCTCATCGGTTCCTTGTGTGAAATTCATAATCTGAGTACGAATCTCCTGTGTCTTGTGGTTTGGGTAGAACTTCAACATAAACTTCTCACAAGCATCCTTCCAAGAGTTTATAGAATTTGACGGAAGTGATAGAAGCCACGCCAGAGCCCGATCCTCTGTAAGGCAGGCACTTGAGCCTTAATTGATCCTCTGTAAGGTCCGACAAAGGAAAAGTTTGCATTATCGAACAAAATTCTCGAATGAATTGGAGTGCATCTTCATTGGGCATGCCATGGAAGGTTGGAAGCATGCTAGAGTAATTATGCTTCAAATCATAATTCCTGACCCCGGCAGGAAGAACAATGGCCGACGTCGTGGCCTCAATAACTGGTCGGGAGTATTCTCCCATGACCTGGTTTTCCTCGGTAGTCATATTTCTTTGAACGTTCAACTGACACTCTTTCTTGGAATCACAAAACAAATTCCCAAACAAAGCTTCGTCTTCAACTTTGTCAGGAAGCGGTTCGGTTACCTCCTTCGCTTGTTCCAAAACTGCGCTTCTCCTGTGTATGTTGTCAAGATACGGTGCTAACGGTTGTTTCTGACTCCTGCGACCTCGCATACACAACACTAGCACACAGATTAAACGCACAGGATGGAGAAAAATAACCAAACAAAATTAAAATTAAAACTGTAACACAAAAATCGCCTAAAGCCTTCCCCGGCAACGGCGCCAAATTTGTTCAACCTAATTAATCTAAGTCGCACGCAATTAAACGTGGTTGTTATAGATTAGATAAGTTAACCCGAATATCGTCTCACAAGGAAGGCTTAGCAGGGTGATTGTTGTATTACGAAAAGACCAGAAAATAAAAATAAAGCAGTAAAGATTGATTGGATTGGATGTTTCAATCTAAAGAAATTGAAAGACAAATTAACCTAGACAAGAATATGAACCCTAGTTCTAAGGAGAAAATAAATCATAAGCATAAATTAAGAAGAACTGAAATAAACTTACAATAATTAAAATTGAATCCGTGGTGGAAGTCTGTCACAAAATCCGTACGAATTGAAAGCGATTAATCTATCTAGAACTGGAAGAATAAGAAGAAGAAAGTATTGGAAAGAAAAGCTGTAATCTGTCGCTGACGGCTCCCAAAAAGTGAACGTAAAAAAAAAAACGTGTTTAAGGAAAAATAACCAAGCCTTATTTATACAGCTGTAACCGCCGCCATACCTTGACGAACGACGAGTACGGACGAGCGTCTGTGCTCACATGAAACTCCACTCCTGGACGAACGCCTAGACCTGGCGATCGTCCAACACCTCTCAACATATCTCTCCGGACGACCGCCTGACACCAACGATCGTCCAAGGAGTCTCGCGGTACTTCTTCCTTCATCACCTTCCCAAACATAGACGATCGTCAGAGCTGAACGATCGACAAAGGTGCTCCGCTAGAATACAATCAATCTCCACCATCGAACATCGGACGAGCGTCAGGCCCGAGCGAGCGCTGAGGATCACTTTCTGAAGCTTCCTCGACCATGCTGGACGAACGACGAGGTTGAACGGTCGCTGAAGAAAACTCTCTGAAGTTTTTCTCGTCTAGGGTGAACGAACGTTGAAGCTAGACGATCGCCGGGATATCCTCTCTGAAACCTTGCTCGCCAGCTCGTAGAACTGCTGGACAATCGTCGTCCTTGGACGACCGCCGGTGACAACGCTCAGAAACTCCACACCAGCGATCGCCTACAATGGACGAGCGTTCAAGTGCGATTTCTGACAAAACTCAACCGCCCAACTTAATCTCTGCACTGAACGATCGTTGAGCCTCAACTTTGACACACTTCTCAGCCATTTCACTTGTTATCATTCACCTAAGACATAATCCTGTATTTCACAAACAAAACTCAACCAAAGACATTAGTGCATTCTGAATATAAATACAAAACGAAATACCACGACAATCGAACAAAATGCACTAAATAAAACCAAATAAAAACAACCTAAAACAGGTGAAACACCTCCTCCTCTTCTCTCCGCCACCACGGCCTCCGTCCACTATCTCTCTCTCTCTCTCTCTTCTTCCTAAGATTTGTAACTTTCGGCAGCCTTGGCCCTCGCCACCACTACCTATAGGTGCGAAACGATAAGGCGAAGCCAATGATCTTGGTCCCAACCCTCAATTCAAAGTGTCGTGGCCAGAGTTTGCGAATAACCACCACCAACAAATCTGTAATTATTAACTTTTTTGATTGCACATCTAAGTTTTTGGTACTGATCAAAATTTTGTTAGTGATCAAAATTTTGTTACTGATCAGTTTTCTATTTTGGTACATTTGTATTATATATTATTACTGATCAAAATTTTGTGCGTTACTCATCAGTATTTTGCTTGAGTACCTATGTATTAATTTTGTTAATTTTTTGGACTCATAAATAAATTTTTGTTACCGCAGGCTATGATTCACACTGTAATTATTGTTTCTTCCCATTTTTTTTGGTCAGTCACAAACTTTCTTTTTTTGGGTGAGTCCCCAAGAAAAAAGAATTTGTGACCACCAGCGGCGGCGGAGGTAGCAGAGAGTAGGAAGCGGGTTTATTAAGTGCGTTTATATGTGATTATGCGCGAAGTTATGTGATAAAAATTTAAGAGAAATAAATTTTCTTGCAAAATTACCAAAATGCCCTTGAGGGGCGAAAATGTAATATTCTCGTTTCGGTGATTCGAAATAAAGATGTGAAGTGTTATATAAGTTTAAGAATGAGAAATGAAGCATGAGTTCTCGGAGAATTCCGAGACGGTTAACTTTTTAATGAATAATAACTTTGACAAAAAAGTCAACTCTTCTTCAACGGACTCCGAATTCAGATTAATTAGTGTCATTGGAATCTAGAATTTATTTTAAGACCAATGATACGAGTTTGGGAATTTTCTAAGTTCATTTGAGTCGAGTTTGAAAATTTTATTTTATTGGGAGCGAATATGAATAGTAACTTTTTACGTTTTCTTCGTTATTTGGAATTTTGATCCGAAAATTAGGTTTTCTGAATCTGTAATTTGTTTCGTGGATAATTAGATGAGTTAGAGTGAAATCGGAGGTCTAGAAAGTGTCGAGAAGAGAGATTTAAGTTGGTGAGGATTAATGGTTAAAGTGGGGATATTTTACACCGAGAAAACTTTTCTTTTCGGCGATTTTTATCGCACTAATTGGGCATGTGCAACTCTTATTCTCCTATTAATCTTCCCCACTCTCACTTTCATCTCACTCTTCCTCTCCCTCACTCTCTCATTTCTCCCGTAACAATTCTCGCTCTCTCTCCCTACGCTCTCTCTCTCTTTCTCTCCCATCTCTCTTTCTCTCCCTACGCTCTCTCTCTCTTTCTCTCCCATCTCTCTCTCATAACCCACACACAACACACGCTAAAATCAGCCATGAATGAGCACCTTTGCAGCTGGTTTGAAGCTCCAAATCTCATGAAAATCGAGCTTAGATCACCCTCTTGGATTCAAGTAAGGATTTATGATCCTATCACTTTGATGATCAAATTTAATTGAAAATTTCCTCTCTTCTCCCTTCCTTCATGTTCGATGATTTTGATGATCTTGAGGGGGAAATTTATTTTTAAATCTTTGAGCTTGATTCCTTGTTCTTGAGAGTTTTCATGTATAAAATCATGAGAGAAAAACCTTGCTTCATCCTTAAGTATGTGTGCCGAAAATTATGAAGAAACTTAGGAATTTTCATTTCTTGATTTTGACCATGATTTTGACGAAGGAATTGAATCCTATAAATTAATCTAAGCATGTGTGTATTATCAATTTGAGAAAGAGAACAATTATGCTTGTTGGTCTTGTGATTTTCGATGAATATGATGAGAAAATTAGGAATATTTTTTTGGTGATCTTGATAATCAATTTGATGATATGTGAGAATGATTTGAGAAGTATGATGCATGTTTGAATGATCAAATCGAGAGCATAAATTAATTTCTTTCATCCTCCTAAATTTTCGAAATATGTATAAATATAAGAAATTGTGATCTTTGTGATCTTGAGTGTTATTTGTAAAATGGATGAAGGAATTATGAAATTGAATATATGTCGAGCGTGATTTGAGAAGAAATTAAAGAGTATGAATTATTTGTTGCAATTCTTGAAATTGCCGATTTATATATAGAGAGAGTTTTGATGATTTTTTGATGATATTGAAGTGTATTGTATGAGTTAAGTGTTATATGATGAATTGAGCATGTTATAATTAGAAATAGAGAAGCATGAATTTTTAGAATTCTTCCTTGAAAAATTCGAACCAAATGAGCCTAAGAGTTATAAATTTTGAGTTCTTGAGTTCGAATTGATGAATCGATGAACGAAGATTGAAAATGGAATTATTTGAAGCATTATAGAATGTCGAATCGTTGAATTTGGATTCCTATGTAAAAAGCCCCAAAAATTTCGATGGAAATGAGCTTATAATTTGGGATGTTTGATGTTTGAGCTTGTAAGATGAAATTGATGATGAATTTGATCAATTAGAATTATTCTAAGTATGATAGAACTTGAAATTTATGAAAAAGATCAAGTATAAAAAAAATCATTTCGTGCAGAAAATTTTTAAGAAAAATCTGGAATTTTTTTGATAAGATATGATGTAAATGATGATTCCAAGATGAAATTGAGATTAAAACAAGTATGTTAGTCTTTTGAATTTCTGAATTCGAAGATCGTATGAAGAAGTTATGCCAAAACGAAGATTTTATGCCTTAAAAGTCGATTTTCTAAAATTAAAATAAAGTTAAGTAAAAATACGAGACAATTGAGCTTAGAATATTTAATCGAGTTTATTGGAACTTGAAACGAGTAAAAACGAACCCTTATGCATGAAAAATGATAAAATTCGAAGGTTATGACAAATTAGAGTAAGAGTTTTCTCGATTCGTTTATCAGAAATTAAAACTGGATAAGTAATTATTCAACTAGATTTATTTTAAGCTAATCATGAAAGTTTGAGAATTTTTGGAGCATGTGCACGTTTTTCTAGACAATGGTGTCTTACTTTATTCCGAGACTTTTTGCAAGAGGTTTCGGATTTCAAATTCGATTCCATATATGGATTCATTGAATTTTTATAAGAGATATAAAACTATTTTCATTCAAAGCAGTATCGAGTCATCATGAGACAATGTTTTGAGTCTTAAATGAGTTTCTGAGTATGACATCGAGCAGTATGAATATATATGAATTTCTGGAAATTTCTAGAATATTTTAAGGAATTTTGAAAATTTTTCTTTTTCCGACTAGTTATTGAAGTCAGTCATTTATCTATTTGTGAATACCTGATTTGAGATGTGACAACTTGAATGTGATTGAATTATGCTTAAAATGATCGAGATTTAATCTCGTAATTTTCTAAAATCGTTTGATGTGTGAAATTGAGAAAATCCAAGTTTATGGAATGAATAGTAATTTCTCGATTTTGATTATCTGAATAAGTTAAATTTGTCTAAGTTTGTTGTATTACCCCGGATATTTCTTCCGTCGTCAAAATAAAAATTTAATTATTAATTAAGGCTTTCACGCCTAAGTTAAGGATTTTCGATTCTAAGACTAACGGTGAAATCCGAATCTGAAAATAAATTCCAGAAGTCGGTTGAACGACTACTGTATTAGGGTCTTCGCATCCGATAAAATTTTCGTCCGACAACTCAGATCGAAAAACTGTCAGACTTTACATTCACTTTTTCTTCAATACGAGTTCACCAGAGAAAGTCAGTTTTTATTATTTTTCCGGGCGAATTTTGGACTGTCTTATCCCGACTTTTCATCGGATTTCGGAAATCGAAATATGCTTTTCGAGTATGTGATTTATTGTTAATCTAACGGTCGAATTAGATTTCGTCAAAAATGTAACCGTCTAGGAAATTAATTTCTCGATTTATATACGTCGTATTAGACCCATAAAACGCGATATTTTCGACTTAAAATCCTATCCAAACCGCCACCTATGGGCATGACTCACCTAGTTAGATTTTTATCTACTTTATGTTATAATTCTATCCTAACACCTCATTTCTCTCTTCTCTCTCCCAAGATTGCCCCCCCCCCCTTTCTTTTCTCTCATCTCTCTCTCCACCATTGAAGTGTTCTTCAAGCTTTCAAAAGCTCCACAAAATAGTCATCTACCGATCATTCTTATTTCCGAGTTCATAATCGACAAGGTAAGAGCTTCCTCTCGAGATTGAACCGAACAAAACTTCCTTCCCTCCTTTTTGATTTTTTTTCGAAAAGTTTGAGGATGATAGCATGATGATTCTATGTTTAATTCATGTTATTAGATGCATAGAATTGAATTTCCATGGTTGGATTTAAGAAGAAATCATCCTCCTAATAGTATTATTATTACCGAAAATTAGATGATTTAGGGGTTTGATGTTTGGTTCGATTTTTAGATGATTGATTAGTGGATTATTGTTCTATGTATTGATAGATGAATGCATGAATTGTTTTAGAATTTTCTAAAAATAAAAATAAAAAGGTAAGAGATGAAGAAGTGAGGATATGATTTAGTATTGGATATGTTTTGTATGATATAATGATAGAAATGATATGTAGTAGGTATGAGGATGATTATATAATTTATTGGGATTTTTCTAAAAATAAAATAGAAATCGTAAGAGACGAAAACTCGACGATAAGTTGAGATTCGTTAATAATTTGAGTATGTGGTTTACGTATTAGTGAATCTTGATAGTTGATGATCGATATTGGAAAGTTTGAGCAAAATCGGAGAACGTTGAAATTTTGTTAAGAGACGAGGAATCGTCTATAAGTCGAGGTTGAATAATGATTTAGGTTTATGATTTGAACATATGTTAATCTTGTTAGTTAATGATCGTAATCGGAGAATTTGAACGAATTCTAAAGAAGTTGGAATTTTGATAAGAGACGAAGAAACGAGTCTAAGTGTCGATAAAAAAGTCGAACAAGGAAATTAATTGGTTATTAATGATTGTTATTGATAAATGAACGAGTTTGTAGTTGACAATATTTCCATCCGAGTTATGTGATGATATAAGTTATAGTTTATGAACTAGAAGTTGATGAATGAAATTGATTTGGAAATGAAATTTGGTATAGTAAATGATTAGTTGAAAAAGACGAGGAAATGCTCGTCGTGTTTTTAATCGAGAAATGAGAAGGAGTTCATCATAAAAGATTGTACGTATTGACTGCCTTGAGATGGAAATTTCGTAAGTATAAAGGTGGTAAAGCATAAATCGAACCTAGGATGTCGTGCGTCGAGATATACGAGCACTAGGGTTCCACGCGGACTGTTTCGCGACCTTTCACGGAAACTGTCATAACTTTCTTCTCGCTTAACAAAATCGAGATCCGTAAATTGGACAATAAACTAGACATCCGTAGCTTTCTTTTGGTACAGAGAACATCCCCTGTTTCGCAGGAATATGTTCTGTGTGACTCCAGAACTTCTGCTTTGTGCAGAAAGTTTTCTTAACTCTAAACTCTTAAGTCGAATCCTTTTTAACCTCGTTCCTTGTGAACTTCTAAGTCGTTATAAGTTATTGACTTTCGTTATTAACTGACCTAAGTGTCGAGTAATGAGCCGAGTCAGTTTCTAAAATGAGAATTGATCGAGTCTCATTTCTTTGATAATCAAAATTATGTAGTTAAGTGCAAAGGCCTAAAAGTCTAAAACGAATTCAATTTCTTTTCTTTAATCGTCTTGATCGCTTATTAAAGTGTTATTATTTGCGTTCAAAGGAGGAAGTTGAGTTTAGAAGACAGGATGGAAGACCAAAGACGGATGCTCGTGTTTTAGTTCTGTAATCGCCTAAGGAGGAAGTTGAGCGATGCTAAAAAATCTTTATTTACAGCTTTGATAATTGTGTTTTCAAGGTGATAATCAGAGCATGAAATGTTTGTTTTATGTGAGTTCTCTTGTACCCTTCTGAGTTAGCCGACTGTTATCCAGAATTATTAGTTAGCCGACTGCTAACTAAATCAATCGGACTTTGAGTTAGCCAAAAGGGTGTTTTCCAGGGTTAGTGTACACGGTAGCCGTTGTGTGTTGTACTCTGTTGAGGGGTAGCCAGCCACGGTGAATAGAACGTGCGCGGAAGAAGAAAAGGCTTCTTCCCCGGCGTTGAAAAGGGCAAGATGAATGTAGCAACAGAAAAATCTTTGCGCAAAGTGTTTAGAAAAGAGAGAAAATGTTTAGTAGGCACAAGCCTTTAAAGGATAAACCCCGTTGCGTTACTTATTGAGATGCCTGATTAATCTATACTCTTATGAGATGTTTTCGGCAATGTGCCCACTAAGTGCTTTATGTACTTAGACCTGCATATGTTTTTAAATGTGCAGGTTGAGTGACGGAAGCGGCGGAGAGGTTGACTAAGGTTGTTATAGGAAAGAAGATCAGTGTTTCAGTTCTACGTTATTCCGCTGCAAACTAGTTCTCGTTAATGTATAACTTTTGGTCTAAGTCTCATCCTTTGAACTTAGTTTCTTTTTGAGAACAACTCTGTCGAGCGATCCTTCGAGGTCGACTCTCTTTTATTAAATAAAATCAATTCATTGATATCAGTTATTGTTTAGTTATTGTGTTTATTTATCTTATTCCCCCTTCTTCCTCGCTTCTTTAAATCCAACCCCTAGTCGCACCCCGGCTTTGCCGTCCCTCGGGATTTGGGGTTGTGACAGAGTGGTATCAGAGCAGTCGTTTCTGCTGTGCATACAAGTTCCTTTCAGTAGTAAGGTGGAGTATTTGTATATGCTCTACACCTGAGTCTTCTTTCAAGTAAAGTTAGGTAATAACACCAAGTTTAAGAGTGTCAACAACAACTCAACCTCCCGCTACGTCGACTCAACCAAAGAAGGAAAGTAAGGAAAGATTTTCAGAAGTATGATTTCTTTAAGTAGAAATTTTTGATTAAGTATGAAAGAATTTGTGAATAAGTATGCAAGTATGATGTGAATAAAGTATGCCAAGTATGAATGTGATTAAAGTATAAAAGTTATACTTTGGATATTATGTGAATTATATGAAAGTATAAGTGATATACTCTGTGAAAGTATGTGAAATTATTTGAGTTTTAATTTCTTTATTTTTAAGAAGAATATCGGCATGAGAACATAGACTATTGTTTTAAGATTCTTCCCGGTTCATTGAGAACATAGAGCTAATAAGAAGCTTTGGGTCCAAAATATTTGAGAAGTAATCCGAACGAGAAGGACAAAATAAAGGGAATCAAAACGAATAAGAGACGAATGTTACTTACGTATAAGTAACATGAATGAAGTCATTTTTCAGTTGGAGTTCGCCTCGTTAGAACTTCAAGAAGAGATTTGTTTAATTGTTAAGAATCGAGTACGAATTTTAGCTAATTTCCAACGATCGTTCAATTCCAGCGACGAGTAGAATTTGTGTTCTAAAATTATTCTCCAACTATTATTCCGTTTTCTTGGAATTTATTTCACAATTAGTAATTGAATGAAGAATACGATAAGTACGAAATTCAAAAGTCAAGAAAGGTTTATATTAGTACGGTATCCACTTTAATGTGGCATTAAGAATATTTTTTTTTCTTTCTTTCCTTCTAATGATGAGAACGATATGTGTTTATCGGTTAGGAGTTTTTTTTGAGGGAAACTAAGAAGTCTAAATTAAAGATTGGAAGGAAAATCCCGGAATGTTTTTTAAGTGTTTGAGTGCAATTTGAGAAATTGCTAGATGCTTAAGATAAGCTAAAGCCTTGTTAAATGATTAAGAGATTAAGTGTGAATATGAGATTATTCCTTTAAGAGTTTTTCTTCAAGAAAACTAAGAAATCTAAAGCTAAGGTGATTAAGGTAAGTTAATTCCTTATTAAATAAATGATTAAACAGGACAGAGGTTCCATGTGATTGAGGGACTGTCATATGGACTTGATGAACTCACATGACAAGAAACTTAGTAATATGGGTCTTATGCCCCGTAAGCAAAACCTTTTTCAGTACAGTGTATTTTAGGGACGAACTAAACAAAAGTTAGTAGGCCTGTAATCTCGGGGCAGAAGTACGGAGTAAACGCCGATGCATAGAGGCACGGGCAAGGAGCGGCTTCGATTAAGACTTCAAGGCGGAAGGGATAGGAACGAACTGAAATACACCCAAAAGAGAGGAATTTCGGGAATATGTCGGTATGGGACGGCGTATTCAAGGAGAGTCTCTGAAATCAATTCTTTATATGTTAGGTCTAAGTTTAATTTTGATTTGTGATACCGCAGAATGGTACGTTTGAGACCTTTTGTTTTAGGAGGCGTTGTACGACAAAGTGTGTATTTAAGTTTTATAAAGCAAAGTATTAATGAAAAAAAAAAATTTCTTGATTTCCTTAGTTCCAAAATACCGCCAAGAGTAGCAAATAACGAAAGAAGAGGACCTGGTAGGCCTAGAGGACCTGGAAGAGGTCATAGACATCATGAGAGGGAAGAAGAGCAACAACGTCAAGAAAACCCTTCACCTACACCACCACCGCCACCCCAACATCGTGATATTGAGGATCTGTTCCTCAAAAGAAATCCACCCATCTTTAATGGATCTGGAAACCCGAGCGATCCTGAGCTTTGGGTAAGAGCCATAGAAAGAATCTTCAAACTTCTCAGATGTACTGACGAGGAGCGTCTTTCGTGCGTTGCGTTTCAACTCACAGGACCAGCTGACTACTGGTGGGAGGCTAGGAGTAAAATTATTCCAGCGGAGCATATGGCTCAATTTACTTGGGATGAATTTAAGGAAGTATTCTATGATAAGTTTGTTCCTAAAACCTACCGAGCAAAGAAGGAAGCAGAGTTCTACAATCTTAAGCAAGGGAAAATGACAGTGACTGAGTACGATGCAACTTTTTGTGAATTATCAAGGTATGCACCTGAGCAGGTAGATACCGACGAGAAAATGGTAAAGAAGTTCCGTGGAGGACTTAGACATAAACTGGGAGTGGCACTAGCCAGTCATGGAGGACTGAGCTACACAGACATACTAGGACGAGCCCTAGACATGGAGGCAGTTGTGCCGGATGAACGAAAGATTGCAGTGCCCGTACCAGCACCAACCCAGGCTTCAACTCAAGACCATTCCTACAACAATAACAACTATAGATGAAAAAGGAAATGGGAAGGAAGAAATAATGGTGGCTACTATCAATACAATAACAATCAGGGGAACCAGAGTGGTAATCAACGTGGCTTTCAGCAGCCGAACCAGAATAACAACTATGGCAAGAAGCCATGGCAAGGGAACAATTAGTTGGGACAGAATGTACAAGGAAATAACCAAGTAAGACAGTGGCAAAGCAATAACCAACAAGGACAGTGGCAGGGGCAACAGACAAACAATACCCCAGGAAGGATCACTAAACCTGCTTACCCTAAATGTGGCAAAATGCATTTCGGTGTTTGTCAAGCCAACACTGATAATTGCTTTAACTGCGGGCAGAATGGACACATAAAAAGAAATTGCCCAAAACCGTTGCCAGCAAGTGGAACTAACCAGTATGGTCAGCCCCAACCTATGAGAGCTATTCAAGCGCAGCCGTTACAACAACAGTCACTACAGCAACAAGAGCAGAATGCAGGGGCATATATGATTGGACCAGAAGCACAGAACAAGGGCAAGAGTCACTAGGCAGGTAGTTGGCCTAACTCAGACTAGTAGTAGTCTAGTTTTTGTACAAGTCCTCGTTGGAGGCAAAATAGTACTCGTTCGACGTGTATATATATAACCCCGTGGGTAGGTTTTGATCTCATGAAAGTTTCTTCTAAATCACGTTAGTTAAACAAGAATATTCGACTAACTTGTTTAACAAGAATTTTGTTTAAACTTAGGAAGTTAAAAAGTTTATAGAACTAGTATCGGACACCATACAGTATGGAGCATAGCCCGAAGGAGTTAGAAGAATTTAGGATCCAACTGCAAGAGTTGTTAAGATCTTGGTTTCATTAGATCGAGCATTTCACCATAGGGAGTGCCTGTTTTGTTCGTCGCATAGACTATCGAGAGCTGAATAAGATCACCCTTAAGAATAAATATCCTTTGCCAAGGATAGAAGACCTCTTTGATCAGCTTCAGGGCGCAGGTGTATTTTCGAAAATAGACTTAAGATCCGGATATCATCGATAGAAAATCAAACCCAAAGATATACCTAAGACTGCCTTTCGAACTAGATATGACCATTACAAATTCCTAGTTATGCCATTTGGTTTGACTAAACGCCCCCGCAGTATTTATGAATCTCATGAATAGAGTTTTCCATCCGTACTTAGATATATTTTTGTCTTAGTATTCAACGACGACATTCTCATTTATTAAAAAAAAAATGAATGAGAAGGAGCACGAAGAACACTTATAAATAGTGTTAGAAATATTTAGAGCTGAGAAACTCTATGCCAAATACAGTAAGTTTGAGTTTTGGCTGAAGGAAGTGATGTTTCTTGGACATATAGTGTCAAGAGAAGGTATCAAGGTAAACCCTACCAAGGTAGAAGCAGTGCGCAATTAGAAATTACCAAACAGTCCTAACAAAATTAGGAGTTTCTTAGGTTTAGCCGGATATTATAGAAGATTCATCGAGGGATTTTTTATAATTGCTAGACCTATGACACAATTACTTCGGAAAGAACAAGTTTAAATGGACTGACGAGTGCAAGACGAGTTTTCAGACACTCAAGGAGAGGTTAACCGCAACACCAGAGTTAGCTCTTCCAGAAACAAATAAGGAATACGTAGTATATACCGACGCGTCAAAGAATGGATTAGGATGTGTTTCGATGCAAGAAGGAAAGAAGATAGCTTATGCTTTACGACAACTTAGACCCATGAAGTCGACTATCCAACCCATGATTTAGAATTAGCAACCGTTGTACATACGATGAAAATTTGGAGACGTCACCTTTATGGTGTAAGGGTTGAGATTTTTACGGATCATTAGAGTTTGAAGTACTTTTTCGAGCAGAAAGGAATTGAATATGAGGCAAAGGAAATGGCTCGAATTAGTCAAGGAGTGTGATTGTAGTATAATTTAACATCCAGGAAAAGCAAATGTCGTAGCTGATGCGCTGAGTCGCAAGACTCCAACCAAATTAGGGTGCTCTTCATCGAGGAAGAAACACTTGTTCAGCAAATTGAAATAATGGATATAGAAGTGCTCGATACACCTATAACGATAACGAACCGAATAGGAGCACTTGTAGCTACACCAAACTTATAAGAAAGAAGTATAAAATGTACAGAGAAAGGACGAGTTGATCGAGATGCTACGCCTAAGGATAAGAACTGATAAACCGGACGGTTATTCCGAAGCACCAGATAATGCAATAGAATTTAAATAGTAGACTATATATATATATATCTCTAATGATGACAAGTTGAAAAATGAGATCACGAGTGAGACTCACGATAGGCCATAGACTGCGTACCCAGGGAGTACGAAGATGTATTAAGATTTAAGAATGAATTTCCGGTAGAACGGATTGAAACAAGATGTTGCCTCGTTTATAGAACGATGTTTGGCTTATCAAACAAGTGAAAGCTTTACATCGATGACCATACGGGTTGTTGCAGTCATTAAGTATTCCAATGTGGAAAGGGGAAGATGTAGCCATGGATTTTGTGACAGGTTTGCCCAAGCCTAGAAAAGGAAATACTGCCATCTAGGTAGTTATTGATAGGCTCACAAAATCAATTCACTTTCTACCAATTCCAATCACCTATAGATTAGAAAAGTTAGCACAGTTGTATGTCAGTGAGATTGTACGTCTGCACAGAATACCAAAGTCTATAACGTTTAATAGAGATGCCAAATTTACTTCGAGATTTTGGATTCATATACAGAAGGAATTAGGTACCAAGACTTAAATTAGTACCGCTTTTCACCCCCAATCGGATGGACAATCCGAGAGAACGACTAAAATACTCGTAGATATGTTGGGAACAATAGTATTAGACCAAAGTGCAAATTGAGAGAATACTTTGCTATTAATCAAATTGCTTACAACAATAGTTGTCGGACTATGTTAAGTATTGCGCCTTACGAGGCCTTGTATAGAAAGAAGTTTAGATAATCACTTTTTCATAGTTAAGTAGATGAAAGAAGAAATCTCGAACTAGATTCACTTAGTAAAATGAAAGATGAATTCTTTCGTCAGTTTCGAACCAAAGTGAAGGAAGTCTAGAAGTGACGAAAGTCTTAAGCAATGTATGTCAATCAGACTTAAAATTTAGAGAAGGAGGACAAGACTTTCCTCATGATTATCCTTCTAAGGATAATATGATTAATTTCATGTTTAGTATAAGCTTAGACGAAGCTTTATATGATTATTTGATAATTTTGGAAAAGATAGTTTTCCAATGTGTATAGATTGGCTTTGTCGCCAAGTCTATGGAATGTTTATTATATTTTGTGCATCTCATTTGAGAAAGTATGTGTTCGATTCTAAACACGTGACCCACCAGCAAGACGTTGTTCTTGAGTATGAGATAAGTTATGAAGAAAGACCGCAATCGATCTTGGATCGAAAAGTGCGAGAGTTAAGAAGCAAGTCGATACGATTAGTAAAAGTGTTATAAGATCACCATGGGCAAGAAGAAGCCACGTGAGAATTCGAAGAAGAGTTGAGGAAAAAGTAACCCGAACAATTTAAAGAAGATAAGCAAATTTCGGGACGAAATTTTTTGTTAGAGGGGTAGGATGTAATACCCCGGATATTTCTTCCGTCGTCAAAATAAAAATTTAATTATTAATTAAGGTTTTGCACGCCTAAGTTAAGGATTTTTTATTCTAAGACTAACGGTGAAATTCGTTTCTGAAAATAAATTTTAGAAGTCGGTTGAACGACTACTGTATTAGGGTTTTCGCGTCCGATAAAATTTTCGTCCGACAACTCAGATCGAAAAACCGTCAAACTTTACATTCACTTTTTCTTCGATATGAGTTCACCGGAGAAAATTAGTTTTTATTATTTTTTCGGGCAAATTTTGAACTGGCTTATCCCGATTTTTCATCGGATTTTGGAAATCGAAATATGCTTTCCAAGTATGTGATTCATTTCTAATCTAACGGTCGAATTAGATTTCATCAAAAACGTAACCGTCTAGGAAATTAATTTTTCGATTTATATACGTCGTACTAGACCCGTAAAACGCGATATTTTCGACTTAAAATCCTATCCAAACCGCCACCTATGGGCATGACTCACCTAGTTAGATTTTTATCTACTTTATGTTATAATTCTATCCTAACACCTCATTTCTCTCTTCTCTCTCCCAAGATTGCCGCCCCCCCCCCCCTTTCTTTTCTCTCATCTCTCTCTCCACCATTGAAGTGTTCTTCAAGCTTTCAAAAGCTCCACAAGATAGTCATCTACCGATCATTCTTATTTCCGAGTTCATAATCGACAAGGTAAGAGCTTCCTCTCGAGATTGAACCGAACAAAACTTCCTTCCCTCCTTTTTGATTTTTTTTCGAAAAGTTTGAGGATGATAGCATGATGATTCTATGTTTAATTCATGTTATTAGATGCATAGAATTGAATTTCCATGGTTGGATTTAAGAAGAAATCATCCTCCTAATAGTATTATTATTACCGAAAATTAGATGATTTAGGGGTTTGATGTTTGGTTCGATTTTTAGATGATTGATTAGTGGATTATTGTTCTATGTATTGATAGATGAATGCATGAATTGTTTTAGAATTTTCTAAAAATAAAAATAAAAAGGTAAGAGATGAAGAAGTGAGGATATGATTTAGTATTGGATATGTTTTGTATGATATAATGATAGAAATGATATGTAGTAGGTATGAGGATGATTATATAATTTATTGGGATTTTTCTAAAAATAAAATAGAAATCGTAAGAGACGAAAACTCGACGATAAGTTGAGATTCGTTAATAATTTGAGTATGTGGTTTACGTATTAGTGAATCTTGATAGTTGATGATCGATATTGGAAAGTTTGAGCAAAATCGGAGAACGTTGAAATTTTGTTAAGAGACGAGGAATCGTCTATAAGTCGAGGTTGAATAATGATTTAGGTTTATGATTTGAACATATGTTAATCTTGTTAGTTAATGATCGTAATCGGAGAATTTGAACGAATTCTAAAGAAGTTGGAATTTTGATAAGAGACGAAGAAACGAGTCTAAGTGTCGATAAAAAAGTCGAACAAGGAAATTAATTGGTTATTAATGATTGTTATTGATAAATGAACGAGTTTGTAGTTGACAATATTTCCATCCGAGTTATGTGATGATATAAGTTATAGTTTATGAACTAGAAGTTGATGAATGAAATTGATTTGGAAATGAAATTTGGTATAGTAAATGATTAGTTGAAAAAGACGAGGAAATGCTCGTCGTGTTTTTAATCGAGAAATGAGAAGGAGTTCGTCATAAAAGATTGTACGTATTGACTGCCTTGAGATGGAAATTTCGTAAGTATAAAGGTGGTAAAGCATAAATCGAACCTAGGATGTCGTGCGTCGAGATATACGAGCACTAGGGTTCCACGCGGACTGTTTCGCGACCTTTCACGGAAACTGTCATAATTTTCTACTCGCTTACTGAAATCGAGATCCGTAAATTGGACAATAAACTAGACATCCGTAGCTTTCTTTTGGTACAGTGCACTTCCCCTGTTTCGCAGGAATCTGTTCTGTGTGAACTCCAGAACTTCTGCTTTGTGCAGAAACTTTTCTTAAGTCTAAATTCTTAAGTCGAATCCTTTTTAACCTCGTTCCTTGTGAACTTCTAAGTCGTTATAAGTTATCAACTTCCGTTATTAACTGACCTAAGTGTCGAGTAATGAGCCGAGTCGGTTTCTAAAACGAGAATTGATCGAGTCTCATTTCTTTGATAATCAAAAGAATGTAGTTAAGTGCAAAGGCCTAAAAGTCTAAAACGAATTCAATTTCTTTTCTTTAATCATCTTGATCGCTTATTAAAGTGTTATTATTTGTGTTCAAAGGAGGAAGTCGCGTTTAGAAGACAGGACGGAAGACCAAAGACGGAAGCTCGTGTTTTAGTTCTGTAATCGCCTAAGGTGGGCTTTTCTATATACGAAATAAAATGAGTGATGCTCGAAAATCTTTATTTACAGCTTTGATAATTGTGTTTTCAAGGTGATAATCAGAGCATAAAATGTTTATTTTATGAGAGTTCTCTTGTACCCTTCTGAGTTAACTGACTGCTATCCAGAATTATTAGTTAGCCGACTGCTAACTAAATCGATCGGACTCTGAATTAGCCAAAAGGGTGCTTTCCAGGGTTAGTGTACACCGTAGCCGTTGTGTGTGGTACTCTGTTGAAGGGTAGCCAGCCACGGTGAAGAAAAGGCTTCTTCCCTAGCATTGAAAAGGGAAAGATGAATGCAGCAACAGAAAAATCTTTGCGCAAAGTGTTTAGAAAAGAGAGAAAATATTAGTAGGCACGGGCCTTTAAAAGAAAAACCCCGTTTCGTTACTTATTGAGATGCCTGATTAATCTATACTCTTATGAGTTGTTTTCGGCAATGTGCCCACTAAGTGCTTTATGTACTTAGCCCTGCATATGTTTTTAAATGTGCAGGTTGAGTGACGGAAGCGGCGGAGAGGTTGACTAGGGTTGTTTTAGAAAAGAAGATCAGTGTTTCAGTTCTACTTTTTTCCGCTGCAAACTAGTTCTCGTTAATGTATAACTTTTGGTCTAAGTCTCATCCTTTGAACTTAGTTTCTTTTTGAGAACAACTCTGTCGAGCGATCCTTCGAGGTCAACTCTTTTTTATTAAATAAAATCAGTTCATTGATATCAGTTATTGTTTAGTTATTGTGTATATTTATCTTATTCCCCCTTCTTCCTCACTTCTTTAAATCCAACCCCTAGTCGCACCCCGGCTTTGCCGTCCCTCGGGATTTGGAGCTGTGACATTTGTTGTGTATGAATGTTCGAGTCTGAGGAAAGCCTATTGGTATAGTACTTGAGTAGAGTTAAGTTGAAAAAGTAGATTAGTCGAGCCGAGAAAAGTTAGAAATCCCGAGTAAAATAGAAATCCAAGTAATCGAGTTTAAATTCCGTTTTTTTTTATTCGAGAAAGTAGAACTCGTCCTTATAAGAATGTTATCCTTGAAGAAACGAGTAAAGATCGATAGTAAGAAACGAGTTGAGTATAGAAGTAAGGAGCGAGAAGAAAGAGGTATTCTGAGAAAACCACTAGATGGCAGGTGGGCTTTCTAACCGAAACAAATAGATGAGTGCGATATTATAAGATATATGATTATTGTATTATGTGAGTTTTTAAATTAATTAACTTGCCAATGTTTGAGTTTTTATGTATGTAGCCATCTACTTGAGGAGAACGAATTCGGTCCTGTGTGAGACAGGATTTCTGTGTACACATTGAGGTGATCGTGTGCTTTCCCTTGTGAAAGCCGGTCACGGTGTTGAGAAGGAGGCCTACTTCTCGACACCAATATTTGATTGTAGAACTAATACATACACGTGTTATAATTTTATTATCTGCGCAGACATATTTAAAAGTGAAATGATTTTATTGCATGCACAAGTTAACTGTTTTATATCTCTAACACTTGTGATGCAGCAAGAAAGGCAAGTTCAATTATATAGCTCTAACGAGCAAGCTCTAAATTATTTTAGCATGTGTTCACTGAGTACGAAGTACTCAACCCTGCATGTTATTTCTAAAACGTGCAGGTTAGCTTGGATGATGATGGTGTAGTGTGCTTGGCGGCGTTCGTTGCTTTTGAGTCGAGTTTTTGTTTAAGCTTGTGTTATATGTCTTCATACATATAACTTTGGGACCTGATATAATTCTCTGCTGCAACACCAATACTTATTCATGTTTTAAATTCTTCCAACTCTGATATTTGATTTATGAGTTTCACGCTCGACATTTTATTTAATATCCTCTCGACTCTTCAATAGTAAACTGATTTCATTGAGCTTTTGAAATGCGCAATTGAAAGCAAGTTGATTAATTGTTATCGCTTTCAATAAATAATCCCTTGTACATGAGCATATTCCCTTGTGAGTCGTGTCTATTCAGTTGTTTCATTCTTCACTGTCTAATGGATTTTAGTCGTTCCTACACACTAGAATTTTGGCTGTGGCACGGCGGCGTCGACGATGGTGGCGGCGATAGAGGGGTGGTGGATTTCTTGTTTTAGGTGAGTCACAAAAAAAAAATTGTGACCACCGGCTACAGTGCGGCGACGGTGGCGGCAGAGAATATGCATTTGGTTTTGATTTTTTAGGTAAGTCACCATTTTTTTTTGGTGAGTGACAATTTTTTTTTGTGACCACCGGCAGCAGCGGCGGAAAAGTGGTGATGGAATATTCTTTTTTGCTGAGTCAGCCGGTGACGGTGGTGGTGGCACGACGACGACGGTGGTGGCACGATGGTGTCAGAGAGGTGGTGGAAGTGAATGTAACATTTTTTTTTGTTACCAGAGACTAAAAATCATAGTAAGGATAAATATATCAAAAAGTGCTAAAATTTAAAGAATTAAAACAAGTGCTAAAATTTTGAAAAACTATATCTTAAGTGCTAGTCTCAAAATCCTCCTCTAAAAAATAAATGTTATCGTGAAGAAAAGTAATATTTTGAAATATTACCTCTGATCATGTCATTAATTACTTTTAATTACGATAATAATTACTTTACCAAATAACTTAAAGTACAAGTTGTCGTGAACAAAAGTAAACATTTTCATGAAGAAAAGTGTCGAGAAAATTAGTAAAGGTTTTGATTTATCTCAAAACCCAACTGACTCCAACCGAGTAGATGAAAACCATCAGTCTGAACTTAGCTAGATCTCACTGTTTGAGCGTAGAGATTTTTATCTTTAAAGGATTCAAGCAGACGAAGACAGTCGGATTGAAGAAGGCAGTTCGTGAAGAACTCAGTTGGATCACGAGCTCAGTTGAACCACAAGCTTAGTTGGACCACAAACTCAGTTGGACAGAGACTCAGTTGACTCCTCAATTGACCCATGCAGCTAAAGCGTGAAGAGAAGTTGTGTCGAAGTCAGATGTCACAAAGCTGAGAAGAGAAGACTTTGAACATGTTGAAAGTAGAAGAGTTGAAGTCCAAATTCAAATCTACTAGGAAGCACAAGTCAGCTGGAGAACTTACTATAAATGGACCGACAATAGAGATGCTCAAAAAGTGAAGGTTCTGTCCAACTGAGATGCGCAAAAAGTGAAGGTTCTGTCCAACTAAGACGCGCAAAAAGTGAAGGTTCCAGTAAAGTAGGTGGAGTTCCATGCTTTTGACAGAGATCAAACGGCTCTTTCCAACGGCTAATTAGATCTTCCTCTATAAATAGAGGTCTCCACATCAAAGCTCGGAGAGAGAGAGAGAGCAAAAAGAGAGAGAAGAGAGCAAGACGCAGATTAAATCGTGCAGGGTGAAGAAAAGATGAAGCAGCAGACCACCACTCTCTCCAGCAAGAACACCTAAGTCGAAGAACAAGTAGAAGTCGAGTGTCCACACCTCCTCCTATTCTTTCATCTAGCCTCTCAAAAAGCCCCTTCTTTGATCGAGTCTAGAATATAGGTTCTTTCTTATTTTGTTTCTGAGCAGACTCTCTCCCAAAAGATCGAGTCTCTAAGCCTTAGGATGAAGCCTCCACTTCTCTCTGTGTAGAAGGTTTCATAGCTGGAAAAACCCCCAACCCCCAAACCTCAGGTCTATCTTTGAACCCACAATCAAAGACACTAGGTCCCTCAGAACCCGCAATCTAAGATTAGGTCCCTTAGAACCCATAATCTAAGCCCAGGCTATACACTTGCCTGCAAAAGTATTGTAAGGTTTTGTTCGAACCCGTAATCAAACTAGTTAGGTTGCTTGGTACCCGCAAACCAAGTGGAATATTTGATAAGCACACCTAAGCTTATCTAGTGGATTACTTCGCCGAAAAGGAAGTCGTGGACGTAGGAGGTCAATCTTTGAACCACGTTAAAATACTGTGTCCTTTACATTTCTGTATTTACATTCAGTATTTTCATTTCAATTGCCTAACCAACTGATTGCATACAAACACCACATTTACAAACTGCACTAAGTTTTGGGAACTTGACCTTCCCCTATTTTCATAAAGGTTTTTGTTTAAGTAACGAGCTTTACTTTCCACCAACTTCTGCATAACTTAACTCTTTCAAACCTCAGTTAGAATACACAGTTGACCCTCAGTCAAAGAAGTCAGCTGTGCACCTAACTATGCGATCAGCTCCAACTGACCTTCTTAGTTGTAGAGCGAACTGATCTGAGCAGTTAACTTAGTGAAAAGATTTTGAAAGCAAAAATCGCTACTGGTGTATTCTCCCCCATACACTAGATACTCATTATCGGGACCATCAAGTGGTATCAGAACAGTGGTTCAAAAGACTGTTGACTCTGGTTCATAAGGTGTGAGTCGAGTAGATTTTTCAGTGGTCAACTGAACTGATATTTTCTAAAAACCTTTATTGCATTTTGTTGGATATTTTCTTGTTTGTCTCTTTTGGTGTGCAAAAAACATGAATTGGAGTTCTCCGTGGATGACTATCCCAGGTGGAAGTTTCGTATGAAAATGGCACTGACTGCTACACATCATTGGATGTGAGAGAGCATCGAAAATGGTCCCATCCGTATGACTCAGTCAGTATTGGTTACTTCTATTACTCTTGGAGAAGGAGAGATAACCCTGAAGGAAGAACTAAAGACCAGAGACGTATGCCAAGGAAGAAAGAGACCCTGCGCAACTTGATGACATAGCAAAGAGTGTCATCTCTTCCACTGTCGGCAAAGCCTACCTGCCGAAGATTATTAATTTCTCCACAGTAAGAGATATGTGGGAAGCATTAGCTGCACTCTGTGAAGGTTTTGATGAGATAAAGGAGAATAAATTCAACTTAGCTTGTTAGAAGTATGAGAACTTCTCTCAACTCACCAACGAGTTCATCGACAAGATGAAGCTGAGATTCACAAAGGTCCTAATAGACATTAAGAGTATTAGAAAGGTCCTAATGAACTTGAGTTCTCTCCGCATTAGGCAAAAACTAGGCGGTTTATAGAGTCATCCATCACAATCGGAGTGACCTTAGTTTGATGAAAACTGAGAAGCTGTACTCCATCCTCAAGGCAAGTGAGTATGACATCCTCCGACTGAAGCACACCAAGCTTCAGAAACCAGAACAGACTGAGCAAAGCTCAGCTGCCAAGCCATTGGCGCTTTGAGCTGACTAAGATAGATCCAAGTTCGCTAGACCCTCACGGTCCATTGACTCCTCAGCTAAGGATCGACCGAGTAGGTCCGAACTTTAGAAGAAGGTCGACAAAATGACCAAACAACTCGAGGAGATGAACTCCAAGATCGAGAAGTACAAGAGGATCAACAGGAGCAGGCAGAGCTCAACTGAACCCTCCTCAAGGAATCAAAGTGATGAATACTTTGAATGTGGGAAGCCAGGACACTTCAAAGCCGACTGTCTTGATATCTCTAAAAAGAAGAAGGATGCCCTCTGAGGAAAGGCCAATGAGAAGACTAAGGCCATGATCATTGAGGATCACGTCGATGACACCGACGTATTCACAGAGTCAGAAAGAGAGGAAACTAACCCACCATCAAGCTCAAAAGGAAAAGACCAATGCTTCATGATATTGCCGGAAGAGTCAACTAATGAGGTAAACTCTGCTTTCCATCCCTCTCATTGTATTTCTTCTGTTAACCAAAGTGTAGGATAATTAGATAAAGATATCGAACCGTCATGGGATAAGGTCGAACATCTGAGTAGATTGTGCACTGCTCAAGCTGATCAGTGTAAAGAACTCCAAGCTAGGTCTGACAACATGAGCACCGAGCTGTTCATGAAGGATCAAGATATAGAGAACCTCGTGGAGGAGAGCCGAAGACTCTATGAAGAAGTTGCTCAGTCAACCAACAGTTAGGTCATCAACTTGATCAACATGACCAGGACTTAGGCAGAATACATCTCTCAGTTGCAAATGGAGCTGAAGTTTGCATAAGAGAAAATAGTATCCCTTCATACCTCTAGCGCAGCTCTAGAGAGCATGTTAAGCCACCAACGACCTCTCAAATGCATTGGAGGTCTTGGTTATAACCTGGAGACGGATATTGGAGCTCAGTCAACGCAGTTCGTCAGGGTAACTCAATCACTGACTGAGGTACCTCAAGTTTAACTGAACTCAGTCGAAGTCACAGTTCAAGAGACTACAGTCATTCTTCAGACTGTCGAGACTCCTGTGAAGGATAAAGGATAGAAGGTTCAGTTAGAAGAACCTAAGAAGCATAAGGCTGGTACATCTAGAGATGCTGAGAGATCATCAAGAAAGTCCAGACCCCGAGATCGCAGAGCGAGGGAAAACAGATAAAGTGGACTGACGTGACCGTGGTGAGCGTCGTATACTTCCAAATAATTCCTTCAAATTCTGCTCAGAATCAAATGAGTATAGCAATAAACAGGGTCGAACCACAGAGAAAGAGATATAATTTATTCTTCCTATAAATCAGTTTTGGTGTAGCCACCACGCCTTAATTTTGGGTTTTAACTATTAACTAAGAAAACAAAGAAATTAACTAAATAATAAACTATATATAAATCAAAAGAAAGTAATTCGGCTTTGAATAAATCCACACTAGTCTAGGCTCTGATCATCGACGCAAAGATTAATTAATTATCTAGGACCAACCAGTTATAGGGTACCGTAATGCAGCGGACATACCCCAATTCCTACGTACTTTATCGATAGTTAGTTGTGGACACCAGACCTAACTATTTCTCTTATTAAAACATAACCTAGCTGGAAACGCCAGTCCTAGATTTAATGCTCTAATAGCCTTTAGCTTTGAAGGAACCCGATTTAAACGAATTATCCAAGAACGCAAGTATTAATCCATTTACCAATTTATTCATACTACGAACAAGGTAGCTTTATCACTAATTAGCCCTATTCCAACAATTATGGATTAGGGGAACTAATTGACTTTAATCCAATTAAATCTAAGTTGATCAGGCTTAAACAAAATCGGAATTGACTCTAAACACAAGGAATAAATTGAAATCCTAAAAATTAATTATACGAATAATTAGGTCTCACAGATTATTAAATTAGTGCTTCAATATTCTCGCCGAATCAAATATTAGCTACGCATACTAGTAAATCTAAATATATTCGAATAATAAAAAGAAAGCATAAAATAAATTACGAATTTAAATAAACTGAAAGTAGTCACCAAGAAATTGATCTTCCAGCAAAAGTATACTCCTTGCTATTGAATATGGTCTACGGTAATTAAAAAACTTCACGGCCATGAATAAAGAAAAAGTTTGTATGTTTATAAACCTAAAAGCTACTAGAAATCATAAGTCAAAGTCTATCCACCAGAAAATTAAGTCTCATAGGCGGATGGAAAAAATTCTCCAAATAAGGGAGTAAATCCCTTAACAAAATCAGTCACACTAACCAAGGCTATGGGCCTAATTAAGGTAATTTTTAATTAGCCCAATAATAATAAATACTAAGCTATAATTACATCCAAAAATAATAACCAAAAACTAAATCAGCCCATATTTCCTTGCATCTTTAATTTCATAGCAAAAATCGAACAAAATCCCATCTTTTCTCATCTCTTCTCAACTACGTCTCTGCACTCTCGAACTCTATAATTCTTGCACAAAATAACACATAGACGTGCATTATATCCACATAAAACAACATAAAACCTCAAGTTCTAACAACCAAACACACACACATCAAATCTCCTCACACTTGAATCACACTTGCCCTAAAGTATGAAGTGTAGATAAGACACAATTTTCACACACGGTTGTTCAGAAATAAGAAACTCCACAGACTCGACTCAACACAAAGCAGAAAAGAAAGATGTAAAGGAAAAAGATGAGACACGAACTGAGTAGATCCAAAACAGCCAAGTTAAACCAAATGTCAGACTGCAAACTTATTATGCTCATATGAATCAAGCAACTGCAACTCACAAGAGATTCTCAACCGTCAAACGAGAAAAATGAAATCTCAAGAATGCATCATTATCACCAACTTAGTCAAAATCGGGAAACAATCAAGCAAAGCTCACAAATAGCACTCATTCACTCATTATAATATCAGGGACAACCACATAAAAACAAAGTTCACGCAGTTGCGATATATAGCAGTCAACTTATAACTCAAAAAGATTTTTGTTCATTTGGTGTAACGGGGCTAGGGACCATTCATGACCTTGGAAGGATCTAAAGGGGCTCCTAGGCTTAAGAAATTAAGAACAAAAGCGTGCACATCCAATCCGAAACATCATCCACAATCTCAAGTACATGGAGAAAGAAAACCACTAACATATCTTGGGGTTAAGAATACCACCTAGAACACTGAAACCACATGCCAATCAGGTGCAACCTCTCTCTCTCTTATTTTTTTTCTTTTTTTTCTTTAAAAAAAAATAAAATAAAACAAGAACAAATAACAACACTCTTTTTTTTATCTAATGCCACGACATGCATCAATCATCCCAAAATATCCCCAACCAATCATCTTCTAAATCCACTCTGAAATCAATACCTTTGTCTGTCCAAACAGACCACAAATCCATATAATCTAAGTACAAGACAACGGTTTGGGCAAACAAAACACATAAGCACAGCTTCCTCTTCTCTAACAAATAATGGAATGAAGTTCCGAATTTAGAACATGCATCACTAGCCAAAGAGAGTCTTAAAACAGCCTTGGTTTCATATTTAGTGACTTAAGTGAAAGAACATGGTCAAGGCTTCAAAATGGCTTACTAGGGGTTAATGCATGGGTTAGGCAATGAAAAGCAGGCCAAAATCGGTTCATCCTAGTGCCTTTTATCATTTATTACACATGACAAATGATATCGCAACCTTGTAAACAAAAAATTCTCTCAGAAGGAAATTAAGTAGAGAGTGGTCTACTATGAAGGCTCAAATCATATATAAGTGTGGGTAAAGAAGCTCAATCACTGCCCTTTTTCATTATCCCAAGTATCATCGATAAATACTCAAACTTTAAATCACACCTCACTATTCGACAGTATATTAAACAACCAAGTTAATCACAAGACTCAAACAAGCAAAAGTCGTCTACAAATACCAACACAATCAGCAATACTTGGCTCAAATGACACGACACTAACAGAAACAAACAACTCAAAACCTAAACGACCTCCTCACACTTAAACTTTGCTTGCCCTCAAGCAAGTAAAGAAAAAGCACAAGAAAAAAGAGACAAAAACATACAGGATACAGACAAAACAAAGAAAAGAAAAAGAAAGTCAGATGTCACCGTAGTATGTGTTCTACTGAAGTGCAGCAAGGATAGAGGCACCCAAATCAGCGATATCCTTCTTAACGGAAGCGACCTCCCCCCTCAAATGTGCAATTTTAGTCTTAAGACCTTGCACTTCAGTTTTCAAACTTTCCAAAGACGAGGTACCTGCACTAGTAGAAAAGCTCGGAAGGCTTTCTCCCAGCTCAAGAAATCGAGGCTCGCCCTCAGAGTTATAAACAAACATCCGGGACTCAGCAAGTGTGGCCAGATCAAATGGGGCAGGTGTTTTACACAAGGTCATACAATCCCAAACAGTTAACTCAAAATTACGTGCCACATAAAGACCCAAAAAATGACATAAAGTGAGATGACGAACAGGGTGCGTGCTGATTTGATGCATGGCATAAGCAATCCAATACCCTAGATTAACTTTAACCCCACTATGCATACACCGCAAGAAAAACAAATCAACATAACTCAGCTTAGCAAAACTAGTAGTGCGACCAATCAAGTTATAATAGAGAAACAGATGACAGATTCGCAAAATAGGATCCGTGATATCCGACACCACAGAACGAGAAGCATCAAAAAGTTTTGCTTTACTACTAGCAAGTATAGTCCATGAATCCTCAGAACTTCCAAAACAATTTCGACTAGAATAAAAACCACACAAAGCACTCCTATGCACATCACTCAAGACTTCCTCAACTGTACATATACCTAACTTCACATTCCATTCGGTCAAAGAAAGATGATGATGCATATTAAACAAACGAAAGGAAATACACTTAACATCAACATCATCAGTTTCTACAAATTGAAATGTAGTAAAAAAACTCTAATGCAACCTAACTGTACACATCAAATGTAGGAACTGACAGCAACCAAGACCAACCAATGCGTTCAAAACAAGCCACAAATCGATCATAGATATTCAAGCGTTGCAAAGATGATATATGAAGATTTTTACCTGTAAGAAATTTCTTATGCTGCCGCGCAAGGAGAGAAGTTGTCCAGGCCTTCTTTTCAAAAGTGAGCAACGCCGCAACCTCTTCGGGATCATTGAATTCCACCGGCATTTTGTCCGAACTGAGTCTATCATATAAATTCACCGAGGAAGAAGCAGAGTCGACAAACGACTCCTCAGAAGAATCAGGGGCAGATTCAGTCTCATAATCGGAGTCGTAAGACTCATAAGCCGTAGCGGCTGGGCATTCTCTGGCGACTTGAGTAGAGGTCATCGCCAGAAGTTCAGAAGCTGAAGAAGCACCAGCCTTGGAATTTTCAGCAGCCAAGGTACGAGCAAAGGCTCGTGTTGCGGTGACCGGAACAGAGGGCGTCACCGGAACTGTAGAAAATGAAGATGTTGTCGCCTTGGAGCTTTCGAAGGTCAAGTTACGAGCAGAGGCTCATTTCACGGTGACCAGAGCTGTCGTAGTCACCGGCGCACCGGTTTGTGATGGAGCAGACGTCACTGGAGTGTTCGTGTATTGCTTCGTTTTGGCCGTGGCGAGTTTTCTTTGCTTTTGGGGGGCCATGGTGAACAATCGCCGGCGAGGAAGTAGCAGTTGAAGTGATGAAGCATTAGAAGTAATGGGAGGGTGGGAAAGGAATGGGGACGGCTGAGGAGAAGTAATTGAAAAAAAAAATTGGGGATTTAGCTAGGGCAGAAGAAGAACGGGAATGAAGGAATTGGGAAAAGATGAATTAATTAAAGCCCAACCTAAAACCCCTACTGTACTACTCACGATCCTTTTTCACCCTTTTTTTTTGTAAAACAAACGAAATTAGGGAAATTAAAACCAACTAAAACCACCTACTGTACTCTCGAACTTTTTCATTTTATTTTATTTTTTAAAAATTAAAGAACTCTAATGAAAAGAAAATAAGTGGGTTGCCTCCCACGAGCACCTTTATTTTAAGTCGTCGGCTCGACTTCCCGATACAATCAATAGCTCGATAAAGGTAAAAGTGAAATCGCTTCCACTGTCGTCAAAAGAGATGCATCATAATACGGCTTCAATCGGTGACCGTTAACAGTAAACGTCTTTGCCGTGTCCAAGATTCTGATTTCAACTGCTCCGTTTAGGCAAACAGACTTTATTTCGAAGGGCCCAATCCACTTCGTCTTTAACTTCCCAGGCATTAAACACAACTTTGATTGATACAAGAGCACCTTTTGGCCGACTACGAATGTCTTTCCTCTCAAATTCTTGTCATGCCATATTTTTGTTCGCTCCTTGTACCACATGGCAGCATCATAAACTTCAAGACGAAGCTCTTCCAACTCTTGAAGTTGAAACTTCCTCTCCTCCTCACACTTGAGAGATTGCATATTTATTTGCTTCACCGCCTAATAAGCTTTGTGCTCTAATTCAACCGGCAAGTGGCACATTTTCCCAAAAATCAATCTATAAGGTGACATGCTGATAGGAGTTTTATAAGCTGTTCGGTATGCCCATAATGCATCATCCAACCTCAAACTCCAATCTTTCCTTGAGGTGTTGACAATCTTCTCCAAACTTTGTTTAATCTCTCGGTTCGAAACCTCGGCTTGTCCATTGGTTTGTGGATGATACAGAGTTGCCAACCTATAATGCACACCATATTTTCTCATTAAGGCCTCAATGGTTCGGTTGCAAAAATGTGTTCCTTGGTCACTTATCACTGCTCGCGGCACTCCAAACCTCGTGAAGATGGTGGACTTCAAAAATGCAGCAACCACCTTAGAATCATTTGTTCGCGTGGCCTTTGCTTCCACCCACTTCGATACATAGTCAACAACAAGTAAGATATATAAATTACCAAACGAACTAGGAAATGACCCCATGAAATCCATCTCTCACACATTAAATATTTCACCAAAAATCATCGATACTTGGGGCATCTCATCTCGTTTGGAAATATTCCCAGTCAATTGACATCGCTCACAGCTCTTACAAAAAAGATATGCATCTCTATTCAATGTAGTCCAGAAGAAACCAGCATCTAATACCTTCCGAGCTGTATGTTTTGGGCCAAAATGCCCTCCACAAGCAAAAGAATAGAAATGCAAAAGAATCTCACCTTGTTCCTCTTTCGGGATGCATCTTCGAATGATTTGATCCGCTCCAACCTTCCACAAATAAGGTTCATCCCAGAAATAATATTTGCAATCACTCTTAAGCTTCGACCTTTGCGCTTTTGTGAACGAAGACGGTAGCTGCCCAGTTGTCAAATAATTAACAATGTCAGCAAACCAAGGGTCCTTAGGAGGCTTACTTGCTGCAGCACAAAATTCTGAATCTGAGAAGAAGCTCTGTTTGGGCAAACAGATGGTTTTCCCGTTCCTGATAGCATATAAATGTTCCTTCAGAAAAGCTTCATTAATAGGATCTCCATCATCAGCTCAAACCAAACGACTCAAGTGATTAGCGACATGATTCTCTGCTCCCTTCTTGTCTCTAATCTCCCAATCAAACTCTTGCAACAGAAGTATCCACCTTATCAATCATGGTTTCGACTCCTTTTTTGGTAGCAAGAATTTTAGCGCCGAGTGATCTGTGTAAACAATTATCTTCGAGCCCAAGAGGTATGAACGGAACTTCTCAAAAGAAAAAATGATCGCCAACATTTCTTTCTCGGTGGTTGCATAATTACATTGAGCCGAATTTAGTGTTTTCGAAGCATAATAAATCACGTGGCTCTCTTTCCCCAACTTTTGTCCAAGAACAGCACCCACCGCATAATCGATTGCATCACACATAAGCTCGAAAGGAAGCTCCCAATTTGGTGGTTGGATAATCGGAGTTGTTGTAAGCTTTGTCTTCAACAAATCAAAAGCCTTTTTACAGTCGTCTATCAAGGCAAACGGAACATCATTCTGCAGAAGTCGAGTTAACGGCTGCACAATTTTTGCAAAATCTTTGATGAACCGTCTGTAAAATCCGGCATGACCGAGAAAACCTCTGACCTCCTTCACATTTGTGGGATAGGGAAGCCTTGCAATCAGGTCCACTTTTGCCTTATCAACTTGAATTCCTCTTTCCGAAACAACATGGCCTAGGACAATTCCTTGCTTGACCATAAAATGGCACTTCTCGTAGTTCAAGACCAAGTTCTTCTCCACACAAAGAGTCAAAACTTTCTTCAAGTTGTTAAGATAGCCATCAAAAGAATCCCCATACACTATAAAGTCATCCATGAAGATTTCTATGCATTTCTCGATCAAATCCGTGAAGATGCTCATCATACACCTTTAGAAAGTGCCAGGTGCATTACACAATCCAAACGGCATCCTACTGCATGCATACGTGCCAAAAGGACACTTGAAGGTAGTCTTCTCTCGATCTTCTTGGTTTACATAAATTTGAAATATCCACTATAACCATCCAAGAAACAGAAATACACTTGTCCAGCTAACCGCTCCAACATCTGATCAATAAACGGTAAAGGGAAATGGTCTTTACGAGTAGCTGCATTTAACTTGCGGTAATCAATGCACATGCACCATCTAGTAACAAGATGCATTGGCACCAACTCATTTTGCTCATTCTCCACAACTTGCAATCCAGATTTCTTTGGAGCCATGTGAATCGGGCTTACCCATTTGCTATCAGAGATCGGGTAGATGATTCTCAGAGTGAGAAGCTTCAATATTTCCTTGAGCACTATACCCCTCATGCTCGGATTCAGTTTCCATTGGGGGTCTCGAACAGGTTTAGCATCAGGCTCCAACAGAATGTAGTGCTTGCACACATCGGGACTAATTCCTGTGATATCCGCTAAAGTCCATCCGATAGCTTTTTTGTACTTCTTCAGTAAGCGAATTAATCACTCCTCTTGGCTCGTGGTTAACTCCTTGCTGATGATGACTGGTAAAGTATCACCGTCTCCCAGAAAAACATACTTCAGATTCGCAGGTAAAGGCTTCAGTTCCAACACCGACGGCTTTTCATCGGATCGAAGTGGTCTGTCAGAAGGGTACTGTTTGGGCAAACAGAGCATATTTCCAGAACCTGTAACTTCCGGCTGAGCATAAAGAGACATAATAGCCTCTTTCATCTCTTCATCACTCATCTCTTGAGCATCAAAATCAGTCCAGCTTTTTGTCAAGGTGAGCTCCAACTTATCCTGCATAAATTCAATCTCAAGATATTCTTGGACAAGAGGGTCAATCACATCAATAGCATAAGCATTTTCAGCATCGAGAGGACTTTTATGGCATCATCAATACTAAAAGTAATTTTTTCTCCATGATAATCCAAACAAATAGTGCCATTGCAAACATCAATGATCGACTTAGCTGTCCATAAGAAAGGACGACCTAAAAGAACACCGGATGAATCTTTTGACTGCATATCACTTATTCTCACCACATAAAAATCGGCGGGATAAACAAAATCATGGACCTTTACAAGAACATTTTCTAACAAACCCTCAAGATGAACACATAACCTATTGGCTAACTGAATCACAACCCTAGTATCCGCTAACTCCACACCAGACAGACTATTATAAACAGCTAAAGGCATGACATTAAAGAAGCCCCTAGATCACACATAGCATGCTCAATTTTTGTATCACCAATGTAACAAGGCAAAGAAAACATACCTGGATCCTTGCATTTGGGCGGCAATTTCTTTTGTATCACGGCTGACATGTTCTCACCCATTACAATCTTTCCAGAATCCTTAGACTTTCCAGCAATGAAGTCCTTCACAAATTTGCTCAACGGTGGAAGCTTGATCACTTGAAGGAATGAAAGATTAATCTCCAACTTCCCGAATATCGACATGAAGTCCATTTGATCTTCCTCCGCCTTCTTCTTTGCTAATCTGCGAGGGAAAAGAGCAGGTATCACAATATTAGGATCATATAAACTCAAGGGCTTATGTACCTTAGTTGGCTCCTCCGATGCAATTTCCTCTCCTGCCTCCTTTTCTTTCAGCACAACTGCTAGATCACTGTCCTGTTTGGCCAAACAGGACTGTTTTTCAGCCTTCTCAACCGAAATTAATGTTCTTTCGGAATTCTCGAATTTGTGCAGATTTGATCCCTTCCCAGAGTCATTGCTCGAGAGATTTCCTGACTTCTGGACAGTAGGCTCACTCAACTCCTTACCATTCCTCAAAGTGATCTTGTTCACATTCTCCTTGGGATTACTTTGAACTTGAGATGGCAAACGGCCTTGATTTCCCCTCATCTCATTTATGGAAGTCGAAAGTTGAGACATCTGACGAGCTAATCCCTCAATGCACACCTTTTGCTCAGTTTGAGATTGGTGCAATTGTTGCACATTATTTTGCAAAAATTGTTGTGAGCCGATCAAGTCTGCCATCATCTCCTCAAGAGATTTGCCTTGCTTTTCTTGTGGAGGTGGGGGAGGTGGAGCTTGCTGAAATCCTCTTTGATGAGGAGGTCGGTAGTTTTGCTGTTGTTGCTGCACTTGTGGAGGCTGTGTCGAATCTCTCCAACGAAAATTCAGATAATCTCTCCAACCGGGATTATAGGTGTTCGAGTATGGATCTCTCTTCGGTGGTGGATCGGGGCAGCTATAAAAATTATGAAACGCGTTTACTTGAGCGTGAAGCTCTTCATCACTCCCATTACATTGGAAGCTCGTGTGGCCAAAATTACCACATGCTCCACACAGTTTTTCCATCTCTCCAACACTTCCGGCCTTCTCAGCTACAGTATTCAGTATCCTTTCCATTCTTCCCATCCTCTCCTCAATCTTCTCTTCAAAATTGGAGGAACTTGTTTGTGCAGCTTTCTTGAGCAAACTAACCTAGGCTCCTCGTACTCCCTTGTTGCTTCCACCAAGTATTGAATGAGGTTCTTTGCTTCACTCACTTTACAACGAGAAAATCCTTCTGCACCTGATGATAAATTTACAAAATTCTTTGTTTTGCTATTCATGCCTTGGTAGAAATTCTGCAGCAAATCATCGTCAGTAAATTTGTGATTCGGGCAACTATCCAACAATCTTCTGAACCTTGACCAGTAAGCACTCAAGGTTTCATCATATTCTTGCTTAATTATGCTGATCTCCTTCTTTAATGCATGAGTCTTAGTAGGAGGGAAGAAGTGCTCCAGGAACAATTTCTTCATTTCAGGCCATCTCGATATGGAGTTCGCGGGGAGACTACTGAACCATGCATTTGCCTCTCCCACTTGAGTGAAACGAAATGCTGCTAGCTTGAACTGTTTCTCAGAAACTCTAGTTGGTCGTTTCTGCACCTTGCATATCTTAACGAACTCACTCAGAAAATTGCACGGATCCTCTCCTCTCTTACCATAAAACTTTGGTAAGACATTTAGCAACCCCAACTTAATCACGATCGGTGCCTCCAAATTTACTAGATTTATTGGTAAGGGAGGATCATCTTCCAGATGGCTGGAAAGTTCATTCAACATCGGATCTGCTTCTGTCATGTCGCCTTCAGTAATCGCGACAAAAGTAGACTCAAATCCTTCTTCGGAATCTGCTTCTGCTTCAGAAATAAGGTCCGTTTGGGCAAACGCGAACCCTTCAGTAACCGAGACACCACTGTCAGAATCGTGTTCTGTTTGGCCAAACTGATCACTTTACGATTCCAGCAGTTCTCTTTGCTTTCTCTCTTAAGTATCTTTCCGCAATCCTCTCGCGAGCTTATTGATTTCAGGGTGATATATGAGTTCCGAATCAGAGGACCTGGTCATAAACTGCAAAAAAGTAACAAAAGATCAATAGAAAAAATAAAATAATAAACGCCGTTCCTCGGCAACGGTGCCAATTTGGTGAGCGTCGTATACTCCCAAATAATTCCTGTAAATTCTGCTCAGAATCAAATGAGTATAGCAATAAGTAGGGTCGAACCACAGAGAACAGAATATAATTTATTCTTCCTATAAATCAGTTTTGGTGTAGCCACCAAACCTTGATTTTGGGTTTTAACTATTAACTAAGAAAACAAAGAAATTAACTAAATAATAAACTATATATAAATCAAAATAAAGTAATTCGGCTTTGAATAAATCCACACTAGTCTAGGCTCTGATCATCGATGCAAAAATTAATTAATTATCTAGGACCAACCAGTTATAGGGTACCGTGAATGCCTACGTACTTTATCGATGGTTAGCTGTGGACGCCAGACCTAACTATTTCTCTTATTAAAACATAACCTAGCTGGAAACGCCAGTCCTAGACTTAATGCTCTAATAGCCTTTAGCTTTGAAGGAACCCAATTTAAACGAATTACCCAAGAACGCAAGTATTAATTCATTTACCAATTTATTCCTACTACGAACATGGTAGCTTTATCACTAATTAGCCATATTCCAACAATTACGGATTGGGGGAACTAATTGACTTTAATCCAATTAAATCTAAGTTGATCAGGCTTAATTAGCCCTATTCCAATAATTACGGATTGGGGGAACTAATTGACTTTAATCCAATTAAATCTAAGTTGATCAGGCTTAAACAAAATCGGAATTGACTCTAAACACAAGGAATAAATTGAAATCCTAGAAATTAATTATACGAACAATTAGGTCTCACAGATTATTAAACTAGTGCTTCAATATTCTCGCCAAATCAAAAATTAGCTACGCATACTAATAAATCTAAATATATTCGAATAATAAAAAGAAAGCATAAAATAAATTACGAATTTAAATAAACTGAAAGTAGTCAGCAAGAAATTGATCTTCCAGCAAAAGTATACTCCTTGCTATTGAATATGGTCTACGCTAATAAAAAAACTTCACGGCCATGAATAAAGGAAAAGTCTGTATGTTTATAAACCTAAAAGCTAATAGCAATCATAAGTCAAAGTCTATCCACCAGAAAATTAAGTCTTATAGGCGGCTGGAAAAAAATCTCCAAATAAGGGAGTAAATCCCTTAGCAAACCATGGCTATGGGCCTAATTAAGGTAATTTTTAATTAGCCCAAAAATAAATACTAAGCTATAATTACATCCAAAAATAATAACAAAAAACTAATTCAGCCCATATTTCCTTGCATCTTTAATTCCATAGCAAAAATCGAACAAAATCCCATCTTTTCTCGTCTCCTCTCAACCACGTCTCTGCACTCTCAGACTCTATAATTCCTGCACAAAATAACACCTAGACGTGCATTATATCCACATAAAACAACATAAAACCTCAAGTTCTAACAACCAAACACACACACATCAGACCGTCATTTGAGTCACGTGCAAAATACATTTATAATTTTCCTATGCCCACAGCTAAGAACAGTTAGCGGTAAGTATAGGGTCGATCCCACGAGGAGTTGGTTTAGCTTTCTCTTGGTCAGGGTGTCACTAATGGTTTGGGCTCTGCACAGACACATCTTGGCTAAACAAGAAAATAAAAGTTAATCTAAAAGATAAACAAAATAAAGATAAAGATAAACCTGTGTTTGGGTGTTGAGTCAATCTACATAAGCAAGACGTCTTCTTCGATGCAAGGATATATGGTGCGTATGCGTGTCAGTGGTTATAGGCTAAAGCTATGTAGGGTCCCCATTATCACGCCGCCACGTACACTACATAGCCCGCCCAGCTCCATCCTTAAGTTTAGGTCCCTAGCCTATCCTCTTGCTTGCCCAAAAATCCCCAGCATAACACTTTATAAGGCGCATGTTGGTCAAGCAACATTTGGTTCTAGATGGGCCCAGTATAGCACCATGAGATATCGAAGATCTCTGTCCGACTTACTCCAGCATTGACACATCTTTGGAGGTCTAGGCCAAGACATACAACCCGTTCTTGCTGCTCTCAAGGAACGTAAGGCAAGCACGACCAGTACTTGATAACCCTCCTGCGATGTAGGAATCCGTATGTGCCCAGGGCTCGTTGGCCTTCCGAGTTACCCGTAGCCATCGAACTTCTTTGAAATCATTGCCCAATGCCTCGGGAACACACATATATACAGCTTTCCCCTTTGCCAAATTCAACATCTAGATTTAATGCTTATGTAGCGTCATCTTGCCCAAGCAAAAATTCGTATAACTACCTAGGCATAAAGTAAAGAACAAGAAAAGATAGAACGAAATAAAAAAGGAACTTGAATTAAAATAAATCCGTACGACACCAACATCATCGGAAACAAAGTACAAAGATCGTTTTCCTCCGAAGGGGCAACTCTCGAAAACTATAAAGTAAACCCTAGACTAAGTATTACAAGATCAAAAGATTCTAAAGATTGAAAGATATTGAAAGATAAAAGTTATTGAAAGATACATCTGGTTTGCTATCTAGGAGTATTTATAGAGTTGAAATTCATGGGTCTTGGAGGCTAAGCCCATTAGGTAAGTCGGTTGGCAGTTAGGGAGTTAGGGTTGAGCGTGCTGTTTGCCAACTGTCTTCTAGCAGCTTCTGTTGACCAAGAGACTTTCCTTATTTAGCAGATTTGATTTGAACGAATCTTCATGGATAAGGTAGGAAATAATTCTATCCTTATCGGCTACTTTGATAAGGTTGATCTCTTACTTGTTCCCCACTCTTCCTCTTTGGTCGATCTATTTCTTGCGCCGCACCCTTATTTCGTAAATGCTTGACTTCATATGCCTCCATGCCCAAGACGTGCACTTCTTCTTCTCTGCTCTGCCTTGCGCCTTGCCTTCTTCACGTCTCTCCTTGCCCAATGGCCTCATCCCGCAAGGTACTTGATTTGGTCAGGTTGTGAAGCGAAACAGCTTTAGTGTTGAAAGTGCGCTTCATTGCACAAATCACAAGCTCCATTTCCTTGCCCAAAGTGCATTATATCTGTGCCCAGACCTCTCTCGCGGAATATGGTCATATCTTGCCCTTTTCTTCTATTTTTCATCATTGGTTGTCCTATTCATCCCTGCCTTCACAATGTGACACTAAAGATACACAAAAAGACATAAAACAACTCGATCTAGACCTATAACAAGACTCGAAAAGAGCTCAAAATTTGGGCTCATCATACCCTCACACTTGAATCATGCTTGCCCTCAAGCATGCAAGTACAACTTGCCTGAAAAGAAACAAAGTCAGCATAAAAGAATAATGGGTCATATTGGGCAAGATAAATCTCAGCGAAAAATAAGCAAGTAATTAATTCAAACAATTCATGCATTGACAATCAGATAAATCAAGATTGAACAAATGAGCATTAAGGGTTCTACTCACCAACACTCATCTCTCTTGTGTATAGGTTTAGTGTTTGCGCTCAAGACAAATTCAACTTGGTCATGCAATAGGCTTGCCTGCCCTCTAACATCTCCACTCCTTAGACAAAATTTTAGTACATATCATTAGGTCTTTTAAGGGTTGTAACGTGGCTTAAGGCATAGGTGGGAATATATGGATTGAGGCTAAGGTCAATTGGACTCATGATTGGGCAACACGTTGGCCATCTCTCTTGAACTTATGATTGGGCGATACGTTGCCTACGTCTTCAAATTTCCTTGCCTTTGCTATCGGGCCTTAGCACAAAATTCAACCTAGGACTTTTTTTTTCAATTTTTTTTTCCTTATTTTTTTTCTCCTTTTTCCGTTTTTTCTTTTTTTAAAGTCCTTTATTTTTTTCTCTAACACTTTTTCTCAGCATGGGCAATTTGGTTGCCTTAAATTCAGATCTAAGTGTCTTGCCCAAGTTCTGGCTACTACTATCTTCTCGTCCCTCTTATGTGTTGATCTTGAGTCCTTATGACCGGGTAGGAATATGTATATCAAGGGAAATTTGTTTTGAGTGAAATCGAAGAAAAATTTAAGGCTCAAAGGGGCTCATCAAGGATAATAGTAGGGTAGGCTTTTTAGGCTAAGTGGGCTTAATGAAAGAAAATGCCTAAGTCATCTAAGTACATAAATCAAGTCATTAGAATTTCAAAGCAGAGTGCAGGCAAGTTCTCGCATAAACCAAAATCGAAGATGTTAACTCACTAAAGAAAAGAAAAGCTGCATTTGGGCATGTAACAGAAAATAAAGCTCAAAAAACCTCACAGGGTATGCTCAAAGTTCATCCGTCATACTTATCTACATACGATCATGCTCAAACTGAAAAATTAACTACTTGCGCAAATAAGAACATAGAAATCTATCATGCTTATATAAACCTAATAATCAAATCATGCTGACGGACCAACCAAAAAGACACCCCCCTTCCACTCACACACTTTGCTTTGAGCAAAGTGGGTAAGCAAAAGTGGTTAAAACAAAATGACTCAAAAAGAAAAAGCAAATACAACAAGGGTCCTCTCACCCACACACTTTGCTTTAGGCAAAGTGGTCAATGAAAGGGCCGACTCAACAACTGAAAAGAAAAGAAAAACATACACATAATGGTCTTCCTACCCACACACTTTTCTTTGGGCAAAGTGAGACAATAAGATGACCGAGTCAATTTAAAACTCAAGAACCTAAAACAAAAAAAACTGGGAGGAAACAATTATGAAGAAGGTATAACATGGCACCTTGCTCTGGCGTGTTCATTATGGGCAGTTTGGGCAAGCTTTGAAGGTCTCCATACATGCTGCAATGGCTTCTTCGTCCAGTCTAGTCAAGCTCAAGGGTTTGCAACTCCGTGTTACTCGGGCATTGCAGGCGTACGTCCTGCCCACCGCTGTTGATTCTAGAAAAGAAATTTTGCAAGCATCTCATGCTCACTAAGGCAGCTAGTTGAAGGGATTGCCTTCCTCATCTTGATTCACTCGTCGAGAAACTTCTTCTTCTTTGACTAATTGGGCAAGGGACATCCTCAGCTACACTTCGTTGTGTACAACAGCAGCCTCCTCCAACTCGCTCAAGCTGGCTGACTTGGGTGCCTACCAACTCAAGGATAACAAACCCCTCTTGCCCAAAGATTCGGGTAGAGAAAGCCTTAGTGATGGGCATGTCTTCGCCTTTTAATTTCATTATGTCCTTGCTTCCGTGCCCAAGCTCCTGCACGTCATGAACAAACCATACCTTTGCGAAAAATACTACCTGACCTAGGGCTTAAATTAAAATAAAAAGAAAATTAAATAAAAGGGATAGATACCAGGTTGTCTCCTAGCAAGCGCCTTAGTTTACGTCGTGGGCACGTCGTGGCCTCCTTCACCTGGTTGTCAATTGGGTACTTGGAGTTTTGAAAACTCCGCCTTTTCATCCTCGTCAAGCCCATAGTAGGCCTTCAGAAAATGTCATCCATCAACTTCCAGTTAGGTCATTGTCTACTTGTCTTACCCAATTGCTCATGTCCTCCTTGGCCAAGCATTCGTCTTCGGGAGTCGTCATTCACAAATTTTCCTGCATGGTTAGGGCGATACAAACAAAAAGAGCTAAACAAGCAAACAAAAGAGAAAATTACTAGAAACACAACTCCCCGGCAACGGCGCCAATTTTGACGTGACTGTCGTTTGAGTCAGGTGCAAAATAAATTTATAATTTTCCTATGCCCACAGCTAAGAACAGTTAGCGGTAAGTATAGGGTCGATCCCACGAGGAGTTTGTGTAGCTTTCTCTTGGTGAGGGTGTCACTAATGGTTTGGGCTCTGCACAGACACATCTTGGCCAAACAGGAAAATAAAAGCTAATCTAAAAGATAAACAAAATAAAAAATAATGACAAACCTGTGTTTGGGTGTTGAGTCAATCTACATAAACAAGACGTCTTCTTCGATGCAAGGATATATGGTGCGTATGCGTGTCAGTGATTATAGGCTAAAGCTATGCAGGGTCCTCATTGTCACGCCGCCACGTACGATACATAGCCCGCCCAACTCCATTCTTAAGTTTAGGTCTTGATAGGGACACCCTAGCCAATCCTCTTGCTTGCCCAAAAGTCCCCAGCATAATACTTTATAAGGCGCATGTTGGTCAAGCAGCATTTGGTTCTAGATGGGCCCACTCCGGCACCATGAGATATCGAGGATCTCTGTCCGACTTACTCCAGCATTGACACATCTTTGCAAGTCTAGGCCAAAACATACAACCCGTTCTTGCCACTCTCAAGGAACGTAAGACAAGCACGACTAGCACTTGATAACCCTCATGCGATGTAGGAATCCGTATGTGCCCAGGGCTCGTTGGCCTTCCAAGTTACCCGTAGCCACCGAACTTCTTTGAAATCATTGCCCAATGCCTCGGAAACACATATATATACAGCTTTTCCCTTTGCCCAATTCAACATCCAGATTTAATGCTTATGCAGCATCGTCTTGCCCAAGCACAGATTCATATAACTACCTAGGCATAAACTAAAGAACAAGAAAAGACAGAACGAAATAAAAAAGGAACTTGAATTAAAATAAATCCGAACGACACCAACATCATCAGAAACAAAGTACAAAGATTGTTTGCCCCCGAAAGGGCAAACTCTCGAAAACTATAAAGTAAGCCATAGACTAAGTATTACAAGAGCAAAAGATTCTAAAGATTGAAAGATATTGAAAGATAAAAGTTATTGAAAGATACATCTGGTTTGCTATCTAGTAGTATTTATAGAGTTGAAATTCGTGAGTCTTGGAGGCTAAGCCCATTAGGTAAGTCGGATGGCAGTTAGGGTTGGGCAAGCTGTTTGCCAGCTGTCTTCTAGCAGCTTCTGTTGACCAAAAGACTTTCCTTATTTAGCAGATTTGATTTGGACGAATCTTCATGGATAAGGAAGGAAATAAATCCATCCTTATCAGCTACTTGGATAAGGTTGATCTCTTACTTGCTCCCCACTTTTCCTCTTTGGTCGATCTATTTTTTTGCCCCGAACCCTTATTTCGTAAATGCTTGACTTCATACACCTCCGTGCCCAAGACGTGCACTTCTTCTTCTCTGCTCTGCCTTGCCCCTTGCCTTCTTCACGTCTCTCCTTTCCCAATGGGCTCATCCAGCACGATACTTGATTTGGTCAGGTTGTGAAGCGAAACAATTTTAGTGTTGAAAGTGCGCTTCATTGCCCAAGCTGCAAGCTCCATTTCCTTGCCCAAAGTGCATTATATCTGTGCCCAGACCTCGCTCGCGGAATATGGTCATATCTTGCCCTTTTCTTCTGTTTTTCATCATTGGTTGCCCTATTCGTTACTGTCTTCACAATGTGTCCTCCCAGACACTAAAGATACACAAAAAGACACAAAACGACTCGATTTAAACTTATAACAAGACTCAAAAAGAGCTCAAAATTTGGGCTCATCATGGACCTTCGCAGCCAAGGCAGAATCAGCCCAAGCGCAGGCCCAACAACTCAGCTCATCATCATCGTCAAAGGCATCCAAACTGGGATAATCCTCACTTCTACCATCAGACATTTCTAGTACCTCACCACTACCAGCAAGCATATCAAGGACATGGAACTATGGCGATCAATTCAATGATCCTAGTTATCCATAGTACGGGTATGCTTAAGGAGCTAGACAGTTTGGGTTCTCTCTTAAATAGTTCATACCATGGACGAATTGACCATCACAACAGAGTCGATACCGTGCTCCACAAAGATGTGGTTATCCATCAAGAAATTGGACTGCACAAGCTATTAGACACATTCAGTCAGTAGTCTATGTGGATGAATTAGGAAGAGTGATTCGAACTGATCCCTCAGTTTGGGTCATCGGGGAAACTCAAGTCACTAACCTGTCAGGACCCAACTGAGTGTGGTACCTAAAGTTCTTCTTATGTTTTTTAGGACCAGGATGAACTGAGGAAAAGAAGAGCTGCAAAGTCAGTCTGGATATTGGACAACGGATGCTCCAGGCACATGACCCATTAGAGGAATCTTCTCATCGACATCAAGTTTTAATAGGGAGGAATTGTTACATTTGGTGACGACTCCCAGGGTAAAACTAAAGGATCGGGTACATTCGAAACTAATCTAGTGACTATCAAAAATGTTTCCTTGGTCGATGGATTGAAGCCTAACCTGCTCTCCATAGGCCAACTCTACGATGATGGTTTTTCTGTGAAGTTTGATGCACAAGGTTGCAGGGTGAAAGATGTCAAGACCAAACAAATTCTCTTATTTGGTACACAATTTTCATCACGTGGAGTTTACTACACGGACTAGTCGAGTAGCTCACCAGAAACGTGTCTTGTATCCCAAAGCAGCTTAGAGATAAGCTAGCCGTGGCACAAGAGACTCAACTACCTCAACTTAAAAGTGGCACAAGAGACTCAACAACCTCAACTTCAAAACTATGAACAAGTTAGCTCGCCAACAACACGCAGTTGGAATACCAAATTTGAAGCATAGTCCGATGCATCACTGCAGCTCATGTCAACTTGGAATATTGGCTAGAGCATCATTCCATCTTAAAATGATACCCTTCATTAATCATGTTCTGTAATTGATCCATATGGATCTTTTCGGTCGGGTCACCCTGAAGAGTCTGAGAGGAAGTGAATACACTCTCGTAGTCACTGATGACTATTCGAGATACACATGGGTGATCTTCATGGCGTATAAGAATGATACGAGAGAGGAATTGCCTAAGCTGATGGATAGACTTGCGAACCAACAAGGTAAATCCATTGTATCCATCAGATATGATCGCGGAACTGAGTTACTCCATGAGACCATCATTGAGTATTGCGAAAAGAAAGGCATAACTCATCAGACTTCAGCTGCAAGAACTCCACAGCAGAATGGAGTAGCTGAGAGGAGAAATCGGATGCTGAAGGACGCAGCAACGTCCATGCTGACAAGCTCAGCCTTGCTAAAACATTTTTGGGCTGAGACAATCAATGCCGCGTGCTACACATAGAACCACTCCCTCCTCACAATGAGATAATGAAAAACTCCATACGAACTATGAAGAAATAGAAACCCTAATATCTCTTACTTTCATGTATTCGGTTCTAAGTGCTATATCCATAATAATTGGATAGATCAGTTGAAAACCTTCGAGCCAAAAGCTGTTAAAGGCATATTCTTAGGATATGCTGCAAAGATCAAAGCTTATAGAATTTTCAACACCAGTACCAAAATTTTGGAAATCACACCTCATGTTATGTTTGATGAATCTACTTTTGAGTGTAGGGAATAGTCTAAACTGTAGGCAGCTAAAGGAAGTGCACCGACACAACCTGCTGAGACCAGATCTCAAGCTCAACGATTGAAGAATTTTGCAGAACCGTTTATTTGGTCAGCTGAGGAAGAAGAAGTGTATTCTTCTGAAGATCCCATCACAAATCAAGGAGGAACTTCAGAGTCAACACACCAAGTGCCAACTCCAGCTGACACTCAGCCACCATCAGCAACTGACCAACATCCAAATCCAGGACCTTCGAGTCCAAGACCATCCAGCATCCCAGTTCATCCTTCATCCCCAACTGAGGATCGAACTGCACCAAAAGTCAAAACACCAAGCTTAGCACCTCCAACATCTCTAAGACTGGTTATTCTATCACAATGCTCGAAGCTACTAAACGAGCACAGAAGAATAAACGAAGGTATGAAAGCCACGTCAAAGATGCAGTTATAGGAAATCTGGAAGCGGGTGTTCGAACCAGAAGATCAGCTCAAGTTGTAGATCCCACAACTTATTTTCCGACTCAGCCAACTTAGTCAGGAACTTCAGCTGATGATGAACCAACTTAAGTAGCACGGTATGCTGATGAGATTAGGATACTAGGGAAGTTTGAACAAGCAGGAGATGTGGCCATGACAGCATGGTACGTAGCTGACGTGCCTGAACCTAAAGACATCCTGGAAGCTTTCGGTTGCATCCACTGGACTCAGGCCATGCAGGATGAGTTAAATGAGTTCCTTATAAACTGTATTTAGGAACTTATTGAGAGACCTAAAGGAGTTATGGTGATAGGTCTAAAGTGGATATTCAAGAATAAGTGAGACGCCATTGGATACGTAGTGAGAAACGAGGCTAGATTGGTAGCTCAAAGTTATTGCCAGCAAGAAGGAATAGATTTTGAAGCCTCCTTCGCCCCAGTTGCTCGTCTGGAAGCAATTCGGATTTTTTTAGCCTACGCTGCTTACCACAAGTTCAAGGTATATCAAATTGATGTGAAGTGCACATTCCTCAATGGGGATATCAAAGAAGATGTGTATGTAGAACAACCTTGATGAACCCAAATTTGTGTCCATCTTTTCTCATGTTTTTCTTGTTCTTTTTAGTCTTTATCGAGTCAAATTGTGTCTAAAAGGACACAAAGTCGAGAGATGGTGTGCAGAGAAGAACAGGTGGGATCTTGGGCAAAACCGGTGAAAATCTGTTGTTGAGATGCTGAGATGGCGATACGATGTAAATGGGCACAGGGCTGGAAGCTTGTAGCTGGGCAACAACATTTTATTCAATCTACAAGTCGGGAAGCACCTCCTCAAATCCTTGAAGCCAACAGACAGTGTACCTGGAGGAGCCAAGATCTTGGTCAACATAGGAAGTAATACAGGATGCAGACATCGAAGTCAAGATTTAAGTCGGAGCAGCTGCAGATTTCTTTTTCTCCAAGGAAGAGGATAAGGATCGAAGATTTCTTTCCTTATCTTAGGTAAACCTAATCAATGAAGAAATCTATTACGAAAGGGAAGTAAAATCGCAGCCGGATAGACAAGGAAAGAGGCGGATAAGGATGGAAAGAGTCCTTAACCAACAAGGATTCTAACCTAACCCTAATTCCATCGCTTATATATATGGCCGACTTCATATTGTAATGTGTGCGTGTTTTAGTTCGAGTTTAGAGAGTTCTTTTAGCTTAGTTCTACATTTTAGATCGAGTGAAAGTGAGGAAGAAACAAGTCCTACGGGTGAATTACTTTTATATTTCGTTTCCAGTTTTTCTGTATTAGTTTTCCATTGTTGACTTAAAGTCAAGACCTTAGTTGCTGACTTACGCTTTTGAGCAGCAACCGTTTCCAGTTCAATTTCAGCTATGATTTTCCTTATATGTTTTGTGTTTTCGTTTAATATTATGTCTAACTAAACTTATTGTTTGGGTTGGATGTAGATGATGTGATCTTAAATACTCGTTCTAAACTTGTGAGGTTGAATTGTGTGAGTTCGTTATTTGATTTTATTCCTGAAACACTTAGGAATAGTTCTAGACTTAATTGATATTGACATATGCTTTATCACCATTTAGATATTAAGATTAAGTCATTAACAGGATTTGGGATCAACTCGAGAGTGTCTCTCGTGCCCAAGAAGGTAAAGAGTGTTGGAGAGGAGTCAGTATTGACCTATCTCTTGGCTGTCTTGGGTCTGTTTAATCTTAATGCCTTTTGGACAACATCGTTATTGAAGTGTCTTCGTAACTTTGTTGATCAAAGAAGGAGATCTTGCCTTCTGGTCAAGATCTGTAAAATTGGATAGACATAGGCTTGGTATGTTTATATCGTGACTTTGTGACCATTAGGGTATAAACTAATCTTTGTCTTAAACTAAGTATGAGTTCAAGTAATTGAATATCTTTGCACCAATGAACGAGTAATGAGTAATTAGGATCATTGATTCGAAACCCTAACCCAAACTTCTTTGTTATTTGATATTTCACTTGTTGAATTACAGGATATTGAGATACATCTCGGCCATAACCCCTTTCTGTTGAGAACTACCAAGAAGAGCATATCTACGCCAAGTCCCTTGGGATCGACTCCACTTGCCATTAACTACTACCTTGTTGGGCAAGAGGTGTTTTATAAATTTATTTGTGCGAAGAGTGTAACGACAGCGCTTCGTTAAATTGGCACTGTTGTAGGGGACTTGGGTTTAAGCTAGTGTGCTCTTCTAGCTTGAGTTGAGCGCGGTTTATGCCCAAGCCACATCTATAGAGTGACAGAGATCCACATGATCAAGGTGCATGCCCAGAGGTGATTGCTAGGAGAAATCGTGCAGAACAATGCAAGAAGAAGAGAGATTTGGAGGAAGGCGTCAACGAACCTTCGAAGTCTCAGAGCTTGACAAATGACTAGGATATCGAGCAAGAAGACAATTCTTGCTCAACAGCGAGTACAGACAGTAAGGAGTCAACATCCAGTTCAGAAGCAGAGACATCAACAATCATGGCAGGATAGCAAGAGAAAACCATCCGTCAGATTATGTTCCCTGACGACAAGGGAATCAGACCTTCAAGTATCCAGTTGCCCACCATTAATGGCAACTGGGAGCTCAAACATTCGCTAATACAGATATTGCCCAAGTTCAACAATCATCCCGGAGAAGACCCTCAGACCCATCTTCAAGACTTTGAGATGGCGATCAGCACTATAAGGAACAATGCCCCTCTTGCCCGAGATGCTGTCCGAGAACGAGATGCTGCCCGAGATACGTTTCCTGACTACGTAAGGTTACTTACGTTCTCATTTTCACTACTAGATGGAGCACGTAAGTGGCTCTACACTTTGCCAGAGGAAAGCATTGACACCTGGAAAAAGATGCAGCAGTCTTTTCTTGACAAGTACATACCCGTTGGCCGGATACAAAGTGGGAGGAATACCATTTCCTCAATCAACATGGGTGGAAGTAAGTCGCTGTATGACTACTATGAAAGATTCAAAAAGTTGATAGCAAGATGTCCTCAACATCGAATATCAGGACATTGACTTGATTGAATACTTCTTAAAAGGATTGAGGGCATCTGAGAGGAAATGGATAATTGCAGCTTGTGGAGGAGCAATTTGTGATCAATCACCTTCGGAGGTGTTTATGAGAATCGGAGCAATGGCGGAACAATCATGAGATGAAGATGTTATCCCGAGAGGGGGGTATGAAGGCAACAAGGGCAGTTTAGATGACTTGGTCAATACCATGAAAGTATTCATGGCCAAGGTGGATGGTCAAATGGAGGCCTTGAATAAGAAGGTAGATGGCAAGAAAGTTCAAAGAGCCATAAAGAAATGCGAGGTGTGTCAGGCAACATCCCACGTCACCTCAAATTGTCCTAGTTGGTTTGTGGAAGAAGGAGAGGAGGTGAAAGCAACAGGTCAGAACCAGCAAGGCGGTGGGCAACAAAGGTTCCAGTATGGCAATAACAGCAACTATGGCAACAACTTCGGCTATAGGCCGAACCAACACGAGAACCTGAGGTATGGAAACAACCACTATCAAATACCTCCTGCCCTCCAACAACCGCAACAACTGGTTCAACAGCAACAACAATACATTCCTCCACCTCAACAACCACCTCAACAGCAACATAACTATGTTCCTCCACATCGAGAACCAGCTAAGACGGAGTTCATGAAGGAGACCATTGATCGGTTTACAAATGAGAACCAAAGGCTGAGGAGGGATTTTGAGAACTTTTAACTAGAAAGTCGAGGTCAATCGAATAACCTTCAAGCTCAATTGACTCACATAAACCAAACCTAGTTAAGACTTGTAGATGACAAGAATGGAAGGCTTCCTGTCCAAGTGGAGGTCAACAAAGAGCAAGTCAATGCTGTGGCTTTGCGAAGTGGGAAGGCGTTATCGGGGTTGTTGCCCAAGATCCAACCCAAGGAACCTGTTCGAGTAGAGGAAACCAATATGAGAACATGAGACATCAATGACATCTACAAGGAGCTGAAGGCAAAGTGCGAAGAAGGGATAAAGGCCAATAAGAATCCCGTCTTCGATAACGAGGAGGATGAAGCTTTGTTTGATTACGTGAAGATGGAGAGATCAAAGCTGGGGTTTTATAAAGATGACGTGTTGTTGGACTCTTTGAAGGCTGAAAAAGAAGCAGAGGCTTTGGCCAAGAGGACCGTTTCTCGCACTGCTAAGGCAAAGATCCCGTACCCAAGACGTTTTGCCTGCGATTGTGATCAGAAGGAGTTGGAGGACATGATAGAGGTGTTCAAAAAAGTGGAGATAAACCTGCCACTATTGATGGCATTACAATCCATGCCAAAGTGTGCAAATTTTTTGCGAGAGATGTGTTTGAAGAAGACTAAGTACCCTGATAATGCCCGTTTCCATGTAGAGAATGTGTCAGCACTCATGAATCCCCACATCCTGGTTAAGAAGAAGGTTCCTGGCATGTTTGCTATCCCATGCATAATAGGTACTACATCAATACCCAAGGCGATGCTTGATCTCGGAGCCTCGAAAAATGCTATGCCGAGGGCCATATTCGACGAGATGAGATTTGGACCTCTTTCTCCTACTCGTGTTGCCAATCAATTGGTGGACTTGTCCACAGTCTACCCCGATGGAGTTTTGGAGGACGTATTGTTTAGGGTGGGAGATCTTCTGTTCCCAGCCGATTTCTATGTTCTTGACATGGGAAAGAAAGTAACCAAGAATCCAGTGATCTTGCTCGAGAGGCCGTTCTTGAGGATGGCATGCACCAAAATCGATTGTGATACTGGAAAGTTGACGGTCCAGACAGCTGAAGAAGTAGTAGAGTTCGATGCTTCTAGGCAAAATCAAGATGATGCCATGGAGCACCTCAACACCCTCAATGCACGTGGTGAGCGAGTGGAGACGTTGAATAGTTTAAGTTGTTTCTTTGAAGACAACGAAGATGCAATCAAGGCGGATCTCGATCACATTCAGGATCTTGACCTGGATCTCGACCAGTATGAGAATGATGAGGAAGCGGGTGCCACAATAGAGTTTTCTGAAGACGATGAGTATTAAAGTGATAGAGATTTCTGAGAAGAGTCAGTCCATGGGCATAGTTTCGACTACTCCACCGACGAAGACTGCTTCAAGGATGAGGAGTTGGAGGAGTGCAAAACTCCTAATAATTTCTTTAGAAATGAAGATGAGGATCAGAATGAAGGTGAGAAAAAGCCCCTTAACTAGTTTAATGAGGAACGCGAGGAACTACCCCATGATGAGACCGAGTAGATAGTGGAGGAATTCTGGCAACAGACAGTTCTTGAGCAGGATGCCAGCGTGCAAAAAGAAGAGGATCTTGCCCAGAACGATGAACCAGCAGATGTGGAGAAATGCAGTTATGCCAGGATTCCGAGCAACATGCAACGTCATGGGTTCGAACCACTTAACATCCCTGAGTTGAAGCCCGAGGACAGGTTGGTGCCATCACTACAAAAAAGCACCTGCGTTAGAGCTGAAACCTTTGCCCAAGCACCTGAAGTACATATATCTTGGCAAGAACGAGACTTTGCCCGTGATCATATCTTCCGAGCTATCGAGCATGGAGGAGGTTCGAGTTGGTGAGGTGCTGAGCAGGAGGCAATAGGTTAGACATTGGCCGACATCAAAGGCATTAACCATATGGACTGTGTTCATCACATTTTGCTTGAGAAGGATGTTGTTCCCGTGAGAGATCCACAAAGGTGATTGAATCCCACCACGAGATACTTAAGCTTCTTGACTTGGGGATCATCTACCCCATGTCCGATAGCCGGTGGGTGAGCCCTATGCACATGGTGCCCAAGAAGTCGGGAATCCAAGTTGTTGAGAACGAGAAAAATGAGATGGTGGCTATGAGATTGCAAACCGGATATCGAGTATGCATTGATTACCAGAAGCTTGAAGGTCAGCGCTTGAAGGCCTATTTTGGTCAAGAACAGCTTGTTGATGAGGAACCATCTGGGTTCCTTGTCGAGGAGGACCTCTGACTTCAAAAGGAAGGGGGTGTGGTGCCCAAGACCTTAAACGGGGTGCTGTCCAGGAGGCAACCTGGTTAGTATTTTCTATTTAATTTTTATTTTTAGTTATTCTTCTTTACTTTCATAAAAATTATTGAAAAAAATTAGTTAGTTTTTGCTTAAAGTATTTTATTTTACAGTATTTTATTTTGAAGTATTTTTAATTCTAGATTAACCATAGGAAAGAATTTGTATTTGGAGTATATTTGGTGTTTTGAAGTGTGCAGGAGATGTTGAGCAAGATACAGTGTGTAGGTCAGGAACCACGATGGAGGCCAAGAAGGTTGTGCCACCCCCTGGAGACATTGCTTGTTAGGAGCAATGGAAAGAGCTTGGGAAACGAAGCAAGATTTGAATGACATTCAAAAGTGAGTGCACTACCATCAGCAGGGCCTTCATACCCTGAATCATTGACAAGGGGCAAGAGGAAGGTTGCTACCTCTGTACTATAAGGGATCGAGGCCAGCAGCCTGGGCTAACTAAAGGGGCCTTCTTGCCCAGAATCATTGAGAAGGGGTAAGAGGAAGGCTGCTACCTTTGGGTTGTAGGATATCGAGATCAGTGGCCTGGGCTAATTGAAGGAGAATGTTTTCGCACACTAGGAGTTCTTAGGGGGCAATATCACCTATTTTAGAGGTGTTGGGTTAAGAAATGAAAAAAAAATATAAAGAAAAAGAAAAGAAAAAGAAAGAAAAAAAAGAGAAAGAATTAAAAAGAAAAAGGAAAAAGGAAAAAAATAACAAAATAAAAGGTCCTGAAAGAATAAGTGTGCTAGGGGCCAATGTGATGTTTGAGAAGAGTGAGGAGTCGAGGGCAACTTGCTGCCCAAGAACTGAGTTTTCTTGACATAGCCATTTCCTATCTTATCCTACCTTTTGCCTTAAGCCAAGTTACAACCCAAATTTAGACCTAATGATAAGTAATTTTGATTTTGTTCAAAGAGGTAGAGATGTAGAGGGCAGGCAAGCCTATGGAAAAACATTGTTGATATTAGTCAAAAGTGTATACACTTAACCATATACACTTGAGAGTTGAGTGCTGGTGAGGATACCTTTGTTGCCTAATAACTCTATCTTGACCTATTTGATGGCGATATCTGCTTACATATTTCATATTCTGTTCTGACTAACATGTTGATGTGCTGATCTATTGAGTCTGTGTCTTGTTTTCTGTTTGAGTCATGGGCAAAATCGCAACTGTACACTTGAGGGCAAGTGTAATTCAAGTGTGTGGGTGTGATGAACCTAAATTTGTGTCCATCTTTTCTTGTGTTTTCTTGTTCTTTTTAGTCTTTATTGAGTCAAAGTGTGTCTAGGAGGACACAAAGTCGAGAGATAGTGTGAAGGAAAGAACAGGTGGGATCTTGGGCAAAACCGGTGAAAATCTATTGTTGAGATGTTGAGATGGCGATACGATGTAAATGGGCATAGGGCTGAAAGCTTGTAGCTGGGCAACAACGTTCTATTCAATCTACAAGTCAGGAAGCACCTCCCCATATCCTTGAAGCCAACAGACATAGTACCCGGAGGAGCCAGGATCTTGGTCAACATAGGAAGTGATACAGGATGCAGACATCGAAGTCAAGATGTAAGTCGGAGTAGCTGCAGATTTCTTTTTCTCCAAGGAAGAGGATAAGGATCGAAGATTTCTTTCCTTATCTTAGCTAAACCTAATCAATGAAGATATCTACCAAGAAAGGGAAGTAAAATCGTAGCCGAATAGACAAGGAAAGAGGCAGATAAGGATGGAAAGAGTCCTTAACCAACAAGGATTCTAACCTAACCCTAATTTCATCACCTATATATATGGCCGACTTCATATTGTAACGTGTGCGAGTTTTAGTTCAAGTTTAGAGAGTTCTTTTAGCTTAGTTCTGCATTTTAGATCGAGTGAAAGTGAGAAAGAAACAAGTCCTACGGGCGAATTACTTTTATATTTCGTTTCCAGTTTTTCTGCATTAGTTTTCAGTTGTTGACTTGAAGTCAAGACCTTAGTTGCTGACTTACACTTTTGAGCAACAACCGTTTCCAGTTCCATTTCAGTTATGATTTCCCTTATATGTTTTGTTTTTTTGTTTATTATTATGTCTAGCTAAATTTATTGTTTGGTTTGGATATAGATGATGTGATCTTAAATACTTGTTCTAAACTCGTGAGGTCGAATTGTGTGAGAACGTTATTTGATTTATTCCCGAAACACTTAGGAATAATTCTAGACTTAATTGATATTGACATATGCTTGATCACCATTTAGATATTGAGATTAAGTCATTAACATGATTTGGGATCAACTCGAGAGTGTCTCTCGTGCCCAAGAAGGTAAAGAGTGTTGGAGAGCAGTCGGTATTGACCTACCTCTTAGCTATCTTGGGTATGTTTATTCTTAATGTCTTTTGGGCAGTATCATTACTGAAGTGTCTTCGTGACTTTATTGATCAAAGAAGGAGATCTTGCCTTCTGTTCAAGATCTGTAAAATTGGATAGACATAGGCTTGGTGTGTTTATATCGTGACTTCGTAACCATTAGGGTATAAACTAATCTTTGTCTTAAACCAAGTATGAGATCAAGTAATTGAATATCTTTGCACCAATGAACGAGTAATGAGTAATTAGGATCATTGATTCGAAACCCTAACCCAAACTTCTTTGTTATTTGATATTTCACTTGTTGAGTTATAGGATATTAAGATACATCTCGACCATAACCCCTTTCTGTTGAGAACTACCAAGAAGAGCAGAGCTATGCCAAGTCCCTTGGGATCGACCCCACTTGCCATTAACTACTACCGTGTTAGGCAAGAGGTATTTTATAAATTTATTTGTGCGAAAAGTGTAACGACAACGCTTTGTCAAACCTCCTGGATTTGAGACCGGTGACGGTAGAGTCTATAAGCTGAAGAAAGGCATCTAGGGATTGAAACAGGCTCTACGCGCATGGTATAACACTCTATGTAGCTTTCTACTAGAGTCAGGATTCATCCGAGGCTCAGTCAACAAAACACTTTTCACCATCAAAGTTGGAGAAGACATCCGGGTGGTGCAAATATATATCGACGACATCATCTTTGTATCCAAGTCCGAAGATATGTGCAAGAAATTCTCCCAACTTATGAAGGAAAAGTTTGAGATGTCTATGATAGGAGAGATGAATTATTTTCTTTGGGCTGCGAGTCAAGTAGTCGCTAGAAGGAATATTCATCAATCAGTCCAAGTACACAAAGGAGCTGATCTCCAACTTTGGACTGAACTCAAGCCGAACAACGAAGATGCCAATGAATACCAATTAAAAGATCAACCCCGACCAGGAAGGGAAGCTCGTTGATGCAAAGAAGTATAGAGGGATCATTGGCTTGCTGCTATATCTGACTGCTAGTCGACCAGACATCTCCTACACAGTCGGAGTATGTGCAAGATTTCAAGTTGAGCCTAGGGAAGCTCACTTGCAAGCAACAAAGAATATTATCAAGTACCTCAAAGGGACAGATTATATGGGACTGTGGTACCCAACTGATGATAACATTGAACTAACAGGCTACTTAGATGCTGACCTAGCTGGAGATTGAGTTGATAGGAAATCAACCTCAAGATATTGTCAGTTCATGGGAAGAAAATTAGTTTCCGGGTTTTAGAAGAAATAGGTGTGTGTCGCTACTTCCACAACTGAATCGGAGTACATGGCGGCCGAAAGTTGCTGCATGCAAGTTCTCTGGCTGAAACAACAGCTGAGAGATTATAAAGTGGAGACAGGGCAAGTACCCATCTTCTGTGACAGCTCAAGTGCTATAGCCATCATGGTGAATCCAGTTCACCATTCCAGAACTAAGCACATCGACATCAAACATCACTTCATCTATGATCATGTCGAAAAGAGAAACGTCATTGTTGAGAAAATTCACACTGACTTTCAGAGAGCTGATATTTTTACAAAGCCTTTGGTGGAAGCTCGATTCAAGATGTTGTGTCAACTATTTGGATTGCTAAATCCAACTAAAGAAGAATCTATAAAGATGGAGATCACAAGTTGAAGGGGAACCTCAACTTGAGGGAGAATTGAACAAGTTCGTTGCCCCATTCAGTTCAGCGGAACGACGGAATCAAACCTTGACTTAACTGACGACATGAGTTAGTCGAGTGTATGATGAGTTAATGAGACAGTCGAGATCCACGCCAACTGAGCGGTACTCTATGCTAACTTGTTCCTTATTTTTACGGCAGGTGTTTTGAAATAAATTCAAACATCTGTTTACAAGTTATTCAAAATGAATGAGCCTAGCGGTCACATTCATTGAAAAGCTAGTCTAAATCTATAGACCATGGTTTTAGATCGCGATTGGGCTGACATAGAAATACCTACTCTCCTCACACGAGCGAATGTCACTCACTGCCCTTGACGTGTTCCATCACCGTCATTCCTAGAATTTGCTTTTTCTGAAATGACGCACTGAAGACTGCCATTTATCCTAAAGAAAACTGCACGATTTAATCTGATCCATTGATAAGGATCTCATCCAACTTATAAATAGGAGGCCTTGCAATTTGTTTTGCATATCTATCCCTACTTCGATATCCTAACAACTAAAAGATTTTCTGCCTTATCTCATGAAATATTTGCCTTGTAGATTTCTCTCTTGCTAGGGTTTATCTTCCTCTTCAGAAAATCCTACCAAGATCAAGAATATGCCTTCCCACTTTGCAAAGTGGTCATCTTCTCCCTCCTGCACTGAATCAGTGCAACAATCGGTTCAATAAGAATGCTATGTTCATGGCTACGTGAGACGCAGACACTTTAAATGACGACTATGATGTGGGTAATTCGTGGTGCCAACAGCTAATGTGGATCCCTAAGTTGTTCAACCAATTGCTCATCAGGTTGAAGATCTGCAACCTCACGTCATGAGGACAAGTCATTATTAAGCTGTACATCAGAAGTCGTGCTCAGACCTACGCATTCCCTCCTGAGACTGCTTCATGCAAGGCCACTCCTTGTTCACAAGCTCTTCTTAGTCGAGTATTTTTCCACCAGAGTTGCCTTATCTGTAGCAGCTACAGAACATTGAGTTAATAGATGGTGAAGAAAACATAGATTTCCGCTCTCTAGTGAATCTATCATGGAATGTATCATGTGTAATGATACGTCTTCAACTTTCGGGCCATTTGGCCCTATTTATCCTGTCTTTTGTGTCTATAATGTCTGTACAGGGAATAAAATAGTCGTTCGTAGGAAGGAAGCTCAGTACAGGGCAAACGGAGAAAATATGGTCAGAATGGGCATTACTGAAGTAATTCTAGCCCACTACACGAAGTCGATTCCCCCAGGCAAAGAAGAACACCCTGGTGTAAGGCCAATCGAAGCATGCAGCCAGTATGACCTTGCCCAACAACATCAGTTAGCCGCCGAAGCCAAGGATGGAAAGATGTGTAGAGGAGATTAGTAAACGTTTCTGGCGAGTCCCAACAGCAGAAGGATTTGGAAGGAAGTGGAGTCATCCCAATCAATCAAACCGGTGATTGCCAATCATCAATCGGATCAATCAAGCACCCATCAAGATTGAGCTAAATATGGAAAGAAATCAATCATGCCGATGGTCTGCTAGAGGAAGGGAGTGACTATCACAGCCTTGACTATAAAAGTCCAGCAAGTGTGGCTTGCAAAACGTTGGTTACCCTAGCATTCGATACTTTTCCGCTAAAGATACAATTTACATTTCAGTTCTTTACAATTTCCGCACAAACAATTTACGATTCCAGTATTTTCATTCCTGTTGTGAACAAATCCAAGGCGGTTTGCCTTAGGTATTTTCTTAATTCAAGTATTTCGTACTTTCTGTTATTGATGTGATTATTTATTGGTGTTAAGATGTTTTTCAATATGTGTGAGTAATTCCCCTGGTGAGATTTGGGTGGGGGAATGGTTAATTGTTGATATGTGAAATAGTCGTGAGGCATTTGTGCATTCAGTTGGGTCCAGTGGTTTCGGAGAGATCTGAGCAGAATTCATGGGCAGTCCTGACCTAGCGGGTGATCTCTGCTCGGTTAGGGTTGTACCATGCCAAGCAAAGGTTAGGGCATGACAAACAACAATGTTCAGTATGCCTATGATCGAGTAGATGAGCAATGCCCTCAATGGTGTTGTAGATCTGGATGGCGAGGAACGAGTAAAGGGATACTACGTCCTTTCTCTTAGGCTTGTCTAATGGCTATCCATCAACTGTGACGAGGCATAAAGCCATGGTTATTGACTAAGGGACTCACCTCATGCATCGTAGATATATCGATGACTTGTTGGACGTGTTACCGGAAATGGATATCCCACGACTTATGTCTACTTTGTAGGTGCAGAGCCGGGAAACTTGGAAGAGAAGGTTGGTGAGGGTCATACTTGGAGAGCTCGGGTATGACTACTATCTAAGGAGTAGTGGAGCACGAACCTTGTGACTGGGGTGAAGCGTGATCTTCGGACCAAGTAACCACAAGGGATTTAACCATCCCAAATGTGGAGTATAAATTCTTGAAACGCCCCAATGTCTTTGGTCCAGACCTTGAGTTTATGCGAAGCATGGACGGATCTTTAGTATGCCTATGACCGAATACACATATCAACAATAATCATGACCTATCCCAAATCTTACCTTTTTTATATTTGATTGTTTTCAAGTTATTTGTGCAGATAAACAGGTTGAGACCGTGACAACTCAATTTGTGCACAGAAGAGTAAAATAGTTCCTCACTCTTTGTGGGATCGACCCTAGCTTACCGCTAAGACTAACAAGTCCAGTTGTGAGCATAGGAGGCATGTATTGTCCGTCTCGGGCATACACAAGTATTTTGATCGTACCACACGATGGGTGCATCTCAAAATTTGCGTTGTTGTCAGGAAGTGACGTGCAACAATTTTACTCTTATCATTCCATCATCCGCTACTAGTGTATGCGTGGAACTCGTCGAGTAGCACGAGCATTGATTTTTGATTCGAACATCGACATAACTGAACGACGACTACGCACAACCGCATGGATAGCAAGACGCGATGCTATGGTGGAACCACAACAGGCGCAGATCCTCAAATAGTTGGCTTACCCAACAAACCTCAATCTTAGGCCGAATAGGATCACTCTACTAGAGAACCCTTTCCACCCTGAGCGGTATGACCTAAAACCAACACTGATACAAGCCTTACCGAAGTTCAATGGATATGCTGGGGATGACTCCCACACCCATCTCCAGGATTTTGAAATGACAGTGATGCACCAATCGAGTGAGAACCAACATGAATATGTGAAGTTAGTTCTCTTCCTATTCTCATTGGTGGATTGAGCGAGGAGATGGCTATATAACCTACGCTAGGGAAGTGTTACTTCTTGGGCTGAAATGCAACAATGCTTTCTAGAAGAGTTCTTTCCAGCAACAAAAGTTGAAAGAATGAGATGGGAAATTAGAAATATCAAACAAGATGGGATGGAATCCTTCTATGAGTATTGGACTCGATTTAAGAGGCTTTTGAGCAATTGCCCCCACCATTAGATTATTTCCAAGGATCAAGTGGAGAGTTTCGTGAACGGAATGCAGAGGAATGATCGTGGGCTGGTGTTGGCCACATGTAGTGGATCTTTGATGAGTAAAACACCTCAAGAGATCTTCAAACTATTGGGAACTATGACTGAGGAATCACGAGAAGATGGGCATGAAAGAAATAGGGAGCTGCCCTCCAAAGATGAGATAAAGGAAAACCTCACATCACTGAGTAAGGAAATGAAAGAAATCAAAGCACTGTTGAGTGGTTTGACCATATAGAAGAAAGTACGTCAGTGTGGTTTATGCGATGCTACCGGGCATCAATTTGAGAAATGCCCGAACTTTGGTGAGGACGTGAAGGATGTGAATGCACTAGGAGGAAATAAAGGATTTCACTGGAAGCATGATCCCTTCTCCAACACATACAATCGAGGATGGAGGGATCATCCTAATTTTAGATGGAAGCAAGATGGTCAGCCCTAACAAAAAAAATGTGGGTTTACCAGGATCTTCACAACAATATACCCAGCACCAGCAACACCCACAGTATCAGGCAGGACCACCACAACAATAGAATTACCAACCTCAATAACAACAAGTGTATCAACCACTGCACCAGAGACGTGCACCATGGGAAGAAGCCATTAAAAATTTGGCTAAAGAAAGTGAGAAATTCTGGAATAAAGTTCACGCTAGCATGAACCAAAATAATGTGCAGATTGGTTATTTGGCCAAAGCACTAGCCAAGGTAGAGAAGAATACGGGAAAACTCCCTCCCCAAGGAATAAATCATAAAGAACAAGCTCATGTGATATTGACTGAGTTATAGGATGAACAAGCAGCAAAAATCTTTGCTGAAGCAGAAGCTAGTAGGAAAATAGGTGGGGAGACCACTACAGGGTTTACCGGAGAGCAGATTGGTGGTGATGATCAGACCTAACCTCCTTACCCATGCAGAATGAGACATAAAGCTAAGTAAAAAGAAGCCAGTGAGATGATGAAAGTTTTTCAGAAAATGGAACTTAACATTCCATTATTGGATGCAATCAAACAAATTCCGAAATATGCTAAGTTTCTAAAGGATTTATGTTCGCGAAAGGTGAAAGTGGAAGAATATACTCGATATGTGATGGGGGAGAGCGTATCTGCAGTAATCCAACAGAAATTACTCCTAAAATGCAATAATCCTGGTATGTTTACAATTCCAAGCAACATAGTAGGAAGGAATATGGATAAGGCCATGATGGATGTAAGGGCTTCGATAACTGTGATGCCCCTAGCTATTTTCAACCGGTTGAATCTGGGAGAGTTAAGGAATACCCGTGTGGTCATACAACTAGCAGATCGGTCTAATGCATTTCCAGAAGGAGTGATAGAAGATGTATTGATTAAGGTGGGGGACCAAATTTTTCCCGCTGACTTCTTTGTACTGGATACAGGATCAGAGGCCAAGGAGAATTCTATCTTGTTGGGCAGACCTTTCATAATGACTATGGGAACAAAGATAGACATGAAAACGTGTATACTATCTTGTGAATTTGATGGAGTCGTGGAAAAGTTCAACATATATGAAGCCATGAGGAGGAAACAAGAAGTGGAATGAGTGGAGATGATAGATGTGTTTGAGCACCTGGTTCAGGAACAGAGTCATGAATTAAGCTCTAGTGACTCAACGGACAAGATAATTCAGGCAGGTCTAACTGATCATGATGCTACTTAGATAGGAGATTAGGACATGAAATAAGCCATCATGGAGCTATACTCGCTTAGGGAAAGTACTCTGGAAGTAAAATCAGAGGTGGACCGAAGGATAAAGGATATCATTTTAGAAGTCTATACAATGGGAGGATCCGCATAAGGCAAACCGGAGTTATTCTCTCAGTATGGGCAGCACGAAAAGTTATTGCCATCAATAGTTAAGGCATCTATCTTTGAACTTAAGAAACTGCCAAAACATTTGCAATACGCTTATCTAGGGCGTGAGGAGACACTACCAGTAATTATCAGTTTCAATCTATTTGTACAAGAAGAGTGATTGGTCAGGGTCTTATGAGAGAATAAGGGAGCCACCAGTTGGACATTGGCAGATATTAAGGGTATCAGTCCTACCGAATGCATGCACCATATATATCTTGAAGAAGGAGCGAGGCTAGTGCGAGATTCACAAAGAAAGATGAACCCTGTAATGAAAAAGGTAGTGCTTAAGAAAATTCTTAAACTTTTAGAATTGGGAATCATTTTTCCTATCTCTGATAGCCAGTGGGTCAGCCCCATCCATGTCGTACCGAAGAAATTTGGGATACAGGTTTTAGAAAATGATAAGGGAGAATTGGTTCCAACTCGACTACAAACTGGATCGAGAGTTTGCATAGATTATAAGAAGTTGAACATGGTCACATGGAAGGACCATTTCTCTCTACCCTTTATTGATCAGATGCTCGAATGCCTTGCTGGTAATGCCTATTAATCTTTCCTAGATGGATACTCAAGATATATGCAAATATTTGTTGCACAAGAAGATTAAGAGGAAACCACATTCACATGTATATATGGGACAATTGCTTATCGAAGAATGCCATTTAGCTTATGGAATGAACCTGGGATGTTTCAAAGGTGTATGATGAGTATTTTCTCCAATTTGTTAGAGAATTGTATTAAAGTCTTTATGGATGACTTCACGGTATATGGAGACTCATTCGACACATGCCTTGACCATCTTGAGCTTGTGTTGAAATGATGCGTGGAGAAAAGTTTGGTCCTCAATTATGAAAAGTGCCACTTTTTGGTAAAGGAGGGTATAATATTAGGCCACGTTATCTCTGAAAGAGGAATCAAAGTGGATAAAGAAAAGATCGATTCCATTGCGAAATTACCATACCCAATTACGGTCAAGCACATACAGGCATTCCTTAGTCATGCAGGGTTCTACCGGCAATTTATCAAGGATTTTGCAAAGATCGCCCAACCTATGACCAGATCATTGCAACAAGATGTCCAATTTGATTTTGATGATGACTGCAAAGAGGTATTTCTTGATCTCAGGAACAGACTTGTGTCAGCCCCTATTATACAACCCCTAGATTGGGAGTTGCCTTTCGAGATTATGTGCGATGCCAGCAACCACACGGTTGGAGCTATACTGGGACAAAAAAGGGGAAGAAGAGCTATGTTATCTATTATGCCTAAAAGACCCTCAATCCAGCTCAATGCAGTTACACCACTACTGAAAAGGAGCTCCTAGCAGTAGTATTCGCCATAAAGAAGTTCATATCTTACCTTTTGGGTACCAAGGCAATCATATACAATGACCATGCAGCCATGAAGTATTTGATGGCTAAAAAAGAGTAAAAGCCACAACTTATTCGATGGATATTGTTGCTATAGGAGTTTGACATCGAAATCAGGGATAAGAAAGGAACTGCCAACCTAGTGGCAGATCATCTAAGCAGACAAATGGGCAAAGATGATGGGGAGCCCATAGCAGACACTTTTCCTGATGAGAAGTTGTATGCAGTATAAGCCTATACGGAGATGGAATCTCTGTATGCCCTGACCAATAAGGAACCTTGGTATGTGGACATAGCAAACTACTTGATCACAAAATAGGTTCCATCATGGTACACAAAGTTTGAAAAATAGAAACTGGTGATGCAAGCTCGATCTTACTTTTGAGGAGCACAACATTTGTGAAAGATCGGGGCAGATCAAGTCATACATATGTGTGTTCCTGAGAATGAACATACTCAGATCTTGGAGATGTGCCATAGGACCTCATGTAGTGGACATTTTGGTGGTAAAAGGACAACACAAAGAATATTGGACAATGGGTTTTACTGGCCTTCAGTATTTGCTAATGCAAGGAGATGGGTACATGGTTGCCCAAAGTGTCAATTGGTTGGAGGCATTACTGCCAAAGATGAGATGCCCTAAATGCCTATTATAATTGTGGAAATTTTTGATGTGTGGGGATAGACTTCATGGGACCATTCCTCAAATCTGGAAATTAGGAGTATATCTTGGTTGCAACCGACCATGTATCTAAGTGGGTTGAAGCAAAAATTACATCAAATAATGATGCCCATACTGTAGCAGAATTTTTGAAGGAGCAGGTGTTCAACAGATTTGGGTCCCAAAAATTCTCATCATCGATCAGGGGTCCCACTTCTGTAACACCACTATCAGGGCACTCACAAAGAGAAATGGGGTGAAGCATAAAGTGACAACCGCATATCATCCCCAAGCAAATGGGTAGGCTGAGATTTCGAATAGCGAAATAAAGGGCATACTGGACAAGGTGGAACACCCAAATTGGAAGGACTAGAGTAATCACTTGGGTGACGCGTTGTGGGCATACCGAACTACCTACAAAACTCTGATTGGGATGTCCCTCTTCAGACTGGTGTTCAGAAAAATATGCCATTTACCTGTGGAAGTAGAGCACAAGGTGTACTGGGCCATCAGGAAAATTAATCTCAGTATGACTTTAGCCGGAGAAGAAATGAAATTGCAGATGAGCGAGCTCGAGGAGCTCCAGTTAGAGGCATACAATAATGCTGTCATGTACAAGGAAAGGACAAGAAGAATCCACGATGCTAAAACCCAGGAGGAGGAGTTCTGGGTTGGACAAAAGGTTCTACTTTTCAATTCCCGTTTGAGTGGAAAACTCCGATCCAAATGGGGAGGGTCATACATAGTAAAATAATTATTCCCCAATGGAAGCATCAAAGTATATGATCTCAATGGAAGGGAAACGTTTGTGGATAAACAGAAGGAGAAATTTTCTCTCCTCGATCCTATCTATCAATGAGGATGAACGTAGCAATGTCGAGCTCAAGACAATAAACAAGAGCGCTGACTGGGAGGCAACCCAGGAGTTATTGTCGGTATGACCAAAACCGCTGCTTTACTTTGATACTTAGGAATTTTTCTTTAATTAATGATCTTGGGCTAAAGAGGATCAGGAGAAGGCAGGCTGGAATTAATTAGGCCCAATGGAGAATTAAAACCCACTTTGCGATGCAAAGTGTGTAGGTGAAGGCCCAAGGGTGTTTCAGTTGGAAGAGGTCTAACCGAGGAGTGACGTGGAAGCGTGTTTGACATGATGGGAGTGCAGCGCTTCGATTTCCGTAGGAAATTTGAATTTCAAATATGGTAATGATTTAATTCCCTTGAATTCAAAATTTATTGCCATAACGGTCATCTCCCATCCTAGTCGGTTTAATCTCTCACCATCTTCACAACCCCATCTCACCATAAATGCTACACACATTCTCCACTCCCCCCACTTCGATTTTGCAACTGCCATCTCCAACCTTATAAAAGCTAACAGCTTTTCATCTCTTTCCACACGAAGAAATCCCCAAATCGCAACCCTCAAATTCCCAAATTCACCATGGCTAGAACAAAAATGCCTGCAAATAGGAAATCCTCCAAGAGCGGCGCCGCCTCTGGTAGCACTCAAACCGCTACCACTCGGCAAAAGAGCACCGCCGCTATAAAGACTTTACCGACTAAAGGAAAAAGGAAGACATGTAGCTCCGTATCGGAAGAATCTCCTAATCAGATGATGGAGGAAACTACGCCAGCCTTGACCACTGAAGAGAGGGAACCAGAGAAATTACCTTTGCCAGAAATTCAGACTACCGGTGGAGAGGATACTGAAGAGGTCAAGGGTTCTGACCAGGCTGGGAAAGAAGAAGCTGACCTCCTGCCACCTAAAAACAAGGAGAAGAAGCCGCCTGCAACCAAGGAAAAGAAGGTTGCTGCCATACCGCCGCCTCCAATAAAGGAACCATCTCCAGTTCCTAAACCTTCTCGTTCTCCCTCTCAGTCAATGGAGGATGGTAAGACTGCCTCCGACGATGAGGAGGAGGAGGAGTAGGAAGAGTAACAACAAGAAGAAGAGGGGCAGGAAGGAAACTCCCCCGTACAGTCAAAAGAAGGTCCAACTCCACAGAGCAAAGAGAATACGGCAGAAGTTAAGAGGAAGCTGGAAATCTCAAAGCCTCCTCTGCCACCACCAAAGGTCAAACCAAGCAAGGAGGGGGGTAAGACTAGGACTGAGAGCACGGTGAGGAAGAAAAGGGAAATGCAGTAAAAGTGGAGAAAGACGAACATGAAAAGGTGGAGGAAGAAGAAGCAAGGAAAGAATCAGAAGTTATGGATAGCTCTAACTCTGGGAGTATACCATCCCCAATCAAGTATGTGCCCAGTGACACACACTCATCGTATGGTATGATCAAAATACTTTTGCATGCCTAGATGGACAGTACATGCTCCTATGCCTACAACTGGGCTGGTTAGTCTTAGGGGTAAGCTAGGGTTGATCCTACAGAAGGAACTACTTTACTTATCAGGTGCACAAGTTTTGGTTGTCACGATCAAATCCTGTTATTCTGCACAATAACATGAAAACAATCAAATATAAAAGGGATAAGATTTGGGTTAGGTCATGATTACTGTTGATATGTGTGTTCGGTTATAGGCATACTAAAGATCCGTCCATGCTTCATATAACCTCATGGTGTGGCCCAAAGACATTGGGGTGTTTCAAGAGTTTATACTCTACACTTGGGATGGTAGAATCCGTTGTGGTCATTTGGTCCGAAGGTCACGCTTCACCCAAGTCACAAGGCCGTGCTTCACTCCTCCTTAGATAATAGTCATACCCGATCTCTCCAAGTATGACCCTCACCAACCTTCTCTTCCAAGCTTTCCGGCTCCGCACCTACATAGTAGACATAACTCACAAGATATCCATTTCCGGTAACACGTCCAACCGGTCATCGATATATCTACGATGCGTGAGGTGAGTCCCTTGGTTAATAACCATGGCTTGATACGTCGTTACAATTGATGGATAGCCATTAGAGAAGCCCAAGACCGAGGAAGAATGCAGTATCCCCTTGCCCGTTCCTCGCCTTCAAGATCTACAACACCATTGAAGGCGCTGCTTAGCTACTTGGTCATAGGCATACTGATCATTACTGCATGTCATGCCTTGGCCTTTGCTTGGCTTGGTATAGCCTTTACCGAGCGGAGATCACCTGCTAGGTCAGGACTACCCATGAATTCTGCTTAGATGTCTCCGAAACCACTGAACCAAACCGAGTGCACAAATACCTCGCGACTATTTCACATATCAACAATTAACCATTTCCCCCACCCAAATCTCACCAGGGGAATTACTCACCCATATTGAAAAGCATATTAACAAGTATATAAACACATCAATGATAGAAAACATGAAGTATTTCGAATTAGATAATACCTAAGGCAAACCTCCTTGGATTTGTTCAACAACACGAATGAAAATGCTGGAAAACGTAAATTATTTGTGTGGAAAATGTAAAGAACTAAAATGTAAAGTGTATCTTGAGCGAATAAGTATCGAGTGCTAGGGTAACCAATGTTTTGCCAGCTACACTTGCTGGACTTTTATAGCTAAGGCAGTGGTAGTCAATCTCGTCTTCTGGCAGACCATATCGGCATGATTGATTAATTTCCATATTTATCTCGATCCTGATGGATGCTTGATTGATCTGATTGATGATTGGCAATCACCGGTTGATTGATTGGGATGACTCCACTTCTTTCCAGATCCTTCTGCTGCTGGGAAATGCTAAGATCCTCTGCAAACTCCTCCCCGCGTCTTTCCATATTTGGCTCTGGCGGCTGACTGCTGCTGTCGGGCATGGTCGTACAGACTGCATTCTTCGGTTAGCCTCACACCAAGGTATTCTTCTCTTGAGGAAATCAGATTCATGTAGTGGGCTGGAATGGCTTTGGTAATACCCATTCTGACCCTATTTTCTCCGTTTGCCCTAGACCAAGCTTTCTCCCTACGAACAACTACTTTCTTGCCTATACAGACATTATAGACACAAAAAGATAGGAAAAATAGGGCCAAATGTCCCAAAAGTCGATGACACATAACACCTACACACTTAAACCATACTTGCCCTTAAGTTTGCAGGTGGATTCACAAAAGATACCACGAAAAGAGATGAAAGAAAAGAAATAAAGATTCAAGACACGAGACTGCACAGTTACTTGGATCAGATTACATATGCTTGCATCAACCATAAGATCAAACCACTTTCCCTTGAGCATAGAATTAACATGTATAGAAAGCAGCATCTCTCACACTTGCAAGTATATGGTTAAGTATTTACTCTCATACTATGCCACTTTTGGTTCTCCTATAGGCTTGGTTGCTGATTCATCACAGAGTTTTTAGAGTAGGTAGAATTTGTCAAAGGGACTTTTAGGCTTATACCGGGCATACGGAGTGGGGGTTATAATTTCTGGATAAGTAGTTTAATACTTCGTTCCAGTTATACTGACCTATCTTTTCAATATTGGCACTCCCAGTTCTACTTTTCTTCTTACTTAGAGCCTTTCTTTGATTTCTTTGATTCAACATGTTTCTTTTAATCTCATTTTTGTTCCCAGCTATTCCTTTCTCAATTATGCTTTTACACTTAGAGCAATAAACTAACCTTATCATCTGTACAGTGTGGGAGTCACATCTTTTGTTTTTTCATTCAATTTCCATCCAAGGGCTATGAAAACAATTGTATTCGGCTTAAAGTGGTTGGCAAAGGTTATCATTTTAACTCAAGGAATCAACTCTGGGGTCTCTAAAACTAAGAAAATGCCCTAACCATACAAATTCTACCAACCAGCTAGAATCTACAAACAAGTTCTAAGATTACTAAGCAGCATTGTCACACAAAAAATAAATGCAGTCCACGCTAAAAAACTCACAGGTAAGAGTATTCAGTAAGCTCACTACTGCACATCATGTAATTCTTCTCATCATGCCATCAAATACCCAAACCAAATAGCTTGCACAACACAGACTCTAACTATACAACTAGACTCCATCAGACACCATCGACAAAAACATAAAATCAAAAGATAAAGTAAAACCTAATCTAAAAGTCGGGATAGAAAACTTAGTCGTGTTGGTCTGAGGCATCACCCTGCCCTCCATCAGCTCTTGCTATCAATACCTCGAAACCATTCCTCATGTCCGTCTTGATCACCACAATATCTTTCCTCGGTATTCCCACCTCGTCGTGCAATTCTCTTAGCTCTGCCAGTATGGATGCCACCTCGCTGTTGGTAAGGCATGGCACCGCCTGCTCTCCTGCCATGTGCGGTTCAGCTCTGCCTGAAGCTCCTTCCGGGTAGACCAAAGAGTAGTTACCACGCTCATCCACCTCGACTGTCCTCCATCGCACGAAGCGTCCTTGGTTAAGGAACCAGGTGTCTGATACCGAAGTGTCACCAAAGGGCAGAGAGAGAGGTACTTGTTGTTGTGGGACGCCCCATACTGGAACTGCAACGCCACTATGAACCCGAAGTTCACCTTCTTCTTCTCCAACATACACCACAACAAGAATACCTTATGTTGGGTGACCACATTTGATCCTTCCAGGCGTCCATAGATGTTGTAGGCTGCCAATTTCGTTGGACTTGCTGACATTCTTTGTGTACTTGTCTTTGGTGGAGATGATTGACCAATAGTGGTGTAATAACCCGATATTTCTAAGCGTAGATTTATCATCCTAAATGTGATTATGAATGCTTAAGTGCTTTTAATATGTGATTATATGTGATTATGTGTGAATATGTGTGATAAAAGTTTCTGAAAATAAATTTTCTCGTGAAATTACCAAAATACCCTTGAAGGGTAAAAGCATAATTTTTCTTGTTTCGGCTAATCGAAACAAATATAGGAAGATATATTCGAGTATAAGATTAAGAAATTAGTATGAGCGCAAATTTGGAAAAATTTCTGAAAGAGTTGACTTTTTCAATGAATAGTGACTTTTATCGAGAAATCACTATTGATCAATTAATTCTGATTTTTGTCTAATTAGTATCTTTTTAATGAAGAATTTATTTTAAGACTGTTGATGCAATTTAGGGAATTTTTTGAGATCGTTTAAGTCGAGTTTGAATTTTATTTTGATAACCTACTAATGTGAATAGTAATTTTTAGACTTTCTTTGTTATTCGGAATTTGCACCTAAAAGTTGGGCTTTTCCGAATCTACAAATAATTTTATGAGTAATGAGACAAGTTAGAGTGAATCCGATGTCTACAAATTAAGTTTTAAACCATATTTCTTAAGAAGACGAATATGAATAGTGAAATTTCCGCTTTTATTTGTTTCTTGGAATTTTGATCAAAAAATTAGGTTTTCTGAATCTATGAATTATTTCGTGAGTAATGATGCGAAGTAGAGTGAAATTGGATGTCGAGGATAGATTTTTAAGTTTAAGAGAATAGAAATTTTTTTGGGGATGTTTTGTACCGTAAAAATATTTTCTTCCGGAGATTTTTCCTAGATAAAACACCACCTCACCATTATGATTTTTCCCTTACCACCTATAAACTTACCCCCACTCTCGGCTCCCTCATTCCACAAATCACACTCCAAATTTTCCCCACTCTCACCCCCACTCTCACGCGCGCGCGCGCGCACACACACACACACACACACACACAACCTCACTTCTCTCTCTCTCCCTCTCTTCAACCTCCATGGCTGCCGAGGCCTTCCTCTCTCTCTAGTCATTCGATTCTTCATCAAGCCAAGCAAGAAAGAAGGAGCAAGAGTTGCGAGGAAAGAAGAGAAGGCTATCGATCGATTAAGGAGAAGTTGTAAGATTTCCATTTCTTTCTTTCTTCCATGATCGAATTGCTTGAGCATGAAAGGGTATTTAATTTTCTTGAATCTCTAAGCATGAAACTATAGTCAAACATGCTCTCCATGCAATAGGAAAGAAAGAAAAAATCCAAAAATATGCATGTATGTGTCTGAATGCCGAAGGGTAGAGTAGAGGCAGGACTTCTTGTCTTTTGATTTCTATCATGATTTTGTGGATAGATGCAAGTTGTAGGAGTTATTTCAAGGGCATTAGAATGATGAAATTAAGGAGATAAAATCCTGAAAGAAAAATCATGTTCACAACCGAAAATTAGGGATTTGCATGCGTTAGTTCTTCTTTTGATTTTGATGATGTAGTTGATGATACTTGAGCATAAATTGATGATCAAAACAAAGAAATAAGCATGTTATTATAAAAAGAATAGTTGGAGAAGATGATGAATAGTAAAATCCAATTTTTGAAATATAACTCTTATGTTTAAATTTGTAATACCCCGGAAAATTTCTACTGCGTTAAAAATTCAAAGTTAATAATAATTACGGCTTTGCACGCCTAAGTTCATAAAATTTAATTCTAAGACTAACGGTGAAATCCGTTTCCGAAAATAAATTACGGAAGTCAGTTAAATGACTACTGTATTAGGGTTATCGCGTACGATAACTTTTTAGTTCGATAACTCAGATCGGGAAACCGTCTGATTTTTACATTCACGAAATTTCGATACAAGTTCGCCCGAGAAAGTTTGTTTTTATGATTTTTCCGGATAAATTTTGGACTGTGATGTCTCAGAATTTAATTTAATTTAATTTAATTTTTAAGTTTAAAATATACTTTTTAAGTATATTAATTATTTCGGATTTAATGGACGAATCGGACTTAGATGAAAACGTGCCGAATACGTATTTTTATTCGTCGATTTTCGTAACGTCGTAACGAGCCGAAAAACGCGGTATTTGGAGAAATAATTTCCTCCATGACCGACCTCCCCTCTCTCTTTAGTTAAGATATTTGATTTTATATTGTATTTAAACTTATGACTCACTATTCTATTGTATTCTAATAATATAATATTAGGACAGCTAAGCTTAATAATATCACCACAAACTTTGTCATCCTCACTTCTCTCTTCCCCAACACACACGGTCACACACCCATACACACAATTCTCTCCCAAATTTCTTTAAACTCCATTGTTGTTCATCCAAGCTCTTCAAGGATTTCTTCCAAGATCATCATCCATCCATTAATTCCACTTCTATTTTCATATTAATTCAATGTAATGATCTCCTCTATCCAACTATCCAAGTGGAATTTCAATTTATTTATTCTCCTTCATGACCGAAAAATTTAGAATTGTAATTATAGGATGATTAAGTCTTAAATCTTGACTAAATAGATAGAAATTAATCACTATGATTTAATTGATGGAAAATCCAAGAACCCTAAACCTAGACATGGACCGAAAATTAGGGAATTTTGGTTGGATGTTCTAATCCTCAAATTGATTGGATAATTAATCTAAGATAGTGTTTAATTGATGTTTAATGCAAGAATAAATGAAATCCCCTAAAAATCTAACGAGGACCGAGTTTAAGGCCAAGGGTTTCAAGGTTGGAATTTCAATTTATGATGTAGTAATATTAATTCTTGAATAATACAAGTTGTAGAAGGATTAGAAATGGATTAATGGATTAATGGATTGAATTGAGGAAAAAAATCACTCCTCCCAATTAATTATGATTACCGAAAATTAATTAGGATTTAGGGGTTTTGATGTAGCTTAATTCTATTAAGGAAATGATAATGGATTAATGTTCTAGTTTTTGTTAGACGATTATATGAATTAATTAGAATTATTCTAAAAATATTATGTAAAACATAAGAGACGAAGAATTGGAAATAAACCAAGTTTGGTTAACGAGTTAAGGATATGGATCACATACTAATGAGTCTTGATAGTTGTTGAATAATGTTGTAGAATTTAATCGGATTCTAATAACGTAGAAATTTTGGTAAGAAACGAAACAACGAGCCTAAGTATCGATAGAAAAGTCGAACCAAGAAAATAATTGGATACTAATGAATCTTATCGTTAAGTGATCAAGTTTGTAGTTGACGACGTGTTAATCCGAGTATTGGAATGATGGGTTGTGATTTAAATCAAGAAGTTGGAATTTGATTTAGGAACTTGAATTGGTTTAGTAATTGGTTAGATTCGACGACGAGGTTTTGATCGCCGTATTCATGGACGGAAAAAAAAAATGGAGTTCATCACGTATGGAAATACGTGTTGACTGCCTTGTTGTATAATTTCGTGAGAATTTAGGTACGAGAACATAAAACGAACCTAGGAAGCCACACGTCGATTTTTATCAAAACTTAGGGTTAACTTCGGCAGTTTTGCGACCCTTTCCGGAAACTGCTATATCTCTTAGCTCGTTTATCGGAATTGAGATCCGTAAATTGGAGAGTAAACTGGACTTCCTTGGCTTTCATTTGGTGCAGAGCACCTCCCCTGTTTCCGGGTACTCTGTTCTAGGCAGTCCTCAGAAGCTCTACCTTGTGCAGTGAAGTTTCAAAACTTAATTTCTTAAGTTGATTTCTTCTCAACTTAATTTCATTCGATCTTTTAAGTCGTTCCAAGTATCGACTATCATAATTGACTGACCTTAGCGTCAAGTAAGAGTTATAAATGAGAAATGTTCGATTCTCATTCCTGTTTAATTAAAAGAATCTAGAGTAGCGTGGAAAAGCCTAAAAGCTTAAGAACATATGAGAACTAATTCGAATTCAATTTCAATTTCCGTTTTCTTTTATCAACTCGATGACTTATCGAAGTTATGATTATTTACGATGAAGGAGGAAGTCAGCACTCGGGATAAGACGAAGGATCGACGACAGAAAACTCGTTTAATAGTTCAGTAACTTATAAGGTGGGCTTTTATTCTATAACAAATAAAATGTGGGTTTTTCCACAACTCGAAAGTAATTCTTTATCGCTTTGATAAACATGTTTTCAAAGTGATAACCATGGCATAAACTGTTTAAATATTTTATGTGAGTTCTCTTGTACCTATCTGAGTTAACATTCGTGTTTTTCAGATTTATTAGTTAACCGCTAGGATGTTAACTATCGATCGGCTCTGAGTTAGCTATTAAGCGCTTTCCAGAGTTAGTGCACTTTGTAACCTGTGGTGTATGTGGTATCCTGTTGAGGGGTAACCAGCCACGGTGAATGAGGATTTGGTAAAGATTTGAACGTAGCATACATTAAAAATGCTCGCGAGCTACTTTATGAATAAAAATGCAAATGTTTAATAGGCACGGGCTCCTTTAAATAAAAACCCTGATGCGCTATAAAATGAGATGCCTGTTTATCTATATCTATGAATATGTTTTAGGCAATGTGTCCACTAAGTACTTTCGTATTTAGCCCTGCATATATTTTCTAAATGTGCAGGTTGAAGCGACGGCAGCAGTGGATGGTTGAGTTGAGGTCGAATAGAGTTAGAGAAGACTTATGTACTTAGTTCACTATTCCGCTGCATAATTCTAAACCTTGTTGTTTATATTTAATCACTGTAGACTAAGTTCTCTAATTATAACTTAGTTTTCCTTTTGAGAACTTCGTCGAGTAATCCATCGTGATTAACTCTATCTTTTGGTAATGAAGTCTTGTTGATAGAATTTATGATGTCTTTTACGTATGTTTATTCAGTCAGCCCTTCTTCCCCGCTTCTTTAATCCAATCCCAGTCGCACCCCGGCTTCTGCCGTTCCTAGGGATTTGGGGCTGTGACATAGTGGTATCAGAGCAATCGTTTCTGCTCTGTATACAAGTCTTCCTTCGAGTAGTACGACAGAGCATTCATTTCCGCTCTGGCCTTACGTTGTTTTCTAGTGATACCACCGAGTGGTACCAGTCTTCTTTCGAGTCGTAGGATAGAGTATTTGTATATACTCTATACCTGAGTCTTCTTTCAAGTAAAGTTAAGTCAGAACAATAAGATAAGATTAAAAATATAGACGACAATTCTACCTCCCGCTACGTCGACTCAACGAGGAAAGAATTTCAGTAATGCGATTTCGTTTTAATAAGAAATTATGAATAAGTGTTTTTAAGTTAACGATGAAAACAAAGTGCCAAATACAGAATTATTTTGGAAGTATATTAAATTATACTTTGGTTATGTTATGTGCCTTATGTGAAATTATTTGCGCAATAATTTCTTATGTTTGAAAATATTTTGGGCACGAGAATCTAGACAAACCCTAGGGATTTTCCCTATTCATGAAAAACATAGACTTTGTTCTAAGGACTTTCCGATCCTTTGAAAACTTAGACGTTTAAGAAACATGGCTTCAAATCATTCGAGAAATGATCGGAACGAGAAGAAAAGAAGACTTCAAAACAAGAAAGATACGATCGAGACGAAGAGGACAGAATAAAGGGAATCAAAGGGAATGAAGAAATAAGTGTTACTTCCGTACAAGTAACACGAACGAAGTCGTCTTTCAAATGGAGTTGCTCCGTTTAACCTTTAATCGGAGATTTGTATTATCACTAAGATCGAGTACGAATCTTATCTGAATTCCTAACGATCGATCGATCCTAATGATGATTAGAACTTGGGTTCTAAGAATTATTTTCTAATTATTATTTCTTTTTCTTATGAAATTTATTTCATACTTCGTCTTTAAACGAAGAATGCGACGAGTACGAGCATCAAATGTTGAGGACGGCAAAGTCTCCTATAAACGAATGTCATAAATGCGTAGGTGACATAAACAAAGTAGAATCATACTTTGTTTTAATAAAGTAAAAATCATTCAGAAATTTCCCTTATGAAAGAAATAAAAAAAATATATATATATATATCAAAGAATAATAATATACAGGATGGAAATAAGATCTTGAAATCTTATTTCTATATTTTTTTTGTTTGAGAGAAATGCTTCTTAAAATTTCTAAGGTATCTAAGAAAAGTTTATTATCTTAAGTGTCGGCGATATTACAATTGAATAAGGAATGTTGTATTGTGATTTAAGATTTTCTATAAGATAAGTTATTACCTTAACCGTTACTGATCCGTATTTCTATAAGATGGTCGGGTGGATGGTTACCACTCGGAAGAGCCAGCCCTTACCTCAGCGTACCTTAGTGGATGTGATACGGAATAAGTACCATAATTACGTGTCAGACTCGGATAAGGAGGATGTCAGGCAGATAGTGAGCAACTTCTCGACCATATACTATGCAGCACGACATTCATTTCAGCGAACCAGGCCGTGTCCAATTTGATTTATCAGCTACCAGACGAGTGACATAGTTGGGCACACAACATAGCATGATATTACCTAGGATCGTTTGACGATGACATTGAGCCAACGGGGGATTACCAGGGTTTTGCCTTAGCTATCCATAGGCGCTTCTTCCATATCAGGTTCATGATGGCAGATCCCCGCATGCCACATTTTTCCTACCGTCATTTCCTAGCGATTACCGAGCCTGAGTCTTTTGACTTAGACCTAGAGATGGCCCATTTATTGGAGGTCCCGACAGATTTTGTATCTAGCGAGGAGTGGGATTCAGTGGTAGAGTTTTTAGAGACAGACGAGAAGACTGCAGTTGTACCACAGTTACCGCTTTCACCTAGACCACTTGAGGAGTTGGTTCCAGGACCGGGATTAATTGAGATAGATACAGAGACGGCTGCCATACTAGGGTTATCCACTCCTTTCATACCCGAGCCTACTGTGAGGATTCAGGGACTATTTGAGACAGAGCCGTTTGGGACGGGGTTAGAGTACCAGCAGGTAGACGCAAAGCTTGCCGCTATGCTACAACTACCACCACTTTTGACTCCAACGGACGAGATTTGTGTGAGATAGGCAACAATTAGAGATCAGTTCGAGACAGGACCAGGATACCTTGAGACAGACGCAGAGCTTACCACCCTATTACAGTTACCATATCCATACAGACCCCTTGACGAGATTTGTTCAGAGTTGGCCAGAGTCAGAGCTGAGTATGAGGCAGGACCATCCAGGGTCCGTTCTAGGGATGAGTACGAGTCCGGTTCTTTTCTTGAACACCTTCTTCCCCTGAAGAAGCGTATGTAGTGATCGGTGACGATTATTGGGATTCAGACGCAGAGAAGATTGGTTCAGAGATACCTTCACCACCCCCACTTACACTTCTAGACGGTTCTACTTTGAGGATAGACGAGGCACTACAGCTCGTTTCGGTTCAGAGTCTGAGGAGGATCCGGAGGAGGATCCGGATGAAAACCCTGACGGTTTACCGGCCGCAGAGGACAGTGTTGGATACGACCACAGTTAGAGGAGTGGAGCATACTAGACGCGTAATAGTATTATTAGTAGTTTTTCCTTGCCTTGTGCATAGTTGGATCAGTAACTAGTTCCTTGTAGTACTTCCACGGATACGAGACTTTATGACTCATTTCCATCCTAGTACCTCTAGTAGGTATAGGGTGTACTGTACAGATAGGCAGTCAGCCTAGTTTAGACTCGTAGTAGTCTAGTCTCTGTATAAGTCCTCGTTGGAGGCAAAATAAATATTCTTTTTAAATGTATATATATATATATATATATATATATATATATAAATATACGACCCGTGCAAGGGTTTTTATCACAAGGAAATCCCTCCAAATCGTTTAATGAAAACCAGAGCATTGAAAAAAAAAACTCGCGTAACGAGAGTTTAATTTAACTCCGAAAGTTGAAAGTTTACAAAGGTTAATATCAAAATTATTACTGATTGCTCTTCTACGTGAACTTGTTAAGTTTGGAAAGGGGTCTAATAGGTAAATAAAAGACTTAAGTGCAAGCGCTAATGAGAATTCTCGTTTCTTATAGAACCAAAATGCCGCCGAAAGTAAGTAACAATAAAAAAGGATTTGGTAATCCTAGAGGGTACAGTGGAGGTCAAGGACAGTGAGAAAGCATAGGAGAACGTAATCAGCAAGCAAACCAATTTCTTCCGCCACCCACACAGTAACGTAACATTGAGGATTTATTCTTCAGAAGAAATTCGCCGGTTTTTAAGGGATCTAGTAACCCGAACGACGTTGAGTATTGGGTACGATCAATTGAATGGATATTTGAGCTTCAAGGATGTACGGATGAGGAACGCCTTGCGTGTGTTGCGTTTCAACTAGCCGGACCGGCTAACTACTGGTGGAAGGCTAGACAGGAAGCTATGCCGATGGGGCAAACGATTCAAATTACCTGGAATAACTTTAAGGGAGCATTTTACGGTAGGTATGTATTCGATCAGGTGGCTGCTGCAGAAGAAATGGCAAAGGAATTTCAAGGAGAACTCAAACGTAAACTGGAGATAGCATTAGCTAGCCAAGAGGGACTAAGCTATATAGAATTATTGGAACGAATTCATGAGATAGAGGCAGTGATGCCAGATCAGAGAAGGATTCCAGCGTTCCCACCAATACCGACCCAGATTTCAACCCAAGACCTTTCCAATAACAATAACGACTGTAAAGGAAAAAGGAAGTGGGAAGGAGAAAGTAGCCATGACTGCTATCAGCATCACTATAATCAGGGAGGGAACAATCAAGGAGAAATCATGGTACCTACTTGTCTTAGGTGCAATTGGATGCACTTTGGAAAATGTCCAGTAAACATTAACGGATGCTGTAGCTGTGGGCAGAAGGGACATGTGAAAAGAAATTGCCCGAAACCGTTACCAACAGTTGAAACTAATTAGTATGATCGGCTTAACCAAAGAAAGAATGCTATCCCAGCATGTCCTACGTGCAATCGTGTACACTACGGTGTTTGTCTAGCGAACCTAGGTGTCTGCTTCAACTGTGGACAGGAGGGCCACTTTAAGAGGGATTGCCTAGGACAGCAGCAAGCAGTGGACCAGAAGCAGGATGTTCCTACGTGTCCCAACTGTAATAAGGAACATTACGGTGTTTGTCTAGCAAGCACGGGAAATTGTTTTCAATGTGGACAGACGGGGCATAAGAAGAGGAAATGCCCAATGTTGTTTCCAACGGTGGAACCAAACCAGTATAGTCAACCACAACCCTTAGGGACCATCCAAACCCAATCGCAGCAACAACTGACACCATAACAAAATGAATGGGCATGCATGGTTTGGCAGGAGAAGCGAAGTGAGGACAAGGGAAGCGTGACAGGTATTGGACGAATTTCTTAAGAATTTCCCCCGTCATAATTTTTTACTTCTTTTAGAGTCTTATATTCGGTTATTATTAGTATCTGTTAACATTTAGGAGTAGAGCTAGGACGCGCTAATCATGAAATAAGAACAACTATGCTTAGGGAGTGACGATAATCTCAGAGAATTACTTTTCCTTAGTTGCGCTTGAACGTAAAATTTATTTAGGGTCTTTTAAAGATCATAGTAAACAATTGGAACGTGATAAATGTTCGACATGGATATAATCCTAGGATGGACTGGTTGTCAGAGAACTATGCCACGACTCTCTGCAACGAGAGGGGATTCTTTTCTCAACTGCCGGGTAGAGAGCTGACCGACTTTTACGGGTTTTCGATGGGTAGAGGAGTACCAACAATATCAGCGCTACAAGCTACGAAGTTGAAAAGGAAGAAGGGTACCACGACCTACGTTGTTTACCTAGACGGAGAACCAGGGTCTAAGAAGATCGTTCAGGACGTGAAGATAGTGAATGCATATGACGATGTTTTCCCAGAAGTTTTGCCAGGATTTGCCACCAGATCGTCACGCAGATTTCACGATCGACTTAGAGCCAGAAGCAGCTTAAGGGTGCAAGAGTCTTTTTGAATATAGATTTGAGATCAGAGTATCATCATCTAGGAATCGAACTCGAGGACGTACCTAAGATAGTTTTTAGAACCCGATATGGCTATTACGAATTCCTAGTAATGCCATTTGATTTGACCAACGCCCTGCGGTATTCATGGATCTCATGAATAGGGTTATTTCACCCGTATATTAGATAAATTTGCCAGAGTATTCATCAACGACATTCTCATTCACTCCAAGAATGAGAAAGAACACGAAGAATTTAATTTTCACGAGTCCTAGAACTACGACGTAACTACTTCGGAAGGGAAATACTTTCGAATGGACCGACGAGTGCGATATATTTTTTTTATAGACGCTTAAGAAAATGGATTATCGCACCAATTTTTACCTTTCAGAAAACAAACAAGGAATGCATTGTATATATTGGCGCATCGAAGAATGGATTGGGATGTATTTTGGATGTAAGAAGGAAAGGTGATAGCCTCCGTCTCACGACAATTTTAAACCCCACAAAAATCGAGTATCCAACCTATGACCTAGAACTTACAGCCATTGGGCACGCACTGAAGATTCGGAGACATCATCGTTATGGTATAAGGGTTAAGATTTTCACAGATCATATGGAGTTGAAGTACTTATTCGAGCAGAAGGAAGTAACATAAAACAAAGAAGATGGCGCGAATTACATGAGACTTAAGATTGTGGTATCAATTACCATCTAGGAAAAGCTAAGCGTAATAGCAAACACGCTGAGTCGCAAGACTCTAACTAAGTTTAGGTATCTCTTCATCGGAGAAGAAACGCTTGTGCGAGAATTCGAGATGATGGATATAGAAGTGCTCGATACGTCAGCAACAATCACAGGTCGAACAACGGCACTGGTAACAACACCAAATTATGAGGAAGAGTGATGAGAGACAGAGGAAGAACGAGATGATCAAAGAGCTACGACTGAGGATAGGAACATAGGTATCAGAGGATTATTCCGAAGCAACGTAATACGATATCATCAGTAAAACTCCCGATATGCCATATGCAGCGCACCCGGAGAATACGAAAACATATTAAGATTTAAGAAGAGATCTCTGGTGAAATGGACTAAAACGAAACATTGCCTCGTTTTGTGGAAGGATGTTTAACTTATCAACAAGTTAAGGCTTTACTTCGACGACCGTATGGATTGTCGCAGCCATTGAATGTCCCAGAATAGAAATGGGAAAGATAGAGCTAGGGATTTTGTGACAGACTTGCCTAAGTCCAGAAAAGGAAACACTGCCGTCTGGGTAGTAATTGACGGACTCACAGAATCAGCTCACCTTCTACCGATTAAGTTTACCTACGAGTCAGGGAAGTCAGTGCAGTCGAACATCCATGAGATTGTACAGCGGCACGAAATACCAATATCGATAATATTAGATAAAAATGCCAAACTTACTTCGCGATCTTGGATCACGATGTAGAAGGAGTTAAGTACCGAGCTTAAATTCAGTATAGTTTTTTTTCACCCTCCAATGGAACAATAATCCGAGAGAAACGATTCAGATACTCGTTGACATGCTAAGAATGGTAGTATTAGATCCAAGCGCAAGTTGGAAAAAAAAATTTATATCAAATAAAATTTGCATACAACCATAATTATCGAGCTTCGATAAATTTTTGCACCGTACGAGGTCTTGTCTAAGAAGAAGCTTTAAATAACTGCGCTATTATCGTAAGTTAAGGGAAAGAAAGAATTTAGGATCAAATGTGGTTAATGAAATGATCGAGAATGTTCGACAGATCAGAGTGAGAATGAAGGAAGCTCAAGGCCGACAGAAAGCATACGCCAACGACCGTTGTGAGATTTTTTTTTAAGTTTGAAATTGGAGATAAGTTTTCCTTAGGATTACGCCTTCAAAAGAAATTATTAGATTCAACGTAAGGGAAAACTAATACCAAGGTTCTCAGGACCTTATAAGATTCTCGAGAAAATAGGACCATTACTTATAGATTGGCCTTACCGCCAAATCTAGGAAGTGTCCCTAACATGTTTCCACGTTTTGCAATTAAGAAAAACACGTCTATAATCCTAAGCTTATAATTAGTCCGCAAGACGAAGTTCTTGAATTTTACTTAAGTTATGAAGAAAACCATAATCGATTTTGGATCGAACAACGCGAAAATTTAAGTAAGCAAGTCGATTCGACTAGTAAAAGTGATATAAGATCTTCACGAGCAAAAACAAGCCACGTGGGAATTTGGAGGGAATTTGAGGAAGAAGTACCCCGAACGGTTTCAAGGAGATAAGCAAATTTCGAGACGAAATTTTTCGTAAGGGGGGTAGGATGTAATACCTCAGAAAATTTCTACTGCGTTAAAAATTCAAAGTTAATAATAATTACGGCTGTACACGCCTAAGTTCATAAAATTTAATTCTAAGACTAACGGTGAAATCCGTTTCCGAAAATAAATTACGGAAGTCAGTTAAATGACTATTATATTAGGGTTATCGCGTACGATAACTTTTTAGTTCGATAACTCAGATCGGGAAACCGTCTAATTTTTACATTCACAAAATTTCGATACGAGTTCGCCCGAGAAAGTTCTTGTTATGATTTTTCCGGATAAATTTTGGACTGTGATGTCTCAAAATTTTATTTAATTTTTAAGTTTAAAATATACTTTTTAAGTATATTAATTATTTCGGATTTAATGGACGAATCGGACTTTGACGAAAACGTGCCGAATACGTATTTTTATTCGTTGATTTTCGTAACGTCGTAACGAGCCGGAAAACGCGGTATTTGGAGAAATAATTTCCTCCGTGACCGACCTCCCCTCTCTCATTAGCTAAGATACTTGATTTTATATTGTATTTAAACTTATGACTCACTATTCTATTGTATTCTAATAATATAATATTAGGACACCTAAGCTTAATTAATATCACCACAAACTTTGTCATCCTCACTTCTCTCTTCCCCAACACACACGGTCACACACCCATACACACAATTCTCTCCCAAATTTCTATAAACTCCGTTGTTGTTCATCCAAGCTCTTCAAGGATTTCTTCCAAGATCATCATCCATCCATTAATTCCACTTCTATTTTCATATTAATTCAAGGTAATGATCTCCTCTATCCAACTATCCAAGTAGAATTTCAATTTATTTATTCTCCTTCATGACCGAAAAATTTAGAGTTGTAATTATAGGATGATTAAGTCTTAAATCTTGTAACTAAATGGATAGAAATTAATCTCTATGATTTAATTGATGGAAAATCCAAGAACCCTAAACCTAGGCATGGACCGAAAATTAGGGGATTTCGGTAGGATGTTCTAATCCTCAAATTGATTGGATAATTAATCTAAGATAGTGTTTAATTGATGTTTAATGCAAGAATAAATGAAATCCCCTAAAAATCTAATGAGGACCAAGTTTAAGGCCTAGGGTTTCAAGGTTGGAATTTCAATTTATGATGTAGTAATATTAATTCTTGAATAATACAAGTTGTAGAAGGATTAGAAATGGATTAATGGATTGAATTGAGGAAGAAAATCACTCCTCCCAATTAATTATGATTACCGAAAATTAATTAGGATTTAGGGGTTTTGATGTAGCTTAATTTGTAATACCTCAGAATTTCTGTACGATCTTAAAATTTTAAAGTTAATAATAAAAATGGCTTTGCACGCCTAAGTTTACGATTGTGAATTCTAAGACCAACGGTGAAATCCGTTTCCAAAAATTAATTACGGAAGTCAGTCAGATGACTACTATATTTAGGGTTAGCGCGTACGAAAAATTTTTAGTTCTAGAACTCAGAACGGAAAACCGTCTGATTTTTACATTCACGAAATCGCGATACGAACTCGCTCGAGAAAGTTCGTTTTTATGATTTTCCGGACGAAACTCGGACTGTGTCGTCCCGAGTTTTTTTCAGAATTAAAATTTTAAATATTACTTTCGGATTCGGTTAAATACATTAGAATTGTTGGACGAAACGGAATTTGACGATTTTGTGCCGAGCTACGCTTTTCATCGTTCGATTTCCGTAACGTCGTATCGCGTCAGAAAAGCGCGTAATTTCTCTTCCCTTTCCCTCTCTAGCCGACATCACACACACACAAGCATGATATTTCATATTTTTATATAGTTTTTATCTTATGACTCACCATGTAGGATATTTATCTAACTTTACACATATTAACCTAAAGTAAAATACATAATACAAATTTTAGCCATCTCCTTCACTCTTTCCCTCCCCAAATCGGCAGCCCCCTCTCCTCTCTCTCCCATCTTCATCCTTTTACCATTGTTGAAGATCTTCAAGTTCTTGAAGCAAGGAAATCATACAAGTTCTTCATCCTCCATCGAATCTTATTTCTTCCCTTATTAATCTTCAAGGTATTTGTCTCCTCTCTTGATCTATCCAATCCAAATCCTTTTCTTTTCTTTTTTTTTTTCATTTGGATCGAAATCTTGGGTGGATGAATTAGATGTTTGATCTTCGATTAATGTAATTAGATGTGTTAGATATGATATTTAGGGTTTAAAATTGAAAGAAAACAAGAACCCTATTTTCCTAATAAGTACTGATATTTAGGGGAAATGTGTAGGATGATTGAATTCCTCAATTTATGGTATAATAATGCTTAGGAAGTGTTCAATTGGTGATTAAAACAAAAAGAAATCGAAACCCCTATGTATTGGATGAAAACCAATTTTAGGGTTTAGGGTTTGAATTGGGGATTCTCAATTTATTGTGTAATTAGACTTGAAATTGTTTAATGGATGATATGGTAGTATGATTAATGGATTAATGATGATTTTTGATGAAGAAAAACACCCCCTTTAATATTATGAGAATACCGAAAATTTATGAGAAAATAGGGGTTTGCATGTAGTTGATCTAGTTGAGGATTTGTTGATGAAATAATGTTGTTAATGATATTAGATGTTGTTATGAATTTATTTGGAATTTTCTAAAAATAATTTGTGAGTCGTAAGAGACAAAGAACTCGATCTAAGTTGAGAATAAGTAATGATATGCATGAAGATGATCTATGTTAGATGTTGTTTGATGACGTAGAAAATGAACGGAATTCGATAACTTTTGAAATCTCGTAAGAGACGAACAAGTAGTCGAAATTAATAATCGAGAAGTCGAGTAAGAATTCTAACTTGATAATATTGTTTTTTATGAACTAAGGCATAACTTTGTAGTTGACGACATGAGCTTTCGAGTTATTATAATATGAGTTATAGTGATAGTCGAGAACTAGAAACGAGAAATGTTAACTTGATTTTGGTTTAGTAATTGGTAGTTGAAACGACGAAGTTTGATCGTCGTGGTTATAGACGAGTTTTGAAAAGGAGTCCTTCATGTACGGGAGTATGTGTTGACTGCCTTGAGAGTCCAGTTTTGTGAGAAATCGAGTACGAGAACTTAGAACGAACCTAAGAGGTTATACGTCGATTCTATCGAGCAATTAGGGTTAGCCGCGGCAGTTTTGCGACCCTTCCCGGAAACTGTAATATCTTTTAGCTCGTTTATCGGATTTGAGATCCGTAAATTGGAGCGTAAACTAGATTTCCCAAGCTTTCTAGTGGTATAGGGCTGATCCCCTGTTTCCAATTCCTCTGTTCTGGGCAGCCCCCAGAACTACTGCTTTGCGCAGTGATTTTGCAGAAATTGTTTTACTAAGTTGTTTTCTTTCGCAACTTAGTTTCTTTCGATCATTTAAGCCGTAATAAGTTGACGACTACCTTCTCTACTGACCTAAGAGTCGAGTATGAGACCTTTCGAGTTCTAAATGAGATTTTTTCAAGTCTCGTTCCCGTTTAATAAAAGAAACTAGTAGTGTGCAAATGCCTAAAAAATGAAACGACTAAAACCTAAGTCGATTTTCTATGATCGATTATCTTTTACAACCGATTTTAAGTGTTATCATTTTACGATGAAGGAGGAAGCCAGCAGTAAGGAAAGGACGGAAGATCAGGAGATCGGAAGCTAGTACTTAGTTCTGTAAACACTAAGGTAGGCTTTTATATATAAAACAAAACGAGCAAAGCTCGGAAAACCTTTCTTTATCGCTTTGATATCTGTGTTTTCAAAGTGATAATTATGGCATGAATTGTTTTATGTTTTATGTGAGTTCTCTTGTACCTATCTGAGTTAACATTCGTGTTTTCCAGATTTAGAGTTAATCTAAATAGGTTAACTAACGATCGGCTCTGAGTTAGCTACTAAGTGCTTTCCAGAGTTAGTGCACTTTGTAACCTGTGGTGTATGTGATACCCTGTTGAGGGGTACCAGCCACGGTGAATGAGAATTGGTCAAGATTTGAACGTAACATACCAAAAAATGCTCGGCCGAGTAAATTGTGAAAATAAGTTTGAAAATGTTTAGTAGACACGGGCTAATTTCAAATAAAACCCCGATGTGCTACAAATTATGAAATGCCAAATTATCTATACTTATGATTATGATTTCGGCATCGTGCCCACTAAGTACTTTTGTACTTAGCCCTGCATGTGTTTTCTAAATATGCAGGTTGAAGCGACGAGAGCGGCGATGGTTGAAGTTGAGTTGAGGAGTTAGGATGCTTTAGCTATGACTTAATTTCAGCTGCGAAACTCTAGAATCTTTTGAGAACATGTACATTTGATGAATCACTGTAGTATAAGTCTGTAATCTGGAACTTAGATACTTTCGAGTACATCTGTCGAGTAATCCTTCGCGATTAACTCTTCCTTTATATTAGTAAAGTCTTGTTCATTGAATGTATGTTGTCTTTTATGTATGTTTAGTTAGTCAGTCCCCTTCTTCCCCGCTTCTTTAATCCAACCCCAGTCGCACCCTGGCTTCTGCCGTCCCTCGGGATTTGGGGCTGTGACATAATTCTATTAAGGAAATGATAATGGATTAATGTTCTAGTTGTTGTTAGACAATTATATGAATTAATTAGAATTATTCTAAAAATATTATGTAAAACATAAGAGACGAAGAATTGGAAATAAACCAAGTTTGGTTAACGAGTTAAGGATATGGATCACATACTAATGAGTCTTGATAGTTGTTGAATAATGTTGTAGAATTTAATCGGATTCTAATAACGTAGAAATTTTGGTAAGAAACAAAACAACGAGCCTAAGTATCGATAGAAAAGTCGAACCAAGAAAATAATTGGATACTAATGAATCTTATCGTTAAGTGATCAAGTTTGTAGTTGACGACGTGTTAATCCGAGTATTGGAATGATAGGTTGTAATTTAAATCGAGAAGTTAGAATTTGATTTAGGAACTTGAATTGGTTTAGTAATTGGTTAGATTCGACGACGAGGTTTTGATCGCCGTATTCATAGACGGAAAAAAAAATGGAGTTCATCACGTATGGAAATACGTGTTGACTGCCCTGTTGTATAATTTCGTGAGAATTTAGGTACGAGAACATAAAACGAACCTAGAAAGCCACACGTCGATTTTTATCAAAACTTAGGGTTAACTTCGGTAGTTTTGCGACCCTTTCCGGAAACTGCTATATCTCTTAGCTCGTTTATCGGAATTGAGATCCGTAAATTGGAGAGTAAACTAGACTTCCTTGGCTTTCATTCGGTACAGAGCACCTCCCCTGTTTCAGGGTACTCTGTTCTGGACAGTCCTCAGAAGCTCTGCCTTGTGCAGTGAAGTTTCAAAACTTAATTCCTTAAGTTGATTTATTCTCAACTTAATTTCTGTCATAGCCCCAAATCCTAAGGGATGGCCAAGCCGAGGTGCGACTAGGGATTGGATTAAAGAAGCGGGAAAGAAGGGGGATATGAATGAATAAACAGACAACTGTTACAGAAACTACTAAGAACTTGACTTCATTGAATAAAAAGGGAGTCAATCTGGAAAGATTGCTCGACAAAGTTGTTCTCAAAAGAAACTAAGTTCGAAGTATGAATAACTTAAACTGAAAGAATTTACAATAATAGAAGAACCGACTTTATTTAATGAAAGAACGAGTCAATCACGAAGGATCACTCGGTAAAATTTTTCTTAAAAGAGACTAAGTTCAAAGAGTGAAACTTAGATCTAAAGTTATAATAAACTGAAACTAGTTTGCAGTTTGGCAGCGGAAAATCGTAGAAAAATGATAACACATATCGAATGTGAAATCGAGGCTCAATTAACTTTACTTCTTTAAAGACGACCTTTACTCAACCTCCTCCGCCTTCGTCACTCAACCTGCACATTCAAAAACAAACATGCAGGGCTAAGTACAAAAGTACTTAGTGGACACATTGCCGAAAACAACTCACAAGAGTTTTATTATAAATTAATCATACATCTTTTCATAAACATTTGTATAACTTATACTGCTGTTCATTTAATTCTGGATAACATACTGTGAGTTTTAACTCACATCCGATCGTCTGGAAAGCACTCTGTGGGCTAACTCAGAATCTGTCCCTCTGGATAGCACTCTGTGGGCTATCTCAGAATCCGATCGTTTAGTTGGAATATCTGGTTAGCACTCTGAGGGCTAACTCAGAATCCAATACTCTGGTTAGCGCTCTGAGGGCTAACTCAGAGAAGCATAAGAGAATTCACTTAAACAATTTATCATGCACTGATAAATACTTTATAACACACTTATCAACAATACGTAAACACTTTCAAGCAACGCTCACATAATATTACTTTACAAGTAATGGCATTCATCGGAGTTTTTGGTTTTAGAAAGCCCAACTTGTTCGTTTACAGAACTATAACACGTACTTCCGTCTTCCGTCCTGTCTTCAATTTTCGTTCTCCTCCTTTGAACGCAAATAATAAAACTCAGATAAGTTGTTGAGTCGATAGAAGAAAATGGAATTCGAAACTAAAAACGAATTAATCTTTTAAGTTCTTAAGCTTTAGGCATTTGCACGCTTAACTAGATTCTTTTAGTTAATCTAGAACGAGACCCGAACACTTCTCTTTTAAAACTCGCTCGGGTTCTTACTCGACACTGAGGTCGGTTAAAAAGGTAGTCGATAACTCATAACGACTTAAAAGGTCTTAAGGAGTTAAGTTGAAAAGAATTCAACTTGTGAAAATGAGTTTTGGAAATTCACTGTACAGGTCAGTAAGTTCACGCAGAACAGGGGATTTCGAAACAGGGGACTTGCCCTGTACCAAAAGAAAGCCACGGATGTCTAGTTTACTCTCCAATTTACGGATCTCGATTCATTAAACGAGTTAGGAGATATCGCAGTTTCCGTGAAACGTCGCAAAACAGTCCGAGTTTAACCCTAGGGCTCGATAACTCGGCGCACAGCTTCCTAGATTCGACTTATGTTAATCCTCTGTTTTTCACACGAAATTACTGTCTCAAGGCAGTCAACACTTAACCTCATACGCGATGAACTCCATTTCATTTCTCGATTACTAAAACGACGATTAAAACCTCGACATTTCAATTTAAGCAATTACTAAACCAATCAAGTTCTCGTTTCAAAACCTAACATCTCGATATCAATTATAACCTATCATTTCATAACTCGGTTTAACACGTCGTCAACTACGAACTTGTTCTCATAAGGTTAAGAGTCATTAATATCCAAATATTTCCTTGGTTCGATTTTTCTATCAATACTTATGCTCGTGTCTTCGTCTCTTATGAAAATTCCAACGTCATTAGAACTTGATCAAATTTTATACTATCGTTCATTATCTATCGAGAATCATTATTACCCAAATCATAACCTCATATCATCATTTATTCCCGACTTATCGACCGTCGTTCGTCTCTTACGTAAAATTCTACATTCTCCGTTTTCATTCAAATTTTACGACAACGATTATCATCTTGTAATACCCCGTATTTCTCTTCCGTCATAAAAATAAAAATTTAATAATTTAATATGGCTTTGCACGCCTAAGTTCATAAAATTTAATTCTAAGCCTAATGGTGAAATCCGTTTCTAAAAATAAATTCCAGAAGTCGGTTAAACGACTACTGTATTAAAGTTTTCGCGTACGAAAACTAAATTCCGGACTGTGTTGTCCCAAAATCTTTTTAGAAATTTTAAGTTTGAAATATACTTTTTAAGTATATTAATTATTCCGGTTTTATTGGTCGGATTAGTTTTCGCCGGAAATGTACCCGTCTAGGAATTTATTTCTCGATTTTTAATACGCGGTATTAGACCCGGAAAATGAGATATTTTGCTTAATTTTTTTAACCCCAAAACCGCCAATGCTTTGTCATCCATTTAAGATATTTATTTTACTTTGGTTGCAAGTATTACTTTATGACTCACTACCATGAGTCATCACCTTAATACTCTTACCTTGTAGTATAAATATACCTCCACCACCACATTTTTCTTCTTCTTTTTCCTCATTACAGCCGCCACTCTCTCTTTCTCTCCTATTTTTATTTTGTCCTTCCTTGTTCATCATAATCTTCATCTAGTTCATCAAGTGGAATCTTCATAATTTGTTCATCCTTCCATCAATCCTAAATCCAAGTTTATATTTAGCAAGGTAACAATCTTAGCTCTCTTTTCATCCAATTAAAATTCTTTCCTTTTAATTTTGTAATTTTCGAAATTATACTAAGTAGTAGGATTTATGATTCAAGTTAATATTCTTGTTATTGGATTAATTCGAAATGGATTCTATGGATTAGAATCAAGTGGAAATAATTTCCCTAATATTTTTAGTAGGACCGAAAATATGGGAAATGGAAGGGTATGATGTTCTAAGTTTAATTACTTGGTTAATAATGCATAGAATTAAATTTCTATGGTTAATAATTAATTAGAAATCAAACCCCCTTGAAAATAGGTTAAAACCGAAAATTAGTAAAAGTTAGGGTTTGATCTTATGTTTTTAATATATGATGTTAGATTATGTTATAACTTGGTATTAATAGAATTAGTGATTAATTATAAGGTATAGAATCAAGAATGGATGAAATAAATGAATTATACATGAAAATCAATGGAAATTAGCTCATAGGATTTTAGTGTGTGTTCTAGGTGTTCTTGGTGTTCTTGACCAAGAACATGAAGATTTGAATATGATTAAAATTAAAGATAAAATAAATTAATTAATTATAATTAATTAAATTCGAAATTAATTAAAAAATAAAATAAAATAATAATATTAATAAAATAAAATATTAAATAATATTATAATATTATAATAATATTAAATAATATTAAATAAAAAATAATATTTTATTCATGAAAATTAGAATTTTATTTAATGAATTAATTGATTAATATTAAGTGTAAAAGGTTAATTCTTAATTGAATCTAACTAGTTAATGAGTAGTAATGTGTATAAGAGTTAGATAATGATAATGACACGAATTGATTTATAAGTTAGAAGTTAATTGATTAAGTTGGAAATGAAATAAAATTGGTTTAGTAATCGACTAGTGAAACAACGAGGGAATATTTGTCGTATTATTAAACCGAGAAAGGATAAAGTATTCTCGATAAATGATTAATGTGTTGACTGTCCTAAGAGTAGAATTTTGTAAGTATTGAAGTGGCGTAGCATTTATTCGAACATAGGGAATTATACGTCGAGTTTTATCGAGCCCTAGGGTTAGTTCGGGCAGTTCTGCGACCTTTTACGGAAACTGTCATAATTCTTAGCTCGCTCAACAAAATCGAGATCCGTAAATTGGAGAGTAAACTAGACATCCGTAGCTTTCTTTTGGTATAGGGCACGTCTCCTGTATCTTAGCACTCTGTTCTGTATGAACTCTAGAACTACTGCCTTATGCAGGAAGTTTCTAAAACCTAATTTCTTAAGTTGAACTCTTTTCAACATGATTTCTCTTGAACTTTTAAGTCGTTATAAGTTCTTGACTCTTATTAATTACTGACCTAAGTGTCGAGTAAGGATCCGAGTTAATCCTAATCGAGATGAGTTCAAGTCTCGTTCCTTATTAATCAAAAGTAACTAGTTAAGCGTGCAAAGTCCTAAAAGACTTTAACCGATTTCAATAATCCTTTTTCTTTAATCGACTCGACCACTTATCGAAGTCTTATTATTTGCGTTTAAGGAGGAGGTCGAGTTTAGAAGACAGGACGGAAGACGGAAGCTCGAGTTTAGTTCTGTAAACGTTCAAGGTGGGCTTTCTATATAAAAACAAAATGAGCAATACTCGAAAACCTTTTGTTTATAGCTTTGATAACTGTGATTTGAAATGATTATCATGGCATTAAATGATTTGTTTTATGTGAGTTCGTTTGTGCCTTTCTGAGTTAGTCAACTGGGATTAACTAAATCGATCGGACTCTGAGTTAACCGTACGGGGTTTTCCAGAGTTAAGTGTACACGGTAGCTGGAGTGTGTGGTACTCTGTTGAGGGGTAGTCATGCCGCGGTGAGTTGAACGTACGCGGGAGAAGTATACTCTCCCCCGGCGTTGAAACAGAAGTTGGGCAAATTGAACGTAACATATATAAAATGCTTGGCCAAGCTATTCCAATTTGTGAAAGAAATAAAATGTTTAGTAAGCTCGGGTCTTTATTGAAAAACCCCCGAGTATTACTCTTTATGATGCCTGATAATCAATACTATTATACTATGTTTTCGGCAACGTACCCACTAAGTACTTCGTGTACTTAGCCCTGCATGTTTGTTTTTAAATGTGTAGGTTGAGAGACGAAGGCGGTGATGGTTGAGTAGGCTATAATTGAAGAAGAAGACTAGTATGCTAGTTTACATTTCCGCTGCCAAACAATCTCTATTAATGTATAATTTTGAAGTCTAAGTTCCGTACTTAAACTTAGTTATATTTTGAGAACAACTTTCGAGCGATCCTTCGAGATCGACTCTCCTTTAATATAATGGTATCAAGTTCATAGAAATAAACTATTATAATTGTCTGTCTATCTGTTCAATCCCCCTTCTTCCCCGTTTCTTTAATCCAACCTCTAGTCGCACCCCGACTTTGTCGTCCCTCGGGATTTGGGGTTGTGACACATCTAACGAGCATTACTAATATATAAATAATATTATCAAAACATTATCGAGCCTCGACTTATCACCACATCTTCGTCTCTTACATTTCTCGTTTTATTTTTAGAAAAATCTCAATTTAATATATATTCATCCTCAAGCATCGTATAACTCATTTCCATTAAACAATCGAGCATATCTTAACATTTACTAACCTAAATCGAGCTTTGTTCGTCTCTTAGGTTTTGGATTTTATTTTTAGAAAAATCTAAAACAATTCATACGATCAATTAACATCATACGGAACACTAATCTATCATCAATTCGACGAAGAAATCGAACACAAATGAAAAGCCCCAAAACAGAAAAATTTCGGTATTAATAGGGCTTAGGGTTCTTGATTTTTCCTTCATGATTTGATCCGTAGAACTCGATTCTAAGCATCCTAGAACATGTATCGATCAAGAAATCACATGCTAATCCATTCTCTAATTTTCGAAAAAATAAAAGAGAGGAGAAAGGAGATTTGTTCGGATCAAACTAGAGACGAAGCTCTTACCTCTCGATATATGAAATCGGATTGGAATTTGATCGGTAGACGGAAGAGTTATCGATCTTGGAAGAGCTTGGACTTGTATCTCCAATGGAAGAATTGAAAAAGAAAATGAGTGAGAATGGAGAGGTGAAGGTGGCGGTATTGAGGCGGTGGGAGAGAAGGTGATGACTCACCTATGATGAGTCATAAGTAAGTGAAATATCTAACAAAGTAAGGGTGACTCGTTAGGACATGTTTGGCGAGGGAAATTTTAACAAAATAACTCGTTTCCGGCTCTTACACGCCGTTTTAAAAGTCGAGAAATACTTTTCTAGTTAGTTACGGAATTGACAAAATCTAATTCGTCCGTTAGATTGGAAATAATTTACGTACTCGGAAAACTTAAATCGTTTTTCAAAAACCGAGAAAAAGTAGGGACATCACAGTCCAAAATTCGTCCGAAAAATCACAAAAATTAACTTTCTCTGGTGAATTCGTCTCGAAGAAAAAGTGAATGCAAATTCTGACGGAATTTGATTTCGAGTTTCCGGGCGAAAAACTTAACGGACGCGAAAAACCCTAATACAGTAGTCGTTCGTCCGATTTCTGGAAATTATTTTTGGAAACGGATTTCACCATTAGTCTTAGAATTGAAAATCAGGAGCTTAGGCGTGCAAAGCCTTAATTTTAATTAACTTTAAATTTTTAAGACAGAAGAATTTTTTCCGGGGTATTACATACTACCCCCCTTACGAAAAATTTCGTCCCGAAATTTGCTTCCCTCCTTCGAAAAAGCTCTCACGTAGCTTCCTCTTGCCCGTGGTACTTCCAAAATACTTTACTAATCGTATCGGCTTACTTCATAACTATCGCACTTTTGGATTCCGGATCGATCTCGGTTTTTCGTTATAACTTATATTTTAATCAAGAACTATGTCTTGTTGGTGAATCACACAATTAGAATCGAACACGTACTTTCTCATACGAGGTACGCAAATATAATAACATTTTATAGACTTGGCAACACAGCCAATCTATACGAGGTACGCAAATATAATTGTGGTCTGAAGGGACACGTGAGAAGAAATTGTCCGAAACCGTGAGTGGGCTCTGACTTCGTAACAATATTTCTTCTAAATCGTAGGCTTAACGTAAGTGTTAATGAAACATTTGATATAATCCATAGGATGGAAAATTATGATTGTGGTATCAATTACCATTCAGAAAGGGTTAACGTCATAGCAGGTGTGAAGAGCCGCAATACTTCAACTAAGTTCGGATGTCTCTTTATCGAGGAAGAAGCACTTATACGAGAATTCGAGACGATAGATTTAGTGTCACAGCCCTAAATCCCGAGGAACGGTAGAAGCCGGGGTGCGGCTGGGGTTGGATTAAAGAAGCGGGGAAGAAGGGGGCTAATTGACTAAACATACATGAAAAACATCAATAAACCATGAACAAGACTTGAATATAAATAAGAAAGAGTTAATCCCCAAGGATTTCTCGACAAAAGTAAAATAAAGAAGCTAAGTTCATATGTACAGACTTAGACTACAGAGTATTGTTCAAAAGTACATCTCAAAAAGAAAATACAGAGTTTGGCAACGGAAGGGTTCTAACTAAGCATCCTATCCTTTAACTCAACATCAATCGTCGCCGCTCACCGTCGCTTCAACCTGCACATTTAGAAAACAATGCAGGGCTAAGTACAAACGTACTTAGTGGGCACGATGCCGAAATCATAATCATAAATATAGATAAATATGGCATTTCATAAGCGTAGCACATCGGAGTTTTATTGAAAGAATCCGTGTCTACTAAACATTTTCTGACTTTTTCTCATAAATCGCTCGCGCGAGCATTTTCTGACTAATGTTACGTTCAATCTTGACCAATTCTAATTCACCGTGGCTGGTACCCCTCAACAGGATATCACATACACCACAGGTTACAAAGTGCACTAACTCTGGAAAGCACTTAGCAGCTAACTTAGAGCCGATCGTTAGTTAATCTAGTTAGACTAACTCTAAATCTGAAAAACATGAATGTTGACTCAGATAGGTACAAGAGAACTCACATAAAACATAAAACAGTTCATGCCATAATATCACTTTGAAAACACAGATATCAAAGCGATAAAGAAAGATTTTCCGAGCATTGCTCGTTTTATTTGTATATAAAAGCCCACCTTGATTTACAGAACTTAAAGCAAAAGCTTCCAACTTTGGATCTTCCGTCCTTTCTCTACAGTTGGCTTCCTCCTTCATCGTAAAATAAACATACTTAAAAACGGGTTGTAAAAGATAATCGATTAATGAGAATCGAAGAGGTTTTAGTTGTTTCATTCTTTTGGCATTTGCACGCTTACTAGACTCGTTTTACTTAAACGGGAAATGAAACTCGTACCAATCTCGTTTAGAACTCGGAAGATCTCTTACTCGACTCTCGGGTCAGTAGAGAAGGTAGTCGATATCTTAATACGACTTTAAAGATTAAAAGAAACTAAGTTGGAAAGAATCAACTTAGGCGATTTACGTTTTAGTTCATTAAACGATTTATGAAATTTCTCGTTTATTACTTCTTTAATGAAAGGATAAGAGATAAGATCTCGACTGGTTTTCATCACTCAAGGTCCTGTACTTGACTCTAGGGTCAGTAGGGAGATATTCGTTAGATAAAACGGCTTAAACGATCGAAAGAAACTAAGTTGTGAACTAAACAACTTAGAAAACAAGAAACTGAATTTTCACTGTGCAGTCCAGTAACTCTGGAGGCCGTCCAGAACAGAGGATTTCGAAAAAGGGGGTGAGCCCTGTACCACTGGAAAGATTGAGATGTCTAGTTCGCGCTCCAATTTACGGATCACAAATCCGATAAACGAGCTGGAAGTTATTACAGTTTCCGGCAAGGGTCGCAAAACTGCCGTGAAAACCCTAATTGCTTGATAGGTTCGACGTATAACATTTTAGGTTCGTTCTAAGCTCTCGTATTTGATTTTTTTTTTAGAACTGGACTTTCAAGGCAGTCATCACGTACTTCCGTACGTGACAAACTCCTTCTCAAAACTCGCTCAAAAGCACGACGTTCTAACGTCGGATTTCAACTAACAATTACTAAACCAACAAAAATTCAAAACGCGTTCTAGTTCTCGACTATAACTATAGCCCATATTATATCAACTCGAAAGCTTATGATGTCAACTAGAAAGTTGTTCTAAATTCTATTATAAACAATAATATCAAATTAGAATTTCCATCCGACTTCTCGATTATTAGCTACGACTAAAGGTTCGTCTCTTACGCGTTTTTCAAAGGTTGTCGGATTCTATTCAAATTTTACGACGTTAAACTATGTCTAACGTGAAACACTTTCTTGCATGCAAACATATCATAATATCATTATAACTCAACTTATAAGGTGATCTTTATCTCTTATGTTTCATTAAACATTTTTAGAAAATTCTCAATTAAATTCTATAATCAACTAACATGATTTGCAACATAATTTAACCAACAATTCATCACTTATATCAAACATGTAGAAACCTCTAATTACTCTATAAAATTCTGTTTTTATAAAGATGTTAAGGGGGTGATTTTTCTTCCCCAATTAACTACATTTATTTACTAATCAACCTCTTATATCATCAATTAATCAATTGCAAAACAATTATCAACTAACATGCATAAACCCCTAAATTCAACTCAAATTCTAATTGAAATTTCACAAACATACATAGGGCTTTTGATTCCTTTTCATTCCAATCACTAATTAAACATCTATTAAACAAGAATCAATCATCAAATGAAGAAAATTAAAAATCCTACAACATGTCCTAAATTTTCGGTATTACTATAGGAGTTAGGGTTCTTGGTTTTGATCAATTTTAAACCCTATTTAATCTATCTAATACATCTAATTTCATTATTCCAAGATCAAAATATCTATTCCAATACTCTAAATTTCGATCAAGAAGAAAAGAAAAAGAAAAGAAAGATGATTGGATAGGATTATAGAGGAAAGAATTACCTTAAGAATTAAAGAAAGATGTGTAGAGTTTGAATGGATGGATTGTGACTTGTGTTCTTCTTCAAGCTCTTGGAGATGTCTTCAATGGTGGATAATTAAGTGAAGAAGATGAAGATGGAGAGAGTGCAGCCGAGAGAGAGAGAGAGATGGGAAGAAATGGTTTTGTTCAAGTGTTAAAAACACTTGATATGATGAAATGGTTGAAAATAAGAAAAGTGAAGACAAGGTGTCATTTAATTAGACAATAACAACATGCATGTTCCCCACTAATAAGGAGATGTCGGCTGCATGTAAATTTTAGGAGGGTTACGGGTTTTTCTGGCGCGATCCGACGTTACGGAAATCGAACGACGAAAAACGTTGTTCGGTACAAAAAATCGTCGCGATTGATTTGACCTTAAATTCTAACGTACGGAACTTAATCGGAAAATAAATTTACAAAATTTATTTTGACAAAAACTCGGGACGACACAGTCCGAGTTTCGTCCGGAAAAATTATAAAAACGAACTTTCTCGGGCGTGTTCGTATCGCGATTTCGTGAATGTAAAAAAAATCAGACGGTTTTTCGTTCTGAGGTTACGAACTAAAAACTTTTCGTACGCGCTAACCCTAAATACAGTAGTCATCTAGCTAACTTCTGCAATTTATTTTCAGAAACGGATTCGACCGTTAGCCTTAGAATTCAAAAATTGTAAACTTAGGCGTGCAAAGCCATTTATTTAATTAACTTTAAAATTTTTAAGAACGTAAGGAATTTACGGGGCATTACATCCTACCCCCCTTACGAAAAATTTCGTCCCGAAATTTGCATACCTTCTGCAAAAAGATGAGGATACCGCTCCTTCATCTTCTCTTCTAGTTCCCACGTGGCTTCTTCTTGCCCGTGATGGTTCCATAGCACTTTAACTATTGGTATCGATTTGGTTCTTAATTCTTGAACTTTTCTATCCAAGATCGATATCGGCTTTTCTTCATAGCTTAGGTCAGATTCAAGAACTACGTCTTGCTGACTAATAACGTGCTTAGGATCATAAACATATTTTCTTAACTGAGAAACGTGAAAAACGTTATGAACGCTTCCTAGACTTGGCGGTAAGGCCAATCTATACGCGACTGATCCTATTCTCTCGAGGATTTCATAAGGTCCTATAAACCTGGGTCTTAACTTACCCTTAACTCCAAACCTAAGGATTCCTTTGGTTGGGGATATCTTAAGAAAAACTTTATCTCCTGTTTCAAACTCAAGGTTGGTTCGACGATCGTCGGCATACGACTTCTGTCGGCTCTGGGCCTCTTTCATTCTATCTTGAATTTTTCGAACTATCTCAATCATCTCATTGATCGCATCTGGGCCTAGGTTCTTTCTCTCACCTACTTCGTCCCAATAAAGCGGTGATCTACACTTTCTCCCATACAAAGCCTCAAACGGTGCCATTCCTATTGTGGCCTGATAGCTGTTGTTGTAGGCGAATTCGACTAAGTGTAGAATTTCTTCCCAATTCGCGCCTCGGTCCAAAACCACTGTTCTTAACATATCGACCAAAATCTGAATCGTTCTCTCTGACTGCCCATCTGTCTGTGGGTGAAAAGCCGTACTGAAATTAAGCTCTGTTCCCAACTCTTTCTGCATCGTAATCCAAAATCTCGAGGTAAACTTAGCATCTCTGTCTGATATTATGACCTTCGGTATTCCATGCAGACGTACAATTTCTCTCACATACAACTGAGCTAGTCTCTCTGATCCATATGTAGTCTTAATCGGTAAGAAGTGAGCTGACTTCGTAAGTCTATCTATTATCACCCAAATCGCTGTGTTTCCTCTTCTCGACTTAGGCAAGCTTGTGACAAAGTCCATAGCTATGCCTTCCCATTTTCAATCTGGGACATCCAACGGCTGTAGCAATCCATACAGTCGTCGGTGTAAAGCCTTAACTTGTTGACATGCTAGGCATCTTTCTATAAACGAGGCAACGTCTCGTTTCATTCCGTTCCACCAAAAGTTTCTTCGCAAATCTTGGTACATTTTCTTACTTCCTGGATGTGCTGTGTAAGGCGTATCGTGAGCCTCACTCAAGATTCCGTTCTTCACTCAAGATTCCATTCTTCAAGATTCCTGGATGTGCTGTGTAAGGCGTATCGGGAATACAAATCCTGCCTTCATAAAGTATTGCATTGTCTGGAGCCTCAGAATATCCTTCCGGCTTATCTGTTCTTATCCTTACTCGTAACTTTTCCATTGACTCGTCTTTTCTCTGAACACTAATGATCCTTTCTCTCAAATCTGGTGTAGCTTCTAATGCTGCTATTTGACTTGTTATCGTTGTTGGCGTGTCAAGCACTCTGATATCCATCTTCTCGAATTCTCGTACTAAAGTTTCTTCTTCTACAAAAAGACATCTTAACTTCATCGGAGCCTTGCGACTCAATGCGTCTGCTACCACATTAGCCTTTCCTGGATGGTAGTTAATTCCACAGTCATAATCTTTGACTAATTCGAGCCATCGTCTTTGTCTCATGTTCAGTTCTTTTTGCTCGAAAAAGTATTTCAGGCTCTTGTGATCGGTGAATATCTCAACTCTTACACCATAGAGATGATGTCTCCAAATCTTTAGCGCATGCACTACGGCTGCAAGTTCTAAATCATGGGTTGGGTACTCAACTTCGTGGGGTTGAAGTTGTCGTGAAGCATAAGCTATCACTCGTCCGTCTTGCATCAAGACACAACCTAATCCATTTTTCGATGCGTCAGTGTAAACCACATATTCTTTATTCGTGTCTGGAAGTGCTAGTACTGGCGCTGTAGTTAACTTTTCCTTAAGAGTTTGAAAACTCTTCTCGCACTCATCCGTCCACTTAAACTTGGTATCCTTCCTGAGTAGCTGCGTCATCGGGCGAGCAATCGTAGAGAATCCTTCGATAAACCTTCTGTAATAACCAGCTAATTCCAAGAAACTTCTGATCTCATTCTGACTTGTTGGTGTCTTCCAGTTGTGCACTGCTTCTACTTTGGCTGGATCCACCTTGATTCCTTCTGTCGATACTATGTGTCCAAGGAACATTACTTCCTTCAGCCAGAATTCGTATTTACTGAATTTGGCATAGAGTTTCTCAGCTCTTAGTGTTTCCAACACTATCCGTAGATGTTCCTCGTGCTCCGTCTCATTCTTAGAGTAAATAAGGATGTCGTCGATGAATACTAGAACAAATTTGTCCAAGTAGGGGTGGAAAACTCTGTTCATAAGGTCCATGAATACGGCTGGAGCGTTGGTCAAACCAAATGGCATTACTAGAAATTCGTAGTGGCCATATCGAGTTCTAAAAGCGGTCTTAGGTACATCTTCAGGTTTAATCTTGAGCTGATGATATCCTGACCTCAAATCTATCTTGGAGAAGACTCCTGCACCCTTAAGCTGATCGAACAGATCCTCGATCCTTGGCAAAGAATATTTGTTCTTGAGAGTGATCTTGTTTAGTTATCGGTAATCGATGCACATTCTCATCGATCCGTCCTTTTTCCTAACAAAAAGTACGGGTGCTCCCCAAGGTGAAACGCTTGGCCTGATAAAACCAAGATCTAGTAATTCCTGTAACTGGATTTTGAGCTCTTCCAGTTCCTTCGGTGCCATTCTGTAAGGGGCTTTAGACTTAGGAGCTGCTCCTGGTTCTAAATCGATCGTGAAATCCACATGACGATCTGGTGGCAATCCTGGTAGTACTTCCGGAAAAACATCTTCATATTCATTCACAACTTTTACGTCCCGAATGGTCTTCTCGGCTCCTGGTTCTCCAACTAGGTACACAAGATAGGCTGTGGTACCTTTCTTCTTCATGATTTTCGTGGCCTGAAGGGCTGATATGATTGGTACGCCTCTACCCATTGAAATTCCGTGGAATTCGGTCGGTTCTTTACCCGGCGGCTGGAAAGAAATTTTTCTCTCGTTGCAGAGAATCGTGGCGTGATTCTCTGACAACCAATCCATTCCTAGGATTATATCTACATCCCACATTATCATAACATTTAGGTTGTTCGCTATAACCTTATGAGTTCCGATTTCTAGTTCTAGGTTAGAGCAAACATGCGTGGAAGTAGTGATCTCTCCTGAAGCTATGGCTACTCTCATAGATTGTGCAGCTCTTACAGGTCTGATGTCTAAGTTATCGGCACATGAGCCAGCAATGAAAGAATGTGATGCGCCAGTATCAAACAGTATCTTAATGGGGATGTTGTGGAGTTTTCCCATACCTGCTAGATTGCCTTTTCCTTTGCTCTGACCGCTTTGTTTGATAGCGCATGCCCTCGCATTCTGTTGCTGCTGTGCATGCTGCTGAAACTATTGCTGGTTCATAGGCGGCTGCTGCGGTTGTGCTTGGATGGCTCGGAGGGGTACTGCTTGAAGCGGTTTAGGGCAGTCCTTTTTCATGTGTCCCTTCTGTCCACAGTTGAAACAGTTGGGGGTACCTATTTGGTAGACTCCAGGATGAGCTCGGTTGCACTTCGGGCAGACAGGGATGGTAACTCTCCCTGGGTTATTCGCTCCCTGGTTAAAATTTCTCTGTTGCCCTTGTGGCTGGTTCAGCTGATTATTGCCCTTCCATGGCGAGTTCTGCCTGTTCCCTTGAATGAACAACCTCGATTGGTTGTTTCCCTGCCACGGCCTCTTGCCATTGTTGTTGTTGTTGGCAGGCTGTTGATAACCTCTTTTCTGTCCTCCTTGATTGTTGTAACCCTGACTGTAGCCTCTGCTACCTCCTCCATTCCATTTTATCTTCCCCTGGTAGTTGCTGCTGTTGTTGTTGTAGTAGCCTCGATTCTGATTCTGCACTGGTGCTGACGCAGTTGGTACAATCTTTTTCTCATCAGGCACGACGGCCTCCATTTCCAGTGCTCTTCACAATATGTCTGAATAACCTAGTCCTCCATGACTAGCCAAAGCGATTTCCAATTCATGACGTAAACCTCCCTGAAATTTCTTTGATAACTTCTCCTCAGTGTCGACCAATGTCGGCGCATACCTCATCAACTCGCAGAACTTGACGTCATATTCCGTCACAGTTAGCTTTCCCTGCTTCAGATTATAAAATTCGGCCTCTTTCTGTACCCTATACGTCTTGGGGACGTACTTGTCAAAGAAAATCTCCTTAAACTCTTCCCACGAAAAACGAGCCACATGCTCAACAGGTATCACCTTCTGTCTTGCTTCCCACCAGTAATCTGCCGATCCCGTCAGTTGGAATGCGACACACAGCATTCTCTCCTCATCAGTGCATCTGAGGAGTTTGAAAATTTTCTCGGTCGACCTCACCCATAGCTCAGCATCGCTAGGGCTTCCAGTTCCATTAAACATTGGAGGGTTCCTTTTGAGGAAAAGATCCTCAATATCTCTACGGGGCGGTGGTGGAGGTGGTGATGATGGTGACGGGGGTGGAGATGGGGATGGAGTGATATTCCGCTCATATTCCTATTCTTGGTTATTTTCTGGCTAACGTCCACCACGTCCTCTCGGCCTTCCAGGTCTTCGACCTCTCCTGTTGTTAACATTTCTCGGCGGCATTTTCTTTAGTCTAGAGAAGAATTGAAAATTCTCATTAGTTTCCTTTTGTTAATTACACTTAGCACTTACTAGCTCGTTCTCAACTTAATCAAATTCATGGAACAACGTATCGAACATAGCTTTGATATCATTTCATTAATCTTTTAACTTTCGAGTTAAACTCATTTCCTCGTTACAGGAGTTCATTTAACATTCTGATTTTTTTTTTATTACTTGATTCATAAGAGATTTTACTTGATTAAAAACCCTCTTTATGGGTCATATACATATACATCCAAAAAGAATATTACTTTTGCCTCTAACGAGGACTTATACAAAAGGGTTAGACTATTATTAGTCTAAACTAGGTTGACTGCCTACTATTTACTGGGTGCACTAACAAGCTGCACTCCGTATCTACTAGAGTACTAGAACGGAAACGATTCGTAAAATTTCGTATCCGCTAGAGTACTACAAAAATTAACTAGTTACTGATCCGACTCTATACAGGACAAAAAGCTATCACTACTACTGATATTTACCCATATCTATAAAACACTGCCTAACTAAACTGCAGAAGAATCCAAAAACTACCCCGAAGTCTGCAAAATCCTAACAACCCTCCCCTGGGTCCTCCTCAGGGTCCTCCTCCGGGTCCTCCTCCGGATCCTCCTCCGGATCCTCTCCCGGGTCCTCCTCCTCGGACTCCGAACCAAAAACCAGCTCGAGTGCCTGGTCCACCCTCAGAGTAGAACCGTCGTCAAGTGTAAGCAGGGTGGGTGAGGGTGCCTCAGAAACAGTCTCCTCCAAGTCGGAGACCCAGTCGTCCTCACTGATCCTTCTCGCACGCTTCTTTAGAGGAAGAAGGTGCTCGGGAGCTGAACCTGAACCCGACTCGAACTCCTCCCTAGAACGGACCTTGGACGGTCCTGGCTCCATCTGCTGTCGGACTACTCCCCACTTCACGCAGATCTCCTCGAGTGGCGTAAGTGGAGAAGGCAGCTCTAACATAGCGGTGAGCTCCGCGTCGATCTCTCGGTAGTCTGGTCCCTCTCTGTACAGTCTGGTCTCCAACGGTCTCCTGATCCTAGCACAAACGTCAGGCACAAACGGTGAAGACAACCCCAACAGTGCGGCTGTCTCAGCGTCAACCTCTACAAAACCCGGGCCTGGGATCAACTCCTCAATCTGCTGTTCAACCGGTGGTGACTCTGGTGCAACTACCGTCTCCTCGTCCTCCTCTGGCTGCTCTAACTAAGCCTCAGACTCCTCCTCCAGTACACCGTCTGGTGGCAACTCTAACAAAGCTAAGAACTCCGGGTCTAAGTCAAGCTCCTCAAGCTCCGTCTCGGCTGGAAAGTGACTGTAGGGGATGTGTGGCTCTAAAAGAAGGAGAAGCATAAATCTACTCTCAAAGAAACGCTTGTGCACACACAGGGCGAATCCAGCGTAGTTGCCGGTCGGCTCCGTGTCGTCGCCAAAAATCCCCAAGAAGTACCAAGCTTCACGGTGCGCCTATCCGCGCCACTTGTCCGGTAGGTGCAATATCAAATCTAATATCGCCTGACTCTCCCTGATCAGGTGTCTCACTGGGTAGTAGGCTAAAGAAAAATTACTAACAATCTGTCCCACATCCTCTTCTCCACAGTCTACCTCGAACTCGTAGTACTCATCCTGCAACATATCAACTATGGTGCGCTCGCATGAGGCTAAAGGCTGGCTCTTCCGAGCCGTAACACGAGTCCTAGCCATCCTACAAAAGTTTTAAGGTAACACGGATCAGTAACAGGTAGGAAAAGAAAATAACTTATCTTAACAAAAACATATATTACAAAATGAATAATCCTTATTCAATTGTAACATCAACACTTAAGTCAACCACTTATTAAGACTTCTAGCAATTCAAGAAATTGCACTCAACAACATATATATATTTATATACATAAAATTAAAGATTTTATTTTCATTCTTTCATTTCACCATATTATTACTCATTTTAATTCTTCTATTTCTTTTATTTCTTAACTCATTAACTCTTAACGATTTTCACTTATTAAAACAAAGTATTTTCACTTCGTTCATGTTACTTTTTCAAAAGTAACATCCATTTTCAAAAGAATTTATCGCTTACGACTCTTGATATTCGTACTAATTGTAGTCGTCGCTCAAGACAAAATATGGAATTTAATTCCATAAAAAAAAAAAGAAATATAACCTAAGAATAATTTCCTGGAAAACTAAGTTCCAGTTGTCGTCTCGTTCATATCTTTCTTAACTCGAAGTTGAAAGCTTCTCAAACGTCTAATTGCTCCATTCTTTTACTAACACGATTTATTAAATCATTTTTATTTATTTTATCTCTTTTTCCTCGCAGGAAATTCTTAGACGACAAGTTCGACTTTGCCGAATCTTTATTCATGTCACTAAGCGCACGTGACATTCATCAGAGGAAGTCCTTCTCGCGTTAGGGATCTCCTTTCGAAATCATTTCAAAACAACGTTTCTTAAAAACGTCTAAGTTCTCGAAGAACCGGAAAGTTCTTAAGTTCCACGTCTACATTCTCATTGAACCGGGAAAATTCCTTAAAATCTGACTATATTCTCGTATTTGCATAATTTTTCATAAAAAAAAAAAAAGAAATCATTGCGCAAATATTTTCACATAAGATAGTACTTGTACTATCGCATAATCACGTAGAGTGTAAAAATTATACTTCTATAAAATTCTCATTTTTAAAACACAACTCATTCTCGTCTTCAAATTTTTATTGAATACTTGCTCATAAATTCCTTATTTAAAAGAAATCTCATTATAAAATTCTTTCATTTTTCCTCGTTGAGTCGACGTAGCGGGCGGTTGAGTTGACTTCTACGTTCTCAATCTTAGCATCATAGTCTAACTCTTATCTCATACTTGGAAAGACGACTCTGATCCAGAGTATACACAAATACCATGTCTCATGACTTGAAAGAAGACTCGATATAGAGTACAAACGAATACTCTATATTATTTCTCGAAGAAAGACTTGTATACAAATACCACTTTATGATATTACTTAAAAGAATGACTTGTACTAGAAAGAATGACTCACACTAACTCATACTAGAAGATTGACTCAGAAGCAGAGCAGAAAACGAACACTGCTCTGATACCACTCTGTCACAGCCCCAAATCCCGAGGGACGGCAGAAGCCGGGGTGCAACTGGGGTTGGATTAAAGAAGCGGGGAAGAAGGGGGGGGGGGCTAATTGACTAAACATACATGAAAACATCGATAAACCATGAATAAGACTTGAATATAAATAAGAAAGAGTTAATCCCTAAGGATTACTCGACAAAAGTACAAAAAAGAAGCTAAGTTCATATGTACAGACTTAGACTACAGAGTATTGTTCAAAAGTACATCTCAAAAAGAAAATACAGAGTTTGGCAGCGGAAGGGTTCTAACTAAGCATCCTATCCTTTAACTCAACATCAACCGTCGCCGCTCACCGTCGCTTCAACCTGCACATTTAGAAAACAATGCAGGGCTAAGTACAAACGTACTTAGTGGGCACGATGCCGAAATCATAATCATAAATATAGATAAATATGGCATTTCATAAGCGTAGCACATCGGAGTTTTATTGAAAGAATTCGTGTCTACTAAACATTTTCTGACTTTTTCTCATAAATCACTCGCGCGAGCATTTTCTGACTAATGTTACGTTCAATCTTGACCAATTCTAATTCACCGTGGCTGGTGCCCCTCAACAGGATATCACATACACCACAGGTTACAAAGTGCACTAACTCTGGAAAGCACTTAGCAGCTAACTTAGAGCCGATCGTTAGTTAATCGAGTTAGACTAACTCTAAATCTGGAAAACACGAATGTTGACTCAGATAGGTACAAGAGAACTCACATAAAACGTAAAACAGTTCATGCCATAATATCACTTTGAAAACACAGATATCAAAGCGATAAAGAAAGATTTTCTGAGCATTGCTCGTTTTATTTTGTATATAAAAGCCCACCTTGATTTACAAAACTTAAAGCAAAAGCTTCCAACTTTGGATCTTCCGTCCTTTCTCTACAGTTGGCTTCCTCCTTCATCGTAAAATAAATATACTTAAAAACGGGTTGTAAAAGATAATCGATTAAAGAGAATCGAAGAAAGTTTTAGTTGTTTCATTCTTTAGGCATTTGCACGCTTACTAGATTCGTTTTACTTAAACGGAAAACGAGACTCGTACCAATCTCGTTTAGAACTCGGAAGATCTCATACTCGACTCTCGGGTCAGTAGAGAAGGTAGTCGATATCTTAATACGACTTTAAAGATTATAAGAAACTAAGTTGGAAAGAATCAACTTAGGCGATTTACGTTTTAGTTCATTGAACGATTTATGAAATTTCTCGTTTATTACTTCTTTAATGAAAGGATAAAAGATAAGATCTCGACTGGTTTTCATCACTCAAGGTCTTGTACTTGACTCTAGGGTCAGAAGAGAGATATTCGTTAGATAAAACGGCTTAAACGATCTAAAGAAACTAAGTCGTGAACTAAACAACTTAGAAAACAAGAAACTGAAATTTTCACTGCGCACTCCAGTAACTCTGGAGGCTGTCCAGAACAGAGCATTTGGAAACAGGGGTTGAGCCCTATACCACTAGAAAGCTTAGGAAGTCTAGTTCGCGCTCCAATTTACGGATCACAAATCCGATAAACGAGCTGGAAGTTATTACAGTTTCCGGCGAGGGTCGCAAAACTGCCGTGAAAACCCTAATTGCTTGATAGGTTCAACGTATAACGTCTTAGGTTCGTTCTAAGCTCTCGTATTCAATTTTTTTAGAAACTGGACTCTCAAGGCAGTCATCACGAACTTCCGTACGTGACAAACTCCTTCTCAAAACTCGCTCAAAAGCACGACGTTCTGAACGTCGGATTTCAACTACCAAATACTAAACCAACAAAAATTCAAAACGCGTTCTAGTTCTCGACTATAACTATAACCCATATTATATCAACTCGAAAGCTTATGATGTCAACTAGAAAGTTGTTCTAAATTCCATCATAAATAATAATATTAAATTAGAATTCCCATCCGACTTCTCAATTATTAGTTACGACTAAATGTTCGTCTCTTACGCGATTTTCAAAGGTTGTCGGATTCTATTCAAATTTTACGACGTTAAACTACGCCTAACGTGAATCATTTTCATGCTTGCAAATATATCATAACATCATTATAACTCAGCTTATAAGGTGATCTTTATCTCTTATGTTTCATTAAACATTTTTAGAAAATTCTCAATTAAATTCTATAACCAACTAACATGATTTGCAACATAACTTAACCAACAATTCATCACTTATATCAAACATGTGGAAACCTCTAATTACTCTATAAATTTCTGTTTTTATAAAGATATTAAGGGGGTGATTTTCTTCCCCAATTAACTACATTTATTTGCTAATCAACTTCTTATATCATCCATTAATCAATTGCAAAACAATTATCAATTAACATACAAAAATCCCTAAATTCATAATTCAAACCCTAATTGACTTTCACAAAAACATAGGGCTTTCAATTCTTTTTCATTCTAATCACTATTAAACATCTATTAAACAAGAATCAACCATCAAAAGAAGAAAAATTAAAAATCCTACAACATGCCTAAAAAATTGGGTATTCATACAAGAGATAGGGTTCTTGGTTTTGATCAATTTTAAACCCTATTTAATCTATCTAACACATCCAATTTCATTATTCCAAGATCACAACATCTATTCCAAAACTCCAAATTTTCGATCAAGAAGAAAAGAAAAAGAAAAGAAATCCAATTGGATAGAATTGTGGAGGAGAGAAATACCTTGAGAATTAAAGAAAGAAGTGTAGAGTTTGAATGGATGGATGGTGATTTGTGTTCTTCTTCAAGCTCTTGGAGAGGTCTTCAATGGAGGATGATTAAGTGAAGAAGATGAAGATTGAGAGAGTGCAGCCGAGAGAGAGAGAGAGATGGGAGGAAAAATGGTTGTTTTGTTTGTTGAAGACATGATGAAATGGTTGAAAATGTATAAAGTGAAGTTTAGGTGTCATTTACTTAGGCATTGTTTACATGCATGTCTTCCACTAATTAGTAAATTAAAAATAATAAAAAATATATATAAAAAGTCGGCTGCATGCAGAAATTTTTGGAGGGATACGGGTTTTTCCGGCGCGATCCGACGTTACGGAAAAACGAACGACGAAAAACGTTGCTCGGTACAAAAATCGTCGCGATTCGATTTGACTTAAAAATTCTAATGTATGAACTTAATTGGAAAATAAATTTACAAAATTTATTTTGACAAAAACTCGGGACGACACAGTCCGAGTTTCGTCCGGAAAAACATAAAAATGAACTTTCTCGGGCGTGTTCGTATTGCGATTTCGTGATTGTAAAAATTAGACGGTTTTCCGTTCCGATTTTACGAACTAAAAACTTTTCGTACGTGCTAACCCTAAACACAGTAGTCATTTAGCTGACTTCTGTAATTTATTTTCAATAACGGATTCGACCGTTAGTCTTAGAATTCAAAAAAAATTGTAAACTTAGGCGTGCAAAGCCATTTTATTAATTAACTTTAAATTTTAAGAACGTAAGGAATTTACGGGGCATTACAAATATTTTCACATAAGATAGTACTTGTACTATCGCATAATCATGTAGAGTATAAAAATTATACTTCTATAAAATTCTCATTTTTTTAAAACACAACTCATTCTCGTCTTCAAATTTTTATTGAATACTTACTCATAAATTCCTTATTTAAAAAAAATCTCATTATAAAATTCATTCACTTTTCCTCGTTGAGTCGACGTAGCGGGCGGTTGAGTTGAATTCTACGTTCTCAATCTTAGCATCATAGTCTAACTCTTATCTCATACTTGGAAAGACGACTCTGATCCAGAGTATACACAAATACCATATCTCATGACTTGAAAGAAGACTCGATATAGAGTACAAACGAATACTCTATATTATTTCTCGGAGAAAGACTTGTATACAAATACCACTTTATGATATTACTTAAAAGAATGACTCGTACTAGAAAGAATGACTCACACTAACTCATACTAGAAGATTGACTCAGAAGCAGAGCAGAAAATGAACACTGCTCTGTGACAGCCCCAAATCCCGAGGGACGGCAGAAGCCGGGGTGCGACTAGGGTTGGATTAAAGAAGCGGGGAAGAAGGGGGCTAATTGACTAAACATACATGAAAAACATCAATAAACCATGAACAAGACTTGAATATAAATAAGAAAGAGTTAATCCCCAAGGATTTCTCGACAAAAGTAAAATAAAGAAGCTAAGTTCATATTTACAGACTTAGACTACAGAGCATTGTTCAAAAGTACATTTCAAAAAGAAATTCAGAGTTTGGCAGCGGAAGGGTTCTAACTAAGCATCCTATCCTTTAACTCAACATCAACCGTCGCTGCTCACCGTCGCTTCAACCTGCACATTTAGAAAACAATGCAGGGCTAAGTACAAACGTACTTAGTGGGCACGATGCCGAAATCATAGTCATAAATATAGATAATTATGGAATTTCATAAGCGTAGCACATCGAAGTTTTATTGAAAGGATCCGTGTCTACTAAACATTTTCTGACTTTTTCTCATAAATCGCTCGCGCGAGCATTTTCTGACTAATGTTACGTTCAATCTTGACCAATTCTAATTAACCGTGGCTGGTACCCCTCAACAGGATATCACATACACCATAGGTTACAAAGTGCACTAACTCTGGAAAGCACTTAGCAGCTAACTCAGAGCCGATCGTTAGTTAATCTAGTTAGACTAACTCTAAATCTGGAAAACACGAATGTTGACTCAGATAGATACAAGAGAACTCACATAAAACATAAAACAGTTCATGCCATAATATCAATTTGAAAACACAGATATCGAAGCGATAAAGAAAGATTTTCCGAGCATTGCTCGTTTTATTTGTATATAAAAGCCCACCTTGATTTACAGAACTTAAAGCAAACGCTTCCAACTTTGGATCTTCCGTCCTTTCTCTACAGTTGGCTTCCTCCTTCATTGTAAAATAAACATACTTGAAAATGGGTCGTAAAAGATAATCGATTAAAGAGAATCGAAGAGGTTTTAGTTGTTTCATTCTTTTGGCATTTGCACGCTTACTAGACTCGTTTTACTTAAACGGGAAATGAAACTCGTACCAATCTCGTTTAGAACTCGGAAGATCTCTTACTCGACTATTGGGTCAGTAGAGAAGGTAGTCGATATCTTAATACGACTTTAAAGATTAAAAGAAACTAAGTTGGAAAGAATCAACTTAGGCGATTTACGTTTTAGTTCATTAAACGATTTATGAAATTTCTCGTTTATTACTTCTTTAATGAAAGGATAAGAGATAAGATCTCGACTGGTTTTCATCACTCAAGGTCCTGTACTTGACTCTAGGGTCAGTAGGGAGATATTCGTTAGATAAAACGGCTTAAACGATCGAAAGAAACTAAGTTGTGAACTAAACAACTTAGAAAACAAGAAACTGAATTTTCACTGTGCAGTCCAGTAACTCTGGAGGCTGTCCAGAATAGAGAATTTGGAAACAGGGGGTGAGCCCTGTACCACTAAAAAGATTGGGATGTCTAGTTCGCGCTCCAATTTACGGATCACAAATCCGATAAATGAGCTGGAAGTTATTACAGTTTCCGGCGAGGGTCGCAAAACTGCCGTGAAAACCCTAATTGCTTGATAGGTTCGACGTATAACATTTTAGGTTCGTTCTAAGCTCTCGTATTTGATTTTTTTTTTAGAACTGGACTTTCAAGGCAGTCATCACGTACTTCCGTACGTGACAAACTCCTTCTCAAAACTCGCTCAAAAGCACGACGTTCTAACGTCGGATTTCAACTAACAATTACTAAACCAACAAAAATTCAAAACGCGTTCTAGTTCTCGACTATAACTATAGCCCATATTATATCAACTCGAAAGCTTTTGATGTCAACTAGAAAGTTGTTCTAAATTCCATTATAAACAATAATATCAAATTAGAATTTCCATCCGACTTCTCGATTATTAGCTACGACTAAAGGTTCGTCTCTTACGCGTTTTTCAAAGGTTGTCGGATTCTATTCAAATTTTACGACGTTAAACTATGTCTAACGTGAAACACTTTCTTGCATGCAAACATATCATAATATCATTATAACTCAACTTATAAGGTGATCTTTATCTCTTATGTTTCATTAAACATTTTTAGAAAATTCTTAATTAAATTCTATAATCAACTAACATGATTTGCAACATAATTTAACCAACAATTCATCACTTATATCAAACATGTAGAAACCTCTAATTACTCTATAAAATTCTGTTTTTATAAAGATGTTAAGGGGGTGATTTTTCTTCCCCAATTAACTACATTTATTTACTAATCAACCTCTTATATCATCAATTAATCAATTGCAAAACAATTATCAACTAACATGCATAAACCACTAAATTCAACTCAAATTCTAATTGAAATTTCACAAACACACATAGGGCTTTTGATTCCTTTTCATTCCAATCACTAATTAAACATCTATTAAACAAGAATCAATCATCAAATGAAGAAAATTAAAAATCCTACAACATGTCCTAAATTTTTGGTATTACTATAGGAGTTAGGGTTCTTGGTTTTGATCAATTTTAAACCCTATTTAATCTATCTAATACATCTAATTTCATTATTTCAAGATCAAAACATCTATTCCAATACTCTAAATTTCGATCAAGAAGAAAAGAAAAAGAAAAGAAAGATGATTGGATAGGATTATAGAGGAAAGAATTACCTTAAGAATTAAAGAAAGATGTGTAGAGTTTGAATGGATGGATTGTGACTTGTGTTCTTCTTCAAGCTCTTGGAGATGTCTTCAATGGTGGATGATTAAGTGAAGAAGATGAAGATGGAGAGAGTGCAGCCGAGAGAGAGAGAGAGATGGGAAGAAATGGTTTTGTTCAAGTGTTAAAAACACTTGATATGATGAAATGGTTGAAAATAAGAAAAGTGAAGACAAGGTGTCATTTAATTAGACAATAACAACATGCATATTCCCCACTAATAAGGAGATGTCGGCTGCATGTAAATTTTAGGAGGGTTACGGGTTTTTCCGGCGCGATCCGACGTTACGGAAATCGAACGACGAAAAACGTTGTTCGGTACAAAAAATCGTCGCGATTTGATTTGACCTTAAATTCTAACGTACGGAACTTAATCGGAAAATAAATTTACAAAATTTATTTTGACAAAAACTCGGGACGACACAGTCCGAGTTTCGTCCGGAAAAATTATAAAAACGAACTTTCTCGGGCGTGTTCGTATCGCAATTTCGTGACTGTAAAAAAAATCAGACGGTTTTCCGTTCTGAGGTTATGAACTAAAAACTTTTCGTACGCGCTAACTCTAAATACAATAGTCATCTAGCTAACTTCTGTAATTTATTTTCAGAAACGGATTCGACCGTTAGCCTTAGAATTCAAAAATTGTAAACTTAGGCGTGCAAAGCCATTTATTTAATTAACTTTAAAATTTTTAAGAATGTAAGGAATTTACGGGGCATTACATTTAGAGGTGCTCGATACACCTAAAATCAACAACCAGCCAAATAGTAGCACTCATAGCTACACCAGGCTTATGAAAGATAATCATAAGTGCCCATAGAAAGGACGAGTCGATCAAAAAGCTTTGACTTAAGATAAGAACGGATAAACCTGACGATTATTCCAAAGCACTAGATGATACGATCGTATTTAAGATAGACTTTGTATCCTGACGACGACGAATTGAAGAACGATATCATGAGTGAGGCTCACAATACACCATAAACCGTTTACCAAGGGAGTACGAAGATATATGAAGATTGAAGAAAGAAGTTTCGAGAGAACGAAAGTCTTACGTATATGCGACAATCAGAACTTAATTCGAAAAGGAAGATAAAGTTTTCTTTAAGATTTCTCCGTTAAAAGAATTGTCATTAATTAAAAGAAATAAACTCATATGTACAATAAGTATGATTTTTGAAGCATATGAAGAAAAGAAATTGGAAATTATTGTTCTTATAGTTATAAAGATTAATTGAGGTCATAAAAATGAAAGTAGAAGTAAAATAAGCATAAGTTCAAAAGGAATTGAAGAAATAATCTCCTTTGCATAAGACATAGAAAAATTCGAACCATACTAAGCATAAGAAAATGTGTTTTTAAAATTCTTAAGTCCAAATTGATGAATCAAGTCAATAATGAATTTCGAATTAATTAGAGCAAGATTACAAGTTAAAATCAAGAATTTGATGATCAAAGAGAAAAACCCCAAATTATTCGAACTCTATAAGTATAAGAAAATAAAATTTTAGTGTTCTTGAAATCAATAAGGTGAATTGATCCTAAAATAATGAATTTAGGATTAATTGGAATATAATTATGTATCCAATTGAAAGAAATGAAATTCTATGAAGAAAATCCTAAAAAAATCGATAGAATTAGGGTTGAATAGTGATTTTTCATTTCTATAGATAAAAAATGAAATTGAGCAAAGATTTATATATTTACAAAATTTGAAAGTCTTAAGAGCTTAGAATTAGGAACTTTTGATTTTGATAAGAATTGGATCAATTGATGTTATAAGAAGAGTAAATTGAAGTATACTAGCAATTGAAAATATTGAAAAAGACTAAATATAAAGAAAATGGAATAGTGCAGAAAATTAAAAAAGGAAATTGATAAGTTTTTGATGAATAAATGATGTAATTGATGTTACTAACATGAAATTGAGGTTAAAACAAGTTTGATAGCCACTTGAATCACTTAATTTAGAATTCAGATGACTAAGTTATGAAAAAGTCAATGAAATCGTAAAATAAAGTTGACTTACGAGAAATTAGGTGAAATTAATCAAATTAAAGAATTAAAAGAGTCTAAATAATTAATTGAAGTGTGTTAGATGTTGAATCGAGTGAAAACGGATCCTTAATAATAAAAGAGGTAAATACTGAAAATTAATAAGTATAAATAGTATTTTCTCGATTCTCGAGTCCAAAAATATAATCGAATGAGAAATCGTTCAATTGGAACAATTTTAAGTAAGATATAAAAAGTTGAAAATATTCCGAGCATGTAGAACAGTTTGAAACGAGACGTTGCCTCGTTTGTAGAAAGATGTTTGGCTTGTCAACAAGTGAAAGCCCTACACCAAAGACCCTACGGATTATTACAGCCATTAAGTATTCCAGAGTTGAAGTGAAAGGATATAGCCATGGATTTTGTGACAGGTTTGCCTAAGTCAAGGAGAGTAAACACTGCCATTTGGGTAATTATTGATAGACTCACAAAATCAGCTCACTTTCTACCGATTAAGATTACCTACGGGTCAGAGAAGTTAGCACAGCTGTATGTCTGTAAGATTGTACGTCTGCACGGAATACCAAAGTCGATAACATCAGATAGAGATGCCAAATTCACTTCGAGATTTTGGATCACGATGCAGAAAGAGTTAGGTACTGAACTTAAGTTTAGTATAGATTTTCACCCCCAGACGGATGGACAATCCGAGAGAACGATTCAGATACTCGTTGATATGTTAAGAACGGTAGTATTGGATCAAAGCGCGAATTGGGAAGATATCTTACATTTAGTTGAATTCGCGTACAACAACAGTTATTAAGCGAAGATAGGAATGACGCCTTACGAGGCTTTGTATGGAAAGAAATGTAGGTCACCACTTTATTGGGATGAAGTAGGTTAAAGAAAGAACCTAGGACCCGATGGGGTCAGCGAAATGATCGAGATCATTCGCCAGATTCGAGTTAGGATGAAAGAGGCCCAGAGCCGACAGAAGTATTACGCCGACGATCGTCGAACCAATCTTAGTTTTGAAATTGGGGATAAGGTTTTCCTCAAAATTTCACCATCCAAAGGAATCGTTAGATTCGGTGTTAAGGGTGAACTCAGACCAAGGTTTATAGGACCTTATGAGATTCTTAAAAAAGTAGGACATGTTGCTTATAGATTGGCCTTACCGCCAAGTCTAGGAAGTGTCCATAACGTGTTTCACGTATCTCAGTTAAGAAAATATGTTTTCGATCCTAAGCACGTAATTAGCCAGCAAGACGTCGTTCTTGAATCTGACTTGAGTTATGAAGAGAAACCATTATCGATCTCGGATCGAAAAGTACAAGAGCTAAGAACCAAGTCGATACCAATAGTAAAAGTATTGTGGAATCACCACGAGCAAGAAAAAGCCATGTGGGAACTCGAAGAAAAGATGAAAGAGAAGTACACTTACCTTTTTGAAGAAGGTATGCAAATTTCGGGACGAAATTTCTTGTTAGAGGGGTAGGATGTAATACCCCGGATAATTCTACCGTCGTAAAAATAAAAATTTAATTATTAATTAAGGCTTTGCACGCCTAAGTTAAGGATTTTCGATTCTAAGACTAACGGTGAAATCCGTTTCGGAAAATAAATTCCAGAAGTCGGTCGAACGACTACTGTATTAGGGTTTTCACGTCCGATAAAATTTTCGTCCGAAAACTCAGATCGAAAAACCGTCAGAATTTACATTCACTTTTTCTTCGATACGAGTTTTTCGGAGAAAGTCAGTTTTTATCGGATTTTGAAAAACGAATTAGGTTTTCCGAGTATGTGATTTATTTTTAATCTAATGGTCGAATTAGATTTCGTCGAAAACGAAACCATCTAAGAATTTATTTCTCGATTTTTATAACGTCGTTCTAGACCAGTAAACGAGATATTTTCGGCAATAAAATTCCCCCCAAACCGCCTACACCGTGAGTCATCATCTTTGAGATATTTTTCTTCACTTTATACAAACTAACCTAGTCATCACCTTTTCTCTCACTCTCCTTATTACCCCCCCCCCCCCTCTCTCTCTTACCTCTCATTTTCTTCCATTGTTCTTCATCCTTCAAGCTTTTCAAAGCTCCACAAGTCTCTCGTCTACCGATCGGTCTTAGATCCGATTCCATAATCGACAAGGTAAGAGCTACCTCTACGTATTGAACCGAACAAAAGTTCCTTCCCCCAAGTTTTTTTGAAATTTAGAGGATGAAGAAGCATGATGAATCTTTATTTAATACATGAGGAATTAGGGGTTTGATGTAGTTCGATTTTCTTGATGATTGATTGATGGATTAGTGTTCTATATGATTATAGATGATCACATAAATTATTTGGTATTTTTCTAAAAATAAAAATAAAAGTGTAAGAGAGAAAGAATTGATGATTTGATGTAGAAGATGTTATGATTTGCATGAAATGATAATAGAAATGAGATATAGTATGTTTGAGGATGATTATAGAATTTATTGGAATTTTTCTAAAAATGAAATGAAAATCGTAAGAGACGAAAGCCCGTCGATAAGTGGAGATTCGTTAATAATTTGAGTATATGGTTTACGTATTAGTGATTCTAGATAGATGATGATCGATATTGTAAAGTTTGAGCGAAATCAGAGAACGTCGGATTTTCGCTAAGAGACTAGGAATCGTTGATAAGTCGAGATTAGATAATGATTTAGATTTGTGATTTGAATATATGTTAATCTTGTTAGTTAATGATCGTAACCGAAAAATTTGAACGAATTCTAAGAAGATTGGAATTTTGTTAAGAGATGAAGAAACAAGATAAAATATCGATAGAAAAGTTGAATAAGGAAAATTAATCGGTTATTAATGATTGTTATTGATAAATGAACAAAATTGTAGTTGACGACATTTCCATCCGAGATACGAGATGTTATGAGTTATAGTTTATAAACGAGAAGTTGAAATAGAAATTGAATTTGAAATTATACGTCGAGTTTGTAATCGAGAGATATGAAGAAATTTGTCATACAAGATATCACGTATTGACTGCCTTAAGATGGAAATTTCGTAAGAATAAAAGTGGAATAGCATTGATCGAACCTAGGGAATCGTGCGTCGAGTTTTATCGAGCATTAGGGTTTCGCGCGGACTGTTTTGCGACATTTCACGGAAACTGTTATAACTTTTAGCTCGCTTAACGAAATTGAGATCCGTAAATTGGAGAGTAAGCTAGACATCCGTGGCTTTCTTTTGGTATAAATTACATCCTCTGTTTCAGAGGAACCTGTTCTGTATGAACTCCAGAACCTCTGCTTTGTGCAGAAACTAATGAAAACCTAATTTCTTAAGTTGAATCCGTTTCAACTTCGTTCCTTGCGAACTTCTAAATTGTTATAAGTTATTGACATCCAATTATCTACTGACCTAAGTGTCGAGTAATGAGCTGAGTCAGTTGCTAAATGAGAATTTATCGAGTCTCGTTTATTCGTTAATCAAAAGAAAGTAGTAAAGTGCAAAGGCCTAAAAGACTAAAAAATGGGCCAATAATCCAAATAATAGGAAATCTACTGCCGGATATTTCACCTTCGTTGGAGGAAACTTGGTCACATGGAGAAGCAAAAAATAGAAAGTAGTGGCCCTATCAAGCACAGAGGCAGAGTTCAGATGACTAAAAAATGGGATAACTAAAATCCTGTGGCTTCGGAGATTGCTCACAGAAATTGGCTTTCCTCCAAAAAGGGGAAGTTGACTCTTTTGTGACAACAAGGCTGCGATTAGTATATCTGAAAATCCCGTACAACACGACAGGACCAAACACGTGGAGGTCGATCGGCATTTCATCAAGGAGAAGCCTGATAGTGGGATCATTGAACTTCCCTTCATACGATCAGAAGAACAGTTGGCTGACATATTAACGAAGGCCGTCAACACAAAAATCTTCAGAGAAGTTCTGGACAAGTTAAGTATCGGAAATGCCGTTGCTTAACTTGAGGGGGAGTGTCAAGAATATCATAACCAAAAATAGAGAAACACAATCAAGGGGAATTAGATCACCACATATTAGGAATATATTTTTTTCTTTATTTACAGTGTATTCTTGTGCTATATATTGGGGTGTAATGTATATGAAAGATACACAAGAAAATAAAAAAGAATATTGATTCCCTCTTCACTCTATATCATGTCGTTCTTTCTCAACCTCGCTTCTCTCGATTACCATCTTTAAGAAGCTCAACGAACATAACAAAGCGGTGATCAATTTATATGTTATGTCACAGTCCCAAATCCCGAGGGACGGCAGAAGCCGGGGTGCGACTGGGGTTGGATTAAAGAAGCGGGGAAGAAGGGGGCTAACTGACTAAACATACATGAAAGGCATCAATAAACCATGAACAAGACTTGAATATAAATAAGAAAGAGTTAATCGCTAAGGATTACTCGACAAAAGTACACAATAGAAACTAAGTTCAAATTTACAGACTTAAACTACAGTGTATTGTTCAAAAGGTACATATTCAAAAAGACTGAGAGTTCTGCAGCGGAAGAGTTCTAACTAAAGCATCCTATCTTTCAACTCAACATCAACCGTTGCCGCTCACCGTTGCTTCAACCTGCACATTTAGAAAACAATGCAGGGCGAAGTACAAAAAGTACTTAGTGGGCACGATGCCGAAATCATAATCATAAGTATAGATAAATATGGCATTTCATAATTGTAGCACATCGGGGTTTTATTTAAAAGAAGCCCGTGTCTACTAAACATTTTCTGACTCTTTTCTCATAAATCACTCGCGCGAGCATTTTCTGACTAATGTTACGTTCAATCTTGACCAATTCTCATTCACCGTGGCTGGTACCCCTCAACAGGATATCACATACACCACATGTTACAAAGTGCACTAACTCTGGAAAGCACTTAGCAGCTAACTCAGAGCCGATCGTTAGTTAACCTAGTTAGATTAACTCTAAATCTGGAAAACACGAATGTTGACTCAGATAGGTACAAGAGAACTCACATAAAAACATAAAACAGTTCATGCCATAATATCACTTTGAAAACACAGATATCAAAGCGATAAAGAAAGATTTTCCGAGCATTGCTCGTTTTATTTTGTATATAAAAGCCCACCTCGTAATACAGAACAAAAAGCAATAGCTTCCCAAACTTCGGATCTTCCGTCCTTTCTTTACAGTTGGCTTCCTCCTTCATCGTAAAATAACAATACTTATAAACGGGTCGTAAAAGATAATCGATCAAAGAGAATCGAAATAAGTTTTAGTCATTTCATTCTTTAGGCATTTGCACGCTTACTAGATTCATTTTACTTAAACGGGAACGAGACTCGAACGAATCCCGTTTAGAACTCGGAAGGTCTCATACTCGACTCTTAGGTCAGTAGAGAGGGTAGTCGATAACTCAATACGACTTAAGAGATCATAAGGAACTAAGTTGGAAAGAATCAACTTAGAAGAAATTACGTTTTAGTTCATTAAACAACTTATGAAATTCCTCGCTTACTACTTCTTTATTTGAACGGATAAGAGATAAGATCTCGACTGGTTTTTATCACTCAAGGCCCTATACGTGACTCTAGGGTCAGTAGGGTGATATTCGATAGCTATTACAGCTTAAACGATCGAAAGAAACTAAGTTGCGAACGAAACAACTTAGAAGATACGAAACTGAAATTTTTACTGCGCAATACCGTGACTCTGGAGGCTGCCCAGAACAGAGGATTTGGTAACAGGGGATGAGCCCTGTACCGTTGGAAATTTTGGGATGTCTAGTTTACGCTCCAATTTACAGATCGCAAATCCGATAAACGAGCTAAAAGTTATTACAGTTTCCGGCGAGGGTTGCAAAACTGCCGTGATAACCCTAGTTGCTCGATAGATTCAACGTATAACGTCTTAGGTTCGTTCTAAGTTCTCGAATTCGATTTCTTTAGAAACTGGACCCTCAAGGCAGTCATCACGTACTCCCGTACGTGACGAACTTCTTCTCAAAACTCGTCCAATAGCACGACGTTCTAAACGTCGGCTTTCAACTAACAATTACTAAACCAACAAGTTATGAAATTCGCGTTCTAGTTCTCGACTATAACTATAGCTCATATTATATTAGCTCGAAAGCTCATGACGTGAACTACAAAGTTGTTCTCAAGTCCATCATAGACAATAATATCAAATTAGAATTCTCATTCGACTTCTCGGTTACTAGTTACGTCTAGTTGTTCGTCTCTTATGAAATTTTCAAAGTTGTCGGATTCCGTTCAAATTTTACGACATTAAACTACATCTAACGAGAATCACTTTTATGCATACAAACATTTCATATCATCACTATATTTCAACTTATGACGAGTTCTTCGTCTCTTACATTCCAATAAATATTTTTAGAAAAATCTAATTAAATTCCTATTAACAACTAACATCAATTACAACATAATTCCATCATCAATTCATCAATTAAATTCAACACATGAAAACCCCCAAATTCTTAGTAATTTTCGGTATTTATATATATATTAAGAGAGTGATTTTCTTCTCCAATTAACACCATTTATTCATTAATCAACCTATTATAACAACAATTAATCAATTGCAAATCCAATTTCATCTAACATGCATAAATCCCCAAATTCAAACTCAAACCCTAAATCGGTTTTCACAAAATATGGGGCTTTCGATTCCTCTTTGTTCTAATCACCAATTAAACACCTCTTAGGCATGAATCTATCATCAATTGAAGAAATCCAAAAATCCTACAATTTCCCCTAAATTTTCGGTAAAGACATAGAGATTAGGGTTCTTGTTTTTGTTCAATTTTAATCCCTAATTATCCTATCTAACACATCTAATTTCATTAATCCAAGATCGAATCATCTAAAACAATACTCTAATTTTCTATCACAAGAAAAAAAATGAAAAGAAGAAGATGATGGATGGATAGAAGTATAGAGGGGAGGATTACCTTGCTAATTAGTGAAAGAAGTATTAGGTTTGGATGAATGAATGAAAACTTGTGTGTTTCTCCTTCAAGTTCTTGAAGCTTTCTTCAATGGAGATGGAAGAAATGAAGATGGGAGAAGGAGATATGGGTGCTGCCGATTTTGTGTGGGAGGGAAGGAGAGATGAATTTAATTTGTATTAACATAAGGTATAAAGTATAAGAGGTGTAAAGTATGAATAGTTAATACCATTAGGTGTCCTCAATAATAACATTATAAAAATGAAATATCTACTAATGTGAGAGGTATGAGGTCGGTCAAGGGTGAGGAAAAAAGAAAAATACGCGCTTTTCCGGTGCGATCCGATGTTATGGAAAACGTTCGACGAAAAACGTCGCTCGGCACAAAATCGTCGCGATCCGATTCGACCGAAAATTTTAACGTATGAAACTTAATCGGAAAATAAATTTATAAAATTTATTTTGACAAAAACTTAGGACGACACAGTCCTAGTTTCGTCCAGAAAATCATAAAAACGAACTTTCTCGGGCGAGTTCGTATCGCGATTTCGTGAATGTAAAAATCAGACGGTTTTCCGTTCTTAGTTCACGAACTAAAAACTTTTCGTACGCGCTAACCCTAAATACAGTAGTCGTCTAGCTGACTTCCGTAATTTATTTTCGGAAACGGATTCGACCGTTAGTCTTAGAATTCAAAATCGGAAACTTAGGCTTGCAAAGCCATTTAATTAACTTTAAAATTTTAGGGTCGTAAGGAATTTACGGGGCATTACATGTTACATGTTAAACATACAACGTACTGATTAAAGACAAATATAAGAAGATCAAATAGAACCTATGGGAGTTCATTCCTCAAAGAATCATACACACGCGTTGATGGAAGCCGATGGCCGATTGAGACATTATTCATACTTTAGGAAAAACAAACCTGTTGCATAAAAAAAAACCCTAGATCGAATAATATTTGAGACAAATACTAAATAAAATAAATTATTGATATTTTATGCATCATATTATATATATTACTATATTACATTAGATTCATCCATCCATACATAGGCTCTAAGCCTATTACGTAGATTACAATTGGTAGAACTAAATTATTATAAAGGTAAATTCTGATTCCCATAAATGAATATATCTATTATAACAAAAATATAGTATAATATTATATTACACAATTGTCCTTAAATTTAGATAATATAATAAGGATATTTTAGGCAAAGTAAATTTTGTAAAATAAGACTCTTTTTATGTAAGTATAGATGAAGAACTTAATAAGTTTCTTGGCTAATTTAATGTCGTTACTGATTTAGATTGTACAAACCTAGAGCGTTACAGTTGATATTTTTGCTTCTTACCCAATCAATAAATTTAAGCTATAAAATGAGTCCAACTATAATCACAACCGCATGAGAATGATTTTTCATTATTCTAGGCCTTCTTTGCTTTAACAAAAGGTGTGTGTGTGTTAGCTTAGTGGTAGTGAGGTTAATGCTCGGGCCAAAGGTCACGGGTTGAGTCCTCCGTCACGCAGTATTTAAAATTTCCTTGTAATGTTGTTCAAAAAAAAAAGACAACAAAAGATTACGGGTTCGAGTCCACGCAGTATTTAAATTTCCTTGTAATATTGTTCAAAAAAAAAAGACAACAAAAGAAAGCAAGACATCATTCCCAAAATTAATACACGTTTGTGAATGTGACTGAATCTAATCATTTTAAAATTTTTGAAAAGAAAAACAACAGAATGTTTATGTACTTAGGAACAAAATTATAAAGTTCATGGAAAACCCAAAATTTTGGAATTCTTTAAGCATTTGTACCAAATTGACTCTTTAATAAAAAGTACATGTCACCAAAGCACCACATCATTCTCGATTTAGCTGGAATTCGATTTCGGAAAAAATTCCTACAAAATTGAAAGTTTATGACTTTAGATGCAAAATTAAAAATGTATGAAAAAAATTGAAATTTGAAAATTCTTTATTATTTTATACCAAATTAATTTGTTTGTATATACAACAATACTTATTTTATGATAATGTTTATTAAATAACTCCCTCCCTCCAGCTCATATTATCTTTTTTTCCTTATTGAATTGTCCCAATTAAATTGTCGTATTGCAACTTAACAAATTGTAACTCTTCAGTACCATTTAAAAGTAATGAACTTACTCACTTTCTATCTTTTACCCTTGTTTTTAATCTCTGTGCCGAATAATAAGGGTGTGTTCACTTAGAAGTAAAAGGAGGTAAAAGAAGGTATAATATTATTTTACTCCCTTATATCTTGTTTGGTTACGATTTAAGAAAAACACGGGCAGGAGGTATAACTTTTTGGGCAGTCCCTTTTATCTTACCCGGAGTATAAATTTATACCTCCAAAATGGAGGTATAATATTATACCTCCCATGTGTTTTAGATATTTCCTCCTTTATCCATCAATTTCATCCAAGTGAGCAAGATATAAATATTGTGGTCACCCCTTGAGAGTATAAATAAGTATATTAAAAATTTAATTCAACAATGAATTCATAATTATAATAAGGTGGGTTTTTAATCAATTATTCTCAAATGAATGAATACCAAAGCAAAGTTTAATATCGAATCCAACAAAGGAATTAGGTTTGATGATTAACAAGTATTGCACTCAGAAGTGGGCCATCTTTTAGTTTTGATAATCAAATGGTGGTTACGAAAATACGAAGAATCGTTAGAAGATTTTATCAATGTTTTAAAACAGAATTCAGAAAGGATTTAAGGTTTGTCCGAGCACACGGGCTCGTTTTGTCAAGGATTCGAGCATGCAATCAAACATATCAAATTAACAGTGTTGCAACGGAATTTAAACAAATGACATCAAATCTCAAGGCTATATGTATGAAGAAGCATAAGCTTAAGCTTAAACTTCAAATTACGATTATATTAACAAACGAGCCGCCCAAGCACACCGCATCCTCCTCATCCGAGCTAACCTTTACATTTTAGAAATAACATGCAGGGCGTGAGTACAATGTACTCAGTGGACACATGCCAAAAATAATTTGAAAACTTGCTCGATAGAGCTATATGATTAAACTTGCCTCTTCTGCTGCATCACAAGCTCAAAAACATTTATTCTTTTTCTGAATTCATGTAATATCCCGACCTTTTTCTTCCTTCACTAAAATAAAAATTTGTTAATTAATTAAGGCTTTGCACGCCTAAGTTAAGGAATTTCAGTTTTAAGACTAACGGTGAAATCCGTTTTTTAAAATAAAATCGAGAAGTCGTTCAACTGACTACTGTAATAGGGTTTTTGCGCCCGATAAAATTTTCGTTCGGGAACTCAGATCGAAAAAGCGTCTGACTTTACATTCACTTATTTTGCGATACGAGTCTATTGGTAAAAGTCAGTTTTATTTATTTTTCCGGGAGAAATTTGGACTGTCACGTCTCGACTTTTCGATGGATTTCGGAAATTGAATCGTCCTTTCCAACTAAGTAAATTATTTCCAATCTATTGGTCGAATTAGTTTTCGCTGAAAATGTAGCCGTCTAAGAAATTAATTAATCAATTTTAGTATGCAATATTAGACCAGTAAAATGAGATATTTTGGAATTTAATCCCTTTCTTAACCGATTCTCTCTCTCTCTAGTTGTCATTTTGATCTTCTCTTCTACTTTATCACTTAATATCTCACCAATTATCACACAACTCTTTCTCCTCTCTCTCTCCCAAACCCCTCCCCCCCTCCCCTCTCATATGCTCTATTCTCTCTCTTGTTCTTCCCATCTTCAAGTTTTCTTCAAAAAGTTCTTCATTTCTTCAAGCTCTTTGAAGCTCATAAGTCTTTCGATTCTCGATTATAGTCAATTCCGATTGCATACTTGATAAGGTTAGAACTTCCTCTTTAATTCCAACCAAACAAAATCCATCTCTTTAATTTCTTGAAAATTTCGAAAATTGTAAGAGGTATAGGATTGATGTTCTAAGTTTATTACATGATTATTTATGCTTAGGATTAAGTTTATATGGTATAAATCAAGTATAAATCATGTTAGAATTAATTTGGTAATTTTCAAAATATATGTTCTTGTTTCTTTCAAAAATTTTGAGTTCATTTAAATAAGGTTTGAGCTTGAATTTAGACGTATGGTTTGTAGATTATGTTTGCATGCAATGAATGAGGATTTCATGAATTATTTGAGGATTTTCTAAAAATAAAAACAATTTTGTAAGAGAAGAAGAAGTAGGTTTTTGAATGAGAAATTGTTGTGATATTGATGATGTGTTGTTATATTTAAGATGTAGGAAGCATGTAGTTGATCATATAATTAAATTAGATTTTTCTAAAAATAAAAGCGAAATAGTTGGAGGCGAAGAATCGTCGATAGAATTAGTTTTGATTTTGTTAGATTTTATAAAAATGTTTGGAAAAATCGACAACGATGTTCGTTGCTCGATAAAAATGACGTGTTAAATAAATATGTTGATTGATTTGAGTTGGTTGATGATTAATAAGCATGAGTGTAGTTGATGATGATTTCATATAAGTTATGAAATAGAAGTTAGAAGTTAGTTGTGATTTGAAATTGAAATGAAATTTGCTAAGTGTTTTTCGTTAATTGAAAAGACGAGAATTGCTCGTCGTATTTTAATCGAGGAACGTGAAAGTATTCATGTTAAGTGATTGTGTACTTGACTGTAACTTGATGAAAATTTCGTGCACATAAAGGTTGTATAGCATTGATCGAACCTAGGGAAACGTGCGTCGAGTTTTTAAACGTCTAGGGTTTCTCGGCCAGTTTTGCCACCCTTCACGAAAACGGCCATAACTCTTTGCTCGTTTAACGAAATCGAGATCCGTAAATTGGACAGTAAAGTAGACTTCCGTGTCTTTCTTTTGACATAAGGCACATCCTATTTTTCGAAATACTCTGTTCTGTAAAGGCTCCAAACCTACTGACTTGTGCAGGAAAAATTCTAAACTCATTTTCTTAAGTTGAATTCTTTTCAACTTAATTCTTGAAGAACTTTTAAGTCGTTAAGAGTTATTGACTTCCGTTTTAACTAATCTAAATGTCGAGTAAGGAACCGAGTTAGTTCTAAATGAGATGTGTCCGAGTCTCGTTTCTTTTTAAACCAAAAGGGGTTAGTTAAAGTGCAAACGCCTAAAAGACTTAAGCGAATTCGATTTTCTTTTTCTTTAATCGCCTCGACCAATTACTAAAGTTTGAATGTTTTTGATCAAAGGAGGAAATCGAAATTAGAAGACAGAAGTTTGTGTTTGTTCTGTAATCGGTTAAGGTGGGCTTTTCTATATAAAAAAATAAAGTGAGCGTTGCTCAAAATGTTTACTTATTACTTTATAAGTATGTTTTGAAAATGATTATCAGTGCATAAAAGAATTTGTTTTTGTGAGTTCTTTTGTGCCATTCTGAGTTGGTTCGCCAACTAATAGATCGGATTCTGAGTTAACCGGAAGGGTTATCCAGGGTTAGTGTACACGGTAACCGTTGTGTGTGGTACTCTGTTGAGGGGTAGCCAGCCACGGTGAGGAACATGTGCGGGAGAAGTATACTCTCCCCCGGCGTTGAAACAGAAGTTGGGCAAGTTGAACGTAACAACAGTAAAATGCTTGTACATGCTATGTTTATGAAAAGAAAATGTTTAGTGTGTGTGTGTTAGCCTAGTGGTAGTGAGGTTAATGCCCGGGCCAAAGGTCATGGGTTCGAGTCCTCCATCACGCGGTATTTAAATTTCCTTGCAATGTTAAAAAAAATGTTTAGTAAGCACGGGCATTTGAAAGGAAAACCCCGTTGTGTTACTTTGAGAATGCATGATTAATCTATAAGCTTATGATATGTTTTCGGCATTGTGCCCACCAAGTATGATTATACTTAGCCCGGTATGTATTTATAAATGTGTAGGTTGAGTGACGAAGGCGGCGGAGGTTGAGTAGAGGTTGTATATAGGAAAGAAGAATAGTGTAATCAATTCTACGTTTTTCCGCTGCAAACTACTTCACTTTTTGTTGTATAACTTTTCGGTTTAAGTTTCGTACTTTAAACCTAGTCTACTCTGAAAAAAACTTCGTCGAGCGATCCTTCGAGATCGACTATCTTTTGTTAATGGAATCAGTTCATAGATATCATCTTGTTTATTACTATTGGTTAATGCATTTATTCAGTTATTCCCGCTTCTTTAATCCATCCCCTAATCGCACCCCGGCTTTGCCGTCCCTCAGGATTTTAGGCTGTGACAGAGTGGTATCAGAGCAATCGTTTCTGCTCTGCATCCAAAATTCCTTCAAGTTAGTCCGACAGAGCATTTGTTTATGCTTTGCACCCGAGTCTTCGTTCAAGTAAAGTTTAGTTCGTATCACTAAACTTAAGAATGTAGTCAACAACTCAACTTCCCGCTACGTCGAGTCAACCGAAGAAGAAAAGAAAGAAAAGTTTCGGAAGTGTTGTTTCTTTTTACAGAAAGTTTATGAATAAGTATGCAAGCATGTTATGAACAATTATGCCAAGTATGAATTGATTGAAGTACAAGTGTTATACCCTGTGATATTATGTGAAATTATTTGAGTTATAATTCCTTTTTGATTGAGAAGTATGTTAGCATGAGAACCTAAACTATGACTCTAAGACTTTTCCCGATTCCTTGAGCACATAGAACTAATAAGAAGCATTGGTTCCAAAATTATTCGAGAGGCGATCATGAAATGGGAAGGACAGAACCTATTTAAAAAAAGAGTCACTTGCGTATAAATGACATGAACAAAGTCTCTTTGGAGTCAACTTTGTTTTAATAATTAAGAACCGTTAAGTTAAAAGTTGGAAAAATCGCGGAATTTTTTTTTTTTTATTATTTTTAGTGCAATTTCTTAAAATTGTTAGATGTTTAAGATAAGTTGTTTTTAAGTGGTTAAAGATATTGCAAATTGAATAATGGAATATTCTATTTGTAATTTAAGAATTCCTTAAGATGTGTTATTATCCTACCAGTCACTGATCCGTGTTCTCTTAAAAACTTTGTAAGATGGTTTCGAGACGCGTCACGACTCGGAAGAGCAGACCCCTGAGATAGCGTACCATGGTAGATGAGATTTTGGATGAGTACTATGATTACGAGGTAGACACGAACCACGACATAGGACAGATAGTCAGCGACTTTGCTGTACGTTACCACGCAGCTCGGCACTTCGTTACAGAGCAACAGGCTATAGCGGCTTTGATCGGACGGCTGCCCGGCGAGTGGGGTGGATGGGCACACGATGTCATCTGGTACTTTCTTACACTGGTCGGTGACGCCACCGAGCCGACAGGTGACTTTTCAAGATTCGCTCTAGCCATACACGAGCGTTTCTTCGAGAGTAGATACGTGGTGTCTGTTCCTGTTCACGAACACTACCCCTACCTCCATATTCCAGCTACTCATGAGCCAGAGCCTTTGGTCATGGATCCAGAGTTAGCCGTGATGTTAGAGTTGCCACAGGTTCTTGCACCTGTTGAGGAGTTATTTCCAGGAGCAGGGTACCTAGAGATTGATGCAGAGCTCGCTGCGATGTTAGAGTTACCATCCCCACTTGCACCACTTGAGGAATTTCCTACAGAGGCAGCTTTACTTGTTGGGGACGAGGGTCCGAGGGCAGTTTGAGGTAGGACCATCCAGGGTCCGTTCTGCAGAGGCATACGTGCCTAGTTCACCCCCCGAGCACCTACTTTCCCCGAAGAAGCAGACGGTAGTGACCAGTTTTGATGACTTAGTCCCACACTTAGAGAGGACCGTTTCGGAGGTGCCTCCGCCACCACCTCTAGTACTATTGGAAGGCACCATAATTAGGATTGACGAGGCGCTTCAGCTAGTCTTTGGTACAGATTCGGAGGAGGATCCAGAGGAGGATTCGGAGGAGGATCTGATGGAGGAGGACCCTGAGGAGGACCCAGAGGAGGAGGACTCCGAGGAACTTCCGGCCGTAGAGGGCAGCACAGACTCGACTGTAGCTTTTGAGCAGAGAGTCTTAGACGTGTAGTAGTTTTTCTTTAAAATGTCTTGTACATAGTTCAGATTAGTAGACTTCTTTTTGTAGTACTCTAAACGGATACGAAATTTTATGAATCGTTTCCGTTCTAGTACTTCCAATAGGTATAGAAATACAACCTGTTAGTGCATCCTGTACATAGATAGGCAGTTAGCCTAGCTCAGACTAGTTATAGTCTAGCTTTTTGGTATAAGTCCTCGTTGGAGGCAAAATTAAAAATCAGTACTCTTTTTGACGCGTATATATATATATAACCCCGTTAGTAGGCTTTGATCCAGTGAATGTATGTTCTTACCATGTTTAGTTGATTGCTCTTATTTAACTTGCGAAGTTAAAAATTTCATAGAAATAGTATTGATGCTATCATCTATTTCTTTCCGTAAACTTGTTTAAAGTTGGAAGAATCTTACTAAGTGGGTGAATTTTTTTTTTAGAGCAAAAGTGCTAATGAGAATTCCTGTCTTCTATAGTTTCAAAATGCCGCCGAGAGTAGTAAACAATAGAAGAGGACCTGGTAGGCCTAGGGGACCAGGTAGACGTCAAGCACGAGGTGAAAGGGAAGAGGAACAAGAACGCCATAAAACCCCTCCACCTACACCACCACCATCTCCACCACCACCTCGTCGTGATATTGAGGATCTATTCCTCAAACGAAACCCACCCGTTTTTAATGGATCCGGTAACCCAAGCGACGCTGAGCTTTGGGTGCGATCCATTGAGAGAATCTTTAAACTCCTTAAGTGTTCTGATAAGGAGCGTCTTTTTTGTGTCGCATTTCAACTCTCCGGACCAGCTGACTACTGGTGGGAGGCTAGACAGAAGGTCATACCAGCGGAGCACTTGGCTCGTTTTACTTGGGCCGAATTCAAGGAGGCATTGTACGATAAATACGTGCCTAAGACTTATAGAGCGCAGAAAGAGGTGGAGTTCTACAATCTGAAGCAAGGAAAGATGACGGTCACGGAATATGATGCAAAGTTCTGCGAGTTATCAAGATATGCGCCCGAGCAGGTAGATACCGAGGAAAAGATCGCAAAGAAGTTCCGTGGGGGACTTAAGCACGAGCTAGGTGTAGCACTAGCCAGTCACGGAGGACTGAGCTACACGGAGATACTAGGGCGAGCCTTAGAGATAGAGGCAGTAGTGCATGATGAAAAGAAAATCGTAACACCCGCACTAGCCCTAACCCAGACTCAGAATCGAGGCCATTTCAACAACAACAATAATAGTAAATTTCCTTGCAATGTTGTTCAAAAAAAAATAATAGTAACTATCAAGGAAAATGAAAATGGGAAGGAGGAAACAACAGTGGCTACTACCAGCACTACAGCAATCAGGGGAACCAGAGTGGTAAGCAGCGAGGCTTTCAGCAGCCTAACTAGAATAACAACTATGGCAAGAAATCATTGCAAGGGAACAATCAGTCGGGACAGAATGTACAAGAGAATAATCAAGCAGGACTGTGGAAAGGAAACAACCAGCAGTGTCAGTCACAGGGGCAGCAAAGGAACAACAACCAGGAAGGGAATAACCAAGAAAGGATCACCGTTCCTGCCTGTCCTAAGTGTAATAGGGTACACTACGGTGTCTGTCAAGCGAACTCTGGTGTTTGCTTGAACTGTGGACAGAAGGGGCATTTTAAAAAGGATTGCCCGAAACCGTTGCAAGCGGTAGGGCAGAACCAGTATGGTCAGCCCCAACTTTTGAGGGCAATTCAGGCACAGCCGCAGCAACAGATGACATAGCAGTGGTATCAACAGCACGCCCAACAGCAACAGAATGCCAGGGAATTCACGATCAAGCAGAGTGCGCAGAATAAGGGCAAGCGAAACCTGGCAGGTATGGGTAAACTTCATAATACCCCTATAAAAATATTGTTTGATACTGGCGCATCGCATTCTTTCATTGTTGGCTCATGTGCGGATAACTTAGATATCGGACCTGTCCGAGCTAATCACGCTATGAGAGTAGCTACACCCTCGGGAGAGATCACAACTTCTACGCATGTTTGCTCTAACCTAGAATTAGAAATTGGAACTCTTAAGGTTAAAGCAAACAACTTGAACATTATGATAATGTGGGATCTAGATATAATCTTAGGAATGGACTGGTTGTCTGAGAATTATGCCACGATTTTCTGCAACGAGAGAAAAATTTCTTTCCAACCCCTGAGAAAAGAGCCGACAGAATTCCATGGGATTTCGATGGGCAAGAGGATACCGATAATATCCGCACTACGAGCCAAGAAGTTGATGAAGAAGAAGAATTGCAAAGCTTATCTTGTGTACCTAAGTGGAGAACCGGGAGCTGAAAAGACCATACAAGACATGAAAATTGTTAACGAATATGAAGACGTCTTTCCATAAGTGTTACCAGGTTTACCACTAGACCGTCACGTAGATTTCACAATCGACTTAGAGCCAGGATCGGCCCCCAAATCAAAAGCTCCATATAGGATGGCGCCGAAGGAGTTAGAGAGCTTAAGATTCAACTGTAAGAGTTTTTAGATCTTGGTTTCATTAGACCGAGCGTTTCACCATGGGGAGCGCCTGTTTTGTTCGTCAGGAAGAAGGATGGTTCTATGAGGATGTGCATAGACTATCGCGAACTGAATAAGATCACCCTCAAGAATAAATATCCTTTGCCTAGGATAGAAGACCTCTTTGATCAGCTTAAGGGCGCAAGTGTATTTTCAAAAATAGACTTAAGATCCGGATATCACCAATTGAAAATCAAACCCGAAGATATACCTAAGACTGCTTTCCGAACAAAATATGGCCATTACGAATTCCTAGTTATGTCATTTGGTTTGACTAACGCCCCCGCAGTATTCATGGATCTCATGAATAGAATTTTTCACCCGTACTTAGACAAATTCACCTTAGTATTCATCGATGACATTTTTATTTACTCCAAAAATGAGAAGGAGCACGAAGAACACTTGCGAATAGTGTTAGAAATGCTTAGAGCTAAGAAACTTTATGCCAAATTCAGTAAGTGCGAGTTTTGGCTGAAAGAAGTGATGTTTCTTGGACACATAGTATCAGCAGAAGGCATCAAAGTAGACCCTGCCAAGGTAGAGGCAGTACGCAATTGAAAATCACCAACAAGTCCTACGAAATTAGGAGTTTCTTAGGTTTAGCTGGCTATTATAGAAGATTCATTGAGGGATTTTCTACAATTGCTAGACCTATGACACAACTACTTCAGAAAGAAAACAAGTACAAATGGACTGACGAGTGCGAGACGAGTTTTCAGACACTCAAGCAAAAGTTAACCACAACACCAGTTTTAGCTCTTCCAGAAGCAAATAAGGAATACGTGGTTTATACAGATGCTTCAAAGAACGGATTAGGGTGCGTATTAATGCAAGAAGGAAATGTGATAGCTTATGCTTCACGACAACTTCGACCCCATGAAGTTGATTATCCAACCCACGATTTAGAACTAGCAGCCGTTGTGCATGCGTTGAAAATTTGGAGACATCACCTCTATGGTGTAAGGATTGAGATTTTTGCGGATCACAAGAGTTTGAAGTACTTTTTCGAGCAAAAGGAATTGAATATGAGGCAAAGAAGATGGCTCGAATTAGTCAAGGATTATGATTATGGTATCAATTATCATCCAGGAAAAGCAATTAGTTGCTGGCGCACTGAGTCGTAAGACTCCAACCAAATTAGGGTGTCTCTTTATCGAGGAAGAAACACCTGTACAAGAATTTAAGATGATGGATTTATAAGTGCTCGTTACACCTAAAACGATAACGAACCAAATAGCGGCACCAGTAGCTATACCGGACTTACGAAAGAGAATCATAAGTGCTCAGAGAAAGGACGAGACGATCGAGAAGCTACGACTAAGAATAAGAACGGATAAACCGGACAGTTATTCCGAAGCACTAGATAATGCGATCGTATTTGAAGATAGACTTTGTATCACTGATGATGACGAATTGAAAAATGATATCACGAGTGAGGCTCACCATACGCCATATACAGCATACCCAGGGAGTACGAAGATGTATCAAGATTTAAGAAGGAATTTCTAGTGGAACGGATTGAAACGAGATGTTGCCTCGTTTGTAGAACGATGTTTGACTTGTCAACAAGTAAAAGCTTTACACCAACGACCACAAGAGATGTTGCAGCCATTAAGTATTCCAACGTGGAAGTGGGAAGATATAGCCATGGATTTTTTGACAGGTTTGCCCAAATCTAGAAGAGGAAATACTGCCATCTGGGTAGTTATTGATAGGCTCACAAAATCAGCTCACTTTCTACCAATTCCAATTACCTATAGATCGAAGAAACTAGCACAGTTGTATATTCGTGAGATTGTACGTTTGCACGGAATACCAAAGTCAATAACGTCTGATAGAGTTGCTAAATTCACTTCAAGGTTTTGGATCACTATGCAGAAGGAGCTACATACTAGACTTAATTTTTAGTAACGCGTTTCACCCCCAAACGGATGGACAATCTGAGAGAACAATTCAAATACTCGTCGATATGTTGAGAACGGTAGTATTGGATCGAAGTGCAAATTGGGAAAATATCTTACCATTGGTCGAATTTTCTTATAACAACAGTTATCAAGCAACGATAGGAATGGCGTCGTACGAGGCACTGTATGTGTAATACCCCGATATTTTTCTTCTGTCTTTAAAACAATGAAAGTTAATAATAATTATGGCTTTGCACGCCTAAGATCATGAAATTAAATTCTAAGATTTACGGTGAAATCCGTTTCAGAAAATAAATTCCAGAAGTCGGTCGAACGACTATTGTATTAGGGTTTTCGCATCCGGTAAATTTTTTCATTCGAAAACTCAGAATTAAAATCCTTCAGAATTTACATTCACTTTTTCTTTGATACGAGTTCACCAGAGAAAGTTAGTTTTTATGATTTTCCGGGCGAATTTTAGACTGTCTAATCCCGACTTTTTCTCGGATTTTTTAAAACGAATTAGGTTTTCCGAGTACGTAAATTATTTCCAATCTAACGGGCGAGTTAGTTTTCATCGAATTCGTAACTATCTAATAAAGTATTTCTCGACTTTTATAATCATCGTTTAAAGCCGGAAAACAAGATATTTTCGTCAAATAATTCCTCGCCAAACACACCTTAGCGACTCACCTCTCTTTAGTTAGATTTTTTCTCACTTTATTGTATCTATATCATTGAGTCATCACCTCTATTTCTTCTCTCTCTCTACCATCAACACACACACATACTCTCTCTCTCAATTTCTTTCATCCTCCATTGAAGAACCTCAAGCTTTTTGCAAGGATTTCTTCACAAGTTCATCACATCATCCATCCACTTCCAATTCTAATTACATAATCTTGAAGGTAATCATCTCCTCTATCTTTCTATCCAAGTAGAATTTTAATTCTTTAATTTTTCTTCTTGACCGAAAATTTGTGTAGTATTTAGTAGGATGTCTAAGTTTATTTATATGTAATTAGATGTGTAGAAATTGATATTCTATGGTTGAATTAGAAAAGAAAATCAAGAACCCTAAGTCTAATAAGGGACCAAAAATTTGGGAAAGTTTGGATAGGATGTTTTGATCTTAAATTAATTGGATGATTAGGCTTAGGAAGTGTTCAATTGATGATTCATGCAAGAAGAATTGGAATTCCCTAATTAATTGGTGAGGACCGAAATTAGGGTTAGGGTTTGAAGTTGAAATTTCAATTAATGATGTAGTAGTATTTGTCTATGATTTATATATGTTGTAGTAGGATTAGAAATGGAATTATGGATTAAATCAATGAAGAAAATCACCTCTCCTAATTAATTGCCATTACCGAAAATTATAAGGAAATTAGGGGTTTAATGTGGTTTGATCTTATTAAGGATTTAATGATAGATTAAGGTTCTATATGATGTTAGATGATGTCTTGAATTAATTTGGAATTTTCTAAAAATAAAATGAAAAATGTAAGAGACGAAGAATTGGAAATAAGTCGAGATTAGGTAATGATTTGAGGTTATGATTTACGTATTAATGATTCTAGATAGGTGATGAATAATATTCTAAAATTTGGTCGAATTCTAATAACGTTGGATTTTTCATAAGAGACGAATGCATGAACCTAAGTATTGTTAGAAAAGACGAATAAGGAAAGTAATTGGATATTAATGATCGTTATTGTTAAATGAACGAGTTTGTAGTTGACGACTTTTACATCCGAGATATGAAATGATGAGTTATAGTTGTAAACGAGAAGTAGAAACGAGAAGTTGAATTGTTATTGGTATAGTAAATGATTAGTTTGAAAAGATGAGGTTTTAAACGTCGTACTTATAATCGAGAAATGAAAAGGGAGTTCATCACGTATATCGATACATGTTGACTGCCTTGAGTCAATAGTTTCATGAAAATAAAAGTGATTAAGCTTTATTCGAACCTAGAAAAACCGTGCGTCGATTTTATCGAGCATTAGGGTTTCACTCGGCAGTTTTGCGACCCTTCACGGAAACTGCCATATCTCCTAGCTCGTTTATCGGAATTGAGATCCGTAAATTGGAGAGTAAACTAGACTTCCATGGCTTTCATTCGGTACAGGGAACCTCCCCTGTTTCAGAATACTATGTTCTGGGCAGTCTCCAGAACTTCTGTCTTGTGCAGTGAATCTTTAAAACTTAGTTTCTTAAGTTGAATTCTTCTCAACTTGAACTCTTTCGATCTTTTAAGTCGTTTCAAGTTATCAGCTACTTTCTTTCTACTGACCTAAGTGTCAAGTATAGAACCAAATGAGTGTCAAACGAGATGTGTTCGTATCTCGTTTCTGTTTAATTAAAAGAGTTTAGTTTAGCGTGCAAATGCCTAAAAAGTCTAAAAGACTAAAACCTAACTCGAATTTCCGTATTCGTTTATCGTTTATGACCGAGTTTTAAGGTATGATTATTTACGATGAAGGAGGAAGTCAGCACAAGGACATGACGGAAGATTAAAGAACGGAAGCTCGTATAATAGTTCTGTAAATTCAAGGTGGGCTTTTATATATGAAACAAAATGAGCAATGCTCGAAAACCTTTTCTTTATCGCTTTGATAATCGTGTTTTCAAAGTGATAATCACGGCATGAACTATTTGTTTTATGTGAGTTCTCTTGTACCTTACGAGTTAGCCAAAAGGGGTTAACTAAACGATCGGCTTTGAGTTAGTCAAAAGGGACTTTCCAAAGTTTAGTGTACACTGTAGCCTGTGGTGTATGTGGTATCCTGTTGAGGTGTAGCCGGCCACGGTGATAATGAATGGTCAAGATTGAACGTAACATCTATGAAAAATGCTTGCAAGCTAAGTTATGAAAATGAGAAAGGAAATGTTTAGTAGAGACGGGAATTTATTGAAAAACCCCGATGTGCTACTGTAATGAAATGCCTGATTATCTATACTTATGATTATGTTTTCGGCAATGTGTCCACTAAGTACTATTGTACTTAGCCCTGCATATGTTTTCTAAATGTGCAGGTTGAAGCGACGGGAGCGGTGATGGTTGAGTTGAATAGAGATAGGGAAGACTTTAGTATGTAGTTCACAATTCCGCTGCTAAACTCTAGACGCTTTTATGTTATGATGTAAATCACTTTTTGGTTTAAGTTTCTGTAATATAACTTAGATGCTTTTGAGTATTTTGTCGAGTGATCTTACAAGATCAACTCTATCTTTAATTAATGAGGTCTTGTTCATAGAAATTATGTTGTCTTTTATGTATGTTTATTCTTTCATCCCCTTTCTTCCCCGCTTCTTTAATCCAATCCCCAGTCGCACCCCGGCTTTGCCGTCCCTCGGGATTTGGGGCTGTGACAGTATGGAAGGAAATGTAGGTCACCACTTTATTGGGATGAAGTGGGTGAAAGGAAAAATCTATGACCGGATTCAGTCGGTGAAATGATCGAGATCATTTGACAGATTCGAGTCAAAATGAAAGAAGCCCAGAGCCGACAAAAGTCTTACGTCGATGTTCGCCGAACAGATCTTAACTTTGAAATTGGGGATAAGGTTTTCCTCAAAATCTCTCCATCCAAGAGAATCATTAGATTTGGTGTCAAAGGTAAACTCAGACCAAGGTTTATAGGACCTTACGAGATTCTGGAAAAATTAGGACCTGTTGCTTATAGATTGGCCTTACCACCAAGTTTAGGAAGTGTCCATAATGTTTTTCACGTATCTCAATTGCAAAAGTACGTTTTCGACCCTAAACATTGTTCTTGAATCCGACTTAAGTTATGAAGAAAAAACCCTATCGATCTTGGATCGAAAAGTACAAGAATTAAGAAATAAGTCGATACATTTGGTCAAAGTATTGTGGAATCACCACGGGCAGGAAGAAGCCACGTGAAAACTCGAAGAAAAGATGAAGGAAAAATACCCTTATCTTTTCGAAGAAGGTATGCAAATTTCGGGACGAAATTTTTGTTAGAGGGGTAGGATGTAATATCCCGGCCTTTTTCTTCTGTCACTAAAATAAAAATTTGTTAATTAATTAAGGCTTTGCACGCCTAAGTTAAGGAATTTCAGTTTTAAGACTAACGGTGAAATCCGTTTCTGAAAATAAAATCCAAAAGTCGTTCAACCGACTACTGTATTAGGGTTTTCGCGCCCGATAAAATTTTCGTTCTGGAACTCAGATCGAAAAAGAGTCTGACTTTACATTCACTTATTTTGCGATACGAGTCTATTGGTAAAAGTCAGTTTTATTTATTTTTTCGGGAGAAATTTGGACTGTCATGTCTCGACTTTTTGATGGATTTCGGAAATTGAATCGTCCTTTCCAACTAAGTAAATTATTTCCAATCTATTGGTCGAATTAGTTTTCGCCGAAAATGTAACCGTCTAAGAAATTAATTAATCAATTTTAGTATGCAGTATTAGACACGTAAAATGAGATATTTTGGAATTTAATCCCTCTCATAACCGTCTATCTCTCTCTCTAATTGTCATTTTGATTTTCTCTTCTACTTTATCACTTAATATCTCACCAATTATCACACAACTCTTTCTCTTCTCTCTCTCCCAAGCCTCCCCCCTCCCCCCATATGCTCTCTTCTCTCTCTTGATCTTCCCATCTTCAAGTTTTCTTCAAGAAGTTCTTCATTTCTTCAAGCTCTTTGAAGCTCATAAGTCTTTCAATTCTCGATTAAAGTCAATTCCGATTGCATACTTGATAAGGTTAGAACTTCCTCTTTAATTCCAACCAAACAAAATCCATCTCTTTAATTTCTTGAAAATTTCGAAAATTGTAAGAGGTATAGGATTGATGTTCTAAGTTTATTACATGATTATTTATGCTTAGGATTAAGTTTCTATGGTTTAAATCAAGTATAAATCATGTTAGAATTAATTTGGTAATTTTCGAAATATATGTTCTTGTTTCTTTCGAAAATTTTGAGTTCATTTAGATAAGGTTTGAGCTTGAATTTAGACGTATGGTTTGTAGATTATGTTTGCATGCAATGAATGATGATTGCATGAATTGTTTGAGGATTTTCTAAAAATAAAAATAATTTTGTAAGAGAAGAAGAAGTAGGTTTTTGAATGAGAAATTGTTGTGATATTGATGATGTGTTGTTATATTTAAGATGTAGGAAGCATGTAGTTGATCATATAATTAAATTAGATTTTTCTAAAAATAAAAGAGAAATAGTTGGAGGCGAAGAATCGTCGATAGAATTAGTTTTGATTATGATATAAGCTTTTGGATTGCATATTAGTTAATCTAAGTAGTTAATGATGATAATTTGAAGGTTTGAATGAATTCTAAGAATGTCGAACTTTTTGTAAGAGACGAAGAATCGAATGTAATTGTCGATAGAAAAATAGAACGAGAAAACTAATCGAATATTAGTGATTGTACATGTGTTAAGTTTGTTGTTGAATTAATTGAGAATTAACTAACAACTTTGAAAAATAGAGTTCTTGAACCGATAAAAATGACGTGAATTGATTAAGTATTAGTTATAATGATGTTAGTATGTTAATATGATCTTTGTTAAGTATAAAGATGATAGAAACTAATTTGGTTTGAATTGGATTAGTAGAACTTTAAAAATGGAAGAAAGTAAGTAAGTTCGTAAACGAAGAAATGAGAAAACGAGACTTTTTATGTTACCAATTGATGTTATGGTTTATATGTTATGAATGAGCATGATGATATGCACTTAGTATGATTTGTAAGATTTTATTAAAATATTTGGAAAAATCGACAACGATGTTCGTTGCTCGATAAAAACGACGTGTTAAATAATTATGAGTATATGTTGATTGATTTGAGTTGGTTGATGATTAATAAGCATGAGTGTAGTTGATGATGATTTCATATAAGTTATGAAATAGAAGTTGGAAGTTAGTTGTGATTTGAAATTGAAATGAAATTTGCTAAGTGTTTTTCGTTAATTGAAAAGACGAGAATTGCTCGTCGTATGTTAATCGAGGAACGTGAAAGTATTCATGTTAAATGATTGTGTACTTGACTGTAACTTGATGGAAATTTCGTGCACATAAAGGTTGTATAGCATTGATCGAACCTAGGGAAACGTGCGTCGAGTTTTTAAACGTCTAGGGTTTCTCGGCCAGTTTTGCCACCCTTCACGGAAACGGCCATAACTCTTTGCTCGTTTAACGAAATCGAGATCCGTAAATTGGACAGTAAAGTAGACTTCCGTGTCTTTCTTTTGACATAAGGAAAATCCTATGTTTCGAAATACTCTGTTCTGTAAAGGCTCCAAACCTACTGACTTGTGCAGGAAAAATTCTAAACTCATTTTCTTAAGTTGAATTCTTTTCAACTTAATTCTTTAAGAACTTTTAAGTCGTTAAGAGTTATTGACTTCCGTTTTAACTAATCTAAATGTCGAGTAAGGAACCGAGTTAGTTATAAATGAGATGTGTCCGAGTCTCGTTTCTTTTTAAACCAAAAGGGGTTAGTTAAAGTGCAAACGCCTAAAAGACTTAACCGAATTCGATTTTCTTTTTCTTTAATCGTCTCGACCAATTACTAAAGTTTGAATGTTTGCGATCAAAGGAGCAAGTCGAAATTAGAAAACAGGACGGAAGACCGAAGACAGAAGTTTGTGTTTGTTCTGTAACCGGTTAAGGTGGGTTTTTCTATATAACAAAATAAAGTGAGTGTTGCTCAAAATGTTTACTTATTGCTTTATAAGTATGTTTTGAAAGTGATTATCAGTGCATAAAAGAATTTATTTTTGTGAGTTCTTTGTGCCATTCTGAGTATGTTCGCCAACTAATAGATCGGATTCTGAGTTAACCAGAAGGGTTTTCTAGGATTAGTGTACACGGTAACCGTTGTGTGTCGTACTCTGTTGAGGGGTAGCCAGCCGGGGTGAGGAACGTGCGCGGGGGAAGTATACTCTCCCCCGGCGTTGAAACAGAAGTTGGGCAAGTTTAACGTAACAACAGTAAAATGCTTGTACAAGCTATGTTTATGAAAAGAAAATGTTTAGTAAGCACGGGCATTTGAAAGGAAAACCTGTTGTGTTACTTTGAGAATGCCTGATTAATCTATAAGCTTATGATATGTTTTCGGCATTGTGCCCACTAAGTATGATTATTCTTAGCCCTGTATGTATTTATAAATGTGCAGGTTAAGTGACGAAGGCGGCGGAGGTTGAGTAGAGGTTGTATATAGGAAAGAAGAATAGTGTAATCAATTCTACGTTTTTCCGCTGCAAACTACTTCACTTTTTGTTGTATAACTTTTCGGTTTAAGTTTCGTACTTTAAACCTAGTCTACTCTGAAAACAACTTCGTCGAGCGATCCTTCGAGACCGACTCTCTTTTGTTAATGGAATCAGTTCATATATATCATCTTGTTTATTATTATTGGTTAATGCATTTATTCAGTTATTCCCCCTTCTTCCCCGTTTCTTTAATCCAACCTCTAGTCGCACCCCGTTTTTGCCGTCCCTCGGAATTTGGGGCTGTTACAATTCATTTACCGGCATTTAACTTAGGTATGAATCAATCTACGTTCATTCTCTCTGTGGTGACGAAAAGTAGGCCTCCTTCTCAGACACCGTGAGCGGCCCAATCAAAGCAGAGCTCACAGCCTTTTCATAACCGGTCCAACCGAAGCAAGGCTCACAGTTACTCATTGACTGGCTAAGCTGTATTAAGGCTCACGGTCACCTAATCTAATGCATGCATTGTCCCGTCTTGCGCAGGACCTTATCCTGTGCGTCCACAGGACTCATTCACATCATAACAAGTAGATGATTGCATTCCAAAACAATCAAAAACTCAAGCAAGTCAATCAATTTATTAAAAAGCGCACATAATAAATAATAAGCGCATTCATCATTCAGTTTTAGTTTAGAAAGCCCACCTGAAAAGTGGCACTGCTCAATTATTCTTTTTCCTCTCGTTGTCCTACTTTTCACTCCACTCGTGCCTTCAAAAATAATATTATATAAGGACGAGTTTTACTTTTTCGGAAAACAACGAATATCTAATTCGTCTAATGGACTTCTACATGACTCGAGTTTCTAAATTCTCGATTCAACTTTTCAAATGCTCGATTAAGTACTATACCAACAGACTTCTCGCCATAAATATTCGCCACTAATCGAGCATTCAAACATTTATTCAGATATTAAATATTAAGAATTTATTATTCTTTTATTCTTTTAACTTTGAATTTTTTCTCTTTTCTTAATTCAAATAATTTCACATAATTACGAGATTTATTCTCGTTCACACAAATCACACTTCAGTCATAGCTACATCATTTCACAGTCATTTCAAGCAGTCATGGACAATTATTCTGGACATATAATACTTTTCATTTTTCAACTTAAAATAATAATTTCTCAGTTTTCAATTTACTTAACTTTATTTTTCTTATAAAAATTCAAGGAATTTAAATTTAAATTTTGTTTCTTTTCTGATTTCTTGAATAAAATTTCTCGAGTTACTTTCTGACACATTTTTTGAGAAATACTTTAATTTGAGATTCTTGTTTTCTTTTATTTCACTCAATTAATTTCTATTGAACGATTTTTCGTTCCATTTTGATTTTCAACTTTAGAATCAAGAAAAATCTTTTTATTTCTTCTTTTAATTTTCAGCATTCATCATAACTTATTCGTAAGAGCTCATTTTTGCTCGATTTGAGTTCTATCGCTCTTTATTTATTTATTTAAGCTCTAATTATTCTCTAATTTATTTATTTACACTTAAATTTTTATAAGTCAACTTTTAATTAGAAATTAGTTGACCTTTTTTGTAACTTCTTCATATGTTATCCAAATACAATGATTCAAGTGGTTATTATACTTGTTTTTATCTCAATTTTATGTTAATAACCTCAATTACATCTTTTATCCATCAAGTTCTTTCTAATTTCTCTTTAAATTTTCTGCATTACTCTATTTCTTTTATTCTTGTTCTTTTTCAATAATTTCAAGTTCCGTCATGCTTAGAATTACTCTAATTGATCATTTCTTCCATCAATTTCATCTTCTAACTTCATATGACAAAAGTCATAATTTATTTCACCATTTTATTGACCAAATATGGTGTTTTTTTCACGCAATCTTATTTCTTTTATTTTAAAGCTTCATTATACTTCAAATAATTCTAATTTCATACTTCTTAGTTCAATTTATCTCATTAAGCTAAAAATTACTACAGTTCTTCTTTTTAGTCTTAAAGCTTTCGAATTATTTGGGGTTTCCCCCATTGATGTTCAAACTCTTGATATTAATACATATTTCTACTCTAAATAATTTGAATTACATTATTTCTTATCTAATTCATCAATTTATGCATAAGGATTTAATAAGCTTCTTTTATATATTATGGTTCGACTATTTCTATAGTATCAATTCTTCTAGATAACTATAGGAATTAAAATTCCCAATTTCTTTTATATATATATATATATATATAATCTGAAAAATTACTATTATGAATATATGAGTTCATTTCTTTCTTTTGATGGTATTTTTATGCATAGTTCTTCCTTAATTTTATTTCCAAGCTATCAAACTATTAAATAAGCCATAAGGATAATAAATCCCAATTTATTTATATTATTTTCTTTTTAATAATTTTTTGCTCAAACAAATTCATATCTCCAAATAAATCATAGATTCATGCTTAATCATACTTGAATTAATATTTTCCTTCATCAATTTAAGCATAGAACTCTGATATGAAAAATTGAAAATTACTATACATCATCTTCTCCAAAATTCCTTTTTATGTTTTAGTTATTATTTATTTTCATGCCATCATGCTTATATATCATCATATATCTCATATCAAGCATCAAATTCAAGTAATAACTCAAAGCACAATAAAAATAATTTTTAGGCATAACATGATCACCATGCATATATATATTTATTTCCTTCAACCAATCATTCTAATAGTCTTAGATATATTCCTAGAACTAATCTAAATCATTAAAATCATTAAATCAATCAAAGCATGGAAAATCCTAATTATTATCAAAAATTTCGAAGGTTTCAAGGGTGGAGGATTCATGGATTTCTTTCTTGTTTTTCAAGCATAGAAGACATGCATATTCAAGGAATTAATCTCAAAGATACAAGGACCAAATCTTCTTCATATAACTATGGCTTGGATCGATCAAGAAGAAGGGAAAAAAAGAATAAAAGTTCTTGATCCTTACTTGAAAATTCAAGGGAATAGAAATGATATCTTGAATCCAAGCAACTCTATGATCATTCCTTGAGCTTGTTCAAAGAAAAACATGGAGGTCATGATGATGAGCGGTTGCCATGGTTGAAGAAAAGAAGAGAAAATATTGTTCTTACTTGGATTTAGGAAGAGATAGTGATCAAACCTTGGATCCTTAAGACTCTAGCTTCATTCCTTGGACTTGCTTGAAGAATATATGAAGGTTTGAAGGTTATTAATGCAGCTGGTATGGAGCTGCTGCCATGGAGCTTGAAAGAGAGAGAACCAAGGTTGGAGAGAGAGTTGAGAGAGAAATTGTAGTGAGCTAAACTAGAGAGAGAGTTGAAATTGTGTATGTGTTTTTGACGTGAAAGATGAGAGTGATTGGGGGTGTATATAGCCGAGAGTGGGGGAGTTGGATGAGGGAAAGGGGTTGCTTGGAAGCAAAGAAATTCCATGCAGTAAAAATTCCCCGAAGAAAAGATTTTATCGGTATAATATATCTCTCTTAAAACATTAAACTTTAATTTTCCTTTTTGGCACTTTCTAGACCTCGGATTTCACTCTAGTTCGCACCATTACTCACGAAATAATTTATAGATTCTAAAACACCCAACTTTCGTATATAAATTCCAAATAACGAAGAAAGTCGGAAATTTCTACTATGCATATTCGTCTCCTATTTAGATATGGCTCAAAACTTGATTTGTAGATCTCAAATTTCTCTCTAACTTGCATCATTAGTCTTAGAACAATTTTTAGATTCGCAAACACCTAAGTTTTATAGGAAAATTCCGAATAACGAAAAAGTCGTAAAAAGTTATTATTCACCCAAGTAGGTTCTTCAAAAATAAATTCAAACTCGCCTCAAACGATCTCGGAAAATTCTCAAACTTGTATCGTTGGTTTTAAAATAAATTCTAGATTCCAATGACACTAATTAGACTGAATTCGGAGTTCGTTGACTGAGGGTTGACTTTTTTGTTAAAGTTAGTATTCATCGAAAAATCAATTGTATCGGAATTATCCGAAATTCGTACTCATGCTAAATCTCACATTCTTAAACTCATATAACTCTTCACATCTTCGTTTCGAGTTGCTGAAATGAGAAAGACATTTTGGTAATTTCACGAGAGCATTTACTCTCGAAAATTTTTATCACACAGAATCACACATAATCACATATAATAACATTTAAGAAGTGTTTAAGCACACATAATCACATTTAGGACGATTAAGTATGCTTAGAAAAATCGGGTTATTACAATGGTCCGCACAATGAAATATATATTTATACCTCATAATATTATCCCTCCATTTATAGGTATAAATTTATACACCCAAGTGAACACACCCTAATAGGATAATACGAACTTGAATGCTTCTTATTATGACTATTGTAACTTGTAAGTCAAAAGAAAGATCATATTCCAAATTGACTCTAGAACAACTTAGCAAAAAGAAAAGGAAAGAAAAAAAAAAGTTGTTTAACAATCTTGTCCCTTTTCGGTTGGCTAATATGCAATTTGCACCTTGATCTTTCACCTTATTAAAGAAAAAGGATACCACAAAACTATCTTGAAAGAAAAAAAAAAATCACTCAAAAATTAAAGTTATACCAAATATTAAAAGAGAAAAACTCTGGTACAATTGTTGTAGCTAGTGCACTACTTTTTGTATTTTAGTATATTTTGTTTTTTTGTGTTTTGTCTTTAATGTTTTTTGTCTTTTTGTGCCTTATAGTGTTTTTTTCTTTTTTTCTTTTTTTTTTCTAAATTTCTTTTTTTTTTCTTTCTTTCAGATATTTTTTTATTTTTCTAGATTTTTATTTTTTCTCTTTTTTTTTCTTTTTTTTTTATTTTCTTAGATTTCTTTTTTATTTTTTGTTCCTTTTTTCTTTATTTACCAGATTTTAGTTTTGTTTTTTTTTTCCTTTTTTTTATATTTCCAGATTTTTTTTATTTTCCATATTTTTTTTATAATCATGACGAAAAATAACAATTATAAAACTTGTTATGTTCAAAAGTAGACATTCTCGTGATGAAATGTAAAGATTATGAAACTTTACGTTTCGTAATGACAACTTTTTCAACGACAATAATTACTTTTACGTTTGATTAAAAGTGTAACTTGTCATGTTCAAAAGTAGACATTATCGTGACGAACTGTAATGATTGCGAATGTTTACATTTTTTAATGACAATGTTTACTTTTCCAACAACAATAGTTACTTTAGCATTTGATTAAAAGTATAACTTGTAATCTTCAAAAATAGACATTATCGTGATGAAATGTAATGATTGTGAAACTTTACGTTTCGTGATGACGATGTTTACTTTTTCAACGACAATAATTATTTTTACGTTTGATTAAAAGTATAACTTGTCATGTTCAAAAGTAGACATTGTCGTGACGAAATATAATGATTGCGAAACTTTACGTTTCTTAATAACAATGTTTACTTTTTCAACAACAATAGTTACTTAAACATTTGAGCGAGCCTAAGAATCCAAATGATTACCACTATGATTATATTTATATTAGTAATCGGAGCGAAGACGAAACCGTGAAATCGGAACCGAAGGCTCCGCCAAAAAAAAAAACACGGATGGGTGGGGTGCACGCGCCGCACATGGGGACACGCGCATATACCTCAAGCGCCTACGCGCCCTCGTAAGAAAAAGGAAAAAATTGCAAAAAAAAGACAAAAAATGAGCGTATTAGGTACAATTGTTGTACCAGAGTGTGCCCCATATTAAAAAAGCTTCCTAGTACTAGTTGTGCCCCGTATTAGACTATCTACAGTGGTGCTGTCTCTTTGGGGTGTCTCTAAAGATTTTTTGGAGATAAAGACAGTGAGCTGTAGTGGGGCTATCTCTTTGGGGTATCTCTAAGGATTTTCTGAATTTGTATTTTGCATTAATTTAATAAGAAAATTTAAAAATTTTATTAATTTAAAAAATTAGATTACTAGACATAAAAAAATACATTACTAGAAATACAACAAATTACATTACTAGAAAAGAAAAATCAAAGAAGAAAAAATGAAAACAAAAAAACCCAAAGAAGAAAAAAACTGTAGAAGAAGAGAGGAGAAAAATGAGAAAAAAAAAAGGAAAAAAAAACTGAAGAAAAAAAGAAAAAAAAACTGGAGAAAAAAATGAAAACAAAAAAAACCAAAGAACAAAAAAACTGAAGAAGAAGAGAAGAGAAAATGAAGGAAAAAAAAAGGAAAAAAAAAACCGAAGAAAAAAAGAAAAAAAAAACTGGTGAAGGAAAAAAGAAAAAAAAATGGTGAAGAAAAAAGAACAAAAAAAAAATCCTCCAAAGGGATTCGAACCCTCCCCATTGAAGAAGAATAAGGGTCTTCAACCCACTAGGCTAAAGCCTTATTGCTGAAAATATAAACACATTAATTTATATATACATTTAATTTCTGTTTTTTTTTTTTTTAAGGGGATCGAGACTGTCTCGTGGTGAAGAGACAGTCTCGAGACATAGGGGTCTGCAGCGGGGTGCCTCCATGATTTTGGCGTCTCGAGACCGCCCATGGAGACACCGATGTGGCTAGTCTTAGGTACAATTGGCTTTAGTAATATTCAAAACAAAATCTCTCCCCCTCTCTTTCTTTCTCTCTCATGTTACAACAAAAAGCTGCCATAATGATGTACTTGAACTAGTACGAGGATGTACCCATGCTGCGAATAGAAATTCCCGTAGCATAGCAGGTATTGTGCTACACAGCTATGAGTGCCTTCATATTGTAAAGAGACGAGAAAAATCATCATCTATTTCCTACCAATCGAATATATAAATTCTTATAGGACAATGAAAGAATTATCTACGAAAGTGGATATTTACAACTGCCGGCTGCATAGACAGAGTCTGTTGTACAGATATCACTAGAGGTAAAATTGGATGGAATAGAAACGAAGATATCTTCTTTGTCCGGGTATCAGAATTCCCAGATTCAGGACCTTCAGAGTTTATAATAACTCATCATCAGCAAAAAAAAGTTACTGAAGGGCAACAAAATATCTGTTAATAAGAGTACTTTGAATACCTGGTTTGATCTTGAATTTAAGAATATTAGGTTGCCTCCTCAAAATGAATTTGATTGGATGGTCAGTAAACTGTCTGTGTCGGTCAGTTGCTGAAATCAACTGCAGAAGTTGCTTCAAACCTTAATTAACAAACTCAACGATTACAGAAACAATAAACCTTAATTAACACACTAGAGCTTCAGAAGCCATTGCAAGCACTGAGCTTGAGAAGGACACCTAAGGCTCGCCCGAGATGGGATAGGCTTCATTTTGTTTTCAAAGCAAAGTTTCACATCACCAAGTAATTATGCACAAATTCGTGTAAGGCAGTCTGGTTTGTTCTTAGCACTCATCAGTTTGGAACCTATTGAAATCGTAATTATTTCATGAAGAAGAATTAAGACATGTAGCTGGAAATCAGAATGTTCGTGAAAGACATTGAGATCAAAGGATTAAGGAAGTTTGTAACCAATTCTGTGAGTTCTATGTATGGTGCCAAAATAGTAGAACAGTTTCCTATCCTTTTAACGTTACAACTTATTACCATTCCTCTCATATTGTAGATATCAATTAGCATGCTAAGTAAGGTGAAGAATGAACGAAAAGAAGATCCAAGGACAAACTCAAAAAAGGCAAATTGTGTAGTTGCTGGTAACAATCAATTTGGCAACTTCTTTCAGCTATCCCACAAGATATAATTTGAAGTCCAAACATGTTATCACAAAAGACATGCACACGTTAAAGAAATTACCTATCAATTCTAACCAGATTACTTATGAAAGTAAAAAAAAGAAGAGATCCCTAACCTTTTCATCATATCTAAATAGTGTGTGATCGAAGTAGGGTGAAGGGCTCTGTGACTGACAATTGAAAGGCAGAGTGGCCAACATCTTTCTAACAAACTGCAAGATCAAAAAGCATGTGCAAAATTGTCAAATTGAAAACTGAAAATTGCTAAAAGGAATAGATACCAATTATAAACCTCAACATTCAGGTTCACTTATCCAAAATACGTACCTGCTGCAAGCTGCTAGCTTTGTTTTTATTGCATCGTAACTGCTCCAGGGCATGGACGTTGTTTGAATGAGTTGATAAAAAGTTCATGTAAAATGAATTCTTTGATGAGGAATGAAAATGGTTGCAAAAGAGCTCAAACAATGTGTAGAGCTCCTCGGCAGAGTTCTACAAGAGAAAACAAGAGGAAAATTATTAGTTCAAGAGGGAAGATTAGTCTTCACGTTCAACCAAAAAATAGTACTACTGCAGAGCATATAATATATAAGCTGCCCAACACGAATTAATGTTAAGCAATTGATTCGTGAATATGAATGGTAAACAAAATCATTACAGGCTCTGCTGCCAACAGTAAAGCACGTAGCATAAATGTTAGCAGATACCTTATAAAAAGAAATAATATCTGTTGTCTCCATATTATATACAGCAAAGAATGCTGGATGGTTATCTGTGTTTCGCGCCACCTGCAGCACATGGAATAAAATTAGTAAACACTATCTCAGCATGTTTTTATAAAAAATATAAGAATATCACATTAAATTATGACAACATTTTCCTTCCTTGGAGAGAAAAGAAGGAATAAGAAAGAGTGAAATTCTAATCTATAGAAGAGGGATAAGAAATGAGGGATTTAAAGGAAGAAAATTTTCTTTTCCCTCCTTTCCCCATGATAAATTACTACCAAAGTAAACACACCCTAACTGTATATTAAGAAATCTTGTCAAATATATAAACATTTAGTTTACATATTTGCTGTATGCTTTTCTATATATGCTTAGAAAATAAGAAACATAAAGTTCTGTGTTAGTAAATAGCATAGAGACACATTGGTATTAATTTTCTGTATTTGATTCTCTACTAAACAACACATATATATACAAGGATCATATCTAACTAGGGAAAGCTATACAGCCCATATACAACTAAACCCTAAAGACCATATACGTCTAACATTCTGTAAAAAGGGTAAGAAACTATAATTATAACTGCGCAAGCTAGAAGCTAGTTTGTTTTATAGGGAAAGAGAACTGAAGCCTTAGAAGTTTTTTGTTAAACATAACATTTAAACGCCATTAATGATCTAACAGAAGAAAGAAAAAATGTAATTCACTCACAAAACACAAGCATGCGATCCACTGTAATAAATTGTCCAGAGTTCCTTCTTTTTTCCCTTTGGAAATATGACATGACAAACAAACATATTAAGTCATACATGAACTAGAACTAAATAGCACTCTGTTCGACATATCTTTCAAATATAACCAAAACATATGCTATTACAGCGATCCAATGCCAAATATTCCAGAAAAATCTACTTAAGGACACAGAAATGAAAGCCTACACTGATAGAAACTGATACAATTCAATGGCTATTGATGTAATGATCTCAATTTACAGAATCACTGATACGAAATTTGCTGTGTTGTCTGCATTTGGTTGCATATGCAGCCACAACCAGTATGAGAACAACTTGATTTCTTTAATTGATTATTTCCATTACATCATGTTTTACTAAGATAAAAGAAGACTTACCCCACCATCAACACTGCCAAACTTTATTAATAGGTGATGTCGGTCTAAGAATTGCACCTGCGCGAGATAATCAACTGCTTGTCAAATAGCTTGCAGTAACGGAAATACTAATTTGCAAAAAAAAATAAAAAAAAATAAATGTTGAAAATATATATTTAGGGGTACAGAGTTATACATGAACTTAAATATGAAAGTTAGATCCCTACCTTCCATATAACCAAATCAGCATAATCTTGGAAATGGAAATAAAACTTCTTTTTAAGGCATTGCATTCTCTGGTAATGAAGAAGTAACATATTATCAGAACCTAACTTAGAAAAATTCTGCCATACTATATTTTTAGTATAACTTTAAAGCCCCTATTCAACAGAACTTAACATATCACATATCAGAAGCCTAAAAAAGATTGATATACTTACCACAGTCAGATCATGTTCTTCATTCCATATCCCACGTAATATAAAGGAAAGCAGGCGCTGCTTTAAACCACTTAAAAAAGAAGGTTCCGGAAAATGGTGATTATTATCCAGACCATTGCCAATATTATGAGGTCTATTTCTGTCTGGAATAGCCATACCCTGAGATTAGTAGATCGAATACCCATCAGGCCTACACTAATACCAAATCCACAATAGTACATATCAAATGGAACAAAAATCTCCTAGATAAAATGATTGCATTCAAACATGGGCAAATGGATCAGTCTATTAGAATGAAAAAAGTGAGTCTTATCACTAGTCAAGCCCATTGTAGGAAACTTATGAATCAACAAGCAAGTTTGCAATGCACATTTGATGGGATTGCAATTGGTATTTAACTTAACTTCACAACATCTCGATAAGCAGGAGTGTAGGAAAACTGGACAACAACCCCCTGCAATGAAACATATAGGCAATTTTACAAAGAGCTTGAAGTAGTACCACTTGCCTGAGTACTGGAATTGAGGAAAAGCTCATCATCTTCACGGCAGTATTCCCCAATAGATCTAACATCAACAAGGTTGCCAGAGTCTCTGATCTGAAGAATGTGGATTCTCTGATAACGAAGAGACACTATAGCCACCAAATCATCGTACAAGAAAACACCCATACTATGCGCCAAATTAATATAATCATTGCAGAAAACCCTCTCATCAAGTATAACTCCATCTTCCAATCTATTTTGATTCAGAGAGTAAGCAACATCAAAAAGTTTGATTCTATAAGCTTTTTGGTCTTGGAAACTCAAAACTGGATTAAAATAATAATATTATACAGACCTTACAAGGTGAAAGGTTATTTTTTCAATTGAAGGAATTCCTTGAATTGCACCTCCAACGGCAGGTGCATCATGAATTTGCGCAGTTGAAGTTGCAAATATTCCAAACTGATTTTTGTCCGTGTAAAGGAAGAAATCTTTGCATATAAGCTCACCACTGGCAGCAAGAGTGATGCAGTACAGTTGGGTAAAGAAACTCTCGAATTTGTTGGCTTTAGGAGGAAGATCATGATGAAGGCAATCGTCTTCTCTGCACGTAAACGACAGCCAAGTGGGTCTGTAAACAATGAGATCCTGATGATTCTTGCTGAAGGTTATAAGGTACTGTCCATCGTCACTGAACTTACGGAATAGAATGTCAGGGCATTCAATGTCATATATAGTATGACATGGAACTATATTTTCATAAAATCGTCTGGTACAATGGACCTGGGACAATCAATAACTACATATCATTGAGAGGAATTGGCATTGATTACACAGATCCACAACATCCTCAAAATCATAGCCGGTTAGTTCATGCAAGAAAATTTTACGGATATATATATATATATAGATATATATATATATATATATAAACTGAACTTTAATAGTGCATAAAGCAAGAGAAGAAGATTGACCAACTTATCATCTGAACCCAGATTGAGCACAGCTTTCTCCGGCTAAAGCCACTAAATTATAGCTATTTGAATGGATAAATAAATTGACTACATCATGTCCTTTTTCCGGAGCTTTTTCCTTCCTTTCTTCTTTTCTGGAGTTCTACATTCGGGAGCTCTTCATATAAACACGAGTAGTATTCACGACTAAAATAAACATTATGGGAGTTTCTTTTATTACATACAACGAGAATGTATTTTACTTGTTCCTCTCCAAATATGGCTATCACGATAGATTAATCACCCAACATTAAGACTACGGAATCATAGGACAAACTTTTTTTCTTTAAATTTTTTTTCAAACAACCCCAATCTAAAATAACATGTCAGTGAAGCAAATTTCACGGTAGTACCATGTAGTAGATCTAAATATTGAACTCTTCCAGAAGAATTGCACTCTATCTGAAAAACCAGTGGTAACTCTATCATAATTACGCATAACACGTAATCCAATTTAAATGCGCTAACCCAATTACCCTCAGCCATCGTTTTGAACAAAGAAACCTATCTCGGCCATGCTTTACAACTAATTAAACCAAATTGAGCTCAAATATATCGGCCTAATTCAAAGTCTGAAGCCAAACTCAGAACAAAATACAAAATCATCCACAAAAACAGCCGCACAAGAAATTGGAGAAACAAAACGAGAAACAAGCGAAACCCAGTATGGCGGCAAAAAGAAGAAAGCGTACAGATGTGCCGGGAGCAGGAGTAGAAATTTGGCGCTCGAAAATTCGGGCCGCCACATTGTTGCTTCTAAACATTAAGTAGGAACACGATCGCAATTCTGCCTCCTTATTTGTTTTGAAGTTTTTTCCGCAAATTCAAACCATGTGGAGACAAAAGAGAGCTCAGTTTGGGAGTTGGGAATTTGAATGGAGTGAATGAATAAGACAACGAACGGGAGGGATGGGGGTAAGTTAGAGAGAGGAGATGAATGTGTGTGTGTGTGTGTGTGTGTGTGTGTGTGTGAGGAGAGGGAGAGGGAGAGGGAGAGGCTATCAGTATATATCAGTACTACTTTTTTATTTATTTTCCCCCTTTCTTTTTTACTAGTAAGAATAAGAATGATTGATTATTAACGAGAAAAGTGAAAAATAAAAAATTAATTTTATTTTGATTAAGACTATGTTAATGTACATAACAGAAAAGTCTACTCACCAAATCGGTGAAACTCGTTGACCACTAATTGTTTAATATAATTCATTTTTTTCAATATTTTTATTTTTTTTATTAATCATTAATTCTCAATTAAAATTTATCAATTTTCAATTAAAGTTTATTAGTCCTTATTAGAGTGTATTAATCCTTAATTAGAATTTATTACTGATCTATTAATTCTCAATTAAAATTTATTTTAAATTTTTTAGATAAATTATATTTTTTAATTATTTGTCATTTTTCAAGAAAAACAAAAAGAAATTTGTGGTGAACGAATTTGATCCGATTAAACCAGGTCTAACCCATCTCACCCTTAAAACCGAGTTACAATAAACCCACTCAAGGATATATGACATCATGTATGTATATCAACCACAAAGCAAAGTGTGTCCCAACTATCAACAACAATGTAACACGTATGCTGCAAAAGACTTGCTCTTGTATTTTGGCAATCCATCTCTTCCACGTTGCAAGCTTAAATGAAGTTGATCATTTTAGCACTCGTATACTAGTGTGTCCAGTATAAGTGTGTTATTTATCCGACGCGCGGAAAGAATTTGAGGAAAAGTATAGAATAGCCGTACGAGTAGGGATGACAATGGGTTGGGTACCACTCATTAAACATTTCCTAGAAAATTTCAGTAAAATTAATTTCAAAGCAAAGTACTATGTACTAACAAAATTTTAAAACATAAATATAAATAGAAAATTCTAAAATAAATATCAAAACAAAGTACTACTTAGTAATAAAATCTACGATGAATCAATCAAAATATTCATCCATCGTATGTAAAGTACTAAAATTTCCAGTTGGATAAGATCCTAAAATAAAAAAAATGATTAAATAATCAATATCTCATACAGTGTTTGAATAAATTATTAGAAATTTAATATTTATAATTCTACTATAAATTATATATATAATATTATATATATATTAATGGGTTTGGGTAGCGGGTACCCGGAGGTAATTGCTCAAACTCGACCCAAACCCGTCGCGGGTTTGCATGTTTCTACCCAAACCCGTCCCAAAACCATTTAATATTTTTCAAACCCGCCCCATCAAGATTTGGAAGGTACGGGTACCCGTGAAAACCCGACCCATTGTCATCCCTACATATGAGTCAGCAAAATTAAATTATGTCAAAAACTTGAATTAATATAAATTTTATCAGATTTGGATATATTAAGACAGATTTTACCTTATCTATTTCATTCAATTCTGCCATGTTTAAATTCACGTTCTAGTACTTATTTTTCATTTATTCGCTCCCCATCATCTCTTTGTTCTCCATCTTAAAAATCCCTAGCCGTTTTCCTTCCACCGCCGACTACCCATCACTATGAACAACTACCATCATGCCATATAATGGCGCCCAACAAATGATGGTACCATGCCGAAAGTGACGACAACGTCGAAATAGAAGCCGTGACGAAGATGGCGCTCAAAGCCCTAGGTCCACTTGCCCCAACTATGGTTCCGATCGTAATTAACAAATGATAGGGACAGTGACAAATCTAAAAACAATAAATCAATCGATGGCGGACACGGCAAAGATGGGGACGGTGAGGAGAAAATAATTCTAGTGTTGTCTTCGAAGGAGAGAGCTACATTAAATTTTTATCGGAAAAAGTTTGAGCGAAATTTGTTTTGATCTTTCGAGTGACAAACTCCCATCCTCTCACTCGACGAGCAAATCTGAAATTCCATTATTGAAGTTTAGTGATGCAGCGGCAGAGAGCTTGACCTTAGAGACGAGCAGCTAGCCAATGACGGTGGAGTACCAATCTATAATTTTAATTTGCCACAGTCTATCTCACTGTCACACACTCTCTCTCTATATATATATCTATCTGAGTTCTATCTCCAGTTCCTCCCATTCGTACTTCGTACCAACTAGTTGCACTCTTTGACTTGATATGATTTGTACGAATTAATCCATTTGTCTCATTCGTACGACTTAGTTGTGCTCCATAAATTGGTATGATTGATACGAATGAACCCATTTATTCTATTTGTACCAGTTTATGGAGCACAATTTGGTATGAATGATTTGTTCGTATTGTTCGTACCACTTGGTGGTGACCATAACTTGGTAAGAATGGTACAAATGATCCATTTGTTCCGTTCTTACCAATTTGCTCCATAATTTGGTACAAATGAGCTCATTTTTGTTGTTCGCACTGTAACTTGGTATGAATATTATAAAAATGTATCATTCACATCCCTGCCAACATTCACAAAAAAAGAGAAAATAATTTATAAAATAGTTATTAATTAATGGAAGAAATTTACGCAGCGATGCTTGAAAAATCATCAAAACATTGAACATTACACACATAACAACCGAAGATGGTGAATAATTAGAAATGAAGAAAACGCTGATGACATTCATATAAGAAACTGGCCGAAAATTACAAAAAAAAAAGGATCAAACACAATTCACAATATAACGAATCCAATGATTTACCAGTGATATATTCACGATCGCTGATAATGAGACATAAATCGTCAGCCAAAAAAATTAAAGAAAGAGCCGTGTGATTCCTCTTCAAAAGAAAAAGAAAAAGAAGAGCAGAAAGAGAGATATTTATCGTAAAGAAATATTGTGGGATAGAAGGAAAAATAATGTGGTTGAGAGAGATAATTAAATATAAAGATAATAAGTTATATAAAACCTAGCATTAAGGGTATAGTTGACACATCACATAAAAATGACATAATTTATCGAGAAAATCCCCCAAACTATCACTTCTTAGATAGTTTTTTTAAATTTTAGCACTTGTTATAAATCTTTTAAAATCTAGCACTTTATATCTTGTTTACCCCTACTTTATTTTTGTATTTCTCATCTTGTCCTTTTCTTTTTGTTACTCTACTTCTTCATTCTCCCCTCTCATCCCCATCTCTCTCTCTCTCTCTCTCATCCCTCCACCCTTCTCTCTCTTTCTCCCCTCTCATCCTTCTCTCTCTTAAGATCTCTCATATCTCTCCCTCACTCTGAAAACCCAAGCCTTACCTCCGCCACCACCTCCTCGCCGCCTCACCGCCGCCTTACCTTCGTTGCCGCCACCTCCAGTGGCGCCATGCCATCATCCTCTCTCTCTCTCTCCCCAAATACTCTTCTCTCACCTCTGCAACTACGACTTCTGCTACTCGCTCATCGACATCTCCCTCGCCTTCTCCATCATACTCTATAAATTTTCCCCCAAATTTCCAGCTAAATAAAATCGTATTCATCAATTAGGTCTCTGAATTCTTATTATTTCTTTCAAATACTGAATTTGGTGATTTTAATTAATCTAGGTGTTTATAGCTTCTGCGATGGACCACTGCTGTCGAGGGGGCCGTACCTAGCGATCGCCACCGTGTGCTCGGCGTTGTCGCTGGTGTTCGTGTCATTGAAGATCACAGATGCCAATACGCAGGACCTATGGAGATCGCAGCAATTCGCCGGTTTCCGTGGTTATGTTTGCCGTACATATCTGTAATTTTTAATTTTTTGTGATTGCGCATCTAAATTTTTTGTACTGATCAAAATTTTGTTAGTCATCAAAATTTTGTTACTGAATAGTTTTTTGTTTTCTAAATTTTTGGTACTTGTTGGGAAAATGAGCAAAGGTTTCGAAAGATACTAAAACCCTAACTGACCCCAACCGAATAGGTGATTTCCTTTAGTCTGTTCTTTGCTAGAGCTTACTGTTTGAGCATAGGATTTTATCTTTATAGAGTTCAAGCAAATGAAGTCAGCCAGACTGAAGATGGGAGTTCGTAGAAGAACTCAGATGAAGCCCAAACTCAGTTGAGACCCAGAACTCAGCTGAAGGTTCAGACTCAGTTGGGACAGAAAGTCAGTTGAGACATCAACCTCAACTGAAGCACGGACTCAGTTTAACAACAACCCAGTTGTCTCCCCAACTGATCCACGCAACTAAAGACGTTCAGTTCTGTTGGGAAATTTATTAGTATGAGTTTTGATGAATTCCAAAACCAACTGACCCCAACCGAGTAGATGTTGCCAGTTCCTAATGTTAGCTGTTAGGCTCGATGTTTGAGCAAAGTTAAGATTTTATCTTTACAGATCTCCAGCTGAAGACGACAACATAGCAACACTCGGATACAACCCCGGATGAAAGATCGGATAAGGAATATCAGTTACAAGACTACCTCATGAGAGAGCTATGCTTTTTGACAGCTGAGAGTTCAAGCCAACTGTTCAGTTAGAACATCAGCTACAGAATGCCATCCGATAAAGAGAATGTTTCAAGAAGGGGGAAGTTATAAAGAAGTCTCAACATGAAGTTCAATATCAGCTGAGAGTTCAACAGTTCATTCAGAACATCAGCTGAAAACCACTCAGATGAAGTTCAAAGTCAGCTGAGAATTCGACGAGAACATCAGCTGAAGACCACTCAGATGAAGATCAAGATTTTCAACCGACTAACCGAGGTTGACTGTCAGAAAGGTTTGAATTTAAATTTCAAAAGGAAGTCACATGAGGGTTTGACCGTTCGGTCATTACCCCATTTGGCCCAACACAAGACTGTCTCAGATGGAAAGCAGAAGAGCTCAGATGCCACATCGGGAAAGTCTGCAGAGATGAGAGACAAGCCATCGTTTTCAACGACCAGAGATCAACAACTCTTCCAACTGCTAGTTGATTCTCTCCGTCTATAAATAGAGGCATTCATTCATTCGAAGACAAGACTAATAAGAGAAGACACACACGCGAGAAGAAATCTGAGAGCAAAAAGAAAAGAACAATATTCTTCACGAGCTGAACTGAATCTCTTAGAACATCACTTGTTGAGAGTTCTAGAGTTAGTTAGTTAGTTTTTGTGTCTTTAGATCGAACCTTGAGAACATCACTTAGTGAGAGTTCGTAGAGAGTTAGATCATAGCTCGCTTCACGCTAGAGCTTTTAGTTGGAAACCCATTTTCTTTCACCTGAAAAGGTTTAGGATTCTACTCTTCCTGTAATTGAGTAGTCAGGTTGTTAAGTACCCGTAAACTTAACTGTAAAGATTGATAAGTACCCGCAAACTTATTCCTAACAGTTGCTCAGCCCGCGTAAGCTGAGTGGGTTGTCCAGAAGAACTTGGACAGAGTTGTGTGGACTCACAACTCCCCGTGGACGTAGGAGGGTTATCTCCGAACCACGTTAAATCTCTGTGTGCTCGTGTTTATCTTTATTCAGTTATTTCTTGCATTCTTAACTGTCTGACTAACCAGCATACAAACCTTATTTGCACATCTTCAACTGTATTGGTTTTTGACCAACCGAGATGTTTTGGTTCTTGACCAACCGAACTTAAAAGCGTGAGTTGTTTTAACGAGTTTAATTTCCACCACATTCCGCACAGCCTCACTCTTCCAGCTGAGGTTGCTTACTCAGCTGTGAGATTCCATCTGAGTCTTTTTACTCGGTTGAAGTAATTTTTAAGGGTTAAGTTTTAAAATCCTAACTGGTGTATTCCCCCCCCCCATACACCAGTAACTCGTTTCGGGACCATCAAGTGGTATCAGAGCAGTGGTTCAAAAGACTGCTGACTCTGTTTCAGAAGGTGTGAATTCAAAAAATTTTCTTCAGTGGTCAACTGAACAGATCTTTTCACACTAGTGCATATTTGCTTGCATATTTGTTCTGTTTGTTGTGTGCAGATGGACGTCAAGGACAAGATCGTCGTCATGTTCTCAGTAGTCAATTATACATCATGGAGAACACGGATGAAGAAGATCCTACTTTCGAAGCATCATAGGATACAACAAGTTCTCTCTTCCGGACCGATCATCATCAAAGAAAGAATAGCTCGCACTCCCACAAATCCCAACGATGGAGATACAGTGGTGGAGTATGTGGAGAAACAGCCAGAAGACTACACTCCAGAGGAGGCCAAGGTGAGCCAGTTGGATATCTGGGCTCAAAGCACAATAATGTCTACAGTTGGACAAGATTATCTGCCTTGGATAGAGGAGTGTGAGACTGCAAAAGAGATGTGGGACATCCTAGCATCGCTGAGTGAAGGAAGCGACGAGACGAAGGAAAACAAGTTCTCACATGCATGTCAAGATTTCGACAACTTCAGTTTGCGACGTGATGAGACCATCGATCAGCTAGAGCTCCGGTTTATGGACATCATCAGAAGAATCCAGTCTATCCGAAGAGGAAAATACACACTAAGAGAAATCAATCTCAAAGTGTTGCAAGCTCTACCGGCTGAGTGGGATACTTTCACCAATATCCACGAGAGTCGAGCTGACCTTGGTGAAATGGGAACTGAAAGATTGTTCTCAATCTTAAAAGGAAATGAGTATAAGGTCAATAGGAGGAGATCGCAGTCCTCAGGTCAGACAAGTAGAATTGAGGATGTTGGCTCAGTCTCAAAGTCAGTTGCTCTCCGAGCTGACTACTCGAAATCGAGATCGTCAAGGCCAACCAGATCGGCTGACACGACTGCAAAGGAGCCAAGCAGAGAGGAACTGCAACAGAACATTGCAGCTCTGTTAAAGAAGCTAGCCGACATGGACACTCGGTTCGGCAAATATAAACGATTCTACAAATTAAACCGAACTCGAGACAGTTCGAAGCCTGTCACCAATGGTTGCTTTGAATGCGGCAAGGAAGGACACTTCAAAGCTGACTGTCCAGACCTCTCAAAGAAAGAAAGAGAAGCGTTAAGGGCCAAGCAAACTGCAAAGAACAAGGCCATGGTAGCAGAAGAAGCAGCTGATGATATGGATATCTTCACTGATAGTGAAGATGAAGACGAGCTGATGTCTACCAACAACGTCATCAGTCAGGATCAATGCCTCATGGCACTTGGAACCGACCAAGATGATATTGAGGTACAATCTAATCTTGCTCGCTTAAATTCTTCCAATACTTCTAACATGCAGGAATCTCTGAACGATGAGTTGGAACCCTCTTGGAGTGATTTTCAAGAACTCAGTGAAGAACTGCATCAACAATCGGTTGAGTTTAAGAGTCTTCAAGCTCAGTTCGCCAAACTTGAAGATTTCTTAACCAAAAAGGACGATCTGATCAAGAGCCAAACCGAGGAGATAGAAAATCTCAAGAGTCAACTGAATGAGGCTAAGACTCCAACAGATGAAGAGTTGACGAAACAGTTCAAGGAGCAGCAAGATCAGTTGAAAAATCAAGAGGCTCAGATCGACTAGCTGATAAAGGAGTCAGATGGAAAAACCGAGCAGATAACCGTCCTCGTCAAACAGTTGCGAACTGAGAAGGACAATCTAATCAAGCTGTATCAGTCATCCAAGATCATCGAGAACCTTATCAGTTATAGTAGACAGATGAATGACGTGTCAGGACCCGGTTATGATATTGTCAAGGATACTGGAATTCCACCAGCGACCTTCATCAAAGCTGTAGAAGTCACAGCTGTCGAGCCAAACACAGCTGAGTCTCCAGAAGATAATCCAACCTCCACCTCTCAGCAAGTTCAACTGACCAATAGAAGTACAACTGAGAAGGGAAAAAGAGTAGCAGATGTAGGACAGAATGTTCCATCGGTTGGGATATCAACCGAGGGGGAATGTTCCAAAAATCAGAAGAGGAATCAGAGGCATCAAAGGCATAATCGCAACCGAACTCAGAATCAGAACCGACCTCTGCATCAACCTCAAAGTCAACATCAGAAGGAATGGAACCGACCTCAGAACAAACAAGGGTTCAATCATCTGAATCAGCAGCGGTTCCAACATCAACTCGACCAAAGGTTCCAACCGAGTCAACCAATGAGGAACAGGTCGAACAACTGGAGATATTCATGCCATAATATGAATCATCAACAAGGCATGAACAGCTACAGACAACCCACAGGGAGTTGGAATCAGAATCAGCCACAAAGATTTCAACAGGGCGTCCGATCATTCAGACAAATCAAACAGGATAAAAATCGCCATCAAAACAGGGGGAAAGCCTCACCTCCTAAATCCCAACATGGGAGAAATCCAACTCCTCCCAAGAAACAGAGCATCACTACTAACAACAAGCTTAAGGATAACCGAGGTGTTGTTATAGTTGATGAAAATGGGCAGATCATTTGGAACGATAAGGCTATTCGAGTCTACAGGGAAAAACGACGCACAGTTCCAGGGGGAACTGGTTCTAACCTTCCAGGACCCAACTGAAATTGGGGACCTAAGCGAGTTTCTCTTTGCAGGTACAGGAGAAACAGCTGAGGAAGAAGAAGGCGTCTACAACAATATGGGTAATGGACAGTGGATGCTCGAAACACATGACAAATCTGAAAGATTTACTTGGAAGTTTCGTGGAGAAAGAAGGTCCATCAGTTACTTTTGGTGATAACTCAAAAGGTTACACCAGAGGTTATGATACCCTTGAAACCAATCATGTTTCAATTTCTAATGTCTTATGTTGATGGATTGAAGCATAACTTGCTCTCCATCAGCCAATTCTGTGATAATGGTTTCTCTGTCAAGTTTGATGCACAGGGTTGCAGGGTTAAAGATGTCGGATCAAAGCAGGTGATATTGTTGGGAAATCGATCACCAACAGGGAATGTCTACTACGCTGACTAGAACATCAGCCTCCCTGACACCTGTCTATTATCAAAGAGCAGTTCGGATGTGAGCTGGCTGTGGCACAAAAGGCTCAACCATCTGAACTTCAAGACGATGAACTGACTCGCCAGACAAGAACATGCAAGAGGCATACCAAATCGAGTGTTTTCAACAACACACATCTGCTGTGCATGCCAGCTGGGAAAGCTCGCTAGATCCTCCTTCCGGTTGAAGTCAACTCCTTCAACTGACCGAGTGTTACAGCTGATCCATATGGATCTCTTCGGGCCAGTTACACCAAAAAGCATGAACGGGAACGAATATACCCTGGTTGTAACTGATGACTACTCAAGGTATACGTGGACCATCTTCATGCGCCACAAGAGTGAAACCCGAGATGAGCTGCCCAAGCTGATGGATCGGATATCGAACCAACAAGAGATGAAGATCATGTCTATCCGATCAGATCGTGGAACGGAGTTTCTAAATGAAACCATCATCGAGTATTGCGAGAAGAATGGAATTACCCATCAGACATTAGCCGCGCGTACTCCGCAACATAATAGAGTAGCTGAGTGAAGGAACAGAACGCTGAAGGATGCAGCCACATCCATGTTAGCGAGCTCAGCTCTGCCAAAGAAATTTTGGGCTGAAGCGATCAACACTGCATGCTACACTCAGAACCGGTCTCTTCTCACCAAGCGGTTGGGAAAGACACCCTACGAGCTGTGGAGACACAGAAAGCCAGATATTTCTTATTTTCGCGTTTTTGGTTCTAAGTGTTATATCCACAACAATGGAAAGACTCAGTTGAAAACTTTTGATGCCAAAGCTTCGAAGGGCATATTTCTTGGATATGTTGCTCGGATCAAGGCATATAGAGTTTTCAACAACAGCTCGCGTGTTGTGGAAATAACACCGCATGTTAGTTTTGATGAATCTACCTTTGAGTGCAGGGAACAGGTTAAAGGACAACAAGCAGATCCAGCTGTTTCACCCATTCTCACCAGATCGTAAGCTCTAAGGGAAAAGAATCGAGCTGAACCACTGGTTTGGGCAACTGAGGATGAGGATCTATACTCCTCTGAAGATGAATGCGAAGACCCCGGCTCATCCCAAGGGGAAACTTCAGCTGATGCTCCTCCAACTGCTTCAGCATCCGAAGCCCAACCGAGTCCGGTTCAAACTAATGTCAATGTTGAGGATCCAGACTTAACAGCTGATCAATCACCAGCTCTGAAGACTCCAACTCAGATTTTAGAATAGCCACAGTTGGAAGAAGAAGGACGACGCAATCGAAGATGGTATGAAGTTCATTCCACTGACGACATCATCGGAGATCCAACCGAGGGTGTGCGTACAAGGAGCGAGTTGCAAATCTTGAATCAACAGAGGAAGATTCCAACACTTATGCCCAATATGCTGAGGAGTTGGCAGTTCTAGAGGAGTTCGAGCAAGCTGGAGATGTTGCCATGATTTCTTGCTTTGTAGCTGATGTGCCAGAACCGAAGAATGTTGGGGAAGCTCTCAACTGTGTCCACTGGACAACAGCCATGCAAGAAGAACTGAATGAGTTTCTACGCAACTGTGTATGGGAGTTGGTAGAAAGACCAAATGGTGTCAAGGTGATTGGATTGAAGTGGATTTTCAAAAATAAGAGAGACGCCATTGGATTCATAGTGAGGAATAAGGCAAGGTTGGTAGCTCAAGGATACTGCCAACAAGAAGGAATCGACTTAGAAGAATCTTTCGCGCTTGTTGCAAGGCTAGAAGCCATCCGAATCTTTCTAGTTTATGCCGCACATCACAAGTTCAAAGTGTATCAGATGGATGTAAAGTGTGCATTCCTCAACGGAGATATCAAGGAAGATGTATATGTTGAACAGCCTCCTGGTTTTGAGACTGGAGAAGGAAGAGTGTACAAGTTGAAGAAAGCTATCTATGGTCTAAAGCAAGCGCCAAGGGCCTGGTATGACACTCTTTGTGGTTTTCTACTGAACTCGGGATTCAAACGAGGATCAGTTGACAAAACCCTGTTCACCATCAAAGTTGGAGAAGATATACTTGTTGTGCAAATCTACGTAGATGACATCATATTCGGTTCCAAGTCAGAGGAGCTGTGCAAGAAATTCTCAGATCTCATGAAGGAGAAGTTCGAGATGTCGATGATGGGCGAGATGAATTATTTCCTTGGGTTACAAGTAAAGCAGTCACCTGAAGGGATTTTCATCAATCAATCTAAGTATACAAAGGAGCTCATCACCAAGTTCGGATTGCAAACAAGTAAAACCACAAGGATCCCGATGAATACTAACTGGAAGATTGAACCCGGAGCTGAGAGAAAGCTCGTAGATGCCAGCCAGTATAGAGGGATCATCGGTTCGCTGCTATACCTAACTGCCAGCCGACCAGACATATCATACGCAGTTGGAGTATGTACTCGATTCCAAGTTCAACCAAGAGAAGCACACATGTTGGCAGCAAAGAACATCATCAAGTATCTGAAGGGAACTGTTAATGTTGGATTGTGGTATCCAACTGACGACAATATCCAACTGACTGGATACTCAGATGCGGACCTAGCAGGAGATCGGTTGGACAGGAAGTCTACCTCTGGACACTGTCAATTCATGGGAAGCAAGCTGGTTTCATGGTTCTCCAAGAAACAAGCATATGTTGCTACATCTACAACCGAATCAGAGTATATGGCTGCCGGAAGCTGTTGCATGCAAGTGTTGTGGCTGAAGCAACAGCTGAGAGACTATGAAGTCGCAACTGGACAGGTTCCAATTCATTGTGACAGCTCGAGTGCCATAGCTATCTCTCTGAATCCTGTTCACCACTCTCGGACAAAGCATATCGACATTCATCATCATTTCATCCGAGATCATATTGAGAAGAAGGATGTGTCCATGGAGAAGATCCCAACTGAGATTCAGAGAGCTGACATCTTCACCAAACCTCTTCCTGAAGCCCGGTTCAAGATGTTATGTGATCTTCTTGGACTATTGGATCCATCAGATGAAGAGTCATCCGAGCTGAAAAGGATCCATCCGAGCTGAAGAGTCATCCAAGCTGGAGAGGATCCATCCGAGCTGAAGAGTCATCCGAGCTGATGAGGATCCATGCGAGCTGAAGAGTCAGATATCCATCTGAGGGTGAAGCTCAAATGAAGGGGGAATTTTAGATGCGGATTGCTAACCGAAGACATCAAACGTCAGCTGAACAGACGAACTCGAGTCAGCTGATGGTATGCGGCAACTGAGGAACTCAACTGATGAACACAGCTGATTCAGACATCAGCTGGTAGGTATCATTTATGACTAAAGGTGTTATGATATTAAATGAGAATGTTTGAAATAAATTCAAACATTCCTGAACATGTCAGCTAAACTAAACAAGCCATCATATTGCATTTAATGTAAAGTCTGGCTGAACTCCTATAGCCTTACTTTATAGTGCGACTGGGCTGACACCTTAAACTATTCACCTTCTCACTCGTGCGCGTGGAGCGTCAGTCAAAATTACCCAACAGTCGTGTAATCTCAGCCGTTGATGGATTCGCGCCATTTAACCCCAGCCGTTGATCTCATCCGAGTCAAATACCTTTATAAGGCAGCAAATCAAGAAGTGATCCTTACCTTCTCTTTTCGTGCATATCTTTACTAACTATTCATCATCTTCTCCGAATTTGTCTCACCATTTTCAGTAACATAGTTCTTTCTTCTTTGCATATATATATTCTACTCTAAAATGGCACCCAAGACAAAAGCTTCAAAGAAGATGGTATCTGCCGAACCCGCTACATTCCAGGAATCCTTCGACATGATGATGTCGAAGATTCACTTCGAACAGATTCTTTCCAGAGCAGCTCTGACCTCGCCGGAACTCGCTCCCATCGCCACCATTCTTTCCGACCACAGTCTGCTCGACTGGACAACCCTCTCTCCTTCCAAGCTGCTCAGAAAGCAGGTCGCCCTCTTCTATAGGAATCTGCAACGCGATGCAGAACTCGGGCTTGTCACGACCATCCCGTGCAAGCAACAAAACAGCACTTCCCGTTCGATGGAAGACACCGCAGTTGAAATCAAAGTAACCAAAGAACTGGAGAAGATCATCCCCAGAAACAGGGAGTCCATAGACGTAATGGGAAATTTCACAGACAAGGAAGCTGATGCATTCCTGCAAACAATCCTTCTTGTCCCCGAACAATTGAAGGGGAGTATGCAGAGGACCAAACTGAAGCCAGAGCACCGACTTCTGTTTGACGTCATTTCAAAGTACGCCTTCGCGTACGGAGGAGCGTTCGGTGATATCAGCAGACCGAAGCTCAAACAACAGAAGGCTTTGGAAGAACACCACAAAATCGACTGGCTGGGCTACCTTGAAAGCCAACTGTGGACGAAGAAGCTGAAAATCTCCAAGACGGTTGCTGAGTCCCGAGAGCAGCTGTTGAGTGTCAAGGGGACACTCAACTTCGGCACAAAAATTTCTGCCCTGATCCTCCAAGCCACCAAGGGACAGAAGTTGACCTGGGAAGGGAGTGAGGACCCTCCGTTCAGTAAGCTGATGCTGTTCCCTACAACCAAAAAGGCTAGGGATGTTGTGGAAGCAGTCTACACTCCCAAGAGAGCCTCCAAGCCAGCTGTGGAGTCGGCCTCAACAGCTCGCCGTCCTTCAAGAACTTAGCCTGCCAAACGCCAGCTGGAGGAGGTGGCTGAAGAAGACGAAGAAGAAGAAGAAGAAGAGGTGGAACCCCTCCAGAAAAGGCCCAGAATCAGAATCATCCAGCCAGCAGCTCAACCGGATGCAACAGGCCTCGTGGTGGAGACACTAGCTGAGAAATCAACCAAATCTAGCCAGTCGGTTGATGCAGCTGCGTTCGTGCTTCAACCCCGCCTACAGGAGGCACTGGCTGAAGAAAAGGAGATCAATGTGGAGGATTCCAGCTCGTCCTCAGATGACTCTTCTTCATCTGAGGAATCCCACGACAGTCCAACGACTGGAGCTGATGCCAGCCAGGAAATCCCACCTGCATCTGAAGAAACAATTGAGCCTGCCCAATCACCACCCAAAGAGGATCCAGTTCTCTCAACTGGTCCTCAGTCATATATCCCGAGCCTCTCGCTCGATGCCGACGTTGAGACCGTTCCTTTGGCCAACGTTGATGACACCCTCGAACCCATTGCCTTCGATATAGACCCCCCACATATTGATGAAGAAGCCAACCGCCAAGCGATCTTGACTGAGTACGAAGGCAGGCTAGACTACTGCTTTCGCAAGCTGATAGGCATGTTCCCCGAGGCCAGCTCGATGCCCATCTTTGCCATGTTCGGGACGGAACTGCTCTATCAGTTCAGCGTGATTTTCAGCTATTGGTACGTTAAGGAGGAAACCCTCAGGATCCACGGTTGGGACAGGTTGAAGGTTGAAGAATCCAACCTGAGGGTGTACTTCGACTACCAGAACCTGGAGGTAGCCTACAACTAGAAGGTGGCTGTGCTCCGTCGTCGTCTGGATAAGAGCCAACAAGAAGGGACAGACACCAGGGAGCTGTGCGACAATCCTAGAGCTGTTCAATTTCTTGACCATATGTTGGCCAAAAATGCCAACCACATGGAGGATGTCGACGCAGCTGAAGAGGCGGCCAAGAGGGAAGAAGAAGCTGGTGTATTCCCCCCCCCCCCATACACCAGTAACTTGGTTTCGGGACCATCAAGTTCACGTAAGGAGAAGTTGTTAGTCGTCACAAAGCGGAGAAGAGAAGATCTTGAAGACGTTGAAGAATGAGGAGTTGCAGTTCAGAATCGAACCTACTCGAAAGCACAAATCAGCTGAAAACTTACCATAAATGGGCCGACAACAACGACGTGCAAAAAGCAAAGGTCGCAAGCAAGTACCATTTATGGAAAGTTACTAGTAAAGCATGTGGAGTGCCATACTTTTGGCAGAGGCTCAATAGCTCTTTCCAACGGTTAGTTTAACCATTTCCTCTATAAATAGAGGTCTCCACATCTAAGCACAGTGACACAAATTTTCACATTAGAAGAGTAGAGAGAAGAAAAAGAGTAGTTGCAGTAGCAGCAGACTACCTCTCTCCTCAAGCAAGAAAACATCCTCCTATCAAGAAGTCTTTCCTTGATAGAGTTTTGATTGCAGGTTCTTGCTTGGTTTGTGTCCCAACAAACTCTTTCACAAGAGATCGAGTTTGTTGTCTTAGGTTGAAGCCTCCACTCCCCTAAGGTGTAGTAGGCTTCTTTGTTGGATTTCTTTCCCCAAATCCAAATTTCAGATTTGACTTTGAACCCGTAATCAAAGTCACTTGGTCCCTTGAAACCAGTTTTCCAATACCAGGTCCCTTGGAACTCGGAATCCAAGAACAGACCCCTTAGAACCCGGAATCTAAGGCTTGCTGAGCACTTGCTTGGAGAAGTGTTGTGGGGTCTTGTTCGAACCCGAAATCAAACTGGTTAGGTTTGCTTGGGACCTAGAATCCAAGTGGGGCGTTTGGTAAGCACGCTTAAAATACTGTGTACTTTATCTTCTGTACTTTACAATCAGTATTTTAAATCTATACCTAACCATCTAACCCAAACACTTATTTGGGAACTTAACCTTCCCCTTTCACTAAGGTTTCAGTTTTTGTAACGAGCTTATCCTCCATCATCTTCCGCATTGGAAAACTATTTGAAATCTCAGTTGGTGCATACAGCTGTACTTCAGGCATAGGAGCCAGCTGAGCTGCCAACTATGTGATTGGCTCTAACTAAGCAACTCAGTTGAGGAGCTACTCCAACTGTCTCTTCCAGTTGTGAGTAAACTAACCTGAGTAGTATATCTCAATGAAAAGACGTTAAGCAAAATGAAAATTGCTATTGGTTTATTCTTTCCCCCCTCCTCTATACACAAGTTACTCGTTACCGGGACCATCAATTGGTATTAGAGCAGTGGTTCAAAAGACTGTTGTTTCTGATTCACAAGGTGTGAGTCGAGTATTTCTTTCAGTGGTCAACTGAACAGATCTTTTCTAAAATCAATTAGTGCATTCTGCTACATATCTTTTTATGTCTCTTGAGGTGTACAAGAAAGATGAACCCGACATTACTGGGGAGCTTACCGGAGTTCTCCATGGATGATTATCCCACGTGGAGATTTCGCTTAAACATGGCTTTGACTTCCAGGCATCACAGTATGTGCATTGAAAATGGTCCCATCCAGGTGACTCAGTCAGTGCTAGTGACTCCCATCGATCCAGGGGAAAGAGTTATGATGAAGGAGGAACTCAAAGGCGTCCACCAGTACACCAAGGAAGAAAGAGACATCGCGCAGCTAGATGACATCGCCAAGAGCGTCATCTCTTCCACAGTCGACAAAGCCTACTTGCCGAAGATTATCAATTGCCTCGTAGCAAAAGATATGTGGGAAGCCTTAGCTGCACTCTATGAGGGCTCTGACGAGATTAAGGAGACCAATTTCACCTTGGCTTGTCAGAAGTTCGAAAACTTCTTTCAGCTTTCTGGAGAATCCATCGACAAGATGGAGCTGAGATTTATAGAGGTCCTTATGGACATTAAGAGTATTAGGAAAGGTAAATACTATCAGCGAGAGATGAACCTCAAAGTTATCTCCACGCTAGGCGAAGACTGGACAACCTATAAAGTCATCCACCAAAATCGAAGTGACCTCACTTCGATGACAGCTGAGAAGTTGTTCTCCATGCTCAAAGTAAATGAGTATGACATCGTCCGACTGAAGTCTTGAAAGCTTCAGAAGACAGAACAGACCAAGCAAGGCTCAACTGCCAAGTCCATGGTGCTTCGAGCTGAATCGGGATCGATAGAGCCGGTCGAAACTCCAGAAGAAGGTCAAAGAGTTGACCAATCAACTCGAGAAGATGAACTCCAGGATCGAGAAGTACAGGAGAATTAACCGGAGCAGGCAGAGCTCAACTGATCCCTCCTTAAAAAATCAAAGAGAAGGATGCTTTGAGCGGAAAGCCAGGAGATTTTAGATCCAATTGTGCTGACCTCTCTATGAAGGAGAATGAAGCCCTCCAAGGAAAGGCCAAGGAGAAATCCAAGGCTATGATTGTTGAGGAAGACGTCGAAGACACCGACGTGTTCACTGAGTCAGAAGGAGAAGAAGCTGACTCGCCATCCAGCTCAGCTGAAAAGGACATGTGCCTCATGGCACTGCTAGAAGAGTTAACTAAGGAAATAAACTCGTATGTCCATCCCAACTAGAATGTCTCTTCTGTGCATCAAAGTACAGAAGAACTTGACGAAGACATTATACCGTCATGGGATGAGGTCGAACGCCTTAGCAGACTGTGCACCAAATAAATAGCACAGTGCAAGAAACTACAAGCTGAGTGTGACAACCTGAGAAACGAACTGATCATGAGGGATCATGACGTTGAAAAGCTCATGGAGAAAAATCACCGACTCCATGAAGAAGTTGCTCAGTCCACCAACAATTAGGTCATTCACTTGATACATCTGCCTAGGACTCAGGCTGAATATATCTCTCAGTTGCAAACTGAATTGAAGTTTGCAAATGATAAGATAATATCTCTCTATGCCTCAAGCTCAGTTCTGGAGAGCATGATCAGCCAACAAAAACCTTCCAAATGTGTTAAAGTTATTGGCTATGATCCAACCACTGACACTGGAGCACCGGCTGAGCCACCATAAGCTGAATCTGACTCAGTCGAGATCACAATTCAAGAGACTCCAGTCATTTCTCAGATGTCAAGACTCCTGTGAAGGATAAAGAGAAGGAGGTTCCAACTGAAGAACCTTAAGAGCACGAAGCTGGTACGTCGAAAGATGCTAAGGGATCTTCTAGGAAGTTAAGACCCCGAGGTCGCTGAGCAAGGGGGAATCGACGAAAGGACCTTTCGAGCCAAGGTAGAATCAACCCATACGAAGGCCCTATCATTCAGCTCAGCATTTACAGCAAAGGTATCCGAACTGGGATAATCCTCACTTCTACAATCAGACATACCCAGTGCCTCCACACTACCAGCAAGCATACCGACAACGAGAAAACTCTGGTGATCAGTTTAATGATCCCAACTATCCTCAGTTCGAGTATGTTCAAGAAGCAAGACGGTTTGGGTGCTCACCTAAACAGTTCTCACCAAGGAAAGAATCGACCCGCTCAGCCGAGTCGAAACTAAGCTCCACAAAGACAAGGTTATCCACCACTCAACTGGACTGTATACGCACCAAATGAATTTCAATCAGCAGTCTACGTGGATACCGAAGGAAAGGTAATTCGAACTGATGACTCAGTTCGAGTTTACTAGGAATCTCCAGTAGCTTCCACCCCTCAATCCATCGGAGTTGGATAAGGAGTTTATCCTGCGGGCTGCAGGAACAAGATGAACTGAGAGCTGACTATTCTGCAGGTTCAGTATGCATTGTTGGGAAAATTCATACTGATCTCAAAGTTTTGATGACTAGAGATCACAAGTTGAGGGGGAATCTCAACTTGAGGGAGAATTGAGACAGTCGACAAGGACACAGCTCAACTGAGGTTGTAAATTATCAAACGTCAACTGAACAGACGAATTTGACTTAGTTGAGTGTACGTTGATGCAGTTGTGATCCAGACCAACCGAGAAGATTCAATCTTTGTCTCTTGTGGCTAAGCAGGTGCTCTAAAATAATTGAACGTACCCATTAAGGACATTCAATGCTAAAAGCATATCACTTTTAATGGGGTACACTTTTGAGACTGCGAGTGGGCTGAAATAAAAGTTGTTACGCACTTCACGCGTGAGTACTCCTCACTGCCAGACCCACGTCTCGTGCCACGATCCTAACAGATGAATAGTCTCCAATCTAGACCATTGATTATGAACAGGCGAAAATCGCTAACAACCATTGATTGTTATCTCTTCCCAAAGAAAATCAAATCGAGTGAAATCCCTAATTGATTTATCAAATTAGTTCATCTATCGGCTACTTTTTAAAATCCCTATCTTCATACTCTACCTTCACTTTTGCCTCTCAGTCTTCAAAGTTTCATCATGGCCATTGAAGCATCACTGATAAATCTGAATGAATGGGTCATGTTTGAACCAATCTTGTCTCTTGAGCAAAAAGAGCATCATGAGTTGAAGATGTGTGTCAAACTTATACAAAGTGCAGGACTGAAGGAATGGCTTTGTTGCGAGCCCGAGTATCTTCTCCCCATTGGCATTGCTGAATTCTATGTGAACCTACACCTAGATGAAGAAAATCACTTATCAACAATGGTTCATTTGCCAATATGCTCTGGATCTGACGGAGGATATTCCATGGAAGAAATCCCTATCAACATCACTCACTGTCTGAAGAACCTATTCCACATTCCCAGCACCGGAGAAGCCCTTTCATCCCTCAATGAAAACACGATTAGCTACTTTATTCAAGGACACACCATTGGAAAGAAGAAGTTTGAAGGTGGAATGATGCGAACAAAACTTGTTCCACAAATGCGCCTACTTTACGAAATCGTTGTTTTCTGCCTTTGTCTGCGATCTAGATCAAATCAGATGTAAGCAAACCAAAGATGGGACCAGCAATGGCTATCCACGAAAGAGTTGATATAGATTGGGTTTCAGACATGACTAATCTACTGCAAATACAAGCTGGCAAAATCAATCGTGTGACAACTCCTCCCGTCTGCAGTGGAAAAATCCTATATGGAACCAAAATCAGTTCCATTATTCAACATGTTGTAGATGAGAAGAATCTGAAGATTGACTGGGCACAAAGAGACAGGAAGTGCATGACTGATGCAGAACCTCTTCTGCAGACTAAAGAAAAGATTAGAACGGTTCTTACCATGACCTTCAAAGGCACTTCCAAGTCTCAAAAGAGTGGTTGAGCAAGAAGATCCAAAAAGAGTCAGAAGACTTAGTCTAATGAAGAAAATGGATCAGAATCTTAGTGGACTCCATCTCCTGCTCCAGAGAAAAAGAAAAGAAGAACGAAAAGGTCAAGCTCAGCTCCCATCTCTGAAAAGAGCCCAACACTATTCGGTTTACGTGATGACAGTCAGTCACCACATCAACTCATTGACAGAGAAACAGAGCTAATTGAGACAGTATCAAAGTCTGAAATGGAACAAACTGAGGAGGATCACCCAGTTGAAGACCTAGTTTGCTTCTCTGCACTAACTGAGGGGGAACCGAACTAGAGCAGTCAGTGTATACCAAAGGCATCTCTTCCAGGAGAAACTGAACCAGCGATGTCCTCTAGAGAAGTGAGAAACTCATCTCCACAAAACCAAGTCTCCTCCATGGACGCTGCACCTCAAAGATCTATGAATTATCCCATGCTTGACTAGCCAAGCAGATAAACGACCCTGCATCTTTTTTATCTCCCACATTTTTATATTTTTAAAGAACTTAATCCCTTCCTGCTGGAAAATCTGGATGATGATGAGGTTCTCAAGCTCACTGAGGAAGAAATAGAGCTCAAGGCTATTGCAAATCGAGTTGATAAGATCTATCTCAACACCTACAAGAAAGCTCTCATAGTTTCACCAGAACTGATAGATTGTTACAATACTCTAAATCTCTTGGTGGAACTGTATGTATACATTTCAGTTAGTCTTAGTGACCAATTCAGAAGGAGCCAAGAAAATCAAGGACTACACCCTCATATCGACAAATTCATCCCAAAAATATTGAATGATCATTGGGAAGATTTGAAAGAAGAATTCATCCTTGAATTCTACTATGATGGATTTTATGGGAAGATAATTGCCAAAGAGGCTTGGTTGTTGCACATCCTCTCATTTGCCATGGAAGATACAGTTGGCAGATTCCTTGTGACCATACTGAAGAAATCTAGTCACTTCCCTCCTGCAGTTCCAAAATGGAAGACTTTCCCTCCTCCAATGATGCCTGGTACCAATATCATCGCCGACAGTATGATCGAAAAAGAGGCAGAAATTATGGCCATAAAACTAAAGATCAACTCAGTCGAAGAACATAAAAAGTTCCAGGAAGTTAGGAAACATATCCACACCAAGTATAACTTGAAGTGTCAAGAGAAGAAGGATTGATGCTGCGAAGAGAAGATTTTACAACTAATGAACTTAGTTCTTGATGTTTTGAATTCCTAAGTTCAGTTGTAATTTAATCTCCCCTTTTATTATCACGATATAATAAGATATGGTTTTTGTTCAATCCGTTTTTAAAAGTTTCTTTTTATCTTGTGCTTTTTTCTTTCCTTAGACTAGAATTGAGTTCTCTCTTAGTCTCACTGGTATCAGTTTATGATATCAGTTAGGAAAGTACGATGATGTCAGTTTAGGGTTTTGGTATCATCAAAAAGGGGGATGGAAAATGAGCAAAGGTTTCGAAAGATACCAAAACTCCAACTGACCCCAACCAAGTAGGTGATTGCATTTAGTCCGTTCTTTGCTAGAGCTCACTATTTGAGCATAGGATTTTATATTTATAGAGTTCAAGCAAAAGAAGTCAGCTAGACTGAAGATGGGAGTTCGTGGAGGAACTCAGCTGCAGCCCAAACTCAGTTGAGACCCAGAACTCAGCTGAGGGTTCAGACTCAGTTGGTCTGGAAGTCAGTTGAGACATCAACCTCAACTGGAGCATGGACTCAGTTGAACAACAACTCAGTTGTCTCCCCAACTGATCCACGCAACTGAAGACGTTTAGTTCACGTAAGGAGAAGTTGTCAGTCGTCACAAAGTGGAGAAGAGAAGATCTTGAAGACGCTGAAGAATGAGGAGTTGTAGTTCAGAATCGAACCTACTTGAAAGCACAAGTCAGCTGGAAAACTTACCATAAATGGACTGACAACAGCGACGAGCAAAAAGTAAAGATTGTAGGTACCGTTTCTGGAAAATTACTAGTAAAGTATGTGGAGTGCCATACTTTTGGCAGAGGCTCAATAGCTATTTCCAATGGCTAGTTTGACCCTTTCCTCTATAAATAGAGGTCTCCACATCTAAGCACGATAACACAAATTTTCACATTAGAATAGTAGAGAGAAGAAAAAGAGTAGTCGTAGCAGCAGCAGACTGCCTCTCTTCTCAAGCAAGAAAACCTTCTCCTATCAAGAAGTCTTTCCTTGATAGAGTTTTGAGTACAGGTTCTTGCTTGGTTTGTGTCCCAGCAAACTCTTTCACAAGAGATCGAGTTTGCTGTCTTAGGTTGAAGCCTCCACTCCCCTAAGGTGTAGTAGGCTTCTTTGTTGCATTTCTTCCCCCAAATCCAAACCTCAAGTTTGACTTTGAACTCGTAATCAAAGTCACTTGGTCCCTTGGAATCAGTAATCCAATACCAGGTCCGTTGGAACCCGGAATCCAAGAACAGGTCCCTTAGAACCCAAAATCTAAGACTAGCTGAGCACTTGCTTAGAAAAGTGTTGTGGGGTCTTATTCGAACCCGGAATCGAACTGGTTAGGTTTTCTTGGAACCCGAAATCCAACTGGGGCGTTTGGTAAGCACACGTAAGCTTATGTAGTGGATTACTTCCCCAAAAAGGAATTCATGGACATAGGAGGGGGGTCTCCGAAACACGTTAAAATATTTGTACTTTATCTTCTGTACTTTGAAATAAGTATTTTAATTCTATACCTAACCACCTAACCCAGCATATGCACTGCACTAATTTAGGAACTTAACCTTTCTTCGTTTCTATTTTTGTAAGGAGCGTATCCTCCACCATCTTCCGCATTGCAAAACTATTTGAAACCTTAGTTGGTGCATTGTTACACCCCGACTCCCGAGGTGCGACGTATGATGCTAATACTACTAAACCATCCATCACTCAACTCAAATAAAGGGAAACATGCTCGGGGAAACAAGGGAATATCAACGGAAAGCGATAACATTCGAGACATGCTTTCAAAGATATATCGAAACAACCAACGAGCACGAATAATTTACATATCAAATTCGAATAGGAACAAGTATTTCAAGTCAACAAGAAACGAGATTCATCAAAACCAGTTATTAGTATCGAGCACATCACTCGGAATTAGAACATGTATCAGAGTATAATAACCAAAAGACTTCAATAACAAAAGCATTGTATTGCAGCGGAATCCTCGACTCAAACCCAACAACCACATGTATGAAGACATGCAATTGCCAGTCTAACTTTCGACTCGATCAACAAAACATATCACACCACACCACCAAGCTGTCCTTTCCATTTGCATCCCGCTAACCTGCACTTTTTAGAAATACATGCAGGGCTGAGTACTTCGTACTCAGTGAACACATGCCAAAAATATTTGAAAACTTCGCTCTTAGAGCTATATCAATTGAACTTGCCTTGCCGTAGCATCACAAGTATTAATGCAGTGAAAAACAGTTTACTTGTGAGTGCAAAAACATTTTCCTTTCGAATAGACTGCGCAGTCAAACAATATATATACACTCAAGCAGTATGTATCATCTACCACATTTCACTCTCACTATGCCGAGAAGTAGGCCTCCTTCTCGAACACTGTGACCGGCCCAACCGAAGCAAGGCTCACAGTCACCTCAACAATTCATATACCACACGTGGGATTCCTGCCTTTCACAGGACAATAATATCTCAACAAGCAGATGATAACACATATCAAAAACTCAAGTAAAAACGGCAAGTCAACTGAACTTTAAAAACTCACATAATAATACTCAATTATCATAATAGCATTCATCGATAGTTTTGGTTTTAGAAAAGCCCACCTTACTTCCGACGATTAGCTAGGCGGCTTACTCTTTCTTTGTCCTTGCTACTTCTCCGTCTCGCTCGGTCCTTTATATTTTGACATCGATAAAAGAAGTAAGACATGATGCTTAAGACGTAAAGTAGACGTTTGTTTCGACGGAAGGACTTCTACTTGACTCGTCTCTCTCTATTTTTATCTTTTCTAAGACAATCTCGATTCTCGGCTTTCTCGTTCTCGGTTCTCACTCTACTCGCTTACTAATTGCTGCATCTAGTATTCTCGTTTCTAAATCATTAATGCTACTCGTTAGTTGGTTAATGATATTTGCTAATGTCTTAGCATTTCTTGAAACGTTAATTATCTAAACTTCATTATTTGAATCCTTACTGACATTCTCAATTAAATACTCGATTATACGAACATTATTTACGTCATGAGCACGCATTCTCAACAATTTGAACAATCATTTCATTATAATCAAAGCATAAATATTTTACTCAAGCATATAAATTCAATTAAGCATATTCAATATGTTTAATCACATAAGTCTACTCAAACGTATTTAATTCAACATAGAATTTCAATCAATCATCATAATTTTAAATTGGAATTTAAACTAACGTATTATCTCAAACTCGATTCACACTTCAAGTCACATTAACAATTACTCGTTATTACTCGACTCTAGTTTTGGAAAAGACATTAATTCAAATAATAAAAGTTTTCTTGGGTTAAAGCTTAAATAATCATTTAATATCTCTTAACTCAATATACGACGTTATTTCCAAAGATGTCGTCTTTTCTCAACTACTTATACGTATTCGCATACGTACTATTACTTACGCTTTTATTACTATTTCTCTTTTTCTTTTAATTAAACTCTTATTGAAATAAAAATTCATTTTCTATTTATGGCTCAACTCTTATCTTCGACTCAAAACTCGATTCTTAAACTATTACTCGATAACTTTTATTTTTCATTTAATATTCAAAACTTGACAATTGCCTCGACTCCTTCTTAAATTAAATGGTTTGAAAACCAAACTCGATTATCACGAAGTAATCATCTCTCGGCATAATATTCATAAACAAATACTCAAACACTTTTTATTTATAGACTCGATTCTTTAGAATAACTCTTATTAAATCTTATTCTCTTTTTATAACATTTCTCAATTAATTACTTTAATTCGCTCAAATAATTCTTACTCGACTCTAATCTCATAGTTTCTCTTACTCGACTTATTTCTTTATTTATTTTCTAATCTCGACTCAACTTATTATTCTCATATTCTATTATTTCTTATTTAATGAAGAAATTCTTATTTTAGCTAATTTGCTCTAACTTTATTTTTAATCTTTAAACTTCTCGACTAACTTAATATCCTTCGGATAATTAAACTCATACTCGATTTAAAACTTCTCGTTGATTACTTATACTCGACTCTATAATTTTTATTGATTATTATTCTCGACTCTATAATTAGTATTTATTATTCTCGTTATTTCTCGTTTATTCACACGACTTAATTCTCAATTACTCGACTCAAATATCATACTCGTTTTATAACTCTATTTCTTTAATTCTATTTCATCTTCTATTTCTTATTTATTACGACTTCTAATTCATCGCTATTTAATTCTCGATTATTAATTTTTCTTGTCTCGATTTATTTAACTTGATGAACTTTTTCTCTTAATCTTTAATATTTAATAAAGAAATTATTTTTCTTTATCTTTCTCAATTTATGACTCATTACTCAAATTAATGATTTTTCTTTTTATTTTATCTTTAATTTTATTCTAACAAATATCTTGAATATTTTATTATTTTAATAATTAATTTCTTTTAGAATTAAATTTAATGATCAATAAATCTTCAAATAAACACCAAGAACACTTAGAACACCAAGAACACATATTCAAAAACTCATATTTTTCACCAAGAACACCTAGAACACACACTAGGTATTCTTTCTCATCTTTTTCGATTTTTACCTCATTTTTATGCTTAAAATTCATTCTTTTCATCTCATCTAATTCTACTAACATCTATTATTCAACATTTTCACACAACATGCTTCTCAAGCATCATACTATCAAAATCATCCAAATCATTAAATCATCATAAACATCATTTTCTCTAAAATTATGCATAAACTTAATTTTTTTCTCAAAGAACATCATAGGGGATTTAAATCCTCATATGCTCATAATCATCTCATGCTCATTATATCATCAAATCATCAACAAAATAATCAAATAAAAATACTCCTCCACACCTTAAAATACACGGCACACACATAAATTTAGGCATGCATTTTCTCAATTTTTCATGAACATATACTCATTCAAAATATACTCATAAACACATATCAAACATCAAATTATCAAATACTCAAGAAAATCAAATTTCTCCTATTTTTCTCCTAATTTTCGGTTTAACAAGATTTTAGGGAATTAATTTTTCTTTCTCTTTTAACCATAGATTAATTCCTAGGGTTTAATTCTTCTATCGATTCCTCACTCGATTCTCAAATCAAAAACCCTAGTTTTTGCTTAAGCATAAATTAAATCATGCATGTATGTTTTTCTTTAGAGATTAGGGAGATTACATATATACAAGTAATCAAATAAATAAACCTACTTTAGAAAATTAAAAGGATGCTCTTCTCTTGATTTCTCTTGGCCGAAATTGAGGGCTTGAAGGGCTCAAATCCTAACTTCGATTTCCATGGTGGGTTCCATCTTGAATCCTCAAGAAAAATAAAACAAAAATTAATCATCTCTTCAAAGGCCTAAGTGCCGAAATTTATGAAGAAATTGGAGATGATTTGGATTAAATTTTTGAACTCAAGAACTTATGGAATAATTACCTCTTCAACTTGGATATAGGAGATTGAAAAGGTTGAAGATCTCTTGATTTTTCTTGGAAGCTTGGAGCTTGGATCTTGGAGGCTACAATGGAGAAATTTCATATATGTGTTGTGTGTGATGGGTACGGTATTGAGGGAGAGAGATGAGAGGAATTTTTCTTCTTTCTTCCTTGAGAAGTATCGAGAGAGAGAGAGAGAGCTTGAGAGAGAGAGTAGAGAGTTTGAGAGATGAAATGATATGATGAATGAGAAATGATGAAAATGAAGTGTATTAAGTTAAGAAAAGAATAACATCATTATATTCTCGTAGGTGTTGAATTTAGGATAGCTAGAGAGAGATTAGGGAGAGAGATGAGGGAGAGGTCGGTAGAGAGAGAGAGGGAGAGAGAGATTCCTCTTTGACAGATATAATTTTACCCGGTTGAGAAAGTTTTCCGGATAAAAAGTCCGTATTATTTCATTTATACTGAAAACGGCTCTAATCTCTCCTCGTATTGTTTCCGACACTAAAAACATCTCGAACCTATCTCAAGTCCCACTAAATAAATCAAGGGTCCCGATTATCTAATTTTTAGGTTAAAATTTCAAGTAACGAAGAAAATCTAAAAATTAATCGGCTAATTAAACCGTTAAGGACTAAATTCTTATAACTCTCTCATGTGATCTCGGATAAGCTTCTAATATATCTCAGGGGTCTTAGAATCAAATCTAGATTCAAAAGACACTAATTAGGTCAAATTCTAAATTCGTCGGTGAATAGTTTTTTCTCGGTTTTCGTTACTATTCACTGAAAAGTAAAAATTCTCAAAATCTTCTGAAAATCATACTCATGCTCAAACTCATATAAATAAACTCAATCAATGCATCACATCCTCAACTCGAGTAATTAAAACACATAAGTTCACGTTGAAGTACATAGGGACATTTTAGTCTTTTTCAAAAATTTTCTTTTCCCTTAGAAAAATTTTATCACTCAAAACTTGATAATTAAGCATATTAACTTATTTAGAACGCATTAAAAACTTATGAAAGCTCGGGGTATTACATGCATACAGCTGTACTTCAGGCATAGGAGTCAGTTGAGCTACCAACTGTGTGATTGGCTCTAATTGAGCAACTCAGTTGAAGAGTTACTCCAACTGTTTCTTCCAGTTGTGAGTAAACTGACCTGAGTAGTATATCTCAGTGAAAAGACGTTAAGCAAAACGAAAATTGCTACTGGTGTATTCTCCACCTCCCATACACCAGTTACTCATTAGCGGGACCATCAGGTTTGATCAAAATTTTGTTAGTGATCAAAATTTTGTTAGTGATCAGTATTTTGTTTTGGTACATTTGTTTATATATTGTTACTGATCAAAATTTTGTGTGTTACTCATTAAAATTTTTCTTAAGTACCTTTGTATTAATTTTATTAATTTTTTTGTTATAAGTCACAAATAAATTTTTGTTACTGTCGGCTGTGATTCACACTGTAATTATTGTTTCTTCCCTTTTTTTTGGTCAGTCATAATTTTTACTTTTCGGTAAGTCACAAATTTTTTTTTGTAACCACCGGCGACAACAGCTTCTCCACGGCGACTACGATGGCAGAAGTGGTGGCGATTTTTTTTGGTGAGTCACAAATTTTTTTTTAGACCACCGGCGGCGGAGAAGTGGTGGTGGAATATTTTTTTTTGTTGAGTCGCAACATTTTTTTTGTGACCGCCGGCGACAAATGCGGTGGCACGGCGGAGAAAAAGTGGTGGTGGACTTTTTTTTTGTTGAGTCCCAATTTTTTTTATTGCCAGCGATGGTGGCAGAAAAGTGGTGGTGGAATATTTTTTTTAAGTCACAAATTTTCTTTTGTGACTGCCGGCGACGGTGGCGGCGGCGGCAGAAAAGTGGTGGTGGAATTTTTCTTTTGTTGAGTCACAAAATTTTTTTTTGACCGCTGGCAATGCTGACATCGGCAAGACGATAGCGGTGGTGGCACGATGGTGGTAGAGAGGTGGTGGAAGTGAACATAACGTTTTTTTTTGTTACCATAGACTAAAAATCGTAGTAAGGGTAAAAATGTCAAAAAGTTCTAAAATTTAAAGGAATTAAAACAAGTGCTAAAAATTTAAAAAACTATCTAAGAAGTGCTAGTCTTAAAATCCTCTCTAATTTATCTATAAATTATGTTTTTGACATAATTTATTTTTGCTAACTCATAGTTGCTATTCCACATGATAAAGCCAAAGAATTTTGTTAAATAAATATTATAGTGTGTGATTGTTTTATATGTTAAGTTAATACTAATGTATACTACCTCCGGTCCCCAAGTCTTTTTTTAGGAGGAAGTGACACGGGTATTAAGAAAAAAGTTGTTGAGTTAGTTATGAGTAGAGAAAAAATGATTAAATTTATTGTGAGTGGAGAAAAGATCTCACATTGAGGGTAGTGATATATTAATTAATTGAGATAGTGGTGGGCCATATATGGTATTTTTTAGGTAAATAAGTTTCTAAAGTAAGGGTATGTGATAATAATTTGTAGTGGGGTAGTGTCTAAAAGTAGTTAGGAAGAAACTTGGGGACCGTCCCAAAAAGGAAAGATAGGAAGAAACTTGGGGACTGGAGGTAGTGTGACTTTATCATGTGGAATGGCTACTATGACTTAGTAAAAATAAATTATGTCAAAAAGATAATCTTAAAATAAATTTTGTCCTTTTTTATGTGATGGACCAACTATACCCTTATTAGGTTTTATTTTAATTAATTAACTTATTATTTTTATATTTATTCTCTCTCACCAACTTCTATCCCATGTATATCCCTGCTATAAAATCTCAGTTTCTGCTCTCATTTCTCTTTTCTTTTTTTTTTCGCTAGGATTCACAACGAGATTTTCCAATTTTTTTTTCATTTTATGTTCATAATATCTATGCCGGCGAAATACGGATCCAATATCGGCGATTGGTAATATAATGGATCGTAAAATTCAACTTGAATTCCTTCAACGTAATGTAAATGAAACCTCCAAAAAACTGGAAACGTAACTGTCCAAACACGTTGAAAAAACAAAATACATCACATTAGTAAATTATTCCCCAAAAGAAATAAAAAATTTTAAAAACCCAATCAGCACATCATTATTAATCTGCATATTAATACAATAACTCTACCAACATGCTTACTGTTCACACTCATGGAAAATTGGAAGCACTTATAGCATACACATCTTGTTTATCATAGACACGATACTAGTGGTAATACTAGTGTTGATTTTCAGAAGGGCACATGGAATAGACTCACAGAATGGCGAGTGATGGTCCCAGTAACAAGTATCTGGTGTATGGGAGGGGAAGAGGGGAATACACCAGTTGCAATTTTTGATTCAAAATCTTTTCACTGAGTAAACTGCTTAGGTCAGTTCGCTCAATAATTGAGAAAGTCAATTGGAGCTGATCACACAGTCAGGTGCACAGCTGACTTCTTTGGCCGAGGGGTCAGCTGTGTAATCTAACTGAGGTTTCAAAGAGTTAAGCTATGCGGAAGTTGGTGGAAATTAAAGCTCGTTACTTAAACTGAAACCTTTCTGAAAATGGGGAAGATCAAGTTCCAAATATAAGCGCAGTTGTTTAGATAACTAAAATGTAAATACTAAAAGTAATTGACACAGTATTTTTACGTGGTTTAGAGATTGACTTCCTACATCCACGACTTCATTTTCGGGGAAGTAATCCACTAGATAAGCTTACGCGTGCTTATCAAACGTTCCACTTGGTTTACGGGTACCAAGCAACCTAACCAGTTCGATTACGGGTTCGAACCAAACCTTACAACACTTTTGCGGGCAAGTGTATAGTATGGTCTTAGATTGCGGGTTCTAAGGAATCTAGTATTAGATTGCGGGTTCTAAGGGACTTACTCTTAGATTTCAGGTTCTAAGGGACCTAGTGTCTTTGATTACAGGTTCAAAGACAGACCTGAGGTTTTGGGGGGTTCAATCAATCTATTTCTTAACTAAAAAATAATCAATCATTATTGACATGCATGCCATTATTCATATATTCTCAAGACAAGTATTTCTCAACATTTAATAACAATTATAATCTCAAACATCATTACGTCGTTATTCTCATATTTTCAAAGTAAATCTTTCTCAATACTCCCAGCAATCATGCACTCAAATATTTTTACTCAAACTTTATTAATTAGAGAATATTGTCAAAGAACAATTTATTCAATTAGCTCAACTCTTATCTCGTTACTCAATCTCGTCTCAATCATAATTTGGGAATCTCAAATACTCAGATTAATAAAAAATATTTAGGAGACTTAAAGTTAATTTTAGCGGCCTAACGGCTTCTCTTTCATATCACCCGAACGATGGCCTCTTTAGAGGACTTATAACAAAATAAGGGATAAATATTCACAACTGAAAATTTCCCTACACGTCAACACGACGGTCTACATCTCGAATCGAACTAACACGAGCTAACACTTCGCGTCCGATTCTACTAGCTAACCAAACAACAAGTCATAAATATATACATTACTGCAGAAAAATAAAAAGAGTTAAACTCTTAGACAGAAAAGTAAATATTGTTCGAGATTTCCACAACTTCCTTGAACTGATCCTAAGCATAAGGATCATCCTCACTCGGGTCGTAATCATCACGCTGCTCTTCATTGGGGTCCTCCTCTGGATCCTCTTCGGGATCCTCCTCTTCCTCGACGTCTCCATTGCTGATGGTCAAGCGCTCACGCTCGGCTGCCCAACTCCTCCTCAAAGTCACGGAGAGTATAGTTGACGGCTTCCCACGGATTGGTCATGTCTCCAGTGTCCTCATCCTCAAATCGAGCATTGACGTCCTCCAATTCTGACTCGTCCCACGGGGGAGTCTCATGGTTGCTCTCGTCACTGCGGAGGTAAGATACCGCATCGGCTGAAGCGTCAAACTCTGGCTCACTTTCCTGATCGGGTCCCACTACTGGGGTTGGAGCAAACGTATACGGAGCAGAGAAGTAGTCGTTTGGTAGGGCCTGGAGGTATTCGCTGCCTACTGTAGCATCGGCTGCCGGATCCTTGGAAAACTCATCATTGTCGCTGTCGCTGGTGCGGGTCGGCCTAGAGGGCTCGACTAGGGGCTGAACCGAAGAGGGCGTATGGTTGCGGCGCATGAAGTCCTCAAGCTGATCATGCGAAGGCGGCAAGACTCTGACAGGGTTGTGAATACCGTTCGACTGAGGAACGGTCGAGCTGGACGAAGCAAGGGGATCAAAAGCACGTATAGGGAGCACACCTCCTGAGTATGGGTAGTACTGGTAGGCAGCTCGGGGCTCTGGCTCGGAATGAGGCGGCGAAGGGTCACAGGGAGGAACTGGGCCGTCCTGAAGCACAGGCGGGGGACTATGGACAAAACCATTCGGCACGGCAGGGAGGTCAACGCCGTACGGTCTTGGAGGCGGAGCACCGTATTGCATATACTGCCCGGAGATAGTAGAGATGAACGCATTGCAGTCGTTGTAGAGGTAGCCATCGAGGTATCGATGTCCGAAAAATCTGGGCACAAGCGACGCTGCCCAATCACGCTACTCCTGAGGTAGGGCTTGGATCAAATGAATCATTCCGTCTAATGCTCCTACATCCATGTACTAGAATTTCTCCCAAATCTTATGATATCGAGCTAAGAATTCCGCAATTTTCTCGTGATACATCTTCCTCACATGCAGGTACTTCTGCATCCACTCTCGATCGTACATCCTATATGAGTTTTAAACGAGTTAAGCACACTAAAACAGTTAAACAATCATGTTGAAATTCCCAACCACCACATACTCGTTCTTGCTTTCCACAGAGGTATTATTGCTCAGGGTACTTGGCAATTCCATTTCACGAAAACGTTTGCACAAACGTTCCATCCTTTCCGATTTCCACACAAAATACACATTAGGGAAGACATTCTAAAGCAATCTAGTTATTCAAACTACTTATCAAGCTTTTATCTTTAAACAAGCACATAAAATAAACCGAATAACTTAATTAATATTTTAAACTTGAAAGCTTTTGAAAATAAAGCGTACCTAGTTGCCGGATGAGATGGGGGATTGCTTGGTGTGTTACTGACTCCAATAAGTCTAGGAAATAAATCTAGACTCGACTCATCAAAGAAAGTTAAGCTTCAGAGCTGACGACCTGCTCTGATACCACTATGTCGCACCCCGACTCCCGAGGTGCGATGGAGGATACTAACACTACTAAAACATCCACTAACTCAACTCACATAAGGGTTCATGCTCGGGGAATCAAGGGATTATTGACTGAAAATGATAACAAATAAGGCATTCTTCCAAAACATAATGAATCACCCAACGAGCATAGATAATTTACATATCAAGTTCAAAAAGATATAAGTTGTCAAGATCACATGAATCGAGAATTTAGGGAAAACGGTAAATTGTATCGAGCATATTACTCATGAATTTAAACAAGTATCAGAGTGTAATTCAAAAATATATCAAAAGAAACATCATATCATATAGCAGCGGAGACTTTGACTCAATTCCCAACAACTACATGCATGAGACATGTAATTTCCAGCCAACTTTCTACACAACCAAAAGAACACACCACCAAGCCGTCCACGCCATCCGCATCCCACTAACCTGCACGTTTAGAAATACATGCAGGGATGAGTACTTCGTACTCAGTGAACACGTGCCAAAAACATTTGAAAAACTTGCTCTTAGAGCTATATAATTGAACTTGCCTTGCCATAGCATCACAAGTACTAATGCAGTTAAAAACTTTTACTTGTGAATGCAAAAACATTTTATTTTCTAAGTGGACTGCTCAGTCAAAACATAATATATATTCAATACATGTATGAATCATCTACCACATTATCTCTGTGTCGAGAAGTAGGCCTCCTTCTCAAACACTGTGACCGGCTAAACCTAAGTAAAGCTCACAGTCACCTCAAACAACTCAAATACCACACATGGGTTCCTGTCTTTCATAGGGTAATAATATCTCAAGCAGATGATAAAGCATACCAAACTCACATAAAAATGGCAAGTCAATTGAATTTAAAATCTCACATAATAATACTCAATAAATAATAGCATTCATTGGAGTTTTGGGGTTTAGAAAAGCCCACCTGTCTTCCGAAGAACTAGCTAGGCGGCTTATTCTTTTGAATGTCCTTGCTACTTTTCCGTCCCGCTCGTTCCTTCACAATTAATGTCACAGCCCCAAATCCCGAGGAACGGCAAAGCCGGAGTGCGATTAGGGGTTGGATTAAAGAAGCGGGGAAGAAGGGGGAATAACTAACTGAATAGATGCATTAACCAATAATAATAAACAAGATGATATCTATGAACTGGTTTCATTAACAAAAGAGAGTCGATCTCGAAGGATTGCTCGACGAAGTTATTTCAGAGTAGCCTAGGTTTAAAGTACGAAACTTAAACCAAAAAGTTATACAACAAAAGTGAAGTAGCTTGCAGCGGAAAAACGTAGAACTGATTACACTATTCTTCATTCCTAAAGTACGACCTCTACTCAACTTCCGCCGTCTCCGTCACTCAACCTGCACATTTATAAATACATGCAGGGCTAAGTATAATCATACTTAGTGGGCACAGTGCCGAAAACATATCATAAGCTTATAGATTAATCAGGTATTCTCAAAGTAACACAACGGGGTTTTCCTTTCAAAGGCCCGTGCTTACTAAACATTTTCTTTTCATAAACATAGCTTGATCAAGCATTTTACTGTTGTTACGTTCAACTTGCCCAACTTCTATTTCAACGCCGGGGGAGAGTTAACTTCTCCCGCGCACATTCCTCACAGTGGCCGGCTACCCCTCAATAGAGTACCACACACAACGGCTACCGTGTACACTAACTCTGGAAAACCCTTCCGGTTAACTCAGAATTCGATCGCTTAGTTAGCGAACCAACTCAGAATGGCACAAAAGAACTCACAAAAATAAATTCTTTTGTGCACTGATAATCATTTAGAAAACACACTTATGTAAACATTTTTGAGCAACGCTCACTTGATTTTGTTATATAGAAAAGCCCACCTTAACCGGTTACAGAACAAACACGAACTTCTGTCTTCGCTCTTCCGTCCTTTCTTCTTATTGCGACTTCCTCCTTCTATCGCAACAAACATGCTTTAGTAAACCGGTCGAGACGATTAAAGAAAAAGCAATTCGAATTCGGTTAAGTCTTTTTAGGCGTTTGCACTTTAACTAATCTCTTTTGGTTTAAAAGAAACGAGATTCGGAAACATCTCGTTTAGGTTTAACTCGGTTCTTTACTCGATATTTTGATTAGTTACAGACGGAAGTCGATAAATCTTAATGACTTAAAAGTTCTTAAAGAATTAAGTTGAAAAGAATTCAACTTAAGAAAATGAGTTTCAGAAATTTTCTGCACAAGGTCAGTAGGTTTGGAGCTTCTACAGAACATAGTATTTCGAAACAGGGGATGTGCCTTATGTCAAAAGAAAGACAAGGATTTCTAGTTTACTGTCCAAAATACGGATCTCGATTTCGTTGAACGAGCTAAGAGTTATGGCTGTTTCCGTGAAGGGTCACAAAACTGGCCGAAAAACCCTAATCGTTTTAAAACTCGATGCACGATTCCCTAGGTTCGATCGATGCTATACAACCTTTATGTGCACGAAATTTCCATCAACTTAACAGTCAAAACACACAACCATCTAACGTGATCACTTTCACATTCGTCGATTAAAAATACGACGAGCACTTCTCGTCTTTTCAACTAATCAATTTACACTTAGCGAATTTCATTTCAAATTCAAACCAACTTCTAATTTCTATTTCATAACTTATATGAAATCATCATCAACTATATTTATGCTTATTAATCATCAACTAACTCAAATCAATCAACACATACTCATAATTATCAAACACATCATTTTTTATTGAGCAACGAACATCGTTGTCGATTTTCTTAACCATTTTTATAAAATCTAAGAAATTCAAACTAAGTACATGTAATTATGCATATCATCAATACATCAACCATATCATCAATCGGAAACATACAAACCCTTGTTTTCCCATTTCATTAATTCAAAACCTACTTACTTTGTTCGATTCTTGAAGTTTTACTAATTCAATTCAAATCAAATTAGTTTCTATCATCTTTTTACTTAATAATGATCATCTTAACACATTAACATCATCGAAACTATTACTTAACCAATTCACGTCATTTTTATCGGTTTATGAACTCGATTCTTCATAGTTGTTAATTAATTCTCAATTAATTCAACAACTAACCTAACATATCAACAATCACTAATATTTGATTAGTTTTCTTGTTCGATTTTCCTATCGACGATTATGCTTGACTCTTCGTCTCTTACGAAAAGTTCGACATTCTTAGAATTCATTCAAACTTCCAAATTATGATCATTAACTACTTAGATTAACTAATATGCAATCCATAAGTTCATATCATAATCTATACTTAACTTCTCTACGATTCTTCGTCTCCAACGATTTCATTTTTATTTTTAGAAAAATCTAATTTAATTATATGTTGAACCTCATGCTTCCTACATCTTATATATCAAATCACATCACCAAAAACATAAGATTTATTTAATCAAAATCATGCTTCTTTGTCTCTTACAAACTTGTTTTTATTTTTAGAAAAATCTAACTAAAATATATGTTCAACTACATGCTTCCTACTTCTCATAAATCATAACACATCATCAAAATTATAAGGATTACTCAATCAAAATCCTACTTCTTCATCTCTTACCAATTTGTTTTTATTTTTAGAAAATTCTCAAACAATTCATATAATCATATCTCCATACATACAAACATATTCTACAAATCATATATCTAAACTCAAGCTAAATCTTCATCAACTAGTTCATGTATTTTTTGAAAATTACCCAATTTTATTCCTACATGATTTATATTCGATTGAAACCATAGAAACTTAATCCTAAGCATTAATAATCATGTCATAAACTTAGAACATCATCTTCTACTCCTCTTACATATTTCAAAATTTTCAAAAAATTAAAGGAATGGATTTTTGTTCGGTTGGAATCAAAGAGGAAGCTCTCACCTTTACGAATATGCAATCGGAATTGAAATCGATCGGTAAACGAACAAGTTACGGAACTTGAAAGTTTGAAGAAATGAAGAACAAACTTGAAGATCTTGAAGAACAAGAGAGAGAAGAGAGAGATTTAGGGGGGGGGGGGGTGGGGCGGTTTTTGTGTGTGAGAGAGAGAGATATGTGATGACTAAATGAGATATTAAGTGTTAAAGTAGAAAATATCAAGGGAGAGAGAGAGAGAGGCGATTAAGAGGGGATTTTTAATCCCAAAATATCTCGTTTACAGGTCTAATAATGCATACTAAAATCGATTAATTAATTTCTTAGACGGTTACGTTTCCGGCGAAAACTAATTCGACCAATAGATTGGAAATAATTTACTTAGTCGGAAAGGACAATTCAATTTACGAAATCCATCGAAAAGTCGAGACATGATAGTCCAAATTTCGCCCTAAGAAATAAATAAAACTGACTTTTACCAGTAGACTCGTATCGCAAAATAAGTGAATGTAAAGTCAGACAATTTTTCGATCTGAGTTCTCGAACGAAAATTTTATCGGACGCGAGAACCCTAATACAGTAGTCGGTTGAACAACTTCTGGAATTTATTTTCAGAAACGGATTTCACCGTTAGTCTTAAAACTGAGATTCCTTAACTTAGGCGTGCAAAGCCTTAATTAATTATTAAATTTTTATTTTAGTGACGGAAGAAAAGGCCGGGATATTACAATTAAACATCGATTAAAGACAAGACTCTCAATGCGTAAGACGTAAAGTAGATTTTGGTCTCGGCTGAAGGACTTCTACTTGACTCGGGTCTTTCTATTTTTAACTTTTCTAAATCAATATCCTTTCTCGACTTTCTCGTTCTCGGTCATCGACTCTACTCGGTTACTAAATATTCCGTCTCAAATACTCGTTTCTAGAATCATCGTTACTTTAGCAATTCTCGTTATTCAAAAGAATACTATCTATCTCGACTATGCTACTCAAGTTCTCACTCGAATTCTCGATTCAAGTATCGTCATCTCAAATCAATCACGTCACATATAAGCATTCTCATCAAATGAACAAGTCATTAAATAACGAAACGTAAGTATTTCATTCACATAGAAATTCATTCAAGCATAATAACTCAAATATGATTTATATTTCAAATATAATCAACAATTAACTCAACATGGCTCGACTATATTTTTGGAAAATGTTAACTTTAGTTTCATAGAATAATCTCACTAATTTCATAATAATATTTAAATAATATAATTTTTTTGAATTTAAGACTCAAATAATTATTTAATTATTTCTAGACTTAAAATACGACGTTATTTCAAAATACGTTGTCTTTTCTCAACTACGTACACATACTTGTATGCATACTCTTATCTTAATCATTTAATTTACATTAATGAACTTTCTTTCTTATTCTCAATTAGACTCTTATTTTCTATATTTAATAGAAATTCGTTTTCTATAAAACTAGACTTTTAATTCAGAACTCAAAACTCGATAACTTCATCGTCTTATTTCATATTCAAAATATTTGAAAACCAAACTCGATTATTCTTACTCAAGCATTATCAACCAATTATTTAACACTCAACATATTATTAAGAAACGAACATTCAATATTTGTGATTCTTTAAACTTGATTCTCATATTTAAACACTATTAAATTTTCAACTCGAGACTTCATTTTATTAAGCTATTTCTCTCATAGCATTATTTAATCGTCTAAGCTCAAATTTAACTCTTAATCGCATACTTTAATATTTCTTATATTAAGAAATTATCTCTTAACTCAATTAGGTCTAATTCTATTATTTTTATTTATCTTTTATTCTAAAACTTTCTCCATTAATCTCATAAATTAAAAATAATTAAACGAACTCAAACTCGACTTAATTCTTTATTCAACCTCTTATGCTCGACGATAAATATTTTTCTCTTTAAAAGAGATTTTATTTCTCTTAAGATTAATTTCTTCTTATTTCTTGTTCGATTGAACGACTTAACCTTGACTAATTCGTCTTTAATTTCATACTCATCTTTTAATTTTATTTTTCTTAACTCTAACTCCTCTTTTTAATTCCTCAACTAATATTATAATTTCTTTTTACGTTTTTAATAAAATTTACTTTACTTAAACTCACTTGATTTTCTACTCTTAATTAATTACTCCTTAACAAAAAAATGTTTTTCTTTCTTTTTACTCAATTCTATATCTCATAAATAATCTATTAATTTTTCTTTTTATTTTTATTTTCTAAAATTTTGAATTTTGAATTAATTAATTTATTTTACGATTAATTTTATTAGGCTTTAAATCTTCATGTTCTTCACCAAGAACACCAAGATCACACACTCAAAAATTCATAATTTCACCAAGAATACCTAGAACACACACTAGACATTCAAAACTCATTTCCATCGATTTTGAAGCATTTTTATGCCTAAATTTCTATTTTCTTTATCTCTAAACTATTCTTAAACATCTAATACTCCAAATTAAACACAAACATGCTCATATCATACATATCATCTAAACCATCAAAGATTATTTTTCTCCATAATCTCATTAATTTTGATTTTTCTCATAAAAACAACATAATAAATTAAATCACTTATTCCATCAGAATCTCATACTCATAGCATGCTCATAACATCATTAAATCATCAAACAACAATCTAGATCAAATTTTCCTTATTCATACCCTAATTCTCGGTTTTAACATAGAAATTAGGGCAATTGATTTTCTTCATTTTCTCATGCATAATTTTCATTTCAATCATCATCATAAACACATATAAGCAAGAAATTATCAAGAAATCATGGAAATTATTTTTCTTTCTTCTTTTTCCCTATTTTCGGTTCTAACCATTTTTTTAGGGTTTTTATTTCTCTTTTCTCTCTTAATTCTTAGATTAATTCCTAGGGTTTGATTTCCTCATTATATCCTCACATCCTCAACATAAATTTTCACATCAAAAACCCTAGTTTGCCTAAACATAATTAAAATCATGCATATTTCCTTTCTTTAGGGCTTAGGGATTACATATATACAAGAAATCAAATGATTGAACATACTTAAAAGAATTAAATCAAACTCCTCCTCTTGATTGAAGCTTGGTCCGGAAATGAAGGGGTTGTGAGCTCAAATCTCTAGCTTGGATTTTACATGGAGGATCTCATCTTTAACCTTAAAAAAATATAACAAAACTCAATCATCTCACTAGGGCAAAAGTGCCGAAAATTTGAAGAAATAAGGGAGATGATTTTGCTTTGGAATTAAAACTCAAGACTTGTAGAATTAGTTACCTCTTGAATTAGGGTTTAATGAAATGAAATGATGATGATCTTCTTGGGGCTTGGAAGCTTGATAGCTTGATCTTCAATGGAGATTTTATCTAGCTATGCGTGTGTGTGTGTGTGGCGGTATTGAGAGGGAGAGATGTAATACCCCAGATATTTTCTTCCGATGAGAAATAAAAATTTAATTATTAATTAAGGCTTTGCACGCCTAAGTTAAGAATTTTCAATTCTAAGACTAACGGTGAAATCCGTTTCTGAAAATAAATTCCAGAAGTCGGTTGAACGACTACTGTATTAGGGTTTTCACGTCCGGTAGAATTTTCGTTCGAAAACTCAGATCGAAAAACCGTCAGACTTTACATTCACTTTTTCTGCGATACGAGTCTACCGGAGAAAGTCAGTTTTTATTATTTTTCCGGGCGAAATTTGGACTGTGAAGTCCCGAGTTTTTATCGGATTTCGGAAAACAAATTATGCTTTCTGAGTAAGTGATTTATTTCCAATCTAGTGGTCGAATTAGATTTCGTAAAAAACGTAACCGTCTAGGAAATTAATTTCTCGATTTATATACGTCGTGTTAGACCCGTAAAATGCGATATTTTGATTCAAAATCCTACCCTAAACCGCCACCTATGGGGTGTGAGTCACCTTGTGAGTTTCTATCCTACTTTATAATAATATCTAAACATAACACCTCATACTTCTTTTTCTTCTTATTTCTTCTACCAAAACCGCCACCTCCCTTCCTTTCTCTCTTCTCTCTCTTGTTCTTCAAGTTCTTCACCATCTCCAAGTGTGTTCTTCATTTTCTTAAGCTTTCGATCCTCAAAGCTTTCTTGTTTATCGATCGATTTCGTTTCCGATTACATAATCGTGAAGGTAATGATCTTAGCTTCATTTCTATCCAAGCAACATTTCATTCTTTTAATTCTTATTATTTTCGAAAATTTTGAGAGACGAAGGAATGATGTTTTAAATTTATTTCTTGGTTAATTAATGCATAGAAATGAATTCCCATGGTTAGAATCAAGTGAAAAATCATCCTCCTTATTTGTTGTTATAACCGAAAATTAGGGGATTATAGGATTTAATGTTTTAAGTCTTAATTTTTGAATATTAAATGTGTAGATTGTAGAATATGATTGCTTGAGATAAATAATAAACATATGAATTAATTAGGAATTTTCTAAAATAAGAACAAGGTTGTAAGAGAAGAAGAAGTGGATAGTTGAATGAGAAATTGTTATGATTTGTATAATGTTATGATATAAATGAGATGTAGTAAGTGTATAGATGAACATATAATTTGATTGGATTTTTCTAAAAATAAAATAGAAATCGTAAGAGACGAAAAACCGACGATAAGTTAAGATTCGATAATAATTTGAGTATATGATTTTCATATTAGTAAATCTTAGTAGTTGTTGAACATTATTGAAAAGTTTGAGCAAAATCGGAGAACGTTGAAATTCTAGTAAGAGACGAAGAATCGTCGATAAGTTTAGTATGGATAATGATATAGGTTTGTGGTTTGAATATTCGCTAATCTTATTAGTTAATAAACGTAATCGGAAAATTTGAACGAATTCTAAGAAAGTTGAGATTTTGGTAAGAGGCGAGTAATCGAGTTTAATTGTCGATAGGAAAGTCGAATAAGGAAACTAATTTGATATTAATGATTGTTGTTGATAAATGAACAAGATTATAGTTGACGATATTTCAATTCGAGATATGAATATAGAAGTTAGAAGATTAAAGTTAGAAGTTAATATGAGTTTGATTTTGAAATTGGAATTTGGTTTAGTAATTGATTAGTTGAAAAGACGAAGAAATGCTCGTCGTTTGTTTAATCAAGAGACGTGAAGTATTCACGACAAAGGAACGTATGGCTTAACTGTAATTTGTTAATAGTTTCGTGAGTTTAAAGGTTGTATAGCATTGATCAAACCTAGGGAATTGTGCGTCGAGTTTTATCGAGCACCTAGGGTTTCACGCGGACTATTTTGCGACCTTTCACGGAAACTGTCATAACTTTCTACTCGCTTAACGAAGTCAAGATCCGTAAATTGGACAGTAAACTAGACATCCGTAGCTTTCTTTTGGTACCAATTTAATCCCCTGTTTCGCAGAATTATGTTCTGTATGAGCTCTAGAGTTACTGCCTTGTGCAGAAATTTTCCGAAACCTATTTTCTTAAGTTGAATTCTTTTTAACTTCGTTCCTTGTGAACTTCTAAGTCGTTATAAGTTATCGACTTCCGTTATTAACTGAACTAAGTGTCGAGTGAGGAATCGAGTTAGTTTCTAAACGAAATATGTTCGAGTCTCGTTTATTCGTTGATCAAAAGAATGTAGTTAAAGTGCAAAAGCCTAAAAGTCTTAAACCAAATCCTAATGTCTTTTCTTTAATCGTCTCGATCGATTATTAAAGTTTTTTTATTTGCGATAAAAGGAGGAAGTCGGAATCAAGGCTAGGACGGAAGACCGAAGACGGAAGCTTTAGTTGTTCTGTATATTACCTAAGGTGGGCTTTTCTATATATCAAATAAAATGAGCGATGCTCGAAAATGTTTATCTACTGCTTTGATAAGTGTGTTTTCAACGTGATTATCAGTGCATAAAATGATTTGTTTTATGTGAGTTCCTTTGTGCCATTCTGAGTTAGCCGACTGCTTTCCAGAATTATTAGTTAGCCGACTGCTAACTAAATCGATCGGACTCTGAATTAGCCCACTGTTTTCCAGAGTTAGTGTAAATGGTAGCCGTTGTGTGTGGTACCCTGTTGAGGGGTAGCCAGCCACGGTGAGGAACGTGCGCGGAAGAAGTTAACTCTTCCTCGGCGTTAAAATGGGCAAGTTGAACGTAACAGTTAGAAAATGCTCGGCCGAGTGAGTTATGAAAAAAGAAAATATTTAGTAGGCACGAGCATTTGATGATAAACCCTGATAAACCCTGATTAATCTATACTTATGATATGTTTTCGGCAATGTGCCCACTAAGTATGTTTATACTTAGCCCTGCATATGTTTTATAAAATGTGCAGGTTGAGTGACGGGAGCGGCAGAGGTTGAGTAGAGTCGTAATAGGAAGAAGAATAGTGTGTCAAGTTCTGCATATTCCGCTGCCAAACTCTTATTGTGTCAATGTATAAACTTTTGGTCTAAGTTCCAAACTTCGAACTTAGTTTACTTTTGAGAACAACTTGTCGAGCGATCCTTCGAGGTCGACTCTCTTTCTTTTTAATAAAGTCTGTTCACAGATATCAGTTATTGTTTAATTATTATGTTTATTTATTCTATTCTCCCTTCTTCCCCGCTTCTTTAATCAAATCCCTAGTCACACCCCGGCTTTGCCGTCCCTCGGGATTTAGGGCTGTGACAGAGTGGTATCAAAGCAATCGTTTCTGCTCTGCATACAAGTTCCTTTCAGTAGTAAGGTGGAGTATTTGTATATGCTCTACACCTAAGTCTTCTTTCAAGTAAAGTTAGGTCGTAACACTAAGTTTAAGAGTGTAGACGACAACTCAACCTCCCGCTGCGTCGACTCAACCAAAGAAGGAAAGAAAGGAAAGAGTTTCAGAAGTATGATTTCTTTCAAGAAGAATTTGTGAATAAGTATGCAAGCATGTTGAGAACAAATAGTGGCAAGTATGAATTGATTGAAGTATGAGATATACTTTTGTTGAGTACCGAGTATGAATTAATTGAAGTATGATAGTTATACTTTTGCTGAGTAAAAGTATGAACTGATTAAAGTTTAATTTATACCTTTGTGATATTATGTGAAATTATGTGAGTTATAATTTCTTTAATTGAGACGATTTGTTAGCATGAGAATCTAGACTATTTCTAAGGCTTTCCCGATTTCTTGAGAACATAGACGTTATAAGAAGCGTTAGTTCTGAAATATTCAAGAGACAAATCGGAACGGGAAGGACATAATAAAGAGAATGAAAAGCGAATAAGAGACGAATGTTACTTTCGTATAAGTAACATGAACAAAGTCGACTCTACTTTGTTTTAATAATTAAAAGAGCCGTTAAGAGTTTTTCTTCAAGGAAATGATAATAAAGCAATAAGTATAATAAATTAAAGGATGGAAAGTATCGAATTGTTTTTTTATATAAGTGTTTGAGTCCAATTTCTTAAAAAATTGCTAGACGCCTAAGGTTAAGGTTGAGAAAGAAATAAGTATGTGAGTGGTCTAAAGCAAAGTATTAATGAGAAATTCTTGATTTCTTTAGTTTCAAAAATGCCGCCAAGAGTAGTGAATAACAGAAGAAGAGGACCTAGTAGACCTAGAGGACCTGGAAGAGGTCATAGACATCATGAGAGGGAAGAAGAGCAACAACGTCAAGAAACCCCTTCACCTACACCACCACCACCACCCCAACGTCGTGACATTGAGGATCTTTTCTTCAAAAGAAACCCACCTGTCTTTAATGGATCTGGAAACCCGAGCGATGTTGAGCTCTGGATAAGAGCCATTGAAAGGATCTTTAAACTTCTCAGATGTACTGATGAGGAACGCCTTTCATGTGTTGCGTTTCAACTCACCGGACCAGCTGATTTCTGGTGGGAAGCTAGGCAGAAAGTTATTCCGACAGAGCATCTGGCTCAGTTTACTTGGGATGAGTTTAAGGAAACATTTTACAAGTACATTCCAAAAACCTATAGAGCAAAAAAGGAAGCAGAATTCTACAATCTAAAGCAAGGGAAGATAACAGTGACTGAATATGATGCAACCTTTTGTGAATTGTCAAGGTATGCACCCAAGCAGGTAGATACCGACGAGAAGATAGCAAAGAAGTTCCGTGGAGGACTTAGACACGAACTAGGATTGGCACTAGCCAGTCACAGAGGATTGAGCTACACAGAGGTACTAGGACGAGCTCTAGAAATGGAGGCAGTAGTGCCTGACGAAAAGAAAGTCGTGACAACCACACCAGCCCCAAACCAGACTCAGAATCGAGGCCATTTCAACAACAACAATAATAGTAACTATCAGGGGAAACGGAAATGGGAAGGAGGAAACAACAGTGGCTACTATCAGCACTACAATAATCAGGGAACCAGAGTGGAAATCAGCATGGCTTTCAGCAGCCAATTCAGAATAACCGATCAGGACAACGGCAAGGAAATAACCAAGAAAAGATCATTTTCCCTATCTAACCTAAGTATAATGGGACACATCCCGGTGTTTGTCAGGCAGGCATGGGTGTTTGCTTTAACTGTTGACAAAAAGGGCACAGGAAGAGGGATTGCCCGAAACCGTTGCAAACGGCGGGACCAAATCAGTATGGTCAGCCCCAACCCTTGAGAGCTATTCAGGCTCAACTACATCCACAACAACAACAGTTTCAATGGTCGGATCAGCAGAATAAGGGCAAGGGTCACTAGGCAGGTAGTGGGCCTAAATCAGACTAGTCATAGTCTAGTTTTTGTATAAGTCCTCGTTGGAGGCAAAACAGTACTCGTACGACACATATGTATATATGACCCCATGAGTGGGCTTTGATCTCGTAAATGTTTCTTCTAATCATGTTTAGATGATATTCTTGTTTAAAACTTGAGAAGATAATTTTTTTTTTAAACTAGTATTGGAGTTATTATCTGTTTCTTTTCCGTGAACTTACTTAAGTGGAAAAAGGTTTAGTAAGTAAGTGGACACTTAAAGTAAAGTGTTAATGAAAGTGCTCGACGTAAATATAATCCATGGGATGGATTGATTATCTATTTACTGCGCCATTTGGTATGGAGAATAACCCGAAGGAATTAGAAGAGCTTAAGATCCAACTGCAAGAGTTGTTAGATGTTGGTTTCATTAGACCGAGCGTTTCACCATGGGGAGCACCTGTTTTGTTTGTTAGGAAAAAGGATGGTCCTATGAGGATGTACATAGACTATCACGAGCTGAATAAGTTCACCCTTAAGAATAAATATCCTTTGCCAAGGATAGAAGACCTCTTTTGATCAGCTTAAAGGCGCAGGTGTTTTTTTTTTTCAAAAATAGACTTAAGATCCGGATATCACCAATTGAAAATTTAACCCGAAGATATACCTAAAACTGCATTCCGAACCAGATATGGCCATTACGAATTCCTAATTATGCCATTTAGTTTGACTAACGCCCCGCAGTATTCATGAATCTCATAAATAGAATTTTTCACCCATACTTAGACAATTCATCTTAGTTTTCACCGACGACAATCTCATTTACTCCAAAAATGAGAAGGAGCACGAAGAACATTTGCGAATAGTGTTAGAAATGCTTAGAGTTGAGAAACTTTATGCCAAATTCAGTAAATGTGAGTTTTGGCTGAAAGAAATGATGTTTCTTGGACATATAGTATCAGCAGAAGGCATCAAGATGGACCCTACCAAAGTAGAGGCAATACGCAACTAGAAGACACCAATCAAACCTAAACGAGATTAGGAGTTTGTTAGGTTTAGCTGGCTATTATAGACATTTTATTTAGGGATTTTCTACAATTACTAGACCTATGACGCAACTACTTCAGAAGGAAAACAAGTACAAATGGACTGATGAATGCGAGAAGAAGTTTTGAGACACTCAAGGAAAAGTTAACCACATCACCAGAGTTAGCGCTTCCCGAAGCGAATAAGGAATACGTAGTCTATATAGATACTTCAAAGAACGGATTAGGGTGCGTATTAATGCAAGAATGAAAGGTGATAGCTTAAGCTTCATGAAAATTTAGACCCCCATTAAATCGATCACCCAACCCACGATTTAGAACTAGCAGCCGTTGTGCATGCGTTGAAAATTTGGAGATATCACCTCTATGGTGTAAGAGATAAGATTTTTATGGATTACAAGAGTTTGAAGTACCTTTTCGAGCAAAAAGGAATTGAATATAAGAAAAAGACGATGGCTCGAATTAGTCAAGGATTATGATTGTGGTATCAACTACCATCCAGGAAAAGCAAACGTAGTAGCAGATGCGCTTAGTCGCAAGGCTCCAACCAAGTTAGGGTGTCTCTTTATCAAGGAAGAAACACTTGTACAAGAATTTGAGATAATGGATTTTTTTTAAAGTGCTCAATACGCCTAAGATGATAACTAGCCAAATAACGGTACTAGTAGCTACACCGGACTTACGAGAGAGAATCATAAGTGCCCAGAGAAAGGATGAGTTGCTCGAGAAACTACGACTAAGGATAAGAACGGATAAACCGAACGGTTATTCCGAAGCACCAAATAATGCGATCATATTTGAAAGTAGATTTTGTATCCCTGATGACGACAAATTGAAAAACAATATCATGAGTAAGGCACGATACACCATATACCGCGTACCCAGGGAGTACGAAGATGTATCCAGATTTAGGAAAGGATTTCTGGTGGAACGGATTGAAACGAGATATTACCTCGTTTATAGAACAATGTTAGGCTTACCAACAAGTGAAAGCTTTATACCAATACCGCAAGGAATGTTGCAACCATTAAGTATTCCAACGTGAAAGTGGGAAGATATAGCCATGAATTTTGTGACGGGTTCTCCCAAGTTTAGAAAAAGGAAATACTGCCATCTGGGTAGTTATAAACAGACTCACAAAAGCAGCTCATTTTCTACCAATTCCAATTACCTATGGATTAGAAAATTTAGCACAGTTGAATATCCGTGAGATTGTACGTCTGCACGGAATACCAAATTCAATAACGTCTGATAGAGATGCCGAATTCACTTTAAGATTTTGGATCACTATGCAGAAGGAGTTAGGTACCAAAATTAGTTTAGTACCGTTTTATCAGCTCCAAATGGATGGACAATCCGAGAGAACGATTCAAATACTCGTAGATATGTTGGAAACAATAGTATTAGACCGAAGTGCAAGCTGACAGAATATTTAGCTGTTAATCGAATTGCTTACAACAATAGTTATCAGCCAACGATAAGTATTGTGCCTTACAAGGCCTTGTATAGAAAGAAGTATAGATAACTGCTTTAATATAATGAGGTAGGTGAAAGGAAAAGTCTAGAACTAGAATAACTCGGTAAAGTGATAGATCAATTCTTTCGTCAGATTCGAACCAAAGAGAAGGAAGTCTAGAAGTGAGGAAAGTCTTAAGCAATGTATGTCAATCTGACTTAAATTTAGAGAATGAGGACAGGACTTTCCTCATGATTATCCTTCTAAAGATAATATTATTAATTTCATGTCAAGTATAAAGCTTAGACAAAGATTTATATAATTAGTAGATATCTTAAAAAGATAGTTTCCAATGTGTATAGATTGGCTTTGTCGCCAAGTCTATGGAATGTTATTATGTTTGTGTATCTCATTTGAGAAATTACGTGTTCGATTCTAAACATATGATTCTTCAGCAAGACATAGTTCTAGATTTCGATTTAAGTTATAAGTTATGAAGAAAGACCGCAATCGATCTTGGATCGAAAAGTACGAGAGTTAAGAAACAAGTCAATGCAGTTAGTAAAAGTATTATAGAATCACCACGGGCAAGAAAAAAAAAAGCCACATGAGAACTCGAAGAAGAGATAAGAAAGAAGTACCCCGAACAGTTTAAAGAAGATATGCAAATTTCAGGACGAAATTTCTTGTTAGAGGGGTAGGATGTAATACCCCAGATATTTTCTTTCGTCGAGAAATAAAAATTTAATTATTAATTAAGGCTTTGCACGCCTAAGTTAAGGATTTTCAATTCTAAGACTAACGGTGAAATCCGTTTCTGAAAATAAATTCCAGAAGTCGGTTGAACGACTACTGTATTAGGGTTTTTGCGTCCGATAGAATTTTCGTTCGAAAACTCAGATCGAAAAACCGTCAGACTTTACATTCACTTTTTCTGCGATACGAGTCTACCGGAGAAAGTCAGTTTTTATTATTATTCCGGGCGAAATTTGGACTATGAAGTCCCGACTTTTTATCGGATTTCAGAAAACGAATTATGCTTTCCGAGTAAGTGATTTATTTCCAATCTAGTGGTCGAATTAGATTTCGTAAAAAACTTAAGCGTCTAGGAAACTAATTTCTCGATTTATATAAGCCGTGTTAGACCCGTAAAACGCGATATTTTGATTAAAAATCCTACCATAAACCTGTAACACCCCAGAAATTTCGTACTGATTTAAAATTTTAAAGTTATTAATAAAAATGGATTTGCACGCCTAAGTTCATAAAATTTAATTCTAAGACTAACGGTGAAATCCGTTTCCGAAAATAAATTACGGAAGTCAATTAGATGACTACTGTGTTTAGGGTTATCGCGTACGATAACTTTTTCGTTCTAGAACTCAGAACGGAAAACCGTCTGATTTTAACATTCACGAAATCGCGATACGAACTTACCCGAGAAAGTTCGTTTTTATGATTTTTCCGGATGAAACTCAGACTGTGACGACCCGAGTTTTTGTTGGAAATTAAATTTTAAATATTACTTTCCGAATAAGTTAAATATATCGGAATTTATGGTAGAATCAGAATTTGACGATAATGTGCCGAGATACGTTTTTCATTTATCGATTTCCGTAACGTCGTATCGCTCCGAAAAACCGCGTAATTTCTCCTAATTTCCCTAAGGTGGCCGACCTCCCCCTCTCTCACACCAAATGATATTTCCTTTTTATATACTAAAGTATTAGACACCTAATGTTCTATTTTATGTTATAATAATATTTTAATGGCCACCTAAGTATGTTACTATTTCATTAGTGTAGTCATCACAAATCCCTCCTTTACCACCCCTCCATACCGCCATCATTCATACACACACACATATTTCATCTTCTCCAAATAACTTCATCACCATTGTTGGATCTTCAAGTTTTGGACAAGGATTTTCTTCACAAAGTCATTCATCTTCCATCATTTTCATCTCTTTCCTTCATTAAACTTCAAGGTATTCATCTCCTCTACACTTCTATCAAAGTAGATTTCATTTCTTTTATTTTCTCATGTGGACCGAAAATTATGATGATGTTGATTAGATGATTTGAGTTTAATTAGTATAATTAGATGTGTTAGTATTGAATTCTATGGTTAAAAGTTGAAGAAATTCAATAACCCTAATGACTAGGTGTGACCGAAAATTGGGCATAGATATAGGATGATTTGATTCTTCAAATTGATGGTATAATTAGACTTAGAAGTAGTTTAATTGGTGAATTAAGCTAAGAGAAATGAAAAGCCCTAAGTTTCTATTAAGGACCGAGTTTAGGCTAGGGTTTGAAGATGGATTTCTCAATTAATGATGTAATGGTATAGTAATTGGTTATTTGATGTTGTATTAGTTTAATAAATGGATTAATGGAGTTAATTAGAGAAGAAAATCACTCTCCCTAATTACATATTGAAACCGAAAATAAATGAAGGATTAGGGAATTTTATAAGCTTTGATTAAATTGATGAAATGATGATAGATTATGGTTTCTAATGATAATAGTTGATGATAGAAATTATTTTGGAATTAATCTAAAATTATTATAGAAATTATAAGAGACAAAGAATCCCAATTAAGTTGAAATTGGTTGATGATATAAGGTAATGATATACGTAATAATGATCTACGTTAGATGATGATTAATGTTATAGAAAATGAATGAAATCCGATAACTTGGAAAATTTGTAAGAGACGATCAAATAAATATAAGTAATAATCGAGAAGTCGAGTAAGGTTTCTAACTAAATAATATTGCTTATTATGGACTAAGGAACAATTTGGTAGTTGACGTCATGAGAATCCGGATTATTATATGATGAGTTGTAGTTATAATCGTGAACTAGAATCGAGAAATGTTAACTTGTTTTGGTATAGTACTTGATAGTTTGAAAGCCGATGTTTAGAACGTCGTGCTAATAGACGAACGATGGAAAGGAGTTCTTCATGTACAGGAGTACGTGTTGACCGCCTTGAAGTGCTAAAATCGTGAAAATGTAGGTTCGATAACATAGAACGAGCCTAGGAAGTCATACGTCGATTCTATCGAGCAACTAGGGTTAGCCGCGGCAGTTTTGCGACCCTTCCCAGAAACTGTAATATCCTTTAGCTCGTTTATCGGATTTGAGATCCGTAAATTGAAGAGTAAACTAGACATTTCAAGCTTTTTAACGGAACAAGACAGATCCCCTGTTTCCAATTGCTCTGTTCTGGGAAGTCCCCAAAACTACTGCATTGCGCAGTGAATTTTCAGAATTTGATTTCCTAAGTTGTTTTCTTCGCAACTTAGTTTCTTTTGATCTCTTAAGTCATGACGAGTTAACGACTATCCTCTTTACTGACCTAAGAGTCGAGTAAGAAACCTTTTGAGTTCTAAACGAGATTTGTTCAAGTCTCGTTCCCGTTTAATAAAAAGGGATCTAGTAGCGTGCAAATGCCTAAAGAAACAAAACGACTAAAACCTAATTCGAATTTCCATATTTGATTATCTTTTACGACCGAATTTAAAGTGTGATTATTTTTACGATGAAGGAGGAAGCCAGCACTAAGGAAAGGACGGAAAAACAGAAGAATGGAAACCTGTTTAGTAGTTCTGTATCATTAAGGTGGGCTTTTATTCTATAACAAATAAAATGTGGGTTTTTCCACAACTCGAAAGTAATTCTTTATCGCTTTGATAAACGTGTTTTCAAAGTGATAATCATGGCATAAACTGTTTAAATATTTTATGTGAGTTCTCTTGTACCATCTGAGTTAACATTCGTGTTTTCCAGATTTTTAAGTTAACCGCTAGGATGTTAACTATCGATCGGCTCTGAGTTAGCTATTAAGTGCATCCCAGAGTTAGTGCACTTTGTAACCTGTGGTGTATGTGGTATCCTGTTGAGGGGTAGCCAGCCACGGTGAATGAGGAATTGGTCAAGATTTGAACGTAACATACCAGAAAAATGCTCGGCCGAGTAAATTGTGAAATTAAATCAGAAAAATGTTTAGTAGACATGGGCCTTTTTCAATAAAACCCTGATGTGCTATGATTATGAAATGCCTGATTATTTTATACTTATGATTATGATTTTGGCAATGTGCCCACTAAGTACCTTCGTACTTAGCCCTGCATATGTTTTCTAAATGTGCAGGTTGAAGCGACGAGAGCGGCGGTGGTTGATGTTGAGTTAGAAGTTAGGAAGACTTTAGCTATGACCTACTTTCCGCTACAAAACTCTAGTCTCTTTTTGATGATATGTACATTAAACAAATCACTGTAGTGTAAGTGTGTAATCTATAACTTAGATGCTTTGAGTACTTTCTGTGGAGTAATCCTTCGTGATTAACTCTTCCTTTTTAATAGTAAAGTCTTGTTCATTGAATGTATGATGTCTTTTATGTATGTTTAATTAGTCAGTCCCCTTCTTCCCCGCTTCTTTAATCCAATTCCAGTCGCACCCAAGCTTCTGCCGTCCCTCGGGATTTGGGGCTGTGACAGAGTGGTATCAGAGCAATCGTTTCTGCTTTGCATACAAGTCTTCCTTCGAGTAGTAATATAGAGTATTCGTTCGTACTCTATATCAAGTCTTCTTTCGAGTCATAGGATAGAGTATTTGTATATACTCTAGATCAGAGTCTTCTTTCAAGTAAAAGATAAGAGTTAGGCTATGACACTAAGATTGAGAATGTAGATGTCAACTCAACCTCCCGCTACGTCGACTCAACGAGGAAAAGGAAAGAATTTTAATGATGTGATTTCTTTTAAATAAGAAATTTATGAATAAGTATTCAATGAGTAGAAAGAGAGAATGGTGCCAAAAATACTTTTCAATGATAACGGAAGTATAATTTGTATACTTTATGTGATTATGTGATAGTACGAGTACTATCTTATGTGAAATTATTTGCGCGATAATTTCTTCCTTATGAAAAATATTTGGAGACAAGAATATAGTTGGACTTTAGGGACTTTCCCGGTTCAATGAGAACGTACTTGAAACCTAAGATCTTTCCGATTCCTCGAGAACTTAGACATTTTAAGAACGTTAGTTCAAATGATTTCGAAAGGAGATCGTGAAACGGGAAGAACTTCTGTAGACGAATGTCACGTGCGTATAGTGACATGAACAAAGACTCGGCAGAGTCGATTTTTGTTTTTATAATCAAGAGTCGATAAGAAATTCCTTGAGGAAATTAAGATAAATAATGATAAGGTACGTTAATTCTATACCAAGTAAGCGAAAGAAACGAATGTTACTTCCGTGAAAGTGACATGAACGAAGGTATTTTCAGTTGGAGTTCGCCCCGCTCGAACTTCAAGAAGAAGTTTGTTATAACTTCCACGAATCAAGTATGAATCTTAATAAATTTTCCAACGATCGCTCGATCCGACGACGACTAGGACTTTGGTTCTAAAGTCGTTTTCCTATTGTAATTCCTTTCCTTTGGAATTTATTTTATTTCATACTTCGTAATTAAACGAAGAATTCGGCGAGTAAGAAATTCAAGTGTCGAGAAGGACAAATTTTTTTTTTAAACAGATGTTACTTTTGAATAAGTAACATGAACAAAGTAGACGTACTTTGTTTTAATGAAGTAAGAATCATTAAGAACTATTCCTTAAGGAAGAAGTAATGAAAGAAAGTAATAAAGAATAAAGAAAGAAATGTTTATGAGGAAATAAATTAAGAAATGTAATTGAATAATGAAATAAAGGATATATTGTTTGAGTGCAATTTCTTGAATTGCTAGATGTTATGATAAGTAGTTGTTTAAGTGGTGGTATTACAATTGAATAAGGAATGTTCATTTTGTAATTTAAGTTTTTCGTTGAGATAAGTTATTTCCCTACCTGTTACTGATCCGTGTTTCCTTAAAACTTTTGTAGGACGGCTAGAACTCGCGTTACTGCTCGGAAGAGCCAGCCCTTGGCCACGAGCGAGCGTACCATAGTAGATATGATAAGGGATGAGTATTATGATTTCGAGGCAGACCCGGATGAGGAAGACATAGGGCAGATAGTGAGCAACTTCTCGTCAGTTTATTATGCAGTACGACACTTTATCCCGGAGAATCAGGCGATATCCGACCTGATTGTGCATCTACCGGACGAGTGGCGCGGTTGGGCGCACCGCGTGGCGTGGTATTTTCTTGGGGTTTTCGGCGACGACACAGAGCCGACATGCAACTACACGGGATTCGCTCTATGTATACACGAGCGTTTCTTCAACAACAGGTTCATGATTCTAGTTCCTTTTTAGCCACATGTTCTCTACCGTCACTTTCCAGCAGAGACCGAGCCAGAGCCTTTAGAGTTGGACCCGGAGTTGGCCGTTTTGTTGGAGGTACCAACAGACTTTGTACCGAGTGAGGAGTCTGACACGGAGTCAGAGCAGTTAGAGGTGGACGAGGAGCCCACAGCCTCACCAGAGTTACCACTTCCACTTGGACCACTTGAGGAGTTGGTCCCAGGACCGGGACTCGTAGAGATCGACGCTGAGACAGCCGCTTTGTTAGGATTATCTTCACCGTTTTTACCTGACGTTTGTGTTAGAGTCAGAGGACCTTTAGAGACGGGACTGTTCCGGACAGGATCAGAGTACCGAGGGATAGACGCGGAGCTTGCCGCCATGTTAGAGCTGCCATTTCCTCCGACACCACTTGAGGAGATCTGCGCGAGATGGGCGACAGTCAGAGAGTAGATGTAGGCAGGACCATCCAAGGTCCGTTCCAGAGAGGTTTTTGAGTCCGGTTCCATTCCAGAGCGCCTTCTTCCTTTGAAGAAGCGTGCAGTAGAGATCAGTGAGGACTACTTCGTTTCAGATTCCGAGAGGACTATTTCAGATGTGCCCGACCACTACCACTTGCACTTACAGACATCACTACCTCTAGGGTTGACGAGGCACTTCAGCTCGTTTTTGGTTCAGCGTCTGAGGACGAGAATTCGGAGGAGGACACCGATGAGGATCCGAATGAGGATCCGGATGAGGACCCCGAGGAGGATCAGGCCGTAGAGGGCAGTGGGGATTCGACTGCAGCAAGTTGAGCAGTGCGTCAGGAACGCGTAGTAGTAGCAGTAAGATTAGTAGTCTCCTGCTAATATGTGCATAGTCGGATCAGTAACTAGATAGTTTTTGCAGTACTCTAGCGGATACGAGATTTTATGAATCGTTTCCGTCCTAGTACTCCCAGTAGTACAGTAATGCAATATGTTAGTGCATCCTGTACAGGTAGGCAGTCAGCCTAGTTTAGACTAGTGGTAGTCTAATTTTTGTATAAGACCTCGTCGGAGGCAAAACCAATATTCTTTTTGATGTATATATATATATATATATATATACATGACCCATGAGAGGGTTTTTAATCACAAGAAAAATTTCCTATGAATCGTGTAATTAAATCAGAATGTCAATGAATTCGTGTGACGAGAATTTAAGTTTAACTTGAAAGTTAAAAGATTACGAAGTTAATATCGAAACTATGTTCGATATGTTGGAAACGAGTTCGTAAGTACTAAGAGCGATTAACAGAAAGGACTAATGATAATTTATATTTCCTTTAGATCAAAGAAAATGCCGCCAAGAAACGTTAACAATAGGAGAGGTCGAGGACCTGGAAGGCCTCGAGGACGTGGGAGATGTCAACCAGAGAACGACAGAGAACAAGAGCACGAAAAGAATGATACCCCATCACCATCCCCATCACCACCACCTCCACCACCACCCCGTAGGGATATTGAGGATTTATTTCTCAAACGAAACCCCCCGATGTTTAATGGAACGGGCAGCCCTAGCGATGCTGAGCTATGGGTGAGATCTATAGAGAAGATATTCAAACTCCTCAGATGTACTGATGAGGAGAGAATGCTATGTGTCACGTTCCAACTAACTGGATCGGCGGATTATTGGTGGGAAGAAGGTGATACCCGTAGAGCAGCTGGCTCGTTTCACGTGGGAAGAATTCAAGGAAATACTATTTGATAAGTACGTACCCAAGACGTATAGAGCTCAGAAGGAAGCTGAGTTCTATAGTTTGAAGCAAGGAAAGCTGACCGTAACTGAGTATGACGCTAAGTTTTGCGAGCTGTCTAGGTATGCGCCGACTCAGGTTGATACCGAGGAGAAATTATCGAAGAAATTCCAAGGGGGACTATGACATGAACTGGGGATTGCATTAGCTAGTCATGGGGGACTAAGCTACACTGACATTTTGGGAAGAGCATTGGAAATGGAGGCCGTAGTGCCTGATGAGAAGAAAGTTGTACCAACTACACCAGCTCCAGCATAGAACCAGAACCGAGTCTATTATAACAACAATAATAGCAACTATCAGGGAAAGAGGAAGTGGAATGGAGGAGGTAGCGGAGGCTACAATCAGAGTTATAACAACCAGGGTAATCAGAGAAGGGGTAATCAGCAGGGCTATCAGCAGCCTGGTCAGAACAATAACCACAACAACAACAACAACAACAACAAAAGGCCGTGGCAGGGAAACAACCAATTGGGGTTGTATATTCAGGGGAATAACCAAGCCGGACCGGGGAGAGGAAACAACCAACCAAACCAACCGCAAGGGCAACAGAGGAACTACAACCAGGCAGGACATAACCCGGGGAGGGTTACCATACTTGTCTGCCCTAAGTGCAACAAAACCCATCCCGGTGTTTGTCAGTTAGGCACCCCAACTGTTTCAACTGCGGACAAAAGGGGCACATGAAGAAAGATTTCCCTAAACCACTGCATGTCGTACCTCTCAGGGCCATACAAGCACAGCCGCAGATGAACCAACAACAGCTCCAGCAGCATGCACAGCAGCAACAGAATGCAAGGGCATGCGCTATCAAACAGGGTGGCCAGCACAAGGGAAAAGGCAACCTAGTAGGTATGGGAAAACTTCACAACATCCCTATTAAGATACTGTTTGATACTGGTGCATCACATTCTTTCATTGCTGGCTCGTGTGCCGATAACTTAGACATCTGACCTGTAAGAGCTGCACATCCTATGAGAGTAGCTACACCTTCAGGAGAGATCACTACTTCCACGCATGTTTGCTCTAACCTAGATTTAGAAATCCGAACTCTTAAGGTTAAGGTGAACAACTTAAACGTTATGATAATGTGGGACGTATATATAATCCTAGGAATGGATTGGTTGTCAGAGAATTATGCCACAATTCTTTGCAACGAGAGAAAAATCTCTTTTCAACCTCCGGGTAAAGAACCAACCGAATTCCACGGAATCTCAATGGGTAGAGGCGTACCAATTATATCAGCCCTTCAAGCCACGAAACTCATGAAGAAGAAAGGTACCACAGCTTATCTTGTGTACCTAGTTGGGGAGCCAGGAGCCAAGAAGACCATCCAAGACGTAAAAGTTGTGAATGAATATGAAGACGTCTTTCCAGAAGTGTTACCAGGATTGCCACCAGATCGTCATGTGGATTTCACGATCGACTTGGAACCAGGAGCAACACCCAAATCAAAAGCCCCATATAGGATGGCACTTAAAGAACTAGAAGAGCTCAAAATCCAGTTACAAGAATTGCTAGACCTTAGTTTCATCAGGCCAAGCGTCTCACCTTGGGGAGGATGAGAATGTGTATAGATTATCGGGAGCTGAATAAGATCACACTCAAGAACAAATATCCTTTGCCAAGGATAGAGGATTTGTTCGATCAGCTCAAAGGTGCAGGAGTCTTCTCCAAGATAGATTTAAGGTCAGGATACCATCAGCTGAAGATCAAACCTGAGGACGTACCGAAGACCGCCTTTAGAACCCGATATGGTCATTACGAATTCCTAGTAATGCCATTTGGTTTGACCAACGCTCCAGCTGTATTCATGGATCTTATGAGTAGAGTTTTCCACCCTTACTTGGACAAATTCGTTTTAGTGTTCATCGACGACATTCTCATTTACTCTAAGAATGAAAAGGAGCACAAAGAACATCTACGGATAGTGTTGGAAACACTAAGAACCGAGAAACTCTACGCCAAATTCAGTAAATGCGAATTTTGGCTGAAGGAAGTAATGTTCCTTGGACACATAGTATCGGCGGAAGAAATCAAAGTGGATCCGGCCAAGGTAGAGGCAGTGCACAACTGGAAGTCACCAACGAGTCCGAACGAGATCAGAAGTTTCTTAGGTTTGGCAGGCTACTACAGAAGGTTTATAGAGGGATTCTCTACGATCGCTAGGCCAATGACGCAGTTACTTCGGAAGGATACCAAATTCAAATGGACAGAAGAGTGTGAAAGGAGTTTCCAAACCCTCAAGGACAAGTTAACCACAACACCAGTATTAGCACTTCCAGACGCAAGCAAGGAATATGTGGTTTACACCGATGCCTCAAAGAATGGATTAGGTTTTGTCTTAATGCAAAATGGACGAGTTATAGCTTATGCTTCACGACAACTTCGACCTCACGAAGTTGAGTATCCAAACCACGACTTAGAACTTGCAGCCGTGGTGCATGCGTTAAAGATTTGGAGACACCATCTCTATGGTGTAAGGGTTGAGATATTCACTGATCATAAGAGTCTGAAGTACTTTTTCAAGCAGAAAGAACTGAATATGAGACAAAGGAGATGGCTCGAACTAGTTAAGGATTACGACTGCGGAATCAACTACCATCCCGAAAAGGCTAATGTGGTAGCAGACGCATTGAGTCGCAAGGCTCCAACGAAGTTAGGATGCCTTTTTGTAGAGGAAGAAACTTTAGTGCGAGAATTCGAGAAGATGGATATCAAAGTGGTCGACACGCCAACTACGATAACAAGTCAGATAGCAGCATTAGAAGCTACACCAGATTTGAGAGAAAGAATCATCAACGCTCAGAGAAAGGACGAATCAATGGAGAAGTTTCGATTACGGATACGAACAGATAAACCAGATGGATATTCCAAAGCACCAGACAATGCGATCCTTTATGAAGGCAGAATTTGTATTCCTGATGACGACAGCGAACTGAAGAATGAAATCTTGAGTGAGGCTCACGATACGCCTTATACAGCACACCCAGGAAGTACGAAAATGTATCAAGATTTGAGAAGGAACTTCTGGTGGAATGGAATGAAACGAGATGTCGCCTCGTTAGTAGAAAGATGTTTGGCATGTCAGCAAGTTAAGGCTTTACACAGACGATCGTATGGATTGCTGCAACCATTAGATATCCCAGAATGGAAATGGGAAGGCATAGCTATGGATTTCGTCACAGGCTTGCCTAAGTCAAGAAGAGGAAAAACAGCCATTTGGGTGATCATCGATAGGCTTACAAAGTCAGCACATTTCTTGCCGATTAAGACTACCTACGGATCAGAGAAACTAGCTCAATTGTACGTCAGAGAGATTGTACGTCTGCATGGAGTACCGAAGGTCATAATATCAGATAGAGACGCCAAATTTACCTCGAGATTTTGGATTATGATGCAGAAAGAATTGGGAACAGAGCTTAACTTCAGTACAGCGTTTCACCCACAGACAGATGGACAGTCCGAGAGAATAATCCAGATTCTAGTCGATATGTTAAGGACAGTGGTATTGGACCGAGGTGCGAATTGGGAAGAAATCCTACACTTAGTCGAATTCGCTTACAACAACAGCTATCATGCCACGATAGGAATGGCACCGTATGAGGCCTTGTATGGAAGAAAATGTAGATCACCAATTTATTGGGACGAAGTAGGTGAAAGAAAGAACTTAGGACCTGATGCGATTAACGAAATGATTGAGATAGTTCGGCAGATACGAGATAGAATGAAAGAAGCCCAGAGCCGACAAAAGTCTTCTGCAAATGAACGTCGAACCAGTCTTAGTTTCGAAGTAGGTGATAAAGTTTTCCTTAAGATATCACCGACCAGAGGAATCCTTAGATTTGGAGTTAAGGGTAAACTAAGACCCAGGTTCATAGGACCTTATGAAATCCTCGAGAAAATAGGACCCGTCGCTTATAGATTGGCCTTACCGCCAAGTCTAGGAAGTGTCCACAACGTATTTCACGTTTCTCAATTGAGAAAATACGTCTATGACCCTAAGCACGTCATTAGTCAGCAAGACGTAGTTCTTGAATTTGACCTAAGCTACGAAGAAAAGCCAATATCGATTTTGGATAGAAAAGTTCAAGAATTAAGAACCAAATCGATACCAGTCGTGAAAGTTCTATGGAACCACCACGGGCAAGAAAAAGCCACGTGGGAGCTCGAGGAGAAGATGAAGGAGAGATATCCTCATCTTTTTGCAGAAGGTATGCAAATTTCGGTACGAAATTTTTTGCAAGGGGGTAGGATTTAACACCCCAGAAATTTCGTACTAACTTAAAATTTTAAAGTTATTAATAAAAATGGCTTTGCACGCCTAAGTTCATAAAATTTAATTCTAAGACTAACTTTGAAATCCGTTTCCAAAAATAAATTACGGAAGTCAGTTAGATGACTACTGTGTCTAGGGTTCTAGAACTCTGAACGGAAAACCGTCTGATTTTAACATTCACGAAATCGCGATATGAACTCGCTCGAGAAAGTTCATTTTTATGATTTTTCCGGTCGAAACTCGAACTGTGACGTCCCGAGTTTTTGTTGGAAATTAGATTTTAAATATTACTTTCCGAATCAGTTAAATATATCGGAATTTATGGTAGAATCGGAATTTGACGATAATGTGCCAAGATACGTTTTTTGTTTATCGATTTCCGTAATGTCGTATCGCGCCGGAAAAACGCGTAATTTCTCCTAATTTCCCTAAGGTGGCCGACCTCCCCCTCTCTCACACCAAATGATATTTCCTTTTTATATACTAAAGTATTAGACACCTAATGTTCTATTTTATGTTCTAATAATATTTTAATGGCCACCTAAGTATGTTACTATTTCATTAGTGTAGTCATCACAAATCCCTCCTTTACCACCCCTCCATACCGCCATCATTCATACACACACACATATTTCATCTTCTCCAAATCACTTCATCACCATTGTTGGATCTTTAAGTTTTGGACAAGGATTTTCTTCACAAAGTCATTCATCTTCCATCATTTTCATCTCTTTCCTTCATTAAACTTCAAGGTATTCATCTCCTCTACACTTCTATCCAAGTAGATTTCATTTCTTTTATTTTCTCATGTGGACCGAAAATTATGATGATGTAGATTAGATGATTTGAGTTTAATTAGTATAATTAGATGTGTTAGTATTGAATTCTATGGTTAAAAGTTGAAGAAATTCAATAACCCTAATGACTAGGTGTGACCGAAAATTGGGCATAGATATAGGATGATTTGATTCTTCAAATTGATGGTATAATTAGACTTAGAAGTAGTTTAATTGGTGAATTAAGCTAAGAGAAATGAAAAGCCCTAAGTTTCTATTAAGGACCGAGTTTAGGCTAGGGTTTGAAGATGGATTTCTCAATTAATGATGTAATGGTATAGTAATTGGTTATTTGATGTTGTATTAGTTTAATAAATGGATTAATGGAGTTAATTAGAGAAGAAAATCACTCTCCCTAATTACATATTGAAACCGAAAATAAATGAAGGATTAGGGAATTTTATAAGCTTTGATTAAATTGATGAAATGATGATAGATTATGGTTTCTAATGATAATAGTTGATGATAGAAATTATTTTGGAATTAATCTAAAATTATTATAGAAATTATAAGAGACAAAGAATCCCAATTAAGTTGAAATTGGTTGATGATATAAGGTAATGATATACGTAATAATGATCTACGTTAGATGATGATTAATGTTATAGAAAATGAATGAAATCCGATAACTTTGGAAAATTTGTAAGAGACGATCAAATGAATATAAGTAATAATCGAGAAGTCGAATAAGGTTTCTAACTAAATAATATTGCTTATTATGGACTAAGGAACAATTTGGTAGTTGACGTCATGAGCATCCGGATTATTATATGATGAGTTGTAGTTATAATCGTGAACTAGAATCGAGAAATGTTAACTTGTTTTGGTATAGTACTTGATAGTTTGAAAGCCGATGTTTAGAACGTCGTGCTAATAGACGAACGATGGAAAGGAGTTCTTCACGTACGGGAGTACGTGTTGACTGCCTTGAAGTGCTAAAATCGTGAAAATGTAGGTTCGATAACATAGAACGAGCCTAGGAAGTCATACGTCGATTCTATCGAGCAACTAGGGTTAGCCGCGGCAGTTTTGCGACCCTTCCCAGAAACTGTAATATCTTTTAGCTCGTTTATCGGATTTGAGATCCGTAAATTGGAGAGTAAACTAGACATTCCAAGCTTTTTAGCGGAACAGGGAACATGCCCTGTTTCCAATTGCTCTGTTCTGGGCAGTCCCCAGAACTACTGCATTGCGCAGTGAATTTTCAGAATTTGATTTCCTAAGTTGTTTTCTTCGCAACTTAGTTTCTTTTGATCTCTTAAGTCGTGACGAGTTAACGACTATCCTCTCTACTGACCTAAGAATCGAATAAGAAACCTTTCGAGTTCTAAATGAGATTTGTTCAAGTCTCGTTCCCGTTTAATAAAAAGGGATCTAGTAGCGTGCAAATGCCTAAAGAAACAAAACGACTAAAACCTAATTCGAATTTCCATATTCGATTATCTTTTACGACCAAATTTAAAGTGTGATTTTTTTACGAGGAAGGAGAAAGCCAGCACTAAGGAAATGACGGAAGAACAGAAGAACGGAAAACTGTTTAGTAGTTCTGTATCATTAAGGTGGGCTTTTATTCTATAACAAATAAAATGTGGGTTTTTCCACAACTCGAAAGTAATTCTTTATTGCTTTGATAAACGTGTTTTCAAATGTCTTTAAGTGCTTCCCAGAGTTAGTGCACTTTGTAACCTGTGGTGTATGTGGTATCTTGTCGAGGGGTAACCAGCCCCGGTGAATGAGGAATTGGTCAAGATTTGAACGTAACATACCAGAAAAATGCTCGGCCGAGTAAATTGTGAAAATAAATCAGAAAAATGTTTAGTAGACACGGGCCTTTTTCAATAAAACCCCGATGTGCTACGATTATGAAATGCCTGATTATTTTATACTTATGATTATGTTTTCGGCAATGTGCCCACTAAGTACCTTCGTACTTAGCCCTGCATATGTTTTCTAAATGTGCAGGTTGAAGCGACGAGAGCGGCGGTGGTTGATGTTGAGTTAGAAGTTAGGAAGACTTTAGCTATGACCTACTTTCCGCTGCAAAACTCTAGTCTCTTTTTGAGGATATGTACATTAAACAAATCACTGTAGTTTAAGTCTGTAATCTATAACTTAGATGCTTTGAGTACTTTCTGTGGAGTAATCCTTCGTGATTAACTCTTCCTTTTTAATAGTAAAGTCTTGTTCATTGAATGTATGTTGTCTTTTATGTATGTTTAATTAGTCAGTCCCCTTCTTCCCCGCTTCTTTAATCCAATCCCAGTCGCACCCCGGCTTCTGCCGTCCCTCGGGATTTGGGGCTGTGACAGAGTGGTATCAGAGCAATCGTTTCTGCTCTGCATACAAGTCTTCCTTCGAGTAGTAATATAGAGTATTCGTTCGTACTCTATATCGAGTCTTCTTTCAAGTCATAGGATAGAGTATTTGTATATACTCTAGATCAGAGTCTTCTTTTAAGTAAAAGATAAGAGTTAGGCTATGACACTAAGATTGAGAATGTAGATGTCAACTCAACCTCCCGCTACGTCGACTCAACGAGGAAAAGGAAAGAATTTTAATGATGTGATTTCTTTTAAATAAGAAATTTATGAATAAGTATTCAATGAGTAGAAAGAGAGAATGGTGCCAAAAATACTTGTCAATGATAACGAAAGTATAATTTGTATACTTTATGTGATTATGTGATAGTACGAGTACTATCTTATGTGAAATTATTTGCGCGATAATTTCTTCCTTATGAAAAATATTTGGACACAAGAATATAGTTGGACTTTAGGGACTTTTCCGGTTAAATGAGAACGTAGACTTGAAACCTAAGATCTTTCCGATTCCTCGAGAACTTAGATGTTTTAAGAACGTTAGTTCAAATGATTTCGAAAGGAGATCGTGAAACGGGAAGAACTTCTGTAGACGAATGTCACGTGCGTATAGTGACATGAACAAAGACTCGGCAGAGTCGATATTTGTTTTTATAATCAAGAGTCGATAAGAAATTCCTTGAGGAAATTAAGATAAATAATGATAAGGTACGTTAATTCTATACCAAGTAAGCGAAAGAAACGAATGTTACTTCCGTGAAAGTGACATGAACGAAGGTATTTTCAGTTGGAGTTTGCCCCGCTCGAACTTCAAGAAGAAGTTTGTTTTAACTTCCACGAATCAAGTACGAATCTTAATAAATTTTCCAACGATCGCTCGATCCGACGACGACTAGGACTTTGGTTCTAAAGTCGTTTTCCAATTGTAATCCCTTTCCTTTGGAATTTATTTTATTTCATACTCCGTAATTAAACGAAGAATTTGGCTAGTAAGAAATTCAAGTGTCGAGAAGAACAAAATTTCTTTTTAAACAGATGTTACTTTTGAATAAGTAACATGAACAAAGTAGACGTACTTTATGTTAGTTTCTATCCTACTTTATGTTAATATCTAAACATAACACCTCATACTTCTTTTTCTTCATATTTCTTCTACCAAAACCGCCACCTCCCTCCTTTTCTCTCTTCTCTCTCTTGTTCTTCAAGTTCTTCACCATCTCCAAGTGTGTTCTTCATTTTCTTAAGCTTTCGATCCTCAAAGCTTTCTTGTTTATCGATCGATTTCGTTTCCGATTACATAATCGTGAAGGTAATGATCTTAGCTTCATTTCTATCCAAGCAACATTTCATTCTTTTAATTCTTGTTATTTTCGAAAATTTTGAGAGATGAAGGAATGATGTTTTAAGTTTATTTCTTGGTTAATTAATGCATAGAAATGAATTCCCATGGTTAGAATCAAGTGAAAAATCATCCTCCTTATTTGTTGTTATAACCGAAAATTAGGGAATTATAGGATTTAATGTTTTAAGTCATAATTTTTGAATATTAAATGTGTAGATTGTAGAATATGATTGCTTGACATAAATAATAAACATATGAATTAATTAGGAATTTTCTAAAATAAGAACAAGGTTGTAAGAGAAGAAGAAGTGGATAGTTGAATGAGAAATTGTTATAATTTGTATAATATTATGATATAAATGAGATGTAGTAAGTGTATAGATGAACATATAATTTAATTGGATTTTTCTAAAAATGAAATAGAAATCATAAGAGACGAAGAACCGACAATAAGTTAAGATTCGATAATAATTTGAGTATATGATTTTCATATTAGTAAATCTTAGTAGTTGTTGAACGTTATTGGAAAGTTTGAGCAAAATCGGAGAACGTTGAAATTCTAGTAAGAGACGAAGAATCGTCGATAAGTTTAGTATGGATAATGATATAGGTTTGTGGTTTGAATATTCACTAATCTTGTTAGTTAATAAACGTAATCGTAAAATTTGAACGAATTCTAAGAAAGCTGAGATTTTGGTAAGAGGCGAGTAATCGAGTTTAATTGTCGATAGGAAAGTCGAATAAGGAAACTAATTTGATATTAATGATTGTTGTTGATAAATGAACAAGATTATAGTTGACGATATTTCAATTCGAGATATGAATATAGAAGTTAGAAGATTAAAGTTAGAAGTTAATATGAGTTTGATTTTGAAATTGGAATTTGGTTTAGTAATTGATTAGATGAAAAGACGAGGAAATGCTCGTCGTTTGTTTAATCAAGAGACGTGAAGTATTCACGACAAAGGAACGTATGGCTTAACTGTAATTTGTTAATAATTCGTGAGTTTAAAGGTTGTATAGTATTGATCGAACCTAGGGAATTGTGCGTCGAGTTTTATCGAGCACCTAGGGTTTCACGCAGACTGTTTTGCGACCTTTCACGGAAACGGTCATAACTTTTTACTCGCTTAACGAAATCAAGATCCGTAAATTGGACAGTAACTAGAAATCTGTAGCTTTCTTTTGGTACCAATTTAATCCCCTGTTTGGCAGAATTATGTTCTGTATGAGCTCTAGAGTTACTGCCTTGTGCAGAAATTTTCCGGAACCTATTTTCTTAAGTTGAATTCTTTTTAACTTCGTTCCTTGTGAACTTCTAAGTCGTTATAATTTATCGACTTCCGTTATTAACTGACCTAAGTTTCGAGTGATGAATCGAGTTAGTTTCTAAACGAAATATGTTCGAGTCTCGTTTATTCGTTGATAAAAAAAATGTAGTTAAAGTGCAAGAGCCTAAAAGTCTTAAACCAAATCCGAATGTCTTTTCTTTAATCGTCTCGATCGATTATTAAAGTTTGTTTATTTGCGATAAAAGGAGGAAGTTGGAATCAAGGCTAGGACGGAAAACCGAAGACGGAAGCTTTAGTTATTCTGTATATCGCCTAAGGTGGGCTTTTCTATATATCAATTAAAATGAGCGATGCTCGAAAATGTTTATCTACTGCTTTGATAAGTGTGTTTTCAACGTGATTATCAGTGCATAAAATGATTTGTTTTATGTGAGTTCCTTTGTGCCATTCTGAGTTAGCCGACTGCTTTTAAGAATTTTGAGTTAGCCGACTGCTAACTAAATCGATCGGACTCTGAGTTAGCCGACTGTTTTCCTGAGTTAGTGTACACGGTAGCCGTTGTGTGTGGTACCCTGTTGAGGGGTTGCCAGCCACGGTGAGAAACGTGCGCAGAAGAAGTTAACTCTTCCCGGCGTTAAAATGGGCAAGTTGAACGTAACAGTTAGAAAATGCTCGGCCGAGTGAGTTATGAAAAAAGAAAATGTTTAGTAGGCACGGGCATTTGATGAAAAACCCTGATGCACTATTTATCGAGATGCTTGATTAATCTATACTTAAGATATGTTTTCGGCAATGTGCCCACTAAGTATGTTTATACTTAGCCCTGCATGTGTTTTATAAAATGTGCAGGTTGAGTGACGGGAGCGGTGGAGGTTGAGTAGAGTCGTAAATAGGAAGAAGAACAGTGTGTCAAGTTCTGCGTTTTCCGCTGCCAAACTCTTATTGTGTCAATGTATAAACTTTTGGTCTAAGTTCCAAACTTCGAACTTAGTTTACTTTTGGGAACAACTTGTCGAGCGATCCTTCGAGGTCGACTCTCTTTCTTTTTAATAAAGTCTGTTCATAGATATCAGTTATTGTTTAATTATTATGTTTATTTATTCTATTCCCCCTTCTTCCCCGCTTTTTTAATTAAATCCCTAGTCGCACCCCGGCTTTGCCGTCCCTCGGGATTTAGGGCTGTGACAAGAGAAGAGAGAGTTTTTCTTCTTTCTTTCTTTTTGGATGAAACATGGTGGAATGGGAGAGAGATAAGAGAGATGAATGAACTTGGCTAAGCTTCTCCAAGAAGGAAATGAATTATTATCTAAGTTAAGTGAATTTCATGATGATTATTCCCTTAGGTGTAGAAAATAGGTAGCCTAGGGAGAGAGATTAGGGGGGGGGGGAGAGAAGGAGATAGAAGGAATCCGAATATCTAATTTTTAGGTTAAGATTCCAAGTAACGAAGAAAAACTTAAAATTATTCGGCTAATTATCCTAGTAAGAACTAAATTCTTAAAATTCTCTCATATGATCTCATATGAGCTTCTAACATATCTCAGGGGTCTTAGAATTAATTCTAAGTTCAAAAGACACTAATTAGGTTAAATTTGGAGTTCATCGGTGAATAGTATTTTCTCGGTTTATCGGCACTAATCGTCAAAAGTGAGAGTTCTCAGAATTCTCCGAAATTCATATTCAAGCTCAAACTCATATAAATAAACTCAATCCATTCATCACATACTCGATTCGAATAATCGAAACGAGAAAAATTCACATCAAAACACATAAGGGCATTTTGGTCATTTTCAAGAAAATTACTTTTCTTGAAAAATTTTATCACTCAAGGTACGTTATTTAAGCATATATACGCATTTAAACCGCACTCAAAGACTTATAAAGGTTCGGGGTATTACAGAATCACTCACATATTCTTCTGAATTATATGTATCCACGAGATTGATTTGGAAAACCAGTAGAGATATGCAAGAGCAAACTATTTTAATTAGAAACATTCCTCTAATGAATTCCCTAGGAACTTCTATAGTAAATGGTATATATAGAATTGTGATCAACCAAATACTGCAAAGTCCCGGTATTTATTACCGGGCCGAATTGGACCATAACAGAATTTCGGTCTATACCGGCACTATAATATCAGATTGGGGAGGAAGATTAGAATTAGAGATTGATAGAAACACAAGGATATGGGCTCGTGTGAATAGGAAACAAAAAGTATCTATTCTAGTTCTATTATCAGCTATGGGTTCAAATCTAAGAGAAATTTTAGACAATGTTTATTATCATGAATTTTTTTTGTCTTTTCTGAATGATAAGGATAGAAAAAAAATCGGATCAAAAGAAAATGCCATTTTGGAGTTTTATCAACAATTTGCTTGTGTAGGCGGGGATCCGGTATTTTCTGAATCCTTATGTAAGGACTTACAAAAGAAGTTTTTTCAACAAAGATGTGAATTGGGAAGGATTGGTCGATGAAATATGAACCGAAGATTAAACCTTGATATACCCCAGAACAATACATTTTTGTTACCCCGAGACATACTTGTGGTTGCTGATCATTTAATTGGACTAAAATTTTGAATGGGTACACTTGACGATATGAATCATTTGAAAAATTAGCGCATTCGCTCTGTAGCGGATCTTTTACAAGATCAATTCGGATTGTCTTTGGTTTGTTTAGAAAATGTGATTCGGGGAACTATATGTGGAGCAATTCGGCATAAATTGATACCAACTCCTCAGAATTTGGTAACTTCAACCCCATTAACAACCACTTATGAATCCTTTTTTAGTTTACACCCTTTATCTCAAGTTTTAGATCGAACTAATCCATTGACACAAATAGTTCATGGGAGAAAATTGAATTATTTAGGTCCTGGAGGACTAACAGGGCGAACTGCTAGTTTTCGGATACGAGATATCCATCCTAGTCACTATGGTCGTATTTGCCCAATTGACACATTGGAGGGAATCAATGTTGGACTTATCGGATCCTTAGGAACTCATGCGAGGATGGGTTATTGGGGATCTCTAGAAAGTCTGTTTTATGACATTTTCGGTGAAATCAACAGGGTCACGGCTGCTTTATTTATCACTCGATAGAGATGAATACTATTGCATGGGAACGGGTTCATCTTCGAAGTATTTTTCCCTTCCAATATTTTTCTATAGGAGCTTCCCTCATTCCTTATATTGAACATAATGATGCGAATAGGGCTTTAATGAGTTCTAATATGCAACACTAGGCAGTTCCGCTTTCTCGGTCCGAGAAATGCATTATTGGGACTGGGTTGGAACGACAAGCGGCTCTAGATTCGGGGGCTCTTGCTATAACTGAACGCGTGGGAAAGATAATTTATATAAATACTAACAAAATCCTTTTTTCGGGGAATGGGGATCTCTAAGCATTTCATTAGTTATGTATGAACGTTCCAACAAAAATACTTGTATGCATCAAAAACCCCAGGTTTGGCGGGGTAAATGCATTAAAAGGGGACAAATTTTAGAGGATGGTGCTGCTACAGTTCGCGGCGAACTTGCTTTGGGAAAAAATGTATTAGTAGCTTATATGCCATTGGAGGGGTACAATTCTGAAGATGCGGTGCTCATTAGTGAGCGTTTGGTATATGAAGATTTTTATACCTCTTTTCACATACGGAAATATGAGATTCAGACTCATGTGACAAGCTAAGGCCTTGAAAGGATCACTAACGAAATACCGCATTTAGAAGCCTATTTACTTCGCAATTTAGACAAAAATGGAATTGTGATGTTGGGATCTTGGGTAGAGATGGGTGATATTTTAGTAGGTAAATTAATGCCCCAAATGGTGAAAGAATCCTCGTACGGGCTATACTAGGCATTCATGTATCTACTTCAAAAGAAACTTGTTTAAAACTCCCTATAGGGGGTAGGGGCCGGGTTATTGATGTGAGGTGGATCCAGAAAGGAGAAGGTTCTAGTTATAATCCAAAAATGATTTGTGTATATATTTCACAGAAATGTGAAATCAAAGTAGGCGATAAAGTAGCCGGAAGCCATGGAAATAAAGGTATCATTTCAAAAAATTTGCCTAGACAAGATATGCCCTATCTGCAAGACGGAAAACCTGTTGATATGGTCTTCAACCCATTAGGAGTACCTTCACGAATGAATGTAGGACAAATATTTGAATGTTCGCTCGGGTTAGTGGAGGGTTTGCTAGATAGACATTACCGAATAGCGCCTTTTGATGAGAAATATGAACAAGAAGCTTCCAGAAAACACTAGTTTTCTGAATTATATGAAGCCAGTAAGCAAACAGTGAATCCATGGGTATTTGAACCCGAGTATCCAGAAAAAAGCAGAATATTTGATGGAAGGATGGGGAGCCCTTTTGAACAACCCGTTATAATAGGAAAGCCTTATATCTTGAAATTAATTCAAAAAGTTGTTGATAAAATCCATGGACGTTCCAGTGGACATTATGTGTTTGTTACACAACAACACCTTAGGGGAAGGGCAAAACAAGGGGGACAATGAGTAGGGGAAATGGAGGTTTGGGCTCTAGAAGGATTTGGTGTTGCTCGTATTTTACAAGAGATGCTTACTTATAAATCTGATCATATTAGAGCGCATCAAGAAGTACTTGGTACTACAATCATTGGAGAAACAATACCTAATTATGAGGATGCTCCCGAATCATTTCGACTGCTTGTTCGAGAACTACAATCTTTAGCTTTGGAATTGAATCAGTTTCTTGTATCTGAAAAAAACTTCCAGATTAATAGGAAGGAAGCTTAATCGGAATAAATCCGAATTTGTATTCTATGATCGATCTGGATAAACACCAACAACTACGAATTGGATTAGTTTCTCCTCATCAAATAAGCGCTTGGGCCATTAAAATCCTATCTAATGGGGAGATAGTTGGAGATGTGACAAAACCCTATACTTTTCATAACAAAACCAATAAACCGGAAAAGGATAGATTATTTTGTGAAAGAATTTTTGGGCCTATCAAAAGTGGAATTTGTGCTTGTGGAAATTATCGAGTAATCGAAGATGAAAAAGAAAACCTAAATTTTTGTGAACAATACGGGGTCGAGTTTGTTGATTCTTGGATATGAAGATATCAAATGGGCTACATCAAACTCGCATGCCCACTAACCCATGTGTGGTATTTAAAACGTCTTTTCAATTATATTGCGAATTTTTTAGATAAACCTCTTAAAGAATTAGAAGGCCTAGTATGTTGCGATGTGTGATTTGATCAAAATTAGGATTTTACAGATTCAGAATGAGAAAGTGTCATCCCAGTCAATCCAATTGGGATGCCCTGGATCCGACATGTTACTCGGTAAGAGTACCACGAAGCTCAGACTTAGGGGTGTAGTCAATACTCCCCAATCAAAAGGGAAATTTATCTATGGTCGATTTTGGAACAAATAAAAAATTTCTATTTGTACCTCGTACAAAATATTTATTTGTTTTGTGGAATTAACCATTTACTTTCTTTTTCTTTTGGAAAGAAATTATGTTCAAGCAAGCAAATATGTCATGGTTACGGCAGTCTATTCATCGCGCATGGGCTTTATTTAAGGACATCATGGCAGAACCGTCGAGGTTAAGTAGGGACCTAACAGATTGAATGGGACAATACATAGACAAGTAAATCCCTAATGAATTTATGAATTTGAATTCGAAGGTATTCTTTAATTTCATTTTTGAATTCTAATTAAGAATTAAGGAATTTATCATTCGAGGGAAGTAGACTACTTAAGAATTTCACATTTCATTTATGTCGTAATTGAATAACGAATTCAGAAAATCTTCATAATATTAATAAATAAAAAGAAGGCGAAATTGATGAAATCTTGCTTGGTCTTCACTGGGAACTTGAGTAAGGAGTAGATCTTTTTTTGTTTTGGGGTTTTCTAGAATTTGAAAGCGAGAACTCCTTTATTTAGTTGATGTACCTACTTGAGCCGGATGAAAGGAAACTTTCACGTCCGATTTTGAAAGGGGGAGATCCTATAGGATCCTATCCAAATTTTTCTTTTGCAAGGCCCATAATGAAAAAACTCACTTTCTTGTGATTATGAGGTTTATTCGAATATGAAATCCAATCTTGGAAATATAGCATCCCGCCCTTTTTTTACTACCCCGGGCTTCGATGCATTTCGCAATCGAGAAATCTCTACCGGTGCAGGTGCTATTCGAGAACAATTAGCCGATCTAGATTTATGCATTATTCTAGAAAATTCGTTGGTAGAATGGAAAGAGTTGGGGGAGGAAGGGTCCACGGGGAATGAATGAGAAGATCGAAAGGTTGGAAGAAGAATGGATTTTTTTAGTTAGACTCATGGAATTGGCTAAGCATTTTCTTCGAACAAATATTGAACCAGAATGGATGATTTTGTTTCTATTACCAGTTCTTCCTCCCGAGTTAAGACCCATCATTCAGATAGATGGGGGTAAATTAATGAGCTCAGATAGTAATGAACTCTATAGAAGAGTTATCTATCGGAACAATACTCTTACCGATCTATTAACAACTACGCCAGGAGAATTAGTAATGTGTGAGGAGAAATTAGTACAAGAGGCTGTGGATACACTTCTTGATAATGGAATCCGCTGGCAACCAATGAGGGACGGTCATAATAAAGTTTACAAGTCATTTTCAGATGTAATTGAAGGCAAAGAGGGAAGATTTCGTGAGGCTCTCCTTGGCAAACGGGTCGATTATTCAGGGCGTTCCGTCATTGTCGTAGGTCCTTCACTTTCATTACACCAGTGCGGATTGCCACGCTAAATAGCAATAGAGCTTTTCCAGAAATCTGTAATTCGTGGTCTAATTAGAAAACATCTTGCTTTGAACATAGGAGTTGCTAATAGTCAAATTCGGGGAAAAGAACGGATTGTATGGGAAATACTGTAGGAAGTTATGAAGGGGCATCCTGTATTGCTAAATAGAGCCCATACTCTGCATAAATTGTGCATACAGGCATTCCAACCCGTTTTAGTGGAGGGGCGTGCTATTTGTTTACATCCATTAGTTTGTAAATGATTCAATGCAGATTTTCATGGGGATCAAATGGCTGTTCATGTACCCTTATCTTTGGAGGCTCAAGCGGAGGCCCGTTTACTTATGTTTTCTCATATGAATCTTTTGTCTCCAACTATTTGAGATCCTATTTCCATACCAACCTAAGATATGCTTATTGGGCTCTATGTATTAACGAGCGGGAATTGTCGAGGTATTTGTGAAAATAGGTATAATCCGTGTAATCGCAAAAACTGTAAAAAAAAAGAAGTGACAATAATAAATATAAGCATATAAACGAAGCTTTTTTTTTCTAATTCCTATTATGCAATTGGAGCTTATCGGCAAAAACGAGCCCTTTGTGGCTTCAGTGGCGACTAGATCAACGCCTTATTTCTTCAAGAAAAACTCCCATCGAAGTTCACTATGAATCTTTAGACAATTATTATGAGATTTATAGACACTATCTAATAGTAGGAAGTATAAAAAAAGAAATTATTTTTCTATACATTCGAACCACTGTTGGTCATATTTCTCTTTATCGAGAAATTGAAGAAGCCATAAAGGTGTTTTCTGAGGCCTGTTCATATGATATGGTATCTAACTACTAACTAGTAGGCTAAGGAATCCTACGATATAGGAATGCAGACTTCTTCACTTCAACTAGAACCACAGTTCTGGAATTTCTACGCGAATCAAGACCGAAAAAGGAAGTTTTCTAATCACTGACTCAAACCTATTGTTGAATCATACTCAGCAGAATATGGAGGTACTTGTGGTAGAATAGGCCAATCTGGTATTTCACAATAAAGTGATAGACGGAACTGCCATGAAACGACTTCTTAGTAGATTAATAGATCACTTCGGAATGGCATATACATCACACATCTTGGATCAAGTAAAGGCTTTGGGTTTTTTCAACAAGCTACTGCTACATCAATTTCATTAGGAATTGATGATCTTTTAACAATACCATCAACGAGATGGCTAGTTCAAGATGCTGAACAACAAAGTTTTATTTTGGAAAAGCACCATCATTGTGGGAATGTACACGCAGTAGAAAAATTATGCCAATGACAAGAAATATGGTATGCCACGAGTGAATATTTGCGACAAAGTTTTAGAATGACCGACCCATTTAATCCATTTCATATAATGTCTTTTCGGGAGCTTTCGGTGCATGTAATCCGTTTGCTAGTGTTGTGTATGTGAGGTCGTAGAAGTCTGAAACCATTATTAGCACCGTATATTGAGAACATTAATCAGACGAGTGTAATTCCGACAAAAGCAAGGGAGGTAACTGAACCAAACCTTAACGAAGTTGAAGAAGAAGCTTTGTTGGGGAATCTTTTTTGTGAACAAGAAGAAGAAGTTCATTCAAATCACGACCAAGAAGATATGGCCACAAGGGAAGCACAACTCATAGGAGAATATTCCCGGCCCATTATTGAGGCCACGACTCCGTCAATTGTTCTCCTAACCGCCGTTCGGAATTATGATTTGAAGCGCAACTACTCTAGCATGCTTCCGTCTTTTCACGGCATGCCCAATGAAGATGCACTCAAATTTGTTCGTGAATTTTGCTCGGTGGTGCAATCTTTTCCCCTTTTGGAACTCTCAGAGGATTAATTAAAGCTCAAGTGTTTTCTATATACTTGAAAGATCGGGCTCGGATGTGGCTCTTATCGCTGCCGTCAAACTCCATAAACACTTGGAAGGACGCTTGTGAGAAGTTTATGCTGAAATTCTACCCTAATCACAAGACTCAGGAGATCCGAACACAAATTATGAATATCACACAAGGTGCCGATGAGCCTTTGCACAAGGCATGGGAGAGATTTCAAGAGCTCCTTCGACAGTGCCCACAACATTAGCTGGCTCCGATTATGGTTAGCCAGTTCTTTCATGACAGGTTGCTTCAAACAACTCAGTTTATGGTGGACAGCACTGTAGGAGGCAATATTACAAAGAAGACTGCCGTAGAACTCAATCAAATTTTTCAGACCTTAGCTGAGAGCTCCCAACAAAAGTCAATCCATGGAAGAAAGGTTGAGGCTAGCGTAGTGACACCCAATTATGATCTTCAGAAGCAGATAGCAGGTATGATGAGAGAGTTGAAAGAGTTAAAGATGGGCAAATCTGTTATTTCTCCACCTCGACAACAACCTGTTAGACAAGAGATGTTTACTGAGCCATGCGGCATTTGTGGGGAGTTGGGGCACAGTCCTGAAAAGTGTTAAAGAATGAGAGAGCTAACATATGAAGGATGAGCATAAGTCTATGTTGCACAGGGATACCCTCCACGACCACAGTTTGATCAGGGCCAAGGATTCAATCAGAATCAACGACAGTAGAACTCGGGATGGAAGAATCAATTGAATACTAGGTGGAAGAATCAGAATCAAGGGTATGGAATTGGAGGAAAATTTTAGAGCAGACGTCCTCTATAGTTTAATCAGTATCCCCCACAACAGTTTAATCAATACCCTACTCAGCAGCAATGGTACCTACAATAGCAACAAAATTTCAATTCTTAGTGGAAGAATCCAATACAGCAAAATCAGTTTGAACATGGACCATCTCAATTTCAACGCCCACTATCGCCGCCTGTTCAAAGGAACCAGTTTAAAGACAACTTCAATGCATTTATGCAAGAGAGCAGACAGGCGATGGAAGCTCAAGACGCCACCATCAAGCATCTTGAGACAGCTGTGGGACAAGTTTCTGGAGCTGTCAATCAGATGTAACAACAGTAGACTGGGAAAATTTTGAGCCAAGGTTAACAACCCCATAAAGCTCAAGCTGTAACCGTACTGAGAAGTGGAAAGACGATTGATAACAAGGTAGGGGACACACCCTTTGTGGAAACACAACCTCAAGTTGTGTAGGAGAAGGAACAAATAGAGACCCGACTGCAAAAGGTTGAGAAGCCTTACCGTCCACTAGTGCCCTTTCCTGGCAGATTGAGGAATGAGAAGCAAGATCAGCAGTTCTCTGAATTTTATAAGATGCTTTCTAAGGTAAATGTGAATTTACCATTGTTGGAGGTGATTAGGAATGTTTCAGCTTATGTTAATTTTTTCAAAAAGTTGGCATCGAAGAAGAGGAGATTTGAGGAGAATGAACAAATTATGGTGTTTGAGAGTGCCAACTCAATTATGCAGCAGTCTCTACCTCAAAAACAGCGGGACCCTGGGAGTTTTGTGATCAAGATTGTCATGGGAAATGGAAAAAAAGCATAAGGGATGTTGGATTTAGGTGCCGGTATTAATCTGATGTCATACTCAATTTTTAAGCAGTTGGAATTGGGAGATTTAAAGCCAACTATGATGTGCCTGCAGCTAGCCGATTGATCCATTCGACACCCTAGGGGGTAGTGGAAGATATCTTGGTCCGTGTTGGGAAATTGATAGTTCCCGTGGATTTTGTGGTCCTAGAGATTGGAGATGTGCAAGAAGATGGACGAGAGCATACACTGTTATTAGGAAGACCATTTATGGCTACTACCAACACTCTGCCGATATCAAGAGTGGGATCATCAATGTGTCGGTGTTGGGAGAGACGGTCTCTTATAATGTTCATGCCAATCGAGCAATTCCTTCAGTCAACAACATTGAAACTATTCTTGCATAGATGCCATTGACATTCTCACTGAGGCGTTGTTCATTGAAGAGAAGCAGATGGAAGAAGTTTTTGAAGGATCTGCAGATTTTGGAAGAACGGCTCAGGGAGGAAACAAGTTTGGAGGAGTTGGTACCCACAAGTTTGCCTGTTGACCAGCCGCTGATATCTGAGAGCTCCAAGAATGAAGAAGAAGTGGAACTTGAGCTTAAGAAACTACCCACGAATCTGAAGTATGTGTTCCTTGAAAAAGGAAAGAAAAAGCCAGTCATCATCTCCTCCGAATTCAACAAAGATGAAGAAGAAGCCTTAGTGGAGATACTTAAAAAGTTCAAGGCGACTTTTGGATGGAGTTTGTCTGACATTAAGGGGATCAGTCATGCCACTTGTATGATCAGATCAACCTTGAGGAAGGAGCCACCCCGAAGAGGGATGGTCAAAGGAGATTGAACCCTGTGCTGATGAAGATTGTGAGAAAGGAGATTTACAAATTATTAGCAAAGGGAATCATTTTTCTCATTGCTGATAGTGAATGGCTCAGTCCCGTGCATGTGGTATCAAAGAAAGGGGGCATCACAGTGGTTTTGAACGACAAGGATGAGTTGGTGCCTACTAGACCTATTATTGGTTGGAGGATGTGGATAGATTATAGGAAGCTCAATGTTGCTACAAAAAAGGATCACTTCCCACTTTCTTTTATTGATCAGATGCTCGACAGATTAGCTGACCACGACTTCTACTGCTTCCTAGATGAATTGTCTGGCTACTATCAGATTACTATTGGTCCTGAAGTCGAGCTAAGAGGATGCCATTCAGACTCTGCAACACACCAGGTACGTTCCAAAGATGTATGATGTCTATATTTTTTGAGATGATTAGTGATTTTGTTGAGATATTCATGGATGACTTCTCTGTGTTTGGGTTGTCTTTTGATGATTATCTTAGGAAAATTGAACGTGTCTTAGAGAGGTGTGTTGAAAGTGGCCTGACTCTTAGATAAATTCCGTGCATGCATCATAGGATCTAAGGTCATCATTCATAGTGATCATGCTGCATTGCACTATTTGTTGACCAAATCTCAGGCTAAGCCGAGACTTATTCGTTGGGTGCTTCTATTACAAGAGTTTGGTTTTGAACTTCGTGATAGGAAAGGTAGTGAAAATGCTATAGCTGACCATTTGTCTTGTCTTGATAATCTACCTTCTCCTATGATTTGTGATGATTTGCTTGAGTCGTTTCCATTTGAACAAGATTTGAGTGCAGGGATTATGCCTTGATATGCTGATATTGTTAATTTTCTTGCTTGTGATGAGTTGAGACCTGACCTTACTTCCCAAGAAAGGAAGCATTTTTTATCTGTGTGCACGCAATACTTTTGGGAAGATCCTTACTTATTTAAGATTGGTAAGCATGATGTGATCCGAAGGTGTGTACCGGATGATAAGCAAGCTAAGGTTCTGCAATTCTGTCATGAGACTCTCTGCGATGGCCATTTTGGAGGACAGAAAATAGCACAGAAGGTGCTCCAATCAGGTTTATTCTGGCCTACATTATTTAAGGATGCTCATGCCTTTTATCTTGCTTGTGATCATTGCCAAAAGGTTGGTTCCATTGGTCGTAGGAATGAGATGCCCCTTAACAATATTCTCGTGGTTGAAATCTTTGATGTTTGGGGTATTGATTTCATGGGGCCGTTTCCCAAGTCTTTTGGTTATAAATACATTCTTTTAGCCATTGATTATGTGTACAAGTGGGTTAAGGCAATCCTTAGTAGGACTTGTTATTCTCATGTCGTGCTAAGGTTTGTGCAGGAAAATATTCTCTGTAGGTTCGGATTCCAAGGCGATAATTAGTGATGGTGGGAAGCACTTTTGCAACAAGCTTTTTGAGAAGCTTATGAAGAAGAATGGGATAACGCATAAGGTTGCTACTCCCTATCACCCACAAACATCGGGACAAGCAGAGACGGGAAACAAGCATATTAAGGGAATCATGGAGAAGACTATGCGGCCAACTCATAAGGATTGGTTGAATGACGCGTTGTGGGCATATTGTACGACTTACAAGAGTATTTTGAAAATGAGTCCGTACAGGCTTCTGTTTGGGAAGAATTGTTAACTGCCTGTCGAGATTGAACATAAGGCGTATTGGGCAATCAAGACTTGTAGCGTTGATCTTGATGCTACGGGAAAACATCGAGCGTTGTAGATGTCCGAGCTGGATGAGCTCCGTAATGAGGCATATAACAATGCCAAGATTTATAAAGATCGAGTAAAGAGGCTTCATGATCGCTGGATCTTGCATAAAGAGTTAAAGCCTGGGATGAAGGTCCTTTTATTTAACTCAAGATTGAAATTGTTTCTTAGAAAGCTTAAATCTTGTTGGACTGGCCCTTATGTGGAGATTCTTCCAGTTGAAGCTGTTCGTCTGATTAATTAGGAGACTCAAGAACCATTTCAAGCGAATGGACACCGTGTGAAGCCATACATCAAAGGGGAAGTTGAACCTCAAGTGGTGGAATCATTGTGGATCATTAATTCGGAATTTTGAAGACTCGTTCTATCGTCAAGCTAATAACGTTAAACAAAGCGCTGCGTGGGAGGCAACCCACGATTTCAAAAAAAAAGGCATCGTTCGTGGCAGCTACACCTCCTAGAGTTCCCTAGTCCCTCTAAGGACCACTGCCTTTATTTAAAAAAAAAAAGAAAAAAAAATTGTATGCCAAAGCAGCGTCCAGCGGCAACAACTTCTCCCAGAGCTCCCTGCCCATTTAGGGAGCATTGCCCCCCTCCTTCTTTTTCTTTAATCACGCTCAATTTCCTCTCATCGCTACCCACACCAAGAGCACCCTACCCTATTTTTCTTTCAACCGCCATTCTCACAACTCATCTCGAAATTCTCGCTGCCACCGTCCAGCCTTCCCTCTCAATATCTCTCATCACCACAGCCCAATCTCCCTCTCAATTTCTTGCGTCGTACCCAATTCTCGCCGTCACCATCTCTTTCTCATTTCCTCTCTCACGCCGTCCGTCTCTCTTAATCTCTCTCACATTTCTCTTCACTCGTTTCCGCTCCCTCTCTTCCACTTGTTGCATCGTGCGGCCGTTTGTTTGTGTACCTTTTGTTGGCAGCAAATTCTCTAGCGGTTCTCCTCACCGACCGATTGTCCATCGGCACGCACTTCACAACGAGCGACCGCTCTTTTCTCTAGCCACCAATCTTTCTCTCCTTGCCGCCCTTGCTCCAGTTATCCAACCATGCCATGGAAGAAAGTACTGGAACAAAAGCAGCAGCCTCGCAACATAGTGGGTCCTTCCACCTCAGACCCGCAGCACGAAGCCGATTCTCAGGCACGAGCTTTCACCGAGCTATATGACTGCCCCTTCCTAATCCTTAATGATGCTGAAGGCATGCTTTACCAGTGCTTTAAATTGTTTGAAGTCACTTTGCCTCGTCGTATTTTGTGGTCTGCCATGGATAAGCTTGGGGTTAGTGCTAAGTTGAAAGCATACTTGACGGTGTTGGGATTACTTCCATATGCTGAGATGGATTTTTTGGCTACCTATTCGCCTCTTGTTTATGAGTTTTTTTGCTCTATGGACTTTACCCATGATTTATCTAGCTTTACTTGTCAGTTGTTTGGGAAGAAGGTTACTGTTACTAGGGCAGTGATGAAAGCAGTGTTTGGCTTTCAGGTTAAAGGACAAAAGCTTACAAATTTTCATGTTGCGGATGCTTGGGAGACGTTGTCTGGATTTAAGAATTGGGATTCCTCGGGGATATCTAGTGGGTTTATCAGTGATCCGGCGCTTGGGATTGTGCATAAATTTATCTCTTATAATGTGTTTGGAAACGAGCAGGCTAATAAGGTCAACAAAATCTGAGGTTTACTTGCTTTTTGCGGCCCTTCAGAATGTTCAGATTTGTCCAATTGATTTTATTTTTGAATCATTGCAATACATCCAGCGCAATGGTCGTTGTCACCCTCTTTTTTCTCATATTGCTAGTACTTTGGCACAGTACTTTAAGATTCCATCTACTAATGATCAGTTTGTGCTTTAGACGAAAAATATTTCGATCAATGAGCTCAAGTCATCTGGTTTCATTCTTTCTCGAGATGCGCTTTGTCCTCAGGCTAAACGGCATTGTGTTGAGCGTTATCGGAATAACTTAGTAGCGCATGAGCATGGTAAGGGGGCTATTTCTGAAGATAAAAGGGGTGATAATGAAGAGGACGACCAAGTTAGAGGGCATCACGGTGCCATTTTCAATTCTAGGGGACCTACTTTCCTCCTATATAGTCTACTGCCCATGGTTCTTTTGATTTTGCTCAATTTCAGAACGTTCTTTTTGAGTACATGGATCGTCAAGAAGCACAGCTCGCGGCCCAAAACCATAATTGAAAGGTGAATAATCAGCATTGGGAGCAGCTAACTCGACAACTGACTGAGCAGAATCGGTATTTGCAGGATATGGACCAGCGCTGGACTCAGTGGATGTCGCAGTATGGTGGTTTTACGCCTCCGCCGCCTGCTCAATAGTGATTTCTCATTGTTTCTTTGTTTGTTCTTTCTTCTTTTTTTCTTTAGATTGTGGTGGTGGTTAATTTCTTTAGCTTTGACTATTTTTCAGGTGTGCATGGTGGCTCTTGGCGATGTTGTTCCTTGCCTACTTCTGAATACTTTTTCTTCTCCCTCTATTGTATGTCTTTTGTGCAATAGGGGCATTGCTTTATTTTCTTGGGGGAGGGGCAGGTTTTTGTTGAGTGTTTCTTTCATGTCCGTTTGAGTCTTATCTTGAGCTAAGTTGTTAATGTGATGATTGGATTTGATAAAATTAGGCCTTGATAGACTTGATTGATCAAGATATTCTATTATGAATTGATTGTTTATGAGTATCATGTAGTTAGTTGTGGGGCATTGCCATGTTTGAATGATTGATGCTTGACATTTGAATATGGGATTATGTGTGAGAAGATTGTGTTTTAGGTGTTGTATCCTAAGTCTAGGAGCCGTGTTGTTATTAAAATAAAAATCTTTGTGTCAAGTTGAGAGGCTTCTGCTCTTCTGGGAACCATGAGCATGAGAAACCACATGAGGACACTTTAGATAACCTCTAAATGTTTACACCTCATGAACTATAGCCACATAACTCGACTTGACTTAGAATTGTTTAATTTTGTTTGGTGATTTGAAAGGTTCTACCCCTCTTTCTTGTCTGTTCAAGTTGAATCATTATACGAGAAATGGGTATGGGAAACCATGCTAGGATGCCAGATTTTTTTCGAGATGGAAATGTATGTTTTGAGCTGAAATTACTAGTTTAAAGATCATAGTGAACTCAATCTTGGAACGAAGAGGTATGGAGGATAGTACAGCTGAAAGAAGAGGCAGAGCTCCCTGCATGACCAGAGCTCCCTGCTCCCTGCCCTGTTGGTTAGATGTTTGTGTAGGAATTAAGGGTAGAGTTCCCTGGTCATCATAGAGCTCCCTGCCCTAAGTGATTTGTCAAAATTTATGTTCCACGTTTTGCACGCAAGGAGGACAATTTTCACCTTTTTCTTTTCCTAGGTTTTTGGGGATTGTAAAAAGGGACAGCTAGACTCGTTCTTATTAGTTTTTTTTCTTCTACTCTTCATCTTGTTATTTTCATTTCGAAATCAAGAACAACACCACCATTGATTTATTTTGAGATTCTACTTCAACGTTATTATGCAATTTCCATTGAAGCTTGTGAGTTCTTTAATTCTTGTTTTTATTTTCTTCTGCTATAATTCTTTTAGATTAATTCTCTTGAATTTATGTTAGAATTAGAGATTAATTTGTTTTAGATTTATTTCAATTCTTGTTTAGGATTAATTTATGCTTAATTATTTCTTTCGCCTAGTTATAAAAAAATAACCCAATTGATGTATTGCTTTATTTTTCTTTTCTTTTCTTTTCGCAATACAATAATTTCTCTGTTAAGTTTTCCTTGAGAGACGATATTCGAGTTAACTTCTTTAATCTATTACAACCATGTTTAATTTCGTGCAACTAAGATTAATTAGGTTGAATAGTAAATATAATATTCTATTAAGAATACATGGCCAGATTTTATTAGTAATATTTAAAATTTATTATTTATGTGTAATAAATTGAAAACTAAGAGAATTAAGAAAAAATAGTCTTTTTTCATAGCAAAACCTTCTCTTTATCTCACATTATTTTGGAGAAGACAAATAATATTAAACTTTATATATAATATTGGTGTCAACAAATATCATAACCGTGGCAATAGGCCGTTTATGATTCGGACCGTGGGGCTTGGCAGACCGATTCTGAACCGACAGTTCAACTAATATATTTCTTTAATAATATTGAATTCATAGTGTAGGATATTTATGGTCACCTTCATTCTTATAAAGATTCTTTAATATTATTGTTCTTCTCTAAATTAATGTGACACAAAAAGATATTGCTATCAAAATGATGGACTTCAATTATGTCTTTGTCCATATTGATTTTGAGAAGAAAGATAGGGTTGAAAATTATCGATTGAAATGGGGGACTTGAATCTCATATCGATTTTGATAAGAAAGAGAGCTTTGAAATAATCTATAAAAATGCATTATCAGATATAAATAAAAAATTACTTATAAAACTGCGTAAATGGTTTTCCTTTAAAAAATGGATGAATAATTAACTGAAAAAATTTTCTTATAATATTAATAATGATTCCTCGTCGATTTTCGACGGGTTATACACTAGTTATTAATAATACCCAACCGATGTGTATACGATAGGAATCTCTAAATTTAATATTTTAAGGGTGTGTTTGGTAGGTTAGTTAGGATAAGTGAAGATAAATAAACTCAAGACTAATAATATAGGTTAGGATGATTGTTTATCTCTACTCTGTATGTTTGGTAGGTATGTTACAATTTGTTTTATCAAGCTTTCCTGTTTGGTACCCTGTTTTAATGTCAAGTCTAGATTTGAACTTTTCAATTCTAACCCTCACCTCATTCCAAAATTATTGAGCAACCATTAAAGAATGAAACATGAACGAGTAGAGATTCTTGAAGGTAATAGCTTCAGCATTAATAAAGAAAAAACATGATAAAATATCATTTTAATTATCTGATACACCAGTGCGATACAAATAATGACGACTACAAGATCAGCAATGGGGCGAGCATCAAGATCGGAATTAGGAATTGACATCTTGTGCTACCTGCTGCTTCTTCTTCTTCTTCTTCTTCTTCTTCTTCTTCTTCTTCTAGCATAATGATATCTAATAAGCAAAGAAAAGGACGATTACATCAAACCTACCCAGTTAATGATAGAACATAGTGCCCACAAAGCCAACACATCCGGTAGCAGTTGGGCAAGAGATGAAATAATGATTGAACTTTTTATTACAGACATATATGTATCACACAACCCAACATATAAAACATTATGTATGAAGTCAAACAAATAATTCATCAAAACAAACACAACTGCAAACTTTTGCAAGAACAAAATATTAAAATTGAATCTTTTATTGCACACACACATCTGTTTGACAACAAATTTGGGATAATTTTGTGTGAGTGTGTGTGTGTGTGTGTATCAACAAAACAAACGTAGCAATAATAGACAGTTGCAAGAGTAAAACATAAAGATTTAATCTTCTAGCATGTATACCTCTTTGGCAACAAATTTGAGATAACAGTTTGTGTGAGTGTGTAAGTTAATGTTAGCAAAAGAAACACAACAACATTAACCAGTAGCAAGAACAAAGCATAAAGATTGAACCTTTTTCTTGCATAAACCTGCTTGACAACAAATGTGAAATAATTGTGCATGAGCAAAGTAAACAAAATAAGAAATAAAGCATAAAGATTGGATCTTTTTCTTTTTCAAGCATACCTATTTAGCAACAAATTCCGGATACAAAATTAGAGTGTTTCTAATTTAACAAATCCACCTTTACAACTCTCCAACTAATAATTACACACCCAACAAAAAATTTTGCGAGTACAATGTCTGCAGAAAATAGATTTAGTGCCCTAATTTTCTAAAAATTCACGAGTTCAATGTCTGCAAAATTTGGCTATGGATTCCTTGAATTAGGTTACTTTACCTGAAATAGGGAATGTGAAGGTCGGGCGGCTGGGGTGTAAGGTCGACTGCTGATGAGAGAAGGTAGCGCTACGATGCAAAGCACCCCGGCAACGACAAATCTGGTTGGCGGCGGAAGCGATGTGGTCGCCGAAGGAGGACTTCCCGTCTCCTGAAATGAGTAGATTTGTGGGTGAAGTTGGTGGATGAGAGTAAAGATGAGAAAAACTTGGAACCCTGATCTGTGCTCTGCTTGATTTTGAGGGTAAATTAGTCCCCGTATTTTACAATCTCAATCACTATTCAAACCAAGAAAAACAATTGGGGAGGGTAGCCGATTTTATTTTTTTGGAGTAACAGTGATTTACCAGCGGGCTTATGCGTTTGCATTGGGCTTAGCGTGTAAAATTTCTCCCCTACCAAACACAAGATTGGACCAGAAAAATAATTTAGTAGCGGTTAATGTAGGCTACCAACCACGCCGTAATAGTATGATATTTTTCATACATTATATTATTCATAATAAATTTTCCTATCATATTGCTTTTTATGAGGACTTCACTTTTGGATACTTATATAAATACTCTAAATTAATGTATATTTTTTCAACTTGCAATTTTTTTGCACAAACAATTTTAGTTTAGCCATTTAATTAATTCACCAAACATAGTCCAATTTTTATTTAAAATTTGATTTTGTCAATTGTTAAAATGTCAATATTAGATTTTTACTTTATCATTTTTCTCTTTCTTTCCTCACACTATCTCTCTCTTCTCTCTCCTCCTTTTCTCTTTCCTGCCTTTTTTTCTCTCTACTCTCTCAATTCTTCTCACGCATTTTCATATATTGTTCACTTCTTGTTGAGTTGGTACGCCATACGTATTTGTAATTACGTACTGCGTACCAACTTAACAATACATGAATAGTTGTTGGTATGCAGTACGTAATTAAAAATGTGTACTGCGTATGAACTCAACAATACATAAACAGTTGTTGTTACGCAGTACGTAATTACAAATACGTAATGCATACCAACAACTATCCATGTATTGTTGAGTTGGTACGCAATACGTAATTACAAATACGTACTGTGTACCAACTCAATAGTACATGAAAAGTTGAAGATACACAGTACGTAATAACAAATACGCACTGCATACCAACTCAACAATACATGAATGATTTAAGGTACGCCGGACAAAATTACAAATATGTATTGCGTACCTTCAACAATTTCATGTATTGTTGAGTTGGTACGTAGTACGAATTTGTTATTACGTATTGTGTACCTTCAACTTTTCATGTATTGTTGAGTTGCTACGCAGTACATATTTGTAATTCGTACTGCGTACCAACAAGTGTTTATGTATTGTAGAATGGATACGCAATACGTATTTGTAATTACGTACTGCGTACCTTCAATTGTTCATGTAGTGTTCAGTTGGTACGCAGTATGTATTTGTAATTACGTACTACGTACGAACAACTGTTCATGGAAGAGAGAAAAAGAGAGGAGAAAAAATGCGTACAAGAGAAGAAGCGAGAGAGAAGACAGGGAGAAAAGAGCAGGAATAAAAAAAGGAAGGAGAGAGGAGAGAAAGAAAAAAAAGTAGGAAAGAGAAAAGGAAGGAGAGAGAAAATAGGTGGATTTGGTGCCATTGAGGGTAAAATTGTCCAACCAAGCACAACATATCCCACTTTTTGTCAATTTTTGTCGTAAGTTCACTTTTGACACAATTTGATACTCCCTACGTCTACGAAATGGTTGTCACTTTTGCTACTTAAGTTTGTCCACAAAATGGTTGCCACTTTTGCTACTCTACTCACATTTATTGTGTGACTCTTACTCCACTCACAACAATACTCACTATAATTCACTACTACCTACCATTTTCTTAAAACCCGTGTCATCCACAATGTGGCAACCATTTTATGGACGGAGGGAGTACTTTTTTGTACCTTAATGACATTCTATGATTTGCCTCTACTAAAAATTCTCACTTTGAAAATATATTTATTATTACTATCAAGTAAATTGCGGCTAATATTTTTAATAATTTTAATGAAGCATTTGGGCTGAAATTAAACTAATAAAGGAACTAAAATAATATGAAAGCAGGAGAGTTGCTCAATAATTTTCTTGAATTCAATTGAAATTAAAGATTTTACTTTCATTTTTTTTTTCAAAATTTAAATAAAAATTAGACTATTTTTTGGCTAATTAATTAAATGACTAAAATTGGTTGTAACTATTTGAGTGTATCATAGACTCATAGTCAACCAACATTATTATCATTAAATTGGACAAGATGATACAAATTTAAATGAAAATTTAATTTTGACAATATTAGTAGCTCTAAGCCAGCAGAGAACACTAAAAAAAGATCAAAAATAGTAAATGAAGACAGGAGAATCGCCGAACAATTCTTTTGAATCTTACTGAAGCATGTGGATTAAATTGAACTAAACTGATCAAATATAGTAAATGAAGATAGGAAATGGACGAACAATTTTCTTGAATTTAATTACATACTAAAGATTTTAACTTTGAAAATAATTTTTTATAACTATCAAGTAAATATCGGCTAATATTTTTAATAATCTTAGGAAACATTTGAACTAAAATTAAACTAAAAAAGGAACATAAATAGTATGAAACGAGAAAATCACATAACAATTTTTTTTTAAATTTAATTTGAAATTAAAGATTACTTTCATTTTTTTTATAATTATCAAACAAATTGTGACTAATGTAATTTTAATAATCTTACTAAAGCATGTGATTAAATTGAATTACAAGAATCAAAATAGTAAATGAAGACGGGAAAATTGAGAAAAAAAATTCTTGAATTTAATTAGAAAATAAAATTCACTTTCAAAAGAAATTTCTATAACTATTAAGCAAATTGCGTCTGATATTATCCCGTCAATTTTTCGAGGGTTGCACACTAGTTTAGATAAATAGAAATGGAGAAATTTATAGGGTGCCACGTAAGGATTTTGTAAAAGCTCGAATCATTTTCCTTTTAGTAATATAATATAATGATTAAACTTTAGTAGTACTAATTTTGATGAAAATTTTAAGACTTCATTATAAAAAATGACCATTTAACACTTTTGAAAATAAAAGTTGTTCTAAAGTTAGTTTGAATAAATTTTAGCAAACTTTAATATGATGAGACAACTATACAATACACTTAATTTAAGAGCAATTTTTTGAAATACGGATTGGACAGGTTGAACCGGGAACGAGGACTGTTGTCAGTCCGGTTAACACTTTTAGATCAAATGTAGTCAGAAACCGGTTAGAACCGGCCAAACCAGAGACAGTTTTGGAAAATTGTCCAGTTTTCTATTTGAATTAAAAATTTTATGTTGTGATGGGGTTTGGAACCTGAGACCTCTTGGATGTTAGTGACGAGGCTATTGTTCGCACTCTCAAAATGAATTTATAGCTTATTTCCGCAGCTATGTAGATAGTGTGTAAGTACAGGGTCGATCTACAAAGAGTTAATTGTTCCTGTCTCTTGAATCTTTCTCCACCTAGTAAGAAAAAATGGGTTTTGGTATGTTGGTCACTCGGGCTTTTTTGGCCAACACAGAAACTAAATTAATGTTGAAAGAAACAGAGAACTTGATCAATAACAAAAACGACTTGATCTGGACAAAGACATTGTTAAGTGAGGATACTTGCTCGGTCATTGGTGCAAATATATTTATCACATGCGTGCATTGTTGGTTATAGGACTTGAATGCCGAGATCACTTTTTACTCATCACGCTCTCAACAAACCCTTCCCTGACCTATCCTTACTTAGTTGGCGACGCACCGCCGGCTCTCTACTCTGGGCAATACCTCTATCGGAGTCATAGTTCAACTTCTAGCCTAGACAACATTAATAATTAGAAAGGCCCAACAAAGAATCACCACGTCTTGCCCCAATAGGGTAGACATGTTCTTCTAATGTTAATTGATCTTAACTAAGATAAGTTATGAAAAATTCTCCCAACCTCATAATTGGTTAGTGATCTAATATGTCTTAAGTGATTAACGACCTATTAACCTCTTAATCGTATTACACCATATTTGAACAATCTCATCAACATATCGGGAACACATGCATATAATTATCAAGCACAACTTAGACCTCTCGAGCTATGAACTCACTCAACTGTCTTGCCCAGATTAAGTATAAAAACTTAGCCAGACATGAATGTAAATAAATTAACATAATTTTTAAAGGAACTCATAACAAAACTAAATTAAAACTTACTAAGTATTCAATAGAAAAGTAGCCGGCCAAAAGTGCCGATCGGAAATAGTACGACAAAATCAAAAGCACAAATTAAATTGCCTGTAGGACTTGTTCTTATCTCACAACTCCGAAAATAAACAAAGGGCTGGACTGCATAAAATCGTAACTCCTCAGCAACAGCTAAACGTCGAATATATATATAGTCTTGTGCGAATGTTTAGGTTTCCAGTCCTTAACATGGAAGGATTCCAAGAGCTATCTTAGGATGCAAGTAATTCCTTGATAAGCACGACCCCAACATGGCATGTCACGTCTATCTACAAGAGATCCCTTCCAGATCCTAATTCTAGTTGGATAAAGAAAGATATTTAAGTTAGGTCATCTTTTCCTTATCATTCTAGACTTCGGAGAGAAACATGCCAGTTGCCTTAAGCACATAGTCATCTTATCCAGCTCACCTCTAGCCTTGCTCTGTCGTATAGAAATTAAGCCTCCAGTCCCTGTTTTGCCCAAAATGCACCTGCCAGGAAACAAACCACCAACTGCCCAGAATATATCCTCATATACACTAAAACAAGACAGAACATATACAAAGACTTGATCTAAACTACCAAAAACAGACACAAAATGGACTCAAAATATGGGTTCATCATGTGCACACACTTAACCCACACTTGTCCTCAAGTGTGCATGGACAACTTCCCCAAGACTCAAACACATAAATAAAATCAAAAGACTCAAGACAAGATCAGCACAGAAGTGTTAGTCAAACTAAGACAACAATTTTCAAGAAATCTAGTAGTGAATGGAAAAGAGAATGCACAACTATTAAACAATTCAAGATAGAATTGTGAGCAACATGATATCCTTACCACACTCATCATTCTTGTATTTAGGTTTATTATTTACTTTCAGAGATCTTATTGAAGTCGGTTTCACCATAGGCTTGTCTGCCCTTTAAATTTTAACCTCTTAGACTAAATCGTAGACTTCATCATTAGGTCTTATTAGGTTATAATTTGGCTTAAGGCTACAGGTAGGGAGTATTCAGATGTTGGCTAAGGTCAATTGAACTCGTACTGGGCAACATTGTCTCTGATGGTCCCGGTAACGAGTAATTGGTGTATGGAGGAGGAGGGGAGGTAATACACCAGTGAGGATTTTTAAAAAAACTATAAAAATCGATTTCAAACTCTTCAGGAACTTTATAGTTCACTAGGCTCTACAATTGTAAAAGGTAGTAGGAGCAGATCACTCAGTCAGGATCAAAACTGACTGAGGTTTAAAACAGAGTTGATAACTTTGCGGAAGTTGGTGAGTTTGGGCCTCGTTACAAAATTGAAAACCTTTTGAGGGAAGGTCAAGTTCCCTAAAACAGTTTAGTGCAAATACAAAGTTAGTTTTCGTGCAAGTGTCAGTTGGTTCATGAATTGAATGTAAATGCATAATGTATATACTGAAATTAAAGAACACAGTATTTTTACGTGGTTCGGAGATCGACCTCCTACGTCCATGACTTCCTTTTCGGGGAAGTAATCCACTATGTAAGCTTACGCGTGCTTATCAAACGTTCTGTTTGGTTTGCGGGTACCAAATAACTTAACCAGTTCGATTACGTGTTCGAAGAAGACCTTACTACACTTTCAAGGCAAGTGTACAGCCTAGCTTAGATTGCGGGTTGTAAGGGACCTAGTTTCTTTGATTGAGGGTTCAAAGAAAGACCTGGGATTTTGGGGTTGGGGGTTTTTCCAACTATGAAGCCTGCAACACTTAGAAAAGTGGAGGCCTCTTCCTAAGGCTGAGACTCAAATCTGGTACAGAGCATTTGCTTAGAACAATGCAAGAACCTAACAAATCTAGACTCGATCAAAGAATGGGATTCTGAGACTAGATGGAAGAACAGGAAGAGGTGTGAACACTCGACTTCTACTTGTTCTTCGGCAGAAACTCTATCTTACTTCGCGAGGTATAAGTTCTTCAATTCTCAAATCTGTTTTTTGTGTGAGGTTTCTGGGTGTTATTCTGCTACTTGCTTTGATAAGGAAACCTCATTTATAGAGAGAGAGATCAATTTAGCCGTTGGAAAGAGCCGTTTGATCTCTGTCAAAAGCATGACACTACATCTACTCTTCTGCAACATTTCCTAAAAGGGTAATTGCGACCTGTGCTTCATGCACGTCCTCTTGGTCGGTCCATTTATGGAAAGTTTCCTAGCTAACTTGAGCTTCTAAGTAGATTTAAATTCCGAACTACAACTCTTATGCTTTCTCTATCTTAAAAGGTCTTCTCTTCTTGACTTTGCAACGTCTGACTTTATCACACCTTCTTGACATGCTTGAGCTGCATGGATCAACTGTGGAGTCAACTGAGCTTTAGTTCGACTAGCAAACTTATTTCTTCAGTCCGACTGACTTCTTCTGCTTGAAACCTGTAAAGATGAAAATCCCTACGCTCAAACAGTGAGCTCTATCTAAGTTCAAACTGATGGCTTCATCTACTCGGTTGGGGTCAATTGAGTTTCGTGATTATGGCTTGTGAGGGCCGACATTTTATGTGTGAGAGGGCCGACATGGCTGAGAGAGAGAGGAGAGAAATGGAGGATTTTATCTGGTAATAATTCCCAGTAGAAAAGATTTTACGGTATAAAATATCCTTAATAATTCTCTGTAGAAAAGATTCACTCTTGACCCTTTCCCGACATCCAAATTCATCCTACTTCACATCATTATTCACTAATTAATTTATAGATTTGGAAAACCTAAGTTTCGAATCAAAATTCCAAGAAACGAAGAAAGTCGTAAAAACTGACGTTATGTAATAGTAGGTTTTCTAATAAAATTCATACTCGACTCATATTGTCACAGCCCCAAATTTCGAGGGACGGCAGAAGGCGGGGTGCGACTGGGACTGGATTAAAGAAGCGGGGAAGAAAGGGACTGACTGAATAAACATACATAAGAGACATCATAAATTCTATGAACAAGACTTTATTACCAAAAGATAGAGTTAATCACGATGGATTACTCGACGAAGTTCTCAAAAGGAAAATTAAGTTATAATTATAGAACTTAGTCTACAGTGATTAAACATAAACAACAAAGTTTAGAGTTATGCAGCGGAATAGTGAACTAAGTACCTAAGTCTTCTCTAACTCTATTCGACCTCAACTTAACCATCCACCGCTGTCGTCGCTTCAACCTGCACATTTAGAAAACATATGGAGGGCTAAGTACGAAAGTATTTTTTGGACACATTGCCGAAAACATAATCATAGGTATAGATAATCAGGCATCTCTTTTTATAGCGCATCGGGGGTTTTCATTTAAAAGAGCCCGTGCTTATTAAACATTTGCATTTTTATTCATAAAGTAGCTCGCGAGCATTTTAATGTATGTTACGTTCAAATCTTGACCAAATCCTCATTCACCGTGGTTGGTTACCCCTCAACAGGATACCACATATACCACAGGTTACAAAGTGCACTAACTCTGGAAAGCACTTAATAGCTAACTCAGAGCCGATCGATAGTTAACATCCTAGCGGTTAACTTATAAATCTGAAAAACACGAATGTTAACACAGATAGGTACAAGAGAACTCACATAAAATATTTAAACAGTTTATGCCATGGTTATCACTTTGAAAACACGTTTATCAAAGCGATAAAGAATTACTTTCGAGTAAGGTTTGATAAAATCGACGTGTAACTTCCTAGGTTCGTTTTATGTTCTCGAACTTAAATTCTCACGAAAATTATACAACAGGGCAGTCAACACGTATTCCATACACGACGAACTCCATTTTATTTTCCCGTCTATGAATACGACGATCAAAACCTCGTCGATCAATCTAACCAATTACTAAACCAATTCAAGTTCCTAATTCAAATTCCAACTTCTCAAATTCAACTAAAACCTATCATTCCAATACTCGGATTAATACGTCGTCAACTACAAACTTGATCACTTAACGATAAGATTCATTACTATCCAATTATTTTCTCGGTTCGACTTTTCTATCGATGCTTAGGCTCGTTGCTTCGTTTCTTACCAAAATTTCGACGTTCTTAGAATCTGATTAAATTCTACAACATTATTCAACATCTATCTAGACTCATTAGTATGTGATCCATATCCTTAACTCATTAACCAAACTCGGTTTATTTATGGATTTTCATCTCTTATACTTTACCTAATATTTTTAGAATAATTCCAAATAATTCATTAAATCAATTAACACTAATTAGGACATTATTTCATCATCAATTCCTTAATAGAATTAAGCTACATCAAACCCCTAAATTCCTCCCTAAAATCGGTATTAGCATTTAAATTAGGAGGGGTGTTTTCTTCATGAATTTAATCCATAAATCTATTTCTAATATTACTACAACTTATATTATTCAATGATTATTACTACAACCTCATAAATCAAAATTCCATTATCAAACCCTAGCCCTAATTTCAATCCTACTTCAATTTGTTAGGGGATTTCATTTATTCTTGCATTAATCATCAATTAAACACTATCTTAGATTAATTATCCAACCAATTTGAGGATTAGAACATCCTACCAAAATCCCCTAATTTGCGATCCATGCCTAGGTTTAGGGATCTTGGTTTTTCCATCAATTAAACCATAGAGATTAGTTTCTATCCATTTAAGTACATGATTTAAGACTTAAATCATTATCCTAATTAATCTAATATTTTCGGTCAAGAGAAAAAAATAAAGGAATAAGAATTCTACATGGATAGATTAAAGGCTTAAGCAATTACCTTGAAGATTATTGGAATTAGAATTGAAATTGATGGATAATTGATCAATTGATGAAGAAATTCTTAAGGAACCTTGAATGATTTTCAATGGAGGAAATGAAGAAATTTGGGAGAGAGGAATGATGTGTGGCGTGAGTTGTGAGGGATGAGAGTTGGGAGGGTGATGACAACTAGTTAATGAAATAGTATATAACATAGGTGGCTAATTAAATATTATTAGAAAGTATAGGAACAAGTGAGTCATAAAGTGACAATTAATAAAAAAATGAAATATCCTATGTGTGTGTATGCATGAAGTCGGCAATGAGGAGAAATATTTCTCCAAATACCGCATTTTCCGGCTCGTTACGACGTTATGAAAAATCAAGTAAATAAAAACGTATTCGGCGCGTTTTCGTCAAAATCCAATTTGACCATTTTCCGATATATTTATCTTACTCCGAAAATAATATTTAAAACTTAAAATTCGATAAAATCTCGGAACCTCACAGTCCGAATTTTGTCCGAAAAAATAATAAAAACGAACTTTCTCGGGCGAACTCGTATCGCAATTTCGTGAATGTAAAAATCAGACGGTTTCCCAATCTGAGTTCTCGAACTAAAAAGTTATCGTACGCAAAATCCTTAATACAGAAATCATCTGACTGACTTCCGTAATTTATTTTTGGAAACAGATTTCACCGTAAGTCTTAGAATTTAATTTAATGAACCTAGGCGTGCAAAGCCGTAATTATTATTAACTTTGAATTTTTAACGCAGTAGAAATTTTCCGGGGTATTACACATATGGTCTGAGAAAATTCTCAACCTAGCATCAAATGTCTTAGAATAAATTCTAGAGTCTAATGACACTGACTAGACTAAATTCGGAGTTCGGTGATCGGGGTCAACTTTTCCGGGTCAAAGTTACTATTCACTAAAAAATCAACTGTGTCAGAAAATTCTAAAACTCATACTCATGCTAAATATCATATTCTCATACTCATAGAAACTTTCACGTCTTCGTTTTGAGTAGCTGAAATGAGAAAAATTTTGATTTTACCCTTAGGGGTATTTTGGTCATTTTGTAAGAAAATTTATTCTCTGAAATTTTTATCACACAGAATCATACACAATAACATTTAGGAAGCACTTACACACACATAATCATATTTAGGACGATTAATTATGCTCAGAAAAAATCGGGTTATTACACACTGAAATGGTCGAGTCGATTGATCACATTGAACAAGTGGTGGAAGAGGCAATTCCTCTAATTAGAATTCGAGATACTTTGGATTTGGTTATTCAAGATGGAATGGAAGAGAGTTTGGATAACTTGTTTCAAGTTGCTCAAGCTCTGAATTATTTAAGGGATGAAGAAGAAGGAGAACCGAGACTGTCGCAACTTACTATGCCCAGCATAAGGCAAGAGGATAGGTTGGTGCCATCACTAATCAAGGCACCCAAGCTCAAGTTAAAACCTCTTCCAGATCATTTGAAGTACATATTCTTGGGTGAGGACCATACATTACCAGTTATAATCAATGCAAGGCTAACTGAAGATTAAGAGGAGCAAGTATGAGCAGTCTTAGCGCGTTACAAGGAGGTAATTGGATGGACTTTAGCCGATATCAAGGGCAGCAGTCCAACTATTTGCCAACATCATATTCAACTTGAGGATGATTCAAAGCCAGTCCAGGATCCTCAAAGGAAGTTGAATCCAGCGATGAAGGAAGTTGTGATGAATGAGATACTTAAACTTCTGAACTTGGGCATTATCTACCTAGTTCTAGACAGTCAATGGGTCAGTCCAGTGCACATGGTGCCCAAGAAGTCAGGAATTCAAGTGGTTGCCGATGAAAGGAATAAGATAGTGCCTACTCGATTGCAAACTGGATGGAGGATGTGCATTGACTATGATGGTCCCGAAACGAGTTACTGGTGTATGGGGGGGGGGGGGAAATACACCAGTTAGGATTTAAAAACTTAAACCTTGAAAAATCACTTCAACTGAGTAAAAGATGACTCAGTTAGAATTTCACAGCTGAGTAAGGGACCTCAGCTGGAAGAGTGAGGCTGTGCGGAATGTGGTGGAAAAATAAACTCGTTAAAAGCAACTCACGCAAAACAGCTCGGTTGGTCAAGAACCAAAACAGCTCGGTTGAAAATGTGCAAATGCGGTTTGTATGTCGGTTAGATCGATCAGATAAATATGCAAAAGCAACTGAATAGAAACAAACATAGACACACAGGATTTAACGTGGTTCAGAGATAATCCTCCTACGTCCACGGGGAGATGTGAATCCACACACCTCAGTCCAAGTTCTTCTGGACAGAATCACTCAGCTTACGCGGGCTGAGCAACCGTTAAGGATAAGTTTGCGGGTACTTATCAACCTTACAGTTTAGTTTCCAGGCACTAAACAGCCTAAGTCAAGTTTGCGGGTACTTGACGACCTGACTACTCAATTACAGGAAGAGTAAGGTCCTAGCACACTTTTTAGGGTGTGAGAAAGGGTGGGGTTTCCAACTACAGCTCGATCACGAATGAGAGCTAGATCTAAGGCTTGAATAAATAAAACTCAAACTAAGATCAAAGACAAATTTTCACTCTATGAACCCTCAGCTACTAATGTTCTATCACTCTTGAACTCTCAGCTGCTGATGTTCTTAGAATAGGATTTTAGTTGCACTTTTCTCTCTTGCTTCAGTCTGTCTCGTGTGTGTCTTGTGTCTATTACTCTCGAATGAGAGAATGCCTCTATTTATAGGCGGAGAGAATCAACTAGCCATTGGAGGAGCAGTTGATCTCTGATCGGTTGATAGCGATGGCTTGTCTCTCATCTCTGCAGACTTTCCCGATATGGCATCTGTGCTCTTCTACTTTCCATCCGAGACAGCCTTGTGTTGGGCTAGATGGGGTAATGACTGAACGGTCAAACCCTCATGTGACTTCCATTTGAAATTCAAATCTTAACCTTTCTGACAGTCAACCTTGGTTCGTCGGTTGAAAGTCTTGATCTTCATCTGAGTGGTCTTCAGCTGATGTTCTGAACTGTTGGACTCTCAGCTGATTTTGAACTTCAAGCAGTTTTTTTTTTTTCGAGTTCTACAACTGAGGTTCTGAAACTGAACACTCAGTTGTCTTCCTTGTATATACTCAGTTAGGTTTGAACCCTCAGATGACTTTCCTTTTCATCTAATGTTCTCTTCCTTTCTACTGTTTCTCATCTGATGAACGCTCAGTTGGTTTCCTTCACAACTGATGTTCTGAAGACTTCCCCTTGTTTCCATCTGATCATATGAACTCTCAGTTGTCCTTCTTCACAACTGATGTTCTGTCTGAAGTGACGCCTTGTTGCCATCTTCAGCTGGAGACCTGTAAAGATAAAATCTTAACTTTGCTCAAACAGCAAGCCTAAATTCTAACTTAGGTTCTGGCAACATCTACTCGGTTGGGGTCAGTCGGTTTTGGAATTCATCAAAACTTATACTAATAAATTTCCCAACAATTTCCCCCTTTTTGATGATGCCAAAACCACTTACAACTGGAAACCACTACTGATCTAAACCTCACTACCTTATCTAAAATCTCAGCTGAAATTCTAGACAGTCTATAAGATAAAACATCAAAGGGTTAGCACAGTTATAACATGGTATTTAAAAGACTTTGTGATTCAGAGCTTGGACAATGAGGGATTGTTCATCAAGGTGAATCTTATAACTGAATAGTTTTCATTACAACTGATTGTTACAAAAGATAGGCTTAAAAACCGAAAATTACAACAGTTGCTAGAAAACTAACTGAGCTAGTATTGTAGCCCATACTTGCCAAAAATCCTTACAAAAATTTCCCTCTTAGCAGGTGACTCCTTGGAAAAGTCCACTCCATGCTCCTTGCAGACCTGCCTCGCCTCAGATGCAATCTTCGTGCGGTTCGGGTTGCTGGAATCCGGGAGAAGAGGTGGCCGATAAGTAACCCTCTTGGGAACTGGAACAGTGTTCAGGTCCAGGTTGGCGTTAATCATGGCCCTCCTGAATTGACTGAACATGCCCGGGTCACCTGAGTGCAACTCGGTCAGCGCCTCCTTGAACGCTCTCCTTGGGTCGTCAGTTGCGTAAACCTCCCTGTAATAGAAGTCGTTCACGAACTCCTGCTTGAATAGCTCCCACTCCTCATTCCACTCGGTCGGCATCCACTTGTCGGTATGCCTGAACCGACTCTCAACCTTGGACTTTAGAGGCAACCTTTGTTGCTTCAACCGAGCCTCTGCCTTTGATTGAATTTTATTGATGCGGCGTCGGCTGCGGGAGGCAACGTTGCGGTCCAGGTTCTGAGAAACCTTCTTCAGCTCAACCTCGAACTGGTTCACCCTCCTCGCCTGGCTGGCGGCAAACTTTCTGATCCAGTTCGGGTTCATGTAGTCCTTCTCCTCTACATCCATAGCCTTGGCCACTGCAATGCACTCTTCGGTTGTTATCCCGTCGAGTTCAGAATCCAGCTCGGCTGCGATCTCGGCTATGGAGCTGTAGGAAACTCCAATCTTCTTTGCCTGCTCCAAGTCCTTAGTCATTTCGGCTCCACCGACTTCGGTTGACTTGGCAGCAGCAGACTTCCTTCTCCTCAGCTGAGATTTGGATGGTTGAGCAGCTGGCACTCCTACTTCTTGGGTCTCTTCTTCTTCCTGTGCTTCACCCTCCGTCTCCTTCTCTTCCCCCTTTTTGGCATCAGCAACAAGGCTTGCTACTGAACCGTCCAGAGAGTTGAGTTTGGCCTCGGTGGATTGAACACGGTTGAAGAGTTCATCGACCGCACACTCCAGCTCGATCTTCTTCACCAGTTCGGAGTCCTGGCACTCTTGTTCTGCCTTCTTCAAGACAGAGAGGTTGTCGTTGACCTCTGTCTGAAAGGCAACGAACTCAGCCCAACGCGACTCGAACCGGGACTCACATTCAACATCCTGCGTCTGTTGGGACTTGGCCAGATTAGAGTCAGCCAAGGACTTGAAGACATTCACTTCCGACTTCAAGCCCAACAGAGTAGATTTCAGCTCCGACACGTCCTGACTGGTGGAGGAGGAGAGATCATTCAGCTTCATCTTCAGCTCGGCATTCTCCTCCACCAGTTGTTGGTACTTCACTTCTTGAGCTGCCAACTCCCTCAGCTGGTCATCTTGTTGGTGCTGGAGGTTGGCGAGCAGCTCGGTCCTCAACTGGTTGACCCTCTCAGCCACTAGCTCGCAGATTTGTTCTGTTGAAGGAGCGAGCTGAGCAGCTGGAAGGGCTTGAGCAGACTGAGCTAGAGGCTCAGTTGTGACCATAGCTTGACAGTTTGCCAGGTACAGCTTCAGGTTTTCCTCCTCTTCCTTTGCGGTGGCAGCTGCTGCATCGACATCTTCAAGGAAGTCAGCTGATTTCACCAACATGCTGTCAAGGAAGTCGACACACTCCTTTCCAGCTGCCTCCCTTGTGTCCTTCCCTTCAGCCAGACTCTGGTCCATCCGTCTAGTGAGCAGCGTGATCCGGTTGTTGTACGCCACCTCCAAGTTGGAATAGTTGAATTAGGCTCGGATGCGGGACGCATCAGACTTCAGCCTGTCCCAGCTCAGTACCCTGATCGTTTCCTCCTTGACATACCACTGGCTAAAGATCAGGTGGAACTGGTACAGTAGCTCGGTTCCCAGTGTGGCGAAGATGGGCATGTCGCGAGTCGCAGGGAACAGACCCAACAGCTTTTGAAAGCAGTAGGCCACCCTGCCTTCGTGCTCGTCAGCAACAGCCTGCAGGTCCTCCGCTTCGTTGATCGGGGAGGGGGTGAGATTGTATGGTTCGGGTTCAAGAGGTTCATCGATGTTGGCCAAAGAGTCAGTCACAACATCGGCATCGAGCTGAGAGCTCGGAATTTGGGATTCAGTTGGGGAAGAGGGTGGAATGGTTTCCTCAACATCGGCCGAAGGAGCGGTCACGATGTTGGCATCGAGCTGAGAGCTCGGAATTTTTGGCTCGGTTTGGGTAGAGAGAGCAAGAGGCTCTGGGGGCGGTACAACATTCACTCCAGCTGTGGGGGAGGTTGTAACATCTTCGAGGTCCTCAGATGAGGAGGATGCAACCGACGTCTCCATGCCCTCAGCCTCATCAGCTCTGGGGCCTCGAGGGACAATCTCGAGCGATGCGGCCTCAGCTGAGCGGCTGGATTCGGAGCGTTCCTCAGCAGGTGTGGACTCGACCTGCGCTCCCTCCTCGTCTGGAGCTTGTTCCTCAGCTGGCTCCTCAGCTGGAACCTCAACTGGCTCATCAGCTGACTCATCAGCTGGAACATCAGTTGGCTCATCAGCTGGCACCTCAGCTGCCTTCTTGATTGCCTTCTTGAACCTTACCCTTAACTTTTTCTGGGCAGGTTCGTCAGTCGACTCCTTCTCAGCGTCAGCTCGGCGACGTGAGGCTTTGGGTTTTGTGGGGCGAGCAGCAGCTTGTTCCCCATCAGCTGCTGACTCAGTTGGCTTTCCCGACTCCCTTTTGTCCTTAGGAGTGTAGACACTCCTCAGCACCTCCTGTGCTTTCTTGGCCGTCGGGAACAGCAACAGCTTCTTCAGTGGCGTCTCCTCGCAGTCAGCCCAGACCATGTTGCAGTCCTTTGTTGCGAGGAGGATGAGGGCGGAGATTTTGCACCCGAAATTGAGCGTGCCCTTCACACTCAGCAGCTTCTCTCCAGACTCGGCTGTGGTCTCAGAGATCTTCGACTTTTCCACCATTAACTGGTTCAGAAAATATTGGAACCAGTTGATTTGGTGTTGGTGCTCCAGGGCCACCAGCTGCTTCAACTTGGGTCGGCTGATGTCGCCGAACGCGCCACTGTATCCGAACACGACCTTCGACACGGCGTCGAACAGCAGGCGGTGTTCCGGCTTTAGCTTTGTTCGTTGCATGTTGCTCCTCAACCGCTCCGGCTCGATCAAAGCATCCTGAAGGAATTCATCTGCTTGTTCGTCGGTAATATTCTCCAGGAACTCGGTGGCGGTGTGGTTAATGGGTATGATGTACCGGAGGACATCGGACACGTCGATGGGGAAGGAGACACGACGTATCGTCCTTGCTGGAACATCTCTTTGTCGGTACGACACCACCGTGGAAACTCTCTCTGAAATGTCAAGGGGGCGAATGAGATTGACGTAGAATTCTCCGACTTGGCACCTGAGCAAGTGGGAGGGGCAGAGCTTGGCCCATTCCAGAAGTTTGTTCTCACGGAGAGTGTTGGCGAGAGGGGCTAGGACCGGCGACTCTAGATCCTCGTCGGAGAGGATCTGCTCGAAGTGAATCTTCGATACTAACATATCGAATGACTCTTCATACGTGGTAGGCACGAGGGAAGGTCCGGATGATGCCATTCTCTTGCTTTTGAGTGCCATTAAATCACTGCAAAGGTAATATATATAGGAAAGAAATCTATTTGCAGAAATGGGTTAGGCAGAAAACTGGAAGACGATGAATAGTTATAATTGATAAGCACGAATGAGGAAAGTAGGAGATATCTTCCTGATTTTTCGCCTTATATAGGTCTTTGACTCGGATGAGATCAACGGCTGGGGTTAAATGGCGCGAATCCATCAACGGCTGGGATTTCGCGACTGTTGACTATCTTTGACTTGACGTTTTGATCCGAGTTCCAACCAGCGCGTGAGAAGGTGTACAGTTTCATGTCAGCCCAGTCGCACTATAAAGTAGGCTATGGATGCTCAGCCGTACTTTACATTTAATGCGACATGATGGCTATTTTAATGTAACTGACTAGCTCAGGAATGTTTGAATTTATTTCAAACATTCTCATTTAAGAACATAACACCTTCAGTCATAAATGATACCTGGCAGCTGATGTCGATATCAGCTGTATACCTCAGTTGTGCTCCTCAGTTGCCGCAAACCATCAGCTGACTCAAGTTCGTCTGTTCAGCTGATGTTTGATGTTTTCAGTTGGCAGTTCGCATCTGAGATTCCCCTTTTTATCTGAGCTTCCCCCTTAAGTCGATATCCGACTCTTTCAGCTTGGATGGATCCTTATCAGCTCGGATGACTCTTCTGCTTGGATGAGTTTTTAGCTTGGATCCAAGAGTCCTAGAAGATCACATAGCATCTTGAACCGGGCTTCAGGAAGAGGTTTGGTGAATATGTCAGCTCTCTGAATCTCAGTTGGGATCTTCTCCATGGACACATCCTTCTTCTCAATATGATCTCGGATGAAATGATGACGAATATCGATATGCTTAGTCCGAGAGTGGTGAACAGGGTTCAGAGAGATAGCTATAGCACTCGAGCTATCACAATGAATGGGAACCTGTCCAGTTGAGACTTCATAATCTCTCAGCTGCTGCTTCAGCCACAATACTTGCATGCAACAGCTTCCGGCAGCCATATACTCTGACTCGGTTGTCGAAGTAGCAACACACGCTTGTTTCTTGGAGAACCATGAAACTAGCTTGCTTCCCATGAACTGACAGTGTCCCGAAGTAGACTTCCTGTCCAACCGATCTCCTGCTAGGTCGGCATCTGAGTATCCAGTCAGCTGGATATTGTCATCAGTTGGGTACCACAACCCAACATTGACAGTTCCCTTCAGATACTTAATGATGTTCTTTGCTGCCAACATGTGTGCTTCTCTTGGTTGGACTTGAAAACGAGCACACACTCCAACTGCGTATGAGATGTCTGGTCGGCTGGCAGTTAGATAGAGCAGCGAACCGATGATCCCTCTATACTGGCTGGCATCAACGAGCTTTCCCTCAGCTCCTGGTTTGATCTTCCAGTTCGTATTCATAGGGATCTTAGTTGTCTTACTTGTCTGCAATCCGAACTTGATGATGAGCTCCTTTGTATACTTGGACTGGTTGATGAAAATCCCTTCAGGTGACTGCTTCACTTGTAAACCAAGGAAATAATTCATCTCGCCCATCATTGACATCTCGAACTTCTCCTTCATGAGATCGGAGAATTTCTTGCACAGCTCCTCCGACTTAGAGCCGAAAATGATGTCATCGACATAAATTTGCACAACAAGTATTTCTTCTCCAACTTTGATGGTGAACAGAGTTTTATCAACTGAACCTCGTTTGAACCCCGAGTTCAGAAGAAATCCACAAAGAGTGTCATACCATGCCCGTGGCGCTTGCTTTAGACCATAGATAGCTTTCTTCAGCTTGTACACTCTTCCATCTCCAGTCTCAAAACCAAGAGGTTGTTCAACATATACATCTTCTTTGATATCTCCATTGAGGAATGCACACTTCACATCCATCTGATATACTTTGAACTTGTGATGTGCGGCATAAGCTAGAAAGATCCGGATGGCTTCCAGCCTTGCAACTGGTGCAAAAGAATCTTCAAAGTCAATTCCTTCTTGTTGGCAGTATCCTTGAGCTTCCAACCTTGCTTTATTCCTCACAATGAATCCAATGGCGTCTCTCTTGTTTTTGAAAATCCACTTCAGTCTAATCACCTTGACACCATTTGGTCTTTCTACCAACTCCCATACACAGTTGCGTAGAAACTCATTCAATTCTTCTTGCATGGCTGTTGTCCAGTGGACACAGTTGAGAGCTTCCCCAACATTCTTCGGTTCTGGAACATCAGCTACAAAGCAAGAAATCATGGCAACATCTCCAGCTTGCTCGAACTCCTCTAGAACTGCCAATTCCTCAGCATATTGAGCATAAGAGTTGGAATCTTCCTCGGTTGATTCTGGATTTGCAACCCTGCTCCGTGTGCGCACACCCTCGGTTGGATCTCCGATGATGTCGTTGGTGGAATGAACTTCATACCATCTTCGGTTGCGTCTTCCTTCTTCTTCCAACTGTGGCTGTTCAGAAATTTGAGTTGGAGTCTTCAGAGCTGGTGATTGATCAGCTGTTGAGTCTGGATCCTCAACATTTACAATAGTTCGAGCTGAGTTTGGTTCTGCTTCAGATGTTGATGCAGTTGGAGGGGCATCAGCTGAAGTTCCCCCTTGGGACGAGCTGAGGTCTTCGCATTCATCTTTAGAGGAGTATGGATCCTCATCCTCAGTTGCCCATATCAGAGGTTCAGCTCGGTTCTTTTCTCGAAGTGCTTGCGATCTGGTGAGAACTGGTAGAACAGCTGGATCCGCGTGTTGTTCCTTTACCTGTTCCCTGCACTCAAAGGTAGATTCATCAAAACTAACATGAGGTGTTATTTCCACAACACGAGAGCTGTTGTTGAAAACTCTATATGCCTTGATCCGAGCTGCATATCCAAGAAATATGCCCTTCGAAGCTTTGGCATCAAAAGTTTTCAACTGAGTCTTCCCATTGTTGTGAATATAACACTTAGATCCAAAAACACGAAAATAAGAAATATCTGGCTTTCTGCGTCTCCACAGCTCGTAGGGCGTCTTTTCCAACCGCTTGGTGAGAAGAGATCGATTCTGAGTGTAGCATGCTGTGTTGATCGCTTCAGCCCAAAATCTCTTTGGCAGTGCTGAGCTCGCTAACATGGATGTGGCTGCATCCTTCAGACTTCTATTTCTTCGCTCAGCTACGCCATTCTGTTGTGGAGTACGCGCGGCTGATGTCTGATGGGTTATGCCATTCTTTTCGCAATACTCAATAATGGTTTTATTTAGAAACTCCGTTCCACGATCTGATCGGATAGATATGATCTTCATCTCTTGTTGGTTCGATATCCGATCCATCAGCTTGGGCAGCTCATCTCGGGTTTCACTCTTGTGGCGCATGAAGATGGTCCACGTATATCTTGAGTAGTCATCAGTTACAACCAAAGTATATTCGTTTCCATTAATGCTTTTTGGTGTAACTGGCCCGAAGAGATCCATATGGATCAGCTGCAACACTCGGTCGGTTGAGGGAGTTGACTTCAACCGGAAGGAGGTTCTAGCGAGCTTTCCCAACTGGCATGCACTACAGATGTGTGTTGTTGAAAACACTCGGTTAGGTATGCCTCTTGCATGTTCTTGTCTGGCGAGTCGGTTCATCGTCTTGAAGTTCAGATGGTTGAGTCTTTTGTGCCACAGCCAGCTCACATCCGAACTGCTTTTTGATAACAGGCAAGTGTCAGGGAGGCTGCTGTTCCAGTCAGCGTAGTATACATTCCCTGTTTGAGATCGATTTCCCAACAATATCACCTGCTTTGATCCGACATCTTTAACTCTGCAACCCTGTGCATCAAACTTGACAGAAAAACCATTATCACATAATTGGCTGATGGAGAGCAGGTTATGCTTCAATCCATCAACATAAGAGACATTTGAAATTGAAACATGATTGGTTTCAAGGGTACCATAACCTCTGGTATAACCTTTTGAGTTATCACCAAAAGTAACTGATTGACCTTCTTTCTCCACGAAACTTCCAAGCAAATCCTTCAGATTTGTCATGTGTTTCGAGCATCCACTATCCATCACCCACATTGTTGCAGACGCCTTCTTCTTCCTCAGCTGTTTCTCCTGTACCTGCAAAGAGAAACTCACTTAGGTCCCTAATTTCAGTTGGGTCCTGGAGGGTTAGAACCAGTTCCCGCTGGAACTGTGCATCGCTTTTCCCTATAAACTCGGATGGATTTATCATTCCAAATTACTTTTCCTTCATCATCAACTATAACAACACCTAGGTTATCCTTAGGCATGTTGTTAGTAGTGATGTTCTGTTTCTTGGGAGGAGTTGGATTTCTCCTATGTTGAGCTTTTGGAGGTGAGGTTTTCCCCCTGTTTTGATGGCGATTCTTATCCTGTTGAGTTTGTCTGTGAGGTCGGACGCCCTGTTGGAATCTTTGTGGCTGATTATGATTCCAACTTCTTGAAGGTTGTCTGTAGCTGTTCATGCCCTGTTGATGATTAATATTATGGCATGAATATCTCCAGTTGTTTGACTAGTTCCTCATTGGTTGACTATGTTGGAACCTTTGGTCGAACTGATGTTGGAACCGCTACTGATTCAGATGATTGAATCCTTGCTTGTTCAGAGGTCGGTTTCATTCCTTCTGACGTTGACTTTGAGGTTGATGCAGAGGTCGGTTCTAGTTCTGAGATCGGTTGCGGTTGTGCTTTCGACACCTCTGATTCCTCTTCTGACTTTTGGAACATTCCCCCTCGGTTGATACCTCAACCGATGGAATATTCTGTCCTACATCAGCTACTCCTTTTCCCTTCTCAGTTGTAATTTCATTGGTCGTTTGAACTTGTTGAGAGGTGGAAGTTGAATTAGCTTCTGGAGACTCAACTGTGTCTGGCTCTACAGCTGTAACTTCTAATGGTTTGATGAAAGTTGCTGGTGGAATCCCAGTATCCTTGACAACATCATAACCGAGTCCTGACACATCATCCATCTGTCTGCTGTAACTTAAAAGGTTTTCAATGATCTTGGATGACTGATACAGCTTGATTAGATTGTCCTTCTCAGTTTGCAACTCCTTGACGAGTACAGCTATCTGCTCGGTTTGTCCATCTGACTTCTTTATCAGCTGTTCGATCTGAGCATCTTGATTTTTCAACTGATCTTGCTGTTCTTTGTTTTGCTTTGTCAACTCCTCATCAGCTGGAGCCTTAGCCTCGATCAGTTTACTCTTGAGATTCTCAATCTCCTGAGTTTGGCTCGTGATCAGATCCTCCTTTTCGGTTAAGGAATCTTCAAGCTTGGCGAACTGAGCTTGAAGACTCTTAAACTCAACCGACTGCTGATGCAGTTCCTCACTGAGTTCTTGAAAATCATTCCAGGAGGGTTCCAACTCATCGCTCAGAGATTCTTGCAGGTTAGAAGTATTGGAAGAATTTAAGCGAGCAGGATTAGATTGTACCTCAATATCATCTTGGTCGGTTCCAAGTGCCATGAGGCATTGATCCGGACTGATGACTTTGTTGGTAGAGGTCAGTTCATCCTCATCTTCAGTGTCTGTGAAGATGTCCATATCGTCAGCTGCCTCTTCAGCTACCATGGCCTTGTTCTTTGCAGTTTGCTTGGCCCTCAGTGCTTCTCTTTCCTTCTTTGAAAGGTCTGGGCAGTCAGCTTTGAAATGTCCTTCCTTGCCGCATTCGAAGCATCCATTGATGACTGGCTTCGAACTGTCTCGAGTTCGGTTTGATTTATAGAAACGTTTATATTTTCCGAACCGAGTGTCCATGTCGGCTAGTTTCTTTGACAGCGCTGCAATGTTCTGTTGTAGTTCCTCTCTGCTCGGCTCCTTTGCAGTCGTGTCAGCCAATCTGGTTGGCCTTGACGATCTCGACTTTGAGTAGTCAGCTTGGAGGGCAACTGACTTTGATGCTGAGCCGGCATCCTCAATTCTATTTGTCTGACTTGAGGGCTGCGACCTCCTTCTGTTGACCTTATACTCATTTCCTTTCAAGATTGAGAACAATCATTCAGTTCCCATTTCACCAAGGTCAGCTCGGCTCTCGTGGATATTTGTGAAAGTATCCCACTCAGCCGGTAGAGCTTGCAACACTTTGAGGTTTATTTCTCTTAGAGTGTATTTTCCTTTCCGGATGGACTGGATTCTTCTGATGATGTCCATAAACCGGAGCTCTAGCTGATCGATAGTCTCATCAGGTCGCAGACTGAAAGTGTCGAAATCTTGACATGCATGCGAGAACTTGTTTTCCTTCGTCTCGTCGCTTCCTTCACTTAGCGAGGCCAGGATGTCCCACATCTCTTTTGCAGTCTCACACTCCTCTATCCAGGGCAGATAATCTTGTCCAACCGTGGACATTATTGTGCTCTGAGCCCAGATATCCAGCTGGCTCACCTTGGCCTCCTCCGGAGTGTAGTCTTCTGGCTGTTTCTCCACATACTCCACCACTGCATCTCCATCGTTGGGATTTGTGGGAGTGCGAAGTATTCTGTCTCGTATGACGATTGGTCCAGAAGTGAGAACTTGTTGCATCCTATGATGCTTTGACAGAAGGATCTTCTTCATTCGAGTTCTCCATGATGTATAATTGACTACAGAGAACATGAATACGATCTTGTCCTTGACGTCCATCTGCACAAACAAAAATAGGTCAAAAATGCGAGCAAGAATGCACTAGCGTGAAAAGATCTGTTCAGTTGACCACTGAAGAAAAATTCTCGAATTCACACCTCATGAAACAGAGTCAGCAGTCTTTTGAACCACTGCTCTGATACCACTTGATGGTCCCGAAACGAGTTACTGGTGTATGGGGGGAAGGAATACACCAGTTAGGATTTAAAAACTTAAACCTTGAAAAATCACTTCAACTGAGTAAAAGATGACTCAGTTGGAATTTCACAGCTGAGTAAGCGACCTCAGCTGGAAGAGTGAGGCTGTGCGGAATGTGGTGGGAAAATAAACTCGTTAAAAGCAACTCACGCAAAACAGCTCGGTTGGTCAAGAACCAAAACAGCTCGGTTGAAAATGTGCAAATGCGGTTTGTATGTCGGTTAGATAGATCAGATAAATATGCAAAAGCAACTGAATAGAAACAAACACAGACACACAGGATTTAACGTGGTTCGGAGATAATCCTCCTACGTCCACGGGGAGATGTGAATCCACACACCTCAGTCCAAGTTCTTCTGGACAGAACCACTCAGCTTACGCGGGCTGAGCAACCGTTAAGGATAAGTTTGCGGGTACTTATCGACCTTACAGTTTAGTTTTCGGGCACTAAACAGCCTAAGTCAAGTTTGCGGGTACTTGACGACCTGACTACTCAATTACAGGAAGAATAAGGTCCTAGCACACTTTTTAGGGTGTGAGAAAGGGTGGGGTTTCCAACTACAGCTCGATCACGAATGAGAGCTGGATCTAAGGCTTGAATAAATAAAACTCAAACTAAGATCAAAGACAGATTTTCACTCTATGAACCCTCAACTACTAATGTTCTATCACTCTTGAACTCTCAGCTGCTGATGTTCTTAGAATAGGATTTTAGTTGCTTTTTTCTCTCTTGCTTCAGTCTGTCTCGTGTGTGTCTTGTGTCTATTACTCTCGAATGAGAGAATGCCTCTATTTATAGGCGGAGAGAATCAACTAGCCGTTGGAGGAGCAGTTGATCTCTAATCGGTTGATAGCGATGGCTTGTCTCTCATCTCTGCAGACTTTCCTGATATGGCATCTGTGCTCTTCTGCTTTCCATCTGAGACAACCTTGTGTTGGGCAAGATGGGGTAATGACTGAACGGTCAAACCCTCATGTGACTTCCATTTGAAATTCAAATCTTAACCTTTCCGACAGTCAACCTCGGTTCGTTGGTTGAAAGTCTTGATCTTCATTTGAGTGGTCTTCAGCTGATGTTCTGAACTGTTGGACTCTCAGCTGATTTTGAACTTCAAGCAATTTTTTTTTTCGAGTTCTACAACTGAGGTTCTGAAACTGAACACTCAGTTGTCTTCCTTGTATATACTCAGTTAGGTTTGAACCCTCAGATGACTTTCCTTTTCATCTGATGTTCTCTTCCTTTCTACTGTTTCTCATCTGATGAACGCTCAGTTGGTTTCCTTCACAACTGATGTTCTTAAGACTTCCCCTTGTTTCCATCTGATCATATGAACTCTCAGTTGTCCTTCTTCACAACTGATGTTCTATCTGAGTGACGCCTTGTTGCCATCTTCAGCTGGAGACCTGTAAAGATAAAATCTTAACTTTGCTCAAACAGCGAGCCTAAATTCTAACATTAGGTTCTGGCAACATCTACTCCGTTGGGGTCAGTCGGTTTTGGAATTCATCAAAACTTATACTAATAAATTTCCCAACAGACTATCGCAAACTCAACAAGACAATGAGGAAGGATCATTTTTCTTTGCCTTTTATTGATGATGTTGGAGAGATTGGCTGGAACAAGTTCTTTTGTTTCTTGGATAAGGATTCAGGCTACATGCAGATTTGGGTTGCCCAAGAGGATATGGATAAGACTACTTTCACTTGCCCTTTTGGAACGTTTGGGTATCGCCGCATGCCTTTCAGTTTATGCAACGCCCTGGGCACATTTTAGAGCTGTATGTTGAGCATATTTTCACTTGCCTTTCAGATCTTTTAGAGCATTGCATTGAGGTTTTAATGGATGACTTCACTGTCGATGCAAGTTCTTTCGTAGCTTGTCTAGGGCATTTGTAGTTGGTGCTGAAAAGATATGTGGACAAGAGTTTGGTATTGAATTATGAGAAGTGTTACTTCATGGTGCAAGAAAGGATCGTCCTTGGGCACGTGATTTCAGAACAAGGAATTGAGGTGGACAAGGACAAGATCGATGTGATAGCTAAATTACCTTACCCCAATAGTGTGAAGAAACTGCGAGGTTTTCTTTGGCATGCAGGTTTCTATAGGAGGTTTGTGAAGGATTTTGCGAAGATTGGGCAGCCCATGACGAGGTTATTGTAGAATGAGGTCGAGTGGAACTTTGATGAAGATTGTCGAAGGGCATTCAATACTTTGAAGAACAATTTGGTCACAACGCCTATCATACAACCTTCTGATTGGGGAATGCCATTTGAAGTAATGTGTGATGCAAATGGATACACAGTAGGAGCGGTGCTTGGGCAGAAGAGAGGGAAGGAAAGTCATGTGATCTACTATGCCTCTAAAATCCTTAACCCTGCCCAGGTAAATTATACAACCACAGAGAAGGAGATGTTAGCGGTTGTGTTTGCCTTTGAAAAGTTTCGATCTTATCTGCTAGGAGGCAAGACAACTGTTTACACTGAACATGCTACGTTGTTATACCTTATGACCAAGAAAGAGTCTAAGCCACGGTTGATACGTTGGATTTTACTTTTGCAAGAGTTTGATGTGGAAATAAAGGGTAAGTTAGGAGCACAGAACTTGGTGGTGGACCACTTGAGCGCGATTGTGCAGAAGGAATACGCTATGCCCATAACGGAGTCTTTTTCCGACGAGCATCTTTATTTGGTGGAAATTCTTTGGCGAGCCATGGTATGCTGATATTGTGAATTACATGAGTATGGGGGAGTTTCCTAAAGATTTCAATGCTTATCAAAGGATGAAGATCAAGAAGAAGTTCAAGGTGAACGGTCAAGGGTTGAAGCCTTACTATGGACAGGAGAAAGAATGGAACGTGGACGATCCCAATGTCCGCGTGCATTGCCCAGAGGCATGATAAGGAGTGCTACGTCATGCCCATGACGTAAATTAGGGCGCTGGCCAGGAGGCAACCTGGTAAGTTTTTCTTTCTTTTAATTTTCGTAATTTTAATTTTCATATTTTTATTTTAACCCTAGGATAGTAGTTATTGTTTGGAAGGAGGATTTTTGTTTAAGTGTGCAGGTTAGATGCATGAACATGGAGCAAGAGAATATGGAGACTCGGACTGACCAAGAGAAGGGGTATTGGTTTCTGGGCAAGACGAAAAAGGTGGGATGATGTCAGCACATCACATCGCTGAAGTCAGTTGTAAGATAGGCTGCCCTTTATCCCACTAAACCCTATTTTCTAGGCTTATACACTCACATAACCTACTTTTTCTCTCACATATTTCAATATTCAAAATACTCAACCGTCTCTTCATTTTTCTCTCTTTCAATTCTGCAAACACAACTCCAATTCTCTCATTATGAAGAACACATGAAGCAAAAAAACCCCAAAACACCTTCTAAAGGCCAAACTCCCAAAACTGCTACTACCCCAACCAAGCAGAAGGAAACTTCAAATCTTACACCCAAACTTTCACCAATGGAAGGCTTATCTGCAAACCCTAAGAGCCCAGAACCAATACCCCAGGAGAAGATAGCTGGTATCTTTACCGTACTGATAGCACCATCGCTGCAAGACCTCGAACCAGCCACATCGGAGAGCAAGCAGTCCCAATCGGAGGAAAAAGGGAAGGGCTTAGCGAAGGCGTCAGGGTCTAGGTTGAGCATTCCAGAGCGCGCTTCTAATCTCGCGCCCGGGAAGAAGCCAGAGTGAGGGCTTATCTTGCCCAAGCTGGTGGATCTAGGTGCGCTGAAGGCGCTGGGAATTGAGAAGGAGGTGAAATTTTTTTTCGAAGAGATAGGATAGTTGGAGTTTCTGTTATGGGATGAGAAAGTTTACCTTGACCTTGCCCAAGAGTTCATCAAAACTCTCCAAGTCTGTTACCCAGGTAAGGTGCAGCCCACGAGCAAGTGCATAAGTTTCAAGTTGATGGTTGAGTCTCTCAACTTGTCTGTAAATGAATTCAATTTGGCGTTGGATGTGGTGGATTTTCGTGGTACTCTATCTGAAGAGTACAAGAATGCTTATCGGAGCATACCAACCATGAACGCGGAGGAGTAATATGCAATCTGGAAGGAGATGGACGAGGGGGAAGATTTTTTAGCAGGGTCGGCTAAGGGACACATGTTTAAGGATGATATGGTGCATGTTTGCCACCGAATTCTTGCCTTCAACCTCTTTGGCAAGAAAAACAGTAGCAACACGGTCGCCTTACATGAGATCTTCATTCTATGGTGTATGGTGCACAAGAAGCTGATCAACTTTGGAGCTTTTGCCACTGGCCACTTCAAGGATATCTCTACACACCCCAAGCAGAGAGTGTCTCTTGACCATCTCCTGACTGTATTCACAAAGAAAGCCCTGGGATTGGATGAGAAGGAAACTACCATAAAGGCCTTGCACAAGGAGTATCTTGATTTGGAGTGCTTGAAGGCAATGCAAGTTTGGGGCTATGATGAGGATGGGTGGTTAGTGTTTATGATCCTGCCTGAGGAGTCCACTGCCCCATGTCAAGCAGTGGGCAGGAGAGCTGCTATTTCGGAGGCAAAGCAGACTGAGATCATTGATTGTCTGGTCAAGTTGGAAGAAGGAAATATCCTAGTGGAACAGCTTGTCCAGGTCAATCAACATATGCAGCTTGAGATCCTTGCAGCCCTGCAGGAACTGACCCTCCATGTCACATCCAGGTTAGGATCCGACACACCTGCTACTTAATTTTTCCTTCTTTTGTTTTTAGTAGATTAAGTTTTTGTTTTGTTATTAGTTTTGGTAAAGTTTTTAGTTTTTAAAGTTTGTTTGTGTGCGCTTTTGCCCTTTGTAATTACCCACTTTGCCCAAAGCAAAGTGTGTGGGTGACACGCACCCGTCATGTGGTACGATCAAAATACCTGTGTATGCCCCAGACGGACAATACACGCTCCTGAGCCCACTACCGGACTGGCTAGTCTTAGTGGCAAGCTAGGGTCAATCCCACGGAGGGTGAGGAACCACTTTACTCTTCGGCGTACAAATTGAGTTGTCACAGTCTCAACCTGTATATCTGCACAATAAACTAAACGGAAATCAAATATAAAAAGGGGGTAAGATTTGGGGTAGGTCATGATCATTGTTGATATGTTTATTCGGTCATGGGCATACTGAAGATCCGTCCATGCTTCATACAAACTCAAGGCGTGGCCCAAAGACATTGGGGCGTTTCAAGAGTTCATACTCCACACTTGGGATGGTTGAGTCCCTTGTTGTCGTCTTGGTCCGAAGGTCACGCTTCACCCCGGTCACAAGGCCGTGCTTCACTCCTCCTTAGATAGTAGTCATACCCGATCTCTCCAAGTATGACCCTCACCAACCTTCTCCCCAAAGCTTCCCATGTCCGCACCTACAGAGTAGACATAACTCGCGGGATACTCATTTTCGGGACCACGTCCAACCGGTCATCGATATGCCTACGATACGCGAGATGAGTCCTTTAGTTGATAACCATGGCTTGATGCCTCGTCACAGTTGATGGGTGATTGTTAGAGAAGCCCAAGACTGAAGAAGGACGCAGTATCCCCTTGTCTATTCCTCACCATCCAGATCTACAGCACCATTGAAGGCGCTGCTCAGCTACTCGGTCATAGGCATACTGAACGTTGCCGTCTATCATGCCCTGGCCTTTGCTTGTCATGGTACAGCACTAACCGAGCGGAGCTCACCCGCTGGATCAGAACTGCCCATGGATTCTGCTCAGATCTCTCTGGAACCACTAGATCCAACCGATGGCACAAATGCCTCGCGAACATTTCACATATCAACACTTAATCATTTTCCCCACCCAAATCTCACCAGGGAAATTACTCACACATAATTATAAACATAAAATAAAATGAACACATGAATAAAAGAAAATACGAAATACTTGAATAAATACCAAAGGCAAACCGCCTTGGGCTTGTTCTTCACAACGGAATTGAAATAAAAGCAAGTAAATTGTTTGGTATGAAAATGTAAAAGAAAATACTGAACTAAAGTGTATCTTGGGACTGAAAATGAAGTAGAACACGATGGGGCGTAGCCTCCTTTGTCAGCCACACTTGCTGGCTTTATATAGTTGACAGACGTCAGTCTAACCTTAACCCAGCTGTCTGACAGTATCCCTGTGACTGACTTTCCATAAATAGATGATCGTGATTGCTGGATTGATTTGATTCCATCCTTGGCCCTTCACACATTTTTCCATAAATAGCCCATATGTGCTGATTGGGACAGTCTGTCATGGCCTTACCAACATGAGTGATCACCTTCCATATTTAGCTTGATCCTTGATTGATCTGATTGGTGATTGGCCATCAATTATTGATTGATTAAGTTGACTCCACGTTTTTCCAGATCCTTCCATTGTTAGGAGTCGCCAAAATCTCCTTAATATCCCCTTCACGCGTCTTTCCATATTTGGCTCTTGCTGCTGACTGCTGCTGTCCAGCATGGTCATATTGACTGGATCCTTCGGTTAGCCTCACACCAGGAGGTACACTTTGGAAATCATCGCTGCTCAGATGCAACTTGGGCTGATTTGTCTCAGTAATGCCCATTTCGCTCATATTTCGTCCATATGCTCATTTTCGAGCTTCCACCTCCAAAATATCTGTTTTCTCCCCTATACGATTCATACAAACACAAAAGAAAAGAAAAATGGGGCCAAAAAGACCCAAAAGTCGAAGACGCATCTGTGGGTATGAGGGGCAGGTTTGTGTTAAGAGTCTTTTTGTGTGTTTGAGTGCTTTCCACCCACACTCGGCCGAAGGCCTAGTGTGTGGATGGGAGGAGCATCTAGTAGGTTGGCATGCTAGGTCAATGTATTTAGTTTGAGCATGATCATTTGAGTTTAATGTATGCAAGCATGTTAGGGCAGTTGAGAATGATAGTATATGGTTAGGGATAACGAACGAGCAATTGAGCATGATCCTTGAGAGATTTTGAGCCTTTACTGTTATATGCTTTGCTATACAGTTCTCATTTCTTGTGAGTATTGACATGATCATTCGAACGCTACCTAGAACTTGCCTATTTTCTTTTTTGAGATCCCATTGACGTAAGAAGAAGAAGTACTTAGAGGATTTTGGCGATTTTCTTTCTTTTAGCCTAAATGAGTCTAATAAGCCTATCCTGTTGTAATCCCCTTTTGTTAGCCGCTTTTTGAGCTTAATGATTTCTTTGTTCACAAATATTAGCCTCATAATAATATATCCTACCCGGTCATAAGGACTAGGCTAAAGATAAAGGGGGGAGGAGAGCAGTAGGGCATGGAGAAAGCCTAGAATGGGCAAGAGAGAATAAAGGGCTAGATAAAAATATAAAAAAAAGAAATAAAAAAGAGAAAAGAGAAAAAGGAAAAAATATATATATAAAAGTAGAATAAAGCCCTAAGGTGTATTGTGCTATGGCCCGAAAGAGAAGGTGGAGGGAAGAAGATAAGGTTAGCCGCTCTACTTGACCGAGCGAAGTCCGAATGACCAAAGCCTAGATCCAAATTATTCCTACCTATGCCTTAAAGCCCAATTACAACCTAAAAAAGACCTAATGATAAGTGCTAATTAATCTAGTCTAAGGGGGTGGAGAAGTTAGAAGGCAGGCAAGCCTATGGTGTGGCCAAGATGGCATGTCATGGGCGTAAACACGAACCTAAACACAAGATTGAGAGTGTGGTGAGGAACTACTTCTGCTCAATTGTTCATTTTTTACCTAACTGATTATTGTGTTGACTATTTCTACTTGCTTGTGCTCATAAGATTTGATTATGCTCATTCTGATCTATTGATTTTATCAAGCTAACCTTTATTTTGTTTTTGTTGAGTCTTTGTCTTTTGAGTATTTTCTGTTTTGGTTTTTTGTGGCAATTCATGCACCATACTTGAGGACAAGTATGACTTTAAGTGTGTGGGTATGATGAGCCCGTATTTTATATGCTCATCATGTGTTTTTAGCTCTAGATTGAGTCTAGTTTTGAGTTTTTTTTAGTCTGTTTTAGTTTCTGGGAGGACATGTTTGGTAGTAGGTAGGGAAGGATAGGAATTGGGCATTTGGAGTGGATTTGCATGTGAAAGTAAGCACATCGATACGATGCAATTGTTAAGGAGCTTTGCTTGCAGTTGGAAATACCGAGGGCAGAAGTCCAAACACTAAGAAGTTGCTCCGTACCAGTCGGCATGACCAATTCAGACCGCGCGCAGTCAATCCAAATAGGTCAAGATGGCAGAAGGACTCTGGGCAAGAAGAAGAAGAAATAGAAGAAAGAAGAGTACAAAGGTTTTAAGTGTTGCAGTTGGCATGAAATCATCCGGAAGACAGACAAGGAAGAAATTCGTGCCTTGGAGATGAAAAAAATGTGGAGATAACTTCTATCCGGAATAGGAAGAAAAAGGATAAGGAATGAGTGTTTCCGATAAGGAAATAATCCTTTCCTAGTCCTACTAGATCAAGGAAGCTGCCAGCTATTGCTTGAAGGCCCGTTTGTAGGTTTTTAGAGTTTCAACCTATGATCCTTGTACTCTATAAATAGGTTCATGCATGCAGTCTCCAAGACACAAGTTTTTTACATCTTTCTTTCCGCACAATTTACAAACTTGCAAGATACAATTTACTTTTCTGTTGTTAAGTCCCAGTTTGGGCAGACTATCGTTTAAGTATTTATTCAAATATGTTTTCATCTATCTCTTTTGTTATTGTTACTTACTTTATGTCTAGCTAAACCTTAAGGTCTGGGTTTAGGTAGAGGATATGTGATATAAGTGTTTTATAACTCGTGAGGTCTAATTGGGTAAGATAACTATATATATGTGTGTTCCCGGGGTGTTAGGCAATAATTTCAAAGCAGTCTGTTTGTGCCAAGAGTTCATGTGGCCAGTGGGCAATTGGAGGGTGGCAGATTCCTTAGGGAGGTAGCTTAGACCAACATAGACCGGGAGAGATTTGCCTCACGCTTCTTGAGGGCGGCAAATCTCAGGATGAAATTGGGCGGAGCCGAGCAAAGTACACTGATGCTGGTGTAAAGTCGAAGCGGGATCCTCGTATCTCACAGGGCTAAAACGGGTTCATCTAGTGCCGAAAGCTGCTTGTTTCAATCTTTTCCCCTTACGGAATGCTCGGGGGTGAGTTGGGCAAGTTAGGAAGCCTGGGGTGGGAATGCCACGCAGGATTCATAGGTAAGGATGAGCTGGGCAGATCATGGTTGTGGGCATGATGACGTGATAGTAGGACCACGACGCGGTGTGCCTCTAACCATTGACACACATACGTATCGAAATAGACCAAACCAACACTGTGACAGGATACTTTCAAGAGAATATTGTAGCAATTCTTCGTGGGATCGACCCTTACTTACCGACTAGCTGATCCTAGAAAGTAGGCAAGAAAAATACAAATTGTATTTTTCCGCGGCTAAACGACGGTCTCGTCAAGCTCACTCTGTCACAAGAAGAAAAAGCAGAGGAGGAGGAGGGATCTGAAGAGAAGGAAGAAGGAGAAAAGTCTATGGAAAAAACTCTAGATGATATAATAGATGAGTTCGTGACTGAAGATAACAAGAAAGAGTCGGTCCATGAAGAAGAAGCTTCCATGGCATCAACTGAACAGATAAAGTCTCCTGTACCCTGCAATTCGAAGGCAGACGTCAAGAAAAGGAAGACGAGGAACCCTTCTGCAACCCCTTCCTCTTCCAAGCCCCCGCTTAGGGATGTGAAGACAGGCCCTCCACCCTTCAAAAGAGTCTTGGTGCCCAAGACGTGGACATCAAGTCCATGGAGAAATTGGGGGTTTGGACGGACATGCAGCGCTATTTTGAGAACATAGGTTGGAGCCCATTTCTGACTTGGAAGGGGTTGATGTACTGAGATTTGGCTAGTGAGTTTGTGAGGACGATGTCGATGAAGACCCCAACCTCTGTGGGGCTGGCCACTACATGCCTTCACTTTGAGATTCTATGGCAGAAAATGAGTTTATCAGTGAATGAGATAGACCAAGATGTAGAGATAGCGAATGTGTGGGATTGGAAACAGGAGGAGTATAAGAATGCAACTAGGAAGATACTTGATCAGACAGTGCATGAGGTGCAAGAGAAGTGGAGGATGTTGGGAAAGACATCAGACTTCAAGAGTGGATACCCGAAGGGGCACGAGTTGAATAATGATGCCCTCCATCTTTGCCACAGGGTGATAGCTTACAACTTCTAAGAGAAGGACAATGCCATCAACTCCATTACTTAGAAGGAGTTGTATCTGTTGTGGTGCGTGGTGACCAAGCGGAGGGTCAACTTTGGCTCCCTAGTGATCATGAAGCTCCAGAAAATCAACAAGAACACCCAGAGCAAGATTATGTTGGGCCAATTCATCACCAAATTGGCTAAAAATATGAGGTTGTTGAACGAGAAGAAGACCACCATGGAGCCCATCCTTGAAGAACCGCTGGATTTAGGATTCTTGCAGAGGATGCAAAACATTGAGGTTAGAGAAGGAGGGGTCTACAAGTTTACCTACCCCGAGATCAAGGAAGTTGTTGTGTAGGGCCCAATAATTGCTCCAATGGGTTAGGAGATCCTCAACCGCATCCAGGAGGTGGACGCAGTCACTAGAGCCAACAACCACATCTTCAAGGAGATCCTTTGTGCTCTAAAGGAGTTCAACAAAACGTAGGAAGCCAAGTTTCAACGGGAGCAGCCTGCTCCCTCATTTGTGTTCTCCCATTTTTATTGTTTTTAGTAGAGTAGGTTTGTTTCTTTTCTATTTCTGTAAAATTTGTTGTGTCTATATATATGTTGGGAGTCTGTTGGATTCAACCACTTTGCTTGAAGTAAAGTGTGTGGGTATGTTGGGTTTGTTGTGTTTGTGGTGATCAACATGATTTCTTTCTTTTCTGTTTCTATTTTTTGTGTTCATTCTATTGGCCAAGTTAGATAGGAATGATGAATGGGTGTGTGAGCATAACCTGTGAGTTCTTGAGCTCTACATGCCATATCATGATCTATGCAATATTTCTTTCTTGTATGATTTTACATTCTCATCTAGGATTCTACTAGAACTTGTCTGCTTGGCTCTTGATAATTTTGTGCCTATGGGTGTTGATGATTAGATGATTTAGGCATATTCTATCTTTGAGCCTACTTAGCCAAAAATGCCTACCCTGAACAAGATACCCCTTGTTAGCCCATTTTTAGCTTTAAAATTCGCTTGAATTAATCTGATAAAAAGCCTAGAGAGTTTCATGGTCATTATATTAGGCTTAAAGATCACAAAAGGAAATGAAGGGGGTTTGAGGGCAAAAAGAAATGAAGAAAAACCACCCTAGAGCTTAAGGCAAAGCAATCCTAAAATTCATATGAGGGTGGTTACATAAAAAGGGGGGGAAGAAAGGAAAGAAATAAAAGAGAAGCGGGGGTTGTGCTAAGGCCCGAAAGCAAAGAGTCTAGAAGAAAACAAGATCATGGAGGCCTCAACAAAGCCTATAATGACCTTTGCCAGTTCCTAAATGATCTAACCTGCTTAAAGCCCCATTACATCCTGCTAAGTCCTATTGATAATCTGAAAACACTCGAGTTTTTAATGAATGGAGAATTATGAGCTAATAGACAAGCTTATAGCATGGCCAAGATTGAGAATATAAATAGTTAACCATGCATACACGAGAGGTAAATCCGATGCTGCATACCCAATTTTAACCTATTTATTGGCCTTGATGAACGAATATACTTTTGTATTTTTGTTTTCTGTCTCATGCTAATTTTGTTCCGTGTCTATTTTTATTTTTCTTTTGTGTCTTTTCTTAGGGCAAGTCTGACCACATACTTGAGGACAAGAATGAATGAAAGTGTGTGGGTATGATGAGCCCTATGACTGTGCTCTTTTTAGTGTCTGTAGAGATTTAGATCGAGTCCTTTTTTCCTTTGTTTTGGATCTTTTGTGTCAAGGAAGACACACTGGCTTGCAGGGTACAACATTCCTGCAAATAGGCACAATGGAGCTGATCTAGGGCATAAAAGAGGAAGAAAAGCAGCAGAGAGCTAGAGGTCCCAAGGAGCTTGATGGTGATCACGATGCAAGGCGGCAAAGTCACGAAGACTCCGTATGCTGGTAGAGATGCAGTGAGATGTGAGTGTTAAGACCCCTGTGTGGCAAACAATCATTTCCAGTTTCCACCGTCATCGAAGGCCATCTCCTCACTTTCAAATTCTCTGCAATTTAGTATCTATAAAAACAAATATCACTCTTTACATTTCCTATTAAGACCCTTGTGTGGCAAACAATCATTTCCAATTTTATCTTTTGCGTTGCTTGTTCTTTCATTTCCATGTCTAGCTAAGTTATTTTTGAGTGAGTTGGTAGAGATGCAGTGAGATGTGAGTGCTGTGTGTGAGAGGTGAGGCCGAAAGCTCGCCGGAGTGCTGCTGGGTCCGTTCCCGATGCGCTGGGCTTGATTCCAAAGTGGTGGAGTCTCCACAACTCCTGCGGTGGCCAACGGAGGAGCGGTAGAGGTAAAATCCCTGACAATATTGGGTAAAGGTGTAGGAGTTCCTCTCACCTCTAATCGTATTGCGGGCGCTGGAGAGTGGTGTATCACGAAAGTCATGCTTCTAGCCATTTTGGGCCTTCTAGATCTAAAAGTTGTAGACGTAGAGGGATCAATTTGTGACTTTTTCAGATGCGAGCTAATTTTGTGGACAGTAAGGTGGGCTTCTGAGACAACTTGGAGGGCTCGATACTGAAAGGAAGAGCTAGGGTTGAGATATTCATGTGTGTGATATGGTGAGAATAAATGGGCATGAGCATTGAAACCCTATAACTAAGAGACGTGCCCACGCAATGACTATTTGAGGGCCTGGGATTCCAGCACACACACGTACACTGAACCAAGTTAAGATCGACTCAGGCATATTCTCTCAATTTGATTTATTTTGTATTTTATTTTAGTCTTTGTTTCTAGTTGATGTTGAGAGTGCTCCAAACCAAAACCAAAATCTTGTCCAGTGCAACCGAGGTCATCACAACCTACCTCCCTTATGTTTGACCCCGAATACTTACCCTAGCTGTACCTAGTGGTGGGCTTCAATACATATAAATTGTATTTTGGTGCGCTCGAGTTCGTGACGACAAACTCAGCGCTGTCACATTCATACTCTCAAAATTAATTTATATCATATTCCCATACCTATGTAGATAGCGTGTAAGTACTGGGTCGATCCATAAGAAGTTGATTGTTTCTATCTCTTGAATTCTTCTCAACCTAGTATGAAAAAAAGGGTTTCGGTATGTTGGTCACTCAGGCTCTCTTTGCCAACATCGAAACTAAATTAATGGTGAAAAGAAATAGAGATCTTGATCAATAACAAAAACGACTTGATCTAGACAATGGCATTGTTAAGTAAGGAGACTTGCTCGGCCATTGGTGCAAATATATTCATCACATGTATGCAACATTGGTTATAAGACTTGAATGCCAAGATCCCTTTTTTTTCGTCACGCTCTCCACAAATCCTTCTCTGACATATCCTTACTTAGTTGGCGACGCACCGCCGACTTCCTACTTTGGGCAATACCTCTATCAGAGCCATCGTTCAGTTTCTTGCCTAGAGAGCATTACTAATTAGAAAGGCCCAACAAGGAATCATCACGTCTTGCCCCAATAGGATAGACACGTTCCTCTAATGTTAATCGATATTAACTAAGATAAGTTATGGAAAATGAGGATCGAAGTAATTATTCCTCCAGCGACAGTAGAGCAAGTGATTGCTACTTTAGTAGTAATGCCAGATTTGAGGTCTCGTATCATAGAAGGTCAGAGAAAAGACGAAGAATTGGAGAAGTTGAGGTTAAAGATTAGGACGGAGGGAGTTAAAGATTTTTCAAAGTCGAGAGATAATGCCTTATTGTTTCAAGGAAGGATTTGTGTGCCCAACGATGAGAAGTTAAGAAACGAGATAATGAGTGAAGCTCATGAGACCCCGTGTATAGCCCATCCCGGCAGTACAAAGATGTACAAAGACTTAAAGCAACAGTTTCTGTGGGAAGGATTGAAGAATGATGTGGCCACGTATGTTGAAAGATGTTTAGCTTGCCAACAAGTGAAGTCTCTACACCAAAGACCATATGGACCCTTACAACCGCTACCAGTCCCGGAATGGAAGTGGGATGGTATCACGATGGATTTCGTAACGGGTTTGCAAAGATCGAGAAGAGGAAATACAGTTGTGTGAGAATTGTGGATAGATTGACGAAGTCCACTCATTTCATTCCCATTCCACATACCTACGGATCGGATAAGGTAGCTCAGATTTATGTCAAAGAGATTGTAAGATTTCACGGAGTGCTGAGTACGATTACCTCCGACCGAGATTCGAAGTTCACAACCCGTTTTTGGGAAAGTTTCCAAAAAGAATTGGGAACGCAGTTGCAGTTTAGCACCGCTTATCATCCCCAGACGGATGGTCAGTCAGAAAGGACGATTCAAATTCTCGAGGATATGATAAGAGCTGTTTTATTAGACAAAGAAGACGAGTGGGAGAAAATTTTACCTCTAGTCGAATTTGCGTATAATAATAGCTATCAGAATACGATTCGAATGGCCCCTTACGAAACCCTTTACAGAAAGAAGTATAGATATCCACTCTATTGGGACGAAGTAGGCGAGAGAAAAGTAATAGGGCCAGAAGCGATAGAGGAGATGATAGAATATGTTCGTTAGATTCGTGAGAAGATCAAGGAAGCCCAAAGCTGACAGAAGTCGTATGCCGACAATCAAAGATCCGAGTTAGAATTCGATGTAGGGAATAAAGTCTTTTTTAATGTATCCCCTTCGAGAGGAGTGTACCATTTCGGTGTTAAAGGAAAGTTGAAGCCTCACTTCATAGGACCATTTGAAATTCTTGAGAGGATTGGAGCCGTATCATATAGGTTGGCATTGCCTCCCAATTTTAAGAATTCGCATAACGTTTTTCACGTATCGCAATTGAGAAAGTATGTTTTCGATTCGAAGCATGTGATTCGTCAAGAAGATGTGGCTTTAAAGCCAGATCTAAGCTATGAGGAGAAGCCTGAGCAAATTCTAGACCGCAAGGTCCAGTAGCTTAGAACGAAATCGATTCCCCTAGTTAAGATTAAGTGGTGTCATCACGATCTTGAAGAAGCTACGTGGGAACTCGAGGAAAAGATGAGATTGACATATCCCGAGCTGTTTTCTCAAGGTTAGTAAATTTCGGGACGAAATTTTTCTTAAGGGAGTGAGGATGTAATACCCCGAATTTTTCTAAATTTCATAATATGCCTTGAGTAATAAGATTTTTCTCAAGAAAAGGAATTTGCTTGAAATGACCAAATTGCCCTCATGTGCTTTGACGTGAATTTTCTCGTTTCGATTATTCAAATCGAGTCTGTGATGCATAGATTGAGTTTATTTATATAATTTTGAGCATGAGTATGACTTTTGGAGAATTTTGAGAATTTTTACTTTTCAGTGAATAGTAACGAGAATCGATAAAATACTATTCACCGACGAACTTAGAATTTGACCTAATAAGTGTCTCTTGAATCTATAATTAATTCTAAAACCCCTGCGATATGTTAGAAGCTTATCCGAGATAACGTGAGAGAATTCTAGGAGTTTAGTTCTTAATGGATTAATTAGCCGATTGATTTTTAGGTTTTTCTTCGTTACTTGGAATTTTGACCTAAAAATTTGATATTCGGAGTCCTTGATTTATTTCGTGAGATATGAGATAGAGTTGAAGCGTTTTCGATGTCGGAAATGAGACGAGGAGAGTTTAGAGCCGTTTTCAGTGAAAATGAAATACTATGGACATATTCTACCGGAAAACTTTTTCATTCGGGTAAAATTATATCTGTAAAATAGGAATATCTCTCTCATCTCTCTCCCTCTCTCAACCAACCTCCCTCTCTCTCTCTCTCTCTCCCTAATCTCTCTGCTAGACCCCTATATTTCAACACCTATTATGGAATAATAATCATGATATTCCATTTCATTTCATCATATTCATTTCATTTTCAACATTCATTATTTCATAACTCTCTCTCAAACTCACTCTCTCTCTCGTGCCTTATCAAAGAAGGAAGAAAGAAAATTTCTGTCCATCTCTCTCCCCTCTTCGCCGAGAAAGATACACACACACAAAAATTGAGAAACTCCATTGAAGCTTCCATCTCCAAGCTTCCAAGCTTCCAAGCTTCCAAGTTCAAGAGATCATCATCATCACCCTCCCCAATCTTTCATACTCTAAGTGAAGAGGTAATCATCCTTCAAATTCTTGAGTTCAATATCAAATCCAAATCAGCTCTAATTTTTCCAAAATTTTCGGAAGATGGTTAATTCTTGTTTTTTTTTTTTTTTTCTTGAGGATTCAAGATGCAGTCCATCATGGAAATTCAAGCTATAGTTTGAGCTCCCAAGCCTTCCATTTTCGGTCCAAAGAGAATCAAGAAGAGAGCTTGGATTTAAATTTCTAAGTAGGTTAAATTCATTTCATTATTGTATATATATAATCTAATCCCTAAAGAAAGATGCATGCATGATTTAAATTTATGCATAGGCAAACTAAGGATTTCGATATGAGATTCGAGAGAGGAAATCGAGCCTAGGAATTAAAAGAGAAGAAAAAAAATTAAAATCCCTAAAATTCTATAGAAGCCGAAAATTTAGGGCAAGAGGAAGAAATTTGATTTTCATGATTTATTGATGATTTAATGCTTAATATGTGTTTATGAGTATATTTGGAGTGATTTTTAATGCATGAAAAATTGAGAAAATGCATGCCTTATTTTTATATATATGCCGTGAGTTTTGGGAGTTTGGAGGAGTATTTGATTTGATTATTTTGTTGACGATTTGATGATATTATGAGCACAAGAAAAGTATGAGTTATATGATGATTTAATCTCCTATGTTATTATTTGAGGAAAATCGATACATATATGCATGTTATGGGAGAAAAATAATTTTTATGATATTTTGATGATTTATAATATTTTGATGTTATGAGGATTTGAGCATGATTGTATATAGATTTGAGTATTAGATGTTTAAGATGAAGAAAATGAGATTTTTAGTGTAAAAGTCGAAAAATATGACTTGAATACCTAGTGTGTATTCTAGGTGTTCTTGGTGAAAAATATGAGTTTTTGAATATGTGTTCTTGGTGTTCTAGGTGTTCTTGGTGTAATACTTGAAAATTTGAATACCATTAAAATTAATTATAAAAGAAATTAATTAATTAATTAATAAAATATTCAAGATTTTTCTAGAATAAAATTAAATAGAAAATAAAAAGAGAAATGTCATTAAATTAATGATGAGTCATTAAGTTGAGAAAAATAAAGAAAAATAATTTCTTTATTAAATAAATAGAGTTTAAAAGAAAGAATTAAGTTAGATTAATTCTTGAAATTAAAAGGATATAATAATCAAGAAATAAAATAAGAGGAGTTAGAGTTGAGAAAATAGAGTCAAGTAAGAGTTGTTTAATATTAAAATCGAGTTAAAAAAGTTTAATGTTTAATCATTAAATTAAATAAGAAGTATTTAGAGACGAGAAGAAAATTTAATAAGTTATGTTTAATTAGAGAATCGAGTTAATTGATGAGTATTGAATGCTCGTTTATTTTTAATAAGTCGAGTATTATTTAATTAATGATGATTGAGTAATAAAGTTAATTGAGTTTGTTTTCAATTTTTTTTAATTTGAAATGAGTCGAAGAAGTTATCGAGTCTTGATTGACAAGTTAATAATCAAGTTTGAGTTGAAATTAAAAGTCGAGATTATATAAAATAAGAGTTTATTTGAGATTAGAAAAGAGAAATTATAGTGATAAAATGAGTTAATAAAATAATAGTACGTATACGAGTATGTGTACGTAGTCAAGCAAAGACGACGTATTTTGAAATAAAGTCGTATATTGAGTCGAGAAATACTAAATGAATATTTGAGTTTTAATTGAAAGGAAATCTTATTATTTGAATTTTATTAAAAAGACGAGAATCTAGAGTCGAGTAATTGTTAATGTGACTTGAAGTGTGAATCGAGTTTGAGATAACATGTTTGATTAAATTTCGTATTGAGTTATAATATGTTGATTAAATCTATATGCTTGAGTGAAATGTTTACATTTCGATTATGGTGAAATGATATGTTCAAATTGTTGAGAATGCGTGCATGTGACATAAATGATTTGATATGATGTTAATTGAGTTGAGAAAGCGAGTAAGAATCGAGTAATAAAATTGAGATAAATGGTATTCATTAATTAGTGAAAAATGCTAAAGTATTATCAATTGCCGATTAACATTAATGGTTTATAATGAGAATACAAGACGAAGTAATTAGTAACCGAGTAGAGTCGACGAATCGAGAACGGGAAAGTCGAGAAAGGATATTCATTTAGAAAAGATAAAAATAGAGAGAGTCGAGTCAAGTAGAAGTCCTTCAGTCGAAGCCAAAGTCTACTTGACGTTTTTCGCGTCAAGTCTTATTCTTTATCGATGTCAAATTGTGAAGGACCGAGCGGGATGGACAAGTAGCGAGGCCAGTCAAAAGTAAGCTGCCTAGCTAGTCTTCGGAAGTCAGGTGGGCTTTTCAAAAACCAAAATCTCAGATGAATGTTATTATAATTATTGAGTATTATTATGTGAGTTTTGAAGTTCGATTGACTTGCCGTTTTTACATGAGTTTTGGTATGCTTTATCATCTGCTTAAGATATGAATGCCCTGTGAAAGACAGGAACCCACGTGTGGTATTTGAATAGTTTGAGGTGACTGTGAGCTTTACTTCGTTTTAGCCAGTCACAGTATTTGAGAAGGAGGCCTACTTCTCGGCACAGAGTTAATGTGGTAGATACATGCCTTTGTTGAGTATATAATATGTTTTGACTGCGCAGTCTATTCAGAAAAGAAAATGTTTTTGTATTCACAAGTAAACGTTTTTAACTGCATAAATACTTGTGATGCTTCGGCAAGGCAAGTTCAATTGTATAACTCTAAGAGCAGGTTTTCAAATGTTTTTGGCATGTGTTCATTGAGTACGAAGTACTCAGCCCTGCATGTATTTCTAAACGTGCAGGTTAGTGGGATGTGGATGGCGTGGACGGCTTGGTGGTGTGGTGTGTTTGTTTTGGTCGAGTAAGGAAGTGGACTGGCAATTGCATGTCTTCATACATGTAGTTGTTAGGATTGAGTCGAGATTTCTGCTGCAATGCATTGAAATGCTATGTTAATTGAAGTCTTTTGTTATGGTTTGAATCATACTCTGTTACATGTTCTGATTCACGAGCGATGTGCTCGATACTTGTTATGGTTTTTGTTGATTCTCATTTCTTGTGAACTTGACATCCTTATTCCGTTGGAATTTAATATGTAAATTATCCATGCTCGCTTGATGTTTTAGCTGTGACTTGGAAGCATGTTTTAATTGTTATCGCTTTCAGTCAATATTCCCTTGTTTCCTTGAGCATGAATCCCTTAATTGAGTTGAGTTGATGGATGGTTAGTAGTGTTAGTGTCGTTAGTCGCATCTTGGGAGTCGGAGTGTGACATAGTGGTATCAGAGCAGGTTTGTCTGCTCTGAAGTCTAACTTTCTTTGGTGAGTCGAGTCTAGATTTATTTCCTAGACTTATTTGAGTTAGTAACACTCCAAGCAACCTACATTTCATCCGGCAACCAGGTACGCTTTATTTTCAAAAGCTTTCAAGTTTAAAGTGATTATTGAGTTATTCAAGTTTATTATTTGCGCTCGTCTAGAGATAAAAGCTTTATAAGTAGATTGAATAACTAGATTGCTTTAGAATGCCTTCCCTAATGCATTTTTGTGTGGAAAATCGAAAATGATGGAACGTTTGTGCAAACGGTTACGTGAAATTGAATTGCCAAGTACCCTGAGCGATAATACCCCTATGGAAAGCAAGAATGAGTATGTGGTGGTTGGAAATTCTATCATGCTCGTTTAACTGTTTTAGTGTGCTTAACTTGTTTAAAATTCGTATAGGATGGCCGATCGTGAGTGGATGCAGGAGTACCTGTATGTGAGAAAAATGAACTCCGAGACTCTTGCAGAATTCTTAGCCCGATACCATAAGATCTGGGAAAAAGTTCAGTATATGGACGTAGGACCGTTGGACGGAATGACATACTTGATTCAGGCTTTGCCCCGTGAGTGGCGAGATTGGGCAGCTTCACTGGTGCCCCGATTTCTCGGACATCGTTACCTTGATGGCTATCTGTATAGCGACTGTAACGCGTTCATCTCCACTATTTTCGAACAGTATATGCAGTACGGTGAACCGCCTCCAGCCCCTTATGATGATAACCTTCCTGCCTAGCCAAATGGTTTTGTTCATAGTCCCCCGCCTGTGCTCTAAGATGGCCTTGTTCCTCCCTGTGTCCCTTCACCACCTCGTGTTGAGCCAGAGCCTCGAGCTGCTTATCAGGACAACCCATATTCGGGTGGTGTACTCCCCATTCGAGCCTTTGATCCTTTTGCCTCATCTAGCTTGACAGCCCAGCAGTCGAATGGTTTTCACGATCCTAATAGAGCCTTGCCGCCTATGAATGATCAGTTTGCAGAATATATGCGTCGTAACCAAGTTTCTTCTCCAGTTCAGCCCGTAGCCGAACCCTTTAGACCAGCCCATTCCGGCGACAGCAATGACGACGAGTATGACGAGAATTCGATAGCCGCAGCTACCGTAGGAAGTAGTTATCTCCAAGATCTGCCGAACGATTATTTCCCTGCTCCATACACGTTTGCTCCTACCCCTATAGTGAGGCCTGATGACACACATGAGTCAGAGTATGGCACTTCAGCCAATGTGGCATCCTACCTTCACCGTAACGAGGATAATCCCGAGATACCTCCATGGGTCGAGTCAGAGCTAGAGGACGTCAATGCTCGTTTTAAAGACGAGAATATAGGAGATATGAAGAATCCTTGGGAAACGATCAACTACACCTTCCACGACTATGAAGAGGAAATGAGGGCAGCTGAACGCGAGCATTTCAATATCATAAATGACGGCGCAGAAGAGGAAGAGGAGGAGGATCCCGAAGAGGATCCAGAAGAGGAAGAGGATCCCGAGGAGGAAGAGAACCCAGAGTAGTACCCTGACGAAGAACAATACGATGATGACGGCCCGAGTGAGGGTGATTATAATGTTTAGAATCAGTTCAAGCAAGCTGTGGAGAAATTCGAAAAATATTTATCTTTTTTGTCTAAGAGTTGAACTCTTTTTACCTTTCAGCAGTGATGTAATACTTATAACTTGAGGTTTGGTCAGCTAGTAGAATCGAACGCAAAGTGGTAGCTCGTGTAGTTCGATTTGAGTTGTAGACCATCGTGTCAACGTGTGGAAAATTTTCAGATATAAATGTTCAATCCCTTATTTTGCTGTAAGTTCTCCAAAGAGGCCATCAACACAGATATGAAAGAAGAGCCGTTAGGCCGTTAAAATCAACTTTGAGCCTCCCAAGAAATTAAATTAACCTGAGAATTCAAGATTCCAAAAATTGGTTCGAGACAAGATTTAAATAAAATAAGCTATTCCTTAGCCATAAATAATTAAATTTGAGTAAAGGTAAATGAGATTTATGAAAGCCAAAATAATCATATGTGAGTGCATGATTGCTTTGAGTGTTGAGAAAATTTTAAATTGAGAATAGGTGGATGTTGATGTGATGATGCTTGAGATTATGATTGTGATTGTATGTTGAGAAATATTTGTTTTGAGAATATATATATGATGATGATGTAAATGTCTGTTCTCCTTTATGATGATTGATTATGTTTGAGTTGAGAATTGAATTGTTTAAGATATGTGAATTTGAGATGATTAAATTATTTGCAGCATTTATTAAATTGATTCTGTTTGATAAGTACCGATTGAGAATCATATTCCTCTTGAAAAAGGGAAACATTTTCAGAATCGAGAAAGGTTTCAAGTGAGATAATTTATTCTTTTCAAATGGCTTAAATTTTGTTTTTTGCATTTCTTTAGAATGCCACCAAGACGAAGAAACGTTAGAAACGTAAGAGATGAGGAAGAAGGGCTGCGAGACCCTACCCCGCCCCCTCCAAATGAATGTCGCGTAGAAGAACTTTTCCTTCGCCAAAATCCCCCAACCTTCGATGGTAAAGGCAGTCCGGCAAAAGCCGAAGACTGGATTCGTTCTCTTGAACGAATTTTTAGATTTCTTCATTGCACCGATCGCCAACGTCTCGAGTGCATGACGTATCAGTTGAAAGGAACTGCCGACTATTGGTGGGAAGCAAGACAGAGGATGTACACTTCAGAAGAGCATGAAAATCTGACGTGGGAACAATTTAAGGAAGCGTTGTACGAAAAGTATGTGCCAAGGAGTTACCGTCAGCAGAAGGCAAATGAATTTGCCAATTTGAGACAAGGAAAGAAGACTGTAGTTGAGTACGATCGTGAGTTTTGCGAGTTAGCTCATTTTATGCCTGATAAGGTAGATACCGACGAGAAAATATGCGAGCTGTTCCAACCAGGATTGAGGCAAGATATTCGAGTAGTCAAAGTGGTCTGACCTACGTAGAAGCCCTTAGCCGAGCCCTAGACATGGAGTTGGCTATGCAGCCAGAAAAAGGATCGCATTCCTCAGCAAATCCTCAGTTCCAAAGCCAAACGACGACGACCGTAACTACCCATCAGCCTCAGTACGGTCAACATGGAAAGAGAAAGGGAAAATGTAGTGGTGGAGGCCACCCAAGTAAGAAGCCTTAGCAAGGAAAAGGACAGCAACAATCCCAGCAAACCCAGAAAGCGAGAGCCCCGCAGGCTAATCGAAGCAATGTGCCTGTAGGACCTCAAGGACTTCCCCCTTGTTCGAAGTGTGGACGGATACATCAAGGCATCTGTAAAATTGGAAGTAATGTCTGTTATACTTGTGGTCAGCCTGGTCATTTCTCGAACCAGTGCCCAAGTAAACAGCAGGGAATGAGTGGCGGAAGGCCAAATTAGTTTCAGCCTTCACAGATGAAAGCAGTTGAGGCAACTCGACCGCAAAAGTTTCTCCAACATCAGCGCAAGCCGCAGCAGCTAAAGCAACAACCTTCTTAGCATGAGCCGCCGTATTTTCAAAGAGCCTTCGCGATTGAGCAGAAACCGTTAGCTAAAGACCCAGGAAACCTAGCAGGTATGGGAAAGCTTAACGGCATACCTGTTATCGTTTTGTTTGATACCGACGCTTCACATTCGTTTATATCTAGCGCGTGCATAGAAAATCTAGGTTTGAAAGTAGAAGAATCGAACCAGGTGCTTAGAGTTGCAACCCCTTTAGGTAAATCTGCGTTAATTTTGCGAGTTTGCTCGAACTTAGAATTCGAATTCGGAAGCCGTAAGTTGCTAGCGAAATCCCTAAATCTGATTCAAATGTGGGACGTGGACATAATCCTAGGAACGGATTGGTTAACCGAGAATTTTGCGACGATTCGATGCGACCTGAGATAGATTTCGTTTCAACCTCCTGGAGAAGAGCCGATTGTAGTTTTTGGAGTCGAGAAGAGAGTAAAGAAGAGTACGCCGTTAATTTCGGCAATGAAAGCGCAAAAGCTAATGAGAAAGAAGGGTACAAAGGTGTATCTAATTTACTTGAACAAAGATGAGAACTAAGAGTTGAGTGTTGATGGCATGCCTATCGTGCGAGAATTTAAAGACGTACTTCCAGAAGTACTACCAGGATTGCCTACTGACCGGCAATTAGAGTTTATAATTGATTTAGAACCAGGATCAGCCCCAATATCAAAAGCTCTGTACAGAATGGCCCCAAAGGAACTCCAAGAATTGAAGATTCAGTTGCACGAACTGTTAGATTTGGATTTTATCCGACCAAGCGTTTCGCCTTGGGGAGCCCCGATTGTCTTTGTGAAGAAAAAAGACGGAAGTTTGAGAATGTGCATAGATTAACGAGAGCTTAACAAGATTACGCTAAAAACCAAGCATCCTTTACCAAGGATAGACGATTTATTTGACCAGCTAAAAGGAGCCGGTGTTTTCTCCAAAACTGACTTAAGATACAGATACCATCAACTGAAGATCAAGCAAGAAGATGTTCCCAAGACCGCTTTCAGGACGAGATATGGACATTACGAATTTATAGTAATGCCATTTGGGTTGACTAATGCTCCAGCAGTATTCATGGATTTGATGAATAGGGTTTTTCACGAATTTTTGGACAAATTTGTGATTGTCTTCATAGACGACATATTGGTGTATTCAAGGAATGAAGCCAAACACGAAAAGCACCTGCGAATCGTGTTGGAAAAGTTAAGATTCGAGAAGTTGTATACCAAATTCAGTAAATGTGAATTTTGGCTGAAAGAAGTGAATTTCTTTGGACACGTTGTTTCGTCCGAAGGAATTAAAGTTGACAAGGAAAAGGTGAAAGCTGTGCAAGATTGGAAATCTCCAAAGTCAGTTCATGAAATCCGTAGTTTCCTCGGTTTAGCAGGTTACTATCGGAGATTCGTAGAAGGATTTTCCAAAATTGCAAAACCAATGACGAGTTTGTTGAAGAAAGAATCGAAGTTTGAATGGACAGAGGAATGTGAGAGAAGCTTCCAAGAGCTCAAGACAAGATTAACTTCAGCTCCAGCATTAGCCCTTCCTGAACCATGAAAAGACTACATCGTCTATACTGATCTATCAGCTCAAAGATTAGGATGTGTCCTAATGCAAGATGGAAGAGTCATAGCATATGCTTCAAGATAACTTAAACCCCATGAAGAGAAGTATCCAACTCATGATTTAGAACTAGCAGCCGTAGTGCATGCCCTAAAAATTTGGAGACATTATCTTTATGGAGCCAAGTGTGAAATCTTTTCGGATCACAAGAGTTTGAAGTATTTCCTTGAGCAGAAAGAGCTAAATATGAGACAGAGGAGATGGCTCGAGTTGGTGAAAGATTATGATTGCAAAATATCGTATCATCCCGATAAAGCTTATGTTGTAGCCAACGCGTTGAGCCGAAAAAGAAGGATGGAGAATTCAGAGGAAACCGAGTTAGGATTTTTGCTAAGAGAAGAAGCAAGATTGATCGAAGAATTTGGGAAAATGAGGATCGAAGTAATTATACCTCCAGCGACAGTAGAGCAAGTGATTGCTACTTTAGTAGTAATGCCAGATTCGAGGTCTCGTATCATAGAAGGTCAGAGAAAAGATGAAGAATTGGAGAAGTTGAGGTTAAAGATTAGAAAGGAGAGAGTTACAGATTTTTCAAAGTCGAGAGATAATGCCTTACTGTTTCAAGGAAGGATTTGTGTGCCCAACGACGAGAAGTTAAGAAACGAGATAATGAGTGAAGCTCATGAGACCTCGTATACAGCCCATCCCGGTAGTACGAAGATGTACCAAAACTTAAAGCAACAGTTTTGGTGGGAAGGATTGAAGAAGGATGTGGCCACGTATGTTGAAAGATGTTTAGCTTGCCAACAAGTGAAGTCTCTACACCAAAGACCATATGGACCCTTACAACCGCTACCAGTCCCAGAATGGAAGTGGGATGGTATCACGATGGATTTCGTGACACGTGTGCCAAGATCGAGAAAAGGAAATACAGTTGTGTGGGAATTGTGGATAGATTGATGAAGTCCGCTTATTTCATTCCCATTCCACATACCTACGAATCGGATAAGTTAGCTCAGATTTATGTCAAAGAGATTGTAAGATTGCACAGAGTGCCGAGTACGATTACCTCTGACCGAGATTCGAAGTTCACAGCCCATTTTTGGGAAAGTATCCAAAAAGAATTGGGAACGCAGTTGCAGTTTAGCACCGCTTATCATCCCCAGACGGTTGGTCAATAAGAAAGGACGATTCAAATTCTCGAGGATATGTTAAGAGCTATTTTATTAGACAAAGGAGGCGAGTGGGAGAAAATTTTACCTCTAGTCGAATTTGCGTGTAATAATAGCTATCAGAATACGATTAGAATAGCCCCTTACGAAGCCCTTTACTGAAAGAAGTATAGATCTCCGCTCTATTAGGACAAAGTAGGCGAGAGAAAAGTAATAGGGCCAGAAGCGATAGAGGAGATGATAGAATCTGTTTGTCAGATTCGTGAGAAGATCAAGGAAGCCCAAAGCCGATAGAAGTCGTATGCCGACAATCAAAGATCCGAGTTAGAATTCGATGTAGGGAATAAGTCTTTTTGAAAGTATCCCCTTCGAGAGGAGTGCACCGTTTCGGTGTTAAAGGAAAGCTGAAGCCTCGCTTCATAGGACCGTTTGAAATTCTTGAGAGGATTGGAGCCGTATCATATAGGTTAGCATTGCCTCCCAGTTTTGGGAATTCGCATAACGTTTTTCACGTATCGCAATTGGGAAAGTATGTTTTCGATCCGAAGCACGTGATTTGTCAAGAAGATGTGGCTTTAAAGCCACATCTAAGCTACGAGGAGAAGCCTGAGCAAATTCTAGACCACAAGGTCCAGCAACTTAGAATGAAATCAATTCCCCTAGTTAAGATTAAGTGGTGTCATCACGATCTTGAAGAAGCTACGTGGGAACTCGAGGAAAAGATGAAATTGAAATATCCCGAGCTGTTTTATCAAGGTTAGTAAATTTCGGGACGAAATTTTTCTTAAAGGGGGGAGGATGTAATACCCCGAATTTTTATAAGCCTTTAAGTGCGTTCTAAATTTCATAATATGCCTTGAGTAATAAGATTTTTCTCAAGAAAAGGAATTCGCTTGAAATGACCAAATTGCCCTCATGTGCTTTGACGTGAATTTTCTCGTTTCGATTATTTAAATCGAGTCTGTGATGCATAGATTGAGTTTATTTATATGAGTTTGAGCATGAGTATGACTTTTGGAGAATTTTGAGAATTTTTAATTTTCAGTGAATAGTAACGAGAACCGAGAAAATACTATTCACCGACGAACTTAGAACTTGACCTAATTAGTGTCTCTTGAATCTAGAATTAATTCTAAGACCCCTGCAATATGTTAGAAGCTTATCCGAGATCACCTGAGAGAATTCTAGGAGTTTAGTTCTTAATGGATTAATTAGCCGATTGATTTTTAGGTTTTTCTTCGTTACTTGGAATTTTGACCTAAAAATTTGATATTCGGAGTCCTTGATTTATTTCGTGAGATATGAGATAGAGTTGAGGCGCTTTTGATGTCGGAAATGAGACGAAGAGAGTTTAGAGCCGTTTTCAGTGAAAATGAAATAATATGGACATATTCTACCGGAAAACTTTTTCATCCGGGTAAAATTATATCACTGAAATGGGAATATCTCTCTCATCTCTCTCCCTCTCTCAACCGACCTCCCTCTCTCTCTCTCCCCCTAATCTCTCTCCTAGACCTCTATATTTCAACACCTATTATGGAATAATAATCATGATATTGCATTTCATTTCATCATATTCATTTCATTTTCAACATTCATCATTTCATCACACTCTCTCAAACTCACTCTCTCTCTCTCTCGTGCCTTATCAAAGAAGGAAGAATGAAAATTTCTCTCCATCTCTCTCCCCTCTTCGCCGAGAAAGATACACACACACACAAAAATTTAGAAACTCCATTGAAGCTTCCATCTCCAAGCTTCCAAGATTCCAAGTTCAAGAGATCATCATCATCACCCTCCCCAATCTTTCATACTCTAAGTGAAGAGGTAATCATCCTTCAAGTTCTTGAGTTCAATATCAAATCCAAATCATCTCTAATTTTTCAAAAATTTTCGGCATACATGCCCTTGAGAAGATGATTATTTCTTGTTTTTTTTTTTTTTCTTGAGGATTCAAGATGCAATGCATCATGGAAATTCAAGCTAGAGTTTGAGCTTCCAAGCCTTCCATTTTTGGTCCAAAGAGAATCAAGAAAAGAGCTTGGATTTAAATTTCTAAAGTAGGTTAAATTCATTTGATTATTGTATATATGTAATCTAATCCCTAAAGAAAGATGCATGCATGATTTAAATTTATGCATAGGCAAACTAGGGATTTCGATATGAGATTCGAGTGAGAAAATCGAGCCTAGGAATTAAAAGAGAAGAAAAAAAATTAAAATCCCTAAAATTCTATAGAAGCCGAAAATTTAGGGCAAGACGAAGAAATTTTATTTTCATGATTTATTGATGATTTAATGCTTAATATGTGTTTAGAGTATATTTGGAGTGATTATTTATGCATGAAAAATTGAGAAAATGCATGTCTTATTTTTATATATATGCCGTAAGTTTTGGGAGTTTGGAGGAGTATTTGATTTGATTATTTTGTTGACGATTTGATGATATTATTAGCATAAGAAAAGTATGAGTTATATGATGATTTAATCCCCTATGTTATTATTTGAGGAAAATCGATACATATATGCATGTTATGGGAGAAAAATAATTTTTATGATATTTTGATGATTTATAATATGTTGATGTTATGAGGATTTGAGCATGATTGTATATAGATTTGAGTATTAGATGTTTAAGATGAAGAAAATAAGATTTTTAGTGTAAAATTCGAAAAATATGACTTGAATACCTAGTGTGTGTTATAGGTGTTCTTGGTGAAAAATATGAGTTTTTGAATATGTGTTCTTGGTGTTCTAGGTGTGATGAATCCAAATGTGTGTTCATTTTTCTTGTGTTTTTGCCTTGTGTTTTGAGTCTTTTCAAGTCAATATGTGTTTGGGAGGACACAAAATCGAGAAAGTATGTGCAGGGCATTACAGGATAGATGTTGGGAAAAAACCAGTAGAAAACTTATTTATATAATGTTGGGCAAGAAACACATCACAATGGATCGTGGGCAAGACAGGCGTAGCAGGCACAGAGTGGAAGTTGTTGGGCAACATGCTCTTCAAGAAAGAGGATAAGGATGGAAACTTTTCTTTCCTTATCCTAATTGAACGTGATGTAGGAGATATCTACCATGAGAAGGAAATAAATCCCCAACAATCAATACAAGAAAAGAGGCGGATATGCATGAAAAGAGTCCTTTACCAACAAGGAATCTATCTTAACCCCAATTTCATCGCCTATATATATATGGACGACCTTGGACGACTTACACACAACCCACCACGACCAATACCACTTTTCATATTGTATTTTATTAGTTCTCAGTTAGTTTGCATTTAAGTTTCGAGAATTCTTAGATTAGATTCGTTTTTTAGTATTTTACTTTAGATTTCTGCTGTTGGTTGTTGACCAAGATCTACGTTGTTGACTTCGCTGTTGATTAGTTTTCTTTTCAGAATTTATTCAAGTATGTTTACTTTAATTTCCTTTGTGCTTTCTTTTATTGTTATGTCTAGCTAAATTCCTTCGCTTGGATTGGAGTAGATGATTTGAATCTAATTACTTTGTTTGAACTCGTGAGTTCTAATCGGTTTATTTCGTTGCATGATTTTTATTCCTGAAACACTTAGGTCTAATAATTAGTTCTTGGTCAAAATTGATAATTGCTTGTACACCAATTAGATATTGAGATTAAGGCAATAATAGACATGTGGATACAACTCGAGAGAGTCTCTCATGCTCAAAAAGGTAATTAGTGTTTGAGAGCAGTCGCTATTGACTTACCTCTTGGCTGTCTTGGGTCCGATTTGTTTAATGCATGTTGGGCAATACAGTTGCTGAAGTGTCTTTGTGGCTGTATTGATCAACAGAAGGGATCTTGCCTTCTGGTCGAGATCTACTTAATCTGATAGATAAAGGCTTAGAGTATTCATGTTGTGACTTCGTGACCATTAGGGCATGAATTAATCTTTGCTTAAAACCAAGTGATAAAAGATTGTAATTGAATATTCTTGCACCGATGAACGAGTGAAGTATTTAGGATCAATGATTCAAATCCAATCCAAGTACTTTTGTTATTTGATAAGTTTCTTGTTTAGATTTCAGTTTTGAGTTACAGTTAAAATTCACTACATTAGTGACACCAAAGAGAAAACTACACCAATTCCTTGTGGGATCGACCTCTACTTGCTACTGGCTACTTGCCTGTTGGGCAAAAGGAGAAAACAAATATTATTTGCACGAGGCTAAACGACGGCTTCGTCAAGGTGTTCTTGGTGTAATACTTGAAGATTTGAATGCCATTAAAATTAATTGTAAAAGAAATTAATTAATTAATTAATAAAATATTCAAGATTTTTTGAGAATAAAATTAAATAGAAAATAAAAAAAGAAAAATCATTAAATTAATGATGAGTCATTAAGTTGAGAAAAATAAAGAAAAATAATTTCTTTATTAAATAAATAGAGTTTAAAAGAAAGAATTAAGTGAGATTAATTCTTGAGATTAAAAGGATATAATAATCAATAAATAAAATAAGAGGAGTTAGAGTTGAGAAAATAAAGTCAAGTAAGAGTTGTTTAATATTAAAATTGAGTTAAAATAGTTTAATGTTTAATCGTTAAATTAAATAAGAAGTATTGAGAGACGAAAAGAAAATTTAATAAGTGATGTTTAATTAGAGAATCGAGTTAATTGATGAGTATTGAATGCTCGTTTATTTTTAATAAGTCAAGTATTGATTAATTAATGATGCTTGAGTAATAAAGTTAATTGATTTTGTTTTCAAATTGTTTTAATTTGAAATGAGTCGAAGAAGTTATCGAGTCTTGATTGACAAGTTAATAATCAAGTTTGAGTTGAAATTAAAAGTCGAGATTATATAAAATAAGTGTTTAATTAAGATTAGGAAAAGAGAAATTATAGTGATAAAATGAGTTAATAAAATAATAGTACGTATACGAGTACGTGTACGTAGTCAAGCAAAGACGACGTGTTTTGAAATAATGTCGTATATTGAGTCGAGAAATATTAAATGAATATTTGAGTTTTAATTGAAAGGAATTCTTATTATTTGAATTTTATTAAAAAGACGAGAATCTAATTCATGAGATTAAAGTTAACGTCGTTTCAAAAACTTGAAGTGTGAATCGAGTTTGAGATAACATGTTTGATTAAATTTCATATTGAGTTATAATATGTTGATTAAATCTATATGCTTGAGTGAAATGTTTATATTTCGATTATGGTGAAATGATATGTTCAAATTGTTGAGAATGCGTGCATGTGACATAAATGATTTGATATGATGTTAAATGAATTGAGAAAGCGAGTAAGAATCGAGTAATAAAATTGAGATAAATGATATTCATTAATTAGTGAGAAATGCTAAAGTATTATCAATTGCCGATTAACATTAATGGTTTATAACGAGAATACGAGACGAAGTAATTAGTAACCGAGTAGAGTCGATGAGTCAAGAACGGAAAAGTCGAGAAAGGATATTCATTTAGAAAAGATAAAAATAGAGAGAGTCGAGTCAAGTAGAAGTCCTTCAGTCGAAGCCAAAGTCTACTTTACGTCTTTCACGTCGAGTCTTATTCTTTATCGATGTCAAATTGTGAAGGACTGAGCGGGACGAACAAATAGCAATGACAGTCAAAAGTAAGTCGTCTAGCTAGTCTTCGGAAGTCAGGTGGGCTTTTCAAAAATCAAAATCTCTGATGAATGCTATTATGATTATTGAGTATTATTATGTGAGTTTTGAAGTTCGATTGACTTGCCGTTTTTACATGAGTTTTGGTATGCATTATCATCTGCTTAAGTATGAATGCCCTGTGAGAGACAGGAACCCACGTGTGGTATTTGAATAGTTCGAGGTGACTGTGAGCTTTACTTCGGTTTAGCTGATCACAGTGTTTGAGAAGGAGGCCTACTTCTCGGCACAGAGTTAATGTGGTAGATGATACATGCCTTTGTTGAGTATATGATGTGTTTTGACTGCGCAGTCTATTCAGAAAAGAAAATGTTTTTGCATTCATAAGTAAACGTTTTTAACTGCATAAATACTTGTGATGCTTCGGCAAGGCAAGTTCAATTGTATAGCTCTAAGAGCAGGTTTTCAAATGTTTTTGGCATGTGTTCATTGAGTACGAAGTACTCAGCCCTGCATGTATTTCTAAACGTGCAGGTTAGCGGGATGTGGATGGCGTGGACAGCTTGGTGGTGTGGTGTGTTTGTTTTGGTCATGTAAGGAAGTGGACTGGCAATTGCATGTCTTCATACATGTAGTTGTTGGGATTGAGTCGAGATTTCCGCTGCAATGCATTGAAATACTATGTTAATCGAATTCTTTTGTTATGTTTTGAATCATACTCTGTTACATATTCTAATTCACGAGCGATGTGCTCGATACTTTTTATGGTTTTTGTTTATTCTCGTTTCTTGTGAACTTGACATCCTTATTCCGTTGGAATTTAATATGTAAATTATCCATGCTCGCTTGATATTTTAGCTGTGACTTGGAAGCATGTTTTAATTGTTATCGCTTTCAGTCAATATTCACTTGTTTCCCCGAGCATGAATCCCTTAATTGAGTTGAGTTGATGGATGGTTAGTAGTGTTAGTGTCGTTAGTCGCATCTCGGGAGTCGGGGTGGGACATTGTGATACACGTAATTTCTTGATAAGCACGACCCTAACATGTCATGTCACGTCTATTTACAAGAGATCCCTTCCGGATCCTAATTCTAGTCGGATAAGGAAAGATATTTCAGTTAGGTTATCTTTTCCTTATCCTTCTAGACTTTGGAGAGAAACACGCTAGTTGCCCCAAGCACATCGTTATCTTGTCTATCTCACCTTTTGTCTTGCTCTGCTGTATAGAAATGAAGCCTCTACTCCTTGTTTAGCCCAAAAATATGTCCTCCTACACACTAAAATAAGACATAACATGTACAAAGACTCGATCTAAACTACCTAAAACAGACACAAAATGGACTGAAAATATGAGTACATCAGTTAGCCATGACCTCAACCATCTCATCTACCAAACATGTTTGTTCTTTTTACAACTTTTATTATTCTTATTATAATCAATTGTGGATACTATAAAAGATACATCTCAATTTAACGTTAACATTTTTTTATTCTTATCTACCTTTATACCAAATATATTTTAATTGTATATATTTTGAATATATTTATATCTACATATGATAAAAATAGATATATTTCCATTGGATTTTAATGGATATTTCTTATAAAATCATGGATATTTTATTTATTTAATTATTATTATTATTATTATTATTATTATTATTATTATTATTATTATTATTATTATTATTATTATTATTAATTTATTGAACGGTTTGATTAAACGGTTCAACTACGGTTGAACCAGTTGAACTGATTGAGCCATGACCCGGAGGCTTTAACGGGTCAACCTTCGGTCCGCTTTTTAAAACATTGTTTAAGAGACGTACAATTTTGTAAATATTTTTTTATCTCTCACCTCTCTCTCTCTCTCTCTCTCTCTCTCTAATAATGTTGTCTAATTTTTTTGAGGCGTGTTTTTGTGTGGCGGTTGCATAGTATGCAACAGCGCTGGTGGCGTGTGTATCAAACGTGCGCGCCTCCACATGCGGCGCGTGTTGTGCACGAGCCTGATTTGTTATTTATTTATTTTTTATTTTTAAATATTTTTTATTTTTTATTATTATTTTTTATTTTTTTACGGTATTGGCTCCAATTTTATGGCTTTGTCTTTGCTCCGATTACTAATATAAAGATAATCTTAGCGGCAACAATTTGGATCGTTCGGCTCGCTCCGAGACCTTCGGCTCCTCTCGCTCGATCTCTTGAGAAGAGAAGAATCGGCAAACGAAAACCGAAGAGGCAAAAGAAATTTGGAAATGCAAAAAAAAAATGAAATTCAAAAAAATCCGGAATAAAAAAAAAACACTAAAAGACACAAGAAGGCAAAAGGATAAAATACACTAAAGATAAAAAATGCGTGTATAATATGTAGCGGGTGTATAGAAACAATTGTCCAATTTTTTTTGTTCCAGAACTTGATCGTGGTTATTGTTTCCGGCAGGTGATCTATTATTGCAGTCCGGCGATCGAAAATTAACGACATATTTTATTGAATTTGTTGTCTATTCCGATTTGGGTGTTCAATTGTTTGGTTTGATTTTTTTTTTCCAATTATCTTTTCCGGCGTTTTTTTCCCACTGGTTAGTATTTCTGGCAGGCAATCGTATTATTTACATCCAGAGATTGTAAATTGACGGCGTATCTTATTGAATTCATTGACTATTCCGATTTTGGGTATGCAATTGTTTGATTAGAGTTTTTTTTTATCTCTCACTACAACATCCCTATTGTCCATAACCCTTAAAACTATTAAATGCGAATCACAAATACGTCGACCACTCATAATTGTTTTGCCATCACTTCTAAACCATGAATTGGTGGTGGCAGGTGCCTTATTCGTCTCTCTACAAGTGGCAATCCGCCGCCAACATATGGTGGTGGCGTACAAGATTAATTGTACAGAGAAAAGTAAGTTGCTACGTTCACAGAATTTGTTGGCAAATTAGTAAAAGTGTTTTGATTCGTTTCCAAAATAATTATGCCTTCAAGAGTTATTAGATTAACTAGTTTATTTTTTTCACAGCCAACTGTTAGGGAGTTGTTTCATAAGCTAAAGGTTCATCTCATTCTTGGATTACTTTATTTGGAGGCGCACTCAACCATCTAATAAGAATTTATAATTGCTAACATTGATATGTCGATTTCGCTGAAGTTTCAGCAGAAGAAGAAGTTCAGCGTTTCAGCCAACACTTGAAGAAATCAAGGCTGAAGTCCATCAACTCTACATCAAGCATCGAAGCAACTGAAGATAATGAGTTAGCCAATGACTTTACTACGTGGACCCACTAGATATCCAAAGCAAAGCCTACATGGTACCTGTCAGGAAACCTACTGTAAAGTTTGCAGACACTATTTCTGGAAGCGGAAGCTCAATGAGAATAATTTTGTAATACGCCAATCCTTTATAAGTCTTAAAGTTCGTCTTACTTGAGCTTATGTGCCTTAATCATGTGCCTTTGTGAGATAAAAATTTCCGAGAAAAAATTTTTCTCATATAATTACTAAAATGCCCTTGAATGCCTTTACCTGAGTTTTATCGTTTTGGTTATCCGAATTGATTGTGTGATGCATTGATTGAGCATGATTATATGAGTTTGAGTTCGAGTGTGAATTTCGAAAAATTCTGAGAAGTTTTGTTTTTGGATGAATAGTAACTTTTCCCGAGTTTTCGCTATTTATCGAACTTTTCCGAATTTCGTCTAATTAGTGTCTTTTGAGTCTAGAAAATTCAGTTGAAGGTCCAGAAAATCCTAATATGAATAGTGAATTTCGACTTTTTCTTCGTTGCTCGGAATTTTAATCTGAAAGTTTGATTTCTAGATTTCTTGATTTATTTGGTGAAGTTTGAGACGAAGTCGAGAGTTTTCTGACGTCAAGGAAGAGTCGTGGTGAGTTTAAACGTTTGAGAGTTTATTGAAAAAGTAGGGTTAAATTGCACTGGATAACTTTTTCTTCCGGCGAAATTTATATCGTGTTTTTGATCACCGGGTGCAACTAAAACTCTATTAATTCATTTTTACTCTCACAAATCTCTCACTCTCTCACGCAAACACTCTCTCTCTCTCTCTCTCGATCATTTCTCTCTCTAATTCTCTCTCATCTCTCTCTCACCAATCTCTCTCTTCTCTCCATCTCTCTCGGCATAAAAATATACACACACACCAATCCACACCATTGATGAACAAGCTTCAAGCTCTAAAAATGGTGATAACTTAGCTTCCGATCATCCAACGACTAAACTAATAAAGTATTTGTAATCCTCTCGTCATGGTGATCGATTTAAGATTAGGATTCATCATTTTCTTTTCTCTTTGAAAATCGGCAGCCTTGTGTGTTGGGAAATTTATTAGTAAGAGTTTTGATGAATTCCAAAACCGACTGACCCCAACCGAGTAGATGTTGCCACAACCTAATGTTAGCATTTAGGCTCGCTGTTTGAGCATTGTTAAGATTTTATCTTTACAGGTCTCCAGCTGAAGATGGCAACAAGGCTTCACTCAGAGATAGAACATCAGTTGTGAAGAAAGACAACTGAGCGTTCATTTCATCAGAATGCAAAAAGGGGGAAGACATGAGAACATCACCTGAGCATTCATCAGATGAGAATCAAGAAGGAGGAAGCTACGTTCAAGGTTCAGATCAATGGTCAAGTATCTAAAAGAAAAAGGGGAAAGTCACATTCAAGAGATAGAACATCAGTTGTAGGAAAACAACTGAGCGCTCATCAGATGAGAAGCAGTAACAGGGAAGAGAACATCAGATGAAAAGGAAGCCATCTGAGCGTTCGAACCCAACTGATCAGATACAAGGAAGACAACTGAGCGTTCAGTTTCAGAACATCAGTTGTAGAACTCAACCAAGAAGAATCAACAGCCTGAAGATGAAGTCAGCTGAGAGTTCAACTGTTAGTTGTCAGATAGAACATCGGCTGAAGAACAAGCTAGTTGAAGATCGAAAGTCTTCACCGACCACTCCTTGTTGGAAGTCTGTTGTTAAGATTTGAATTTCAAAAAGGAAGTCACGTGAGGGTTTGAACGTTCAGTCATTACCCCATTTGGCCCAACACAAGGCTATCTCAGATGGAATGCAGAAGAGCACAGATGCCATATCGGGAAAGTCTGCAAAGATCAAAGACAAGCCATCGCTTTCAAAGAACAGAGATCAACAGCTCCTCCAACGGCTAGTTGATACTCTCCGCCTATAAATAGAGGCCTTCATTCATTCGAAGAAGACACAAGACACACACGCGAGAAGAAACTAGAGAGCGAAAGAAAGAGCAATATTCTTCACGAGCTGAACTGAATTTAATCTCTTAGAACATCACCTGTTGAGAGTTCTAGAGTTAGTTAGTTTTTGTGTCTTTAGATCGAACCTTGAAAACATCACTTAGTGAGAGTTCGTAGAGAGTTAGATCATAGCTCACTTCACGTTCGAGCTTTTAGTTGGAACCCCATATTCTTTCACCTGAAAAGGTTTAGGATGTTACTCTTCCCGCAACTGAGTAGATAGGTCGTTTAGTACCCGAAAACTAAACTGTAAGGTTGATAAGTACTCGCAAACTTATCCTTAATGATTGCTCAGCCCACGTAAGCTGAGTGGTTTGTCCAGAAGAACTTGGACAGAGTTGTGTGGACTCACAACTCCCCGTGGACGTAGGAGGGTTATCTCCGAACCACGTTAAATCTCTGTGTGCTCGTGTTTTTCTTTATTCAGTTATTTCTTGCATTCATCTGACTGACTAACCAGCATACAAACTGCATCTGCTCATACTCAATTGTTTTGGTTATTGACCAACCGTGCATAAAAGCGTGAGTTGTTTTACGAGTTTAATTTCCACCACATTCCGCACAACACCACTCTTCCAGCTGAGGTTGCTTACTCAGCTGTGAGATTCCAACTGAGTGTTCTTACTAGGTTGAAGTATTTTTCTAGGTTAAGTTTAAAATCCTAACTGGTGTATTCCCCCCTCCCCCCCCATACACTAGTAACTCGTATCGGGACCATCAAGTGGTATCAGAGCAGTGGTTCAAAAGACTACTGACTCTGTTTCACAAGGTGTGAATTCGAGAAAATTTCTTCAGTGGTCAACTGAACAGATCTATTTTTTCACGCTAGTGCATATTTTCTTGCATATTTGTTTTATTGTTGTGTGCAGATGGACGTCAAGGATAAGATCGTGGTAATGTTCTCGGTTGTAAATTATACATCCTGGAGGACACGGATGAAGAAGATCTTACTGTCGAAGCATCATAGGATGCAACAAGTACTCTCTTCCGGACCGATCATTATTAAAGAGAGAATAGCTCGCACTCCTACAAATCCCAAGGATGGGGATACAGTTGTGGAGTTTGTGGAGAAGCAGCCGGAAGATTACACTCCAGAGGAAGCCAAGGTGAGCCAGTTGGATATCTGGGCTCAAAGCACGATTATGTCCACTATTGGACAAGATTATCTCCCTTGGATTGAAGAGTGTGAGACTGCCAAAGAAATGTGGGATATACTGGCATCGCTGAGTGAAGGAAGCGATGAGACGAAGGAGAACAAGTTCTCACATGCATGCCAAGACTTCGACAACTTTTGTATGAAGATAGATGAAATAATTGATCAACTAGAGCTCTGGTTTATGGACATCCTCAGAAGAATCTAGTCCATTCGAAGAGGAAAATACACACTAAGAGAAATCAATCTCAAAGTGTTGCAAGCTCTACCGGCTGAGTGTGATACTTTCACCAATATCCACGAAAGTCGAACTGACCTTGGTGAAATGGGAACTGAAAGATTGTTCTCAATCTTAAAGGGAAATGAGTATAAGGTGAACCGAAGAAGATCTCAGTCCTCGGTTCAGACGAGTCGACTTGAGGATGTTGGTTCAGCCTCAAAGTCAGTTGCTCTCCGAGCTGACTACTCAAAATCGAGAACATCGAGGATACCAGATCGGCTGACACGACTGTAAAGGAGCCAAGCAGAGAGGAACTACAACAGAACATTGCGGCCCTGTCAAAGAAACTAGCCGACATGAATACTCGGTTCGGGAAATACAAACGATTCTATAAATCAAACCGAACTCGAGACAATTCAAAGCCTGTCACCAACGGTTGCTTTGAATGCGGCAAGGAAGGTCATTTCAAGGCTGACTGCCCAGATCTATCGAAGAAAGAGAGAGAAGCGTTAAGGGCCAAACAAGCTGGAAAGAACAAGGCCATGGTAGCAGAAGAAGCAGCTGACGACATGGACATCTTCACTGACATTGAAGATGAGGATGAGCTGACTTCTACCAACAACGCCATCAGTCAGGATCAATGCCTCATGGCTCTTGGAACCGACCAAGAGGATACTCAGGTACACTCTAATCCTACTAAGTTAAATTCTTTCAATACTTCTAACATGCAGGAATCTCTAGACGAAGAGTTGGAACCCTCCTGAAGTGACTTTCAAGAACTCAGTGAGGAACTGCATCACCAATCGGTTGAGTTTAAGAGTCTTCAAGCTCAGTTCGCCAAACTTGAAGATTCCTTAACCGAAAAGGACGATCTGATCAAGAGCCAAACCGAGGAGATTGAGAATCTCAAGAGTCAACTGAACGAGGCTAAGGCTCCAACTGATGAGGAGTTGACGGAGCAGATCAAGGAGCAGCAAGATCAGTTGAAAAATCAAGAGGCTCAGATCAACCAGCTGATAAAGAAGTCAGATGGACAAACCGAGCAGATAACTGTCCTCCTCAAGGAGTTGCAAACTGAGAAGGATAATCTAATCAAGCTGTATCAGTCATCCAAGATCATAGAGAATCTTATCAGCTACAGCAGACAGATGGATGACGTGTCAGGACTCGGTTATGATGTGATTAAAGATAGTGGAATTCCTCCAGCAACCTTCATCAAAGCTGTTGAGGTCAAGGCTGTCGAGCCAAACACAGCTAAGTCACCTGAAGTTAATCCAACCTCCACCTCTCAGCAAGATCAACCGACCAATGGAATTACAACTGAGAAGGGAAAAAGAGTAGTAGATGGAAGACAGAATGTTCCATCGGTTGGGACATCAACCGAGGGGGAATGTTCCAAAAGTCAGAAGAGGAATCGGAGGCGTCGAAGACATAATCGCAACCGAACTCAGAATCAGAACCGACCTCTGCATCAACCTCAGAGTCAACAACAGAAAAAATGGAACCGACCGCAGAACTGACAAAGGGTTCAATCATCTGAATCAACAGCGGTTCCATCCTCAGTTCAACCAAAGGTTCCAACCAAGTCAACCGATAAGGAATAGGTCGAACAGTTGGAGATACTCATGCCACAACATGAATCATCAACAGGGCATGAACACCTATCAACAACACTCAAGGAGTTGGAATCAGAATCAGCCACAAAGATTCCAACATGGCGTCCGACCTCACAGACAAATTCAATAGGATAAGAATCGTCATCAAAACAGGGGGAAAGCCTCACCTCCGAGAGTTCAACATGGGAGAAATCGAACTCCTCCCAAGAAACAGAACATCACTATTAACAACAAGCCTAAGGATAACCGAGGTGTTGTTATAGTTGATGATGAAGGAAAAGTGATCTGGAATGATAAATCCATCTGAGTATACAGGGAAAAGCGACGCACAGTTCCAGGGGGAACTGGTTCTAACCCTCCAGGACCCAACTAAAATTGGGGACCTAAGCGAGTTTCTCTTTGCAAGTACAGGAGAAACAGTTGAGGAAGAATAAAGCGTCTGCTACAATGTGGGTAATGGACAGTGGATGCTCAAAACACATGACGAATCTGAAGGATTTGCTTGGAAGTTTCGTGAAGAAAGAAGATCCATCAGTTACTTTTTGTGATAACTCAAAACGTTACACCAGAGGTTACGATACCCTTGAAACCAATCATGTTTCGATTTCTAATATTTCTTATGTTGATGGATTGAAGCATAACTTGCTCTCCATCAGCCAATTCTGTGATAATGGTTTCTCTGTCAAGTTTAATGCATAGGGTTGCAGAGTTAAAGATGTCGGATCAAAGCAGGTCATATTGTTGGGAAATCGATCTCCAACCGGGAACGTCTACTATGCTGACTGGAACAGTAGTCTTCCTGACACCTGCCTGCTATCAAAGAGCAGTTCAGATGTGAGCTGGTTGTGGTACAAAAGGCTCAACCATCTGAACTTCAAGACAATGAACCGAGTCGCCAGACAAGAACATGCAAGAGGCATACCAAACCGAGTGTTTTCAACAACACATATCTGCAGTGCATGCCAGTTGGGAAAGCTCGCTAGATCCTCCTTCCGGTTGAAATCAACTCCCTCAACCGACCGAGTGTTACAGCTGATCCATATGGATCTCTTCGGGCCAGTTACACCCAAGAGCATGAACGGGAACGAGTACACCCTGGTTGTAACTGATGACTACTCAAGATATACGTGGACCATCTTCATGCGCCACAAGAATGAAACCCGAGATGAGCTACCCAAACTGATGGATCGGATATCAAACCAACAAGAGATGAAGATCATTTCTATCCGATCAGATCGTGGAACTGAGTTTCTAAATGAAACCATCATCGAGTATTGCGAGAAGAATGGAATTACCCATCAGACATCAGCCGCGCGTACTCCTCAACAGAATGGAGTAGCTGAGCGAAGGAACAGAACGCTAAAGGATGCAGCTCAGCTCTAAGGGACTGGCAAAGAGATTTTGGGCTGAGGCCATCAACACTGCATGTTACACTCAGAACCGGTCTCTTCTGACCAAGCGGTTGTGAAAGACACCATACGAGCTATGGAGACGCAGGAAGCCAGATATTTCTTATTTTCGCGTTTTTGCTTCTAAGTGTTATATTCACAACAATGAGAAAACTCAGTTGAAAACTTTTGATGCCAAAGCTTCGAAAGGCATATTTCTCGGATATGCTGCTCGGATCAAGGCGTATAGAGTTTTCAATAACAGCTCTCGTGTTGTGGAAATAACATCTCATGTTAGTTTTGATGAATCTACTTTTGAGTGCAGGGAACATGGTAAAGGACAACAGGGTAATCCACAAGTTCCACCTGTTCTCACCAGATCGCAAGCTCTAAGGGAAAAGAATCTAGCTGAACCACTGGTATGGGCAACCGAGGATGAGGATCCATACTCCTCTGAAGATGAATGCGAGGACCCCAGCTCATCTCAAGGGGGAACTCCAGCTGATGCCCCTCCAACTACATCAGCATCCGAAGCTCAACCAAGTCCGGTTCAAAATAATGTCAATGTTGAGGATCCAGACTCAACAGCTGATCAATCACCAGCTCTGAAGACTCCAACTCAGATCATGGAACATCCACAGTTGGAAGAAGAAGGAAGACGCAACCGAAGGTGTTCGTACAAGAAGCAGAGTTGTGACTCAGGATTCAACCGAGGAAGATTCCAACACTTATGCCCAATATGCTGAGGAGTTGGCAGTTCTAGAGGAGTTCGAGCAAGCTGGAGATGTTGCCATGATTTTTTGCTTTGTAGCTGATGTGCCAGAACCGAAGAACGTTGTGGAAGCTCTCAACTGTGTTCACTGGACAACAACTATGCAAGAAGAACTGAATGAGTTTCTACGCAACTGTGTATGGGAGTTGGTAGAAAGACCAAATGGTGTCAAGGTTATTGGATTGAAGTGGATTTTCAAAAACAAGAGAGACGCCATTGGATTCATAGTGAGGAATAAGGCAAGGTTGGTAGCTCAAGGATATTGCCAACAAGAAGGAATCGATTTCGAGGACTCCTTCACACCGGTTGCAAGGCTGGAAGCCATCCGAATCTTTCTAGCTTATGCCGCACATCACAAGTTCAAGGTGTATCAGATGGATGTGAAGTGTGCATTCCTCAATGGAGATATCAAGGAAGATGTATATGTTGAACAACCTCCTGGTTTTGAGACTGGAGATGGAAGAGTGTACAAGTTGAAGAAAGCTATCTATGGACTAAAGCAAGCGCCAAGGGCTTGGTATGACACTCTTTGTGGTTTTCTTCTGAACTCGGGTTTCAAACCAGGGTCAGTTGACAAAACTCTGTTCACCATCAAAGTTGGAGATGACATTCTTGTTGTGCAAATCTATCTTGACGACATAATATTCGGATCTAAGTCGGAGGAACTGTGTGAAAAATTTTCAAACCTCATGAAGGAGAAGTTCGAGATGTCAATGATGGGCGAGATGAATTATTTCCTTGGATTACAAGTGAAGCAGTCGCCAAAAGGGATTTTCATCAATCAATCCAAGTATACAAAGGAGCTCATCACCAAGTTCGGATTGCAGACAAGTAAGACCACGAGGATCCCAATGAATACTAACTGGAAGATTGAACCTGGAACTGAAGGAAAGCTCGTGGATGTCAGTAAGTATAGAGGGATCATTGGTTCTTTGCTATATCTGACTGCCAGCCGGCCAGACATATCATACGCAGTTGGAGTGTGTGCTCGGTTCCAAGTTCAACCAAGGGAAGCACAAATGTTGGCAGCAAAGAACATCATCAAGTATCTGAAGGGAACTGCTAATGTTGGATTGTGGTATCCAACTGACCGGATACTCAGATGCGGACTTAGCTGGAGATCGGTTGGACAGGAAGTCTACTTCTGGACACTGTCAGTTCATGGGAAGCAAGCTGGTTTCATGGTTCTCCAAGAAACAAGCATGTGTTGCCACTTCTACAACCGAATCAGAGTACATGGCTGCCGGAAGCTGTTGCATGCAAGTGTTGTGGCTCAAGCAACAGCTGAGAGATTATGATGTCGCAACTGGACAGGTTCCCATTCGTTGTGATAGCTCGAGTGCCATAGCTATCTCCTTGAATCCTGTTCACCACTCTCGGACGAAGCATATTGACATCCGACATCATTTTATCCGAGATCATATTGAGAAGAAGGATGTGTCCATGGAGAAGATTCCAACTGAGATTCAGAGAACTGATATCTTCACCAAACCTCTAGCTGAAGCACGGTTCAAGATGCTTTGTGACCTCCTTGGATTGTTGGATCCATCAGATGAGGAACCAGTGGAAGTGAAGAGATAGATGCCCATCTGAGGGGGAAGCTCAGATGGAGGGGGAAGCTCAGCTGAAGGGGGAATCTCAGATACAGATCGCCATCCGAAGGAATCAGACGTCTGCTGAACAGACGAACTCGAGTCAGCTGATGGTATGCTGCAACATGGGAACTCAGCTGATTTCGACATCAGCTGGCAGGTAACATTTATGGCTGAAGGTGATATGTTCTTAAATGAGAATGTTCGAAATAAATTCAAACATTCCTGAACTAGTCAGTTACATTAAAAATAGCCATCATGTCGCATTAATTGTAAAGTACGGCTGAACATCCATAGCCTACTTTATAGTGCGATTGGGCTGACAAGATAAACTGTACACCTTCTCACGCGCTGGTTGGAACTCGGATCAAAACGTCAAGTCAAAGATAGTCAACAGTCGCGTAATCTCAGCCGTTGATGAATTCGTGCCATTTAACCCCAGCCGTCGATTTCATCCGAGTCAAAGACCTATATAAGGCGAAAAATCAGGAAGAAATCTCCTACTTTCCTCATTCGTGCATATCTTAATTACCTGTTCATTGTCTTCCCAGTTTCTGCCTAACCCATTTTCTGCAAAAGATTGTCTTTCCTTTCTTCTATATATTCTCTTTGCAGCGATCATTAATGGCACCCAAAAGTAAGAGAATGGCATCATCTGAACCATTCCTAGTCCCTACCACATATGAAGAATCGTTCGATATGCTAGTATCGAAGATTCACTTCGAGCAAATCCTCTCCGACGAGGAACTGGAGTCGCCGGTCTTGGCCCCGCTTGCCAACACACTCAGAGAGAATGGCCTCTTGGAATGGGCCAAGCTCTGCCCCTCCCACTTGCTCAGGCGACAAGTCGGGGAATTCTACGTCAACCTCACCCGTCCCCTTGACATGACAGAGGGAGTATCTACGGAGGTGTCCTGCCGACAAAGAGATGTTCTGGCCCGGACGATACGTCGTGTCACCTTCCCCATCGACGTGTCCGATGTCCTCCGGTACATCATTCCCGTCAACCACACCGCCACCGAGTTCCTGGAGAATATTACCGACGAGCAGGCTGATGAATTTCTTTAGGATGCTCTGATCGAGCCAGAGCGGTTAAGGAGCAACATGCAACAAACGAAGCTGAAGCCGGAACATCGCCTGCTGTTCGATGCTGTGTAGAAGGTGGTGTTCGGTTACAGTGGAGCGTTTGGGGACATCAGCCGACCCAAACTGAAGCAGCTGGTGGCACTGGAGCACCAACACCAAATCAACTGGTTCCAATATTTCCTGAACCAATTGATGGTGGAGAAGTCAAAGATCTCCGAGACTACAACCGAGTCCGGAGAGAAGCTGCTGAGTGTGAAAGGAACACTCAACTTCGGCTGCAAAATCTCTGCCCTCATCTTGCTCGCAACCAAGGACCGCAACATGGTCTGGGCAGACTGCGAGGAGACGCCGCTGAAGAAGCTACTGCTGTTCCCGACAACCAAGAAAGCAAAGGAGGTGCTCAGGAGTGTCTACACTCCTAAGGAAAAGAGGGAGTCTGCAAAGATAGCTGAGTCAACAGCTGAGGGGGAACCAGCCGCTACTCGCCCCGCCAAGTCCAAAGCTGCTCGCCGACAAGCTGAGGCGGAAAATGAGTCAATTGAGGAACCTGCCCAGAAAAAGTTAAGGGTACCGTTCAAGAAGTCCACCAAGAAGGGAGCTGATGTGCCAGCTGTTGAGTCAACTGAGGTGCCAGCTGTTGAGACAGCTGAGGAGCCAGTTGATATACCAGCTGAGGAGCCAGCCGAGGAACAAGATCCAGCTGAGGAGGAAATGCCAGCTGAGGAGGGAATGGCAGCTGAGGAGCAAGCTCCAGCTGAGGAGGATGGACCGGTTGTGTCGACACCTGCTGAGGAGCATTCCGAATCCAGCCGCTCAGCTGAGGCCGCCTCATTTGAGATCGTCCCTCGAGCCCCCGGAGCTTGATAAGGTTGAGGGCATGGAGACGTCGGATGCATCATCCTCATCTGAGGACCTTGAAGATGTTACCATCTCCCCCACGGCAGGAGACAATGTTGTACCGCCCCCAGAGCCTCTTGCTCTCTCTACCCAACCAGAGCCAGAAATTCCGAGCACTCTGCTCGATGCCAACATCGTGACCGCTCCTTCGGCCGATGTTGAGGAAACCATTGAACCCACTCTCCCAACCGAATCCCAAATTCCGAGCGCTCAGCTCGATGCCGATGTTGCGACCGACTCTTTGGCCAATATCGATGAACCTCTTGAACCTTAGCCATATAATCTTACCCCCTCCCCAATTAATGAAGCGGAGGACCTGCAGGCAGTTGCTCAGAAGCACGAAGGTAGGGTGGCCTACTGCTTTCAAAAGCTGTTAGGTCTATTCTCTGAGGCTCGCCACATGCCCATCTTCGCCACTCTGGGAACCGAGCTACTGTACCAGTTCCACCTGATCTTTAGCCACTGGTACGTCAAGGAGGATACGATCAGGGTGCAGAGCTGGGACAGGCTAAAGTCCGATGAGTCCCGCATCTGAGCCTACTTCAACTATTCCAACTTGGAGGTGGCGTACAACAACCGGATCGCGCTGCTCACTCGACGGATGGACCAGAGTCGAGCTGAAGGGACGGACACAAGGGAGGCAGCTGGAAAGGAGTGCGTGGACTTCCTTGACAGCATGTTGGCTAAATCAGCTGACTTCCTTGAGGATGTCGATGCGGCCGCTGCAGCCGCGAAAGAAGAAGAAGAAAATTTGAAGCTGTACCTGGCAAATAGACAAGCCATGGTCACAGCTGAGCCTCTAGCTCTAATTGCTCAAGCCCCTCCAGCTGCTCAGCATGCTCCATCAACTGAAGAAATCTACGAGCTGGTAGCTGAGAGGGTCAACCAGCTGAGGACCGAACTGCTCGCCAACCTCCAGCACCAACAAGATGACCAGCTGAGGACCGAACTGCTCGCCAACCTCCAGCACCAACAAGATGACCAGCTGAGGGCGTTGGAAGCACAAGCAGTCAAGAACCAACAACTGGTGGAGGAGAATGTTGATCTGAAGTCCAAGCTGAATGAATTCTCCTCCTCCACTAGTCAAGAAATGTCAGAGTTGAAATCCACTCTGTTGGGACTAAAGTCAGAGCTCAACGTTTTCAAATCTATGGCCGACTCAAATCTTGCCAAGTCCCAACAGACACAGGATGCTGAATGAGAGTCCAGGTTTGAGTCGCGGTGGGCTGAGTTCGCTGCCTTTCAGACAGAGGTCATCGACAGCCTCTCTGTCTTGAAGAAGGCCGAACAAGAGCGCCAGGACTCCGAACTGGCGAAGAAGATCGAGATGGAGTGTGCGGTCGATGAACTCTTCAACCGTGTTCAACTAACCGAGGATAAACTCAACTCTCTGGACGGTTCAGTAGCAAGCCTTGTCGCTGATGCCAAAAAGGGGGAAGAGAAGGAGACGGAGGTTGAGGCATAGGAAGAAGAAAAGACCCAAGATCAAGGAGTGCCAGCTGCTCAACCATCCAAATCTCAGCTGAGGAGGAGGAAGTCTGCTGCTCCCAAGTCAACCGAAGTCGGTGGAGCTGAGATGTCTAAAGACTTGGAGCAGGCAGAGAAGATTGGAGTTTCCTACAGCTCCATAGCCGAGATCGCAGCCGAGCTGGATTCTGAACTCGACGGGATAACAACCGAAGAGTGCATTGCAGCGGCCAAGGCTATGGATGTAGAGGAGAAGGACTACATGAACCCGAGTTGGATCAGAAAGTTTGCCGCCAGCCAGGCGAGGAGGGTGAACCAGTTCGAGGATGAGCTGAAGAAGTTGTCCCAAAATTTGGACCGCAACGTTGCCTCCCGCAGCCGACGCCGCATCAACAAGCATCAATCAAAGGCGGAAGCTCGGTTGAAGCAACAAAGGTTGCCAGCAAAGTCCAAGGTAGAGAGTCGGTTCAGGCATGTTGACAAGTGGATGCCGACCGAGTGGAATGAAGAGTGGGAGTTGTTCAAGCAGGAGTTCGTGAACGACTTCTACTACAGGAAGGTGTACGCAACCGATGACCTGAGGAAAGTGTTCAAGGAAGCGCTGACCGAGTTGCACTCAGGGGATCCTGGCATGTTCAGCCAGTTCAGGCGGCCTATGATTGACGCCAACCTGGACTTGAACACTGTTCCAATTCCGAAGAGGGTTACTTGTCGGCCTCCTCTTCTCCCAGACTCAAGCAACCCGAACCGCACGAAGATCGCAGCTGAGGCGAGGCAGGTTTGCAAGGAGCATGGAGTGGACATTTCCAAGGAGTCACCTGCGCTACAGTTTTAGCTCAGTTAGTTTTCTAGCAACTGTTGTAATTTTTGGTTTTTGCGCCTAACTTTGTAACAATCAGTTGTAATAAAAACTACTCAGTTATAAGATTCACCTTGATGAACAATCCCTCATTGTCCAAGCTCTGAATCACAAAGTCTTTTAAATACCACGTTATAACTGTGCTAACCTTTTGATGTTTTATCTTATAGACTGTCTAGAATTTTAGCTGAGATTTTTAGATAAGTTAGTAAGGTTTGGATCAGTAGAGGTTTAAAGTTGTAAGTGGTTTTGGCATCATCAAAAAGGGGGAAATTGTTGGGAAATTTATTAGTAAGAGTTTTGATGAATTCCAAAACCGACTGACCCCAATCGAGTAGATGTTGCCAAAACCTAATGTTAGCATTTAGGCTCGCTGTTTGAGCATTGTTAAGATTTTATCTTTACAGGTCTCCAGCTAAAGATGGCAACAAGGCTTCACTCAGAGACAGAACATCAGTTGTGAAGAAAGACAACTGAGCGTTCATTTCATCAGAATGCAAAAAGGGGGAAGACATGAGAACATCACCTGAGCATTCATCAGATGAGAATCAAGAAGGAGGAAGCTACGTTCAAGGTTCAGATCAATGGTCAAGTATCCAAAAGAAAAAGGGGGAAGTCACATTCAAGAGATAGAACATCAGTTGTAAGGAAAACAACTGAGCGCTCATTAGATGAGAAGCAGTAAAAGGGAAGAGAACATCAGATGAAAAGGAAGCCATCTGAGAGTTCGAACCCAACTGATCAGATACAAGGAAGACAACTGAGCGTTCAGTTTCAGAACATCAGTTGTAGAACTCAACCAAGAAGAATCAACAGCCTGAAGATGAAGTCAGCTGAGAGTTCAACTGTTAGTTGTCAGATAGAACATCGGCTGAAGAACAAGCTAGTTGAAGATCGAAAGTCTTAACCGACCACTCCTTGTTGAAAGTCTGTTGTTAAGATTTGAATTTCAAAAAGGAAGTCACGTGAGGGTTTGACCGTTCAGTCATTACCCCATTTGGCCCAACACAAGGCTATCTCAGATGGAATGCAGAAGAGCACAGATGCCATATCGGGAAAGTCTGCAAAGATCAAAGACAAGCCATCGCTTTCAAAGAACAGAGATCAACAGCTCCTCCAACGGCTAGTTGATACTCTCCGCCTATAAATAGAGTCCTTCATTCATTCGAAGAAGACACAAGACACACACGCGAGAAGAAACCAGAGAGCGAAAGAAAGAGCAATATTCTTCACGAGCTGAACTGAATTTAATCTCTTAGAACATCACCTGTTGAGAGTTCTAGAGTTAGTTAGTTTTTGTGTCTTTAGATCGAACCTTGAGAACATCACTTAGTGAGAGTTCGTAGAGAGTTAGATCATAGCTCACTTCACGTTCGAGCTTTTAGTTGGAACCCTATTTTCTTTCACTTGAAAAGGTTTAGGATCCTACTCTTCCCGCAACTGAGTAGACAGGTCGTTTAGTACCCGGAAACTAAACTGTAAGGTTGATAAGTACCCACAAAATTATCCTTAACGTTTGCTCAGCCCGCGTAAGCTGAGTGGTTTGTCCAGAAGAACTTGGACAGAGTTGTGTGGACTCACAACTCCCCGTGGACGTAGGAGGGTTATCTCCGAACCACGTTAAATCTCTGTGTGCTCGTGTTTTTCTTTATTCAGTTATTTCTTGCATTCATCTGACTGACTAACTAGCATACAAACTGCATCTGCTCATACTCAACTATTTTGGTTATTGACCAACCGTGCATAAAAGCGTGAGTTATTTTACGAGTTTAATTTCCACCACATTCTGCACAGCACCACTCTTCCAGCTGAGGTTGCTTACTCAGCTGTGAGATTCCAACTGAGTCTTCTTACTCGGTTGAAGTATTTTTCAAGGTTAAGTTTAAAATCCTAACTGGTGTATTCCCCCCACCCCCCCATACACTAGTAACTCGTATCGGGACCATCATTATGTTCAAAGATGGAGTTCCATTTTTAGCTTGTTTAAAGCTTAGTGTTCCGTGGATTGAAGCTCTTTGATTGCTCAAGCCTTCGAGTCTACGTAAGTCTCTTGATTCTTGTTTGATTTAAGTGGTTAGAACTCAATAAATCCCCTCTTTTCTTCCCTCTTTTGTTTGATCAAAATGATCCTTTGAGCAAGGAAATTGAAGTCTCTTATCTTAGCTTTGATCTTTAATCTTTTGGGTGATTTTTATGCAAGAAAATAGAAGTAGAAATTTGATTCCTCCCTCCGCCTAAAAATGCCGAAAATGATGATTAAAAGAAGGAGTTTTGATCCTTGTGTGTTTAAGTGTATGAAAATTGAAGGAGAAAATCTAAGGACATATATATATATATATACAGAAAATTGGAGAATTTTTAGGTTTTTTTATGTTGACTAATCAAGCATTATTTTTATGATGGGTTTGTGTTCTAGAATCTAATCTAAGAGCTTGTGTACGATCGATCGAATGAGAGTAATTTTCCTTCTTTTTTCTCTCCTAAAAACTGATGGAGATGAATATAAGTTTAGGAAGTTTTTGTTGTGTTGTTCTTGGTATAAAGTTCTTGATGATTTTTGAATAATGTGGATGCATGAAAATGGAGAAAATAAAAGAGTATGAATTTCCTCCCAAAATTATGAAATTACCGATTTATATGTATACATGAAGTTTATGTTTTTGTGATGTTCTTGAGAAATTGATGAAAGAATGATGATGAAGATAAAGATTAATGCATGAATATGTGAATAAATGGAAGAAAGGAATTTATTTAATATTTTTCTTAGTAAAATCGATACATATATGCATGAGGATTTGATGATTTTGTGATGATATTGATGATACTTGTTTAAATGATGAGTTATTGGATGTTATGAAGATGATTGAATAAGAGAAATGAGAAGTATGAATTTTTATTTTGTTAATCTAAAAAATTTCGAACCATATAGGCGGATGAAGTTGATGATTTTTGATGTTGCATGCTAGTATTGTTTAATTCGATGAATAGATGATGAATATGAAGTTAAGATAACTAATGTAGCTTTTTGAAATTCTTGAATGCGAGATAATATGTGAAAGTTATCGAGTAATGAAAATTAATTAATGAAAAATCGAGCTAAAAATAAGAAACGAGTAATTTTGTAAAGTTAAAGCTAAAGATAAGAAAAATTAATCGAGTTAATAAATAATTAGAAGTAATTAGAATCTTTTTGCCGAGTTTGGTAATTTCCGAGTAGTGACACGTTTTACGAAAAAATGACGTAAACATTATTCCGAGAAAATTCTTATTAAGAGTTCGAATTTTAAATCAGATTTCGTATTTGGAGTCCTTGATTTATTTTAAGAAAAATGAAATTATTTTCATTTAAATCTAATAACTTTTATTTTAAGTTATAAACCGAGCAGAGTCGAGTCAGCATGAGTTATAATCGAGTCTTGAATGAGAAACATTTGTGATTAAGAGAATTAATATGATTTTCTAGAATTTTTCTGGAATATTTTATTTTATTTGGAATTTTTTTCTTTTTCCATCTATTTATCGAAGTCGATCATTTACCTGTTTATGAATGTTCCATTCTTGATCTGAACGTTTGTTTGTGAATAATTTGTGATGTTAGAACCCGAGAATTAATCTCGTAATTTTCTGAGTTCGTTTAACTCGAGAAATCGAGAAAAACGAGACATGTGATGTGAAAAGTGTTTGATGATATTTATGGATTATTTAATTATTAAAATGTTTGGATATTATTGAGTCAAGTATCCGAGTCTGAGAGTCCATTGGTTTAGTAATTGGATAGAACCGAGAAACCGAGAAAGATCTAGTTAGATAAGTCGAGATAAGTTAAGAAGCCCAAGTCAAGTAGAAGTCCTTCAGCCGAGCGTTTAGTTCGTTAAGTTTTTGAGTAAGTAGTCTCTCCCTTATAAGATGTTCTTGAAGGAACGAGCGGGACCAAGAAGTGAAAGCGAGAGAAGAAAGCAGCTAACCCGACAAACCCCTCAGCAGTCAGGTGGACTTTTTAACCAAAACAAAGTGATGAATGTGATTATTATTATCATACTATGTGAGTTTATAAATTAGTTGACTTGCCATTCTATCTGAGTTTTGGTATGCTTAATCATCTACTTGAGTTATTAATATCCTGTGCGAGACAGGAGCACACGTGTTGTTATTAATTGTTTGACGTGATTGTGAGCCTTGCTTCGGTTAGGCCGGTCACAGTATTTGAGAAGGAGGCCTACTTCTCGACACACGAGAATTATGTGGTAGATTGATTCATACCTATTATTCAAATTATATATATTGATTGCGTAGTCGTTTAATGAATAGAAAATGTTTTTTTTATGCACAAGTTAAATGCTTTAAACTGTACTAACACTTGTGATGCAGTGGAAAGGCAAGTTCAATTATATAGCTCTATCGAACAAAGTTTAAATTATTTTGGCATGTGTTCACTGAGTACGAAGTACTCAGCCCTGCATGTATTTCTAACGTGCAGGTTAGCAGGATGAGGATGGAGGATGGTGCTCGGCGGTGTGTCTATTTGAATAAAGTCAAGTCTTCATTTGGTTTAAGCTTGCAATTGCATATCTTCATATATGTAATTGTGGGACTTGAGATGTTATTCCGCTGCATGATAAACAAACTTGTTTATTTGTTTAATTATAATACTCTGACGTTGTGTCGATACAATGAGCTTGATGCTCGAAACTATTTCCCGTACCCCCTTTTATTCTACTTGACTTGGATTGTGATGCTTCAATTGCTTTCGACACTTGAATTATTTATTAATGCTCGTTCATTTGAGATTAAAATTGAAAGCATGTTCTATTTATTATCGCTTTCAATCTATATTCCCTTGTTCCCGAGCATGTTCCCTTGTCGAGTTATGTTTTATATTCGAGGTTTCACCTTACTGCCCAATGGATTCTAGTCGTTTTTATACCCCAGAATTCGGGTTGTGAGATAATGGTATTAGAGCAGCTCGTCTGCTCTTAAGCTTAAACTTTCTTGTCAGTCGAGTCTAGATTTAATTCCCTAGACTTGTTTGAGTCAGTAACACACCGAGCATTCCCCATCTCATCCGGCAACCAAGAACAAATATTTTCAAAAGTTTTATAAGTTTGAAATTTAATTTGAGCTATTCAGTTTGCTATTTGCGCTTGTCTAGAGATAAAAGCTTGGTAAGTAGCTTGAATAACTAGATTGCTTTAGAATATCTTCCCTAATTCTATGTTTTGTGTGGAAATCAAAAAGAATGGAACGTTTGTGCAAACGTTTTCGTGAAATGGAATTTCCAAGCAAATTGAGCGATAAAACCTCTTTGGGAAGCAAAAACGAGTATGTGGAGTTGGGAAATTCAAAAGTGTTGATTAACTGTTTACGTGTGCTTAACTCGTTTAAACTCGTATAGCATGGACAATGAGAGCAACCGAGCGATGATGCAGGAGTACCTGCATATTAGGAAGTCATATCATGAGACGATTGCTGAATTTCTAGTGCGGTACCATAAGATTTGGGAGATAGTGAAGTATCTCAATGTTAGTGCACTTCACGGAATGATTCATCTGAGGATCATTGGACGCCAGTACCAAGATGTCTATCTTTACGGCGACTGCAATGCATTCATCTCTACCATCTCAGGTCAGTTCATTGAGTACAGTGCCCCACCTTCTGGACCGTTGGACCCTGTTCTTCCAGCCTAGCCGAATGGCTTTGTTCTCAAGCCTCAGCCTCAGCCTCAGTTTCCTCTTCGAGACGGACCAGTCCCCTCTCCGCCTCACCCTGAGCCGAGAGCCTCTTTTCAGTACCACCCGTACTCAGGAGATGTACTCCCTATCAGCTCTTTCGACAACTTTGCCTCGTCTAGCTCAGCAGCAACTCAGCCAGCAGGTTCGTACGACTCTTTCAGGGTTTTACCTCCTTCACACGACCAGCTAGAGGAATTTATGTGCCGAGACCACACTCCCTCTTCAGTATAGCCCGTAGCCGAGCCTTCTAGGCCAATGCGTACCAGCGATAGCGACGACGACGAGTTCTTTGAGGACCCTGCAGTTGATGCCACAGTGGGCAACGGTTACCTTCAGGCGTTGCCGAGCGACCACCTCTCAGTTTTGTACTCGTCTTTCCAGACCCCGGCAATTAGGCCTAACCAAGGACATGAGCTAGAGCTTGACGGTGCAGATGACGTGTCAGTGTACCTTCATCGCGTGAGCAGTCCTTAGAGTCCCCCGTGGGACGAGTTTGAGTTAGAGGACGTCAATGCCTGCTTTGAGGACGAGCAGACTGGAGACATGACCGACGTGTGGGAAGTTCCCAGACACACCTAGAGCGACTTCCTAGAGTCGTTAGTAGCAGCAGAGGGTCAGTGTGGTAAGGAGGAGGAGGAGGATCCCGAGGAGAACCCCGAGGAGCAGCATGGTGACGACGACCAGAGCAGTGACGACCCTCACGCTTAGGTCCAGTTCTAGAAGTTATGGAAAATCCCAAACAATATTTAATTTTCTGTCGAGAGTTGAACTCTTTGTTTATTTTCTGTTGTGATGTAAATATATGACTTGTTGCTTAGATAGTTGATAGAATAGGACGCGAAGTAGTAGCTCGTGTCTTATTCATTTCATTTTTTGAGATATAGGACATCTTGTAGACTTGTAAGGAATTTTTCTGATAAGAATATTTATCCCTTATTTTTTGTATAAGTCCTCAAAAGAGGCCATCATTCCGATGATATGAAAAGAAGCCGTTAGGCTGTTAAAATCAACTTTGAGTCTCCTAATCGTTTTGAGAATTGTCTGTTTTTGAGATATAAGTAGAAGAGTTATTAAATGAAGTGTTTTCCAGATCAATTAAGATGTGAAATTCTAAGTGATTATATATACTGTGTTCGATTGAATATATGAGAAATTGTTGATCACGATGTTTTGTGATGAGTTAAGTGAGCTTGATGTTATTGAAAATGCATGCAATTACTTAAATAATTGTGTTGATTTAAATTGAAGAATATTTTATTTGCAAATTGCATGCCTTATCTGAGAAAATTCTTCCCTAAATGCTTGATAAGTACCAATCGAGAATTATGTTTCCTCTTAAGAGGAGAAGTGTTTGAAAGTCGAGAAAATTTCCAAGGAAGTTTGCCAAATTTTCTAATTTTTAGCATTTCTTTTAGAATGCCGCCAAGAAGAAAAAACGAGAGGGTCGAGCAAAATGATGAAGAAGAGCGACGGGACCAGACCCCCCCCTTCAAAACGAACATCGAATCGAAGAGCTTTTTCTTCGACAAAACCCGCCGACTTTTGATGGTAAAGGCAGTCGTGCAGAAGCCGAGGACTGGATTCGTTCTCTGGAGCGAATTTTTCATTTTCTTCATTGTGGAGATCGTAAAAGTCTAGAATGTATAACGTATCAACTCAAAGGTTCTACCGACTATTGGTGGGAAGCTCGATAGAGGACGTATACTCCCAAAGAATGCGAGAATCTGACATGGGAGCAATTCAAGGAAGCCCTGTATGAGAGGTACGTGCCCAGGAGTTATCGGAAGCAGAAAGCAAACGAATTCGCGAACCTGAGACAAGAAAAGAAGACTGTAGCAGAATACGATCGAGAATTTTGCGAATTAGCTCGTTTTGTGCCCAACGAAGTAGATACCGACGAGAAGATGTGTGAGCAATTCTGAGCAGGTTTAAGGCAAGACATTTGCGTAGTTCTTACAAGTCAGAGTGGTCTGACTTATGGTGAAGCCCTTAACCGAGCCCTTGACATGGAGTTGGCAATGCAGCTAAAGAGAGGATCACTCTTTTCAGCGACCCCTCAATATCAAAACCAGATGACGATAGCTATTTCCTTTCAATCTTTCCAGCACGGCCTAATCGCAAAAAGAAAAGGAAAATGATGTGGTGGAAACCATCCGAGCAAGAAACCGTGCCAAGGAAGAGGACAACAGCAACAACAAGCTCATAAGGCGAAACCCTAGCAAGGCAATCAAAATAGCGCATCTTTCGGACCCTTAGGACTCCCCCCGTGTTCGAAATATGGCAGGATGCATCAAGGCATCTTCAAGGCAGGAAGCAACGTCTGTTATACTTGTGGACAACCTGGTCATTTCTCGAACCGGTGCCCAAGTAAACAGCAAGGGGCGAGCGGTGGAAGACCAAATCAATACCCTTCTTCACAGATGAGAGCTATACAAGGAGCCTCGCATCCAAAGCAATCCCAAGGTCAGCATAAGCCGCAGCCGTAGAAGCAGCAGCCCCCTCAGCAGGAGCCGCCGCACTACCAGAGGGTTTTCGCAATCGAGCAGAAAGGCTGGAGTCAAGGACCAAGGAAATCTCGCAGGTATGGGAAAGCTTAAAGGTGTGCCCATTATTGTTTTATTTGATACTAGTGCATCACATTCGTTTATAGCTAGTGCGTGTGTAGAAACCCTTGGATTAGATGTAGAAAAGTCAAACCAAGAGCTTAGAGTCTCAACCCCTTTGGGTAGATCTGCATTAGTGTCGCATGTTTGTTCGAATTTAGAATTTAAGTTAAAAAATCATACGTTGTCCGCAAAATCTCTAAATCTAATCCAAATGTGGGATGTGGATATAATCTTGGGAATGGATTGGTTAACCAAAATTTTTGCGATGAACCGATGCGACCAGAGGTAGATTACGTTTCAACCTTCTGGAAAAAAGCCGACCATAGTGCATGGAGTTGAGAGAAGAACGAGGAACAGTATGCCGATTATTTCAGCTATGAAAGCAAATAAGTTGATGAGGAAAAAGGATACGCAAGTATATCTGATTTACTTGAATAAGAATGAGGAGCAAGAGCTGAGTATTGACGATGTAGCGATAGTAAGAGAATATAAGGACGTGTTTTCAGAAGTTTTGCCAGGATTACCTCCCGATAGGCAATTGGAGTTTACGATTGATCTTGAGCCCAGATCAGTCCCGATTTCTAAAGCCTCGTACAGAATGGCCCTAAAAAAACTCCAAGAGTTAAAGATTCAGTTGCAAGAGCTGTTAGATTTGGGTTTTATTAGACCAAGTGTTTTCCCTTGGGAGCACCGATTCTGTTCTTAAAGAAGAAGGATGGTAGTCTGAGGATGTGCATTGATTACCGAGAGCACAACAAGATTACACTTAAGAGCAAGTATCCTTTGCCAAGGATAGATGATCTGTTTGACCAGTTGAAAGGAGTCAGTGTTTTCTCCAAAATTGATTTAAGATCTGAATATCATCAGCTGAAGATTAGGCAAGAAGATGTTCCATAGACTGCGTTTAGAATAAGATATGGACATTACGAATTCATTGTAATGTCATTTAGTTTGACAAATGCCCCAGCCGTATTTATGGATCTAATGAATCGAGTCTTTCATGAATTCTTGGATAAATTCGTGAGAGTATTCATAAACAATATCTTGGTGTATTCAAAAGACGAAGTAGAGCACGAGAAGCATCTCAGAATCATATTGGAAAGACTAAGATCAGAGAAGTTGTATGCCAAATTCAGTAAGTGTGAATTCTGGCTAAAGGAAGTGAATTTCTTAGGACATGTTGTTTCATCCGAAGGAATCAAGGTGGACTCAGCCAAAGTACAAGCAGTTCAAGAGTGGAAATCACCAACATCAGTTCACGAAGTCTGTAGTTTCCTGGGATTGGCAAGTTACTACCGGTGATTCATAGAAGGATTTTCAAAGATAGTGAAGCTGATGACGAGTCTATTGAAGAAAGAATCCATGTATAGATGGACAGAAGAATGTGAGCAAAGTTTCCAAGAGCTCAAGTCAAGATTGACGACGGCCCCACTGACGCATCATCCAAAGGTTTGGGATGTGTGTAAATGCAAGATGGAAAGGTGATAGAATACGCTTCAAGACAACTTAAACCTTATTAGAAGAAGCATTCGATGCCCGATTTGGAGTTGGCAGCAGTAGTACATGCTCTCAAAATTTGGAGACATCATCTTTATGGAGCCAAGTGTGAAATCTTTTTGGATTACAAAAGTCTAAAGTATTTCTTCGAGCAGAAGGAGTTTAACATGAGACAAAGACGATGGCTTGAATTGGTAAGAGATTACGACTGCAAAATCTCTTATCACCCTGGAAAAGCCAATGTTTTAGCCGATGCATTGAGCAGAAAGGAGAATTCGGAGTTAGGATTTCTCCTCACCGATGAGGAAAAGTTAATCGAAGAATTTGGAAGGATGAGAATCGAAGTAATTCAACCCCTGATGTCGATAGAGTAGGTTATTGCATCTCTAGTAGTGGAACCTAACCTTAGAACCCGTATTGTAGACGGCCAAAGAAAAGACAAGAAGTTAGAGAACTTAAGGCTTAAAGTCAGAAAAGAAGGAGTTGAAGATTTCAGAGAGTCGAACGACAATGCCTTATTGTTCCGTGGTAGACTATGTGTGCCAAATGATGAAGAGCTAACGAATGAGATCATGAGTGAAGCTTATGATACCCTATATACCGCCCATCTGGTAGTACAAAGATGTACCAGGATCTGAAGCAGTAATTCTGGTAGGCAGGAATGAAGAAAGACGTAGCCTTGTTTGTGGAAAGATGTTTAGCTTGCCAGCAAGTGAAGTCTTTACATCAAAGACCTTTTGGACCTCTCCAACCGTTACCAGTCTCGTTGTGGAAGTGGGATGACATTAATATCGATTTTGTGACAAGTTTGCCAAAGGCAAAGAAGGGAAATACATCCATATGGGTGATTGTGGATCGATTGACGAAGTCCGCTCATTTCATACCTATTCCTATCACCTATGGATCAAATAAGTAGGCCCAGATTTTTGTTAAGGAGATTGTGTGATTGCATAGAGTTCCTAAGATGATAACCTCTTATCGAGATTCCAAGTTTACCGTCTGTTTTTGTGAAAGTTTTCAGAAAGAGCTTGGAACGAGATTACAGTTCAGTACAACTTACCACCCTCAGATGGATGGTCAGTCAGAAAGGACGATCCAAATTTTGGAAGATATGTTAAGAGTCGTGGTGCTAGATAAAGGAAAAAATTGGGAGAAGATTTTGCCTTTAGTCAAGTTTGCTTATAACAACAATTATCATAATACGATTGGAATGGCCCCCTTCCGAAGCTCTTTATGGAAAGAAGTGTAGATCTCCACTCTATTGGGACGAAGTAGGCGAGAGAAAAGTAATAAGACCCAAGCTATCGAGGTGTAATACCCCAAACTTTTCTAAGCTCTTAAGTGCGTATTAATTTAATTAATATGCCTATATGATGAGTTTTGAGTGCTAGAAAATTTTCGCGGAAATAAATTTTTCCGTGAAATGACGAAAATGCCCTTATGTGCTCTAATGTCATTTTTCTCGTTTCGATTATTCGAATCGAGTATGTGATGAATTGATTGAGTTTACTTATATGAGTTTGAGCTTGAGTATGGATTTTGGAATTTTCTGAGAACTTTCATTTTTAGATGAATAGTAACGCAAACCGAAAAATCACTATTCATCGACCGACTCCGAATTTAGTCTGATTAGTTTCCTTGGAATTTAGAATTTATTTTAAGTCCTTTAAAATAAGTCGGAGAATTTTCTGAGATCATTTGAGTGAAGTTTAAAAGTAAATTGTTTAACAACTCGTTTAGTCGAGCAGTTTTTATGAACTTATTTGTTAGAGGGAATCTTGACAGAAAAATTAGATCATTGGATCCTTAAATTATTTTGGGAGATATAAGATGAACTAGAGAGAATTTAGATGTCGAGAAAGAGACGAGAAGGATTATTAAAAGTTTGAGGGAATAAAATAAAATAATGAGGATATTTTCTACCGGAAAACTTTTATTTCCGGGTATAATTAGTAGTTAAAAACTGCATACTTATCTAAAATAGTAACTTCATCTCCTATAACACTCTCAAGAGAGCAAGTGAGCTCTACTCTTCCTCTCATTCATCCACACATGGTACTCTTTCCCTCTCTCAAATCTCTCTCTCGGATTCTCCTCTCTCTCTCCAATCTCTCAAGATTTTTCACATGTTAAATGCACTTCTCCATTTTACATCAACCTATCATCTCTATAACTACATCATTCTCTCTCCCTTACCTCACATCTCTCTCTATTGAAAGAAAGAAGCAGCAGCAACTTCATCTCTCTCTCTCTCGATACTTCACTGCCGAGAGAGCAGAATTTTCAGCAGTTTTGTAGCTGCTATCTTCTTCAACATCACCTCCATGTCTTCATCATCTTCACCGTAATAATCAAGAGATCATCTCCTTCTTCATCCCTCCATCATCTTCAACGTGAGAAGGAAGAAAATCAGTTGCCACAGCTCGTATTCTTCACACCCGAGCAGCACCCCTTCGACAATTTTTCCATCTCTTTCGAAACCTCTTCTTGATGAATTCATACACCTATCTTGAGGATCATTTGATGTAGATCATCTTCTCCATGTCCAAGATCATATAAGGAAGTAATTTTCCATCTTTTTCATCTATTTTCAAGCTTGAAACAAGCTTAGAACTTCAACCCTATCCATCGATTTTCATGGATAGAAAATAAGGGTTTGTTCCTTATTTTTGAAAACTATGATCTTGATGCCTTGTATATTGTTTCATGCAAGGAAAGGAGTTCCAAATTCATCATCTTTTATCCTCCAAGCCATCCAAAAATCCAAGCCAAGAAGAGCTTAAGTTATTTATTTTTAAGTATGATTCATTCATTTCTTAAGATGTATATATGTATATGTAAGTGAGAAAATAAGGAAAGAATGCATGATTTACTTTATGCTTAGGCAAACCTTAGGATTTTGATGATGAGATGATGATCAAAATGAAGATTAAAACATGATTTAGGATTTAAAAGGATAAAAGAATATAAGTACAAAAACCCCTGAATCGACTAAGAAAGAAAAAAATAGGAAAAATGATTTCTTGATGAGTTTTGATAAATTATTTGATGATATGATGATGATATATGCTAATTATGATTTTTCATGTGATTTATATGCATATATGTGATGATGAGAATTTTTGGTGAATTTATTGGATTTTTAATGAATTTAATCAATTAAAAATAAAGTATGATTAAATGATGATTTATGAATTTTATGAGTTTTATGATGTTTATGAGCATGAAGGTATATGAGAATATGATCTAGATGTGTTTTTGAGATGAAATATGAATTTTGTTATTTTTCTCAAAACTTTCGAATTAAGAATTATTTTGAGAAAAATGAAATTTTTATGATTTTTAATAGATATGATGATATTGATGATGATGATGATGTTAATATGTGTTAGATAAATTTTTGAATGAGTTTATAAGCATGAAAATTGAGAAAATATGAAGATATAATTTTTATTTATATTTATGGAATTTATGGAAGAAAAATCGAAGAAAAATAGGTCTAAAAATAAATATGATGTTTTTGATATCAATATGAGTTTTTGAAGATGTGTTCTCCATGTCCATGAGAGAAACTTGAAGATTTGAAGATAAAATAAATTAATTAGAAAAATAATTATTTCTATTATTTTTTTTAAAAGATATATATATATATATATATATATATATATATATATATATATATATATTGAGGAATTTCATTAGATAAAATGAAATTAAGAAATAAATGAGATGTTGAGTATGTTTTGAGTAATTTGAGTAGGAAAATTTATTTCATGAATTTTCTTGAATAAAAATCGAGATATATAAATATACAGGTATGTATGTGATTAATGAATAAATGGTGTTAATTGGAGAACAAAATCACCCTCTTATCCATAGTATGAAAACCGAAATTATAGTAAAAATTAGGGGTTTTCATATGTTTGATTTAATTGATGAATTGTTGATGGAATTATGTTGTAATTGATGTGAATTGATTATGGGAATTTAATTAGATTTTTCTAAAATTATTTTATGAAATGTAAGAGACGAAGAACATGTTATAAGTTGAAATATAGTGATGATATGAAATGATTGCATGCATAAAAGTGATTCTCGATAGATATAGATAACTGTCGTAAAATTTGAACGGAATACGACAACTTTGAAAATCGCGTAAGAGACGAACAATTAGTCGTAACTAATAACCGAGAAGTCGAATGTGAATTCTAATTTGATATTATTGTCTATGATGGACTTGAGAACAACTTTGTAGTTGACTTCATGAGCTTTCGAGCTATTATAATATGAGCTATAGTTATAGTCGAGAACTAGAACGCGATTTGAATAATTTGTTGGTTTAGTAATTGTTAGTTGAAAGCCGACGTTTAGAACGTCGTGCTATTGAACGAGTTTTGAGAAGGAGTTTGTCACGTACGGGAGTACGTGATGACTGCCTTGAGGGTCCAGTTTCTAAAGAAATCGAAAAAGAGCTTAGAACGAACCTAAGACGTTATACGTCGAATCTATCGAGCAACTAGGGTTTTCGCGGCAGTTTTGCGACCCTCGCCGGAAACTGTAATAACTTTTAGCTCGTTTATCGGATTTGTGATCCGTAAATTGGAGCATAATCTAGACATCCCAAACTTTCCAGCGGTACAGGGTTCATCGCCTGTTTCCAAATCCTCTGTTCTGGACAGCCTCCAGAGTTACTGGATTGCGCAGTGAAATTTCAGTTTCAATTCTCCTAAGCTGTTTCGTTCACAACTTAGTTTCTTTCGATCGTTTAAGCCGTAATATCTAACGAATATCTCCCTACTGACCCTAGAGTCAAGTACAGGGCCTTGAGTGATGAAAACCAGTTGAGATCTTATCTTTTATCCTTTCAAATAAAGGAGTAGTAAGCGAGAAATTCCATATGTCGTTTAAAGAACTAAAGCGTAAATCGCCTAAGTTGTTTCTTTCCAACTTAGTTCCTTATGATCTTTTAAGTCGTATTAAGTTATCGACTACCCTCTCTACTGACCTAAGAGTCGAGTATGAGACCTTTCGAGTTCTAAATGGGACTTGAACGAGTCTCGTTCCCGTTTAAGTAAAATGAATCTAGTAAACGTGCAAATGCCTAAAGAATGAAACGACTAAAACTTATTTCGATTCTCTTTGATCGATTATCTTTTACGACCCGTTTTTAAGTATTTTTATTTTACGATGAAGGAGGAAGCCAACTGTAGAGAAAGGACGGATGATCCGAAGTTGGAAGCTTTTGCTTTTAGTTCTGTATATCGAGGTGGGCTTTTATATATAAAATAAAACGAGCAAGGCTCGGAAAATCTTTCTTTATCGCTTTGATATCTGTGTTTTCAAAGTGATATTATGGCATGAACTGTTTTATGTTTTATGTGAGTTCTCTTGTACCTATCTGAGTCAACATTCGTGTTTTCCAGATTTAGAGTTAATCTAACTAGGTTAACTAACGATCGGCTCTGAGTTAGCTGCTAAGTGCTTTCCAGAGTTAGTGCACTTTGTAACCTGTGGTGTATGTGATATCCTGTTGAGGGGTACCAGCCACGGTGAATGAGAATTGGTCAAGATTGAACATAGCATACCAGAAAATACTCGGCCGAGTAAATTGTGAAAATAAGTCAGAAAATGTTTAGTAGACACGGATTCTTTCAATAAAACTCCGATGTGCTACGATTATGAAATGCCATATTTATCTATACTTATGATTATGATTTTGGCATCGTGCCCACTAAGTACGTTTGTACTTAGCCCTGCATTGTTTTCTAAATGTGCAGGTTGAAGCGACGGTGAGCGGCGACGGTTGATGTTGAGTTAAAGGATATGATGCTTAGTTAGAACCCTTCCGCTGCAAAACTCTGAATATCTTTTGAAATGTACTTTTTGAACAATACACTGTAGTTTAAGTCTGTAAATATGAACTTAGTATCTACTGTGTACTTTTGTCGAGTAATCACTTGTGGTTAACTCTTTCTTATTTATATTTAAGTCTTGTTCATGGTTTATCGATGCCTTTCATGTATATTTAGTTAGTCAGCCCCCTTCTTCCCGGCTTCTTTAATCCAACCCCAGTCGCACCCCGGCTTCTGCCGTCCCTCGGGATTTGGGGCTGTGACAAAGTGGTATCAGAGCAGTGCTCGTTTTCTGCTCTGCTTCTGAGTCAATCTTCCAGTACGAGTTAGTATGAGTCATTCTTTCTAGTATGAGTCATTCCTTCTAGTAACGTCACCATGTAAAATTCGTATACAAGTCTTCCTTCGAGAAATAATATAGAGTATTTGTTTGTACTCTATATCGAGTCTTCTTTCAAGTCGTGAGACACTGTATTTGTATATACTCTGGATCAGAGTCGTCTTTCCAAGTATGAGATAAGAGTTAGACTATGATGCTAAGATTGAGAACGTAGAAGTCAACTCAACCGCCCGCTATGTCGACTCAACAAGGAAAAGTGAAAGAATTTATTTTTAAATAAGATTTCTTTTAAATAACAAATTTATTGAACGAGTATTCAATAAAGATTGAGAATGAGAATGAGTTATGTTTAAAAATAAGATTTTTTTTTTCAGAAGTATAATTTTTTATACTCTACGTGATTATGCGATAGTACAAGTACTATCTTATGTGAAATTATTTGCGCAATGATTTCCTTTTTATGAAAATATGCGGACACAAGAATATAGTCGGATTTTAGGGATTTTTTCCCGGTTCATTAAGAACATAGACTTGAAACCTAAGAACTTTCCCGTTCTTCGAGAATTTAGACGTTTTTAAGAAACGTTGTTTTGGGAATGATTTCGAAAGGAGATCCCCAACGCGCGAAGGACTTCTACTGATGAAGGTCACGTGCGCTAAGTGACATGAATAAAGATTCGGCAAAGTCGAACTTGTTTCATGAAAATTTCCTGCGAGGAAAATGAATTAAATAATTCAATAAATCGTGTTAGTAATCGAAGGGAGCGGTTAGACGTTTGAGAAGCTTTCGGCTTCGAGTTAAGAAAGATATGAACGAGACGATGAAAATCGAGTTAAATTGGAATCAAAGCCAAATGAAATAAGTGAACGTTACTTGCGTGTAAGTAATGTAAATGACGTCAATTCGCGACACGTCATTTCTTTTTCTTCTCGTTTCATGTTTCAATAGGGTTCGCCTTGATCGAACTCTATAAAGAAAAATCGTATAGATTATTAGGAGTCGAGCGTGAAGCTTGATTAATTTTTTCCATCGATCGCCCGATTCTAGCGACGACAACTGGAACTTAGTTTTCCAGGAAATTATTCTTAAGTTATATTTCATTTTTCTTATGGAATTTTTTTCCATATTTCGTCTTGAGCGACGACTACAATTAGTACGGATATCAAGAGTCGTAAACGACAAAATTTCTTGTAAATGGATGTTACTTTTGAATAAGTAATATGAACGAAGTAAATATACTTTGTTTTAATAAGTGAAAGTCGTTAAGAAGTAATGAGTTGAGAAATAAAAGAAGAATTAAAATGAGTAAAAATATGGTGAAATAAAGAATGAAAATAAAATCTTTAATTTTATGAATGTATATTTATTGTGGTTAAGTGCAATTTCTTGAATTGCTAGAAGTCTTAATAAATGGTTGACTTAAGTGATGATGTTACAATTGAATAAGGGATATTCATTTTGTAATTTATGTTTTCGTTGAGAAAAGTTATTTTTCCCTACCTGTTACTGATCCGTGTTTCCTTAAAACTTTTGTAGGATGGCTAGGGTTTGCGTTACGGCTCGGAAGAGCCAGCCTTTGGCCTCGTGCGAGCGCACTATAGTGGACATGTTACAGGACGAGTACTACGAGTTCGAGGTAGACTATGGAGAGGAGGATGTAGGAAAGATTGTCAGCAACTTTTCTTCAGCCTACTACCCAGTGCGACACCTGATCCAGGAGAGTCAGGCGATACTAGACTTGATCGTACACCTACCGGACGAGTGGCGCGGATGGGCGCACCTTGTGGCATGGTACTTCTTGGGGATCTTCGGTGACGACACCGAGCCGACCGGCAACTACACCGGGTTTGCCCTGTTCGTACACAGAAGGTTCTTCGAGAGCAGATTCATGCTCCCCATCCCATTAGAGCCGCACATCCCCTACAGTCAGTTTCCAGCGGAGGCAGAGCCAGAGCACCTAGACTTAGATCCTGAGTACTCCGCTCTGTTGGAGTTACCACCAGACGGTGTACTGGTTGAGGAGTTCGACGCTGAGTTAGAGCAGCTAGAGGAGGATGAGGAGACAGTAGTTACGCCAGAGTCGCCACCAGTGGGACAGCAGATCGAGGAGTTGATCCCAGGGCCGGGATTCGTGGAGGTTGACGCTGAGACAGCCGCACTGTTGGGGTTGTCTTCACCTTTTGTGCCTGACGTCTGTGTTAGGGTCAGGGGACCGTTAGAGACTAGACTATACCGGGAGGGGCCAGACCACCGAGAGATCGACGCGGAGCTCGCTGCCATGTTAGAGCTGCCTTCTGCACTTACGCCACTCGAGGAGATCTGTGCGAAGTGAGGAGTAGTACGAGAGCAGATGGAGGCAGGACCGTCCAGGGTCCGTTCTAGGGAGGAGTTCGAGTCGGGTTCAGGTTCAGTTCCCGAGCACCTTCTTCCCCTGAAGAAGCGTGCGGTAGAGGTCGGCGAGGACTACTTGGTTTCCGACTTGGAGGAGACCGTCTCAGAGGCACCGTCACCCGCTTTGCTTACACTTGCTGACGGCTCCACTCTGAGGGAGGACGAGGCACTTCAGCTGGTTTTTGGTTCAGAGTCCGAGGAGGAGGACCCGGAGAAGGATCCGGAGGAGGACCCGGAGGAGGATCCGGAGGAGGATCCTGAGGAGGACCCGGACGAGGATCCGGAGGAGGACCCAGAGAAGGGTTGTTAGGACGTTTGCAGATCATAGGGGATAGTTTTGGACTCGACTGCAGTTTAGTTGAGTAGTGTGTTGTAAACGAGGGTAAATATCAGTAGTAGTAGTAGCTCTTTGTCCTGTATAGAGTCGGATCAGTAACTAGTTAGTTTTGTAGTACTCTAGCGGATACAAAATTTTATGAATCGTTTCCGTTTTAGTACTTCTAGTAGGTACGGAGTGCAGCTTGTTAGTGCACCCGAAAAATAGTAGGCAGTCAGCCTAGTTTAGACTAATAGTAGTCTAACCCATTTTGTATAAGTCCTCGTTGGAGGCAGAATTAATATTCTTTTTGATGTATATATATATACATGACCCGTGAAGAGGGTTTTTAATCAAGTAAAATCTCTTATGAATCGAGTAATTAAAATCAGAATGTTAAATGAACTCGTGTAACGAGAAAATAAGTTTAACTAAAAGTTAAAAGATTAATGAAGTTAATATCGAAATTATGCTCGATATGTTATTCTATGAACTTGTTTAAGTTGAGAACGAGCTAGTAAGTCTGAGTGTAATTAACAGAAGAGAACTAATGAGAATTTCAATTTTTCCTTAGACTAAAGAAAATGCTGCCGAGAAATGTTAACAACAGAAGAGGTCGAGGACCTGGAAGGCCGAAAGGACGTGGTAGACGTTAGCCAGAAAACAACCAAGAACAAGAATATGAGCGGAATATCACCCCATCCCCAACTCCATCCCCATCTCCAGCCCCGTCACCATCACCACCACCTCCACCACCGCCCCGTAGAGATATAGAGGACCTCTTCCTCAAGAGAAACCCTCCACTGTTTAATGGAACTGGTAGCCCTAGCGATGCTGAGCTATGGGTGAGGTCGACTGAGAAAATTTTCAAGCTCCTCAGATGCACTGATGAGGAGAGAATGCTTTGTGTCGCATTCCAGCTGACGGGATCGGCAGATTACTGGTGGGAAGCAAGACAGAAGGTGATACCTGTAGAGCATTTGGCTCATTTTTCGTGGGAAGAGTTTAAGGAGATCTTCTTTGATAAATACGTCCCCAAGACGTATAGGGCACAGAAGGAGGCCGAATTTTATAATCTGAAGCAGGGAAAGCTGACTGTGATGGAATATGACGCCAAGTTCTGCGAGTTGTCGAGGTATGCGCCGGCTTTGGTGGATACTGAGGAAAATTTGTCCAAGAAATTTCAGGGAGGGTTACGACATGAATTGGGAATCGCTTTGGCTAGTCATGGAGGGCTAGGCTATACAGACATACTGGGAAGAGCACTGGAAATGGAGGCCGTCGTGCTTGATGAGAAGAAAATTGTACCGACTGCGTCAGCACCAGCGCAGGGTCAGAACCGGGGCTACTACAACAACAATAGTAGCAACTACCAAGGGAAGAGGAAATGGAACAGAGGAGGTAGTGGAGGCTATAGTCAGGGTTACAACAACCAGGGAGGTCAGAAAAGGGGCTATCAGCAGCCTGGCAACAACAACAACAACAACAATGGCAAGAGGTTGTGGCAGGGAAACAACAAATCGAGGTTGTTCATTCAGGGGAATAAGCAGAACTCGCCATGGAAGGGAAATAATCAGCAGAACCAGCCACAAAGGCAACAGGGGAATTTTAACCAGGGAGCGAATAACCCAGGGAGGGTTACCATCCCTGTCTGCCCAAAGTGCAACCGAGCCCATCCCAGAGTCTGCCAGATAGGCACCCCTAACTGTTTCAACTGTGGACAGAAGGGGCACATGAAAAAGGACTACCCTAAACCACTTCAAGCAGTACCCCTCTGAGCCATCCAAGCGCAGCAGCAGCCGCCAATGAACCAGCAGCAGTTTCAGCAGCATGCACAGCAGCAACAGAATGCGAGGGCATGCGCTATCAAACAGGGTGGCCAGCACAAAGGAAAAGGCAATCTAGCAGGTATGGGAAAACTCCACAACATCCCCATTAAGATACTGTTTGATACTGGCGCATCGCATTCTTTTATTGCTGGCTCGTGCGCCGATAACTTAGACATCAGACCTGTAAGAGCTGCACAATCTATGAGAGTAACCACACCTTCAGGAGAGATCACTACTTCTACGCATGTTTGCTCTAACCTAGAACTAGAAATCGTAACTCATAAGGTCATAACGAACAACTTAAATGTTATGATAATGTGGGACGTAGATATAATCCTAGGAATGGATTGGTTGTCAGAGAATTACGCCACAATTCTCTGCAACGAGAGAAAAATCTCTTTTCAGCCGCCGGGTAAAGAACCGACCGAATTCCATGAAATTTCAATGGGTAGAGGCGTACCAATTATATCAGCCCTTCAAGCCACGAAACTTATGAAGAAGAAATGTACCACAGCTTATCTTGTGTACCTAGTCGGAGAGCCAGGAGCCGAGAAGACCATTCAGGACGTAAAAGTTGTGAATGAATATGAAGATGTTTTTTCGGAAGTGCTACCGGGATTGCCACCAGATCGTCATGTGGACTTCATAATCGACTTAGAACCAGGAGCAGCACCTAAGTCTAAAGCCCCATACAGGATGGCACCGAAGGAACTGGAGGAGCTCAAAATCCAGTTACAGGAATTACTAAACCTTGGTTTTATCAGGCCAAGCGTCTCACCTTGGGGAGCACCCGTGCTTTTTGTCAGGAAAAAAGAAGGATCGATGAGAATGTGCATCGATTACCGAGAACTGAACAAGATCACGCTCAAGAACAAATATTCTTTGCCAAGGATCGAGGATCTGTTCGATCAGCTCAAGGGTGGAGGAGTCTTCTCCAAGATCGATTTGAGGTCAGGGTATCATCAGCTAAAGATCAAACCTGAAGATGAACCGAAGACCGCTTTTAGAACCCGTTATGGCCATTACGAATTTTTAGTAATGCCATTTGGTTTAACCAACGCTCCAGCCGTATTCATGGACCTTATGAATAGAGTTTTCCACCCCTATTTGGACAAATTTGTTCTAGTATTCATCGACGACATCCTCGTTTACTCCAAGAATGAGACAGAGCACGAGGAACATCTACGGATAGTGTTGGAGACACTAAGAGCCGAGAAACTCTACGCCAAATTCAGTAAATGCGAATTTTGGCTGAAGGAAGTAATGTTCCTTGGACACATAGTATCGGCAGAAGGAATCAAAGTGGACCCAGCCAAGGTAGAAGCAGTGCACAACTGGAAGTCGCCAACGAGTCAGAACGAGATCAGAAGTTTCTTGGGATTAGCTGGTTATTACAGAAGGTTTATCGAGGGATTCTCTACGATCGCTCGCCCGATGACGCAGCTACTCAGGAAGGATACCAAGTTTAAGTGGACAGATGAGTGTGAGAAGAGTTTCCAAACTCTTAAGGAGAAGTTAACCACAGCGCCAGTACTAGCACTTCCAGACACAAACAAAGAATATGTGGTTTACACTGACGCATCGAAAAATGGATTAGGTTATGTCTTGATGCAAGACGGACGAGTGATAGCTTATGCTTCAGGACAACTTCGACCTCACGAAGTTGAGTATCCAACCCACGATTTAGAACTCGCAGCCGTAGTGCATGCGTTGAAGATTCGGAGACACCATCTCTATGGTGTAAGAGTTGAGATATTCACTGATCACAAGAGCCTGAAATACTTTTTCGAGCAAAAAGAACTGAACATGAGACAAAGACGATGGCTGGAATTAGTCAAAGATTATGACTGTGGAATTAACTACCATCCAGAAAAGGCTAATGTGGTAGCAGACGCATTGAGTCGCAAGGCTCCAACGAAGTTAGGATGCCTTTTCGTAGAAGAAGAAACCTTAGTACGAGAATTCGAGAAGATGGATATCAGAGTGCTTGACATGCCAGCTACGATAACAAGTCAGATAGCAGCATTAGAAGCTACATCAGATTTGAGAAAAAGAATCATCAGTGCTCAAAGAAAAGACGAGTCAATGGAAAAGTTACGAGTGAGGATAAGAACAGATAAACCGGAAGGATATTCTGAAGCTCCAGACAATGCAATACTTTATGAAGGCAGGATTTGTATTCCTGACGACGACAGCGATTTGAAGAACGAGATCTTGAGTGAGGCTCACAATACGCCTTACACAGCATACCCAGGAAGTACGAAGATGTACCAAGATTTGAGAAGAAACTTTTGGTGGAACGGAATGAAACGAGACGTTGCCTCATTCGTAAAAAGATGCCTAGCATGTCAACAAGTTAAGGCTTTACACCGACGACCGTATGGATTGCTACAACCGTTGGATATCCCAGATTGGAAATGGGAAGGCATAGCTATGGACTTTGTCACAGGCCTACCTAAGTCGAGAAGAGGAAAAACAACAATTTGGGTGATAATAGATAGGCTTACAAAGTCAGCTCACTTCTTACCGATTAAGATTACGTACGGATCAGAGAAACTAGCTCAGTTATATGTCAGAGAGATTGTACGTCTACATAGAGTACCGAAGGTCATAATATCAGATAGAGACGCTAAATTCACCTCGAGAATTTGGATTACGATGCAGAAAGAGTTGGGAACAGAGCTTAATTTCAGTACAGCATTTCACCCACAGACAGATGGGCAGTCAGAGAGAACAATCCAGATTTTAGTCGATATGTTGAGGACAGTAGTTTTGGACCGAGGAGCGAATTGGGAAGAAATTCTACACTTAGTCGAATTCGCCTATAACAACAGCTATCAGGCCACGATAGGAATGGCGCCGTTTGAGGCTTTGTATGGAAGGAAATGTAGATCACCACTTTATTGGGATGAAGTAGGTGAGAGAAAGAACCTAGGCCCAGATGCGATTAATGAGATGATTGAGATAGTTCGACAGATTCGAGATAGAATGAAAGAAGCCCAGAGCCGACATAAATCTTATGCTGACGATCGTCGAACTAATCTTGAGTTTGAAATAGGAGATAAAGTTTTTCTTAAGATATCCCCGACCAAAGGAATCCTTAGGTTCGAAGTTAAGGGTAAGCTAAGACCCAGGTTTATAGGACCTTATGAAATCCTCGAGAGAATAGGACCCGTCGCTTATAGATTGGCCTTACCGCCAAGTCTAGGAAGTGTTCATAACGTTTTTCACGTTTTTCAGTTGAGAAAATATGTTTACGATCCTAAGCATGTCATTAGTCAGCAAGACGTAGTTCTTGAATCTGACCTAAGTTATGAAGAGAAGCCGATATCGATTTTGGATAGAAAAGTTCAAGAATTGAGAACCAAATCGATACCAATAGTTAAAGTGCTTTGGAACCACCACGGGCAGGAAGAAGCCACGTGGGAACTCGAGGAGAAGATGAAGGAGCGATATCCTCATCTTTTTGCAGAAGGTAAGCAAATTTTAGGACGAAATTTTTCGTAAGGGGGATAGGATGTAATGCCCCGTAAATTCCTTATGTTCTTAAAATTTTAAAGTTAATTAAATAAATGGCTTTGCACGCCTAAGTTTACGATTTTGAATTCTAAGACTAACGGTCGAATCCGTTTCTGAAAATAACCAGCTAGACGACTACTGTATTTAGGGTTAGCGCGTACAAAAAGTTTTTAGTTCGTGAACTCAGAACGGAAAACCGTCTGATTTTTACATTCACGAAATCGCGAAACGAACTCGCCTGAGAAAGTTTATTTTTATGATTTTCCGGACGAAACTCGCACTGTGTCGTCCCGAGTTTTTGTCAAAATAAATTTTGTAAATTTATTTTCTGATTAAGTTTCATACGTTAAAAATTGCGGTCGAATCGGATCGCGACGATTTTGTGCCGAGCGACGTTTTTCGTCGAACGTTTTCCGTAACGTCGGATCGCGCTGGAAAAGCGCGTATTTCTTCCTTTTCCCTCACCCCAACCGACATCATCACCTCTAATAAGAGGATATTTATGTTTTATATTGTATTTTAGAGGACACCTTAGCTAATACTATTCACACTTTACACCTTGCAACCTTATAACATTATTAAATCAAAATCAACACACCTCTCTCTCCCTCCCAACACAAATCTCGGCTGCCACCTTCTCTCTACTCTCTCATCTTCATCTCTTATACTCCATTGAAGAGAGCTTCAAGAACACCAAGAAGAAACACACAAGTATTGATTCATCCATCCAAACCTATCACTTTCTTCATTAATTAGCAAGGTAATTCTCTCCTCCATATTTCTATCAAACCATCTTCTTCTTCTTTGGATCGAAAATTAGAGTGTTGTTTTAGATGAATTGATCTTGAATTAATGAAATTGGATATGTTAGATAGGTTAATTAGGGTTTACAATTGAACAAAAATCAAGAACCCTAATACTACATAAATACCGAAATTTTAGGTTAATTAGTAGGATTTTGGATTTCTTCAAATTAATGATAAATTCATGCTTAAGAGATGTTTAATTAGTGATTAGAACAAAGAGGAATCAAAAGCCCCATGTTTTGTGAAAACCGATTTAGGGTTTGATTTTGAATTTAGGGATTGTTGCATGATAGTTTGTAATTGGATTGCAATTGATTAATAGTTGTTATAATAGGTTGATTAATGAATAAATGGTGTTAATTGGAGAACAAAATCACCCTCTTATCCATAGTATGAAAACCGAAATTATAGTAAGAATTAGGGGTTTTCATATGTTTGATTTAATTGATGAATTGTTGATGGAATTATGTTGTAATTGATGTGAATTGATTATGGGAATTTAATTAGATTTTTCTAAAATTATTTTATGAAATGTAAGAGACGAAGAACATGTTATAAGTTGAAATATAGTAATGATATGAAATGATTGCATGCATAAAAGTGATTCTCGATAGATATAGATTACTGTCGTAAAATTTGAACGGAATCCGACAACTTTGAAAATCGCGTAAGAGACGAACAATTAGTCGTAACTAATAACCGAGAAGTCGAATGTGAATTCTAATTTGATATTATTGTCTATGATGGACTTGAGAACAACTTTGTAGTTGACTTCATGAGCTTTCGAGCTATTATAATATGAGCTATAGTTATAGTCGAGAACTACTACGCGATTTGAATAATTTGTTGGTTTAGTAATTGTTAGTTGAAAGCCGACGTTTAGAACGTCGTGCTATTGAACGAGTTTTTAGAAGGAGTTCATCACGTACAGGAGTACGTGATGACTGCCTTGAGGGTCCAGTTTCTAAAGAAATCGAATACGAGAGCTTAGAACGAACCTAAGACGTTATACGTCGAATCTATCGAGCAACTAGGGTTTTCGCGGCAGTTTTGCGACCCTCGCCGGAAACTGTAATAACTTTTAGCTCGTTTATCGGATTTGTGATCCGTAAATTGGAGCGTAATCTAGACATCCCAAACTTTCCAGTGGTACAGGGCTCATCCCCTGTTTCCAAATCCTCTGTTCTGGACAGCCTCCAGAGTTACTGGATTGCGCAGTGAAATTTCAGTTTCAATTCTCCTAAGTTGTTTCGTTCACAACTTAGTTTCTTTCCATCGTTTAAGCCGTAATAACTAACGAATATCTCCCTACTGACCCTAGAGTCAAGTACAGGGCCTTGAGTGATGAAAACCAGTCGAGATCTTATCTTTTATCCTTTCAAATAAAGGAGTAGTAAGCAAGAAATTTCATATGTCGTTTAAAGAACTAAAGCGTAAATCGCCTAAGTTGTTTCTTTCCAACTTAGTTCCTTATGATCTTTTAAGTCGTATTAAGTTATCGACTACCCTCTCTACTGACCTAAGAGTCGAGTATGAGACCTTTCGAGTTCTAAACGGGACTTGAACGAGTCTCGTTCCCGTTTAAGTAAAATGAATCTAGTAAACGTGCAAATGCCTAAAGAATGAAACGACTAAAACTTATTTCGATTCTCTTTGATTGATTATCTTTTACGACCCGTTTTTAAGTATTTTTATTTTACGATGAAGGAGGAAGCCAACTGTAGAGAAAGGACGGAAGATTCGAAGTTGGAAGCTTTTGCTTTTAGTTCTGTATATCGAGGTGGGCTTTTATATATAAAATAAAACGAGCAAGGCTCGGATAATCTTTCTTTATCGCTTTGATATCTGTATTTTCAAAGTGATATTATGGCATGAATTGTTTTATGTTTTATGTGAGTTCTCTTGTACCTATCTAAGTCAACATTCGTGTTTTCCAGATTTAGAGTTAATCTAACTAGGTTACCTAACGATCGGCTCTGAGTTAGCTGCTAAGTGCTTTCTAGAGTTAGTGCACTTTGTAACCTGTGGTGTATGTGATATCCTGTTGAGGGGTACCAGCCACGGTGAATGAGAATTGGTCAATATTGAACATAGCATACCAGAAAATACTCGGCCGAGTAAATTGTGAAAATAAGTCAGAAAATGTTTAGTAGACACGGATTCTTTCAATAAAACTCCGATGTGCTACGATTATGAAATGCCATATTTATCTATACTTATGATTATGATTTCGGCATCGTGCCCACTAAGTACGTTTGTACTTAGCCCTGCATTATTTTCTAAATGTGCAGGTTGAAGCGACGGTGAGCGGCGACGGTTGATGTTGAGTTAAAGGATAGGATGCTTAGTTAGAACCCTTCCGCTGCAAAACTCTGAATATCTTTTGAAATGTACTTTTTGAACGATACACTGTAGTTTAAGTCTGTAAATATGAACTTAGTATCTACTGTGTACTTTTGTCGAGTAATCACTTGTGGTTAACTCTTTCTTATTTATATTTAAGTCTTGTTCATGGTTTATCGATGCCTTTCATGTATGTTTAGTCAGTTAGCCCCCTTCTTCCCCGCTTCTTTAATCCAACCCCAGTCGCACCCCGGCTTCTGCCGTCCCTCGGGATTTGGGGCTGTGACAAGCTTCGATAAGTTTGTGTTGTTGAAATCGTCACAGCGGTGTGAGGCCCAATGGTGGACCACAAAAGCGAATGGAAGAAAATCCCAGATCTAGACTTCTGCACCGTTCTTCTTCGTTCTTTTCCGTCTCAGATCTGATAATTATGAGGCTAGGAGTTGCACAAACAAGTAGAAAATGGGGAAACTCGCGCGTTAGCAATCATTTCCCACAGACGGCGCCAGATAATAAGTTCAAAATCAACCCAACATCACTTAGAACATTCTCTACACAAGGAAAGGAGAAAATCACTACTTGCTTGCTGTGAGTCGAAGGTCAGAGGTCGCCGAGGGCTGAAGTCGTGTAGATGTGTGTTTTCCTGCAAAAGAATGAACGCCGGGGGTGGATTCCGGCAAACATTCTCCGAAGCTTAAGTCAGATTCTCTCATTTCACTGGAAAATAATGTAGAGTGCGTGAATGTTTGTGTAGAGAATATATTGTGTGTAAAGAAATGACCAACTCCCTTATTTATATGGAAATGAGTGTTGCTTAAAGATTAAGTAGTAGATCCAAAGGTCCTTAGCAGCCAACTTTCCACGGCGAAATCTTATTGACTTACCTAAAAGTGATGTCAAAGTTGGCAGGAAGGACATGGGAGACCTGACGAGGTCTCTCACGCAACGGGAGACCTGATCAGGTCTCTCGTGCTACCTGATGCTAGCCAGGTCTCTAAACAAGCGTACTAAGCTAGCGAATAATTTCTTTCGCAAGTCTCTGACTGAGACCGGATACCTTTATATTCTCATATTTTCTGTTCGTGATCCCTCTTCAAGGTCTCTATGTGAGACGTGACAATTTGTGCTACATCAGAGCTGAACCCTAAATACTCCAAAATCTAGTTCCATGTTAAATCAATCTCCAGAAGCATAAAGTTAATCCACAATTAAAACACCGACTGTAACAACCCAAAAAATAAAAATTGTGAAATACCATTCAGACGTATGGATTGTCGCCAAGACACGATTCACATATAATTGGGAAATCAGACTGCTCCCAACCACCCATTAGCTTCCGCATCCCTCAACAGCGTGTGTGCCATTATCCTCTGAAATAAAAGTATTTATCGTACAATTTAATAATCGAAAGTAAAATTAGTTAAACCAAAAAGATCCCATGGTACATAAAGCCTCGATCTAGCTTCCCAATAAAACCCTAAATTTTATAATGTGCCGTACCTTGTAACTGTTTGTACACGAAAAAATGAGTTCCCTGAGATGCGAATTTAAAAACTGAGTTGCGGGTGGCGGTGAGTTGTAACGAAGAGAGAGCGGAAAGAATTCGAGAGGATGAGCGACAAGTATGAATCCCTTGATTGGAGAATGAAGGGATTCACACGCATTTCTTCTTCATTGATATTTCACCTACGAACGCTTGCGAGAGTGATGATGAGGAAACCTGAATTACATTTCAATTCAATCTGTCCATGGAATAGGTCCCGTAAGCCAAGCCAAGCTGAACGATCGGCTCAAGCCAAGCTGGAAGCAAATTCAAAAATTCTGACACGTCTCACTTCACTCCATAATCACACTCTCTCTCCTCTCCCATCTCTATGTTCGCTCTCCAGAAATAATTTTTTTTTTCTATAAAACTGGATAAGAGGGACTACGATTTCAATATAAATTCAGATGGATATCGACGATTTCAATATCGATTCAGATGATGTGGAGAACATTAGGAATCTTTTCGCGATATAAAATTTTTGAGAAAATATGTATAAAGTTTTTGGCCGATACATGGTCGATAAAGAATATGGAAAAAATCGAAAAAAACTAGGAAAAAACTGGGCCAGACCGGACTCTGCCACGTGTTGCACATCGGGACCCGGTACAATTGCGCCTCGACTCCCACAAGAATTTCTGCATTTCCTTTGATGTGCATCGTCTTTGTTATTTATGCTCTATTGATTTAATTATATATAGAGCTGGACTTGGGTGCAACTGGTTGCATACAATGCAATCGATTCGACCTGATCCGAATCCAAGATCCGCTTGTTTTAATATATATTTTTTTAATTCTGACTGCTTCATAATATATAATTATTGTCCATAATAATTATCAAAACACGTTGTTGGCCTAGTGGTTAAAGGCGTTGCTGGGCAACCCGAGGTCACGGTTTCAATTCCCAGCAGCACAACGCCTATTTTCAAATATGTGTGAATTTGTAACTCCTTAAAAGCTGTTTTTTTTTTTTACTTCATTAGCACTTTATTATGTGTCCTAATATCCTGTTTATATATTATTAATTTTGTTTTCTATTTTTTTTAATTATTAGTTAAATAAATAATAGTTGATCTACAAAATTAAAAATAAATTCTACATGAAAATTAAAAAAAACCCTAAGAGGATTGATTAATGACAATGTGTACTTTTATTCATTTCATTAAGTAATTATTATCGTGATTAAAAGTAATTTTTAATATGAAGAAAAGTAATGTTTCAACAATATTACTTTGCTTAATGGCAATATTTTTTTTTTTTAACTACAACGTGTGCTTTTATTTATTTGATTAAGTAATTATTGTCGTGATTAAAAGTAATTTTTGATATGAAAAAAAGTAATGTTTCAAAAATATTAAATTTTTTTTGCAACGATTGTTACTTTTATTCACGACAGCATATACTTTATGTTATTTTATTAAGTAATTGTTGCTATTATGAAAAGTAATCATTGATATGAAGAAAGGTAATGTTTCACAAATATTACTTTTCTTGAGGACAATATAGGTAATGTTTCACAAATATTACTTTTCTTGAGGACAATATTTACTTTTGTTCATGATAACGTGTACTTGTAGTGATTTGGTCAATTAATTATAATTGTAATGAAATGTAATTATTAATATTAAGAAAGGTAATGTTTCCAAATGTTACTTTTTTCACAATGATTGTTACTTTTATTTACGATAACATGTACTTTTAGTAACTACAACTCTTATTTTTAGTTATGTTTATTAAAAAAATTAGAAATAAAAATAAAATTATATTTGTATATTAACAAATATTTAAAAATAAAATGAAAAACTAAAAAAACATATTAAAATAACAAACAAAACAAATAGTAATTGGGACACTTCATAGTGTCCCAATAGGTCAAATAATTTAAAAAAAAAAAAGGACAAGCAATGTAGCAAGAGATTTCGAACCCGGGTGAAGGAGGGAGCAAAGCTCTAAACCTCCGCCCCAACTACTACGCCAGCATCCATATATTGATTATTGTTGTAGTATATATTATATACCATGTAACATAATTAAAAAAAAAAAAAAAAAAAGTAGCCAACAAGACGTTATGCCTTATCTCATGAATTTTTTGCCTTGTGATTTTCTCTCTTGCTAGGGTTTATCTTCCTCTTTAGAAAATCCTACCTAAAGAAAGAATATGCCTTCCCACTTTGCAAAGTGGATAATAGATCGATTCAGCAAGAAAGCTATGTTCGTGGCTACATGAGACGCAGACAAATCAGATGATGACTGATGAAGTGGATGATTCGTGGTGTCAACCAGCTAATGCAGATTCTAGAGGTGTTCATCCAATTGCATATCTGGATGAAAATCTGCAACCCCACGTCACGTGAACAGGTTGATAGTAACCTGTGCATCAGGAGTCCCGATCGGATCCAGACGTTCACTCATGAGACAGTCATGTGTAAGGCCTTCCTTGTTCACAAGCTCGTCTCAGTTGAGCTTCCTTCCGCCAGAGTTGACTCATCTGCCATAGCAGAAGGTCTAGGAGTCAACAAGTTTTTCTCATAACTTGAGCGGGTGTTGAAGGAAGGGGCGATTTCTGCCTTCTGGCAAATCAAACCCAGGATGCTTCCTGCAAAGCTTCTCCCTCCTCTTCTTTTTGCTGATGCCAAAAAGGGGGAAGAAGTTGGCTAATTCTCCTTTAGAGTGTTGCTGTGACAGTACTTTAGGAGAACTGTGAGCAGGAATGTAGATCATGAATGCTGAAGAAGAGTGCTGATAGGTGGTCAGTTGCCTCGGTCTGTTGATCGAGCCAGTCAATCAAAACTGACCTCAACCGCAAGCCTTCAAGAAGATTTGAAGAAGAAGAGAAGATGAAGGTGGAGACCTTCTTTGAAAAAGAAGAAGTCGAAGACGAAGACGAAGACCCTAGAGTTGGTTAGAATGTTAGGACTATTGTATTTTTCAACTTTGTAGTTTTTGGAAACTCAGTTGTAATAGGTACTCAGTTGTAACTGTAATCACTCCCCAACTTGTTATCTATAATGATAAGTTGTTGGTTTTAAAAGGTATTGATTTATTAACTTCACTTGATGACCACTATCTCGTTATCCAAGCTTGGAGTTAATTTATATACTTGTCTTGTGCTAACCATTTTCCTCTTATAGACTAGAACTCAATTCGTCTTTAAGTTAAATCATATCTGTTGTGTGGTATCAATTAGGAAAGTTAGGTGGTGTATACCTCGAACTTTTCCAAGTTCCTAAGTGCGTACTAACTTAATTAATATGCCTAAATGATGGGTTTTGAGTGCTAAAATTTTTCGCGAAAATAAATTTTTCTGTGAAATGATGAAAATGACCTTATGTGCTTTAATGTGATTTTTCTCGTTTCGATTATTCGAATCGAGTATGTGATGAATTGTTTGAGCTTATTTATATGAGTATAAGCTTGAGTATGAGTTTCGGAATTTTCTGAGAACTTTCATTTTTAGATGAATAGTAATGCAAACCGAGAAATCACTATTCATCAATAGACTCCGAATTTAGTCTAATTAGTTTCATTGAAATATAGAATTAATGCTAAGACTTTTGAGGTAAGTCGAAGAATTTTCCAAGATCTTTTGAGTGAAGTTTAAAAATAAATTGCTTAACGACTCGTTTAGTCGAGCTGTTTTTATGAACTTATTCGTTAAAAGGAATCTTGACATAAAAATTAGATAAATGGATTCCTTAAATTATTTTGAGAGATATAAGATGAATTAGAGAGAATTTTGACGCTGAGAAAGAGACGAGAAGGGTTATAAAAAGTTTGAGGGAATAAAATGAAATGACGGGGATATTTTTACCGGAAAATTTATTTGTCGGGTATGATTAGCAGTTAAAAACCTGCATGCTTATCCCTAATAGTGATTTTAATCCTATATCACTCTCACTAAGGCATGTGAACATCACTCTCTCCCTCAAGCCATCCACATGTCCCCCCCCCCCCTCTCTCTCTCTCATATCTCTCTCAAACTCCTCTCTCTCTCTCTCTCTCTCTCTCTCTCTCTCTCTCTCTCTCTCTCTCTCTCTCTCATCTTGTAATATCTTGCATGTAAGAGGATACATCTCCTCATTCCACAAAGTTGTATTCATCCCCTCTCAACTCATCTCTCATTTCTCTCCCTACCGAAGAAGAAACAGAAGCAACATAGCAACCATCTCTCTCTCTACTGCCTCTGCCGAGAGAGCAGATTTTGCACCAGTTTTGCAGCTCTCTTCTTCATCATCACCTAATCTTCACCGTAAACATCAAGAGGAGTATCTCCTCCTTCACCCCTTTCATCATCTTTGCCTTAAAGCCGTGAAGAACAGCTGCAATAGCTGGTCTTCTTCAACACCGAGTAGCAGCAGATTTTTCCATCTCTCTCTCTGTATTCTTCACTGCCTAGAGCAGTTGGAGCAGCAACCCAACTGCCATGTCCTTCTTCATCTCATCATCTTCAATGTGAGGAGTAACTCTCCATCATCTCCTCCTTTTGCCGTGAAGAAAAGCAGCAGCTGCAGCCCTTATTCTTCACTGTGAGCTGCACAATTTCCATCTTCTTCGACATCATATATACATATCTCTTTCGATGAAATCATGCAAGCTTGATAAGGATCTTTTGATGTATATCATCTCCTCTATATCCAAGATCATTTAAGGAAGTAAGTGTTCATCTTATTCATTTCTTTTCAAAGCTTGAAACAAGCTTAGAACCACCTCTATATCCATCGATTTATTGGATGAAAAATAAGGGTTTGATCCTTGTTTTTCAAAAGCTATGATCTTGATGCCTTTTATATCTTTTCATGCAAGGAAAGGAGTTCCAAATACATCATCTTTCATCCTCCAAGCTATCAAAAAATCCAAGCCAAGAAGAGCTTAAGTTTATTTCTTTTTAAAGTATGATTTCATTCTTTAAAGTTGTATATATGTATATGTAAGTGAGAAAATAAGGTGTAATATCCCGGCCTTTTCTTCCGTCACTAAAATAAAAATTTAATAATTAATTAAGGCTTTGCACGCCTAAGTTAAGGAATCTCAGTTTTAAGACTAACGGTGAAATCCATTTCTGAAAATAAATTCCAGAAGTCGTTCAACCGACTACTGTATTAGGGTTTTCGCGTCCGATAAAATTTTCGTTCGAGAACTCAGATCGAAAAACCGTCTGACTTTACATTCACTTATTTTGCGATATAAGTCTACTGGTAAAAGTCAGTTTTATTTATTTTTTCGGGCGAAATTTGGACTGTCACGTCTCAACTTTTCGATGGATTTCAGAAATTTAATCGTCCTTTCCAACTAAGTAAATTATTTCCAATCTATTGGTCGAATTAGTTTTCACTGGAAATGTAATACACCGGAAAAGTTCTTCTGTCTTAAAAATTTAAAGTTAATTAAAATTATGGCTTTGCACGCCTAAGTTCCTGATTTTCAATTCTAAGACCAACGGTGAAATCCGTTGCAGAAAATAAATTTCAGAAATCGGACGAACGACTATTGTATTAGGGTTTTTCGCGTCCGTTAAGTTTTTCGCCCGAAAACTCAGAATCGAATTCCGTCAGAATTTACATTCACTTTTTCTTCCAGACGAGTTCACAAGAGAAAGTTAATTTTTGTGATTTTCCGGACGAATTTTGGACTGTGACGTCCTGACTTTTTCTCGGATTTTGAAAAACGATTTAGGTCTTCCGAGTACGTAAATTATTTCCAATCTAACGGACGAATTAGATTTCGTAAATTCCGTAACTAACTAGAAAAGTATTTCTCGACTTTTAAAACGGCGTTTAAGAGCCGGAAACGAGTTATTTCATTAAATTTTTCCCTTGCCAAACGCTCCTTAACGAGTCACTATGTTTTGGTTAGATATTTCCTTAGCTTTATGACTCACCATAGGTGAGCCATCATCTTCTCTTCATTAACCCCCAAAACCGCCATTACACACACCTCTCTCTCTCTCATTTCTTCTCCAAATCACCTCCATTGAAGCTCAAACTCAAGCTCTTCCAAGATCGATAACTCTTGCATCTACCGATCAAAGTCCAATCCGAGTTTATAATACGAAAGGTAAGAACTTCGTCTATCAATTGAACCGAACAAATCTCTTTTCCTCCATTTTTATTTTTGTTCGAAAATTTGGAGAGTGAGATAGCATGTTGTCTTTGATCGAATCATGTTCTAGGATGTTTAGAGTCAAGTTCTACGGATCAAATCATGAAGAAAAATCAAGAACCCTAAGCTCTAGACATTACCGAAAATTTTTCAGATTTTAGGGTTTTCTTTCGTGTTTGATTTCTTCGTCGAATTGATGATAGATTAGTGTTCCGTATGATGTTAATTGATCGTATGAATTGTTTTAGATTTTTCTAAAAGTAAAACCCAAAAATTAAGAGATGAACAAGGCTCGATTTAGGTTAGTAAATGTTAAGATATGCTCGATTGTTTAATGGAAATGAGTTATACGATGCATGAGGATGAATATATATTACATTGAGATTTTTTTAAAAATAAAACGAGAAATGTAAGAGACAAAGATGTGGTGATAAGTCGAGGCTCGATAATGTGTTGATAATATGATTTACATATTAGTAATGCTCATTAGATGATAATCGTTGTCGTAAAATTTGAATGAAAATGGAGAACGTAAAATTTTACGTAAGAGACGAAAGTTCGATAATAAGTCGTGATTAAGTATTGATTTGAGGTTATGATTTGCGTAATAATGATTCTAGATAGATAATGAACGATAGTGTAAAATTTGATCAAGTTCTAATGACGTTGGAATTTTCATAAGAGACGAAGACACGAGCATAAGTATTGATAGAAAAATCGAACCAAGGAAATATTTGGATATTAATGACTCTTAACCTTATGAGAACAAGTTCGTAGTTGACGACGTGTTAAACCGAGTTATAAAATGATAGGTTATAATTGAAATCGAGATGTTAGGTTTTGAAACGAGAACTTGATTGGTTTAGTAATTGCTTAAATTGAAATGTCGAGGTTTTAATCGTCGTTTTAGTAATCGAGAAATGAAATGGAGTTCATCGCGTATGAGGTTAAGTGTTGACTGCCTTGAGACAGTAATTTCGTATGAAAAACAGAGGATTAGTATAAATCGAACCTAGAAAGCCGTGCACCGAGTTAACGAGCCTTAGGGTTACACTCGGTCTGTTTTGCAACGTTTCACGGAAACTGTCATAACTTCTAGCTCGCTTAACGAAATCGAGATCCGTAAATTGGAGAGTAAACTAGACATCCGTGGCTTTCGTTTGGTACAGGGCATATCCCCTGTTTGGAGATCCCCTGTTGTGGGTGGACTTACTGATCTGTACAGTTTGTTCCAAGATGTAGTTTCCTAAGTTGAATTCTTTTCAACTTAGTTCCTTTTGATCTTTTAAGTCTGATAGGACCGGCCTCATCTTGGGCCTGACCTAAGGCTCAATCTAATTGAGCCTATATATTAAGCTCGGCCCACAGAGCTCGGCCCATACGAAACTGCTATCTGTCTTGAAGACCAAGTAATGAAGCCCCACCTTGGAGGAGAAGGAATCCAACTATGAAGGAGATTTGGATATGTACAAAGAAACGAGATATGTATAAGGACTCCTAGGAGGATTAGGGCTCGATTCAAGGCCTATATATAGTTGATAGATTAGACGATCAGAGACTCATTGTACTCTCAAATATAATAAAAGCTTGATGTTCTCTCCCGTGGACGTAGATCTCATTGATCGAACGACGTAAATACCTGTGTCATCGTATAACTATTATTTTTAGCTACTCTTGCAAACCCTAGATTTATCATTGGCGCCGTTTGTGGGAACATCTCTTTAAATCGACGGTTCTTTTGTGGCTAATTAACAATGGTAACGCGATCACAAAGCGCGATGGCAAGAGAGAAGGAGAGCCAAAGCCGATACGGGAATCCCAACGAAGGGGAAAGTCATCCCTCAAATAAAGATAATCACCAGAAAGGTGGTTCAACCCCAAAGGAGGGACGTAATAATAACCACTCAGAAGAGGTTCCATACGAAGGGATGCCCGAGCTAGAAGATATCCCTAAGAGGGATCCACCAAAAAACCCGCGTCGGAGGACACATAACGGACGATCCTTCAACACGAATGAGACTCCAGAAGGGTTTGTCGAGAGTAAACGACGAATCCGAACAAAAGAAACCCGAGTCGAAGAAGGGAGATGATTTTCTCAACGACTTCGACCTCGCTACCGCCTATGCCGCAGCTGAATTCGCTAGAGCAAACAAGGAGAGTTTCAAACGCTTCCTCACGACAGCTCGGACGTCCCCAATGCCCGAAGCCAGGGAGAGTTCCACGTGGAAGTCCATATCTAAAACTCCTCACCACACCAAGATGTAGGAGCCCAAGCCGAGGGGAAAGCACGACATCCGCCAGAGTCCTAGCCCCCAACGGAGTCCCAGGCGACACCACCTCCCAAGGCGACATCGGAGCCCCAGCAGGTGCCAAAGCCCAAGTTATTGCAGGAGTCACAGTCCCCAGGAAGATCGACACCGACGTGAAAGGAGACCAACCCGACTTGTCAGCCCATTCACTGACGAACTGCTTGACTCCAAGCTTCCTGTGGCATATAAGTTGCCGAACATACCACCCTACAATGGGTTGGAGGATCCCCTCAATTTTTTGACGCGTTTCAAGTACAGCATGCACAACCAGGGCCTTAAAGAGGTACACATGTGCAAGCTGTTCCCCGAGATGCTGGTCGACTACGCCCGAGCTTGGTTTGACAGCTTACCAACTGGCAGTGTAGGGTCCTGGGCCTACCTTGAAGGAATCTTTAGACAAAGATTCCATATAAAGGTCCAGGCTCGTCGAGACACAGCCTATCTCCTGTCGATAAAGCAAAAGGATAAAGAGTCTATAAGGGAGTACGCCTCCCGATTCATGCAAGAAAGCCTGAAAGTCGATAAAATCGACGACGTCTTCCTCATCTCGGCTTTCCAAAATGGGGTCGCTGCTGGGTCCCTGAACCAGGAGCTTGCTAAACAGAAACCCGTGACAGCTCAGGAAATGTGGAGGATTGTATACCAGTTCGCGGATGGCCAAGACGCAGACCGGTTGAAACGAGACCTCTCCCGACCTGAAGAGACTGAGAAGAAGAGGACTGAAGTTGATCGAGGTCGGAATGATCGTGAGCGGAGAAGCGCTCACGAACGTCTCCAGCGAGGACCCATCCAGTCTCGACTAGGACCTCGGATGGGACCGGAGCGACCTCAGCGTCCTTCTTTTGTAAAAACAAACACTGAGATCTTCGCGCTTCACGCGGACTGGTTCACCAAACCACGCCCTATGTCGGGGTCTAAACCTCGAGATAGAAACAAGCACTGCTCCTTCCACGACAACCACGGGCACCACACACAAGACTGTCGCGACCTCGCGGAAGAGATAGAGAGGTTAGCCTAGGAAGATGCCCTAAAGAAATATGAAGCCGGGGGAAGGAAAAGCAAAAGGGGGAAGCGGAAAGGAGGACAGGGTCGCTTAGCTCCAGACAATAAGCGAGCTAAGATCAATCATGACATAAAGGATGACGACCCTCAGTGCGGCGTGCCACAATACGACGGGGTGGTATCAACCATCTCCGGGCTGCCCCCAGGCATGACGAGAACCAAGCTGAGAACAGAAGCCCACAGGCCGCCAGTTCCGCCAGCAGAAGAACAAATAAAAAAGAGGTTCAAGAAAAGTGAAATTGTGACATTCTCCGAGGATGATCCCGTACCTACAGCTACGCCCCATAATGACGCCCTGGTGATACAAATCGGAGTGGCCAATAAGATGGTCCACCGTGTATTTATCGATGATGGGGCTGGCGTAAGTATCATCTTCCAACATTGCCTAGATAGGATGGGACTTGACCCAGCTAGGGTTAACCCCACGCCACTGCCTCTCAAGAGCTTTTACGCAGCATGAGACTCAACCCGAAGGGATCATTGCGCTTGATGTTGCCATTGGCAGCCCGCCAACCAGCATCAACAAGCTAATCCAGTTCTACGTGGTCAAAGCGAACTCCCCCTACAACATCATACTAGGTCGGGATTGGCTGAATGCAGTCAGGGCCATTATCTCGCCCTATCATTTGTTGCTGAAGATCCCTACCTCGGGCGGAATCCTGACTGTCCGAGGTGACCCGAAAAAGGCTAAGGAATGCATGCAGATTGCTTTCCGAGGCCAACCACAAGAATAGCAATCAAAGTACCCCAAGGAGTTGGAAGAAACGACGTCGATCCCAGATACCTCGGTGGAACAGGTTCCCTTATCCGAAATAGACCCTGCAAAAATTGTCAAGGTCGACTTTGCAGGGGGACCTCAAACCCGCCTGCAGGTAATCCAGCTCCTTAGGGAATATCAGGACGTCTTCGCATGGTCGCCCGCAGACATGACAGGGGTATCATCAGATATCATTACACACAAACTCAACATCAACCTAGGCTCCACCCCGGTTAAGCAGAAAAGGAGAACATTTGCTGCCGAACGAAATCAAGTCATCTACAATGAGGTGCAGCAATGGTTGAAGGCAGGGCTCCTATTCGAGGTCAAATACCCAGTTTGGCTATCTAATCCGGTAGTAGTGAAGAAAGCAGAAGGAGAGGAGTGGAGGATATGTGTGGATTACACTGAGCTCAACAAAGCTTGCCCAAAGGACTGCTATCCTCTCCCCAACATTGACGAGAAGATTGAATCCTTAGTGGGATACGAGGTCTTCTGCTTTCTTGATCTCTACAAAGGGTACTATCAAGTTCTAATGGATGAAAAAGATGCGATCATGACAACTTTTGCCACAAGTTTCGGTGTCTTCGTATTCAAATACATGCCCTATGGGTTAAAGAATGCCGGAGCGACGTACCAGCGAATGGTCGACTTCCTCTTCCAAAATCACATCGGCAAGATTGTTGAAGTATACGTAGACGACATTGTCATCAAAAGTAAGGAGAAGGCTTCAGCAGTTGACGACCTACGAGCGACACTTGACGTACTCAGGGAAGCGAACCTCAAGCTGAACCCAAAGAAGTGCACTTTCAACGTGCGATCTTGAAAATTCTTAGGTTGCTGGATCTCGCCGGAGGGTCTCAAAGCCAACCCGTTGAAAGTCAGAACCGTGCAAGAAATGAAGGTACCCCGAACTATTCGCGATGTGCATAGGTTGACAGGCTGCATAACCGCACTAAGTCATTTCCTCTCCAAAGCCGCCGAGAAGCAGCTCCCGTTCTTCAAAATTCTCAAAAGGGCACCTGTATTTGGGTGGGGACCAGAGCACGAGCTAGCCTTTGAGGAGCTCAAGCGGCACCTCGATGACTTGCCAACTTTGTCAGTCCCCAAAAAGAAAGAAACCCTTTCCCTATACCTCGCAGCGTCGGATGAAGCAATAAGTGCGGTGTTGGTCCGAGACGAAGAGGACCGACAGTTACCTGTGTACTTCGTCAGCAGGGTTCTAAAAGACCCGGAGACAAGGTACCAGCCTCTGGAGAAGGTCGCTCTAGCCCTAGTGAATGCAGCCCGGCGCCTGAAACCCTACTTCCAAGCCCATTCAATACAAGTCTTAACCGACCTACCACTCCGACAAGTCCTTACTAAGCCGGAGGCTTCAGGAAGAATCGCGAAATGGGCAATCGAGCTAGGAGAGCACGGCATATCGTTCGGGCCCCACCGAGCCAGAAAAGGGCAAGCTCTGGCAGACTTCCTCGTAGAAGCTCAATATGAGAACACCGACGAGCCAAAAAAGCTCAAAGCCAAAGCCGAACTCCAAGAAATTCCTGAGAAGGCACCCCCAGATTGCTGGGAGATGTACGTGGATGGGGCCTCAGGAAAGAAGGGAAGCGGAGCTGGCATACTCCTCATCAGCCCGGAGAAAAAAGAGTTGAAATACTCACTGCGATTCATGTTTCCAACTACGAACAACGAAGTGGAATATGAAGCCCTTATTGCCGGACTGCGTCTCACCCAAAGCCTCCAGGTACGATCTATCCAAGCCCACTGTGATTCCCAAGTCGTGGTCAACCATGTGCTGGAGAAGTACGAGGTGAAAAGTGAGAAATTGAAGAAATACCTGGAGAAGGTCAAGCTCCTAGAACAATCCTTCCCGTTCTTCAGAATAATTCGCATTCCCCGAAGCCAGAATACCCGAGCTGACGAGCTGAGCAAGCTGGCGAACTCGCCAACTAGCTCGACGCTAGTAGAAGAAGTCCGGAGCCGGAGTATAGAAGAGGCAGAAATCAATGTAATAGTAGATGACGATCCGAACTGGATGACCCCCCTCATAAGATATCTGGAGAGCGGGGAAATGCCCCAGGACAAGGCGGAAGCTAGAAAAATTGTAGCCAGATCCACGCAATACATCCTCGAAGGAGGAGTCCTTTATCGAAAGTCATATTTACAGCCCCTCCTAAGATGTATCAGACCAAAAGAAGCAAACTACGTATTAAATGAAGTACACACGGGATTGTGCAGAAGCCACATTGGAGCTCGGATGCTAGCCCAGAAGATCATGCGATGGGGATACTACTGGCCAACAATGGCAAAAGATGCGGAAGAGTTCGTGAAAAAATGCCTAAAATGCCAGCTACAAGCCAAGGTGACGAGGTTACCCCAGACCGACCTCTCTGCTATGCAGAGTCCGTGGCCATTCATGCAGTGGGGCATTGACATCGTAGGCCCCTTTTACCCGGTCCCTAAACAAAAACGAGTTCTAATAGTCGCAATTGACTACTTTACCAAATGGATTGAAGCCGAACCTTCCACAAAAGTCACAAGCGAGAAAGCCCGGGACTTCATCTGGAAGAACATCGTGTGCCGGTTCGAAATACCACGAATCCTCGTCTCGGACAATGGGATGCAATTTACAAGCAGAATATTCCAAGAATGGTGTGAAGGACTTAATATCCAGCAAAACTTCACCTCTGTACACCGACCTCAAGCTAGTGGCCAGACCGAAGTCACCAACAAGACAATAGTGAACAGACTCAAGGCCCGCATAGAGAAGCAAAAAACGGAATGGGTCGACAACCTCCACAACGTCCTGTGGTCATATCGGACTACACCTAGAACTTCAACGGAAGAAACCCCGTACAGTTTAGTATACGGTTCCGAAGCGGTCATACCCGTCGAGATCGGAGCACCGAGCCCCCGCACCATCAATTTCTCAGTTGAAGTCAATGAAGAACAACGCCGAACCGACCTGGACTTACTGGAGGAAAAGCGGGAACTAGCCAGCATAAAAGAAGCTCGGTATAAGCAGCAGATGACCCGGTATTACAACCAAAAGGTCAAACCTCAGCAGTTCCAGGTCGGCGATCTTGTGCTTAGAAACAACGAAGTAAGTCATGCGGAGAAGCTCGGCAAACTTGAAGCCACATGGGAAGGGCCCTACAAAGTGCACGAAGTTCTCGGCAAAGGAGCCTACAAGATTGCCTACCTTTCGGGCGACCTGGTCCCTAGAACGTGGCACATTGCCCACCTAAAAAGATTCTTCGTATAAGCAGCGGAGTCTTGCATATAGAGTCCTAGGCATTTCTAGTTTTAGTTTGTCCTCGTCTTTTCTTGAGTCATAATATTTTGTTTTTATCGAGCTCGTCAAAACCTTTTCTTTTTCGTTTTGGTCTTTCTTTCGTTAATAAAGTTTTTCTTTTTGCCTTGCATACTCTTATGTCTCTTGATTTGCTTGTACGAAGTATCCACGAAACCAAAATCCCCCCATAAGGACGAACTAAGGTTCCGTTCCGTGGTCAATAACGACTCGACATGGGGCAGATCTATCCTAAAAATTGCGCAAAGGAAACCCTTTTCGAGGTCCGAGCTCGTCTCCCTCCGAAAGGAAGATCCCACAAGGTCCGAGTCAAACTCCCTTAGCAAGGATAAAGAAATTTTTCAACTGGGGTCGGAACCAAGTTCCCCCAGGAGAATCACACTGCGAGGTCTGAACCATGGTTCCCTTGCCAACACAAAGAGGTCCAAGTTCAACTCCCTCAAAAAGGCAAAACACAAAACAAGGAAGCATCCTTCCCACAAACAGGAAATTCAAAAACACAATATATTTCTTCATTTTCACTAATTATATCATTGTATATATAGTAATTACAGGAAGACCGAGCTAATCTATGTAGGAGGGTCTGGCGAACTAAAGCTAAGCCATTTCTCTACGAAAGGAGTAGGCCCCATGATGTCGTCAATGGAAATCCGGCCCCGTCCCCGACCACGGCTCCGTCCTCTCCCAGAGGAAGACCTCCGACCTCGCAATGCAGCCGAACTACGCCCTACCGCCCTGCCGCCTCGGCTCAAGCCGACCTGAAGCTGAGGCCTCCGAGAAGAAGACGGAGCAGACTCACCAACACACCTGGCCAGAAACGCGCGTAGCTTCGGACGGCGGGAAAGAACGGACTTATACATTTTCGCACACTCTTCGAGCCTCTCATAAGCCCCCTGAAGCTCCCAAGACTCAGGACCGCATGCTTCTTTTATGCCGAGATACTGCTCCAACAGTTCCCTAGTCTGCAATTCCGCCTCGGATATGGTGATACCACCCTTGCTGTGGATGATGTCTTCATATTCAGCATGTTCCTCGACTCGGCTCGGCTCGGGCCCGGGCAACTTCCAAAGCTTCCTTCGTCTGAAGAAGCCTGGCCTGAAGCTCATCAGCATTCTCCTGACCAGCAAGCTGCTTCGTTTCAGCTGCCTCGCAGAATGCATCAAACTTCCCCTGCCAGTCCTCAAGCTCGGACTCTCTCAACCTTAAAAGAGCACACTTTGAATTAGAAAGCACCTTAGCTCGGCGACATTTCTCCATCCATAGCCGAGTCAAAGAACGTTGTTCAGACAGATCTTGAGAAAGAAGAGTCGTTTGTTTGCGTAAAGAAGAAACATTAAAAGAATCCAAAGTCTACACACAAAAAAGAGAGAAATACTGTCCATTAAATTCATAGGTTCCGGGTACAAAATACAAGAGAAAAAAAAAGTACAGGAAACCTAAAAACCGCCGACCTCCTTATCCTGAGAAGGCGGCTACCCGGAGAGGGGACCCTCTGCCAAGTTCCCAGCTCCGGAAGTCTTTGGACCCTTGGAACTCTTGGGAAGGATCGGATCTTAAGAAGCCTCGATCTCCTGCTCCACACTCTCTTTCTCGTCATCCTCTTCAGCTCCATCAGGAAGATAATCGAAGGCCGCATCTAGGGCGGGGTCCCGATCTGTCGGGCAGGCAGCAACCTGCTCTGCGGATAGCAGCGTAGACGAGCTGGCGAGGTCGTCCAGGATAGGTAGATGGCTGAGCTGATCCCGGATCACTTTGGCGTACCGAGAAAATCCACCGCGTAGTTGCCGTTAATGAGCCCAGCCAGATCGTTTGCTAGGCCGGAGAAATGCTCAGACAAAAAGAGCCTCTTGGAAAAGGCCCGCAAGACCTCGCCTTGGCCAGCCACAAATTGGGCCTCCCGGTCCGTGGCTGCATCCAGCTCGGACTCCAACCTCTTCACGCTATCCCGGGCTTTCTCGGCCTCCACCTCGGCATCAGCGATCTTCACGAGCGGAGCAGACAGCTCGGACTTAATCGTCTTCAACTCGTCTTTGGCCTTGGCCAACTTCTCCTTAGCCTTCTCCAGCCTAGCCCTGGTCAAGGTCAGCTTATCTGAGTAGCGATTCTTCTCGTCCTCATGCATAGCCGACATTTGCTCGACGCCATTCTCGAGCCATCTCATAACCATACCAATGCTCTGCAAGAAGGAACAAAGTTAGGAAATATAAGAAAAACTACAGAAGGGCTATGCAACAAAAATAGTGAATCCTGACCTCGGGAAAAGGAAGATCCTCGAGCTTGACTGGAGGAACCGCCAGACTCACCTCACCGCCCGAGATGTCGACAACATCCACGGACTTCAAAAGTTTGCGAGGTGGACTGGCAGTAGGAGAGCGGAAATTTGTGGCAGAAGGCCTCGTCGGCTTGAGCTGCTGATCCTGGTTAGAAGGATCTCCGGGCTGACCCTGGTCAGAAGAGGAAGCAGATCGACCTGACGACCTCGGTCTTTTGCCCCCTCGAGCTGCGACCTTAGCCGTCGGCCCCTTCTTCTTCCCAAACAACACTACAAATGCACGACAAGCAAAGAGTTAAGATGACAAATAAACAAAAAGAATAATCCTAATAACACTAGCGGGGTCTCACCCGTTGCAGGGTCCACCATTCTTTGGGGCTCAAACGGGCTCAACCCCGCCTCAGCTAGAGAATCTTCACCGTAACTCTCCTCGAACGGGCCACCACTCGCTATCGCCCTAGCAATAGTCTCCAGGCCCTTATCCGCCTCGTCTCTCACCCACACACGAGGCTTGGCCACCCTCCACATCAGGTCGACTAAACTATCGTGTCCACAAAAGAAGAATTTCGTATGCCATTTCTCTACCTTGTTCTGAGTTCTTCCTTTAAACTCAGTGCAGGCAGTGGCATAGTACCAGTCCGCCACCATCTTAAAGACGAATAGTTCGTGAATGAGCTCGGCAGATAGCTGGTAGTTGTGACGACTAGCTACCACGCCTAGGTCAGTAAATTGCCTAAACGCATTAGGCGTTATCTGCCCCAAAGCTAAACCAAGTTTCCTTTGGAGCTTGGCGAATGGCGCAGGGAGGGGCAGACGAAGACCAGAGTGGAGACTATCCTCGTAGATGGTCAAACCCCATTGGAGGCGAGCACGCCCTATCCTCTGGACGAGGTACTATCAGTTCGACATTAGGGGGGAAATTATATGACCGGCCAACGAATTTTATCCTAGACTCGTCTAAAATGGAGGAATACTCGGCCACTTTCCCCTTTACGCATCAGGGCACAACTAAAGTCTCAACAGAAGAAATGGAGGATCCTAGTGAAAAAATACTAAAATCAACCCTGCTATCGACGGAACCTGCCGGAGGAGATTCACTACCCCTACTAGATTCAGAATTGTGAGTCGGGGAAGCCATACTTACTTGTTAAATCGCGATAAATGGTCAGGCGAGCGGTTCGCGGTTGTGAACAAAAGACCCAACGGTGGGAAAATCGGCGGCACAGCGGTACGATTAGTCGGGAATTTCTGGAACAAGGACTGAAGGGAAAGAGGATTTTCTGGACAAGGAATCCTGTTGCTGTGATTGCGGATGTGAAATGGCGTGATATGAAGAGAGTCGTATGAAATCCCGTAATACATATTTGAATCCCGCCGTTGAACGTTGCACACGTGTGAATGTGGCAGCTTTTTCGGTATCTGAACCGTCTCTAAAAAAGTTTTCAAAAAGCCCACCAACTTTCCCTCCTATCGAATTCGGGTGAATATGGGCCCTGTCTACTTGGCCATCCGAATAACAGAACTAGATAGCTAATTACTTATCTCGATTTTTAGCCACCTGCAAATCAAGCTCGGAAGGTGAGCTCGCTAAATCAGACTGTGACTAAGGTGGTTTGGCGACTATTCACCTCGGAAATTCGACCTGACCGTCTACATCTACATGTCTTCTTTCCTCTCTTTTGGGGGTGGGGGGGGGGGGGGGGATGTGATAGGACTGGCCTCATCTTGGGCCTGACCTAAGGCCCAATCTAATTAAGCCTATATATTAAGCTCGGCCCACAGAGCTCGGCCCATACGAAACTGCTATCTGTCTTGAAGACCAAATAATGAAGCCCCACCTTGGAGGAGAAGGAATCCAACTATGAAGGAGATTTGGATATGTACAAAGAAACGAGATATGTATAAGGACTCCTAGGAGGATTAGAGCTCGATTCAAGGCCTATATATAGTTGATAGATTAGACGATCAGAGACTCATTGTACTCTCAAATATAATAAAAGCTTGATGTTCTCTCCCGTGGACGTAGATCTCATTGATCGAACCACGTAAATACCTGTGTCATCGTATAACTATTATTTTTAGCTACTCTTGCAAACCCTAGATTTATCAATGTCGATATAAGCTATCGACTATGATTATTGCTGACCTCAGTGTCGTGTAAGAACCCGAGCGAGTTTTAAACAAGATGTGTTCGAGTCTCGTTCTTGATTAACTAAAAGAATCTAGTTAAGCGTGCAAATGCCTAAAGCTTAAGAAATTAAAAGATTAATTCGATTTTAGTTTCTAATTCCATTTTCTTCTATCGACTCAACAACTTATCGTTGTTTTATTATTTACGTTCAAAGAAGGAGGACGTCGAAGTTAGAAGATAGGACGGAAGATCAGAGACGGAAGCACGTGTTATAGTTCTGTAAACGAACGAGGTGGGCTTTTCGAAAGTGTATCAATTACTGCCTTATTTATATGCGAGCGTTACTCGAAGGTGTTTACGTATTGTTCTAATAAGTGAGTATTAAAGTTCTATCAGTGCCTTAATGAATTGTTTATGTGAATTCTATTATGTCTCTCTGCGTTAGCCCTCAGGTGCTAACCAGAGTATTGGATTCTGAGATAGCCTTTAGGCTGCTATCCAGATAATTCCAACTAAACGATCAGATTCTGAGATAGCCCACAGGCGCTATCCCGAGGGACAATTTCTGAGTTAGCCCACAGGTGTTTTCCAGACGATCGGTTGTGAGTTAAAACCCACAGTATGTTATTCAGTAAAAACATTATGCGAGTATTTATGAAAAGATGCATGATTTGATTTAATATTTGGCAAGCACGGGCCTTTTAAAGAAAAACCCCGTTGCGTTACATATAAAATGTTTTCGGCAATGTGCCCACTAAGTACTTTTGTACTTAACCCTGCATGTTTGTTTTTTAAATGTGCAGGTTGAGCGACGAAGGCGAAGGAGGTTGAGTAAAGGTCATCTTAAAGAAGTAATGTTGATTGAGCCTCGATTTCACATTCGATATGTGTTATCATTTTTTTTCTACGTTTTCCGCTGCCAATTCTGTAAACTAGTTTCAGTTAGTATATAACTTTAGAACTAAGTTTCATTCCTTGAACTTAGTCTCTTCTAAGAACAGTTATGTCGAGTGATCCTTCGTGATCAACTCTTTCTTTCATTAATTAAAGTCAGTTCCCTTATTTATGTAAATCCTTTCGGTTTAAATTGTTATTACTTTAAACCTAATTTTCCCTGTATATAGTTTGACGAGCGATCCTTCAAGATCGACTCTCATTTATTCAAGTTCATCGTAATTAGTGTTAAGTTAATGTGTTTTTAATCATTTATCCCCCTTGTTTTCTGTTTCTTTATTCCAATCCCTAGTCGCACCCCGGCTTTGCCATCCTTCGGGAAGTCGGGCTGTGACAGGAAACGTAACCGTCTAAGAAATTAATTAATCAATTTTAGTATGCAGTATTAGACCCGTAAACAAGATATTTTGGAATTAAAAATCCCCTCTTAACCGTCTCTCTCTCTCTCCCTTGATATTTTCTACTTTAACACTTAATATCTCATTTAGTCATCACATATCTCTCTCTCTCTCTCACACAAAAACCGCCCCCCCTCCCTCCCTAAATCTCTCTCTTCTCTCTCTTGTTCTTCATGTTCTTCAAGTTCTTCAAGTTCTTCAAGATCTTCAAGTTTGTTCTTCATTTCTTCAAGCTTTCAAGTTCCGTAACTTGTTCGTTTACCGATCGATTTCAATTCCGATTGTATATTCGTAAAGGTGAGAGCTTCCTCTTTGATTCCAACCGAACAAAAATCCATTCCTTTATTTTTTTGAAAATTTCAAAGATGATGTTCTAAGTTTATGACATGATTATTAATGCTTAGGATTAAGTTTCTATGGTTTAAATCGAATATAAATCATGTAGGAATAAAATTGGGTAATTTTCAAAAAATACATGAACTAGTTGATGAAGATTTAGCTTGAATTTAGATATATGATTTATAAAATATGTTTGTATGTATGGATATATGATTATATGAATTGTTTGGGAATTTTCTAAAAATAAAAACAAATTGGTAAGAGATGAAGAAGTAGGATTTTGATTGAGTAATCCTTATGATTTTGATGATGTGTTATGATTTATGAGAAGTAGAAAGCATGTAGTTGAACATATATTTTAGTTAGATTTTTCTAAAAATAAAAACAAGTTTGTAAGAGACAAAGAAGCATGATTTTGATTAAGTAAATCTTATGTTTTTGATGATGTGATTTGATATATAAGATGTAGGAAGCATGAGGTTCAACATATAATTAAATTAGATTTTTCTAAAAATAAAAATGAAATCGTTGGAGACGAAGAATCGTCGAGAAGTTAAGTATATATTATGATATGATATTATGGATTGCATATTAGTTAATCTAAGTAGTTAATGATCATAATTTGGAAGTTTGAATGAATTCTAAGAATGTCGAACTTTTCGTAAGAGACGAAGAGTCGAGCATAATCATCGATAGGAAAATCGAACGAGAAAACTAATCAAATATTAGTGATTGTTGATATGTTAGGTTAGTTGTTGAATTAATTGGGAATTAATTAACAACTATGAAGAATCTATTTCATAAACCGATAAAAATGACGTGAATTAGTTAAGTAATAGTTTCGATGATGCTAATGTGTTAAGATGATCATTATTAAGTAAAAAGATGATAGAAACAAGGGTTTGTATGTATCCGATTGATGATATGGTTGATGTATTGATGATATGCATGATTACATGTACTTAGTTTGAATTTCTTAGATTTTATAAAAATGGTTAAGAAAATCGACAACGATATTCGTTGCTCGATAAAAAAATGACGTATTTGATAATTATGAGTATATGTTGATTGATTTGAGTTAGTTGATGATTAATAAGCATGAATATAGTTGATGATGATTTCATATAAGTTATGAAATAGAAATTAAAAGTTGGTTTGAATTTGAAATGAATTTCGCTAAGTGTAAATTGATTAGTTGAAAAGACGAGAAGTGCTCGTCGTATTTTTAATCGAGGAACGTGAAAGTGATCACGTTAAATGATTGTGTGTTTTGACTGTTAAGTTGATGGAAATTTCGTGCACATAAAGGTTGTATAGCATTGATCGAACCTAGGGAATCGTGCGTCGAGTTTTAAAACGATTAGGGTTTTTCGGCCAGTTTTGCGATCCTTGACGGAAACGGCCATAACTCTTAGCTCTTTTAACGAAATCAAGATCCGTAAATTGGAAAGTAAATTATAAATCCGTGTCTTTCTTTTGACATAAGGCACATCCTCTGTTTCGAAATACTCTGTTCTGTAGAAGCTCCAAACCTACTGACCTTGTGCAGAAAATTTCTAAAACTCATTTTCTTAAGTTGAATTCTTTTCAACTTAATTCTTTAAGAACTTTTAAGTCGTTAAGAGTTATTGACTTCCGTCTGTAACTAATCAAAATGTCGAGTAAAGAACCGAGTTAGTTCTAAACCAGATGTTTCCGAATCTCGTTTCTTTTAAACCAAAAGAGATTAATTAAAGTGCAAACGCCTAAAAAGACTTAACTGAATTCGAATTGCTTTTTCTTTAATCGTCTTGACCGGTTTAATAAAGCATGTTTGTTGCGATGGAAGGAGGAAGTCGCAATTAGAAGAAAGGACGGAAGACGGAAGACAGAAGTACGTGTTTGTTCTGTAACCGGTTAAAGTGGACTTTTCTATATAACAAAATAAAGTGAGCGTTGCTCAAAATATTTACTTATTACCTTATAAGTGTGTTTTCTAAATGATTATCAGTGCATAAAAGAATTTGTTTTTGTGAGTTCTTTTGTGACATTCTGAGTTGGTTCGCCAACTAAGCAATCGGATTCTGAGTTAACCGGAAGGGTTTTCCAGAGTTAGTGTACACGGTAGCCGTTGTGTGTGGTACTCTATTGAGGGGTAGCCAGCCACGGTGAGGAACGTGTGCGGGAGAAGTTAACTCTCCCTCGGCGTTGAAACAGAGTTAGGCAAGTTGAACGTAACAACAGTAAAATGCTTGATCAAGCTATGTTTATGAAAAGAAAATTTTTAGTAAGCACGGGCCTTTGAAAGGAAAACTCCGTTGTGTTACTTTGAGAATGCCTGATTAATCTATAAGCTTATGATATGTTTTCAGCACTGTGCCCACTAAGTATGATTATACTTATCCCTACATGTATTTATAAATGTGCAGGTTGAGTGACGGAGACGGCGGAAGTTGAGTAGAGGTCGTACTTTAGGAATGAATAATAGTGTAATCAGTTCTACGTTTTTCCGCTGCAAACTACTTCACTTTTGTTGTATAACTTTTTGGTTTAAGTTTCGTACTTTAAACCTAGGCTACTCTGAAATAACTTCGTCGAGCGATCCTTCCAGATCGACTCTCTTTTGTTAATGAAATCAGTTCATAGATATCATCTTGTTTATTATTATTGGTTAATGCATCTATTCAGTTAGTTATTCCCCCTTCTTCCCCGGTTCTTTAATCTAACCCCTAGTCGCACCCCGGTTTTGCCGTCCCTCGGGATTTGGGGCTGTGACATAAGGAAAGAATGCATGATTTACTTTATGCTTTGGCAAACCTTAGGTTTATGATGATGAGATGATGATCAAAATGAAGATTAAAACATGATTTAGGGTATAAAATGATGAAAGTAAATAAGTAGGTTAAAAAGCCTTCAATCGATTAAAAAAGGAAAAATAGGAAAAATGATTTATTAATGAGTTTTTGTGATTATTTGATGATATGATTATGATATATGCATATTATGATTTTTCATGTGATTTATATGCATATATGTGATGATAAGAAGTTTTGGTGAATTTATTGGATATTTAATGAATTTAATCGATTAAAAATAGAGTAAATATGATTAAATGATGAATTATGAATTTTATGATGTTTATGATGTTTATGAGCATGATGATATATAAAAATATGATCTAGATGTGTTTTTAAGGCAAAATATGAATTTTATGATTTTTGCTAAAAATATTCGAATTATATGAAAAATGAAGAAAAATGAATTTTTGATGATTTTGATGAAGTATGATGATATTGATGATGATGATGATGTTAAGATGTGTTAGATAAATTTTTGAATGAGTTTATAAGCATGAAAATTAAGAAAATGAGAAGATATGGTTTTTATTAATTTTTATGGAATTTTTGGAAGAAAAATCTAAGAAAATGAGAACAAATATAAATATGATGTTTTTGAGTTGAGTATGAGTTTATGAAGATGTATTCTTCATGTTCATAGGAGAAATTTGATTTGAAGATGTTATAAAAAAAATTGGAAAATAAATATTTCGAAAGATAATATAAATATATATAAAATGAGGAATTTCATTAAGTAAAAATGAAATTTAGAAGTAAATGAGATATTAAGTATATTTTGAGTGATTTGAGGAAGAAATGATATTTCATGAATTTTCTTGAATAAAAATCGATATATACATATATATATATATATATATATAATAAAAAGAAATAATGAGAAAAAGAAGTAAATGAAAATATGAGTTTAATTACACAAAGAAAGACATTTCTTTGTAGATGATGATGTTAGAATGATGATAAGTGAAAATATGTCATAGCCCTAAATCCCGAGGGACTGCAGAAGTCGGGGTGCGACTGGAATTTGATTAAAGAAGCGGGGAAGAAAGGGACTGACTGAAATAAACTTACATAAAGGACTACATAATTTTCTATGAACAAGTTTTTATAACAAAAGAAGGAGTTGATCTCGAAGGATCACTCGAACAAGGTATACAGAAACATCTAAGTTATAAGTTACAGAACTTATACTACAATGGTTTATTTACATAACATCAAAAGAGTTTAGAGTGTCTAGAGTTTGGCAACGGAAAAGTGAGACTAAGTACATAAGTCTTCCTATTCTTCAACTCAACTCAATCCTAACTCAACCGTCCATCGCTTTCGTCGCTTCAACCTGCACATTTAGAAATATATGCAGGGCTAAGTATGAAAGTACTTAGTGGGCACATTGCCGAAATCATAATATAAGTATTGATAAATCAGGCATTTAGTCCTTGTAGCACATCGGGGTTTTGTTTGAAAAAGAACCCGTGTCTACTAAATATTTTATTATTTTCACAATGTAGCATGGCCAAGCATTTTCTGACAGATGTTACGTTCAAATCTTGCCCAAATCCTCATTCACCGTGGCTGGTTACCCCTCAACAAGATACCACATACACCACAGGCTACAAAGTGCACATACTTTGGAAAGCATATAGCTAACTCAAAGCCGATCGAAAGTTAACTAGTCAGCTAACTAATAAATCTAGAAAGCTAGTCAGCTATCTCAGAGGGATCAAGAGAACTCACATAAAACACAAAACAGTTTATGCCTGATAATCACGTTTGATAAACACAGTTATCAAAGCTGTAAACATCACTTTCGAGTTGTGGAAAAACCCACATTTTGTTTGTTATAAGTAGGAAAGCCCACCTTATACGATCCAGAACTACAAAATGAGTTGTCGTTCATTAAACGTCCTTCCTTTCCTTAGAGCTGACCTCTTCCTTGAGCGTACATAATTATAACTTCGATAAGTCATCGAGTCGATAAAAGAAAATGAAAATCAAAACTGAAATCGGATTAGTTTCATACGCTTTTAAGCTTTTAGGCCTTTGCACGCTAATCTATATTCTTTTAATTAAAAGGAACGAGAATCGAACAATTCTCGTTTAGAACTCAAAAGGTTCCTTACTCGACTCTTAGGTCAGTAGGAAAGATAGTTGATAACTTAACATGACTTAAAAGATCGAAAGAAACTAAGTTGAGAAGAAAACAACTTAGAAAATTAGGTTTTAGATATTCACTGCACAGAACAGAGGTTATGGGGACTACCCAGAACAGAGCATCCCGAAACAGGGGATGTTCCCTGTACTGTTAGAAAGCCAAGGAAGTCTAGTTTACTCTCCAATTTACGGATCTCAAATCCGATAAACGAGCTAAGAGATATTGCAGTTTCCGGAAAGGGTCGCGAAACTGCCGCTGCTAACCCTAACCGCTCGATAGAATCGACGTATAACTTCCTAGGTTCGTTCTAAGTTATCGAACCTACATTCTCACGAAAATATCACATCAAGGCAGTTAACACGTATTCCCGTACGTGATTAAGTCCTTTCCATTTCCCGTCCATAATTACGACGATCAAAACCTCGTCGTTTCAACTAAACAATTACTATACCAAACAAGTTATCGATTTCAATCCTAACTTCTCGTTTGAAACATAAACTCAATATTTTATAGCTCGGATTAACACGACGTCAACTACAATTTCGTTCCCTCATCATTAATGATCATTAATATCCAATTACCTTTCCTACTCGACTTTCCTATCATTATTTACGTACATTTGTTCGTCTCTTAAGAATTTTCCAAAGTTATCGGATTTCGATCAAATTCTTCATTATTATTCCTCATCTATCGAGATTCATTATTACCTATATCATCACCTCATATCATTACTCAACCTCGATTTAATTTCAAATCTTTGTCTCTTATGTTTACATTATATTTTTACAATAATTCCAATTAATTAGTATCATCATCTAATATCATAAGGAACATTAATCCATCATTATAACATCATTAAAGATCAAACCTCATCAAACCCCTATCTCCTATAATTTTCGGTTGTACCACAATATTAGGAGAGATGATTTCTTCAACAAATTAAACCATTAATATCCATTCTAAGCTTGCTACAACCATTATCATCCATTGATTAACACTACTACACCATTAATTGAAGATCAAAACTTTAAACCCTAGACTAATTTTCGGTCCTCATTAGTTTCTTAGGGCTTTTTATTTCTTTTTGTTTAATTTATCAATTAAAACCTTCCTAAGTCCAATTATCCAAACAATTTGGGAATTCAAACATCCTACCCAATTAACCCTAAAAATCGGTCCACCTACTAGGTTTAGGGCTTTTAATTTCTTTTAATTTTTAACCATAGAATCATATCTAAAACATCTAAATAGCATGAAAATAAACTTAAATCCTCACCCTAATTCCTCTATAATTTTCGGTCATCATGAAGATTAAGGAAATGAAAATTTAATTGGATAGAATAGTAGAGAAGATGGTTACCTTGAACTTTAATGAAAGATGAAGTGGAATTAGTGGATGGATGATGACTTAGGAGAAATTCCTTGCCAAGAACTTGATGAAGCTTTAATGGTGATGAAAAGAAAAGAAGTATATTATGTGTGTGTGTGTTCGAACAAAGAGAGAGAGTTGGAGAGGTTGATGACTAATGTTAATGTAATAATATCCAACTAACTTAGGTGTCACATTGTTTAATATTAGAACATGATAGAATACTAGGTGTAAAGTATAAAAGTAGAGAAAAAGAAAAATATCCTAAGGTTGAGAGAGAGTAATGTCGGCCATGACATAAAATTAGGAAAAAAATACGCGTTATTTTGGCTCGTTACGACGTTATGAAAATCGAGAAATAAAAATACGTATTCGGCTCGTTTTCGTCAAAATCCGACTTGACCATAAATTCCGACGTATTTTACTTACTCGGAAAGTAATATTAAAAATATAAATTCCGACAAAACCTCGGGACATCACAGTCCGAGTTTCGTCCGGAAAAATCATAAAAACAAACTTTCTCAGGCGAATTCGTATCGCAATTTCGTGAATGTAAAAATCAGACGGTTTTCCGATCTGAGTTCTAGAATTAAAAAGTTATCGTACACGATAACCCTAAATAAAGTAGTCATCTAACTGACTTTCGTAATTTATTTTTGGAAACGGTTTTCATCGTTGGTCTTAGAATTAAATTTTATGAACTTAGGCGTGCAAAGCCATTTTTATTATAAACTTTGAATTTTTAAGACAATCGAGATTTTCCGGGGTATTACAAAATATATATGAGTTTGATGTTAGTGTTAAAAACAGAAATAGAATATCAATAATAATATTAATATTTGAGAATAAAAGAGGAATTAAAATAAAAGAAGATGAAATTATCTATGAGATAATGAGTTGGAAGTCATATACATGAGCTAAGAGTTAAGATGTTTCTATTCGAGTTCGTTTGTTTCAATCGAGAAGTTAAAAGGAGTATTATTATTGAAATAATAATATTAATATTAGAATTTTTAATTTAATGGATTATTTCCATTAAAAATGAATATGTTTGAGTGATGTGAATTCTAAGTGATGTTATGCTATTAAGTGTGTTTGATGTTAAATTGATGTGATGAGTTATTAAACGAGTAAAGCAAAATAATAGAGTTTGAAAAATGAAGAAATAAATAAGTTATGTGAGAAAATGATGGAATTAAGTTTTAAAATATTTTAATATTGAGTTATTGATGATATATGATGTGTTAAGTGGTTTGATGATGTTATTTGAGTAGAAATAAGCAAGATTTCTTTTTGAATCACTTTAAAAAGGAGTTAAAACGTACAAGTTATCGAGCAATGAAGATTTTAAATGAAAAATCGAGTTTTGATTAAATAAAATGAAAATTCAGTTTTTAAATAAAGAAAAAGATTGAATAATGATTATTTAATGATGTGTATTAAGTTGAGATTGTATATGCATATGAGTACGTATTTTGATGAAAATGATAACGTATTTTTGAGTCAAGAAATACGAAGTAGAATTTTGAATATCAAATTCAAAAATAATTATTATATGAGTTTAAAGAAATGATTTTTGTTAGATTTTGAAGTTATAAATTTTTATAAAAGATAAGAGTCGAGCAATAATGAGTTATTGTGTGAATGTGTCCGAGACATGAGTTATTGAGTGATTGTGTTTAAGATGTAAGTTGTTTATGAAAATTCAATATTAACTTGCGATTATGTTATTGAGTATAACTTTTCTAGAAAGTTAATCATTTAGTTAATTGTTTTATAAGTGTTTGAATATTGACATTGATGCTTGAGTATGATGACGATGTTTGAGTATTGATGTGAACGTTGAAGTAAACATCCGATGTGAATGTTTGATTGTTGAAATAAATGCCTGTTTGTGTATGAATGATATATGATGATAATAGTTGAGAAATTGACGTTATGATTTGCCGAGATCATATAACTTGAGTTTATGAGAAGTTCGAGATGAGTTAAATAGTAACTTATCGATTTATGTGAAGTTTGAGAAGTCATAATAGAAACGAGAATCTGAGTTTGAGAAGTTATTAGAAACCGAGTAAAGATGATGATTCGAGAACGAGAAATCGAGAAAGTTATCGTTGTAGAGAAGTTTAGATAAGTTAAGGAAAACCTGAGTCAAGTAGAAGTCCATCAGCCGGAGTCTATTATACGTTTTTCGAGTCGATGAGCTCGATTTTAATCGATGTTATTATTGAAGGGCCGAGCGGAACTGCAAAGTAGTCGGGAAAGCGTAAAGTAAGCAACCTCGACTTCAATATACCCGAAGCAATGTGGGCTTTTCTAAACTAAAACTCAACGATGGGCTATTACTTATTGAGTAATATTATGTGAGTTTTTAAACTTAATTAACTTGCCACTTATTTGAGTTTGGTATGTGTTTATCATCTACATGAGTTATATCCTGTGGATAACAGGAACCCACGTGTGATATTTAAGTTATTGAGGTGACTATGAGCTTTACTTCGGTTTAGCCGGTCATAGTGCTTGAGAAGGAGGCCTACTTCTCAGCACAGAGTTATTGTGGTAGATGATTCATACCTGAGTTATTGAGTTTATTACATATGTTTTGACTACACAGTCGGTGGATTTTAAATTTATAAAATTATTTATGCATTCATAAGTAAAATGTTTTCAAATGTTCTAACACTTGTGATGCAGTGGTAAGGCAAATTCAATTATATAGCTCTAAGAGCAAATTTTTAAAGTTAATTTTGGCACTGTGTTCACTGAGTACGAAGTACTCAACCCTGCATGTATTTCTAAACGTGCAGGTTAGCTGTGCATGAGGATGGTGCAGATGGTCTTGGTAGTGTGTTAATCTTTTGGATGTTTGAGTCGACAGTTACATGTCTTCATACATGTAATTGTTGAGAGCAGTGGTGTCTTCCGCTGAAATGTTTATATTTTTGAAATACTCTATTATGGTGAAGATATAATGAGCAGTCTGCTCGAAACAATGCTTTTGGTTTCGTTTGTTTGATATTCTGAATGACGTGAAGTCAAGATACTTAACACTATTTTTGAGAAATCTTTGTAAATTAATTATGCCATTTCTTGTTGAGTTTAGATGAAAGCAAGTTCATTTTCGTTATTACTTTCATACCTTATTTTCTTAATTGATTCATTGTCGAGTCGAGTTTTTGGTTGATGGTTTCTTATTCTTAATCCATTCAGAATAGTATTTTGGATACATCTCAATTGAGTTGTGACATAAGTGATGTGTTTACTTGATGGTTTCACCTTCACACTCCAATGGAGTCTAGTCGTTCCTACACACCGGATTTCGGGCTGTGACAGGTGGTGTCTGACACGCACCCGGGTGATGGTACGAACAAAATACTTGTGTATGCCCCAGACAGACAGTACACGCTCCTATGCTCACAACTGGACTGGTAAGTCTTAGCGGTAAGCTAGGGTCGATCCCACGGAGAGTGAGAAACTATTTTACGCTTCAGTGCACAAACTGAGTTGTCACGGTCTCAACCTGTTTATCTGCACAATTAACTAAAACAAAAATTAAATATAAAAGGGGTAAGATTCGGGGTAGGTCATGACCAGTGTTGATATTTGTATTCGGTCATAGGCATACTAAATATCCTTCCGTGCTTCATATAACCTCAAGGCGTGGCCCAAAGACATTGGGGCGTTTCAAGAGATTCTATTTCACACTTGGGATGGTTGAGTCCTTGTGGTCACTTGGTCCGAAGGTCACGCTTCACCCTGGTCACAAGGTTGTGCTTCCCTTAGATAGTAGTCATACCTGATCTCTCCAAGTATGACCCTCACTAACCTTCCCTTCCAAGTTTTCCAGCTCCGCACCTATAGAGTAGACATAACTCGTGAAATATTTATTTCCGGTAATGCGTCCAACCAGTCATCGATATATCTACGATGCGTGAGGTGAGTCCCTTGGTCGATAACCATGGCTTTATGCCTTGTCACAGTTGATGGATAGCCATTAGAGAAGTCCAAGACTGAGAAAGGACGTAGTATCCCCTTGCTCGTTCCTCACCTTCCAGATCTACATCACCATTGAAGGCGCTGCTCAACTACTCGGTCGTAGGCATATGTCATGGCATGGTACAACCCTTACCGAGCAGATATCACCTGCTAGGTCTGAACTGTGCCATGATATCTGCTCAGATCTCTCTGAAACCACTAAACTCAACCGAGCACACAAATGCCTCACGAATATCTCACTTATCAACAATTAATCATTTTTCCCACCCAAATCTCACCAGGGGAAAACTCACACATAATGAAATACATAACACGAAATAAAAATGAACACATGAATAACGGAAATACAAAATACTTGAATAAATGCCAAAGGCAAACAACCTTGGACTTGTTCTTCACAATGAAATTGAAAAAAAAAAAAAAAACGAGTAGATTGTTTGGTACGAAAATGTAAATGAAAATACTAAACCTAAAGTGTATCTTGGAGAAAACGAAGTGGAATACGATGAGGAATTAACCTTATGTCAGCCACACTTGTTGGACTTATATAGTTGAGAAACGTAAGTCTAACCCTAACCGTATGTGTCTGACAATATCCCTGTGATTGACTTTCCAAAAATAGATGGTCGTGATTAACTTGATTGCTAGGGATGATTTGCTTTTATTGATAGGGTTGACTTTATCTCTCCTTTGCTGTTGATATCCCAAATTCGCTAGAACCTTCCATCTTTGGCCTTTCACACGTTTTTCCATAAATAACCTATATGTACTGACTGCGATAGTCTGTCATGACCTTACCGACATGGGTGATCTCCTTCCATATTTAGCTTTATCGTTGATTGATCTTATTGGTGATTGGCCATCAACTGGTGATTGATTGGGTTGACTTACTACTTTTCAAATCCTTCTATCTCCAGGAATCTCCATAATCTTCCGAATATCTCATTCACACATCTTTCCATATTTGGCTCTGGCTGCTGACTGTGGCTGTCAGGCATGGTCGTACTAACTGCATCCTTCGGTTAGCCTCACACCAGATGGAATTCTTCATAGATCGTCACTGCTTAGAGATATTTTTAGTGGTCCATCATTGAGCTCTCTTTCTGTGGGAATCATTATCCGACAGCGGGGCTGATTTGTCTCAATAATGCCCATTCTGACCATATTTTGTCCATATGTCCATTTCCGAGCTTCCTCCTCCAGAATACCTGTTTTCTCCCCTATACGACTAATACAGACACAAAGAAAAGAAAAATGGGGCCAAAAGACCCAAAAGTTGAAGACGCATCACACCTACACACTTAAACCATACTTAGCCACAAGTATGCAGGTGGATTCATAAAAGACACTGACGAAAATAGAAGAAAGAAAAGAAATAAAGACTCAAGACATAAAACTGCACAGTTATCAGATCAGATCATACATGCATGCTTCAACCTTAATATCATACCATAAACCATTGATCAAATAAATCACATGAAGAGATTAGCAGTTTCTCTCACACACTCAAGTGTATGGCTAAGTGTATACTCTCATTCTATGCTGCCTTAGCTTCCCTATAGGTTTGTTCGTGGATTCATAGAAAATGTTTAATCTGGTGCAATTCATCAAAAGGTCTCTGTTAGGTTGTAGTGGGGTATATGGAGCAGAGGTAAGGATTTCTGGATAAGTAGTTTAAACGTTCCAGTCATACCGACCTATTTTTTTCAATATTATCTCTCCCCCTTCACCTTTTCTTTCTTTTCAGCAGAGTTCATTATTTTTTTTTCAATTAAGCAATTAAGCAATTTTGTCTTTCAATTAAGCAATTTAATCAATTTTAATGCAAGGGCTTATGAAAGAATTCATTCAGCTCAAAGTGGTTAGCAAGGATTTATCATTTTCAACTCAAAGAAATAAATCTGGGGCTCTAAATTGAAGGAATTACCTTAATCATATAAACTACACCATCCAACTAGAATCTACAATCAAGTTCTAGGGTTACTAAGCAGCATAGTCACACCATAACATAAATGCAAATTGGATCAAATCTCATAGATATGGATTTTCAGTATGCTCTTTACTGCTATCATGTGATAATGCTCATCATACCAACAAACCAGTCAAACCAAATAGCATGCATGAATCACCAATACCAACAACATGTGTAGACTGACTCTAAATTCAATACTCAAACGAAAAACAAAGACATTTTCTAGGGAGAGAAAACTTATTCGTGGAGTGTGAGGACTCGGTCTCAAGAGATTGACTCTTCACTTGGTGGAATGCATCTCGAATGTCCAACAATTTGTGCTCTGACTTCGGTATGGAGATAGATCATGTGTAGCAATTATGAAGTGATGGAGAGTGGGTCTTACTAATTAGGGCAGACCGTGACCACATGTCATACTGCTGATGCGGTAATCCCTAAACCACCTTGTAATGTCTCCACCAGCCCCACCTACACACTTTGCTTTGCAAAGTGGGTTTTGATTTCTAATGCATAGGATCCAGCTCATCTCATCTGCAAGGTTAGTCCTCCAACAAACACAAAATACAAGAAATAAAAAAAAAATGTAAATTCAAAGCAGTAATGGTCATACTAGAGACCTTATTCTGGGTTGTCTCCCAGGTACTGCTCTGGTTTATTGTCTCGAGCACGACGCTATCTTTTTCTTTAAGAAAAACAAGGATCTAAGAGAAAACATTTCTCCATCTTTGATATGCCTGGATCGTAAATCTTCTTTCCCAGCTCCATGTACATCTCAGCACTGCCATATGCCTTATTCCATTCCTCATGGTCTTATTGCCTTTTTTGTTCAACTTTATCTTCTGATAGAGAAGGTGCAACATCATTACCAGGTGTTTCTTCGGTGAGGTTTTCCAAAAATTATGATTCCACACTTGTTCCCTTAAACTCTTCTAGTTTGACAACATTACTGTCACTAAGATCTTTAAGCAGCTCCTTCTCTGGTATAGCCTGCACGGTTCTGTCTGGATAGAGCTTATCAACATAGTATTCAACTAAGTTTGTGAAGGTTGCTGGTTGATAAACTCTAGCATCTTTTACAGCATCAGAGATGTTGAAACCTAATAGTAGTTTCTCCGAGCATGCAAATCATGATTTCTGCACCCTCATTTATGTAGACTCGAGCAATTTCCATAAATGAATGACCCAATATCAGTCCAAAATCTTTTCGAGTCTCATGTCCCATATCTAGCACATAGAAATCTAGTGGGAGTATGATTTCACCGACCTTCACTCCAACATTCTTCAATAACCCTATGGGACAGGCATTCCAACGGTATGCCAACTATATAACCATTCTGATTGGCTCGAGGGATCCGAGGTTGAGCTCTTTATAGATTGATAGGGGCATCAAATCGATTGATGATCCCAGCTCCAGCTAAGCTTGCTCAATTCTTTTTCCACCAATAGCAAATGGGATAAACAACTTATCCGAATTTTTAAATTTCATGATTACCTCGCTCGGTATGACCACCGCCACACATTCTAACTTTCCACTCCCCTCCATTTTTGCCTTCTTCTTCGAATTTTTGGCATTTTGGGGTAGTGGGTGTTTGTGATCATTGGCTTCCTCCAAGCTACTCGAACAAGGCGGTGTAGTAGTTGGCAGCTTCTAGGTAGCCTTTTCTGTATCGGCTTCGCTGACAAATTCATCAAACTCCGGTATGCTTTTTCCTGTCAATTTTGTTGAAGTGTCTGGCGGTTTGGGCATACCGTCATGCCATTTTTCAAGGTTCTTCTCATCTTGCAGTGTTGCTATATCAGCTTCCTCGATCAGATTGATCTCTTCCGGTGGAAGTTTCCTTTGATTCTCACCATCTTTTGCTATAACATCATCCCAATGGAAGAGTTGTTGGCTACATTCATCCATTGTTCCAAGTCCGAAGAGTTTGACATCCTTTATTGACTCTTCCCAAGTTGGTCCTTCTTGTGGTTCTGACTGGTACAAGGGTGTTTGTAGTATGCCTTGTACTGACTGCAATTTCTAATTTTCCCATTCTCCATATCGCCATTGGTAACTTGGATCATCACTTCATTCAGCATTATAAGAGTGAGAGAATGGGTCATACTTCTCGTGCTGGTCATCACTTTCTCCCATAGAAAAATCATCCATCGGTCTATCCCTTAGGGAGAGTTGATATTCATTAGTTTGATGTCCAGTCATGTTGTACTGGTCATACAGAGGAACCTTCTTTGGTGTGGTCATGGCTGCTACAAGTTGTACTGGTCATACAGAGGAACCTTCTTCGGTGTGGTCATGGCCGCTACGAGTTGTTTGATCTCATGGATCTCCTTTCTCAACTCAATAAGGTACTCTTAGATAGCAAGCACTAGCTCCCGGTGCGACTTCATAAAAAGCAATCAAAGATAAGATCGAAGAGTTGTCATGCTCCATCTTCTTTGGTGCTTCTAGTTTGCATTCATATGCTCCCGATTCTCTGGCCATACATTCAAATAGTTGCAAAACGTCCTTGGGCATTTTGTCAAACATCGAACCTCCACATGCCGCAATAGCGAGTCTTCTCTCGTATTTCTTGAGTCCCGATAGGAAGTGCTCCACCAAATTATTTTCAGGAATTTGATGGTGTGGGAATTCTTCCAACAACCCTTTGAATCGGCCCCAATACTCGTAGAATGATTCTAGCTCTCCTTGTTCGATGTTTTGTATGGTTCTCCTCATACTAAACACTATGGTTGCTGACTAATACCGCTCCAATATGTTTGTTGCATCTCAGCCCATGTGGTCACACTGCCAACGGACAAGTTGTAGTACCATTTTCTTGCACTACCTTGTAGTGTGAAAGGAAATAAGACTAACCTAATGTATTCTCCCATGGATGCCTGGTTATCTTCCGTTGAGCATATTATCTCGAAGTCTTGCAGCTGTATGATTGGATCATCTTCAAGTATGCCATGGAATTTGGACAGCAATTGGATTAGGTTTGATTTCAGGACATACCAGCCTTCGATGGTCGGTAAGGTTTATACCGCTGGGCTTCAGATTCAGGTCAGTTGGGTATACCAATTGACGGATGGTCTGCGGGGCAGCGGCTTACATCCCGCGTCTCGCCGTACCGCATCAAGTAGTAAGCAGATGATGTATTTTGAAGAGTAAGTTATTGCGTGTCCCTCCCCGGCACCGGTGCCAATTTTGGCACACACCCATCAAATGGCATGATCAAAATACTTGTTTATGCCCCAGATAGACAGTACATGCTCCTATGCTTACAACTGGACTGGTTAGTCTTAGCGGTAAGCTAGGGTCGATCCCATGGAGAGTCAGGAACTATTTTACTCTTCGGTGCACAAATTGAGTTGTCACAGTCTCAACCTGTTTATCAGCACAATAAACTAAAATGGAAATCAAATATAAAAAGGGTAAGATTTGGGGTAGGTCATGATCACTGTTGATATTTGTATTAGGTCATAGGCATACTAAAGATCCATCCGTGCTTCATATAACCTTAAGGCACAGCCCAAAGACATTGGGGCGTTTCAAGAAATTATATTCCACACTTGGGATTGTTGAGTCCCTTGTCGTCACTTGGTCCGAAGGTCACGCTTCACCCCAGTCACACGGCCGTGCTTCACTCCTCCTTAGATAGTAGTCATACCCGATCTCTCCAAGTATGACCCTCACCAACCTTCTCTTCTAACTTTCCCGGCTCTGCACCTACAGAGTAGACATAACTCGTGGGATATCCATTTCTGGTAACACGTCTAACCGGTCATTGATATATCTACGATGCGTGAGGTGACTCTTTTGGTCGATAACCATGGCTTTATCCCTCGTCACAGTTGATGGATAGCCATTAGAGAAGCCTAAGACCGAGGAAGGACTCAGTATCCCCTTGCCCGTTCCCCACCTTCCAGGTCTACAACACCGTTGAAGGCACTGCTCCGCTACTCAGTCGTAGGCATACTGAACAATGTTATCTGTCATGCCCTGGCCTTTGCTTGGCATGGTACAACCCTTACCGAGCGGAGATCACCTGCTAGGTCTGAACTGTGCTATGATATTTACTCAGATATCTCCGACCACGAAACTCAACCTAGTGCACGAATGCCTCACAAAAATCTCCCATATCAATAGTTAATCATTTCCCCCACCCAAATCTCACTAGGGGGATTACTCACACATAATGAAAAACATAAATGCGAAATAAAATGAACATATGAATAACGGAAATACAAAATACTTGAATAAATACTAAAGGCAAACCACCTTAGACTTGTTCTTTACAATGGAATTGAAAAAAAAAACGAGTAGATTGTTTGGTACGAAAATGTAAAGGAAAATACTAAACCTAGAGTGTATCTTGGACTAAAAACGAAGTAGAATTGGATGAGGAACCAACCTTTTGTCAGCCACACTTGCTGGACTTATATAGTTGAGAGACATAAGTCTAACCCTAACCGTAGGTGTCTGATAGTATCTCTGTGATTGACTTTCCAAAAATAGATGGTCATGATTGATTTGATTGCTAGGGATGATTTGCTTTTATTGATAGAGTTGACTTATTCTCTCCCTTGCTGTTGATATCCCAAATTCGCTAGAACCTTCCATCCTTGGCCTTTCACACGTTTTTCCATAAATAGCCCATATGTACTAATTGCGACAGTCTGTTATGGCCTTACCGACATAGGCGATCACTTTCCATATTTAGGTTTATCCTTGATTGATCTGATTGGTAATTGGCCATCAGCGGGTGATTGATCGGGTTGACTTTACTACTTTCCAAATCCTTCTATCACCAGGAATCGGTAGAATCTTCTGAATATCGCCTTCAGGCGTCTTTCCATATTTGGCTCTGGCTGCTGACTGCTGTTGTAGGGCATGGTCGTACTGACTTGTAATACCCCGATATTTTATAATTCTTTAAGTTTGTCTTGAGTGAATTTAATTGCTTTAAAATGTTTGATAATGTGCCTTTGCATGATAAAAATTTCCGAGAAAAGAAATTTTCTCATGAAATTACTAAAATGCCCTTTGAGTACTCTTATGTGATTTTTCTTGTTTCGGTTATTCGAATCGAAGATGTGACACATGATTATATGAGTTTGAGTTTGAGTTTGAATTTCGGAAAATTCTGAGAAGTTTTATTTTTTTATGAATAATAACTTTTCCCGAGTTTTCACTATTCATCGAGTTTTTCTGAATTTCGTCTAATTAGTATCTTTTGAGTATGAAAATTCTTTTAAAACCTTTGAGATATATTTGAGAGTCATTTGAGATTGTCTGAGAAAGAATTGAGTTATATTTTCAAGAACACTAATATGAATAGTGATTTTTGAGATTTTCTTCGTTATTCAAAATTATGATTCGAAAACTGGATTTCTAGAATCCATGATTATTTGGTGAGATATGAGATGAAGTAGAGAGTTTTTGGACGTCGAGAAAGAATCGTGGTGAGTTTTAAAATGTTTGTGAGTTAATTGAGAAAATAGGGATGTTTTGCACCGGAAAACTTTTTCTTTTCGGTGATTTTTATCATGCAATGATCATGTGCATCTCTCTCTCTCTCTATTAATTCACTCACCTCACTCTCTTGGCCGATATCCCCCTCACTACAAGAAAAAGGGTTGTAGACAACGGGAAATGCGCGTCATCTATAATAAATCGTCCCGTCGTCTATAAGCTCGTAGTCTATTAGGTGCGGTTATAGACGACGGGAAAATGCCCGTCGTCTATATGCCATATAGACAACGGGAAATGCCCGTCGTCTATTACCAAATTTTCCGTTGTCATTTCATGTCATAGACTACGGTTTTTCTAATATAGACTACGCTATTTTCCCGTCGTCTATAGTGTTAATAGATATCGGTTTTTTCCTGTTGTCTATTGTATTACTTTGTTCTGTTGTCTATTAAAATACATTAATATTTTACAATCAAATGATAATATCATAAACATCACAAATCATAAAATCAAATACATTATTTTAAACTTAAAATCATACAATCACTTTCATTACATGTTCTACAACTAGCCTTAAAACAATAACAATGTCTCCAAATAGTCTTAAATACAAAAATATAAATATTTATATTGTCTTACTCTCCAAAACAATAACAATATCTCCAAGAATTCCTTTGTAAACTCAACCAAGCCATCCATCCATTCATGCATCCAAGTGACTTCCATCCACATGATCTAAATGAAATTCACTACTTCATTTTCATATCTCTAAATTTCATAAAAGATGAAAATGATTAAAAATGTAAAAGGCTAAGAAACTTACCATCATCACTCGGTAAATTCGTTAACAAAATCAGCCCACTCCATACGCACTTCATCAATTTCATTTCTTGAATAATATCCTTTGTTAAACTAGAAATAAATAAAAATTAAAATAAAATTAGATCATAAATAAAATTGAACCTTGAAAGTAAAATAAACTTACAAGTAAAGACATTGGGATGGGGGAGTTAGATCCTTCATTTTCAATGATATCTTTCATGTAGCGCATTACATAGAATCCACATTGCGACTCATCGGGTTGTTGTTGACACTACACCAAATGACATAATGTGACCATCTCCATTTATAACCATATAATCAATATTCAAATAAGCATTAACAGCTTCATACCTCGATAACTTCCCACAAGGGAACCAACTTTCCCCTTTTGGCGATGCTCATATTGAATTGTCTATGAACCCTACATATTAAAAAAAAAACTCATTAAGATTCAAAAAAACTGTCCTATTTATATAAAATTGATCAAAACTATTTAAAACTTACATTGTTATGATGTCCTTCCAACCCTCAGTATGAGCTTCATTACTCAATGGATCCAACACATATACAATCTCCTTATATGGATCAATCACCATAAGAATCCAATGGAAACTAACAAGATAGACAAGTATTTAATTAAACTTATACTACAATGCACAAGCTTTTAACTTAAAAATAATTGGCTTTCACGTACCCCACATTACATGGCAAAATAATAAGTTGATCACGCAATGTACTACTCATCCTTTGGTGTATAATATTCACCTTTTCTTATGGACCAACATTCGGATTATGTGATATTGGGTATGGATTAACAAATCGAACTCTATGAAGAAGGTTTGCACTCTTACATTCATTATACAAGTGCCTGTAAAATCTCACAACAAAATTTAGAATATATATATATATATATATATATATATATATAAGACATTGATTTGACTAAAATCATCTCACCATATGTAAGCACATATACATGATGCCGAGATAGGCTGCAATGCACAAATGTGGTTGATGTCGTCAAAGAAGAGATAAATGACGTGATCATCACCAAATACATCATTATCCACTTTCATTTGAATGCTTAAACCATCGACGAGAGCATGCCTAGCATATTTGTGCAAATTCTTCAATTCTTTAGGTACATTTGTTGCATCCAACTTTGGCGGCTTACTAGGACAATTTTTTTCCTAAAGATTAAGTTTTGAGTAGGTAACAACTTAGAGGTAAATAATTAACTAAAATATGCACAATAAATAATTAACTGAAATATGCACATACATACCTTTCTTTTTTGTACTTTGCCAAAAGTAACATTCTCACGAAGAACTTCTTCCACATCATCAACATCATCGACCATTTGATTCTTTACTGAACAACTGTCCTTAGCTTCAAGATCTTTCTTCATCATTTGTTGCTGGAGCTCTACGATTTTTTCGTTCATTTCAGCCATTTGTTTTCCAAAGAAACATTTCATCTCCTCCATAGCCTTATTATCCACTCCACCACGCGTTCCTTTGCATAAATTGAAGTAAACTGTTGGAGTGACACCAATTGGGGCACCCCTCACACGACCACAATGATCGGGTTTCTCAAGTGCTTGCGTGAGAATATCATCACTCCCATTTTCAGATTGCACGCCTTCATTACTCAGTCGTATGTAGTCATCCTACAATGTTTAAATCAAATAAGTCAATATCAATAAATTTAAAAATATTAATAGTATATTCAATCATTTATTCTTACAATCCTGGCAACTGTATTTTCCAAGCTTTCACCATCAAACTCCCCTTTCTTGTTTTGTCTTGCTTTCTTCCACAAAAGAGCTCTATCCCTCATAGGCCTTCCAGTCAATTGATCCACCTAAAAACGACAAATTGAAATATTACAACAAACATAAAACATAATGCAAAGTAACCAAATTATGTATGTCAAACCATTTCTTCACTTAATCCAACATATCCTTTGCGTGAGAGCCGATGGAGGTATAAATTCTTTGCCCGTAGAGCCTGATGTTCTTCCCTTTTTCTCTAAAAAATACAAGTAATCAAAATTTAGAAATAGTTAGAATACACGTAAAAATAATATAAATAAACAAACTTAATTTACCCGAGCTTTGTCAGCCTTACGAAGGATGACAAAATCCTTCCAATCCTCTGCAATAATACCTTCACCTGGTGGAGGCTGAAGCTGCATATTAGGCAAATCCTCATATGGAGCAATATATTTTTTGAAGAGGGTTGACTTCCATTGACGCCACTTTGTATTTGCCGAGCTCAAGCATTTTTTTTTCCATGTATCATCAATGTTAAAATGCAACTACATAAATAATAAGCCTTCAAAAGTTAGTTTATTCCAAATAACATGTTGAGAAACAAAATTAAGAACGAATTAAGCACATGTACTTACTTTTATAGAATCCCATAGCACTTCTTTCGCCTCTTCTGGCACTTGCTTCCATAGCTCATACTTAACTGAAATATGCCTTCTAGCAAGCAGACCTAGGCAGCTTTCAAACTGCGCACGCGTTTTCCCAATAGGGTTGCCATGAACATCAAAATTAACATCTGTCTTAATTCCTTTAGCCCTTAGCACAGATAAGCAATCCATATACACTTTTGCTTTAGGGGCTCTTGAAGATTTTGATCCACCGGAATTTTGCTCCATACTACTAGAACCACCAGGCCCAGACGATGTCATCTTCAGTAGTAACCTGCAATACAATATAAGTTAGAAATAGTTTATAAGAATACGTGAATGACAAACAAAATGCAAAGTATTATTTAAAACCATAGAAAAAGTACCAAATCATTATTCATCAATGTTATTATTATCTACCCAAGTTCCATCACAATCTGGACGGACATATGATTGATCAGTTTCATTGGTAATATCTATTGGTGGCATTCCTTTACTAAAATATTAATGGTGAATAGCAAAGCTACTAATATCATCATCATCATCAATTTCTTCAGCGTATGCTACACTTGGTGTTTTAAGCACAACAGACCATGCACTGTCTTGAGGGTCTTCTACATAAAAGACTTGTTTCGCTTGACTCCCCAAGATAAATGAATCAGATTTGAAACCAATTCTACTAAGATTTACCAATGTGAAACCGAGATCATCAACTCTAATTCCACCATTATTCTCCACCCAACTACACTTGAACATTATTTCTACAAAACCTTATAGGATTGTTATCCTTTGCACTAGCCACTTGCATGGTTTTTGCAACCAAGCTTACTCCCGAGTTTTGCACAGCTCGTACATTATCACGTGTCTTTGTGTGAAATGTCACACCGTTTATCATGGAATGAATGTTCGGTTGTGCTCGAGTTGCAACGGTCTTCCACCCTTCAATTTTTTAGGATAAGCTGCTGATTTCAAGTATGTAAAATGTTCCCTATGGAAAATCTTGAAGTTAGCCAAATAATAATTATTATAAACATGATATTTAAAATATTTTTGAATAATATAATTACTTACTCGATATATGGACCGACAAGATCATCATTTGTCAGCAGGTAGCGATGTGCTTGTTCCCAATCATCCACACTAACTGATGTCATGCTACCACCTGATAGAGGCTTAGTCAATGTTACTTGGCGATGTGTGGAGGGTAAACCTGCGGTGTGTATATTAGACAAGTACTCGGAGCAGAACTCCACAGCTTCTTCAGCGGTGTAGCATTCGGCAATGCATCCTTTAGGATAGTTGCGATTTCTCACATAACCTTTCAACACTCGCATAAACCTTTCGAATGGATACATCCACCTATACCATACTGGTCCACACAGTTTCACCTCACGCACAAGATGGACGGCTAAATGGACCATTACATCAAAGAAAGATGGAGGAAAATGTTTCTCAAGCTGGCACAATGTAACTGCGATGTCTCTTTGCATGTCATCTAACTTTGAAGCATCAATAACTTTGCTACACAAGACATTAAAGAAGAAGCACAACCTAGTAATGTCATACCTAACTTGTTTTGTCAACACACCGCGGATGGCCACGGGAAGCAATTGTTGCATTAAAGTGTGACAATCATGTGATTTAAGGCCAACAAGTTTAGAATCATCTGCAGACAAGAGACGAGACACATTTGATGAATAACTTGTTGGCACTTTCACTCTACCAAAAAAGGCGCATACTTGTTGCTTCTCTTTTTTGCTTAGAGTATAAATAGCAGCTGGCAAATATGTTTTTTTTTCACCAACCTTTGGTGCCAACTCTTCCCTTAGCTTCATATCAACAAGATCTAATCTTGCTTTCACTCCATCCTTTGTTTTACCTGGAATGTTGAGCAATGTGCCGAACAAGCTTTCACATATATTCTTTTCAATGTGCATTACATCGAGACAATGTCGTACGTCCAAATACTTCCAATACTCCAACTCAAAAAATATTGATTTCTTTTTCCAAGGGAACCTCTTATCATCTTCACTTGATTGAGATCTCTTTCTCTTTTTACCCCACACACAATTCAGTCTCTCCAATTTTTTGAAGACTTCGATGCCACTTAATATTTTGGGTGCATGTTTCTCCTCAGTATCACCATTAAAGGCTCTTTTCTGTCTTCGATAAGGATGATCATGTGGTAGGTATCTCCGATGTACTCTATATGACATTTTTCTGCTTTTTGGCAAATGTTCTGCACAAGTTTGGTCAACACAAACAGGGCACGCGACATAACCTTTCACTTTATTCCCCGATAAATTGCCATATGCAGGGAAATCATTGATTGTCCAGAGAAGAATAGCCTTGAGCATAAATTTTTCTTCACGGTACGCATCAAATATCTCTACACCTACTTCCCACAATTGTTTCAAGTCATCAATCAAAGGTGCCAAGTAAACATCAATGTCATTCCCAGGTTGGTGTGGACCAGAAACCAATAAAGTGAGCATCATATGTCTTCTTTTCATGCAAAACCATGGAGGAAGGTTGTATGTTACGAGTATAATGGGCCAACAACTATACTTAGAAGACATGACACTATGAGGATTGATGCCATCAGCTGAAAGTGCCAATCTAAGATTTCTTGATTCATTCCCAAAATTCGGCCATTGTTGATCCACTTGTTGCCAAGTAGGTGAATCTGCAGGATGACGAAGATGACCATCACGAACCCTTTTCTCAGCATGCCATGTTAAATTCTTAGCCATCTCTTTGTTGCCAAACATTCGCTGAAATCTTGGAATTGGTGGAAAGTACCATAAAACTTTTGCTGGAACCCCTTTATTGATCTTGTCATTCTTAACCACCTTCCACCTTGAATCTCCACAAATAGGGCAACTCATCAAATTTGCATGCTCATTTCGATGCAAAATACAATCATTCAGACAAGCGTGAATCTTCTCATACCCCAAACCCAACACAGATAAGCTTTTTCTCGCATCGTACAAAGAATGTGGAAGTACATTATCCTTCGGAAGCATCTCTTTAATCAACAAAAGTAGCTCGGTAAAAGAAGTATCGCTCCACCCATATTTTGTCTTCAAGTTATACAATTTAACAATTGCAGATAACTTCGTGAATTGAGCACATTTAGGGTACAATGGCATCTCAGCTTCCTCGAGCACTTTATGAAACTGATTTGGATTGTCAACATATGCGGCATGAACCATATCCACTGTTTGATCGTGTGAATAAAAATCACTATCTGGGGTGTTGCATTTATCTTTATCACTAGTGGCAGATGTATATCTCTCCCCATGCATAATCCAAACCCGGTATAGTTGGTCAATTCCATTATACGTTAGATGTGCTCTTATGGTCTCGATGTCATAATCACGTAGATTACCACACTTTACACAAGGACAAGATATAGCATTGGGATCCTTCCCATTTGAAATGGCAAAATTCACAAAAGCTTCAACCCCTTCTTCGTACTCTTTCGATAATCTACTTTTGGACATCCAACCTTTATCAATTCTTGCTATTATATTCTAACATGAATTCATCAAATAATGTTATGCAACAAATTTTAACTAAAAATAGTATACTCTACCATAAACATGAGCAAATTTGAAAATATTATAACATTATCATGCAGCAAATTTGCAAATATTATAACATTATGATGTAGCAAATTTACAAATTAATCATCCCTAGCATAAAATGACTAATTTTGACTAATTTTATGATAAAGCCAAGACAGGTGTAATTTTTTTGTTAGCTCTATAACATCTTATATACTCCTATGGGCATATAACTAGATTTGCCAACACTTTATATTTTTTTACAGAATGGTTATGTAATAAGATTGAAAATAATTTTAGCAAAGACAACTACATTGCCAGCACCATACTCCTTTTCTTTCTATTGATCTCATCTAATCAATCCTTAAAGAATTCAAAATGATCGAGACACGAAATCCCTTACACCCATGTCTCCACCTATGTTGCTTGTTTGGTATCTCGATTGTCCATCTATGATTTCTCGTAAATATGATTTAGTGTTTTCCTAGTGATCACTATTTGTTCTACGAAAGAACCCAACAAACATTATTATTTTTCTTGTGAGTTGAATGAGTGGGTGAACTCTGTTTTGCTAACTTCGATGTTATGCGGCTTATTTACTTCCATTTTCATTCTATTTACTTGCTGACTAGGGTTATGCTGAGTTTGAGCATATTCGAAAAAAAATTAATTGTTCACCAAGAACTGCATCTAATCATATGGTATCTAACAAAAAAAAGAGAGGTTATGATTGATAGTATTATTAAAAATCAGAAGAAAGTTAAAGGGTTGCTATATTCTCAACTATCAATACTAGAGCTTAAATCTTAAAACAAGAAGGATCAAAGATAAGAGAACTTGTATATTTATCCCCTGCATAAGTTATCTGCAGTTATTCTCACGAAGATGACTAGGTGCAACATAAAGAAAGCATAAAGTATCAGCAGTTGACTCAAGAAATCCAAATGCAATTGCTCCCATCGACATCATCATCATCAAATTCAGCAAATCAAGAAACAAAATTGAACCACAACAGGTACAGTTGCTCCCATCGACATAGATCCAAAATTAACAACAATCTAAATAGACAAACCTCCTAATCGATTGTCTGCATAATATCTTCGGCGGTAAACTTGGTGCCCTTGTCCTTGTCCGCGGCGGCGCGGCCCTTGGCCTTGCGGTCGAGCAGCGACTTGCAGTCCTTGTCGAGGCGGAGCTTGGTGACAACGACCTTGGAGGGGTGGATGTAGGTGCGGTACGGTAGTAGAAATGGCGAGCTTGGGCGGATGTAGGTGGAGATGAGGCCGGCGGCGGCTGTGTTGTCGAACCAGAGGTAGGGGGAGGAGGAGGAGAGGTTGCGCGGCTGAGGAGGGGGTGCGCGGTGCTGACGGGAGGCGGCGGTGGCGGTGCTGACGGTGCTGACGGGAGGCGGCGGTGGTGGCAGTGCTGACGGGAGGCGGCGGTGGCAGGTGGGCAGGTGGTGGCGGAGGAAGAAAGAAGAAAGGAGTTGAAGAAGAGCGGCCGAGCGGGAGAAAATTAGGGATCGATTTGTTTTGATATTTTTCAGTAAAAAAAAATAAAAATTAAAAGGATTAAAATGACGTCGTACGATTTTAGTATATATATATATTTTTTTTTTATGCGGTAATAGACGACGGGCCTCATAATCGCGTCGTCTATAACCGATGTAAAGTACACAACGGGACATGTCCCGTCGTCTATTATATAAACAGACAACGGGAATTATATCGCGTCGTCTATAACCATCCGAAAGCGGTAATAGACAACGGGAAATCTGTCCCGTCGTCTATTTAACTGCTAATAGACGACGTTCTCTACATCTCCCGTCGTCTATTTCCTTATAGACAACGCGACTAAATTGCCCGTCGTCTATAGGCATTTTTCTTGTAGTGCCTTTCTCTCTCCCTCTCTCATGCTTTTCTCTCTCTCTTCTCTCTCTCTCTGACGCTCAATCCTCTCTCTCTCTTTATTCTCTCTCTCTCGGCAACATACACACACTCACACACAAGATGAAAACCTCCATTGATGACTTGAATTTGGAGCTCTAGAGTTGCGAGGAACATAATCACCAATCACCTTTTATTAAATCTAACAAGGTGATCACGATCCTCTCTTCGTTGCGATCATTTCTAGAGTAGGATTTCCCTTGCTTCTCCTCACCATTTTTGGCAATTTCATGCCTTGGAGGAGTGTTCAATCCTAGCTAATATTTGAGGTCTAAATTCCGATCCTTGCATGAATCCATGCATGAAGATGGAAGCCAAATCTTGATCCTCTCTCTCTTGTAAATACCGAAAATTTTGAGTACTTTTAGAGGTTTTCAGGTCTTTCATTTGATTATGAGTTTGATGATGGAATTGAGTCTTGTAGATTAATATAATAGGAGCAAAATATAATTTCATTAAAATGAAGGAAGTTTTACAAATTCTGGAAGAGGTCCAGAATAACAATTTGAGACCAAGTTATCAAGAGCAAATTTGGCTAACTGATGTGCAATCAAATTTCCATCTCTCCTTGTCCAAGTGTATTCCACCCCATCAAGATCAAAAGCTATTTTATGAATATCATCAACAATACTTCCCACATAAGATAAATCAGAAACTGCAGAGATCAATTTTGTGTATAATGCTTGGCAGTCAGTTTCCAAAATTAATTTAGCACCTGTCATCTCTCTCGCGAACAGCAAACCTTCTCGAACAGCAATACATTCTGCTAATTCCACTGCCAAGGCAACACGGAGAAACTTGTATCGACATGCCAACACACTATTGTGTTCGTTAAAGATCACAATACCAATACCCACTCCGAAATTAGCCTTAACTGCAGCATCACATTTAACCTTCAAATATCCATTTTTGTTGTTAATGGTCTAGATTCTCCCTGGCCTACTCGTCTTACCTCCTTCCCTTTTCCACATCATTTTCTGAGCTAATTCAAAACATTGAACATGATTTAGACAATTTTAGAAAAGGAGTTCTATTTCTATATTTCCCTAAAATTTTCAAAGGTTAGGTATAAGAAATTGGAAGTTTTGCCTTGATGATTTAGATGCATGAATTGATGGATTTGAGTAGCATGAAGTATGATAATGGATTAATTGAAGAGCATAAATTGTCTTGCCATTTGTGATTTTGTGATGATCTTGAGGAATTGATGATAGAATTACGAGATTGATGATGATCTATGCATGAATATGTGATTAAATTGAAGAGATGAATTGTCGTGCATGAGAACTTGAAAATTTCGAACTATTATGCATGGGAAATTGTGAAATTTAATGATTTTGTGATCTATATGATAATTTGATGTTAGAATATTGAGATTGGATTTATTTGATGCATTACATAACTTGAAATCGTTGAAATCGTATTTCTAAGATAAAAACCCCAAAAATGTCGAAGTAAATAAGCCTAAAATTAGGATTTTTAGTGTTTGAGCTGATTTGATTAAATTGATTGAAAAATCGATCAATTACAACTTTTCTAAGTATGTTATAACCTCGAATTTTTGAATTCGGACAAGTTTCGCTCAAAAATAAAAAAGAAAATCGAACCTTAAGGAAATTTTGAATTGAGAATTTTTTATTTTGACCTTGTATGAGTTAATTGATGTTATATTCATGAAATTGGAATTATTTTATGCATGATAGAGCTTTGAATTTCTGAAATCGAGCATGTATGTATATATAAGTTAAAATTTCGAAGGTAATGGAGCATGAAAACAGGAAATTTTGTGTTCTTGATATTATTTGAAGCATGTGATTATTTCATGATAAAATTGGAGTGAAAATAAGCATGTTAGCCTCTTGAATTTCTTAATTTGGAGTATGTATGAGAAAGTTATTGAAAATCGAAGCTTTTGATAATTTAAAAATCGAATTTCATTTTTTGAGATGAAATTGACTAAGTAAATGAGTTAATTGAGCTTAATTATATTTATCGAGCATGTTAGAACTTGAATCGGAAGAAAATGAACCCTTGTGCTTAGGGGTGTGCAGACCCAACCCAAACCAGCTAAACCGACCCGGACCGTCAGGTCTGGTGATGGTCCTGATACGAGTTCTGGTGTATGGGGGGGGGGAATACAACCCCCTGAAAAATTACCACAACCGAGTAAGACGACTCAGCTGGAATCACAACTGAGTGAGAAAACTCAGCTGGAAGAGTGGTGCTGTGCGGAATGTGGTGGAAACAACAATAACTCGTATAAAACAACTCACGCTCAGATGCAAGGTCGGTCAACAACCATAACAGTTGAAATGTAAAGATGCAGATGAGTGCTGGTTAGTTGGTCAGTTGGATATGCAAAAAGTAACTGAACAGAAAATACAACACAAAGAAATTACGTGGTTCGGAGAGAACTCCTACGTCCACGGGGAGTTGTGAGTCCACACAACTCAGTCCAAATTCTTTAGGACAGCTATCAAAAAGCTTACGCGGGCTTTGCAACCGTACAGATAAGTTTGCGGGTACTTATCAACCTTATCAACCTTTTTAGGGGATGTGTATAAGGGTGGGTTTTCCAACTACTAGCTCTAACACAGAAGTGAGATAGGATCTAAGCTTGAACAAAGGAAGACTCAAACTAAGATCGAAAACACCAAGACTGATTCTAACTCTCTATGAACTCTCAACTGGTGATGTTCTTAGAGATTAATTGCAGTTTAGCTTGTGTGCAGTATATTGTCGTTCTTTCGCTCGTCTATCTCTCTACTCTATCTTCTCTGTGTTCTATCTTGATGAATGAATGAATGCCTCTATTTATAGGCGGTGAGAATTAACTAGCCGTTGGAAAAGCCGTTGATCTATGTTCTGTGAAGGCGATGGCTTGTCTCTCATCTCTACAGATTTTCCCGATTTGGCAACTGTGAACTTCTGCTTTCCTTCTGAGACAACCTTGTGTTCGGCCAAATGAGGTAATGACAGAACGTCAAACCTTCACGTGACTTCCTATTTGAAATTCAAATTTCAACCTTTGTCTTTCAACATTGGTTCGTCGGTTGAGGCGTTTGATCTTCATCTGAGTGGTCTTCAAATGATGTTCCATCTGATCGCTACCTTCATCTGACCTTCTGTCTGAAGAGGAATAGTTGAACCCTCAACTGCCTTAAACTTTATGTTGTCGATCTATCAGATTGAGTCCTGCAACTGATGTTCCATCTGAACAGTTGGCTTGAATGCTCAGTTGTCTTTCTTACATCTGATGTTCCACATCCGAGTTTCCATCTGAATTTCTATCCGAGTATAGCCATGTTGCCTTCTTCAGCTAGAGTCCTGTAAAGATAAAATCTGAACATTGCTCAAACAGTGAGCCTAAATACTAACTTTAGGAAATGGCAACGTCTACTCGGTTGGGATCAGTTAGTTTTGGAATCAATCAAAACTTTACTAAATTTCCCAACAATTTCCCCCTTTTTGATGATGCCAAAACCCTACTGATCTAAACCTTACTGACCTATCTAAAATCTCAGCTGAAACTCTAGACAGTCTATAAGATTAAACATCAAAGGGTTAGCACAGTTATAACATGGTATTGAAATAACTTTGCGATTCAGAGCTTGGACAACTGGAAAATTGTACATCAAGATGAATCGGATATATGATGAAAGTTTTCATTACAACTGATGTTTACACAGAAATGCATAGAAAACAATTAGATCAGTGGCTCAAAAACTTTATCTCACCTAATACTTCAGCCCATACTTGCCGAAAATCCTGAAAAAAATTTCTCTCTTGGCATCTGATTCTTTTGCGATATCTACTCCATGTTCTTGACAGACTTTTCTGGCTTCAGCTGCGATCTTCTGTCTGTTAGGATTTCTTGTATCTGGAATGAATGGAGGAAGATAAGTAACCTTCTGAGGGACATGGACTGTGTTCATATCCAGCTTTGCATCAATCATAGCTCGTCTGAACTGGCTGAACATGCCCAGATCCCCAGAGTGTAGCTCGGTTAGGGCTTCTTTGAAAGCTCTTCTAGAATCCTCAGTTGCGAACACCTTCCTGTAGTAGAAGTCATTCACAAAATCTTGCTTGAATGATTCCCAATCATCATTCCATTCTTCCGGCATCCATTTGTCAACATGCTTGAAGCGTCCCTGGAGCTTTATCTTTCCTGGCAGTCTTTGTTGCTTCAATCTTACTTCGGCCTTCACCTGATGTTTCTTAATGCGTCGTCGGCATCGAGAGGCAACATTTCTGTCCAAGTTGTTGGTGATCTTGGCAAGCTCTTCCTCGAACTGGTTAACTCTTGTTGCTTGGTTGGCTGCGAATTTCTTCACCCATTCTGGATTCATGTAATCCTTCTCCGGAATATCCATAGCCTTAGCAGCAGCAATACACTCTTTGGTTGTAATACCGTCGAGTTCAGCATCGAGCTCGACTGCAATCTCGGCTATGGAATTGTAGGAAACTCCATACTCCTTCGCTTGCTCCATGTCCTTAGCCATTTCTTCTCTTCCAACAACAATAGATTTCAGCTGTTGTTGTTTCTTGTCGGTTGGCTTCGGAGCGGACTTCTTCTTCAGAGCTGTCTTCTTCAGCTCGGTCTTCTTCTTCAGCTGAGATTCATTGCCGGCTGTCATCCCTTCTTCAGCATGCATCTCATCTTCCTACGTCTCATCTTCCCGGGTCTCATCTTTTCCCTTTTTGGCATTAGCAACAAGGCCTGCGACTGAGCCATCCAGAGAAGTGAGTTTCTGTTCAGCCTGCTGAATCTGGTTGAAGAGCTCATCTATTGCGCATTCCACATCAACCTTCTTCGCCAGTTCCTTGTCACGACGCTCTTCATCAGCTTTCTTCATTGCAGCGAAGGTTTCAGTGACTTCAGTTTGAAAAGCGACGAACTCAGCCCATCTTTGTTCGAATCGAGAATCCCATTCTTGGTCTTGAGTCTACTGAGATTTGGCAAGATTGGATTCTGAGATGGACTTGAACACGTTCAGTTCTGATTTGATTCTAAGAACTGTGGTCTTCAGGTCATTGATATCCTTGCTGGTGGATGTTGAAAGATCATCCAGCTTCATCTTCAGCGCATCATGTTCTTCCAGCAGCTTCCTGTGCTTCTCATCCTGAGCTTCAATCATCTTCTGTTGTTCTTCACGGTTGAGTTGGATGTTGGCAAGCATCTCCTTCCTCAGCTGATTGACTCTCTCAGTGATCAGCTCGCATATTTCATCTGAGAAGGGTGTTGGCTGTTCAGCTGGTGCTGGTTGCTCAGAAGGTGCGGGCTGTTCAACAGTAACCATGACTTGGCGATTGGCCAGGTACTGTTGAAGTTCTTCTTCTTCCTGCTTGGCTGCTGCTGCAGCTGCATCAAGATCATCTACAAAATCAGCAGACTTGGTTAGCATGTTTTCAAGGAAAGTGACACAATCTTGTTCTACTATCTCCCTTGTGTCTCTTCCTTCTGCCTTGCTGACATCCAGACGGCGAGTCAGCAGTGCGATCTTGTTGTTGTACGCAACCTCAAGGTTGGTATAATTGAAGTATTCCCTTATACGCGACTCATCTGCCTTGAGCTGGTTCCAGTTGTGTATCCTGATGGTATCTTCCTTGACATACCAGTGGCTGAAAATGATGTTGAATTGATATAACAACTCAATTCCGAGTGTGGCAAAGGTGGGCATGTCGCGCGCCTCGGGAAACATTCCAATCAGCTTCTGAAAGCAATAAGCCAACTTGCCTTCATGTTCCAATGTGACAGCTCGACGATCAGCTTCTTCGTAATTTTCATAGGGAATGGGTTCAAGGGTTTCCTCAACATTAGCTAAAGAATTGGTCTCAATGTTGGCATCGAGCGGGGAGCTCGGAATTTTTGACTGGGTGGTAATGTTGGCATCGAGAGGTTCCTCAACATTGGCCAAAGAAGTGGTCACAATGTTCGCATTGAGCGGGGAGCTCGGAATTTCTGACTGAGGATCGGTTATGAGAACCTGTCTGTGTTGTACGGCATCAGCTCCTGCCGTGGGGGAGGATGGAACGTCTTCGGATTCCTTGGATGAAGAAGCTGCATCCGAGGACATGTTCGGCTCATCTTCCGGATTGGTCTCCACCCCTTCTATCACATCTTGATGGGGAGACCTCTCCTTCCTTGTTCCACTTTCGCGAGGAACAATCTCGAAAGCGGTCTCGTCAACTGAGTGACTCGACTCAGATGGTGCCTCTTCAGCTGGTGCCTCCTCAGCTGGTTTTGCAACTGACTTCTTGATGTGAACCCTCAACTTCTTCTTACGCAGCTCCTCTTCTTGATCCTTATCTGACTCATCTCTGAGTCGGCGTGCAGCTGTCGATTTGGAAGAGTGGCTGGCAGCTGGAGGTAGCTCCTCAGCTGTATCATTCTCCTCAGCTGATTTCACAACTTCCCTTTTCTCTTTGGGAGTGTAGACACTCCGAATCACATCAAGAGCTTTCTTGGCTGTTGGGAACAGCATCTGCCTCTTGACTGGTGTCTCCTCACTGTCTTCCTACACCAGTTTCTGATCCTTTGTGGCGAGAAGGATCAGGGAAGATATTTTAACTCCAAAGTTGAGAATTCCTTTGACACTCAACAATGTTTCCCCAGAATCATTGATGGATTCTGAGATCTTCTGCTTCTCCATTGTCAACTGGTGTTCGAAGTACTTGAACCAGTTGATGTTGTGCTTGTGCTCCAGAGCTATCAGTTGCTTGAGCTTGGGTCGGCTGATATCTCCAAAAGCTCTGCTGTATCCAAAGATAACCTTGGATACAACATCGAACAGAAGTCGATGCTTGGGTTTCAACTTCGTTCGCTGCATGTTGCTCCTCAATCTTTCTGCTGCAATGAGAGCATTCTCCAGAAATTGATTTGCATCTGCATCTGTGATGTTCTCGACGGTGCCCGTGGTGGTCAGATTCGGTGGAATGATGGAGCGTAGCAACTTGGAAACTAGTTGATGGAAGTTGACACGGCGGACAGTTCAGGCAGGAACGTTGCGCTGTCGACAAGAGATCTCTGAAACAAGGCCTACTCCCTATTCGTGTTGCAGGTTCATGTAGAATTCTCCGACTTGTCGCCTGAGCAAGTGGGTGGGAAAGAGCGTCGCCCACTCAAGAAGGCCATTATCCCTGAGAAGATCGGCGAGAGGGGATAACGCCGGCGAGTCCAGAGCTTCTGTTGACAGAATCTGCTCGAAGTGGATTCTGGATATCATCATGTCGTAAGATTCCTCGTACGACGAAGGGACTAGAGCTGGTCCAGAGGATGCCATCTTCTTTCCTTGAGATGAAGCTTTCGGTGCCATTTAGTATTGCAGAGAGGTTTATATATAGAGAGAAGAAAAGCCGAAAATGGTGAAACAAGATCAGAGACGAAGATGAACAGTTACTCAGATAAACACAAGTATAGAAGGTAAGAAATCACTTCCTGATTTTCCGCCTTTTATAGGTTAGTGGGTCGTTTGAAATGGGTGGCTAAGATTGAATGGCGCGAATCCATCAACGGTTGAGATCTCGCGACTGTTGACTAACTTTGACTGACGTCAAATTCCGAGTTCCAACATGAGCGCATTAGAAGATAAACTGTTTTTATGTCAGCCCAGTCGCACTATAAAGTAAGGCTATTGATGCCGTATTTTACATTAAATGCGCTATGATGGCTATTTTAATCTATTTGACATGCTTAGGAATGTTTAAATTTATTTCAAACATTCACATTTAAGAACTAAACACCTTCAGCCATAAATGATACCTGCCAGCTGATGTCAGAATCAGCTGTGTTCCAATGTTGCAGCATACCATCAGCTGACTCGAGTTCGTCTGTTCAGCTGACGTCTGATGTCTTCGGATGGCAATCCGCATCTGAGATTCCCCCTTCATCTGAGCTTCCCCCTCAGATGGATATCTATCTCTTCACCTCGGCTGATTCCTCATCTGATGGATACAACAATCCAAGGAGATCACATAACATCTTGAATCTTGCTTCGGCTAGAGGTTTGGTGAAGATATCGGCTCTCTGAATCTCAGTTGGAATCTTCTCCACTGATACATCCTTCTTCTCAATATAATCTCGGATAAAATGATGTCGGATGTCAATGTGCTTCGTCCGAGAATGGTGAACAGGATTCAAAGAGATAGCAATGGCACTTGAGCTATCACAATGGATAGGAACCTGTCCAGTTGCTACTTCATAATCTCTCAGCTATTGCTTGAGCCACAACACTTACATGCAACAACTACCGGCAGCCATATATTCTGACTCGGTTGTAGAAGTGGCAACACATGCTTGTTTCTTGGAAAACCATGAAACTAGCTTGCTTCCCATGAACTAACAATGTCCAGAAGTGGACTTCCTGTCCAACCGATCTCCGGCTAGATCTGCATCTGAATATCCTGACAGTTGGATATTATTGTCAGTTGGGTACCACAACCCAACATTAACAGTACCCTTCAGATACTTAATGATGTTCTTTGTTGCCAACATGTGTGCTTCCCTCGGCTGAACTTGGGACCGAGCACACACTCCAACCGCGTAAGATATGTCTGGCTGACTGGCGGTTAGATATAGCAAAGAACCAATAATCCCTCTATACTTACTGGCATCCGCGAGTTTTCCCTCAGATCCGGGTTCAATCTTCCAGTTAGTATTCATCGGGATCCGTGTGTTTTTACTTGTCTGCAATCCGAACTTTCCGATGAGCTCCTTTGTATATTTGGATTGATTAATAAAAATCCTTTTTGATGACTGCTTCACTTGTAGCCCAAGAAAATAGTTCATCTTACCCATCATCGACATCTCGAATTTCTCCTTCATGAGAGTTGAGAATTTCTCGCACAGCTCCTCCGACTTGGAACCGAATATGATGTCGTCGACATAGATTTGCATAACAAGTATGTCTTCTCCAACTTTTATGGTGAACAGTGTTTTGTCAACTGACCCTCGTTTGAACCCCGAGTTTAGAAGAAAACCACAGAGAGTGTCATACCAAGCCCTAGGTGCTTGTTTCAATCCATAGATTGTTTTCTTCAACTTATACACTCTTCCATCACCAGTCTCAAAACTGGGAGGCTGTTCAACATAAACATCTTCCTTATTATCACCGTTGAGGAAAGCACACTTCACATCCATCTGATAAACCTTAAATTTGTGAAATGCGGCATAGGCTAGAAATATTTGGATGGCTTCCAACCTTGCAATGGGCGCGAAGGAATCCTCGAAATCAATTCCTTCTTGTTGGCAATATCTCTGAGCTACCAACCTTGCCTTGTTTCTCACGATGAATCCAATGGCGTCTCTCTTGTTCTTGAAAATCCACTTTAATCCAATGACTTTAACACCATTTGGTCTTTCTACCAACTCACATACACAGTTGCGTAGAAATTCATTCAGCTCTTCTTGCATGGCTGTTGTCCAATGAACACAGTTGAGAGCTTCCATAACATGCTTTGGCTCTGGCACATCAGCTACGAAACATGAAATCATGGCAACATCTCCAGCTTGCTCGAACTCCTCTAGAACTGCCAACTCCTCAGCATATTGAGTGTAAATGCTAGAATCTTTCTCAGCTGAGTCTAGATTTGCAACTCTGCTCCTAGTACGCACACCTTTGGCTGGATCTCCGATGATGTTGTCCTTGGAATGATCTTCATACCATCTCTTGTTGCATCTTCCTTCTTTTTCCAACAGTGGCTGTTTTGTAATTTCAGAGGATGGGATAACCTGAGTCGTGGGAGATGCTGGGATCTTCAGAACTGGTGAGTTATTTGCTGTTGAGTCTGGATCCTCAACATGGATAATATCTTGAACCGGGCTCGGTTGGGCTTCGGATGCTGATGCAGTTGGAGTAACATTAGCTAAAGTTTCCCCTTGAGATGAGCTGGTGTCCTCACATTCATCTTCAGAGGAACAAGGATCATCATCCTCGGTTGCCCATACCAATGGTTCAGCTAGATTCTTCTGCCTTAGAACCTGCGATCTGGTGAGAGCTGGTGGAACATGTGGATTTGCTTGTTGTTCTTTAGCCTGTTCTCTGCACTCAAAAGTAGATTCATCAAAACTAACATGAGGTGTTATCTCCACAACATGAGAGCTGTTGTTAAAAACTCTATAAGCCTTAATCCGAGCGGCATATCCGAGAAATATGCCCTTCGAAGCCTTGGCGTCAAAAGTTTTTAACTGAGTCTTCCCATTGTTGTGAATATAACACTTAGAACCAAAAACGCGAAAATATGAAATATCAGGCTTCCTGCGTCTCCATAGTTCATATGGAGTCTTTCCCAACCGCTTGGTCAGAAAAGACCGGTTCTGGGTGTAGCATGCTGTGTTGATTGCCTCAGCCCAAAATCTCTTTGGCAGAGCTGAGCTTGTCAACATGGATGTAGCAGCATCCTTCAGAGTTCGGTTTCTTCGCTCGGCTACTCCATTCTGTTGTGGAGTACGAGCAACCGATGTTTGATGAGTGATTCCGTGCTTCTCGCAGTATTCGATGATGGTTTCATTGAGGAACTCGGTTCCACGGTCTGATCGGATAGAAATAATTTTCATCTCTTGTTGGTTAGATATCCGATCCATCAGCTTGGGTAGCTCATCTCGGGTTTCACTCTTGTGACGCATGAAAATGGTCCACGAGTACCTAGAGAAATCATAAGTAACAACAAGTGTATATTCGTTACCATTCATGCTTTTGGGAGTAACAGGCCCGAAGAGATCCATATGGATCAGCTGCAATACTCGGTCGATTGATGGAATCGTTTTCAACCGAAAGGAGGATCTAGCGAGCTTTCCCAGCTGACAAGCACTGCAAATATGTGTTGTTGAAAACACACGGTTCGGAATTCCCTTAGCATGTTCCTGTCTTGCAAGTCGGTTCATTGTCTTGAAATTCAGATGGTTGAGTCTTTTGTGCCATAGCCAGCTCACATCTGAACTGTTCTTCGATAAAAGGCAGGTGTCAGGAGGACTACTATTCCAATCTGCATAGTAGACATTCTCGGTTGGGGATCGATTTCCCAACAGTATGACTTGCTTTGTTCTGACATTTTTGACCCTGCAGCCCTGTGCATCAAACTTGACAGAGAAACCATTATCACAGAATTGGCTGATGGAGAGCAAGTTATGCTTCAATCCATCAACATATGAAACATTGGGAATAGAAAGGAGATTGGTTCAAGGGTACTGTAGCCTTTGGTGTGACCTTTTGAGTTGTCACCAAAGGTAACAGATGGTCCTTCCTGCTCCACGAAACTCCCAAGCAAATCCCTCAGATTTGACATGTGTTTCGAGCATCCACTGTCCATCACCCACAAGGTATGTGATGCTTTATTCTTCCTCAGCTGTTCCTCCTGCTCCTGCACAGAAAAACATGCTTAGGTCCCCAATTTTAGTTGGGCCCTGGAGGGTTAGAACCAGTTCCCCCTTAAACTGTGAGTCGCTTTTCCCTGTAGATTCGGATAGATTTGTCATTCCAAATTATCTTTCCTTCTCCATCAACTATAACAACACCTCGGTCATCCTTAGACTTGTTGTTGTTATTGACGTTCTGTTTCTTAGGAGGAGATTGATTTCTCCCATTGTGGGCTTTAGGAAGAGAGGCGTTCCCCCTGTTTTGTTGACGTTTCTGACCCTTTTGGTTTTGCAGATGAGGTCGGACGCCATTTTGGAATCTTTGTGGCTGAGTCTGATTCCATTTTCCTGACTGTCGACTACAGTTGTTCATGCCTAGTTGTTGATTCATGTTCTGGCATGAATATCCGCAGCTGTTGGAACTGTTCAATATTGGTTGACTCTGATGGAACCTTTGGTTGTTCTGATGACAAAACTGATGTCGATTCTCATGGTTGAATCTATGTCGGTTCTGTTGATTCCATCCCTTCTGAGGTTGGTTCTGAGGTCGGTTCAGAGGTCGATTCTGAGGTCGGTTCTGATTGTATCTCCGATGTCTCTGATTCTTCTTCTGAGTCCTGGAACATTCCCCCTCGGTTGTTGTCCCAACCGATGGATTCTTCAGTTCTCCAACCACAGCTCCTTTTCCTTTCTCAGTTGCTGTTCCCTTAGCAGGTTGTGCTGTAGGTACTTGCTGTGACGTGGAGGTTGCATTAAGTTGGGGAGTTACAGACTCAACCGTATTTGGTTTGGCAACAATGACATCCACAACCTTGATAAAGGTTGCGGGTGGAATTCCAGTATCCTTGACCATGTCGTATCCGAGTCCAGACACGTCATCCATTTGTCGTCGGTAACTGATGAGATTCTCGATGATTTTGGATGATTGATATAGCTTTATCAGGTTGTCCTTCTCAGTTTGTAGATCCTTGAGAATATCAGCTCTATGCTCGGTCTGTGCATCTGACATCTTCATCAGCTGGTCAACTGTGCCTCTTGCTTGTTCAACTGTTCATGCTGCTCCTTGATCTGTTCCTTCAAATCCTCATCGGTTGGAGCCTTAGTTTGGTTGGCCACATTCAGTTGACTTTTGAGATCATCAATCTCTTCGGTTTGACTTTTAATCAGATCGTCCTTTTCAGTTAAGGATTCTTCAAGTCTGGAAAACTGTTCTTGAAGATTCTTAAACTCAACCGATTGCTGATGCAATTCCTCACTGAGTTCTAGGAAGTCACCCCAAGAGGGTTCCAACTCTTCATCTACTGTTTCCTGCATGTTAGTAGCATTGGAAGAATTTAAATTAACTGGACTAGAATGTACCTCAGCATCATCCTGGTCGGTTCCAAATGCCATGAGACATTGATCCTGTCTGATAGCGTTATTGGTGGAAGTCAGCTCGTCCTCATCTTCGGTGTCGGTGAAGATGTCCATGTCATCAGCTGCTTCTTCTGCAACCATGGCCATGTTCTTTGCATTATGCTTGGCCCTCAACGCATTTCTATCTTTCTTCGAAAGATCTGGACAATCAACTTTGAAGTATCCCTCTTTGCCGCATTCAAAGCAACTGTTGGTTACAGGCTTTGAGTTATCTCGAATTCGGTTGGATTTATAGAACCGCTTATATTTTCCGAACCGAGTATCCATGTCACCTAGCTTCTTTGATAGGGCAGCGATACTCTGTTGCAACTCTTCTCTGCTCGGCTCCTTCGAAGCTGTGTCCGCAGACTGTCTTTGTTCCGGAACCAACATCCTCATGTCGACTCGTCTGCACCGAGGACTGAGTTGATCTTCGTCGGTTCACCTTGTACTCGTTTCCTTTCAGAATTGAGAACAGTGTGTCCGTCCCCATCTCTCCAAGATCAGCTCGGCTTTCATGAATGTTGGTGAAGGTGTCCCACTCAGCTGGTAGGGCTTATAATACTTTGAGATTGATCTAGCTCAAAGTATATTTCCCTCGTCGGATAGACTGAATCCTTCGAGTAACATTACATCATCTTCTCATCCTCCAAGCTGTCGAAATCATCAAGCCAAGAAAGAGTTTAAGTTTTATATTTTTAAGTATGATTTCATCGATGAAAATAAGGAAAATATGCATGATTTACTTTATGCATAGGCAAACCTTAGGTTTATGATGATTAGATGATGATCAAAACGAAGTGTAGAGGATGATCTAGGGTATAAAAAGATAAAGGAAATAAGATAGACTAAAAGCCCTAAAAATCGATAAAAAAGAAAAATAGAAGAAAATAATTTCTTGATGAGTTTTGATGATTATTTGATGATATGATGATGATATATGTTTTTGGTACTTATTTGAGTGATTTATATGCAAATATGTGAAGATGAGAATTTTTAATGAATTATTTGCATTTTTATCGATTTATTTTGATTAAAAATGAAGAAAATATGCTTAAATATTTATTTATGGATCTAATGATGTTTATGATGAATATGAGCATGATGAAGCCTGAAAATATGATTAAGATGTGATTTAAAGTCATTATATGAATTTTGTGAATTTTTGTGTGAAATTCAAATTATATGTTAATACGGAGAAAATGAATTTTTGATAATTTTGATAAAGTATGATGATATTGATGATGATGATGATGTTAAGATGTTATAGATGAATGTTTGAGTGGGTTTACAAGCATAAAAATTGAGAAAATAAGAAAATATGAGTTTCTATTAATTTTTATGGAATTTCTAAGAAAAAAAATCAAAGAAATAAGAATAAAAATAAATATGAGTGTTTTGATGTTCTTGAGTCTAATATGAAGATATGAAGATGTGTTCTTCATGTTCTCGAAGAAATTATGAAGATTTGAAAATGATATAAAATAATTAGAAATTAATTATTTTTATTATTTAAAATCAATATATATATATATATATATATATATATATATAAATGATGCATTTCATTAAATAACAATGAAATTAAGAAGTAAATGAGATATTGAGTATGTTTTGAGTGAATTGAGCAGGAAATAAAATTTCATGAATTTTATGGATGGAAATCAAGATATATACATATATAATAAAATAAAAAGAAATAAGAAAGAAGAAATAATAATGAGAAGAAATTATGAGTTTAATTAAACAAAGAAAAACATTTCTTTGTTGATGATGATGTGAGGATTTTGATAAGTAAAGATATGATATGAGTTTGATGCTACTTATTAAAAGAAATAGAATATTAATATTAATATTTATTGAGAAATAAAAAGAAGAATAAAATGAAAGAAAATAAAATTTTCAATGAAGAAATATATTAGAAGTCAAGTATATGAGTTAAGAGATAAGTTGTTCGTATTTAAGTTCGTTTGTTTCAAACGAGAAATTAAATATGAGGTATTTATTGAGGAAATAATGACAATAATAATAATAATAATAATAATAATAATAATAATAATAATAATAATAATAATAATAATAATAATAATAATAATAATAAAATACTCAATTTAATGGAATATTTCTATTAAAAACTAAAAAGTTTGACTAATGTGAATTCTAAGTTGATGTTTATGTATTAAGCATGCTTGAATGTTTAATTGATATGATGAAATGTTAATTGAGTAAAGAAAAATGATAGAACTTTGAAAAACAAATAAGAAAATAAATAAGTCATATGAGAAAAATAGTGGTACTAAGTTTTAAAATATTTTGATGTTGAGTTCTTGATGAAATATAATGTGTTAAGTGAATTGATAATAATGTTTGAGTAGAAATAAGCAAGTTTGCTTTTGAATCGCTTAAAAAGAAGTTAAAACGTAGAAGTTATCGAGTAACGAAGTTTCAAAATAAAAGGTCGATTTTTTGTTAAATAAAATGAAAATTAAATTTTAAAATAAGGAAAAAGATTAAATAATAATATTTAATGTTGTGTATTGACTTGAGATTGTTTACGAGTATGAGTACGTATTTTGAGGAAAATGATGACGTATTTTAGAGTCAAGAAATACAAAATAGAAGTTTGAATATTAAATTCAAAATTATATTATTATCATTCAAGTTATTAAGTATCTAACGAAGTTATTTCATTAAAAATCCAGAGTTATAAGTTCTTAAAAGTTAAAAAGTCGAACAATAATGAGTTATTGCGTAACTATGTTTACGATATGAATTATTTATGAAATTTCAATACTTGATTGTGATTATATGACTAAGTAGGATTTTATTAACTTACTTACTTGAGAGGTTAATCACTTATTTAATATAAGTGTTTGATTATTGATGTCGATGCTTGATTATTATGAAAATGTTTGAATATTGATGTGAATACATGTTTGTGATGTGAATGATTTGAGATAATAATAGTAGAGAATTAATGTTATGAATTTGCCGAGATCATATAACTTGAGTGTATGAGAAGTTTAAGATAAGTTGATTAGTAACTTCTCAATTTGCGTGAAGATTGAAATATTATTTTCTGGAAACGGGAATTCGAGTTTGAGAATTAATTAGAAACCGAGTAAAGACGATGATCCGAGTACGAGAAATCGAGAAAGTTATCGATGTAGAGAAGTTTAAATAAGTTAAGGAAAACCCGAGCCAAGTAGAAGTCCTTCAGCCAAGCCCTAAGTCCATTATACGTATTTTGAGTCGATTGAAATCAATCTTATTCGATGTTATGATTGAAGGGGCGAGCTGGACCGCAAAATAGTCGGAAAGCGTAAAGTAAGCAACCTCGACTCCAATATACCAGAAGTCAAACCTTAAGAGATTTAGGATTAGGGTTTTTCCCGTTCCGATTATCGAAAGTTGAAATTGATTGAGTAATTGTTTATTTAGAATTATTTTGAGTTGATTTTGAGAATTTGAGAATTTTTTAAGTATGTGCACTTTTTCGAGAAAAGTAACGTAAACTTTATTTCGAGATATTTTGATTAAGGTTTCGGATTTCTAATCCGATTCCATATTTGAAGTCCTTGATTTATTTTAAGAAAAGAGAAATTGTTTTCGTTAAAATCTGAGAACTTTTATTTTTCGAGTTAAAAGTCGAGCAGTATTGAGCATGAGACTATGTATGAGTCTTGAATGAATTTATGAGTTGATATTTGAGTTTGTATGAATTTATGTGATTTTTTGGAATTTTCTAGAATATTTTGAGAAATTTGGGAAATTTTTCTTTTTCCGTCTATTTATCGAAGTCAAACGTTTACCTATTTGTGGATGTCTGATTTTCGATGGAATGATCTGAATGTGAATGATTTGTGTTTAAAATAGTAGGTCTTCTTCTCAAATCACCAACACTGACTGAGTTACTGGAATGGGACCATTTCCAATGGTTTCCCACATCCTGTGATGTCTGGCAGTTGAGCCATTTTAAGGCGAAATCTCCACGAAGGATAATTATCCACGGAGAACTTCGGCAAGCTCCCTAATATTGTCGGGTTCATCTTTCCTGCACGCCATAAAAGACAAACAAAAAGATATGCAGCAGACTGCACTAAGGATTTCATAAAAGATAAAGATCTGTTCAGTTGACTACTGACAAAAATACTCGACTCACACCTTGTGAATTTGTAATACCCCAGATAATTATTCCGTCATTAAAATAAAAAGTTAATTAATAATTAAAGCTTTGCACGCCTAAGTTAAGAATTTTCGATTCTAAGCCGGTCGAACGACTACTATGTTAGGGTTTTCGCGTCCGATAGATTTTTCGTCCGAAAACTCAGATCGAAAAACCGTCAGAATTTACATTCACTTTTTCTTCGATACGAGTTCACCGGAGAAAGTCAGTTTTTATGATTTTTCCGGGCGAATTTTAGACTGTCTTATCCCGACTTTTTATCGGATTTTGTAAAACGAATTAGGTTTTCCGAGTATGTGATTTATTTCTAACCTAACGGTCGAATTAGATTTTGCCGAATATGTAACCGACTAAGAATTTATTTCTAGACTTTTATAACGTCGTTCTAGACCCGGAAACGAGATATTCCGGCTTAAAAATCACTCCCCAAACCGCCATGCATAGGTGAGTCATCACCTTGAGATATTTTTTCTACTTAATGCTATAGTAATACATGAGTCATCTCTCTTCTCTCTCCCCACTCCATTGCCGCCATTCCCTCTCTCTTTCGCTCCCATTCTCTCTCATTTTTCCTCCATTAAAGTTCATCTTCAAGCTTTTCTCAAGAACACAAGTCTCTCATCTACCGATCGATTTTATTTCCGAGATCATATTCGACAAGGTAGACACATCTTCTACATTATGAACCGAACAAAAACTCGATTCCATCAAGTTGATTTTTTCAAAAATTATAGAGGATGAAGAAGCATGATGATTCTTGGTTAGAACATGTTATAGTATGCTTAGGAATAGATTTTATGGATTGGAATCATGTAAAAATCATCCCCTCCTAACCTAATGATATTACCGAAATTTTATTAAGAATTGGGGGTTTTTGTTAGTTCGATTTTCTTGATGTTTGATTGAAGGATTAGTGATCTATATGATGTTAGATAACTACATGAATTAATTTAGAATTTTCTAAAAATAAAAATAAAAGTGTAAGAGATGAAGAATGCATGATTTGGTGTAGTAGATGATATGATATGCATGAATGGATAATAGAAATGGTATGTAGGATGTATGAGGATGAATATATATTTATTTGGAATTTTTCTAAAAATAAAATGAAAAACGTAAGAGACGGAAACTTGTCGATAAGTTGAAATTCGTTAATGCTTTGAGAATATGGTTTGCATATTAGTGATGCTAGATAGATGATGATCGATGTTGTAAAATTTGAATGAAATCGGAGAACGTCGGAATTTTGCTAAGAGACGAAGAATCGTCGATAAGTCGAGAATAGATAATGATTTAGGTTTGTGATTCGAACCTATGATAATCTTGTTAGTTAATGATCGTAACCGTAATATTTGAACGAATTCTAAGAAGGTTTGAATTTTGATAAGAGACGGAGAATCGAGATTAAAAACCGATAGAAAAGTCGAATAAGAAAAACCAATTTGTTAATAATGATTGTTGTCGGTTGATGAACGGGTTTGTAGTTGACGACATTTCCACCCGAGATACGAGATGATTTGAGTTTTAGTTAATAAACGAGAAGTTGAAATAGAATTTGAAATTGAAATTTGATTTGGTATAGTAATTGGTTAGTTGAAAATGACGAGGAAATGCTCGTCGTTTGTTTAATCAAAAGACGTGATTGTGTACCCGATTAAGAGACATGCATGTAGACTACATTGAGATGGAAATTTCGTGAAAATAAAAGTGGATTAGTATTGATCGAACCTAGGGAATCGTGCGTCGAGTTTTGTCGAGCATTAGGGTTTCGCGGGGACTGTTTTGCGACATTTCACGGAAACTGTCATAACTTTTAGCTCTTAACGAAATCGAGATCCGTAAATTGGAGAGTAAACTAGTAATCCGTGGCTTTCTTTTGGTATAAATTTCATCCCCTGTTTTAAAATGCTCTGTTCTGTGTGAACTCCAGATCCACTGCCTTGTGCAAAAAGTTTCCAAAACTTAATTTCTTAAGTTGAATCCTTTTTAACTTCGTTCCTTGTGAACTTTTAAGTCGTTATAAGTTATTGACATCCATTATCTACTGACCTAAGTGCCGAGTATTGAGCCAAGTCAGTTTGTAGACGAGAATTGATCGAGTCTCGTTTATTAGTTAATCAAAAGAAAGTAGTAAAGTGCAAAAGCCTAAAAGACTAAAACCGATTTCGATTTCCTATTTCTTTTATCGTTGCGATCAAGTTTATTAAGTTTGTTTAGTTACGATAAAAGGGGGAACTCAGCACCGAGGATAGGACGGAAAACCAGAGACGGAAGCTCGTATAGGTTTCAAACAATCTTTACTTTTCTGTCCAAGAGTTGAACTCTTTTTACTTTTCTGCAGCGATGTATATATATGACGTGATGCTTGAATAGTTAGTACAATCGAACGCGAAGTGGTAGCTCATGTTTAGTTCGATTTGTGGTATAGAACGTCTTGTAGATGTGTAGGGAAATTTTCAGTTGTGAATATTTATCCCTTATTTTGTTATAAGTCCTCCAAAGAGGCCATCATTCGGGTGATTGAAATGGTATAGTAAATGGTTAGATTGAATGACGAGGTTTTTATCGTTGTATTTATAGACGAGAAATAAAAAGGAGTTCTACACGTACGTTGGTACGTGTTGACTGCCGTAATGTGTGAAATTCGTGAGAACTTAGGTTCGATAACATAAAACGAACCTAGAAAGCCGTACGTCGATTTTTGTCAAACCTTAGGGTTAACTTCGGCAGTTTTGCGACCCTTTCCGGAAACTGCAATATCTCTTAGCTCGTTTATCGGAATTGAGATCCGTAAATTGGAGAGTAAACTAGACTTCCTTGGCTTTCTAACGGTAGAGGGCACATCCCCTTTTTCGGGATGCTCTGTTCTGGGAAGTCCCCAGAACCTCTGTTCTGTGCAGTGAATATCTAAAACCTAATTTTCTAAGTTATTTTCTTCTCAACTTAGTTTCGTTCGATCTTTTAAGTCGTAATGAGTTATCGACCGTCATTTTTACTGACCTTAGTGTCAAGTAAGAATTCTAAATGAGGAATGTTCGATTCTCGTTCCTTTTAATTAAAGGAATATAGATTAGCGTGCAAAGGCCTAAAAGCTTAAAAGCGTATGAAACTAATTCGATTTTGATTTCGAATTCAGTTTTCTTTTTTATCGACTCGATGACTTATTGAAGTTATGATTATTTACGATGAAAGAGGAAGTCAACAGTCGGGATAAGGCGAAGGATCAAACAACGGGAATTCATTTAGTAGTTCTGTAACATATAAGGTGAGCTTTTATTCATATCAAATAAAATGTGGGTTTTTCCACAAATCGAAAGTGACATTTATAGCTTTGATAACTGTGTTTATCAAACGTGATTATCAGGCATAAACTGTTTTAATATTTTATGTGAGTTCTCTTGATCCTTTTGAGTTGGCTGACTAGCTTTCCAGATTTATTAGTTAGCTGACTAGTTAACTTTCGATTGGCTTTGAGTTAGCTATATGCTTTCCAAAGTATGTGCACTTTGTAACCTGTGGTGTATGTGGTATCCTGTTGAGGGGTAACCGGCCACGGTGAATGAGGAATTAATAAAGATTTGAACGTAACATACCAGAAAAAAGATTGCGCAAGCTAATTTGTGAAATGATAAAATGTTTAGTAGACACGGGTTCCTTTTTAAACAAAACCCCCGATGTGCTACAAGGACTAAATGCCTGTTTTATCAATACTTATATTATGATTTCGGCAACGTGCCCACTAAGTACTTTCGTACTTAGCCCTGCATATGTTTCTAAATGTGCAGGTTGAAGCGACGGAAGCGGTGGACGGTTGAGTTAGGAATGAGTTGTGTTAGGGAAGACTTTAGTTTGAAGATCACTTTTCCGCTGCTAAACTTTGATCACTTTATGATGTTATGTAAATAAACCCCTGTAGTATAAGTTCTGTAACTTATAACTTTGGTTTCTTTTGAAACACTTGGTCGTTTGATCTTTCAGATCAAACTCTTTCCTTATAATTATATATCGAGGTCTTGTTCATAGAATTAATGTTGTCTTTTATGTATGTTTATTCTTATGTCCCCTTTCTTCCCCGCTTCTTTAATCCAATCCCAGTCGCTCCCCGGCTTCTGCCATTCCTCGGGATTTGGGGCTGTGACAGAGTGGTATCAGAGCCATCGTTTCTGCTCTGTATACGAGTCTTCCTTCGAGTAGTAAAATAGAGTATTTGTTCATACTCTATATCGAGTCTTCATTCAAGTCGTGAGATAGAGTATTTGTATATACTCTAGACCAGAATCTTCTTTCAAGTAAAGTTAAGATTTAGTTATGACACTAAGATTAAGATTGTAGAAAATAACTCAACCTCCCGCTACGTCGACTCAACGAGGAAAGAATTTCAGTGATATGATTTCTTTTTAAATAAGAAATTTTTGAATGACTATTCAACGAGTAAAGAATGAAAATGGTGCCAAAATACTTTTCATTTTTGAAAGTATAAGAATTTATACTTTGTTTGGTATGTGATTATGTGATAGTACGAGTACTATCTTATGTGAAATTATTTGTGCAATAATTTCTTACTTTTGAAAAGGTACCTTGACACAAGAATCTAGATGGATTCTAGGGACTTTTCCCGGTTCATTGAGAACATAGACTTTGAAACCTAAGGTCTTCTCCGACTACTCGAGAACTTAGACGTTTTAAGAAATGTTATTCTAAATGATTTGGAAAGAAGATCCCCAAAACGGGAAGAACTTCTACAGACAGATGTCACATGCGTGTAGTGACCTGAACAAGACTCGGCAGAATCGAATCTTGTTTTTATACTTATGAGCCGATAATAATTTCCTTCGAGGAAATGAAATGAATAATGATAAGATGAATTAACTTGGTACCAAGTGAACGAAAGAAACGAGTAAACGTACGAGAAGCGTTGGCTTTGACACTAGAAAGATATGATCGAGACGAAAAGGACAGGATAAAGGGAATCAAAGACAAATGAAATAAATAAATGTTACTTACGTATAAGTAACATGACGACGTCGTTCCGTTTTATTTTTCAGCGGAGTTCGCCATGTACGGACTTCGAGAGGGAGATATGTATAAATATTAAGAATCAAGCACGAAGCTTGATTAAATTTGTCGAAAATCGATCGAATTCAACGACGATTAGAACTTATGTTCTAAAGATTATTCCCTAATTATCATTCCAATTTCTTTTCGAATTTATTTCTACTTCGTTTTGAACGAAGACTACGACGAGTACGTATAATAAGGGTCATGAACGACAAAGTCTTTCGTAAATGAATGTTACTTTCGAATAAGTAACATGAACAAAGTGAACGCACTTGTTTTAATGAGTGAGAATCGATAAGAAAATTTCCTTCGTGGAAAAAATATATATATTAAGATAAGGAATGGAAATAAATATTGAAATTTTATTTCCATATAATGTTTGTACGAGTGCAAATTTCTGTGAAATTGCCAGATGTCTAAGATAAGTTTGTCGTTTAAGTATGGTGAAATTACAATTGAATAAGGAATATTCATTTTGTAATTTGAGGTTTTCCGTAAGATAAGATATTGTCCTACCTATTATTGATCCGTGTTCCTTAAAAACCTTGTAGGATGACTTCTAGTAGTGATATGGCTCAGGAGAGTCAATCCCCACCACAGCGTATTTGGGCAAATCAGATTTTGGATAAGTATCGAGTTTTCGAGGCAAACCCGAGACATGACATAGGACAAAGGATTAGTAACTTCTCGGCATTTTATTACAGAGGATTAGGCCATCTTCGACTTGATTAGACGTATTCCAGAGGAATGGCATGGTTGGGCACACGACACGGCATATTAATCTTGGGATGTTTGATGACGACCTAGAGCCGACAGGCAATTAATATGGATTCGCTTTAGAGGTACACAAGCGTTTCTTCCAGAGCAGACACATGGCAGCATATCCCAATCAGGCGCATCCTCCCTACACTCACTTCCAGGCGGATTCAGAGTCAGATCACGACGAGATAGGTCCAGAGATGGCTGCACAGTTAGAGATTCCTCCAGTGATTGTACCTAGCAAGAGCACAGAGGGGTTAGTTTCAGAGGCAGAATACCCAGTGATTGACGCAGAGACAGTTGACAGGTTAGGGTTACCTATTCCTTTCCTACCCGAGCCATTTGTGAGAGTTCGAGGACCGTTCGCGGTAGGCCCAGGGTACTTAGACACAGACGCAGAGCTTACCGCCCTATTACAGTTACCATTTTCATACAGACCGCTTGACGAGATTTGTTCAGAGTTGGCCGGAGTCAGGATAGAGTTTGAAATAGGACCATCCAGGGGTCCGTTCCAGAGAGAAGTACGAGTCTAGTTCCCTTCCCGACCACGTGCTGCCTCCGAAGAAGTTGGCGTTAGTGACCTGCTGGGATTACCTAGTTTTAGATACCGAGATGACAGATTCAGAGGTGTCTGCATCGCCACCACTTACACTTGCAGACGACACTACTATGAGGGTTGACGAGGCACCCCAGCTCGTTTTTGGTTCAGAAAGTGATGAGGATCCGGACGAGAACCGGACGAGGACCCTAAGGAGGATCAGGCCATAGAGGGCAGTGGGGACTTGACTGCAGCGAGTTGAGCAGTGCGTCAGGGACGCTTATCAGCAGAGTTAGTAGTCTCTTTTGTTACGTACATAGTCGGATCAGTAACTAGTTTTGTAGTACCCTAACGGATACGAAATTTTGTAAACTGTTTCAGTTCTAGTACTCCCAGTAGTACAGTAATGCATTCTGTAAATGCAACCTGTACAGTGATAGGCAGACAGCCTAGTTTAGACTCGTAATAGTCTAACTTTTGCGTAAGACCTCGTTGGAGGCAAAATCCATATACCTTTGATGTATATATATATATATATATATATACATGACCCATGAGAGGAGGTTTTTTTAATCGCAAGGAAGTCTTTATAAATCGTAAAATCAAATCAGAATGCAACTGAACTCGTGTAACGAAAATTTGGTTTAACTTTGACTGTTAAAAGATTAAGGGGATAGTATCGAAGTTATGTTCGTTTTTCTTTTCCGTGAACTTGATTAAGTTGCAAGGAAGGGTTAGTGAGTGAAGAAAGGTTTAAAGGTAAGGCGCTAATGGAAATTTTTTTATTCCCTATAGTTTTAAGGAAAAATGCCGCCGAGAAACATTAACAACAGAAGGGGACCAGGTAGGCCCCGAGGACGTAGAAGACGTCAACCGGATAATGAGAGAGAACAGGAACAGGAACGAAATGATACCCCATCACCATCACCATCACCCCCACCACCACCTCGTAGAGACATTGAGGATCTTTTCCTCAAAAGAAACCCCCCAAAGTTTGATGGATCGGGCAACCCTAGCGATGCTGAGCTGTGGGTGCGATCAACCGAGAAAATTTTCAAGCTCCTTAGGTGTACCGACGAGGAAAGACTAGCATGTATAGCTTTCCAACTCATCGGACCGGCAGACTATTGGTGGGAGACTCGACAGAAAGTGATACCTGCAGAACACCTAGGTCAATTTACATGGGAAGAATTCAGGGAGGTGCTGTACGACAAGTACGTGCCTAAGACATATAGGGCTCAGAAGGAAGTTGAATTCTACGATCTGAAGCTGGGCAAGATGACGATTACGGAATACAACGCAAAATTCTGTGAATTGTTAAGGTATGCGCCAACTCAGGTCGATACCGAGGAAAAGATTTCTAAGAAATTCAGAGGTCGACTAAGACACGAATTAGGACTTGCTTTAGCCGGTCACGGGGGACTAGGCTATACGGACGTTTTAGGACGAGCGCTGGAAATGGAGGCCGTTGTGCCTGATGAGAAGAAAACCATAGCACCTACATCAGCTCCAACCCAAAACCAAAACCGAGGCTATTATAACAACAATAATAGCGACTTCCAAGGAAAAAGAAAATGGGATAGAGGAAGTAGCAGTGGCTACAATCGGAATTTCAATCAGGGTAATCAAAGAAAAGGAAATCAGCAAAGCTACCAGCAGCCTAGTCGGAACAACAAGAAGAGACAATGGCAGGGAAACAACCAGTCAGGATTGTATTTACAAGGGAACAATCAGGCCAGACCATGGAAAGGGAATAATCGGCAAAGACAGCTGCAGGGACAACAGCGAAACGCTAACCAAGGAGGAAATAAGCCAGGGAGGGTTACTTATCCGGTTTGCCCAAAATGCAATGGAACCCATCCCGGTATTTGTCAAGCAGGCACAGGTGTCTGTTTTAACTGTTGATAGTCAGGGCACGTGAAAAGGGATTGCCCTACGCTACTGAGAACAGCCGAACAGAATCAGCAAGGACAGCCCCAACCTTTGAGGGCAATTCAGGAACAACCTCAACAACAGATGGCACCGTAACAATTTCAGCAGCATGCGCAGTGACAGCAGAATGCAAGGGAATGCGCCAATAGGCAGACTGGGAAGAATAATGGAAAAGGAAACTTAGCAGGTATGGGAAAACTTCGCAACATCCCTATTTGAGATACTGTTTGATACTGGCGCATCGCATTCTTTTATTGCTGGCTCGTGTGCCAATAACCTAGACATCAGACCTGTAAGAGCTGCACATCCTAAGAGAGTAGCTATACCTTTAGAAGAGATCACTACTTCTACGTACGTTTGCTCTAACTTAGAACTAGAAATTGGAACTTTTAAGGTTAAAGCGAACAATTTAAACGTTATGATAATGTGGGACGTAGACATAATCCTAGGAATGGATTGGTTGTCAGAGAATTATGCCACGATTCTCTGCAACGAGAGAAAAAACTCTTTTCAACCCCCAGGTAGAGAACCAACCGAATTCCACGGGATTTCAATGGGTAGAGAAATACCGATTATATCAGCACTTCAAGCCACGAAATTGATAAAGAAGAAAGGTACCACAGCTTATCTCGTGTACCTAGCCGGAGAACCAAGAGCCAAGAAGACCATCCAAGACGTAAAGGTTTTGAACGAATATGAGGACGTGTTTCCAAAAGTTTTGCCAGGATTGCCACCAGATCGACACGTAGACTTTACGATCGACTTAGAGCCGGGAGCAGCTCCTAAATATAAAGTCCCATGTAGGATGGCACCGAAAGAACTAGAAGAACTTAAAATCCAGTTATAAGACATGTTAGACCTTGGTTTAATCAGACCAAGTGTCTCACCTTGGGGAGCACCAGTGTTGTTTGTTAGGAAAAGGATGGTTCGATGAGAATGTGTATAGATTATCGAGAAATGAACAAGATCACCCTCAAGAACAAATATCCTTTGCCAAGGATAGAGGATTTATTTGACCAGCTCAAGGGTGCAGGAGTGTTTTCCAAAAATAGATTTAAGATCAGGGTATCATCAGCTGACCGAGGACGTACCTAAGATCGCCTTCCAAACCAGATATGGCCATTATGAATTCTTAGTAATGCCATTTGTTTTAACCAAAGCCCCTGCTGTATTCATGGACCTCATGAATAGGATTTTACACCTGTACTTAGACAAATTCGTCTTAGTATTCATCGACGATCTCATTTACTCCAAAAATAAGAAGGAACCCGAAAAACATCTACGGATAGTGTTAGAGACACTCAGAGCCGAGAAACTCTACACCAAACTCTGTAAATGCAAATTTTGGCTGAAGGAAGTAATGTTCCTTGGTCATATAGTGTCGGCCAAAGGAATCAAAGTAGATCCTGCTAAGGTAGAGACAGTGTACAACTGGAGGTCACCAACGAGTCAGAACGAGATCAGAAGTTTCTTGGGTTTAGCCGGTTAGTACAGAAGGTTTATTGAAGGATTCTCTACAATCGCTAGGCCAATGACGCAGCTACTTCGGGAGGAAACCAAATTTAAATGGACGGACGAGTGATAGCTTATGCTTCACGACAACTTCGACCTAACGAAGTTGAGTACCCAACCTGCGACTTAGAACTTGCAGCCGTTGTGCATGCGTTAAAGATTTGAAGACACCACCTCAATGGTGTAAGGGTTGAGATCATCACAGATCACAAGAGTCTGAAGTACTTTTCGAGCGGAGAGAACTGAATATGAGGCAAAAGAGATGACTCGAATTAGTCAAGGATTACGACTACGGAATCAACTACCATCCAGGAAAGGCAAATGTAGTAGCAGACGCGCTGAGTCGCAAGGCTCCAACGAAGATAGGATGCCTCTTTGTCGAGGAAGAAACTCTAGTACGAGAATTTGAAAAGATGGACATAAAAGTGCTCGATAGACCAGCAACTATAACAAGTCAGATAACAGCACTAGAAGCAACACCAGATTTGAGAGAAAGAACCATCAGTGCTCAGGGAAAGGATGAAACAATGGATAAGCTTCGACTAAAAAAAAATATGAACAGATAGACCAGAAGGATATTCCAAAGTACCAGATAATGCGATCCTTTTTGAAGGCAGAATTTGTATTCCTGACGACGACAACGAACTGAAGAATGATATCATGAGTGAAACTCACGATACGCCATGTACAACACACCCAGGGTGTACGAAGATGTATCAGGACTTGAGAAAGAATTTCTGGTGAAATGGACTAAAACGAGACGTTACCTCGTTTGTGGAAAGATGTTTGGCATGTCAGCAAGTTAAGGCTTCACACAGACGACCGTAAGGAATTCTGCAACCATTGGATGTCCCAGAATGGAAATGGGAAGGCATAGCTATGGACTTTGTGACAGGCTTGCTTAAGTCAAGAAGAGGCAACACAGCTATTTGGGTGATTATTGATAGGCTCATGAAATTGGCTCATTTCTTACCGATTAATACTACGAAAGGACCAGGGAAGTTAGCTCAGTTGTACGTCCGAGAGATCGTACGTCTATATGGAGTGCCGAAGTTTATGATATTAGATCGAGACGCTAAATTCACTTCCAGATCTTGGGTCTTTATGCAGAAAGAATTGGGAACCAAGCTTAACTTCAGTACAACTTTTCACCCTCAGACAGATGGACAGTCCGAGAGGACAATTCAGATTTAGGTTGATATGTTAAGGACAGTGGTATTGGATTGAGGCGCGAATTGGGAAGACATTTTACACTTGGTCGAATTCGCGTATAACAACAGCTATTAGGCCGCGATAGGAATAGCTCCTTACGAGGCATTGTATGGACGAAATGTAGATCACCACTTATTTGGGACGAAGTGGGTGAAAGGAAGAACCTAGGACCAGACGCGATTAATGAGATGATCGAGATTGTTCAGCAGATTTGAGATAGAATGAGAGAAGCCCAGAGCCGACAGAAGTCATATGCCGACGATCGTCGCGAGGGTCTTAAGTTTGAGATTGGAGATAAAGTTTTCCTTAAGATTGCGCCTTCTAAGGGAATCGTTAGATTCGGCGTTAAGGGTAAATTAAGACCAAGGTTCATAGGACCTTATGAGATTCTCGAGAAAATAGGACCCGTTGCTTATCAATTGGCCTTACCTCCAAGTCTAGGAAGTATCCATAACGTGTTTCACGTTTCTCAATTGAGAAAATATGTCTATGACCCTAAGCACGTTATTAGTCAGCAAGACATAGTTCTTGAATCTGACTTAAGATACGAAGAAAAACCAATATCGATTTTGGATAGAAAAGTTCAAAAATTAAGAACCAAATCGATACCAATCGTAAAAGTATTGTGGAATCACCACGGGCAGGAAGAAGCCACGTGGGAGCTCGAGGAGAGGATGAATGAGAGATATCCTCATCTTTCTAATGAAGATATGCAAATTTCGGGACGAAATTTTTTCCAAGGGGGGTAGGATGTAATACTCCGGAAAATCTCGACTATCTTAAAAATTTAAAGTTAATAATAAAAATGGCTTTGCACTCCTAAGTTCATAAAATTTAATTCTAAAACTAACGGTGAAACCCGTTTCCATAAATAAATTACGGAAATCAGTTAAATGACTACTATATTAGAATTATCGCGTACGATAACTTTTTAATTCTAGAACTCAGATCGGGAAACCGTCTGATTTTTACATTCACTAAATTGCGATACGAGTTCGCCCGAGAAAGTTCATTTTTATGATTTTTCCGGACAAAATCTGGACTGTGATGTCCCGGGATTTTGTCGAATTTTCAAATTTAAAATATACTTTTAAAGTATATAAAATATATCGGAATTAATGGTTAAATCGGAATTTGACGAAAACGTGCCGAATATGTATTTTTATTACTCGAATTTCATAACGTCGTATCGAGCCGGAAAATGCGGTTTTTGGAGGAATTAATCCTCTCTTGACCGACTACATTACTTTTAGCATAAGGATATTTTATTTTTTTATGGTTTAATACTTTATGACTCACCTTCTACTAACATTCTAATAATAAATAATTGGCCACCTAAGTCTTAGTTTAAATATCATCTAACCTTGTCATCATTCTCTTTTCTTCCTCCCAAAAACTTTCGAACCATACCACATACAGCATCTCCATTTTCTTCCATCCTCCATTGAAGAAATCTTGAGGTTCATGCAAGGAAAATTCCATAAGTCCTTCAATCATCCATCAACTTTCATTCTACTTTCATTAATTAGGAAGGTAATCATCATAGCAACTCTTCTATCCAAGTAGAATTTCTATTCTTTTATTTTTCTCTATGACCGATTTTTATGGTATTAGTATAGTAATTGATTTGAGCTTTAATTTATACAATTAGATGGATAGAAGTTATAATCTATGGTTTAATTGGTGAGAAAATTTAGAACCCTAAGTCTACGGTGAAACCGAAAATTGGAGCAAATTGTAGGAGGGTTTGAATCCTTAAATTGGTTGCATAATTGAGCTTGGGAGATGATTAATTGAGGATTAGTGAAAGAACAAATGAAATCCCCTAACAAATGATGAATGCCGATTTTTAGGGTTTAGGGTTCCACTTGAATTTCCAAATTAATGTTATAATAGTATTGATCATTGATTAATTGGTGTTGTAGTAGGATAATTAATGGACTAATGGAGCTAATTGATGAAGAAATTCACCTTCCCTAATTACTAGTTGATACCGAAAATTAGTAGGAATTAGGGGTTTTATGAGCTTTGATTTTATTGATGAAATGATGATGGATTATGGTTCCTAATGATAATAGTTGATGATAGGAATTAAACGAGAATTTTCTAAAAATAAATGGTAAAACGTAAGAGACGAGGATTTGGAAATGAATTGAGTTTGGTTAATGAATTGAGGAATTGATATACGTGGTAATGATCATCGATAGATGATAAAATAATGACGTAGAAATCGAACGACTTATAATAAAGTTTGAAAATTCCTAAGAGACGAACAAATGTACGTAATTAATGATAGGAAAGTCGAGTAGGAAAGATATTTGGTTATTAATGATCATTATTGATGAGGGAACGAAATTGTAGTTGACGGCGTGTTAATCCGAGTATTGGAATAATAGGTTTTAATTGAAATCGAGAAGTTGGAATTTGAATTAGGAACTTGAAATGGTATAGTAAATGGTTAGATTGAACGACGAGGTTTTTATCGTCGTATTTATAGACGAGAAATAAAAAGGAGTTCTACACGTACGTTGGTACGTGTTGACTGCCGTCATGTGTGAAATTCGTGAGAACTTAGGTTCGATAACATAAAACGAACCTAGAAAGCCGTACGTCGATTTTTGTCAAACCTTAGGGTTAACTTCGGCAGTTTTGCGACCCTTTCCGAAAACTGCAATATCTCCTAGCTTGTTTATCGGAATTGAGATCCATAAATTGGAGACTAAACTAGACTTCCTTGGCTTTCTAACGGTACTGGGCAAATCCCCTGTTTCGGGATGCTCTGTTCTGGGCAATCCCCAGAACCTCTGTTCTGTGCAGTGAATATCTAAAACCTAATTTTCTAAGTTGTTTTCTTCTCAACTTAGTTACGTTCGATCTTTTAAGTCGTAATGAGTTATCGACTGTCATTTTTACTGACCGTAGTGTCAAGTAAGAATTCTAAACGAGGAATGTTCGATTCTCGTTCCTTTTAATTAAAGGAATATAGATTAGCGTGCAAAGGCCTAAAAGCTTAAAAGCATATGAAACTAATTCGATTTTGATTTCGAATCCATTTTCTTTTTTATCGACTCGATGACTTATCGAAGTTATGATTATTTACGATGAAGGAGGAATTCAACAGTCGGGATAAGGCGAAGGATCAAACGACGGGAATTCGTTTAGTAGTTCTGTAACATATAAGGTGGGCTTTTATTCATATCAAATAAAATGTGGGTTTTTCCACAAATCGAAAGTGACATTTATAGCTTTGATAACTGTGTTTATCAAACGTGATTATCAGGCATAAACTGTTTTAATATTTTATGTGAGTTCTCTTGATCCTTCTGAGTTGGCTGACTAGCTTTCCAGATTTATTAGTTAGCTGACTAGTTAACTTTCGATCGGCTTTGAGTTAGCTATATGCTTTCCAAAGTATGTGCACTTTGTAACCTGTGGTGTATGTGGTATCCTGTTGAGGGGTAACCAGCCACGGTGAATGAGGAATTGGTCAAGATTTGAACGTAACATACCAGAAAAATACTTGTGCAAGCTAATTTGTGAAATGAGAAAATGTTTAGTAGACAAGGATTCCTTTTTAAACAAAACCCCCGATGTGCTACAAGGACTAAAAGCCTGTTTTATCAATACTTATATTATGATTTCGGCAACGTACCCACTAAGTACTTTCATACTTAGCCCTGCATATGTTTCTAAATGTGCATGTTGAAGCGACGGAAGCGGTGGACGGTTTAGTTAGGAATGAGTTGTGTTAAGGAAGACTTTAGTTTGAAGATCACTTTTTCGCTGCTAAACTTTGATCACTTTATGATGTTATGTAAATAAACCCCTGTAGTATAAGTTCTATAACTTATAACTTAGGTTTCTTTTGAAACACTTTGTCGTTTGATCTTTCAGATCAAACTCTTTCCTTATAATTATATATCGAGGTCTTGTTCATAGAATTAATGTTGTCTTTTATGTATGTTTATTCTTATGTCCCCTTTCTTCCCCGCTTCTTTAATCCATTCCCAGTCGCTCCCCGACTTCTGCCATCCCTCGGGATTTGGGGCTGTGACAGAGTGGTATCAAAGCCATCGTTTCTGCTCTGTATACGAGTCTTCCTTCGAGTAGTAAAATAGAGTATTCGTTCATACTCTATATCGAGTCTTCATTCGAGTCGTGAGATAGAGTATTTGTATATACTCTAGACCAGAATCTTCTTTCAAGTAAAGTTAAGATTTAGTTATGACACTAAGATTAAGATTGTAGACGACAACTCAACCTCCCGCTACGTCGACTCAACGAGAAAAGAATTTCAGTGATATGATTTCTTTTTAAATAAGAAATTTTTGAATGACTATTCAACGAGTAAAGAATGAAAATGGTGCCAAAATACTTTTCATTTTTGAAAGTATAAGAATTTATACTTTGTTTGGTATGTGATTATATGATAGTACGAGTACTATCTTATGTGAAATTATTTGCGCAATAATTTCTTACTTTTGAAAATGTACCTTGACACAAGAATCTAGATGGATTTTAGGGATTTTTCCCGGTTCATTGAGAACATAGACTTTGAAACCTAAGGTCTTCTCCGACTATTCGAGAAATTAGACGTTTTAAGAAATGTTATTCTAAATGATTTCGAAAGAAGATCCCCAAAACGGGAATAGTGACATGAACAAGACTCGGCAGAATCGAATCTTGTTTTTATACTTAGGAGCCGATAATAATTTCCTTCGAGGAAATTAAATGAATAATGATGGGATGAATTAACTTGGTACCAAGTGAACGAAAGAAACAAGTAAACGTACGAGAAGCGTTGGCTTTGACACCAGAAAGATATGATTGAGACGAAAAGGACAGGATAAAGGGAATCAAAGACAAATGAAATAAATAAATGTTACTTACGTATAAGTAACATGACGACGTCGTTCCGTTTTATTTTTCAGCGGAGTTCGCCATGTACGGACTTCGAGAGGGAGATATGTATAAATATTAAGAATCAAGCACGAAGCTTGATTAAATTTGTCAAAAATAGATCGTATTCAACGACGATTAGAACTTATGTTCTAAAGGTTATTCCCTAATTATCATTCCAATTTCTTTTCGAATTTATTTCTATACTTCGTTTTGAACGAAGACTACGACGAGTACGTATATTAAGGGTCATGAACGACAAAGTCTTTCGTAAATGAATGTTACTTTCGAATAAGTAACATGAACAAAGTGAACGCACTTGTTTTAATGAGTGAGAATCGATAAGAAAATTTCCTTCGTGGAAAAAAATATATATATTAAGATAAGGAATCGAAATAAATCTTGAAATTTTATTTCCATATAATGTTTGTACGAGTGCAAATTTCTGTGAAATTTCCAGATGTCTAAGATAAGTTTGTCGTTTAAGTATGGTGAAATTACAAGTGAATAAGGAATATTCATTTTGTAATTTGAGGTTTTCCGTAAGATAAGATATTGTCCTACCTGTTACTGATCCGTGTTCCTTAAAAACCTTGTAGGATGACTTCTAGTACTGATACGGCTCAGGAGAGTCAATCCCCACCACAGCGTACTTGGGCAAATCAGATTTTGGATAAGTATCGAGTTTTCGAGGCAAACCCGAGACATGACATAGGACAAAGGATTAGTAACTTCTCGGCATTTTATTACAGAGGATTAGGCCATCTTCGACTTGATTAGACGTATTCCAGAGGAATGGCATGGTTGGGCAAACGACACGACATATTAATATCTTGGGATGTTTGAGGACGACGTAGAGCCGACAGACGATTACTATGGATTCGCTTTAGAGGTACACAGGCGTTTCTTCCGGAGCAGACACATGGCAGCATATCCTAATCAGGCGCATCCTCCCTACACTCACTTCCAGGCAGATTCAGAGTCAGATCACGACGAGATAGGTCCAGAGATGGCTGCACAGTTAGAGATTCCTCCAGTGATTGTACCTTGCGAGAGAATAGAGGGGTTAGTTTCAGAGGCAGAATACCCAGTGATTGACACAGAGACAGTTGACAGGTTAGGGTTACCTATTCCTTTCCTACCCGAGCCTTTTGTGAGAGTTCGAGGACCGTTTGAGGTAGGCCCAGGGTACTTAGACACAGACGCAGAGCTTACCGCCCTATTACAGTTACCATTTTCATACAGATCACTTGATGAGATTTGTTCAGAGTTGGCCGGAGTCAGGACAGAGTTTGAGGCAGGACCATCCAGGGTCCGTTCCAGAGAGAATTCCCTTCCCGACCACGTGCTGCCTCCGAAGAAGCGGGCGTTAGTGACCTGCTGGGATTACCTGGTTTCAGATACCGAGATGACAGATTCAGAGGTGTCTGCATCGCCACCACTTACACTTGCAGACGGCACTACTATGAGGGTTGACGAGGCACCCCAGGCCCGTTTTTGGTTCAAAAAGTGATGAGGATCCGGACGAGGACCGGACGAGGACCCTAAGGAGGATCAGGCCATAGAGGGCAGTGGGGACTTGACTGTAGCGAGTTGAGCAGTGCGTCAGGGATGCTTATCAGCAGAGTTAGTAGTCTCTTTTGTTACGTACATAGTCGGATCAGTAACTAGTTCTGTAGTACCCTAACGGATACGAAATTTTGTAAACCGTTTCAGTTCTAGTACTCCCAGTAGTACAGTAATGCATTCTGTAAATGCAACCTGTACAGTGATAGGCAGACAGCCTAGTTTAGACTCGTAATAGTCTAACTTTTGCGTAAGACCTCGTTGGAGGCAAAATCCATATCCCTTTGATGTATATATATATATATATATATATATATATATATATATATATATATACATGACCCATGAGAGGGTTTTTTTTAATTGCAAGGAAGTCTTTATAAATTGTAAAATCAAATCAGAATGCAAATGAACTCGTGTAATGAAAATTTGGTTTAACTTTGACAGTTAAAAGATTAAGGGGATAGTATCGAAGTTATGTTCGTTTTTCTTTTCCGTGAACTTGATTAAGTTGCAAGGAAGGGTTAGTGAGTGAAGAAAGGTTTAAAGGTAAGGCGCTAATGCAAATTTTCTATTCCCTATAGTTTTAAAGAAAAATGCCGCCGAGAAACATTAACAACAGAAGGGGACCAGGTAGGTCCCGAGGACGTGGAAGACGTCAACCGGATAATAAGAGAGAACAGGAACAGGAACAGGAAAGAAATGATACCCCATCACCATCACCATCACCCCCACCACCACCTCGTAGAGACATTGAGGATCTTTTCCTCAAAAGAAACCCCCCAAAGTTTGATGGATCGGGCAACCCTAGCGATGCTGATCTGTGGGTGCGATCAACCGAGAAAATTTTCAAGCTCCTTAGGTGTACCGACGAGGAAAGACTAGCATGTATAGCTTTCCAACTCACCGGACCGGCAGACTATTGGTGGGAGACTCGACAGAAAGTGATACCTGCAGAACACCTAGGTCAATTTACATGGGAAGAATTCAGGGAGGCGCTGTACGAAAAGTATGTGCCTAAGACATATAGGGCTCAGAAGGAAGCTGAGTTATAGGATCTGAAGCAGGGCAAGATGACGGTTACGGAATATGACTCAAAATTCTGTGAATTGTCAAGGTATGCGCCAACTCAAGTCGATACCGAGGAAAAGATTTCTAAGAAATTCAGAGGTGGACTAAGACACGAATTGGGACTCGCTTTAGCCAGTCACGGGGGACTAGGCTATACGGACGTTTTAGGACGAGCGCAGGAAATGGAGGCCGTTGTGCCTGATGAGAAGAAAACCAAAGCACCTATATCAGCTCCAACCCAAAACCAAAACCGAGGCTATTATAACAACAATAATAGCGACTTCCAAGGAAAAAGAAAATGGGATGGAGGAAGTAGCAGTGGCTACAATCAGAATTTCAATCAGGGTAATCAAAGAAAAGAAAATCAGCAAGGCTACCAGCAGCCTAGTCGGAACAACAAGAAGAGACAATGGTAGGGAAACAACCAGTCAGGATTGTATTTACAAGGGAACAATCAGGCCAGACCATGGAAAGGGAATAATCGGCAAAGACAGCCGCAGGGACAACAGCAAAACGCTAACCAAGGAAGAAATAACCCAGGGAGGGTTACTTATCCGGTTTGCCCAAAATGCAATGGAACCTATCCCGGTATTTGTCAAGCAGGCATGGGTGTCTGTTTTAACTGTAGACAGTCAGGGCACGTGAAAAGGGATTGCCCTACGCTACTGAGAATAGCCGGACAGAATCAGCAAGGACAGCCCCAGCCTTTGAGGGCAATTCAGGAACAGCCTCAACAACAGATGGCACCGTAACATTTTCAGCAGCATGCGCAGCGACAGCAGAATGCAAGGGCATGCGCTAATAGGCAGACTGGGAAGAATAATGGAAAAGGAAACTTAGCAGGTATGGGAAAACTTCGCAACATCCCTATTTGAGATAATGTTTGATACTGGCGCATCATATTCTTTTATTGCTGGCTCGTGTACCAATAAGCTAGACATCAGACCTGTAAGAGCTGCACATCCTATGAGAGTAGCTATACCTTTAGAAGAGATCACTACTTCTACGTACGTTTGCTCTAACTTAGAACTAGAAATTGGAACTTTTAAGGTTAAAGCGAACAATTTAAACGTTATGATAATGTGGGACGTAGACATAATCCTAGGAATGGATTGGTTGTCAGAGAATTATGCCACGATTCTCTGCAACGAGAGAAAAATCTCTTTTCAACCCCCAGGTAGAGAACCAACCGAATTTCACGGGATTTCAATGGGTAGAGGAATACCGATTATATCGGCACTTCAAGCCATGAAATTGATAAAGAAGAAAGGTACCACAGCTTATCTCGTGTACCTAGTCGGAGAACCTGGAGCCAAGAAGACCATCCAAGACGTAAAGGTTGTGAACGAATATGAGGATGTGTTTCCAAAAGTTTTGCCAGGATTAACACCCGATCGACACGTAGAGTTTACGATCGACTTAGAGCCGGGAGCAGCTCCTAAATATAAAGCCCCATGTAGGATGGCACCGAAAGAACTAGAAGATCTTAAAATCCAGTTATAAGACCTGTTAGACCTTGGTTTCATCAGAACAAGTGTCTCACCTTGGGGAGCACGAGTGTTGTTTGTTAGGAAAAGGATGGTTCGATGAGAATGTGTATAGATTATCGAGAAATGAACAAGATCACCCTCAAGAACAAATATCCTTTGCCAAGGATAGAGGATTTGTTTGACCAGCTCAAGGGTGCAGGAGTGTTTTTCAAAAATAGATTTAAGATCAGGGTATCATCAGCTGAAGATTAAACCCGAGGACGTACCTAAGATCGCCTTCCAAACCAGATATGGCCATTACAAATTCTTAGTAATGCCATTTGTTTTAACCAAAGCCCCTGATGTATTCATGGACCTCATGAATAGGATTTTACACCCATACTTAGACAAATTCGTCTTAGTATTCATCGACGATATTCTCATTTACTCCAAAAATGAGAAGGAACCCGAAGAACATCTATGGATAGTGTTAGAGACACTCAGAGCCGAGAAACTCTACGCCAAACTCTGTAAATGCGAATTTTGGCTGAAGGAAGTAATGTTCCTTGGTCATATAGTTTCGGCCGAAGGAATCAAAGTTGATCCTGCTAAGGTAGAGACAGTGCACAACTGGAGGTCACCAACGAGTCAGAACGAGATCAGAAGTTTCTTGGGTTTAGCCGGTTAGTACAGAAGGTTTATTGAAGGATTCTCTACAATCGCTAGGCCAATGACGCAGCTACTTCAGGAGGAAACCAAATTTAAATGGACGGACGAGTGATAGCTTATGCTTCACGACAACTTCGACCTAACGAAGTTGAGTACCCAACCCGCGACTTAGAACTCGCAGCCGTTGTACATGCGTTAAAGATTTGAAGACACCACCTCTATGGTGTAAGGGTTGAGATCATCACAGATCACAAGAGTCTGAAGTACTTTTCGAGCGGAGAGAACTGAATATGAGGCAAAAGAGATGACTCGAATTAGTCAAGGATTACGACTGCGGAATCAACTACCATCCAGGAAAGGAAAATGTAGTAGCAGATGCGCTGAGTTGCAAGGCTCCAACGAAGATAGGATACCTCTTTGTCGCGGAAGAAACTCTAGTACGAGAATTTGAAAAGATGGACATAAAAGTGCTCGATAGACCAGCAACTATAACAAGTCAGATAACAGCACTAGAAGCAACACCAGATTTGAGAGAAAGAACCATCAGTGCTCAGGGAAAGGATGAAACAATGGATAAGCTTCGACTAAAAAAAAATATGAACAGATAGACCAGAAGGATATTCCAAAGTACCAGATAATGCGATCCTTTTTGAAGGCAGAATTTGTATTCCTGACGACGACAACGAACTGAAGAATGATATCATGAGTGAAACTCACGATACGCCATGTACAACACACCCAGGGTGTACGAAGATGTATCAGGACTTGAGAAAGAATTTCTGGTGAAATGGACTAAAATGAGACGTTACCTCGTTTGTGGAAAGATGTTTGGCATGTCAGCAAGTTAAGGCTTCACACAGACGACCGTAAGGAATTCTGCAACCATTGGATGTCCCAGAATGGAAATGGGAAGGCATAGCTATGGACTTTGTGACAGGCTTGCTTAAGTCAAGAAGAGGCAACACAGCTATTTGGGTGATTATTGATAGGCTCATGAAATTGGCTCATTTCTTACCGATTAATACTACGAAAGGACCAGGGAAGTTAGCTCAGTTGTACGTCCGAGAGATCGTACGTCTATATGGAGTGCCGAAGTTTATGATATTAGATCGAGACGCTAAATTCACTTCCAGATCTTGGGTCTTTATGCAGAAAGAATTGGGAACCAAGCTTAACTTCAGTACAACTTTTCACCCTCAGACAGATGGACAGTCCGAGAGGACAATTCAGATTTAGGTTGATATGTTAAGGACAGTGGTATTGGATTGAGGCGCGAATTGGGAAGACATTTTACATTTGGTCGAATTCGCGTATAACAACAGCTATCAGGCCGCGATAGGAATGGCTCCTTACGAGGCATTGTATGGACGAAATGTAGATCACCACTTATTTGGGACGAAGTGGGTGAAAGGATGAACTTAGGACTAGACGCGATTAATGAGATGATCGAGATTGTTCAGCAGATTTGAGATAGAATGAGAGAAGCCCAGAGCCGACAGAAGTCATTTGCCGACGATCGTCTAAGTTCTCGAAGAACCAGAAAGATCTTAGGTTTTGAGTCTACGTTCTCATTAAACCTGGAAAAATCCCTAAAATCCGACTATATTCTTGTATCCGCATAATTCTTCATAAAAAGGAAATCATTGCGCAAATAATTTCACATATGATAGTACTTGTACTATCGCATAATCACATAAGGTATAAAAATTATACTTCTGTAAAATTCTTATTTTTGAAACACAACTCATTCTCATTCTCAATTTTATTGAATACTTGCTCATAAAATTTCTTATTTAAAATAAATCACATCATAAAATTCTTTCCTTTTCCTCGTTGAGTCGACGTAGCGAGCGGTTGAGTTGACATCTACGTTCTCAATCTTAGTATTAGAGTCTAACTCTTATCTTCTACTTGGCGGAAGATTCTGATCTAAAGTACATACCATTATTCCATCTTATGACTCGAAAGAAGACTCGATATAGAGTACGAATGAATACTTTATATTATCACTCGAAGGAAGACTTGTATATAAATACCATTCTGTGATATTACTAGAAGGAATGACTCGTACTAGAAAAAGATGACTCATAACCAGAGCAGAAAACAAACTACTGCTCCGATACTATTTTGTGGTATTACTGAAAGAATGACTCGGACTAGAAGACCGACTCGCATCCAGAGCAGAAAACGAACTTCTGCTCAGATACCACTTTGTGGTAGTACTAAAAGAATAACTCATACTAGGGAAGTGACTCGAACTAGAAGATTGACTCATAGTCAGAGCAAGAGATGAACCTCTGCTCTGATACCACTAAAAAAAAAAATGACTCATACTCAGAGCAGGATACAAGCCTTGCTCTGATTCAACTCTGTGGTATCACTAAAAAGAATAACTTATACTAGAAAAGAATGACTCATGATCAGAGCAGGAAACAAGCCTTGCTCTGATACCACTCTATCACAGCCCCAAATCCCGAGGGACGGCCAAAGCCGGGGTGCGACTGGGGTTGGATTAAAGAAGCGGGGAAGAAGGGGGCTAACTGACTAACATACATAAACGACATCAAACATTCAATGAACAAGACTGGAATATTATACAGAAAGAGTTAATCACGAGTGATTACTTGACAAAAGTACACAAAGGTATCTAAGTTCAAATTTACAGACTTATACTACAGAGTTTTGTTCAATAAACGGATTCTCAAAAGACTTAGAGTTTTGCAGCGGAAGAGTCCTAACTAAAGCATCCTATCTTTTCAACTCAACTTCAACCGTTGCCGCTCACGTCGCTTCAACCTGCACATTTAGAAAACAATGTAGGGCTAAGTACAAAAGTACTTAGTGGGCACGATGCCGAAATCATAATCATAGGTATAGATAAATATGGCATTTCATAATTGTAGCACATCGGGGTTTTATTGAAAAGAGGCCCGTGTCTACTAAACATTTTCTGACTCTTTTCTCAAATTAGCTTGCAAGCATTTTTCTGGTATGTTACGTTCAATCTTGACCAATTCTCATTCACCGTGGCTGGTACCCCTCAACAGGATATCACATACACCACAGGTTACAAAGTGCACTAACTCTGGAAAGCACTTAGCAGCTAACTCAGAGCCGATCGTTAATTAACCTAGTTAGATTAACTCTAAATCTGGAAAACACGAATGTTAACTCAGATAGGTACAAGAGAACTCACATAAAACATAAAACAGTTCATGCCATAATCATCACTTTGAAAACACAAATATCAAAGCGATAAAGAAAGATTTTCCGAGCATTGCTCGTTTTATTTTATATATAAAAGCCCACTTTGATATACAGAACTACTACGTACTAGCTTCCGATCTTCTGATCTTCCGTCCTTTCTTCACTGCTGGCTTCCTCCTTCATCGTAAAATAATAATACTTAAAATCGGGTTGCAAAAGTTAATCGATCAAATGAAAATCGAAAAAGGTTTTAGTCGTTTCATTCTTTAGGCATTTGCACGCTTACTAGATTCATTTTACTTAAACGGGAACGAGACTCGTACTAATCCCGTTTAGAACTCGAAAGGTCTCAAACTCGACTCTTAGGTCAGTAGAGAGGGTAGTCAATAGCTTAATACGACTTAAAAGATCATAAGAAACTAAGTTGGAAAGAATCAACTTAGGAAGAATTACGTTTTAGTTCATTATACGACTTATGCAATTTCTCGCTTAACTAAACTTCTTTACTTTAACGGATAAGAGGTACCAACTCGTCTCGGTTAGCACTCAAGGCTCCTTTCTTGACTCTAGGATCAGTAGAAAGATAGTCGTTAGTTATTACGGCTTAAACGATCGAAAGAAACTAAGTTGCGAACGAAACAACTTAGAAGAATGAAAACTGAAATTTCACTGCGCATTACAGTAACTCTGGGGACTGCCCAGAACAGGGGATCTGGAAACAGGGGATGATCCCTGTATCTTTGGAAAGTTTGGGATGTCTAGTTTATGATCCAATTTACTGATCGCAAATCCGATAAACGAGCTAGAAGTTATTACAGTTTCCGGCGAGGGTCGCAAAACTGCCGCGCTAACCCTAGTTGCTCGATAGAATCGACGAATAACTTCTTAGGTTCGTTCTAAGTTCTCGAATTCGATTTCTTAAGAAACTGGACTCTCAAGGCAGTCAACACGTACTCCCGTACGTGATGAACTCCTTCTTAAAACTCGTCCAATAGCACGATGTTCTAAACGTCGGCTTCCAACTATCAAGTACTAAACCAAACAAGTTATCAAATTCTCGTTCTAGTTCTCGACTATCACTAAAACTCATATTATATTAGCTCGAAAGCTCATGACGTCAACTACAAAGTTATTCCCAAGTCCAACATAAACAATATTATCAAGTTAGAATTCTCATTCGACTTCTCGGTTATTAATTACGACTAATTGTTCGTCTCTTACACAATTTTTCAAAGTTGTCGGATTTCGTTCAAATTTTACGTTATCAAACAACATCTAACGAGAATCAATTTCATGCATATAATTACTTCATATCAACACTATATCTCAACTTACGACGAGTTCTTCGTCTCTTACATCCCACAAAATATTTTTAGAAAAATCTAAATAAATTCCTATTATCGACTAACATCATTAGAAACCATATTCTGTCATCATTTCATCAATTAAACCAAGCCATATCAAACCCCTAAATGTCTAATAAATTTCGGTATTTATAGAAAGATTAAGAGAGTGATTTTCTTCATTAATCAACACCATTTATCTCTTAATTACACTATTATATCATCCATTAATCAATTGAAGTCCAATTACACATTAACATGCAAAAATCCCCAATTTCAAACCCTAAACCCTAAATCCATTTCAATCAAACAAAGGGCTTTCGATTTCTCTTGGTTCTAATCACTAATTAAACACTTCCTAAGCATGAATTTAACATCAATTGAAGAATTCCAAAAATCCTACCAAGAACCCTAAAATTTCGGTATTACATAGAGGTTAGGGCTTTTGATTTTCTTCCAATTTTGATCCTAGAATTCACATCCAATCACAACTAATTTCACTAATCGAAGATCAAAACACCTAGTTCATCAATCCTTAATTTCGATCCAAGAAGAAAATAAAAAGAAGGGGAATCCAATTGGATAGAAACATGGAGGAGATGAATACCTTGAGATTTAACAAAGGAAGACTTAGGTTTTGATGGTTGGATGAAGACTTGTGTGATTTCTTCTTGATGAGAGCTTGATGCTTCTTCAATGGTGGAAAAGGAAGAACAAGAGGGAGAGAGTGAGGGAGCTGCCGAAAATGGGAGGGGTGGGGGGAGGGAAGGAGGAGATGTGATTTAATTTGATATAACATAATGTTATAAGGTATAATAGGTGTAAAGGTGTAAAGGGTGAATAGTAATAGTAGTAGGTGTAAAGTAAAAACTATATAAAAATGAAATATCTTGCTAAAAGAGAGGGGGAAGTCGGTCATGGGAGGGGAAAAGAAGGAATTTACGCGCTTTTCCGACGCGATTAGACGTTACGGAAATCGAACGACGAAAAATGTAGCTTGGCACAAAATCGTCACGATCCGATTCGACCAAAAATTCTAACGTACTAAACTTAATCGGAAAATAAAATTTATAAAATTAATTCCAACAAAATCTTGGGACGACACAGTCCGAGTTTCGTCCGGAAAATCATAAAAACGAACTTTCTCGGGCGAGTTCGTATCGCGATTTCGGGAATGTAAAAATCAGACGGTTTTCCGTTCTGAGTTCACGAACTAAAAACTTTTCGTACGCACTAACCCTAAATACAGTAGTCGTCTAGCTGACTTCCGTAATTTATTTTCGGAAACGGAATCGACTGTTAGTCTTAGAATTCAAAATCGTAAACTTAGGCGTGCAAAGCCATTTATTTAATTAACTTTAAAATTTTGAGATCGAAAGGAATTTCCGGGGCATTACACGAGTCTTCTTTTGGAGTTTAAGCATGCAATTGCATATCTTCATATATGTAATTGTGGGACTTGATAGTATATTGCGCTACAAAACAATGTCTATTTGTTTGTTAAACTTACACTCTGATATTTGGTGTCGATACAATGAGCATGATGCTCGAAACCTACTTTTATTTGCTTTTATATTCGATCTGACTTGGTGATGGTTTAATATTCCAATTCCAACACTTGAGTTTTAATCATTGCTCGTCTTCCTTAAATTAAAATTGAAAGCATGTTATCATTTGTTATCGCTTTCAATCTATATTCCCTTGTTCTCGAGCATGATCCCTAGACTGAGTTGTATTTTATTCTGAGGTTTCAATCTATAGTCATCTTAATACGTTAAAACTTGGGCTGTGACACCAGTAACGAGTAACATTTTCGTTTTGCTTAACGTTTTTTCACTGAGATATACTGCTCAGGACATTTTTCTCACAATTAGAAGAGACAGTTGGAGTAGCTGTAATACCCCGGATATTTTCTTCCGACAAAAAAATAAAATTTTGAAGGCTTTGCACGCCTAAGTTAAGGATTTTCGATTCTAAGACTAACGGTGAAATCCGTTTCTGAAAATAAATTCCAGAAGTCGGTCGAACGACTACTGTATTAGGGTTTTCGCGTCCGAATAAATATTTCGTCCGAAAACTCAGATCGAAAAACCGTCAGACTTTACATTCACTTTTTCTTCGATACGAGTTCACCGGAGAAAGATAGTTTTTATTATTTTTCCGGGCGAAATTTGGACTGTGATGTCCCGACTTTTCATCGGATTTTGAAAAACGAATTATGCTTTCCAGGTAAGAGATTTATTTCTAATCTAACGGTCGAATTAGATTTCGTCAAAAACGTAACTATCTAAGAATTTATTTCTCGATTTTTAATACGTAGTATTAGAGCCGGAAAACGAGATATTTTGAATATAATACTCCCTCCAAAACCGCCTATGAGTCACCACCATGAGTCATATTCTAATTCCTTCTACTACTCTACACCTTGTAGTATAAATATCCCACCACACCTTATTTTTTTTCTCCTTTCTTCCCTCTCCAACCGCCACTTCTCTCTCCCATTTCTCTCTCATTTCCTCCATTGTTGTCTTCAAGGTTCATCAAGGATTCATCATCATAGATCATCCATCTTCCAATCAATCTTATTTCCAATCACATATTTACTAAGGTAATCATCTAAGCTTCCTATCTATCCGATAAAATTTCATTTCTTTAATTATTGTTTGGACCGAAAATTTTAGGAAGTAGTAGGATGTTGTTCTATGTTTAATTCATGTTATTAAATGCATAGAATTGGATTTCCATGGTTGGATTTAAGAAGAAATCATCCTCATAACAAATTGATTATTACCGAAATTTTTAAGGAATTTTAGGGGTTTGATGTTGGTTCGTTTTTTAGATGATTGATTAGTGGATTTTTGTTCTATATGATGATAGATTGATGCATGAATTATTTTAGGATTTTCTAAAAATAAAAATAAAAGTGTAAGAGAGAAAGAAGTAATGATTCGATGTAGCATATGTTATGATTTATATGATATGATAATAGAAATGAGATGTAATATGTTTGAGGATGATTATATAATTTATTTGAATTTTCTAAAAATGAAATAGAAAACGTAAGAGACGAAAACTCGTCGATAGGTTGAGATTCGTTAATGATATGAGTATATGGTTTACATATTAGTGATTCTAGATAGATGATGATCAATGTTGTAAAGTTTGAGCAAAATCGGAGAACGTCGGATTTTCGCTAAGAGACGAAGAATCGTCGATAAGTCGAGATTAGATAATGATTTAGATTTGTGATTTGAATATATGTTAATCTTGTTCGTTAATGATCGTAACCAGAAAAAATTTGAACGAATTCTAAAAAGATTGGAATTTTTCTAAGAGACGAAGAAATGAGATTAAACGTCGATAGAAAAGTCGAATAAGGAAAACCATTTTGATATTAATGATTGTTGTCGTTTGACGAACGATATTGTAGTTGACAATATTTCCATCCAAGATACGAGATGATTTGAGTTATAGTTAATAAACGAGAAGTTGAAATAGAAATTGAAATTGAAATAGAATTGGTTTAGTAATTGGATTAGTTTAAAGACGAGTAATTATACGTTGAGTTTGCAATCGAGAGATATGAAGGAATTTGTCATAAAAGATATTGCATGTTGACTGCCTTAAGATGGAAATTTCGTACGAATAAAAGTGGAATAGCATTGATCGAACCTAGGAAATAGTGCGTCGAGTTTTATCGAGCATTAGGGTTTCGCGCGGACTGTTTTGCGACATTGCACGGAAACTGTCATAACTTTTAGCTCGCTTAACAAAATCAAGGTCCGTAAATTGGAGAGTAAACTAGACACCCGTGGATTTCTTTTGGTATAGAGAACATCCCCTGTTTCGAAGGAACCTGTTCTGTATGAACTTCAAAACCTCTACTTTGTGCAGAAACTTAAGTAAATTTAATTTCTTAAAGTTGAATCCTTTTCAACTTCGTTCCTTGTGAACTTCTAAGTCGTTATAAGTTACCAAAATCCATTTATCTACTGAACTAAGTGTCGAGTAATGAGCCGAGTCAGTTTGTAAACGAGAATTTATCGAGTCTCATTTATTTGATAATCAAAAGAATGTAGTTAAGTGCAAGGGCCTAAAAGTCTAAAACGAATTCAATTTCTTTTCTTTAATCATCTTGATCGATTACTAAAGTTTGAATATTTGCGATAAAAGAAGGAAGTCAGAGTTGAAGACAGGACGAAAGACAGAAGGTTAAAGTTTGTTCTGTAATCGATTGAGGTGGGCTTTTCTATATATCAAATCAAATGAGCGATGCTCGAAAATGTTTACTTATCACTTTGTAACTGTGTTTTAAAGTGATTATCAAGGCATGAAAATATTTGTTTTATGTGAGTTCTCTTGTTTTCTTTCTAAGTTAGCCGACTGCTATTCAGAATTATTAAATTAGCCAAAAGGGTGCTAACTAATCGATCGGACTCTATGTTAGCCAAAAGGGTGCTTTCCAGGGTTAGTGTACACGGTAGCCGTTGTGTGTGGTACTCTGTTGAGGGGTAGGCAGCCATGGTGAGGAACGTACGCGGAAGAAGAAAAGGCTTCTTTCCCGGCGTTGAAAAGGGCAAGATGAATATAACAATCAGAAAATGCTCGGCCGAAAGATTTAGAAAAGAGAGAAAATGTTTAGTAGGCACCGGCCTTTAAAAGAAAAACCCTGTTGCGTTACTTATTGAGATGCTTGATTAATCTATACTCTTATGATATGTTTTCGGCAATGTGCCCACTAAGTGCTTTTGTACTTAGCCCTGCATATGTTTTATAAAATGTGCAAGTTGAGTGACGGGAGCGGCAGAGGTTGATGTTGAGTAAAGAGTCGTAGTTAGGAAGAAGAACTTGTTTCAAGCTTTACGCTTTCCGCTGCAAATCGTTTTGAGTTAATGCATCTATCTTTTGGGTCTAAGCCCCGTACAATGAACTTAGTTCCTTTTTGAACAACTTGTCGAGTGATCCTTCGAGATCAACTCTTTCTTTTAAATAAAGTCTTGTTCATAGAAGTTATTCTATTATTAATGTCTGTTCATTCTTAGTTATTCCCCTTCTTTCCCGCTTCTTTAATCCAACCCCTAGTTGCACCCCGGTTTTGCCGTCCCTCGGGATTTGGGGCTGTGACAGAGTGGTATCAGAGCAATCGTTTCTGCTCAGCATACAAGTTTCTTTCGAGTAGTAAGATAGAGTATTTGTATATACTCTACACCTGAGTCTTCTTTCAAGTAAAGTTAGGTCGTAACACTAAGTTTAAAAGTGTAGACGACAACTCAACCTCCCGCTACGTCGACTCAACCAAAGAAGGAAAGTAGGGAAAGAGTTTCAGAAGTATGATTTCTTTTAAGAAGAAATTTATTTTTGATTAAGTATGCAAGAATTTGTGAATAAGTATGCAAGTATGATGTGAATAAAGTATGCCAAATATGAATGTGATTAAAGTATAAGAGTTATACCTTGGATATTATGTGAATTATGTGGAAGTATAAGTGATATACTCTGTGAAAGTATATGAAATTATTTGAGTTATAATTTCTTCTATTTTAAGAAGTATATCAGCATGAGAACATAGACTATTGTTCTAAGATTCTTCCCGGTTCATTGAGAACATAGAGCTAATAAAAAGCTTTGGGTCCAAAATACTTGAGAAGCAATCCGAACGGGAAGGACAGAATAAAGGGAATCAAAGTAAATAAGAGATGAATGTTACTTACGTATAAGTAACATGAACGAAGTCGTTTTTCAGTTGGAGTTCACCTCGTTAGAACTTCAAGAAGAGATTTGTTTAATTGTTAAGAATCGAGTACGAATTTTAGCTAATTTCCAACGATCGTTCGATTCCAGCGACGACTAGAACTTGCGTTCTAAAGTTATTCTCCAACTATTATTCCGTTTTCTTGGAATTTATTTCACAATTAGTAATTGAATGAAGAATATGATAAGTACGAGATTCAAAAGTCGAGAAGGGTTTATATTAGTACGGTATCCACTTTAATGTGGCATTAAGAATATTTTTTTTATGATAAGAATGATATATGTTTATCGGTTAGGAGTTTTCTTGAGGGAAACTAAGAAATCTAAATTAAAGATTGGAAAGAAAATCCCGGAAATTTTTTTAGTGTTCGAGTGCAATTTGGGAAATTGCTAGATGCTTAAGATAAGCTAAAACCTTGTTAAGTGATTAAGAGATTAAGTGTGAATATGAGATTATTCCGTTAAGAGTTTTTCTTCAAGAAAACTAAGAAATCTAAGCTAAGATGATTAAGGTAAGTTAATTTCTTATTAAATAAATGATTAAGCAGGACAGAGGTTCCATGTGATTGAGGGACTGTCATGTGGACTTGATGAACTCACATGACAAGAAACTTAGTCATATAAGCAAAACTTTTTTTTTTCAGTACAGTGTATTTTAGGGACGAACTAAACTAAAGTTAGTAGGCCTGTAATCCCGGGGCAGAAGTGCAGAGTAAATGCTGGTGCATAGAGGCACGGGCAAGGAGCGGCTACGATTAAGACTTCAAGGCGGAAGGGACAGGAACGAACTGAAATACACCCAAAAGAGAGGAATTTCGGGAATATGTTGGTATAGGACGGCATATTCAAGGAGAGTCTCTGAGATCAATTCTTTATGTGTTAGGTCCAAGTTTAAATTTTATTTGTGATACCACAGAATGGTATGTTTAAGACCCTTTTGTTTTAGGAGGCGTTATACGACAGAGTGCGTATCTAAGTTTTATAAAGTGAAGCTTTAATAAAAAAAATAATAAATAAATAAAAATAAAATTTTTTCTTGATTTCCTTAGTTCCAAAATGCCGCCAAGAGTAGCAAATAATGGAAGAAGAGGACTTGGTAGGCCTAGAGGACCTGGAAGAGGTCATAGACATCATGAGAGGGAAGAAGAGCAACAGCGTCAAGAAAACCCTTCACCTACACCACCACCACCACCCCAAAGTCGTGATATTGAGGATCTGTTCCTCAAAAGAAATCCACCCATCTTCAATGGATCTGGAAACCCGAGCGGTGCTGAGCTTTGGGTAAGAGCCATAGAAAGGATCTTCAAACTTCTCAGATGTACTAATGGGGAGCGCCTTTCGTGTGTTGCGTTTCAACTCACAGGACCAGCTGATTACTGGTGGGAGGCTAGGAGTAAAATTATTCCAGCGGAGCATATGGCTCAGTTTACTTGGGATGAATTTAAGAAAGTATTCTATGATAAGTTTGTTCCTAAAACCTACCGAGCAAAGAAGGAAGCATAGTTCTATAATCTTAAGCAACGGAAAATGACAGTGACTGAGTACGATGCAACTTTTTGTGAATTATCAAGGTATGCACCCGAGCAGGTAGATACCGACGAGAAAATGGCAAAGAAGTTCCGTGGAGGACTTAGACATGGACTGGGAGTGGCACTAGCCAGTCATGGAGGACTGAGCTACACAGATATACTAGGACGAGCCTTAGACATGGAAGCAGTTGTGCCGGACGAATGAAAGATTGCAGCGCCCGTACCAGCACCAACCCAGGCTTCAACTCAAGACCATTCCTACAATAATAACAACTATAGAGGAAAAAGGAAATGGGAAGGAAGAAATAATGGTGGCTACTATCAATACAATAACAATCAGGTGAAACAGAGTAGTAATCAACGTGGCTTTCAGCAGCCGAACCAGAATAACAACTATGGCAAGAAGCCATGGCAAGGGAACAATCAATTATGACAGAATGTACAAGGAAATAACCAAGTAAGACAGTGGCAAAGAAATAACCAACAAGGACAGTGGCAAGGGCAACAGCCAAACAATACCCCAGGAAGGATCACTAAACCTGATTGCCCTAAGTGTGGCAAGATGCATTTCGGTGTTTGTCAAGCCAACACTGATAATTGCTTTAACTGCGGGCAGAATGGACACATAAAAGGAAATTGCCCAAAACCGTTGCCAGCAAATGGAACTAACCAGTATGGTCAGCCCCAACCTATGAGAGCTATTCAAGCGCAGCCGTTACAGCAACAGCCACTACAGCAACAAGAGCAGAATATAGGGGCATATATGATTGGGCCAGAAGCACAGGACAAGGGCAAGGGTCACTAGGCAGGTAGTTGGCCTAACTCAGACTAGTAGTAGTCTAGTTTTTGTATAAGCCCTCGTTGGAGGCAAAACAGTACTCATTCGACGTATATGTATATGTATAACCCCGTGGGTAGGTTTTGATGTCGTGAAAGTTTCTTCTAAATCATGTTAGTTAAACAAGAATATTTGACTAACTTGTTTAACAAGAATTTTGTTTAAATTGGGAAGTTAAAAAGTTTATAGAACTAGTATCGGAGTTATTATTTGTTACTTTCCGTAAACTTATTTAAGTGAAAAAGATTTAGTAAGTGAGTGAACGTTTAAAGCAAAGTATTAATGGAAATATTCAACGTAGATATAATCCATAGGATGGATTAATATCTAATAACTACGCCATACTGTATGGAGCATAGCCCGAGGGAGTTAGAAGAACTTAAAATCCAACTGCAAGAGTTGTTAAGATCTTGGTTTCATTAGATCGAGCGTTTCACCATAGGGAGCGCCTGTTTTGTTCGTCAGGAAGAAGGATGGTTATATGAGGATGTGCATAGACTATCAAGAGCTGAATAAGATCACCCTTAAGAATAAGTATCCTTTACCAAGGATAGAAGACCTCTTTCATCAGCTTAAGGGCACAGTTGTCTTTTCAAAAATAGATTTAAGATCTGGGTATCACCAACTGAAAGTCAAACCCGAGGATATACCTAAGACTGCATTCTGAACTAGATATGGCCATTACGAATTCCTAGTTATACCATTTAGTTGACTGAAGCTCCCGCAGTATTCATGGATCTCATGAATCGAGTATTTCACCCGTACTTAGACAAATTCGTCTTAGTTTTCATCGACGACATTCTCATTTATTCAAAAAAAAATGGGAAGAAGCATGAAGAACACTTATGGATAGTGTTAGAAACATTTAGAGCTAAGAAACTCTATGCCAAATACAGTAAGTGTGAGTTTTGGCTGAAGGAAGTGATGTTTCTTGGACATATAGTGTCAGAAGAAGGTATCAAGGTAGACCCTGCCAAGGTAGAAACAGTGCGCAATTAGAAATTACCAAACAGTCCTAATGAAATTAGGGGTTTCTTAGGTTTATCTGGATATTATAGAAGATTAATCGAGGGATTTTTACAATTGCTAGACCTATGACACAATTACTTCAGAAAGAAAACAAGTTTAATTGGACTGACGAGTGCGAGACGAGTTTTCAGACACTCAAGGAGAGGTTAACCACAGCACCAGTGGTAGCTCTTCCAGAAACAAATAAGGAATACGTAGTATATACTGACGCGCCAAAGAATGGATTAGGATGCGTTTCGATGCAAGAAGAAAAAGAGATAGCTTATGCTTTACGACAACTTAGACCCATGAAGTCAACTATCCAACCCATGATTTAGAATTAGCAACCGTTGTACATGCGATGAAAATTTGGAGACATCACCTTTATGGTTTAAGGGTTGAGATTTTTATGGATCATTAGAGTTTGAAGTACCTTTTCGAGCAAAGAGGAATTGAATATGAGGCAAAGAAAATGGCTTGAATTTGTCAAGGATTATGATTGTGGTATCAACTACCATCCAGGAAAAGCAACATAGTAGCAGACGCGCTGAGTCGTAAGACTCCAACCAAGTTAGGGTGTCTCTTTATCGAAGAAGAAACACTTGTTCAGAAATTTGAAATAATGGATATAGAAGTGCTCGATACACCTACAACGATAACGAACTAAATAGCAGCACTCGTAGCTACACCAAACTTATAAGAAAAAAAAGTATAAGTGTACAGAGAAAGGACGAGTTGATCGAGATGCTACGCCTTAGGATAAAAACTGGTAAACCGGACGGTTATTCCGAAGCACTAGATAATGCAATAGAATTTAAAGAGTAGACTATATATATATCCCTAATGATGACAAATTGAAGAATGAGATCATGAGTAAGGCTCACGATAGGCCATATACTGCGTACCCAGGGAGTACAAAAATGTATTAAGATTTAAGAAAGAATTTCCGGTAGAACGGATTGAAAAAAGATGTTGCCTCGTTTATAGAACAATGTTTGGCTTATCAAAACAAGTGAAAGCCTTACACCGACGACCATACAGGTTGTTGCAGCCATTAAGTATTCCAATGGGGAAAGGGGAAAGGGGAAAGTATAGCAATGGATTTTGTGACAGGTTTGCCCAAGCCTAGAAAAGGAAATACTGCCATCTTGATAGTTATTGATAGGCTCACAAAATCAATTCACTTTCTACCAATTCCAATCACCTATAGATCAGAAAGGTTAGCACAGTTGTATGTCCATGAGATTGTATGTCTGCACGGAATACCAAAGTCGATAACGTTTAATAGAGATGCCAAATTACTTAAAGATTTTGGATTCCTATACGGAAGGAATTAGGTACCAAGACTTAATTTAATACCGCTTTTTCACCCCCAATTGGATGGACAATCCGAGAGAACGATTCAGATACTCGTAGATATGTTGGGAACGATAGTATTAGACCGAAGTGCAAGTTGAGAGAATACTTTGTTGTTAATCAAATTGCTTACAACAAAAGTTGTCGGACGATGTTAAGTATTGCGCCTTACGAGGCCTTGTATAGAAACAAGTTTAGATAATCACTTTTTCATAATAAAGTAAATGAAAGAAGGAATCTCGAACTAGATTCACTTAGTACAATGAAAGATGAATTCTTTCGTCAGTTTCGAACCAAAGTGAAGGAAGTCTAGAAGTGACGAAAGTCTTAAGCAATGTATGTCAATCAGACTTAAAATTTAGAGAATGAGGACAAGACTTTCCTCATGATTATCATTCTAAGGATAATATGATTAATTTCATGTTTAGTATAAGCTTAGACGAAGCTTTATATGATTATTTGATAACTTTGAAGGGATAGTTTTCCAATGTGTATAAATTGGCTTTGTCGCCAATTCTATGGAATGTTTATTATATTTGCGTATCTCGTTTGAGAAAGTACGTGTTCGATCTTAAAACGCGTAATCCTCCAGCAAGACGTTGTTCTTGAGTAGGATAAGTTATGAAGAAAGACCGCAATCGATCTTGGATCGAAAAGTGCGAGAGTTAAGAAGCAAGTCAGTACGAGTAGTGAAAGTGACATGAAGTCACCACGGGCAAGAAAAAGCCACGTGAGAACTCGAAGAAGAGTTGAGAAAGAAGATATGCAAATTTCGGGACGAAATTTCTTGTTAGAGGGGTAGGATGTAATACCCCGGATATTTTCTTCCGACAAAAAAATAAAAATTTGATTATTAATTAAGGCTTTGCACGCCTAAGTTAAGGATTTTCGATTCTAAGACTAACGGTGAAATCCGTTTCTGAAAATAAATTCCAGAAGTCAGTCGAATGACTACTGTATTAGGGTTTTCGCGTCCGATAAAAATTTCATTCGAAAACTCAGATCGAAAAACCGTCAGACTTTACATTCACTTTTTCTTCGATACGAGTTTACCGGAGAAAGTTAGTTTTTATTATTTTTCCGGGCGAAACTTGGACTGTGATGTCCCGACTTTTCATCGGATTTTGAAAAACGAATTATGCTTTCCAAGTAAGAGATTTATTTCTAATCTAACGGTCGAATTAGATTTCGTCAAAAATGTAACTATCTAAGAATTTATTTCTCGATTTTTAATACGTAGTATTAGAGCCGGAAAATGAGATATTTTGAATATAATACTCCCTCCAAAACCGCCTATGAGTCACCACCATGAGTCATATTCTAATTCCTTCTACTACTCTACACCTTGTAGTATAAATATCCCACCACACCTTTTTTTTTTCTCCTTTCTTCCCTCTCCAACCGCCACTTCTCTCTCCCATTTCTCTCTCATTTCCTCCATTGTTGTCTTCAAGGTTCATCAAGGATTCATCATCATAGATCATCCATCTTCCAATCAATCTTATTTCCAATCACATATTTATTAAGGTAATCATCTAAGCTTCCTATCTATCCGATAAAATTTCATTTCTTTAATTATTGTTTGGACCGAAAATTTTAGGAAGTAGTAGGATGTTGTTCAATGTTTAATTCATGTTATTAGATGCATAGAATTGGATTTCCATGGTTGGATTTAAGAAGAAATCATCCTCCTAACAAATTGATTATTACCGAAATTTTTAAGGAAATTTAGGGGTTTGATGTTGGTTCGATTTTTAGATGATTGATTAGTGGATTTGTGTTCTATATGATGATAGATTGATGCATGAATTATTTTAGGATTTTCTAAAAATAAAAATAAAAGTGTAAGAGAGAAAGAAGTAATGATTCGATGTAGCATATGTTATGATTTATATGATATGATAATAGAAATGAGATGCAGTATGTTTGAGGATGATTATATAATTTATTGGAATTTTTCTAAAAATAAAATAGAAAACGTAAGAGACAAAAACTCTTCGATAGGTTGAGATTCGTTAATGATATGAGTATATAATTTACGTATTAGTGATTCTAGATAGATGATGATCGATATTGTAAAGTTTGAGCGAAATCGGAGAACGTCGAATTTTCGCTAAGAGACGAAGAATCGTCGATAAGTCGAGATTAGATAATGATTTAGGTTTGTGATTTGAATATATGTTAATCTTGTTAGTTAATGATTGTAACCGGAAAAAATTTGAACGAATTCTAAAATGATTGGAATTTTTCTAAGAGACGAAGAAATGAGATTAAACGTCGATAGAAAAGTCGAATAAGAAAAACCATTTTGATTTTAATGATTGTTGTCGTTTGACGAACGATATTGTAGTTGGCAATATTTCCATCCGAGATACGAGATGATTTGAGTTATAGTTAATAAACGAGAAGTTGAAATAGAAATTGAAATTGAAATAGAATTGGTTTAGTAATTGGATTAGTTTAAAGACGAGTAATTATACGTCGAGTTTGCAATCGAGAGATATGAAGGAATTTGTCATAAAAGATATTGCATGGTGACTGCCTTAAGATGGAAATTTCGTAAGAATAAAAGTGGAATAGCATTGATCGAACCTAGGGAATCGTGCGTCGAGTTTTGTCGAGCATTAGGGTTTCGCGCGGACTGTTTTGCGACATTGCACGGAAACTGTCATAACTTTTAGCTCGCTTAACGAAATCAAGATCCGTAAATTGGAGAGTAAACTAGACACCCGTGGCTTTCTTATGGTATAGAGCACATCCCATGTTTCGAAGGAACCTGTTCTATATGAACTTCAGAACCTCTGCTTTGTGCAGAAACTTAAGTAAACTTAATTTCTTAAAGTTGAATCCTTTTCAACTTCGTTCCTTGTGAACTTCTAAGTCGTTATAAGTTATCGAAATCCATTTATCTACTGACCTAAGTGTCGAGTAATGAGCCGAGTCAGTTTGTAAATGAGAATTTATCGAGTCTCGTTTATTTGATAATCAAAAGAATGTAGTTAAGTGCAAGGGCCTAAAAGTCTAAAACGAATTCAATTTCTTTTCTTTAATCGTCTTGATTGATTAATAAATTTTGAATATTTGTGATAAAAAAAGGAAGTCGGAGTTGAAGACAGGTTGTTTCAAGCTTTATGCTTTCCGCTGCCAATCTTTTTGAGTTAATGCATCTATCTTTTGGGTCTAAGCCCCGTACAATGAACTTAGTTCCTTTTTGAACAACTTGTCGAGTGATCCTTCGAGATCAACTCTTTCTTTCAAATAAAGTCTTGTTCATAGAAGTTATTCTGCTATTAATGTCTGTTCATTCTTAGTTATTCCCCTTCTTCCCCGCTTCTTTAATCCAACCCCTAGTCGCACCCCGGCTTTGCCGTCCCTCGGGATTTGGGGCTGTGACAGTAGCTCTGCAACTGAGTTGCCCAGTTAGAGCCAATCACATAGTCAGTAACTCAGCTGACTCTTATGCCTGAAGATCAGTTGCTTCCACCAACTGAGGTTACTTACTATAGTGTTATATTTTTTTCGTCGATTTTTCGACGGGTTACTTACTAATTAAAGAAAAAGCTCGAATTTGTATCGATATTAATAATAGACTAGTGTGTGTAGCCCGTCGAAAACGACAAAAAATTATTAAATGTAAGTGATACTAAATATCCTACATTATAAATGTAACATAGAATTAAAAAATATTAGTTGAATTGTCGGCTCGCAATTCATCTATCAACCTCATGGTTCTGCATTATAATTAGCCCGTTAATCACAGTTTTAATCATAATCGGTCCATCTACCCAACGGTTCTGAGTCACAACCTGCCCAATAACCATAATTTTGATTTTTATGGGCACCTCTAATATAAAACATATAAAAAAATTAAATACGTCACGAAAACAAATAAAGACTTAAATAAAGAAATAAAATAAAACATATCCCTCCTCATCTTGTCTTCTTCTCTTGCTAAAAAGCTAAAAAAATGTATGTGATAGATTAAGAAAGCTATTGTTCGTTAACTATTTTTCTTCTTTTTGAGTTATTCAAAGGAAAACTATTTACACAATTTATAAGTAAAACGCCCTTAACTATAATATAAAATTTGGCTAGAGTTCACCCCCCGAAGTACTTCAAAATAATTGTTCTTTAACTTTTTTTCCTAAAAGAATTTTTTTTTAAGAATAATAGTACTTGGATATGATTTGACTATTCAATCATGCAATTTATTAAACTTGTTTAAAATTTAAAATTTGAGATATGAACATATCTCAAATTCGATTAAAATTAATTATACTACATAATCTTGTCCTAAACCCATATAGAAAACATTCGTTAATAATTCAAATTTAACCCTCATTTCTATCAATAGTTTTGAAAACTAAAATCGACACATAATCGACCTGTCTAGCCCCACGGTTCCGAGTCAGAACCAACCTGTTGACCATGGACCCCCTTTAAAATATACTTGTGATTCTAAAATCCATTAGAATTTAAATTGATTTTAACTCTCGTCACAAATCTTCTTGTTCCAAGTGATTGGCTCTGCTTCATATCCTTCCTAAATTCCTCATTTTTATCATTTGTGCTTGACTTAATACAAATATTTCTTTCATGTACTTATTTTCAACTTATTTCGTTCTAGCTACTCAATTTTGTATTTATAAGATTAGCAAAAACTTGGGTATAATCTTCCCGCATGGTTGGTCGTAATTAGGAGATAATAAAAGGATTAGAGGTAATCAAGCATTAGGAATAATAAAAAGAGATAATTGTCTGTAAATCCTCAACCTTTCCTCAAATTCGGGAATTGTATATGACTTTTTAATTTTCGCACAGATAACCTTAATCGGCCATTTTCTTCTGATTTTGCAACTCCGATCGAATTCCCCCAATTTTTTTCTGACGTGGCTTCTCGGAATTCCACGCTGGACACGTCGTGCCTGCAAACTAAACGACATCGTCCCCCTTAACATAAAATGACGTCGTTTTACACCCATTTACAAAAAATTGAAATCCACACTTTTCTCTCTCTCTCGCAAGTACACAGATTCAATCCACAACCCATCTTCTCTTTCTCTCCATTCCCAGTCGAAAGAGGTGATTTTGCTGCCGTGGGCGACGTGGAGCGAGCCGTAGGGCGTGGTGGAGATCGCCGATGGTGAATCGCGGCCGTTGAGGGGGAGGATTAGGGATTTGTCGAGGTTGAAGGCGTCAAATTGGGTATGGTTTGATTGGGAGTTGAGAGGAGATTCTCGACGCCGTAGAAGATTAGGTCCTGCATATCGAAGGATTTGGCTTTGGAGGGGAGGTTTCCGGTGCGGAGGAGAGAGAGGAAGAGAGAGAAGAGGTCGGGGTCGCGGTCGATGAAAGGGATGATGCCGTTGAAGTCGGAAATAGGGTGGGGGAGAGGCGGTGGTTTCTGTTGCAGAAAAAGGGAGGAAGAAGAAGAGAGGCGCTGCTGCGACGACCCCTTTATCGATTATGACGGAGCTGGAGAGGAGAGGCGTTGAACAGGCGGCGGCGGAAGAGAAGGAGAAGTTGTTGGGGGCGGCGAAGGAAGTGGTCGTGTTCGATTTCGATATGTCCGGTCGGAGATGGTGGAGTGGGTGAGTAAGAGAGGGGTGGGGGAGGAGAGGCGGTGACGTGGTGGTGGTCGGTAGAAGAGAGTGTCGATGAGAGGGATTTTGATGAGCTTTAATTTTGGCGGTGGTCGGAGGGATGATTGAAGCGATGGTGATGAGCATCGTGAGGGACTGGGTTAGTCATTCTTTTCAGTGGTGGTTGCTGTGCAGAAAAGGGGAGGAAGAAGGAGAGATGCGCTGCACCACCATTGGCGGCGGCGGCAGAAGGAGAGATAGAAGAAGAACAGGAGAGAGAGATAGGGAGAGAGAGAAGAAGCTTTTTTTTTGTTTTTTATTTTTTGTTTTTTGTTTTTTGTTTTTTTATAAAATGAGTTGGCATATTTTTTTTTTATTTTAAGTTGAAGTTATCAAAACGACGTCGTTTTGTCTACTCCGGTGTCCAACGTGTCATTTTCGGCTTCCAGCGTGGAATTCCGAGAAGCCACGTCAGAAAAAAATTGGGGGAATTCGATCGGAGTTGCAAAATCAGAAGAAAATGGCCGATTAAGGTTATCTGTGCGAAAATTAAAAAGTCATATACAATTCCCGAATTTGAGGAAAGGTTGAGGATTTACAGACAATTATCCCTAATAAAAATGTACATATCAAAATTCTAAATATTTTGGATAATCCATCCAATACAAATTAAACTATTTATTCAGTCAACTAATTAATTTTCTAAATTAAATTGGTGGTGCAAAGGATGAGAAATTACATATGATGTTAGAGTAAGGAAATACACATTCGTTAGAATTTTTTTTAGAGAAAACATTCGTTAGAATTAATATAATAGAATAAAAATTTTATCTATTATTATATGAATAGAATTAGAGTATATATATTACTATTACAAATTAATAATGTTGAAAATATGAGAATAAAGATAAATAAGAATGGAGAACCGTGGACATCACGTAGTATGAACATAAACTTCGTTATTATTATATTACTAAAAAGAAAATGATTATTCCTTTGAAAAAATCCTACACGGCATCCCTCTTAATCCTCCATTCCTATTTATCTTATTTCTCAAATTTTCTTAATTTAAATTATTATTTATCATATTTATATTCTTTTATTTTAACTTTTAGGGTTTGATTAGGTTTTAGAGACATATTTGCGTAGGGACTCTAAACATGGTTATAAATATATCGCCTATTTGAAGCCAGGGAGATAAGTTCATCGTTATTTATCGTAAATCTTGGAGAATTTTTTTCTAGGGAAGAACGATATCAACACAAAGGCAAAGGATATTGAATTTGAGGAAGGTTCTTTTTCTAATCTCCTTTTTACATCACGTGATGAACTAACGTATGAATCGAACATTTAGAGATTTCTGGAAAGTTGTGTTTGTTATATGAATTAATGATCAGTCCCATGATTTTAAATTTGTTCTCATAACTATAATTAGATAGTATTTTATTTTTGATCGCTTCTTCTGTCTAAAAACTCAATTTTATTAGGAGTGCTTAGTAGTTCATTTATATATTGCCGTATGTTCTTTCAGTAAAAAAACTCTATCGATATATATTTGCATATGTTTTCCATGTATATATATAATACTATTGCACACGCATGGAACAGACACAAACTTTTACAAAATTAAGGTACACGATAATATATTCATGTATTTAATTTGGATTAGTTTTTTTATTTGTTTAGAGCTTGATCGCATAGATCTATTTGGATTTAGTTAACTGAATTTCATGTGGATTTAGTTTACTGAATTTCATGATTTGATAAACTAATACGATAATATATTTATTTTTAAGAGCTCCGTTTACTTATGTTATTGGTCAGGTAGCCAAGATTTTATATTCTGTTGTTGTGTAACTCTGAATTAATCCTCCCATCACTTTATGTTTCTTAATACTTTATTTTTAGAGTGTTTATTTGTTTTCTATTGATTTGTATATTTATAAAGTTACTTCGCTCTATATCTAATTTGTGTTTTTTCTTATTCTTAACAAAGGGAATGTCGACTTTCCGCTTGAAGTTCGTGAGTCAAAAAACAAGGAACCAAACCGTAATTGTGTGGATCTTGCATCTCTGGATTAAAAAAGAACGATTCGGCAAGGAAGGACTCGAGATGAACATAATGGATGAATGGGTAAACCTTAACACACATTTTAATTTATTACAAAAATTCTTCAAATGTACCAAATATATATGATATTTAATTTTGTACATAATAAAAATTGCATGTTTTATATGCAGGGTGACAAAATACAAGTCACAATTTCAAATAAATTAAAGAACAGATTTGAGCCCTTACTCAAAGAGGGCCAAATAATTATTTTTAGAAATTTCCACATTTCTGAAAACAACCCGGAACTCCAAAATGCAAAACTCAATCATGCATGGAAGATCGAATTTAGCATTGCGACCAAAGTGTCGGATTCAGTCGAAAGAGTGAAAATTGTTGAACATTGATTCAATTTCATATCTTTTTCGGATTTAATCGAAAAGCATGATATGAAGATTATCCTAGGTAAGCATAATTTATTATACAAATTAATAAATTTCCTTTTTTTATATTAAAATATGTTTATCCTATATAGTGTTATCAACTTGAATTTATTCATGTTTTAGATATTCTAGGCGAGGTAAAAACTACAAATATTATTGTGAAGAGCTCTGATACAAGAAGTGGCCCGTCTACGATGTGTGAAATTTAATTGGCTGATTCTGAGTATGATTGTCAATCATTCATCGTCCATAATTTGTAGTTTTTTTATTTATAATTTTAATTGTTGTATTATATTTATTACAGTAGCATACCAATAACTTGCACATTGTGGGGGTCATTTGCTGTCACAGCCCCAAATCCCGAGGGACGGCAGAAGCCGGGGTGCGACTGGGATGGGATTAAAGAAGCGGGGAAGAAGGGGGCTGACTAATTAAACATACATAAAAGACATCATACAATCAATGAACAAGACTTTACTATTAAAAAAAAAAGAGTTAATCACGAAGAATTACTCGACAGAAAGTACTCGAAAGCATCTAAGTTAAAGATTACAGACTTAAACTACAGTGATTCACCAAATGTACATAACGTCAAAAGGTTTAGAGTTTTGCAGCGGAAAGTAGGTCATAAGCTAAAGACTTCCTAACAACTCAACTCAACTTCAACCACCGTCGCTCTCGTCGCTTCAACCTGCACATTTAGAAAACATATGCATGGCTAAGTACGAAAGTACTTAGTGGGCACGTTGCCGAAAACATAAACATAAGTATAGATAATCTGGCATTTCATAATTTGTAGCACATCGGGGTTTTTTTAAAAATAGTCCGTGTCTACTAAAACATTTTCTGACGCATTTTCATAATTCGGCTTGATCAAGCACTTTTTATAGATGTTACGTTCAAATCTTGACCAATTCTCATTCACCGTGGCTGGTTACCCCTCAACAGGATACCACTTACACCACAGGCTACAAAGTGCACAAACCTTGGAAAGCATATAGCTAACTCAAAGTCGATCGATAGTTAACATCCTAGCGGTTAACTCATAAATTCTGGAAAACACAAATGTTAACTCAGATAGGTACAAGAGAACTCACATAAAACATAAAACAGTTCATGCCATAATTATCACTTTGAAAACACGGATATCAAAGCGATAAAGAAAGGTTTTCGAGCATTGCTCATTTTGTTTCATATATAAAAGCCCACCTTGATGATACAGAACTATTAAACAGGTTTTCGTTCTTCTGTTCTTCCGTCCTTTCCTTAGTGTTGGCTTCCTTCTTCATCGTAAAATAATCACACTTTAAATTCGGTCGTAAAAGATAATCGAATATGGAAATTTGAATTAGGTTTTAGTCGTTTTGTTTCTTTAGGCATTTGCACGCTACTAGTTTCATTTTAATTAAACGGGAACGAGACTTGAACAAATCTCGTTTAGAACTTGAAAGGTTTCATACTCGACTCTTAATTCAGTAGAGAAAAATAGTCGTTAACTTATTACGGCTCAAACGATCGAAAGAAACTAAGTTGCGAAGAAACAAGTTAGGAATTCAAGTTCTGAAAAATCACTGCACAATACAGTAGTTCTGGGGACTGCCCAGAACAGAGGAATTGGAAACAGAGGATATGCCCTGTACCATTAGAAAGCTTGGAAAGTCTAGATTACTCTCCAATTTACGAATCTCAAATCCGATAAACGAGCTAAAAGATATTACAGTTTCCGGGAAGGGTCGCAAAACTGCCGCGGCTAACCCTAGTTGTTCGATAGAATCAACGTATAACTTTCTAAGTTCATTCTAAGTTCTCGTACTCGATTTCTCACGAAACTTCACTCTCAAGGCAGTCAACACGTACTCCCGTACGTGAAGGACTCCTTTCCGCCGTTCGTCCAATAGCACGACGTTCTAAACATCGGCTTTCAAACTAACAAGTACTATACCAAAATCAAGTTAACAATTCTCGTTTCTAGTTCTCGATTATAACTACAACTCATTATATAATAATCTGGATGCTCATGTCGTCTACTACAAAGTCGTTCCTTAGTCCATAATAAGCATTATTATCTAGTTAAAATCCTTACTCGACTTCTCGATTATTATTTACGTTCACTTGTTCGTCTCTTACAAAATTTCCAAAGTTATCGGAATTCATTCAATTTCTAAGACATTAATCATCATCTAATGAGATTCATTATTGTATACATCATCACCTCATATCATTACTTAAACTCAACTTAATTCGAGTTCTTAGTCTCTTAGGATTTCTATAATAATTTTAGAATAAATCCAATTAATTTCTATCATCAACTATTATCATTAGAATCTATAATCCATCATCATTTCATCAATTAAATATCGAACTACATAAACCCCTATTTCTTCACCAAAATTGGCATTAACACAATTTTGGGGAATTGGTTTTCTTCATCAATTAACATCATTAATCCATTTATCCAACTACTACAACATCCATCAACCAATTACAAGTCTTATTACATCATTAATTTGAAATCCATCCTCAAACCCTAACCTAAAATTTCGGTCCTCTTCAAATTCATAGGGCTTTTTATTTCTTTTTTATTAATTCAGCAATTGAACATCTCCTAAGCATAATTATCCAACCAATTGAAGAATCCAATCATCCTACATAGAACCCCTAAAATCGGTTCTACCCTAGAATTTAGGGCTTTTAATTCTTCTTCCAAATCAACCATAGAAATTGATTATTCATCATCTAATTACAAGAAATAAGCTCAAATCATCATCTATTTCATCATCCTAATTTCGATCAACAAGAAAATTAGAAGAAAGGAAAACTAATTGGATAGAATAAGAGAGGAGGAGATTACCTTAAGCTTTAATGAAAGAAGTTAGAAGATTGATGGAGGATGATGAACTTGTGTGAAAATCCTTGCCAAAGCTTCAAGCTTTCTTCAATGGAGGATGGAAGAAAATAGAGAGAGAGAGAGTGTGAGAGGGGGCGGCAATTGTGAGGGAGGAAGAAAGAAAATGTGATGACTAATGGTAGGAAATAATATCTAACAACTTAGGTGTAAAGTTTTGTTAAATATCTAATGGTGAGTCATAAGGTATAATACTATATAAAATGAAATATCAAGCTTGTGAGAGAGGGAGAGGTCGGCTAAGAGGGGGAGGAAAAGGAGAAATACGCGTTTTTCCGGCGCGATACGACGTTACGGAAATCGAAAGACGAAAAACGTATCTCGACACATTATCTGTAATGCCCCGTAAATTCCTTACGTTCTTAATATTTAAAGTTAACCAAATAAATGGCTTTGCACGCCTAAGTTTACAATTTTTTTTAAATTCTAAAGCTAACGGTCGAATCCGTTATTAAAAATAAATTACAGAAGTCGGCTAGACGACTACCGTATTAGGGATTAGCGCTTATGAAAAGTTTTTAGTTAGTAATCTTAGAACGGAAAACCGTTTAATTTTTTTCTACGTTTAGAAAATTGCGATTCGAACACGCCGAGAAAGTTTGTTTTTACGTTTTTCCGGATGAAACTCGGACTTGTCGTCCCGAGTTTTTGTCAAAATAAATTTTATAAATTTATTTTCTAATTAAGTCATACGTTAGAATTTGTAAGTCAAATCGAATCGCGACGATTTTTGTACCGAACAACGTTTTTCGTCGTTCGTTTTCCCGTATGGTCGGATCGCGCCGGAAAAACCCGTAACCCTCCTAATCCCATGCATGCAGCCGCCACATCATTAGATTAGTTGGCAACTTGCATGTTGACTTTGCTAATTACTTGACACCTAAAATAACCTTTACACCAATTCAAACCTTTCATCATTTCCAACTCTAAGACAAGACCAATTTCTCTCTCCCTATCTCTCACTCTCGGCAGCCCTCTCCCACTCATCCATCTTCATCTTCTTCATTCTTTTCATCCACAATTGAAGAACACTTTCAAGAGCTTGAAGAACTCACACAAATCATCAATCTATCCATTCAATCTCTTAAGTTCTTCATTAAATCTTAAGGTATTTCCATCCTTCACAATTCTATCCATTTAGTTTTCTTTTTTCTTCTCTTTTCCTTCTTGTTCGAAATTTTAAGGTTATGGGATAGATGATTTGAGCTTAGAACAATGTAATTGGATGTATTAGATATGATAATTAGGGATTAAAATTGATCAAAACCAAGAACCTTATCTTTTGTGTAAATGCAGAATTTTCTTGGGAAAATGGTAGAATTTTTTATTTTCTTCTTTTGATCATGGATTCATGTTTAGTAGATACTTAATTAGTGTTTGGAATGAAAAGGGATTGAAAGCCCTATGTTATTATGAAATTCAATTAGGGTTTGAATTATAAATTAGGGGTTTTTGCATGTTAGTTGTTTTTGGAATTGCAAGTGATTAATAGTTGTTATAATAGTTTGATTAGTGAATAAATGATGTTAATTAGAGAGAAAATCAACCCCTTAACATCTATATAAAACCAGAAATTTATAGAATAAATAGAAGTTTATACATGTTTGATATTAAGTGATGATTTGTTAGTTGATTATGTTGCAAATCATATTAGTTGATAATAGAAGTTAATTGGAAATTTTCTAAAAATGTTTAATGGAATGTAAGAGACTAAAATCACCTTATAAACTGAGTTATAATGATGATAAGATATGTTAGCATGCATGAAAATGATTCATATTATACATAGATTAACGTCGTAAAATTTGAACAAAAACCGACAACTTTTGGAAATCGCGTAAGAGACGAATATCTAGTTGTAACTAATAGTCGAGAAGTCGGATGGGAATTCTAAGTTAATATTATTGTTTATAATGAAATTTAGAACATCTTTCTAGTTGACATCATAAGCATCCGAGTTGATATAATATGAGTTATAGTGATAAACGAGAACTAGAAGACGTTTGGAATTTCTTTGTTGGTTTAGTACTTGTTAGTTGAAATTCGACATTAGAAAGTCGTGCTTTTGAGCAAGTTGAAAAGGAGTTTGTCACGTACGGAGGTACGTGATGACTGCCTTATAGTCCAGTTTCTAAAAAAAGTTGAATACGAGAATTTAAAACGAACCTAAGACGTTATACGTCGAACCTACCAAGCAACTAGGGTTTCACGGCAGTTTTGCGACCCTTGCCGGAAACTGTAATAACTTTCAGCTCGTTTATCGGATTTGTGATCCGTAAATTGGAGCAGAAACTAGACTTCCTAAGCTTTCTAGTGGTATAGGGTTCACCCCCTGTTTCCAAGTCCTCTGTTCTGGACAGCCTCCAGAGTTACTGGACTGTGCAGTGAAATTTCAGTTTCGTGTTTTCTAAGTTGTTTAGTTCACAACTTAACTTCTTTCAATCGTTTAAGCCGTTTTTATCTAACGAATACCTACCTACTGACCCTAGAGTCAAGGACAAGACCTTTAATGATGAAAACCAGTCGAGATCGTATTTCTTATCCTTTCTTTAAAGAAGTAATAAACGAGAAATATTCATAAGTCGTGAAATGAGCTATAAATAAATCGCCTAAGTTATTTCTTTCCAGCTTAATTTCTTATAATCTTTAAAGTCATATTAAGACATCGACTACCTTCCCTACTGACCCAAGAGTTGAGTATGAAATCTTCCGAGTTCTAAACAAGATTAGTACGAGTCTCGTTTCCCGTTTAAGTAAAACGAATCTAGTAAGCGTGCAAATGCCAAAAGAATAAAATAACTAAAACTTTCTTCAATCCTCTTTAATCGATTTCTTGTTCGACCCGCTTTTAAGTATGTTCTTTTCACGATGAAGGAGGAAGCCAACTGTAAAGAAAGGACGAAAGATCCGAAGTTGGAAGCTTTTGCGTATAAGTTCTGTATTTACAAGGTGGGCTTTTATATATAAAATAAAACGAGCAATGCTCGGAAAATCTTTCTTTATCGCTTTGATATCTGTGTTTTCAAAGTGATAATATGGCATGAACTGTTTTATGTTTTTATGTGAGTTCTCTTGTACCTATCTGAGTCAACATTCGTGTTTTCCAGATTTAGAGTTAGTCTATTTTAGATTAACTAACGATCAGCTCTGAGTTAGCTACTAAGTGCTTTCCAGAGTTAGTGCACTTTGTAACCTGTGGTGTATGTGGTATCCTGTTGAGGGGTAGCCAGCCACGGTGAATTAGTTTGGGTCAAGATTGAACATAGCATACCTGAAAATACTTGGCCAAGTGATTTATGAGAAAAAGTCAGAAAATGTTTTAGTAGGCACGGATTCTTTCAATAAAACTCCGATGTGCTACGTTTATAAATGTCATATTTATCTATATTTATGACTATGATTTCGGCATCGTGCCCACTAAGTACGTTGTACTTAGCCCTGCATTACTTTCTAAATGTGCAGGTTGACGCGACGGTGAGCGGCGACGGTTGATGTTGAGTAAAGGATAGGTTGCTTAGTTAGAACCCCTTCCGCTACCAAACTTTGAATTCCTTTTGATGTACTTTTGAACAATTCTCAGTAGTCTAAGTCTGTAATTATGAATTTAGTTTCTTTTTGTACTTTTGTCGAGTAATCCTTAGGGATTAACTCTTTCTTATTTATGTTAAAGTCTTGTTCATAGTTTAATAATGTCTTTTTCATGTATGTTTAGCCAATTAGCCCCCTTCTTCCTCGCTTCTTTAATCCAACCCCAGTCGCACCCCGGCATCTGCCGTCCCTCGGGATTTGGGGCTGTGACAGAGTGGTATCAGAGCAGTGCCGTTTTCTGCTCTGCTTTTGAGTCAACCTTCTAGTATGAGTTAGTGTGAGTCATTCTTTCAAGTACAAGTCATTCTTTGAGGTAATATTATAAAGTGGTATTCGTATACAAGTTTTTCTTCGAGAAATAATATAGAGTATTTGTTTGTACTCTATATCGAGTCTTCTTTCAAGTCACGAGACATGGTATTTGTGTATACTCTGGATCAGAGTCATCTTTCCAAGTATAAGATAAGAGTTAGACTATGATGTTAAGATTGAGAACGTAGAAGTCAACTCAACCGCCCGCTACGTCGACTCAACAAAAAAAAATGATGAAAGAATTTTATAATGAGATTTCTTTTAAATAAGAAAATTTATGAGCAAGTATTCAGTGAAATGTGAAAACGAGAATGAGTTGTGTTTTAAAAATGAGAATTTTATAGAAGTATAATTTTTATACTTATATGATTATGCGATAGTACAAGTACTATCTTATGTGAAAAATATGTGCGCGATGATTTTCTTTTTATGAAAAAGTATGCGGATACAAGAATATAGACGGATTTTAGGGAATTTTCCCGGTTCAATGAGAACGTAGACGTGAAACTTAAGAACTTTCCGGTTCTTCGAGAACTTAGACGTTTTTTTTAAGAAACGCTGTTTCGAAATGATTTCGAAAGGAGATCCCTAACGTGAGAAGGACTTCCTCGGATGAATGTCATGTGCGCTTAGTGACATGAATAAAAATTCGGCAAAGTCGAACTTGTCGTCTAAGAATTTCCTGCGAGGGAAAAGAAATAAAATAAATAAAAATAATTCAATAAATCATATTAGTAAAAGAAGGAAGCGATTAGACGTTCGAGAAGCTTTCAGCTTCGAGTTAAGAAAGATATGAACGAAACGACAAATTCTTTTGAAAATGGATGTTACTTTTGAATAAGTAGCATGAACGAAGTGAATATGCTTTGTTTTAATAAGTGAAAATCATTAAAAGTTAGGAGTTAAGAATTAAAAGAAATAGAAGAATTAAAATGAGTAATAATATGGTGAAACAAAAAAGAATAAAAATAAAATCTTTTGTGAATGTATAAATATATATATATGTTGTTGTTGAGTGCAATTTCTTAAATTGCTAGAAGTCTTAGTAAGTGGTTGGTTTAAGTATTGGTGTTACAAGTGAATAAGGAATATTCATTTTGTAATTTATGTTTTTATTAAGATAAGTTATTTTTCTTTTCTTACCTGTTACTGATCCGTCTTACCTTAAAACTTTGAAGGATGATTTCCAGTAGTAACACGGCTTCAGAGAATTAGTCCCCGCCACAGCGTACTTGGGCAGATCAGTTATTAGATATGTATAGAGATTATGAGGCAAACCCGAGACATGACGTAGGACAGAGGATCAGTTACTTCTCGTCAGTTTATTATCCAGTCCGGCATACCATTCCAGCGAGTCAGGCTATACTTGACTTGGTTAGACGTCTACCAGACGAGTGGCGCGGATGGGCGCATCGTGCAGCTTGGTACTACTTAGGGATTATCGGCAACGACACGGAGCCGACTGGCAACTATGCTGGATTTGCCTTGTATGTGCACAGACGTTTCTTCGAGAGCAGGCATATGCTTTCCCTTCCTTTAGAGCCACACATCCCCTACAGTCACTTTCCAGCCGGGACGGAGATTGAGGAGCTTGACTTAGACCCGGATATGTTAGAGTTGTTAGAGTTGCCACCAGACGATGTACTAGAGGAGCCTGAGGCTGAGTTAGAGCAGCCAGAGGAGGACGAGAAGACTGTTTCTAAGGCACCTTCACCCACCGTGTTTACACTTGACGACGGTTCTACTTTGAGAGTGGACCAGCCACTCGAACTATTTTATGGTTCGGAGACCGAGGAGAAGGATCCGGAAGAGGATCCGAAAGAGGATCCGGAGGAGGATCCGGAGGAAGGTTGTTAGGATTTTGCAGACCTTGGAGTAGTTTTTGGTTTTCTTCTGCAGTTTAGTTAGGTAGCGTTTCATAGACATGGGTAAATATCAGTAGTACCGGAGGGTTGTTAGGATTTTGCAGACCTTGGAGTAGTTTTTGGTTTTCTTCTGCAGTTTAGTTAGGTAGCGTTTCATAGACATGGGTAAATATCAGTAGTAGTGATAGCTTTTGTCCTGTATAGAATCGGATCAGTAACTAGTTAGTTTTGAAGTACTCTAGCGGATACGAAATTTTATGAATCGTTTCCGTTCTAGTACTCTAGTAGATACGGAGTGCAGTTTGTTAGTGCACCCGATAAATAGTAGGCAGTCAGCCTAGTTTAGACTAATAGTAGTCTAACCCTTTTTGTATAAGTCCTCGTTGGAGGCAAAAGTAATATTCTTTTTGAATGTATATATATATATGACCCGTAAAGAGGGTTTTTAATCAAGAAAAAATTCTTATGAATCAAGTAAAAAAAAAAAATTTAGAATGTTAAATGAACTCGTGTGACGAGGAAGTGAATTTAACCCGAAAGTTAAAAGATTAATAAAATAATATTAAAGCTATGTTCGATATGTTATTCGGTGAATTTGATTAAATTGAGAACGAGCTAGTAAGTGCTAAGTGTAATTAACAGAAGGAAACTAATGAGAGTTTTCAATTCTCCTTTAGACTAAAGAAAATGCCGCCAAGGAATGTTAACAATAGGAGAGGTCGAAGACCTGGAAGGCCAAGAGGACGTGGTGGACGTCACCCAGACCAAGGACAGGAACATGAACAGAATACCACTCCATCCCCATCTCCACCCCCATCACCATCACCACCACCTCCACCACCGCCCCGTAGAGATATTGAGGATCTTTTCCTCAAAAGAAACCCTCCAATGTTCAATGGAACTGGAAGCCCTAGCGATGCTGAGCTATAGGTGAGGTCGACCGAGAAAATTTTCAAACTCCTCAGATGCACTGATGATGAGAGAATGTTGTGTGTTGCTTTCCAACTGACAGGATCGGCAGATTACTGGTGGGAAGCAAGACAGAAGGTGATACCTGCTGAGCATCTGGCTCGTTTTTCGTGGGAAGAATTTAAGGAGATTTTCTTTGACAAGTACGTCCCAAAGACATATAGGGCACAGAAAGAGGCCGAATTTTATAATCTAAAGCAAGGAAAGCTAACTGTGACGGAATATGACGTCAAGTTCTGCGAGTTGATGAGGTATGCGCCGACATTGGTCGACACTGAGGAGAAGTTATCAAAGAAATTTCAGGGAGGTCTACGTCATGAATTGGGAATTGCTTTGGCTAGTCATGGAGGACTAGGTTATTCAGATATACTGGGAAGAGCACTGGAAATGGAGGCCGTCGTGCCTGATGAGAAAAAGATTGTACCAACTGCGCTAGCATCAGCGCAGAATCAGAATCGAGGCTACTACAACAATAACAGCAGCAACTACCAAGGGAAGAGAAAATGGAACGCAGGAGGTAGCGGAGGCTACAGTCAGGGCTATAATAATCAGGGAGGACAGAGAATAGGTTATCAGTAGCCTGCCAATAATAACAACAGTGGCAAGAGGCCGTGGCAGGGAAACAACCAATCGGGGTTGTCCATTCAAGGGAACAGGCAGAACTTGCCATGGAAGGGCAATAATCAGCCGAACCAGCCGCAAGGACAATAGAGCAATTTTAATCAGGGAGCGAATAACCCAGGGAGGGTTACCATCCCTATCTGCCCGAAATGCAACCGAGCCCATCCTGGTGTCTGTCAGATAGGCACCCCTAACTGTTTCAACTGTGGACAGAAGGGGCACATGAAAAAGGATTGCCCTAAACCGCTTCAAGCAGTACCTCTCCGAGCTATTCAAGCACAACCACAGCAGCCGCCTATGAATCAACAACAGTTTCAACAGCATGCACAGCAGCAACAAAATGCGAGGGCATGCGCTATCAAACAAAGCGGTCAGCGCAAAGGAAAAGGCAATCTAGCAGGTAGGGGAAAACTCCACAACACCCCCATTAAGATATTGTTTGATACTGGCGCATCGCATTCCTTTATTGTTGGCTCATGTGCCGATAACTTAGACATCAGACCTGTAAGAGCTGCACAATCTATGAGAGTAGCCACACCTTCAGGAGAGATCACTACTTCCACGCATGTTTGCTCTAACCTAGAATTAGAAATCGGAACTCATAAAATTATAGCGAACAATCTAAATGTTATGATAATGTGGGACGTAGATATAATCCTAGGTATGGATTGGTTGTCAGAGAATTACGCCACGATTCTCTGCAACGAGAGAAAATTTTCTTTTCAGCCACCGGATAAGGAACCAACCGAATTCCACGGAATTTCAATGGGTAGAGGCGTACCAATCATATCAGCCCTTCAAGCCACGAAACTCATGAAGAAGAAAGGTACCACAGCCTATCTTGTGTACCCAGTTGGAGAACCAGGAGCCGAGAAGACCATTCGAGATGTAAAAGTCGTAAATGAATACGAAGATGTTTTTCCAGAAGTACTACCAGGATTGCCACCAGATCGTCGCGTAGACTTCACAATCGATTTAGAACCAGGAGCAGCTCCTAAGTCTAAAGCCCCTTACAGAATGGCACCGAAGGAACTGGAAGAGCTCAAAATCCAATTACAGGAATTACTAGATCTTGGTTTTATCAGACCAAGCGTTTCACCTTGGGGAGCACCCGTGCTGTTTGTTAGAAAAAAGGACGGATCGATGAGAATGTGCATCGATTACTGAGAACTGAACAAGATCACTCTCAAGAACAAATATCCTTTGCTAAGGATCGAGGATCTGTTCGATCAGCTTAAGGGTGCAGGAGTCTTCTCCAAGATAGATCTGAGATCAGGGTACCATCAGCTCAAGATCAAACCTGAAGATGTACCTAAGACCGCTTTTAGAACTCGATATGGCCACTACGAATTTTTAGTAATGCCATTTGGTTTGACCAATGCTCCAGCCGTATTTATGGACCTTATGAACAGAGTTTTCCATCCCTACTTAGACAAATTTGTTCTAGTATTCATTGACGACATCCTTATTTACTCTAAGAATGAGACGGAGCACGAGGAACATCTACGGATAGTGTTGGAAACACTAAGAGCTGAGAAACTCTACGCCAAATTCAGTAAATGCGAATTCTGGCTGAAGGAAGTAATGTTCCTTGGACACATAGTATCGACAGAAGGAATCAAGGTGGATCCAGCCAAAGTAGAAGCAGTGCATAACTGGAAGGCACCAACGAATCAGAATGAGATCAGAAGTTTCTTGGGATTAGCTGGTTATTACAGAAGGTTTATCGAGGGATTTTCTACAATCGCTCGCCCGATGACGCAACTGCTAAAAAAGGATACCAAATTTAAATGGATAGATTGAGTGCGAGAAGAGTTTTCAAACTCTTAATGAAAAGTTAACTACAGCACCAGTGCTAGCACTTCCAGACGCAAACAAGGAATATGTGGTTTATACTGACGCATCGAAATATGGGTTAGGTTGTGTCTTGATGCAAGACGGACGAGTAATAGCTTATGCTTCACGACAACTTCGACCCCACGAAGTTGAATACCCAACCCACGATTTAGAACTTGCAGCCGTAGTGCACGCGTTAAAGATTTGGAGACACCATCTCTATGGTGTAAGAGTTGAGATATTCACCAATCACAAGAGCTTGAAGTACTTTTTCGAGCAAAAAGAACTAAACATGAGACAAAGACGATGGCTCGAATTAGTCAAAGATTATGACTGTGAAATTAACTACCATCCAGGAAAGGCTAATGTGGTAGCAGACGCATTGAGTCGTAAGGCTCCAATGAAGTTAGGATGTCTTTTCGTAGAAGAAGAAACTTTAGTACGAGAATTCGAGAAGATGGATATCAGAGTACTTGACACGCCAGCAACAATAACAAGTCAAATAGCAGCATTAGAAGCTACGCCAGATTTGAGAGAAAGGATCATTAGTGCTCAAAGAAAAGACGAGTCAATGGAAAAACTACGAGTAAGGATAAGGACGGATAAGCCAGAAGGATATTCTGAGGCTCCGGACAATGCAATACTTTACGAAGGCAGGATTTGTATTCCCGACAATGACAGCGAATTGAAGAACGAAATCTTGAGTGAGGCTCACGATACGCCTTACACAGCACATCCAGGAAGTACGAAAATGTACCAGGATTTGCGAAGAAACTTTTGGTGGAACGGAATGAAACGAGACGTTGCCTCGTTTATAGAAAGATGCCTAGCATGTCAGCAAGTTAAGGCTTTACACCAACGACCGTATGGATTGCTACAACCGTTGGATATCCTAGATTGGAAATGGGAAGGCATAGCTATGGACTTTGTCACAGGCTTGCCTAAGTCGAGAAGAGGAAACACAGCGATTTGGGTGATAATAGATAGACTTACGAAGTCAGCTCACTTCTTACCGATTAAGACTACGTATGGATCAAAGAGACTAGCTCAGTTGTATGTCAGAGAAATGTGAAAGGTGGACAGTCAGAGAGAACGATTCAGATTTTGGTCGATATGTTAAGAACAGTGGTTTTGGATCGAGGCGCGAATTGGGAAGAAATTCTACACCTAGTTGAATTTGCCTACAACAACAGCTATCAGGCCACAATAGGAATGGCACCGTTTGAAGCTTTGTATAGGAGAAAATGTAGATCACCGCTTTATTGGGACGAAGTAGGTGAGAGAAAGAACCTAGGCCCAGATGCGATCAATGAGATGATCGAAATAGTTCGACAGATTTGAGATAGAATGAAAGAGGCCCAGAGCCGACAGAAGTCGTATGCCGACGACCGTCGAACCAACCTTGAGTTTGAAATAGGAGATAAAGTCTTTCTTAAGATATCCCCAACCAAAGGAATCCTTAGGTTCGGAGTTAAGGGTAAGTTAAGACCCAGGTTTATAGGACCTTATGAAATCCTTGAGAAAATAGGATCAGTCGCGTATAGATTGGCCTTACCGCCAAGTCTTGGTAACGTTCATAACGTTTTCCATGTTTCTCAGTTGAGAAAATATGTTTACGATCCTAAGCACGTTATTAGCCAGCAAGAAGTAGTTCTTGAATCTGATCTAAGCTACGAAAAAAAGCCAATATCGATCTTGGATAGAAAAGTTCAAGAATTAAGAACCAAATTGATACCAATAGTTAAAGTGCTATGGAACCATCACGGGCAAGAAGAAGCCACGTGGGAACTCGAGGAGAAGATGAAGGAGCGATATCCTCATCTTTTTGCAGAAGGTAAGCAAATTTCGGGACGAAATTTTTCGTAAGGGGGGTAGGATGTAATGCCCCGTAAATTCCTTACGTTCTTAATATTTAAAGTTAACCAAATAAATGGCTTTGCACGCCTAAGTTTACAATTTTTTTTAAATTCTAAAGCTAACGGTCGAATCCGTTATTAAAAATAAATTACAGAAGTCGGCTAGACGACTACCGTATTAGGGATTAGCGCGTATGAAAAGTTTTTAGTTAGTAATCTTAGAACGGAAAACCGTTTAATTTTTTTCTACGTTTAGAAAATTGCGATTCGAACACGCCGAGAAAGTTTGTTTTTACGTTTTTCCGGACGAAACTCGGACTTGTCGTCCCGAGTTTTTGTCAAAATAAATTTTATAAATTTATTTTCTAACTAAGTCATATGTTAGAATTTGTAAGTCAAATCGAATCGCGACGATTTTTGTACCGAACAACGTTTTTCGTCGTTCGTTTTCCCGTAACGTTGGATCGCGCCGGAAAAACCCGTAACCCTCCTAATCCCATGCATGCAGCCGCCACATCATTAGATTAGTTGGCAACTTGCATGTTGACTTTGCTAATTACTTGACACCTAAAACAACCTTTACACCAATTCAAACATTTCATCATTTCCAACTCTAAGACAAGACCAATTTCTCTCTCCCTATCTCTCACTCTCGGCAGCCCTCTCCCACTCATCCATCTTCATCTTCTTCATTCTTTTCATCCACCATTGAAGAACACTTTCAAGAGCTTGAAGAACTCACACAAATCATCAATCTATCCATTCAATCTCTTAAGTTCTTCATTAAATCTTAAGGTATTTCCATCCTTCACAATTCTATCCATTTAGTTTTCTTTTTTCTTCTCTTTTCCTTCTTGTTCGAAATTTTAAGGTTATGGGATAGATGATTTGAGCTTAGAACAATGTAACTGGATGTATTAGATATGATAATTAGGGATTAAAATTGATCAAAACCAAGAACCTTATCTTTTGTGTAAATGCAGAATTTTTTCGGGAAAATGGTAGAATTTTTTATTTTCTTCTTTTGATCATGGATTCATGTTTAGTAGATGCTTAATTAGTGTTTGGAATGAAAAGGGATTGAAAGCCCTATGTTATTATGAAATTCAATTAGGGTTTGAATTATAAATTAGGGGTTTTTGCATGTTAGTTGTTTTTGGAATTGCAAGTGATTAATAGTTGTTATAATAATTTGATTAGTGAATAAATGATGTTAATTAGAGAAGAAAATCAACCCCTTAACATCTATATAAAACCAGAAATTTATAGAATAAATAGAAGTTTATACATGTTTGATATTAAGTGATGATTTGTTAGTTGATTATGTTGTAAATCATATTAGTTGATAATAGAAGTTAATTGGAAATTTTCTAAAAATGTTTAATGGAATGTAAGAGACTAAAATCACCTTATAAACTGAGTTATAATGATGATAAGATATGTTAGCATGCATGAAAATGATTCATATTAGACATAGATTAACGTCGTAAAATTTGAACAAAAATCGACAACTTTTGGAAATCGATTAAGAGACGAATATCTAGTTGTAACTAATAGTCGAGAAGTCGGATGGGAATTCTAAGTTGATATTATTGTTTATAATGAAATTTAGAACATCTTTCTAGTTGACATCATAAGCATCCGAGTTGATATAATATGAGTTATAGTGATAAACGAGAACTAGAAGACGTTTGGAATTTCTTTGTTGGTTTAGTACTTGTTAGTTGAAATCCGACATTAGAAAGTCGTGCTTTTGAGCAAGTTGAAAAGGAGTTTGTCACGTACGGCTCTGAGTTAGCTGCTAAGTGCTTTCCAGAGTTAGTGCACTTTGTAACCTGTGGTGTATGTGGTATCCTTTTGAGGGGTAGCCAGCCACGGTGAATTAGTTTGGGTCAAGATTGAACATAGCATACCTAAAAATACTTGGCCAAGTGATTTATGAGAAAAAGTCAGAAAATGTTTTAGTAGGCACGGATTCTTTCAATAAAACTCCGATGTGCTACGTTTATAAATGCCATATTTATCTATATTTATGACTATGATTTCAGCATCGTGCCCACTAAGTACGTTGTACTTAGCCCTGCATTGCTTTCTAAATGTGCAGGTTGACGTGACGGTGAGCGGCGACGGTTGATGTTGAGTAAAGGATAGGTTGCTTAGTTAGAACCCCTTCCGCTGCCAAACTTTGAATTCCTTTCGATGTACTTTTGAACAATTCTCAGTAGTCTAAGTCTGTAATTATGAATTTAGTTTCTTTTTGTACTTTTGTCGAGTAATCCTTAGGGATTAACTCTTTCTTATTTATGTTAAAGTCTTGTTCATAGTTTAATAATGTCTTTTTCATGTATGTTTAGTTAGTTAGCCCCCTTCTTCCCCGCTTCTTTAATCCAACCCCAGTCGCACCCCGGCATCTGCCGTCCCTCGGGATTTGGGGCTGTGACATTATCGTCAAATTCTGATTCTACCATAAATTCCGACATATTTAACTTATTCGGAAAGTAATATTTAAAAACTTAATTCCGACAAAAACTCGGGACGTCACAGTCCGTGTTTCGTCCGGAAAATTAAAAAAACGAACTTTCTCGGACGAGTTCGTATCGCGATTTCGTGAATGTAAAAATCAGATGGTTTTCCGTTCTGAGTTCTAGAACAAAAAAGTTTTCGTACGCGATAACCCTAAATGCAGTAGTCATCTAACTGACTTCCGTAATTTATTTTTGGAAACGGATTTCACCGTTAGTTTTAGAATTCAAAATCGTAAACTTAGGCGTGCAAAGCCATTTTTATTAATAACATTAAATTTTTAAGACTGTACGGAATTTCTGGGGTATTACATTTGCCAATGAGCTCAAATTATTTGTGGACACCAAGTCGAGCGAGGATAAAGAGCCAGCTATAATCGCACTTCAGTTTGCTATGCTAACAACATTCAATGGTTCGAATTTCATTAATCTTTTACATTGACATGTTTTATTTTGTAAATTAAAATTCAAAAGTATTGCTCACAAAATTAATGTTATTTTAGGGAAGAGAAAGGTTATCTCAATGAAAAACGCAAGCAAATTTTTTATTAGCCCAGACATTCAAGAAGGTAAAGATTTTATCTTAAGGTTTATAATTTTTATTTCGTAATCACATGTTTTTTTTAATAATTATTACTAAATTACTTATATTAATGTTAAAAGTTCAGATTTACACATGTTTTTTTCTCTCACATGTAGTTGTAAGTTAGTTTCATTGGTGATATTTAAAATAATCTTACAATTATACTCAGACGTCGTGTTCGTAGAGCTTCAAAGAGCCAAACTATAACTGATATTTCCAGTAGTACCAGAGAATTGAAAAGTGAAGAGTGGTTGAATGTTGCTCACATGAAAACCATCAAGGAACTCAAAAATTTGAATGAGGTAAAAAACACTATCATTTTGTCTTATATATTTTCAAGATTAAATTCAAAGGGTCCATGTAATTTGTTTCATTCAATTTATATGTTAGAAATTTTGTCTAAAATAGCAACAAAAAAAATGTTTTAATCTTGAAGAACTCAGAACTTAGGATTTTTTTTCAATTTGGATATTATCTATCTAATCTCTTTCATTCAATTTATATATTGGAACTTACATTTGCAAAGAAACAATAGTTCACATTCACCCTAAAGAAAAATGGTACTATGATGTGTGTGGAAACGAAAGGTGTTATAAAGGTGTGCCTAGAGGAAGCAAAGTTGGAGATTATTGTAAAAAGTGCAATGGACCAATTCAGTCTCTCACCATAAGGTTTGTATAGTTATATGATCTATAAGTATGCTCTGTAAACCACTTTGCTTGCACTCCAATTCTTGCACCTGCAATTTTTATTAAAATAAAAAGAGGACGGGATATTTCTTATTTTCTTTAATTGTTTTCATCTTGTAAAGTGACATGCTGAATTTTAAGAAGGCAAAGATACTGTTGAAGTTATTATTGGTATTTGAATTGATGAATGCAAACTCCTCTTAAAAAACTCCCTCTTATGTGTGGGCGAAATTTATGATGATATGCAGCGTATATAAGGGTATTTTTTTTACTAATCAAATTTTTTTTCCTTTTATTTGATAATTAGGTACAAGGTACACGTGCTTGTGGAACATAACACTGAGGAGTTGTACATTACGTTCCTTGACGATTGTGCACTTTATTTTCTGAAAAAAGATGCTAACCAAGTCATAAAAGAAATGGAAGAAGAGGTTACTCATTTTATTCACATTTTTTTTTAAGTTTTAAATTAAAAATGTTCAAACTTGAATGTTATTTACATTTTGTCATCAGACTGGTGACAGAAATGGCATACCTGAACTATTCTTAACCATGTTGGAAAAAGAATGTCTATTGAAAGTCGAGGTGGGAAAGAAGTGTGGTGGTGGTTATGTCTTTACTGCCAAAAATGTTACACAAGATGCTAGTCAAATATCTCAATTTTGTTCAACTGATTTTTTCAGTTGTTGAGCAGTTCCAACTGACTCTCTTAGTTGTTGAGCAAATTGACCTGAGCAGTTAACTCAGTAGAATGATTTTTAAAGCAAATATCGCTACTGGTGTATTCCCCCTCCCCCCTCCCATACAGCAGATACTAGTTACATTGCCATTTATCTGAGTTTTGGCATGTTTAATCATTTACTTGAGTTATTATTATCCTGTGTGAGGCAAGAACACACGTGTTGTTAATTGAATTGTTTAAGGTGACTGTGAGCCTTGCTTCGGTTAGGTCAGTCACAGTGTTTGAGAAGGAGGCCTACTTCTTGACACATAGATGATGTGGTAGATTGATTCATACCTACTGTTATATATATGTTGACTGCGTAAATGAGAACATCATATTGTAAGCACGAATGTCTTCAATAAAATTCTTGCTCTTTTCATGCTTATTATCCAGAAGATCACTCAATAATTTGGGCGGTTTTTTCAGTATTGGAAGTTTGACCCTTCCTTTCAAACAATTCGACCAAGTGTTTCCCCTTGGGAAGCACCGATTTTGTTTGTGAAGAAGAAGGACGGTAGCCTGAGAATGTGCATTGACTACCGAGAGCTCAACAAGATTAGACTCAAATACAAGTATCATTTACCAAGGATAGATGATATGTTTGACCAATCGAAAAGAGTTAGTGTTTTCTCCAAGATCAATTTGAGGTCTGGATACCATCAATTGAAAATCAGACAAGAAGATATTTCAAAGACTGCTTTCAAAACGAGATACAGACATTACGAGTTTGTTGTAATGCCGTTTGGTTTGACAAATGCTCCAGCTGTTTTCATGGATTTAATGAACCGAGTCTTTCATGAATTCTTGGACAAGTTAGTGATTGTTTTCATTGACGACATCTTGGTGTATTCAAAAGACAAAGCAGAACATGAGAAGCATCTTAGAATTGTGTTAGAAAGGTTGAGATCATGGAAATTGTACGCCAATCAAGATGCCATGGCCATATGCAGGTGGACTGGATTTCCATCATTGTTTATAACTTTTACATGCAACCCAAAATGACCAGAGATCGATAGGTTTGTCCGTATAAAAAGAGTGAGGCCAGAAGATAGACACGACATAGCGTGCGAGTATTCAAAATGAAACTTGATGAACTTATAAATGATCTAAAGGGTGGTAATGTGTTTGGCAAACAAAAAGCACGTGAGCTATTGTTATCCTCTTAAAATTATTTGCAAATTTTTTATTTTATCACTTTTTTTAATTTAAAAGACTCTTTTTTTTTCTGTTGTCGCAACCGTCAAATTTCAAAAGCGAGGACTCCCACATGCTCACATCGTTCTTTTTATAGAACAAAATGCTCAACATCAATTGATTGAGAATTTAGATGACTTCATATGTGCAGAAATTCCAGACAAGGAATAGAATTCCGCATTGTACAAAGCAGTTGCAGAATGTATGATGCATGGTCCTTGTGGACCAGAAAGAATAAAGTCACCTTGCATGGTGAATTCTAGGTGCTCGAAGAGATTCCCGAAGAACTACAGTGAACGTACAAAACTTGATAAAAATGGATACCCATTCTATAGGAGAAGAGACACAGGCTTTAATGTTGATAAAAAATGGAGTTCTTCTTGATAATAGGTTTGTGGTTCCGTACAGTCCATTTTTGATGATGAAGTATAGAGCTCACATCAACGTCGAGTACTACAATCAGGGGCAGTCGGTAAAGTATCTCTTCAAGTATATCAGCAAGGCCATTGATAGGATGGGAGCCAGAATTACTGAAGCAAATAATGATGAAATCAAAGCATACGTCGATTGTAGGTACATTTCTGCATGTGAGGCTATGTGGAGAATTTTTGAGTTCCCAATTCATTATCGAACTCTACAAGTAGAGCGTCTATCTTTTCATTTGGAAGACGAACATACATGCATCTTCAGAGAAGGAGATTACATCGACAGTGTTTTAGATAGCAATACTATAGCAGAATCACAATTCCTGAAGTTGATGGAAATTAACAGAGTTGATAAAGAAAATAATAAACCACCAAAAAACCTGTTGTACAGTGAATTTCCCTAGTACTGCGTGTGGAATGCAAAAGATAAGAGATGGACAAATAGAGAAAAAGGATTTGCTAAAGGACGCCCCTACCATGTTCCTCCGTCTGCCGGTAATAGTGAATGGAGATTTGAAATAGAGTTACAAGGAAGCATGCTACGCATTAGGTTTGTTGGATGATGACAAGGAATACATTGAAGGAATTATTGAAGCAAGTTCTTGGGGATCGGGATCTTACCTAAGACAACACTTCAGTACGTTGCTAATTTCAAATAGTATGCCAATTCCTGAAAACATCTGAAAACAAACTTGGCGATTGATGTCGGACGACATCCTCTATATAAAATGGAGGACTCTAAACAAGCCAAGTAAAATGTTTTGCTATATAATTATTTACACAGTCGTGTGTGTCAACCATGTCAGTAATTTGGTTAATGCACCAGTGATTAACGTAATGTCCAAACATTTTATAATCCCTTCCTGTTTTCAATATTAGTAGAATCAATGTGCATTTAGAAAAAATAATTGAAAATGTCAAATAGGCATGTGTTGAATTCCACATCAGTGGAGAATCCTTTCACTGATGAAGAGGTTTTGAATTACACAATAATTTTACAATATATGTACTATAAAATAATGATGTGAATTTCTATATTAATTAGATCGAAAGTGGTTCAACTTTATGGAGTAGCAACACCCATTACATCTGGAATATTTTGGTTTAGAATTATTTTATATTTATTTTTGTTTTATATATAAATCATAGGTCTCAAAATTGAGTGGAGACATCACTCTTTCAGCAAGGCAGATTGTACCACCATATCATAATAATTTTTTGTTTTTATAAATAATATTTTCACGATTCTACAAATTTTAAAATAATTTATACAGAAGATATTGTAAAAGTTATTCTTAAATTATTTTGAAATTATTTTGCATCTTTTTTCTATCATTGTGAATATATTTATTAGTTTAGTGTATATATTTTGTCTGAAAATTGTTTATCATCTTTATGTATGTATAGATTTGCAGCTGACACATGAACAACTACACAACTTAACTTTGGTTGAAATTGAAAAGTTATTAGCAGCATGTATGTATATATAATTGAAAATTTCGAAGGTTATGGAGCATAAAAACATGAAAATTTGTGTTCTTGATATTATTTGAAGCATGTGATGATTTCATAATGAAAATGGAGTGAAAATAAGCATGTTAGCCTCTTGAATTTCTTAATTTAGAGTATGTATGAGAAAGTTATTGAAAATCGAAGCTTCTAAAAATTTAAAAATCGAATTCCGTTTTTAGAGATGAAATTGACTAAGTAAATGAGTTAATTGAGCTTAATTATATTTATCGAGTATGTTAGAACTTGAATCGGAAGAAAATGAACCCTTGTTCTTAAAAAGATGAAAAAGTCAAACCTTAAGAGATTTACGGTTAGGGGTTTTCCCGTTCCGATTATCGAAAGTTGAAATTGATTGAGTAATTGTTTAATTAGAATTATTTTGAGTTGATTTTGAGAATTTGAATTTTTTTTGAGAATGTGCACGTTTTTTTAGAAAAGTGACGAAAACTTTATTTCAAGATATTTTGATTAAGGCTTCGGATTTCGAATCCGATTCCATATTTGAAGTTCTTGATTTATTTTAAGAAAGGAGAAACTGTTTTCGTTCAAATCTGACAACTTTTATTTTTCGAGTTAAAAGTTGAGCAGTATTGTGTCAACATGAGACTATGTATGAGTCCTGAATGAATTTATGAGTTGATATTTGAGTTTGTATTGAATTTATGTGATTTTCTGGAATTTTTCTAGAATATTTTGAGAAATTTGGAAAAATTTTATTTTTCCGTCTATTTATCGAAGCCAGTCGTTTACCTATTTGTGGATGTCTGATTTTCGATGTGATGATCTGAATGTGAATGATTTGTGTTTAAAATAGTAGGCTTCCTTCTCAAATCACCAGCACTGACTGAGTCATCGGAATGTTACCATTTTCAATGGTTTCCCACATCCTGTGATGTCTGGCAGTTGAGCCATTTTAAGGTGAAATCTACACGAAGGATAATCATCCACGGAGAACTTCGGCAAGCTCCCTAACTCACACCTTGTGAATCAGAAGCAACAGTCTTTTGAACCACTGCTCTGATACCACTTGATGGACCCGGTAACGAGTAACTGGTGTATGGAGGGGGAGGGAGAATACACCAGTAGCAATTTTTGTTTTGCTTAACGTCTTTTCACTGAGATATACTGCTCAGGTCAGTTTACTCACAACTGGAAGAGACAGTTGGAGTAGCTCTACAACTGAGTTGCCCAGTTGGAGCCAATCACACAGTCGGTACCTCATTTGACTCCTATGCCTGAAGATCAGCTGCTTGCACCAACTGAGATTTTAAACAGTTATGCAATGCGGAAGATGGTAAGAGATAAGCTCGTTACATAAACTAAAACCTTAGTGAAAGGGGAGGGTTAAACTCCCAAGTTAGTGCAGAGCTTATGTAATGTTAGTAGGTTAGGTACAGAAATTAAAATACTGAATGAAAGATACAGTAAGTAAAGTACACAGTATTTTAACGTGGTTCGAAGATTGATCTCCTACGTCTACGAATTCCTTTTCGGGGAAGCAATCCACTAGGTAAGCTTATGCGTACTTCACCAAACACCCACTTGGATTCCGGATTCCAATCAAACCTAACTAGTTCGATTCCAAGTTCGAACAAGACCCTTTAATACTTTTCTGGGCAAGTGTTTAGTCTGGTATTGGATTACTGGTTCCAGGGGACCACTGCTTGGATCATGGAAAGCGACCTGATATTGGATTACTGGTTCCAAGGGACCACTGCTTGGATTACGGGTTCCAAGCGACCTGATATTGGATTACTGGTTCCAAGGGACCACTGCTTGGATTACGGGTTCCAAGCAACCTGGGTTTGGATTTTGGGGGGGAGAATCCAACAAAGAAGTCTGCTACAGTTTTGGGGAGTGGAGGCTTCAACCCAAGGCTAAGAACTCAATCTCGTTGAGACAAAGTCCTGAGGGGATACAAAACAAGCAAAGACTTAGTCGCTTGCCTCAATTAAGAAGGAAACCTTCTCAGAGGCTAGGAGAAGAGGAGAGAAATCACTCTACTCCTTCTTCGCCAGTCAACTTGCTTGGAGAGAGAGAGAGAGGTGAAAAGCTGCTTGCGCTGCTTCATTCTTTGTGTTGTCTCTTGGCACTATGGAGTGCTTTTTCTTATCTTGTATCGAAAACCCTCATTTTAGCCTTGTTGTGGAAACCTCTATTTATAGAATAAAAGTCAAAGACAGCTGTTGGAAGGAGCCATTTGACCTCTGCCAAAAGTATGGCACTCCACGTGCTTTATTGGTAACTCTTCAGAAACAGTGCCTACGACCAAGCTTTTTGCACGTCGTTGTTTTTGGCCCATTTATGGAAAATTTTCTAGCTGACTTGTTCGTCCGAGTAGATTTACGAACTGGACTGCAGCTCCTCCGTCGTCACAACTTCCACTACAGGGAAAAAGGTTATAGACGACGGGAAATTCGCGTCATCTATAATAAAAACTCCTGTCGTCTATAGCCTCGTAGTCTATTGGGCGCGGTTATAGACGATGGGAAATCCCCGTCGTCTATATGCCTTATAGACGACGGTAAATCTCCTACATAGACGACGGTAAATCCCCGTCGTCTATATACCTTATAGACGACGGTAAATCCCCGTCGTCTATAATAAAAAATTCCCTTGTCTTTTTGTATTTAGACTACAGTTTTTTATAATATAGACAACGCTATTTTCCCGTCGTCTTAAGTATTACTACGTATCGGTTTCTTTCTGTTGTCTACTGCATTACCATGTACTGTTGTCTATTAACATACATTAATAATGCATTTTTTTTCCATTAAAATGATAATATCATAAATATCACTCATCATAAAATCAAATATAATATTATAAACTCAAAGTCATACAATCACTTTCATTACATGTTCTACAACTAGTCTTAAAACCAATAACAATGTTTCCAACTAGCCTTAAAATACAAAATATAAATGTTTATATTGTCTTACTCTCTAAAACAATAACAATGTCTCCAAGAATTCCATACCTCTCAATGATTGTGGCTTTTGTTTGAGACTTTAACTTCTCCTTGTTGATCTCGAAGCTTCTATAAAGTAGTTCTGCTTGAGAGGGAGCTGCTTGCAAATGAACATCATGCCCTTTCTCAAATGCTTCCCAAACATGGGTATTCAGTTTCTTGAATTCCAAAGCTTGACCACTCACTCTATCCATATTATCTCCCTAAAAGACATTAAAAATGTCAATATTAGTAAGGTAATAGCTGATAAACGAAAGAATAATTATGAGGTATTAATAGCTCATCAAATATACATACATTATAGAACTTCTCATTTGGATCCATATCAGGGACACGATCTCCGCGTATAGAACGAGTTTTGGGATCATAGCGAGCAGAATTAACATCAAGATTCAGTAGACATTTTGCAGTATCCTCTCGAATATGCAAATTCCTGGTAAGAACAAAGGATCAGCATGAGTATCTTCCAGTCATCATCATAGAACACACAGCAGACAGTGATGAATCAGATCCCAACAAGTTTTTAGTCTGGATAAGAATAAATTTAAAACTATATGATAAGAATCTACGTACTCACCTAACAGTCCCAGTGCTACCACCACCAGTGGTTCGGACTCGCTTTTCGACCTTGGCAAAATCCAATTGCTTACTCTCATCAACCATAGCTTCATCAACTCTCAGATCATCATTACTAACCCCGTCTTCGTTCTGTTGATTGTCATTTTTCTCTAACTTCTTAAGCCGTTGCTCCTTCAAATACTTATTTCTCACTTCATCCCTTTCTTCGTACCTCTGGATAATATATGCATAAGATGATGCATCATAGTCATTCCATCTGTCATGCTCCCCAGCATAATCAAGTTCAATGGTCTCTATCTTCTCATCAGCAGCAATATTTTTGCCAGTCAACCTCGCCCCCTTTTGATGAGGCCTCTCAACACATGCTTTCCTATCATGGGTCATAACTTCAAAACTATAGCAAGCAAATAAGAAGTTAGTTTTTTCAGCAACCTCAATTTCCCATCTTGCATCAATAAAACTTAATTTGATAACTTTTAACTCCGGACACAACCCAAGAACATGTTAATATGATTTTACAATTTCAAAATGGCATGCACAAAAACACCTAAATAAATATTAAGAAAAGCAAACTTACTTATCACATGCACCCTTCCTGAACTTATCGGCCCGATAACCCCTTGCACCTCTGTCGTACCTCGAGCGAGCGGAAGCAGTTGACCTTGGGCGGCAGCGGCCCCACAATCCTAAGGAAACCAACGACAGCTTCTGCAGGCTGGAAGAGAAGAGTTTGAAAACAATGCTGGAGAATTTTGTTGTTCATCTTTAAAATCTTAATCGAAGAGCGAGAAAGGGCCCACTATGTATCCTCATTTAGTAAATAATGGGCACAAACACCTGAGCCCATGAAAAATTAAAGTATTCTACTTTCGCTGGACCGAAATGGAGAATATGCTTCTGATTTTTTTTATTTTTTGTATTTTTACCTGACACGTAGAGATTATTTTCACCTTATCAGAAAGCCAAGTGCATGACCAGATAGATTTACATCAGCAAAGCCAGCCATTTCCATAACTTTTTGAGATAAAAGAGAATAAATAATTAAGCAATGAAATCAATCACAATCTTTTCTGGATTCCAAAAGCTTTGGCGTGACAATGAAGTTTAAGAATCAGCCATCAATCAAGCTGCAGTAGTAACCTTAACTAACCCTATACAAATTAACACACCTCATATATCAACACCAACAACCAAACCAGAGATACAAAAGAAAAACCATCTATCTATACAAGTTTGTGAATGTAAAATCAGTCGGTAACCCTTCTTTCCATATAATTTGCAAGTATCTTGAGCAGCAATCGCAACTCTCATAGCTCAAAGTGTGATACCACTTTTGACTCTGGTCCAACAAGGACAACCGATTTACTTTACAAGATTGTGCATTAAAATTCAAGATTGGAAACCAGTAATGGGGTCACATTTTTTTAGTTGTGTGCTCTCTAGATTCCGTATAAAAATTCTTCCTTAATTAAGAATTAAATAAAATGGGCATTTATATTTTATAATGTGGGAGATGGCTTCACTATTTAGTTATGAAGAGGTGCATATCTTCTTGATTTAATTATGCTTCATTTACTCAACTTTTCTGCTAAATTTGATCCCATCCCATCTTTTCTTAGGTTTTGCAAAGATCACATTTTTAATCTTCAATTCATTTCTTGTTTCATCCTCTGTTTTTTCCAGACTTTGAAATGCATACTACTAAAATGAATGCTAATTGACTGAAATTAACTATCTAAAATCGCTAATTAGATTATGGTTTTTTTTCAAATAGTAAGTTCATAGGCCACATAATAACTTCTTGAGGTTATAATAAAGACTTGGTGGTAGAACAAAACTTAAACTATTCTCGTACTATTCTCGACCTTATAACCCCTTAAAACTCCAACTGTCGTCGACTGGCAAAGACGAGCTACTGACTCAGAAAACTCAGCAGAGCGAGCAATTTTTGACAACTGCTTCAAACTATTAGGGATTTCATGTGAATCAGACTCTAAAAACTCCTTCAAATCCCTCGACGCCACGGTCATCATCTCCACGGAATCAGAAACCATCTCAGCTATCGTAGAGATCCTAACAACTTCAAGATTCTCTTTCTTTTTCTGGCTACAGATGGCATGTGATACACTCTATATGCACCGTAGCTCGAAATTCCAACCAATCCCATTATAATTAACCATTTCTTCTTCCTTCTACTAAAATCAAAACCCCTTTTCACCAATTCACTATCCATAAATTCAAAACCCTTTGTCACCAATTCTCTATCCATACCAGCTAAAACGAATCAAAACACCAGAATTCAAGACGCAACAAAATCACACAGCTCCACAAACTAAATATGAATATGACTACAAAATAACCAAGAAAGCCATGAACCCCAGAGCTTAACTAAATTCAAACCCCATGGTCCAAAACGTAAGAAGGCAAAAATACTAAAGGAATCAAAAAATTAGGATAAAATTTGCATATATCAAGAACCCTCATCCTCGGAACTCGCTAACTCTGATTTGTCCAATAATTGTTCAGAAAAACCCCAAAAGATTGCAACTTGACAATAGATTTCCCCTTATTCACACATAATTTGATATATTAACCGAATACACGAGAAAAGGGGGAGATTTGATCATACACACCCGGTATGGTGAGTTGACGGCGGAGCAGGCGTAGAAGTGCAACGAGAGAGGGAATTTGGAGATGAATTCCGCGACGAACTCGTCGACGTTCTTGTCTTCGCCGCTGCTGAGCAGCCGAAGCAGACTTCGCTGGAGCAACGAGGGAATTCGGTGGTGGGGGGGGGGGGCAGTGGCGGAGGAGACGCGGTGGTGGGGGACGGTGACGGAGGAGAGGCGGTGGTGGGAGGCGGTGGCGGAGGAGAGGCGGTGGTGGGAGGCGGTGGCTGAGGAGAGGGAATGGAAGGCAGTGGAGAGTGGAGAGAATTTTGGGGATTTTGGCTCCCCGTTTCCAATTTTTTGATTTAAAAAAATTAAAAAAAAAAGAGAAAATTATAAGAGGTTAAACGACATCGTACGGGTGCAATTTTTAATGCGGTAATAGATGACGTGGTTTAATACCTGCATCGTCTATAAGCGCCTCAAGCTAGACAACGGGGCAATTACCGTCGTCTAATTAAATAAAAGACGATGGGAAAATGTCTCGTCGTCTATAACCGCACAAAATTGTTTATAGACGACGGGGTATTGTTCCCGTCGCCTATTTTAATGCTTATAGACTACGTCATTAGGATCTCCCGTTGTCTATATAAATAGAGATAACGCGAGAAAAATTCCCGTCGTCTATAAGGCGTAGTTTATTTGTGTTCTTCTTGTAGTGTTCTCTTCATACCAATTGTATGTCTTCAGTTGCGTAGTTCAGTTGTGAGTTAACTGAGCTGCCATCCAACTGAGTCCGTGCTTCAGTTGGGGTTGATGTCCCAACTGACCTTGAGTCTCAACTGAGTGTGATCCTTCAGCTGAGTTTGAGCCTCAACTGAGTTCTTCACGAACTTCCTTCTTTAGTCCGGCTGACTTCTTCTGCTTGACTCTTGTAAAGATAAAATCCCTACGCTCAAACACTGAGCTCTAGTTAAACAGACTAAAGGCAATCATCTACTCGGTCAGAGTCAGTTGGGTTTTAGGCATCTTTCGAAACCTTTATAATTTTCCCAACAATTTCCCCCTTTTTTATAATGCCAAAACCCCTAACTGACATTACCATCATTTCCTAACTGATACCACTAGCTGATACCGGCAAGACTAAAAGATAGACTCGATTTTAGTCTTTAAAAGGAAAGTGTGAGCACAAAAAATAAAAAATAAAAATAAAAATAAATCCTAACCTCGAACTTGGACAATAAAGAAAGTGAGGTCAACTGCCGAAAACCTTTTCAAACCAGCAACTTGTTACAACTGATAACAAATTGGGGCAAATTACAGTTACAACTGAAACTACAGTCCTAACTTCTAATCTGCTCTATGTCTTCGTCTCCACCACCTTCTTCTTCCTTCGAAGAAGGGTCTTCTTTAACAGCAAGGTTGGAGGCTGACGTCATACCTTTCCTTTAATAGTCGTGTCTGTCTTTATCAAGGCTGGCAGCTGGACATATCTTCTTCAACCACCTCTCCTTCAACCTTGATAACCAACAAAGAATCTTTCTTCTCCATCAAGAAGGTCTTTGTTTCAACTCATTCCTGCCATGGTTGGAGGCTCAATGTTGCTTGCATTTTCTGGAACCTTCAACAGCCAGGTAGAGAGTTCACTAAGATTAGCTTGTGAACAGAGAAAAACCATTCATGAACTCATCTCAGGATTGAGTGCCTAGAACCGGACGGGACTGATGATGGTCAAGTGATTTATGACTTGTTCAGGTGACATGGGATTGCAGATCTTCAACCTGATGTGCAATCGGAAGAACACTTCAGGGAGTTGTATTAGCTGGCTGACACCACGAAGCACCCACATCATCAGTTGACCTTTGAGGCGTCTGCATCTCATGTAGCCACGAACATAACATTTTTGCTAAACCGATTGTTTCACAGATACAGGGCTGGTGGAAGGAAAGGACCGCTTTGCAAAGTGGGAAGGCATATTGTCACAGCCCCAAATCCCGAGGGACGGCAGAAGCCGGGGTGCGACTGGGGTTGGATTAAAGAAGCGGGGAAGAAAGGGGATGAAAGAATAAACATACATAAGAGACGGCATAATTTCTATGAACAAGACTTCATTAACGAAAGAAAGAGTTGATCTCGAAGGATCACTCGAACAAGATACTTCAAAAGCTTCTAAGTTATATTACAGAACTTAGACTACAGTGATTATTAAACATAACATCAAATGAGTTTAGAGTCTAGCAGCGGATTTGTGAACTATAAACAAAAGTCTTCCTTAACTCTATTCACTCTAACTCAACCGTCGCCGCTTCCGTCGCATCAACCTGCACATTTAGAAAACATATGCAGGGCTAAGTACAATAGTACTTAGTGGACACATTGCCGAAAACATAATCATAAGTATAGATAATCAGGCATTTCATTTCTGTAGCACATCTGGGTTTTTCAACAAATTCCCATGTCTACTAAACATTTTCTTTCTCATTTTCATAACTTAGCTTGCAAGCATTTTTCATAGATGTTACGTTCAAATCTTGACCATTCATAATTCACCGTGGCTGGTTACCCCTCAACAGGATACCACATACACCACAGGCTACAATGTACACTAAACTTTGGAAAGTCCCTTTTGACTGACTCAAAGCCGATCGTTTAGTTAACCCCTTTTGGCTAACCGATAAGGTACAAGAGAACTCACATAAAACAAATAGTTCATGCCATAATTATCACTTTGAAAACACGATTATCAAAGCGATAAAGAAAAGGTTTTCGAGCATCGCTCGTTTTATTTGTATATAGGAAAGCCCACCTCGATAGAATACAGAACTAAGACACGTGCTTTCGTCTTCTGATCTTCCGTCCTATCCTTGGTGTCGAATTCCTCCTTCATCGTAAATAATCATACTTTAAAGCTCGGTCGCAAACGATAAACGAATACGAAAAGTCGAGTTAAGTTGTAGTCCTTTAGACTTTTTAGGCATTTGCACGCTAAACTAACTCTTTTAGTTAAAAAGAAACGAGATACGAACGCATCTCGTTTGACACTCACTTGGTTCTGTTCTTGACACTTAGGTCAGTAGAAAGAAGGTAATCGATAACTTGAAACGGCTTAAAAGATCGAAAGAGTTCAAGTTGAGAAGAATTCAACTTAAGAAACTACGTTTTTGAACAATCTGCACAGATCAGTAGGTTTGTACAGAATAGGGGATTGCGAAACAGGGGACGTGCCCTGTACCAAAAGAAAGGTACGGGTGTCTAGTTTACTCTCCAATTTGCGGATCTCCATTCCGATAAACGAGCTAGGAGTTATGACAGTTTCCGTGGAAGGTCGCAAAACTGCCGAGTGAAACCCTAATGCTCGATAAAATCGACGCACGGTTTTCTGGGTTCGATTAAAGCTTAAACACTTTTATTTTCATGCAAAAACTGACCCAAGGCAGTCACCACGTATCATCATACGTGATAAACTCCATTTCATTTCTCGATTATAAGCACGATGATTAAAAACTCGTCTTTTCAAACTAAACAATTACTATACCAAAACAAATCCTAACATCTCGTTTCTACTTCTCGTTCACAACTATAACTTATCATTTCATAACTCGGATGAACATATCGTCAACTACAAACTTGTTCTCTTATTCATAACAATCAATATTATCTAATTACATTTCTTACTCGTCTTTTCTATCGTTACTTAGGATCGTTGTTTCGTTTCTTACCAAAATTCCAACGTCATTAGAAATTAATCAAATTCTACAATCTTATTCATCATCTATCAAGAATCATAATTACATAAATCATAACCTCAAACTATTAGCTAATCTCGACTTATCGTCGATCGTTCATCTCTTAACGAAAATTCTACGTTCTCCGTTTTCGTTCAAATTTTACGAGAACGATTATCATCTAACGAGCATTACTAACATGCAAATCATAATATCAAAACATTATCGAGCTCTAACTTATCAACACGTCTTCGTCTCTTACATTTTTCAATTTATTTTTAGAAAAATCTCAATTAAATATATAATCATCCTCGTTCATCATATATCTCGTTTCTATAAACATAACATACATATCATAACATTTACTATCCTAAATCGTGCCTTCTTCGTCTCTTAGGTTTCAAATTTTATTTTTAGAAAAATCTAAAATAATTCATATAGTCAATTAACATCATGAGGAACACTAATCTATCTTTCAATCACCAAAGAAAACGAGCTATGATCAAAACCCCCAAAATTCATAAAATTTCGGTAAGAACCCTAAGACAAGGAGGTGTGATTTTCTTCATGATTCAAACCGTAGAACTCGATTCTAATCATACTAGAACATGATTTGATTACAAGACAACATGTGATTCTATCCCTAAGTTTTCGGAAAAAAAGAAAAATGATGGAACAAGGATTTGTTCGGTTCAAATGATAGATGAAGTTCTTACCTTTCGTAATATGGATTCGGAATTGGAAATGATCGGTAGATAGAAGATCTTACGAGCTTGTGAAGAGCTTGGAGTGGAGCTTTAATGGAGGATGAAGAAGAAATGAGAGAGTGTATGTGTGTGTATGGTGGCGGCGGTAAAGGGGGTATAAGGAGAGAGGGAGAGATGACTCACTATATGACACATAAAGTTAAGTAAATATCTAACATAGCATAGTGACTCGCTAAGGACGCGTTTGGCGAGGGATTGTTAGACGAAATATCTCGTTTCCGGCTCTTAAACGTTGATTTAAAAGTCGAGAAATACTTTCCTAGATAGTTATGGATTTGACGAAATCTAACTCGTCCGTTAGATTGGAAATAATTCACGTATTCGGAAAACCTAATTCGTTTTCAAAAATCCGAGAAAAAGTCGGGACATCACAGTTCAAAATTCGCCCGGAAAATCATAAAAACTAACTTTCTTCGACGAACTCGTATCGAAGAAAAAGTGAATGTAAATTTTGATGGATTTCAATTCTGAGTTTTCGGACGAAAAACTTACCGGACGCGAAAACCCTAATCCAGTAGTTGTTCGTCCGATTTCTGGAAATTATTTTCGGAAACGGATTTCACCGTAAATCTTAGAATTTAATTTCATGATCTTAGGCGTGCAAAGCCATAATTATTATTAACTTTCATTTTTAAAGACTGTAGAAATAATCGGGGTATTACACATATTCTCGATCTGGTAGGTTTTTCTGAAGAGGAAGATAAACCTTAGCAAGAGAAAAAGCACAAAGCAAAAATTTCATGAAAGTGAGGCAGAAAATTTCGGAGTAGTTGAGATACGTATCTTGGATGATATGCAAAATAAATTGCAAAGCCCCCAATTTATAGGGGAGTTGAGATGCAAATAAATGGATCAGATCAACTCTTGTAGTTTCTACGAGATAAATGACATATTTAAATATGTCGTTTCAAAAAAAGCTGCTCCAGGAATGACAGTGATGGAACCCGTCATAAGGCGCTGATGAACACTCGCGCGCGTGAAGAGAGTAGGTGACGCTATGTCAGCCCAATCGTGATTTACAAGCATAGTCTGAGGGACTAGACCAGCTTTCCAAGGAGGTGACTGCTTGGCTTAATTTAATGCGACTTGTAACAGATGCTTGAATTAAAGTCAAAGCAACTTCCTTAATGAGAAGGAACAAGTCAACATAGCGTTACTCAGTCGGCATTGACCTCGACTGACTCTTCCACTCAGCTAGCTCTTAACTGACTCAAATCATCAGTTCAGTAGAGGTTTGACTCCAACAGTCAGCTGAATTGGACGGGAAGGCGAGATCGCTCAGTTCCCCCTCAAGTTGAGATTCCCCCTCAACTTGTGATCTCCATCTTCATGGTGGCTTCTTCAGTCGGGTTGAGCAATCCAAGGAGTTAACACAACATCTTGAATCGAGCTTCCACCAATGGCTTTGTGAAGATATCAGCTCTCTGAATAGCAGTGTGATTTTTTCAACAATGACATCCTTCTTCTCGACATGATCACGTATGAAGAGATGCAGAATGTCGATGTGCTTAGTCCTTGAGTGGTGAACTGGTTCACTGTGATGGCTATAGCACTCGTAGTCTCTCAGCTGCTGCTTCAGCCAGAGGACTTGCATACAATAGCTTCCAGTTGCCATATATTCCAATTAAGTTGTGGAGGTGGCGACGCAGACTTGTTTCTTTGAGAACCAGGAAACTAACTTGCTTCCTAGGAACTGACAGTATCCAGAGGTTGATCGCCTATCAACTCTGTCTCCGGCTAGGTCTGCGTCTGAATAGCCAATCAGTTCAATGTTATCATCAGTTAGGTACCACAGTCCCATATGGACTGATCCCTTTAAGTACTTAATGATATTATTTGCTGTGTGCAAGTGAGCTTCCCTAGGCTCAACCTGAAATCTTACTCAAACTCCAACTTCGTAGGAAATGTCTGGTCGACTAGCAGTTAGATACAGCAACGACCCGATGATCCCTCTGTATATCTTAGCGTCGACGAGCTTCCCTTCTTGGCTCGGGTCGATCTTCCAATATGTATTCATTTGGATCTTCGTGGTCCGGCTAGAGGTCAGTCCAAATTTGGAGATCAACTCCTTTGTATACTTGGACTGATTAATGAAAATTCCTTTTGGTGACAGCTTCACCTGTAGCCCAAGGAAATAATTCATCTCTCCCATCATGGACATTTCAAATTTGTCCTTCATGAGATGGGAGAACCTCTTGCATAGATCTTCGGATTTGGAGCCGAAGATGATGTCGTCGACATAGATTTACACCACCAGGATGTCTCCTCCAACTTTGATGGTGAAAAGGGTCTTGTCGAGTGAACCTCAAATGAACCCTGATTCGAGTAGAAAGCCACAAAAGGTTTCATACCATGCGTGCAGAGCCTGTTTCAGTCCGTATATGGCTTTCTTCAGCTTGTAGACTCTGTCGTCACCAGTTTCAAAACTAGGAGGCTGAGCTACATAAACATCTTCTTTGATGTCGCCATTCAGAAACGCACACTTAACGTCAATTTGATAAACTGTGAACTTGTGGTGAGAGCGTCAGCTAGGAAAATCCAAATTGCTTCCAAACGAGCAACTGCAGCGAAGGAATCCTTGAAGTCAATTCCTTCATGCTGGCAGTAACCTTGAGCTACCAGTCTAGCCTTGTTTCTCACAACACACCCAATGGCGTCACGCTTATTTTGAAGATCTGCTTCATCCTAATAACCTTGACCCCCTCAGGTTTTTCAACAAGTTCCCAAACAGGGTTTCTAAGAAACTCGTTGATCTCATCTTGCATGGCTTGGGTCCAGTGGATACATCTCAAAGCTTCCAAGATGTTTTTGGGTTCTAGCACATCTGCCACAAAACATGCAATCAGGCTTACATCTCGTGCCTATACCAGCTTTCCTAGTATCCTGAGCTCATCAGCATACTGTGCTTCCAAAGTTGATTCATCATCAGCTGAGGTTCCCGACTGAGTCGTAACATAAATAGAGGTATGACGAGCCCATATTTTGTGCTCTTGTCATGTGTGTTTTAAGTCTAGATCGAGTCTATTTTAGTGTCTTTTGTGTCTATTTTTTTTCTGGGAGGACACTTGAGTTGGCAGGGCAAGGAAAGGCAGGAATTGGGCAAGACTGGAGTCAAAACATGCAAAAAGAGAAGAAACTAGCGATACGAGGCAATGACCATAGTAGCCGTGCTTGTGGCTTAAGCTACCGAGGGCATAAGTCCAAATTAAGATGAAGAGCTGCTCCACTTTCAGTGGTATGGTCAATCTAAACAATTGTGTGTTTCACTCCAGAGAGCAAGGTGCAGGCTGTCGTGGACAAGTGATGGTAGAGAGACTAGAGAAGGCAGAGTACAGAGCTTGGGCAACGGCGCTGGAGCGTGAAGATGCAGCTATAAGAGTCCTACAAGGAAACAAATTCCTTGCGGCGCAAGATTGAGATCGATGTTTCCTACTACAATAGCAGCACGTTTTAGTGATAAGGAAGGAATTCTTTCCAACCTTATCCATTGATCCTTACATGGAAGCAGCCGGCCTATTTTCTAGAAGGCCCGTTTGTGGGTTTGCCCTAGCTTATGTACTCTATAAATATATCCATGCATGCAAGGTGCAAGATACACTTTTGACCGCATTCTTACGTTCAAAACACTTTTATTTTCTGCAGTTTATGTTTTTAGATACAATTTACGTTTATTGTTAAGTCCCAAAAGGGCGAACATCTTTTGCTTATCGAATTAATTCAAGTATGTTTTTCTTTATTTCTTTTGTTTTTGTTATTTACCTTATGTCTAGCTAAGCCTTTAAATCTAGGTTTAGGATAGATAATATGATGTGTAACTTGTAAATCTCATGAGGTCTAAGTGTTCTTGATAGTTGTATATAAGTGTGTTCCCGAGGCATTGGGCAATGATTCCAAAGAAGTTCGGTGGTCACGGGTAACTCGGAAGGCCAACGAGCCCTGGGCACATACGGATTCCTACATCGTAGGAGGGTTATCAAGTGCTGGTCGTGCTTGCCTTACGTTCCTCGAGAGCGGCAAGAACGTGTTGTATGTCTTGCCCTAAACCTGCAAAGATGTGTCAATGCTGGAGTAAGTCAGACGGAGATCCTCGATATCTCATGGTGCCGGAGTGGGCCCATCTAGAACCAAATGTTGCTTGACCAACATGCGCTTTATAAAGTGTTATGCTGGGGACTTTTGGGCAAGCAAGAGGATTAGCTAGGGTGTCCCTGTCAAGACCTGAATATAAGGATGGAGCTGGGCGGACTATGTAGCGTACGTGGCGGCGTGACAATTGGGGACCCTGAATAGTTTTAGCCTATAACCACTGACACACTTACGCAACAAATATTCTTGAACCAATGATCGAGATAAAGTTATACTCATTGATTCGAAACCTAAATCTGGATTATTTTTATTACTAATCATTTTGCTTGTCAAGTTACAGATATTTACTTTCAGCAGTTTGCCAAAGGTGATAGTGACAGTTGCCCAAGGCTATAGTAGATAGATACACAATACAACCTTTTTGTGCCCAACCAGAGATTATCGTGAGCAACTCCCTGTGGGATCGACCCTGTACTTGCCAACTAACTGTTCCTAGGGGTAGGCATATGAGTGAAATACATATTGTATTTTGTCGCAGCTTAAACGACGGCTGCGTCAAAATTGGCGCCGTTGCCGGGGAGTTGATTACAGTGGTAATTTCTGTTGTGCTAATTTCTTTGATCTTATTTTATACAAGAAACTAACCTTACAGGAAAGGAAGGAGAAACGTGGTACGACGATAACATCAACCTGATCTTAAGGAAGATTCGAGTAGAGAAGAAGAAGAAAAAAGAGGCATTGGAAGGAATTCCAGAGGAGACCTTTGACGAGGAAGATCTTTCCTTGTCAAGCGAAACAGAAGAAGACAATCGAAGTGAAGTGTCAATACAGCACCCAGTGGAGGAGGAGAAAACCTTAAGGGAGATGGTATTTCCCAACACCATGAACCTGAGGCCTTCAGGCATAACTTTGCCTACACCCACGCGAGGATGGGAACTAAAGTCCAACTTTATTCAGATCCTGCCCAAGTTCAGCGATCACCCAGGTGAAGATCCTCAAAAACACTTGCAAGATTTTGAGATGGCTTGTGGAACCATCCATACTGATGGAAATCTGAGCGAATATGTAAGGCTCATTGCCTTCTCATTCTCTTTGCAAGACAACGCAAAGGGAGTGGCTTTATTCATTGCCCACCAGATGTGTTACCACTTGGCAAGAGCTGCAGCAGAAATTCTTGGAAAAATACTTTCCAGCCGCCCAAATTCAGAAGATGATGAAGATGATTACATGCATTAAGATGGACATTGGAGAGGATTTTTACTCGTACTTTCACAGATTCAAGCAGATGCTAGCATAGTGCCCTCACCATCAAATTGCGGAACATGATTTAATCCAATATTTTGTGGCTGGACTAAGAACGAGTGAGAGGGCATTGGTCAACGCAGCTTGTGGAGGGTCAGTTATGAGAAAACAGCCAAGTGCGGTGTTCAAGATGATTGCTGAAATGGCAGAGGAGCTGAGGGACGATGGGGGAGAATTGCCCAAGCTAACAACAACTACAACCAAAGCACCACCGACTTTGACTGGTATGGAGGATAAGCTTGATCAGATGTTCAATAAGATAGATGCCCTGGTAAATGTTTTATCAGGCAATAATAAGAAGGCGGTGCCAACTTGTGGAATTTGCATGGCTATCACGCATGCAACGGATCAATGCCCAAGCTTGGAAGAGGAGGTCAATGCAATTAGGTTCAACAATAACAACTAAGGGAGGCCATATGATCCAAACTCACAATTCTATAACCCAGGATGGAGGAATTATGAGAACTTGGGGTATGGAAACAATAACTATCAAGGGTTTAGGCAACTGCAGCAAGTACAACCTCAACAACAGCAGCAATGGTGACTAAGGATAGCATCAGAATACAGTATGAGCTTGAGAAGTTTAGGATGGAGACAAGGGCCAACTGACTAACTTGGTCAATGCTATGTCAAGATTTGAAAAGAGGCATGGTGAACTGCCTGCCCAACCTGAAGTGCCCCCTAAGGCCCAAGTTAATGCAGTCACACTGAGAGGAGAAAAGACGTTGCCCGACAGAGTGCAGATGCCGTATTCTGACACTGTGTTGCCCAAGCAAAAGGAGAAAGAGGTAGAGGGCAAAGATGAGGAAGTAGATGAGGAGAAGGAGAAGAAAGTAGATGAGGAGAAGGATGTCGAGAAAGAAATTCCAAAGTCTATTTATGTCAAACCAAACCCTGTTTTTCGAGCTCCTTTTCCTACTAGGTTGAGAATAAATAAAAAGGATGAAGAGTTGCATGAGATGTTTACGATCTTTCAAAAAGTGGAGATCAACTTGCCCGTCCTCGTAGCACTACGCAACATGCCCGAGTGTGCAAGATTTCTGAAGGAGCTTTGCTCAAAGAAGGTGAAAAGTGTGGACGAGTCTAAGGTTCTCTTAGGAAAAAGTATTTCAGCAGTCCTGAAGTGAGACTTGCCCAAGAAGTGTGGAGATCCAGAGATGTTCGCTGTTCCCTGCGTAATTGGAAATATAAAGATTGAGCGTGCTATGCTTTACCTAGGTGCGTCAATCAATGTGATGCCATTGTCCATGTACGATAAAGATGTTATGGGACCACTCAAGCCTACAAGGATGGTTATCCAATTAGCAGATAGATCTAATGTGTACCCTGAGGGCATACTGGAAGATGTGCTAGTCAAGGTGGAGGACTTAATTTTCCCAGTAGATTTCTATGTCCTTGATATGGGCAAGACATGAGCTAAAACATCGGTCATGCTATTGGGAAGGCCATTCATGAAGACTGCTAAGACTAGAATTGATTGCAACTCAGGGCAACTCACATGTGAGTTTGATGGGGAGTCAGTTACTTTCAATTTATTTAAGGCAATGGAGCACCCCCAAGATATGGAGATGGTCGAGTACATTGACCACGTGGATCAAGCAGTAGAAGAGGCAGTCCCTCTTCTTGGAAGTCAAGATCCTTTGGATGCAGTCATTCAAGGAGGAGTTGAAGAAAGCCCGGATAATTCTCTCCAGGTTAGTTGAGCTTTGGAGTACTTAGGAGCAGAGGAAGTGGATGGACCCCGACTGTTCCCATATGCCTTGTCCAAGATCAGAGATGAAGATAGATTGGTGCCTTCACTTGTTCAAGCACCTCTCCCAGCTCATTTGAAGTACATCTTTTTGGGAGAGAATGATACATTGCCAGTGATTATAAGTTCAGAGTTGAGCAAGAAAGAAGAAGATGGGGTTCGAGATGTCCTTATGCACTATAAAGATGCAATTGGTTGGACCCTTGCCGATATCAAAGGCATTAGTCCATCTCTTTGCACTCACCATATCTTGATGGAAGATGATGCTAAATCAACTAGAGATCCTCAAAGGAAGTTAAACCCATCCATGAAGGAAGTTGTTATGAAGGAGTTACTCAAACTGTTGGACTTGGGCATTATCTACTCAGTTCCAGATAGCAAGTGGGTAAGTCCGGTACACATGGTGCCCAAGAAGTTAGGGATCCAAGTGGTCAAGAATGAGAATAATGAGCTTGTGCCTGCAAGGCTCCAAACGGGATGGCGGATGTGTATTGATTATAGGAAGCTTAACAAGGCAACAAGGAAGGATCACTTTCCTTTACTGTTCATTGATGAGATGTTGGAAAAGTTTGCAGGGAATAAGTACTTTTGCTTCTTGGATGGATACTCTGGATACATGCAGATATGGGTTGCCCAAGAAGACCAGGACAAGACAACGTTTACCTGCCCATTTGGGACGTTTGCATATCGCCACATGCCTTTTGGTCTGTACAACGCCCCGAGCACGTTTCAATGGTGCATGATGAGCATATTTTCAGATTTATTGGAGAATTGCATCGAGGTGTTCATGGATGATTTCACCGTCTATGGAAAATCTTTTGAGGCTTGTCTTGGGCATTTGGAGTTGGTTTTGAGTAGATGCATGGAAAAAAGCTTAGTGTTGAACTATGAAAAGTATCACTTTATGGTACGAGAAGGCATCGTGCTTGGGCACGTGATTTCAGAAAGAGGGATACGGGTTGACAAGGCGAAGATTGATGTCATCTCCAAGTTGCCTTATCCAACCAACGTTAAGCAATTAAGAGGATTCTTGGGACATGGTGGATTCTATAGAAGATTTGTGAAGGATTTTGCTAAGATTGCCCAACCAATGACGAGATTGCTCCAAAAATGAAATAGAGTGGGAATTTGATGCAGATTGTCAAAAGGTGTTTGACGTGTTGAAGGAATGCTTGGTCACGGCACCTATGATTCAACCCCCTGATTGGGGTATGCCATTTGAGTTGATGTGCGATGCAAGTGGGTATGCCATGGGCGGTGCTTGGTCAAAGGAGGGGTAAGGAAAGCCATGTTATTTATTATGCCTCTAAAACTCTCAATGCAGCACAAATAAATTACACCACCACGGAGAAAGAGCTTTTGGCTGTTGTGTTTGCCTTTGAAAAGTTCATATCTTATTTACTCAGGGGCAAGACAATTGTCTACACTGATCATGCAGCGCTGAGATACCTCATGAACAAGAAGGATTCGAAGCCAAGGCTTATATGTTGGATTTTTCTTTTGGAAGAGTTCGATGTGGAGATCAAAGATAAAAGTGGAGCTCAGAATTTGGTGGCGGATCACTTGAGTAGGATAGTTAGAGAAGAAGACTCCGTGCCCATCATGGAGACTTTCCCTGACGAGCATCTATATATGACTGAAGCTCAATTTCATGGAGAGCCTTGGTATGCTGACATTGCCAACTTTAAGAGTACGGGAGAGGTTCCGAACGATCATTCATATTACCAAAGGTAGAAGATTCTCAAGGAGAGCCAACATTATGTTTGGGATGATCCCTACTTATGGAAGAAGTGTGCTGACCAAGGATTGAGGAGGTGCATGCCCGACTGGGTGACAAAAAGTATCTTGAAGCATTGCCACAACAGGGAATGTAGAGGTCACTTTGGGCACCGAAGGACTGCAAGGAAGATTTTTGATTATGGCCTCTTTTGGCCTACGATTTTTAGAGATGCTTATGAATGGTGTAAAAATTATTTCAAGTGTCAAAAAGAAGGCAATGCAACTAGGAGGGATGAGATGCCCATGATCCTAATCATGCCGGTGGAGATCTTTGACATATGGGGGATGGATTTCATGGGACCTTTGCCCAGCTCAAAAGGAAATCAGTATATTATCTTAGCAGTTGATTACGTGTTAAAATAGGTAGAGGCGAAGGCTACACCAACTAATGATGCCCATGTGGTTGCTACTTTTCTTAAGGAGAATGTTTTTAATCGATATGGAGTTCTAAGAGCAATCATAAGTGATCAAGGGTCATATTTTTGCAATGCTACCATTGACAAGCTGTTTAAGAAATATGGAGTCCATCATCGAGTTACCACTGCCTATCATCCGCAAGCTAATGGGCAAGCAGAGCTGACAAATAGGATCATCAAGACCATCTTAAGGAAGGCACTTGGGCAAAATGGAAAAGAATGGAGTTTGCACTTGGACGATGCATTATAGGCATATCGCACAGCTTTCAAGACACCTTTGGGCATGTCACCATACTGGTTGGTGTTTGGGAAGCCATGTCACTTGCCTGTGAAATTAGAGCACAAATTGTATTGGGTAGTGAAGAAGTTCAATTATGATTGGACTGATATTGACAAAGAAAGGAAGTTGCAGTTGCAAGAGTTAGAGGAGATTCGAATTGAGGCTTATGATAATGCTACTTTTTACAAGACAAGGATGAAGAAGGCTCATGACCAGTTGATCAAGGCAAAGAAATTTGAGCCTGGGCAAGCAGTTTTGCTATATCAGTCAAAGGCGTCCAAGTATTTTAGGGTCAATGGTCAGAGGTTGAAGCTTTTCTATGGAGACAAGAAGGATGAAGACATGGACAAGGAGGAAGTCCATGTGATGATGCCTGTTTAAGGGGCAAGCATGACTACGTCGTGCCCACGACGTGAACTTTGGCGCTGGCTAGGAGGCAACCTAGTGAGTTATTATTTTTAGTTTTCTTTTTTTCGTATTTTATTTTCTTAATTTTATTTTAGTTTTTTTATTTTCTAATCATAGGATAGTAGTTTTTGTTTTGGAAATGCGTTTTGTGTCTATGTGTGCAGGGCAAGTATGAAGAGAGGATAGGCAAGCAAAGAAGTTCATGTTGGTTGAGGAGAGGCTGAACCCGGTGAACACGAGGCAAGCAAAGAAGGAAAATGTGGATGACGTCAGCACGTTACATCCACTGGCAGTTGCTGTAACTATCGAGTCACACACCTATACCCTACTTTCAAGCCTACTACTACACCCCTCTCTCTCACAATTTTCATTCATCTTCTAAATTCAAACCGAAACTCTTCGATTCCCTTTTCCTCTCAACTTTTGTAGAAATAAAACCCTCACTACTCTTATAATGAAGAACGCTCGTAGCAGCAAAGCCTTAGATAAAAAGGCAGCAAAAATTTCTAAGTCACCAAAGTCCCCATCCAAAACTACTACTCCCTAAAAAACAATTCGAAAATTTTTACCCAAATCATCACTCATGGCTGGTTCTTCTTCTCACATGGAAGAAGAAGATGATGTCGCACGTATTTTTGTGGATAAACCTGCTCCTTCGCTCAATGAGGAGGAAATCGCTGCATCTGAGGCAGACAGTTCGTTTGGCAAGGAACTGGAGCAGGAGGAAAACATACCCACTGGAGATGATGAAGGAGATCTGGTTTTGGTGGAGCAGCATGATTCAGAGGCTACAGAGGATGAACAAGTTAAGGAAGGAATGGAGGAACCCCCAACCAAAAAGGTCAAGGCAGAAGGGTCTGTTGCCAAGGGCAAAGAAGTGGTATCTGCACCACCCAGGCGGTGCATCTCAGTGTCGGGAAGAGCCTCTAATTGCGGAATAGGGAAGATGCCAAGGAGGGGAATCATTCTTCCCAAGTTGGTTGATCGGAGCGCATTGGAAGAGTTGGGAGTATGGGAAGAAGTTCATGGGTATTTCGCAGCAATAGGATGGGAGAAGTTTTTGGAGTGGCAAGAGAGGGTGTATCTGGAGTTAGTGTATGAGTTCTATCAGAATTTCCAAGTGAGGAGTCCCACGGTGGGGAATCACAACATGAAGTGCATGCAGTTTAGATTCATGGGGCAAAGCAAGGAGCTGTCAGTGAATGATTTGAACCAGGCGTTGGGCATTGAGGATTTTCGCACAATAAGGAGCGAGGAGTACAAGGGAGCGTTGAGGTACAATCCTCAATTGGATGCTGATGAGTGGGCAAGGAAATGGGCAGAGTTCAGTGATGACCCCTTCTTCAAGGCTGGCATGGTAAATGGGCATATGATGAAGGATGATACCTTGAGGGTGTGTCACCGAATCCTTGCCTACAACTTTTTCGGGAAGAAGGATAGCAGCAACTCAGTCACTTGCCAAGAAATCTTCATACTGTCGAGCATGGTGCACAAGCAGAGGCTCAACTTTGGGGCTTATGCTATGCACCATTTCAAGGATATAGTAAACTCTGGCAATCAGAGGTTTCCCTTGCCCACCTGGTGACTCGCTATGCTGTTGGGTTGCACGGATTTGACGAAGCCACTCTGTAGCTACAGCCAATGCAAGAGAAGCACCTGGACCTCGCTTGCCTAGCCGCTATGGGCGTATGTGGAAGGGATGATGAAGGAACATTGGTGTTTGTGATTCCACCAGACGAGCCTGCCCAAGTTGCTGACACTCCTACTCAGTCGGTTAGAGGTGGAGTGCCCAGTACTTTGGTGTTGCCTGCCCAAGATGTAGCAGGGATGATGGAGCGTCTGACCAAGCTGGAGGAAAGCAATGACAGACTGGAGCAACTTGGACTGGAAAACAAGTATGCCCTTGCCGAGATTATGAGTGCCTTGAAGATTGACCCGACCAGGTCAGGTGCTACCCCTGCCCAATGATTTTGTCCTCCTAGTTTTTAGTAGTTTAAGTTTTTTGTTTTATTTTGTGTTTTTCTTAATTTGTTTTGAGTCTAAGTGTTTTTAAAGTTTTGTTTAGAGTCAGTGTTGTGATCTACCTTGAATTTTCACTCACTTTACCAAAGGCAAAGTGTGTGGGTATGAGGGGTAGAGCGTGTGTCTTTATAAGTTTTAATTTTGTGTTGGTCTGTGCTTTCCGCTTACTTTACCCAAGCAAAGTGTGTGGGTGGGAGGAGCGACTTGTGTGTGCGTTCTAGAGATCAAGCATACTTAGGATGGTTAGATAATATATGAGCATAATTTGATTATGAGTTATATGATGAGAGCATATTTTATATTCCAGACCAAGCATGATCATATGAAGATAGGGATGACGAACGAACTTGTGAGCATGTCGTTGTGAGGATTTGAGCTTTACACTGCATAATATTGACCAAGTAGTTTCTTTCTTGTGTGATTTTATGATGCGCTTATTTAGATGCTACCTAGAACTTGCATGTCACTCCTTGAGACCTCATTTACTTAGGATAGAAGAACTTAGATGAATTAGACATGTTCTTTCTTTTGTGAGCCCAACTGAGCCAAAGAGCTTGCCCAATAGAATTTCCCTTGTTAAGCCCCTTTGAGCTTTTATAATTCTTTGATCAGATATATGTAGCCTATACACTGTACCCAACCTGGTCAATAAGGACTTAGGTGCATAAGATGAAGGGAGAAGGGGAGGAGTAGTTGAGTCTTTAAAGAAATATATGGGCTAGATGATAAAGGACTTAGAAGAAAAAAAAAAGAAAAAAAAGAGAGAATAAAAAATATTAAGAAAAAAAGAAAAAGAAGTCCTAAATAAGTTGTGCTAAGGCCGCAAGAAGAAAAGGCGAAGGAAAAGAAGCTAAGTTGGTCGCTCCGCTTGGCTTACTTGACTCGGGTCCTTCTATTTTTATCTTTCTCTAAGTCAATATCCTTTCTCGACTTTCTCGTTCTCGACTCGTCGACTCTACTCGGTTACAAATTACTTCGTTTCACATCCTCGTTTCTAAAATACTTATACTTAGCAATTCTCACTAGTTAAGGAAATATTACTTTTCTCGACTACATTACTTAAATTTTCTCTCGAACTCTCGATTCAACTAATCGTCATTTCAATCAATCATGCTGCATATATAAGCATTCTCAACAATTTGAACAAGTCATTTCATCATAAACGAAATACAAACATTTCATGTAAACACTTAGATTCAATCAAGCATAATAAATTAAACATAGAATTTAATCAAACATATTATCTCAAACATGATTTACACTTCAAATTCAATTAGCAATTACTCGACATTGCTCGACTCTAGTTTTGGAAAAGACGTTAACTTCGATCTTATAAAATAATTTTATGTCCTTTCAATAAAGAGAATAAAAGTTCAAGTAATAAGAATTTAAAACTCAATGTCACAACCCCAAATCCCGAGGGACGGCAAAGCCGGGGTGCGACTAGGGGTTGGATTAAAGAAGCGGGGAAGAAGGGGGATGAATAAGAATGAACGAATAAACAGACATTAATAACAGAATAACTTATATGAACAAGACTTCATTTAAAAGAAAGAGTTGATCTCGAAGGATCACTCGACAAGGTTCTCAAAAAGAAACTGAGTTCATTGTATGGGCTTAGACCCAACAAATAGATACATTAACTTCAAAGAGATTGGCAGCGGAAAGCTTAAAGCTTGATACAAGTTCTTTATTCTAATTACGACTCTTAACTCAACATCAACCACCGCCGCTCCCGTCACTCAACCTGCACATTTTATAAAACATATGCAGGGCTAAGTATAAACATACTTAGTGGGCACATTGCCGAAAACATATCATAAGTATAGATAAATCAGGCATCTCATTTCTATAGCACATCGGGGTTTTTCAATAAAATACCCGTGTCTACTGAATATTTTCTTTCTCATTTTCACAATATGGCTTGATCAAGCACTTTTCTGATAGATGTTACGTTCAATCTTGCCCAATAATTATCACTGTGGCTGGCCACCCCTCAACAGGGTTCCACACACAACGGCTACTGTGTACACTAACTTTAGATAGCAGGTCGGCTAACTCAAAGTCCGATCGTTTTAGTTAGCAGGTCGGCTAACTAATAATTCTGGATAGCAGGTCGGCTAACTCAGAAGGGTACAAGAGAACTCACACAAAACAAATATTTCATGCTCTGATTATCACTTTGAAAACACAATTATCAAACCTGTAAATAAAGATTTTCGAGCATCACTCATTTTATTTCGTATATAGAAAAGCCCACCTTAAAGATTACAGAACTATAATACGAAATCTACGGATGTCTAGTTTACTCTCCAATTTACGGATCTCGATTTCGTTAAGCGAGCTAGGAGTTATGACAAATTCCGTGCAAGGTCGCAAAACAGTCCGTGCGAAACCCTAATGCTCGACAAAACTCGACGCACGATTCCCTAGGTTCGATCAATGCTATTCCATTTTTATTTTCACGAAAATTCCATCTTAAGGAAGTCTACATGCATGTCCCTTATAGGGTACACAGTCACGTCTTTTGATTAAACAAACGACGAGCATTTCCTCGTCATTTTCAACCAACCAATTACTAAACCAATTCAAATTTCAATTTCTATTTCATTCATCAACTTTTCGTTTATTAACTATAACTCATAAAATCTCGTATCTCGGATGGAAATGTCGTCAACTACAAACTCGTTCATGAAATGACAACAATCATTAATCTCAAATTAGTTTTCCTTATTCGACTTTTCTATCGGCATTTAATCTCGTTTCTTCGTCTCTTATTAAAAATTCAATCTTCTTAGAATTCGTCCAAATTTTATGGTTACGATCAATAACTATCAAGATTATCATATATTCGAATCATAGACCTAAATCATTATTCATTCTCGACTTATCGACGATTTTCCGTCACTTACGTTTTTCATTTTATTTTTAGAAAAGTCTCAATAAATTATATAACCATCCTCAAACATACTACATACCATTTCTATTAACATTTCATAAAAATCATAACATCTTCTACATCAAAACATCGATTCTTTCTCTCTTACATTTCTACTTTTATTTTTAGAAAATTCTAAATTAATTCATGTAGTCATCTAACATCACATAGAACACTAATCCATCAAACAATCATCAAGAAAATCGAACTACATCAAACCCCTAAATCTCCCTAAAATTTCGGTAATATACAATAGGTTAGGAGGGATGATTTCTTCATGATTTCAATCCATAGAATCATTCCTAAACATACTATATCATGTATTAAACAAAGATTCATCATGCTTCTTCATCCTCTATATTTTTCGAAAAAAACAACTTGATGGAAAATGATTTTTGTTCGGTTCATTACGTAGAAGAAGTGCCTACCTTGTCGAATATGGAATCGGATCTAAAATCGATCGGTAGACGAGAGACTTGTTGATCTTGAAAAGCTTGAAGGAGGTGACTTCAATGGAGGAAAAATGAGAGAGAATGGGGAGAGAGAGGAGGGAGATGTCGTTAATGAGGGAGAGAGGGAGAGAGAATGACTAAGGGTGTTACTATTCCATAAAGTGTAAAATATCTCAACAAGGATGACTCACATACTAAGGTGACGGTTTAGGGGGGGTTTATTTGCCTGAAATATCTCGTTTACGGGTCTAGAACGATGTTATAAAAGTTGAGAAATAATTTCTTAGACGGTTACGTTTTCGATGAAATCTAATTCGACCGTTAGATTAGAAATAAATCAAATACTCGGAAAGCATATTTCATTTTTTAAAATCCGATAAAAGTTCGGGATAAGACAGTCCAAAATTCTCCCGGAAAAATCATAAAAACTGACTTTCTCCGGTGAACTCGTATCGAAGAAAAAGTGAATGTAAATTCTGACGGTTTTTTCGATCTGAGTTTTTGGACGAAAATTCTATCGGACGCCAAAACCCTAATACAGTAGTCGTTCGACCGACTTCTGGAATTTATTTTCAGAAACGGATTTCACCGTCAGTCTTAGAATCGAAAATCCTTAACTTAGGCGTGCAAAGCCTTAATTATTAATTAATTTTTTATTTTAACGACGGAATAATTATCCGGGGTATTACATCATACCCCTCTAACAAGAAATTTCGTCTCGAAATTTGCATACCTTCTTCAAAAAGGTAAGGGTACTTCTCTTTTATCTTTTCTTCGAGTTCCCACGTGGCTTCTTCTTGCCCGTAGTGATTCCATAGCACTTTTACTATTGGTATCGACTTGGTTCTTAACTCTTGTATTTTTCGATTCAAGATCGATAATGGTTTCTCTTCATAACTCAAGTCAGATTCAAGAACGACGTCTTGCTGGTTAATTACGTGCTTAGGATCAAAAACATATTTTCTTAACTGAGATACGTGAAACACGTTATGGACACTTCCTAGACTTGGCGGTAAGGCCAATCTATAAGCCAGGTCCTACTTTTTCAAGAATTTCGTAAGGTCCTATAAACCTTGGTCTGAGTTTACCCTTAACACCCAATCTAACGATTCCTTTAGATGGTGAGATCTTGAGGAAAACTTTATCCCCAATTTCAAAACTAAGATTGGTTCGACGATCATCGGCGTAAGACTTCTGTCGGCTCTGGGTCTCTTTCATTCTAACTCTAATCTGACGAATGATCTCGATCATTTCATTGACCGCATCGGGTCCTAGGTTCTTTCTTTCACCTACTTCATCCCAATAAAGTGGTGATCTACATTTCTTTACATACAAAGCCTCGTAAGGCGCCATTCATATCGTCGCCTGATAACTGTTGTTGTACGCGAATTCAACTAAATGTAAGATATCTTCCCAATTCGCGCTTCGATCCAATACTACTGTTCTTAACGTATCAACGAGTATCTGAATCGTTCTCTCGGATTGTCCATCCGTCTGGGGGTGAAAAACGGTACTAAAGTTAAGTTTGGTACCCAACTCTTTCTGCATCGTGATCCAAAATCTCAAAGTGAATTTGGCATCTCTATCTGATGTTATCGACTTTGGTATTCCGTGCAGACGTACAATCTCACAGACATACAACTATGCTAACTTCTCTGACCCATAGGTAATCTTAATCGGTAGAAAGTGAGCTGATTTAGTGAGTCTATCAATAACTACCTAGATGGCAGTGTTTCCTCTTCTTGATTTAGGCAAACCTGTCACAAAATCCATAGCTATATCCTCCCATTTCCACTCTGGAATACTTAATGGCTGCAACAATCCATATGGTCTTTGGTGTAGAGCTTTCACTTGTTGACAAACCAAACATCTTTCTACAAACGAGGCAACGTCTCGTTTCAAACCGTTCCACCAAAAATTCTTTTTTAAATCCTAATACATCTTCGTACTCCCTGGGTGTGCTGTATAAGGTGTATCGTGAGCCTCACTCATGATATCATTCTTCAATTGGTCGTCTTCAGGGATACAAAGTCTGCCTTCAAACAAAATTGCATTGTCTGGTGCCTCGGAAAAACCGTCCGGTTTATCCGTTTTTATCCTTAGTTGAAGCTTCTCAGTTGACTCGTCCTTTTTCTGCACACTTATGATTCTTTCTCGTAAGTCTGGTGTAGCTACGAGTGCTGCTATATGGTTTGTTATCGTCTCAGGTGTATCGAGCACTTTTATGTCCATTTCCTCAAATTCTCTTACAAGAGCTTCTTCCTCAATAAAGAGACATCCTAACTTGGTTGGAGTCTTGCGACTCAGCGCGTCAGCTACCACGTTTGCTTTTTCTGGATGATAGTTGATTCCGCAATCATAATCTTTGACTAATTCGAGCCATCGTCTTTGTCTCATATTCGATTCTTTTTGCTCGAAGAAGTACTTTAAACTTTTATGGTCCGTAAAAACTCAACCCTAACACAATAGAGATGGTGTCTCCAAATCTTCAGCGCAAGCACAACGGCTGCTAGTTCTAAGTCGTGGGTTGGATACTCAACTTCATGAGGTCGAAGTTGTCGTGAAGCATATGCTATCACCTTTCCTTCTTGCATCAATACACAACCTAATCCGTTCTTCGAAGCATCTGTATAGACCATGTATTCTTTATTTTCTTCTGGCAGAGCAAACACAGGTGTTGTGGTTAACTTCTCATTAAGTGTCTGAAAACTCTTCTCGCATTCGTCTGTCCATCTATACTTGTTTTCCTTCCTTAATAGTTGCGTCATAGGTCTAGCAATCGTAGAAAATCCTTCGATGAATCTTCTGTAATAGCCGGCTAAACCTAAGAAACTCCTAATTTCGTTCGGACTTGTCGGCGATTTCCAATCGCGCACTGCCTCTACCTTGGCAGGATTTACCTTGATGCCTTCTGCTGATACTATGTGTCCAAGGAACATCACTTCCTTTAGCCAAAACTCGCACTTACTGAATTTGGCGTAAAGCTTCTCAGCTCTAAGCGTTTCTAAAACTATTCTCAAGTGTTCCTTGTGTTCTTCCTCATTCTTGGAGTAAAAGAGAATGTCGTCAATGAATACTAAGACGAATTTATCTATGTACGGGTGAAAAATTCGATTCATGAGATCCATGAATACTGCAGGAGCGTTAGTCAAACCGAATGGCATAACTAGGAATTCGTAATGGCGATATCTGGTTCGAAAAGCAGTCTTAGGTATGTCCTCGGGTTTGATTTTCAATTGGTGATACCCAGATCTTAAATCTATTTTTGAAAAGACACCCGCGCCCTTAAGCTAATCAAAGAGGTCTTCTATCCTTGGCAAAGGATACTTATTCATAAGGGTGATCTTATTGAGCTCTCGATAGTCTATACACATCCTCATAGAACCATCCTTCTTTCTGACGAACAAAACCGGTGCTCCCCACGGTGACACACTCGGTCTAATGAATCCAAGGTCTAACAATTCTTGCAGCTGAATCTTAAGCTCTTCTAATTCTTTTGGCACCATCCTATAAGGGGCTTTTGATTTGGAGGCCGATCCTGGTTCTAAGTCAATCGAGAAATCTATGTGACGGTCGGGTGGTAAACCAGGTAATATTTCTGAAAAGACGTCTTCATATTCGTTAACACTTTTCACTTCTTGAATGGTCTTCTCGGCTCCTGGTTCTCCAACTAGGTACACAAGATAAGCTGTGCAACCCTTCTTCTTCATCAACTTCTTGGCTTGTAGGGCGGATATTATCGGTATTCTCTTGCCCATTGTAATCCCATAAAATTCTGTCGGTTCTTTTCCTTGTGGTTGGAAAGAGATTTTTCTTTCATTGCAGAGAATCGTGGCATAATTCTCAGACAACCAGTCCATTCCTAAGATTATATCTACGTCCCACATTATCATAACATTCAAGTTATTCGCTTTAACCTTAAGAGTTCCAATTTCTAATTCTAGGTTAGAGCAAACATGCGTGGAAGTAGTGATCTTTTCTGAAGGTATAGCTACTCTCATAGCGTGTTCAGCTCATACAGGTCTGATATCTAAGTTTTCCACACACGAACCAGCAATAAAAGAATACGATGTGCCAGTATCAAACAGTATCTTGATAGGGATATTATGAAGTTTACCCATACCTGTTAGGTTTTCTTTTCCTTTATTCTGCGCACCCTGTTTGATCGCACATGCCCTTGCATTCTGTTGCTGTTGAGCGTGCTGCTGGAATTGCTGCTGGGTCATCTACTGCTGCGGCTGCGCTTGAATCGCCCTCAAAGGCTGGGGCTATCCATACTGGTTCTGTCCTGCCGCTTGTAGTGGCTTCAGGCACTCTCTCTTCATATGCCCTTTCTGTCCGCAGTTAAAGCAAACACCCCTGCCTGCTTGACAAACACCGGGATGCGTCCTATTACACTTAGGGCAAACAGGAATGGTAACCCTCCCTGGGTTATTATTTCCATGGTTGAAATTCTTTTCTTGTCCCTGTGGCTGATTCTGCTGATTATTTCCTCTCCCTTGCCCTACCTGTCTATTTCCATGTAAAAACAACCCTGACTGATTGTTTCCTTGCCACGGTTTCTTTCCATAGTTGTTGTTTTGATTAGGCTGCTAGAAGCCTTGCTGGTTGCCACTTCTCTGATTCCCTTGGTTGTAGTTCTGATTATAGCCACTGCTATTTCCCCTTTCCCATTTTCTTTTCCCCTGGTAGTTGCTATTGTTGTTGTTGTAATAGCCTCGGTTTTGATTCTGGGCTGGAGCTGGTGCGGTTATTATTGCTTTTCTTTCATTAGGCACTACGGCCTCCATCTCTAGGGCTCGCCCTAAAACTTCAGTGTAGCTCAGTCCTCCATGACTGGCTAACGCAATTCCAAACTCATGCTTCAGTCCCCCACGGAACTTCTTCGCTATCTTATCTTCTGTGACTGTCATCTTCCCTTGTTTCAAGTTATTGAACTCAGCCTCCTTCTGAGCTCTATACGTCTTAGGTACGTACTTATCATATAGTGCTTCCTTGAATTCTTCCTAGGTATAATGAGCCGTGGGTATAACCTTCTGCCGAGTTTCCCACCAGAAGTCAGCTGGTCCGGAAAGCTGGAACGCGACACACAACAGTAGCTCCTCATTAGTACATCTGAGGAGTTTGAAAATCCTTTCGATAGATCGCACCCAAAGCTCAGCATCGCTTGGGCTACCAGATCCGTTGAACATAGGTGGGTTACGATCAAGGAACAAGTCCTCAATGTCACGACGGGGTGGTGGTGGAGGTGGTGATGGTGATGGTGGTGGTGGGGTATCATGATGTTCCTGTTCTTCCTCCCTTTCATTCTGTGCTGGACGTCTACCACGTCCCCTGGGCCTACCAGGTCTTCCTCGGTTGTTAACTACTCTTGGCGGCATTTTTTTTTGAAACTATAAGAACAAAACTCTCATTAGCACCTTACTTTTAAGTCTTCTTTTACTTTCTAACCCTTTTCCTTGTTTAAGTTAGGAAAAGAAAACTGATAATAGCTTCGATACTTAGCTCTTTAAGCTTTTAACTTCTCGGTTTAAACCGGAAATATTCATCTAAACTTTTTCTTCCAATCGAACTTAGAAGAAACTTTTCACAAGATTTAAGCCCACTCTCGGGTCATCATATATATATTATATACACGTCAAAAAGAGTATTAGTTTTGCCTCCAACGAGGACTTATACAAAAGGTTAGACTACGACTAGTCTAAACTAGGCTAACTGCATATCTATATACCGGGTGCACTAACAAGTTGCATCTCCGTATCTACTGGGAGTACTAGAATGGAAACGATCCCAATAACTTTGTATCCGTAGAGAGTACTACACAAGGATGGTTACTGATCCGACTATTTACAAGACAAAAAAGAAACTTCTACTAATACTACTACTACGTGTCTAAGACGCTCTGCTCAACAAGCTGCTGTCGAGTCACTACTGCCCTCTACGGCCTGCAACTCCTTGGGGTCCTCCTCAGGGTCGTCCTCGGGGTCGTCCTCGGGGTCATCCTCCATCGGATCCTCCTCCGGATCCTCCTCAGATCCTCTTCCAGATCCTCCTCAGAATCTGAACCAAAGACGAGCTGAAGTGCCTCGTCAACCCTCAAGGTAGTGCCGTCCAAAAGTGTAAGTGGTGGTGGTGAAGGCACGTCTGAAGCTGTCCTCTCTGAGTCTGAAACCAAGTAGTCTAAACTGGATACCTCTTCACGCTTCTTCAGGGGAAGAAGGTGCTCTGGAAGTGAACTAGACGCGTACACCTCTGCAGAACGGGCCCTAGATGGCCCCGCCTCAAACTGTCCCCGGACTCTCGTCCACTCAGCATAAATCTCCTCAAGTGGTGTAAGAGGAGATGTTAACTCAAGCATCGCAGCAAGCTCTGCGTCTCTCTCTAAGTACTCGTCTCCAAGAACTAACCCCTCACTAGGTGAAAGCACTGGCGGCAGCTCCAACAGTGCGGCAAACTCTGGGTCTAGGGCTAACGGCTCAGGCTTAAACTCTGGCACAGACTCTGTCGGAACATGAAGGTAGGGAAGGTGCTCCTCAACCGGGATAGTCCACATAACCCGACTATGAAAGAATTGCCTATGTATGGCTAGGGCAAAACTAGAAAAGTCGCCGATCGGCTCGGGGTCATCGCCGATCAGTGCGATGTGGTACTAGGATATGGCATGTGCCCAACTGTGCCACTCATCGGGCAGCCGTACGGTCAAATCGGCCATTGCTTGACGCTCAGACACAAAGTGATGGGCTGCGTAGAAGTGTGTAGCGAAGTCACTAACCAATTGCCCGAAATCATGGTTCGGGTCTACATCATAGTCATAGTACTCGTCTAAGATCTCGTCTACTACTGTACGCTGTCTCAAAGGTCGACTCTTCCGAGCCATAACACGTGTAGCAGGCATCCACAAAGTTTTAAGAGAACACGGATCAGTAACTGGTAGGGTAATTAACATATCTTAAAGAATTCTTAAATCACAATTAGAATATTCCATTATTCAAATTGCAACACTAATCACTTAATTACAGCTTATCTTAATCATCTAGCAATTTCAAGAAATTGCACTCAGACAATCATATAAAAAAAAAATTTTAAATTTCATTTTCATTCTTTTACTTTCTTACTTTATTTCTTCCTCGAAGAAAATTTCTTCACGATTTCCTTCCATTATTTTAACTTATCAATTTATTTATTCTTATTCTTCTTATTATTCTTTATTTTATTTCCTTAAAAGGAAACTCTTACGGCTTTCATTTTCAAAAAAAAAACAAGTCGACCCCAATGAGTCTGTTGTTCATGTCACTTTACACAGGTGACATTCGTTTATTCTCTTTGATTCCCTTTATTCTGTCCTTTCCGATCCGATCGTTTCTTGGAAATTTTGGAACCAACGTTTCTTAGAACGTCTATGTTCTCAAAGAATCGGGAAGGCCTTAGAATTCGTCTAGATTCTCATGCTAACAAAACATTTTGAATAAAGAAATTATAACTCACATAATTTCACATACTTTCACATAGTATAGCATTCATGCTTTCATATAGTTCACGTAATATTACAAAGTATAACTTTTATACTTTGATCAAATCATACTTGGCATACTTATTCTCAATCATACTTGCATACTTTATTCACAAATTTCTTCTTAAAAGAAATCATAATTCTGAAATTCTTTCCTTACTTTTCTTCTTTGGTTGAGTCGACGTAGCGGGAGGTTGAGTTGTCATCTACATTCTTAAACTTAGTGTTACGACTTAACTTTACTTGAAAGAAGACTTGGAGATAGAGTATATACAAATACTCTATCTTACTACTTGAAAGAAATTCGTATGCAGAGCAGAAACGATCGCTCTGATACCAACTGTAACAACCGGCTTCCGGAATGACGGCTGACCCCACAAACCATCACAAGTCTTTTCTAGCGTGCTTTGTCCTCACTCACACGCATCCCAGGAAAACTTCCCAGGAGGTCACCCATCCTAGTACTACACCAAGTCAAGCACGCTTAACTTTGGAGTTCTTCCAGGATAGGCACTAGAAAAGAAGATGCATCTTGATGGTATGAGTAGACCTATCAATTCCTTTAAGCTCTCCTTGAATATGTTGTCCCATTCCGACATATTCTTGGAATCCCTCTCGTTCAGGTGTGTTTCGGTTCATCACTGCCCCCTCCGTTTGGAAGTCTCATCAGAGCCGCTCCTTGTCCATGCCTTGTGCACCGGCGATCACTCCGTACTTCGGCCCCGGGCGTCACAGGCCCACCAACTTCCTCCTGGTTCGTCCCCAAATCACACCGTACTGGGAGAGGTTCGGCTCTGATACCACTCTGTTACAGTCCTAAATCCTGAGGGACGGCAAAGCCAGGGTGCGACTAGGGGTTGGATTAAAGAAGTGGGGAAGAAGGGGGATGAATAAGAATGAACGAATTAACAGACAATAATAACAGAACAACTTCTATGAACAAGGCTTCATTTAAAAAAGAGTTGATCTCGAAGGATCACTCGACAAGGTTCTAAAAAAGAAACTGAGTTCATTGTACGGGCTTAGACCCAACAGATAGATACATTAACTTCAAAGAGATTGGCAGCGGAAAGCTTAAAGCTTGATACAAGTTCTTTATTCTAATTACGACTCTTAACTCAACATCAACCACCGCCGCTCCCGTCACTCAACCTGCACATTTTATAAAACATATGCAGGGCTAAGTATAAACATACTTAGTGGGCACATTGCCGAAAACATATCATAAGTATAGATAAATCAGGCATCTCATTTCTGTAGCACATCGGGGTTTTTCAATAAAATACCCGTGTCTACTAAACATTTTCTTTCTCATTTTCACAATATGGCTTGATCAAGCACTTTTCTGATAGATGTTACGTTCAATCTTGCCCAATAATTATCACTGTGGCTGGCCACCCCTCAACAGGGTTCCACACACAACGGCTATTGTGTACACTAACTTTGGATAGCAGGTCGGCTAACTCAAAGTCCGATCGTTTTAGTTAGCAGGTCGGCTAACTAATAATTCTGGATAGGAGGTCGGCTAACTCAGAAGGGTACAAGAGAACTCACACAAAACAAATATTTCATGCTCTGATTATCACTTTGAAAACATAATTATCAAACCTGTAAATAAAGATTTTCGAGCATCACTCATTTTATTTCGTATATAGAAAAGCCCACCTTAAAGATTACAGAACTATAATACGAGCTTCTGTCTTCTGTCTTCCATCCTATCCTTGGCGCTGACTTCCTCCTTTTATCGTAAATAAACAAACTTAAATAACTTGATCGCAACGATAAAAGAAACAGGAAATCGAAATCGGTTTTAGTCTTTTAGGCCTTTGCACTTTACTACTTTCTTTTGATTAATAAATAAACGAGACTTGATCAATTCTCGTTTACAAACTGACCCGGCTCATTACTCGAAATTTAGGTCAGTAGATAATGGATGTCGATAACTTATAACGACTTAAAGTTCACAAGGAACGAAGTTGAAAAGGATTCAACTTAAAAAATTAGGTTTTTGGAAACTTTCTGCTTAAGGCAGTGGTTCTGGAGTTCGCACAGAACAGAGCACTTTAAAACAGGGGATGAATTTTATACCAAAAGAAAGCTACGGATGTCTAGATTACTCTCCAATTTATGGATCTCGATTTTGTTAAGGGAGCTAGGAGTTATGACAGTTTCCGTGCAAGGTCGCAAAACAATCCGCGCGAAACTCTAATGCTCGACAAAACTCGACGTACGATTCCCTAGGTTCGATCAATGCTATTCCACTTTTATTTTCACGAAAATTCCATCTTAAGGCAGTCTACATGCATGTCCCTTAATTGGGTACACAGTCACGTCTTTTGATTAAACAAACGACGAGCATTTCCTCGTCATTTTCAACCAACCAATTACTAAACCAATTCAAATTTCAATTTCTATTTCATTCATCAACTTCTCGTTTATTAACTATAACTCATAACATCTCGTATCTTGGATGGAAATGTCGTCAACTACAAACTCGTTCATCAAATGACAACAATCATTAATCTCAAATTGGTTTTCCTTATTCGACTTTTCTATCGGCATTTAATCTCGTTTCTTCGTCTCTTATTAAAAATTCAATCTTCTTAGAATTCGTTCAAATTTTACAGTTACGATCATTAACTATCAAGATTATCATATATTCGAATCATAGACCTAAATCATTATTCATTCTCGACTTATCGACGATTTTCCGTCTCTTACGTTTATCATTTTATTTTTAGAAAAATCTCAATAAATTATATAACCATCCTCAAACATACTACATACCATTTCTATTAACATTTCATAAAAATCATAACATCTTCTACATCAAAACATCGATTCTTTCTCTCTTACATTTCTAATTTTATTTTTTGAAAATTCTAAATTAATTCATGTAGTCATCTAACATAACATAGAACACTAATCCATCAAACAATCATCAAGAAAATCGAACTACATCAAACCCCTAAATCTCCCTAAAATTTTGGTAATATACAATAGGTTAGGAGGGATGATTTCTTCATGATTTCAATCCATAGAATCATTCCTAAACATACTATATCATGTATTAAACAAAGATTCATCATACTTCTTCAACCTCTATATTTTTCGAAAAAAACAACTTGATGGAAAATGATTTTTGTTCGGTTCATTACGTAGAAGAAGTGCCTACCTTGTCGAATATGGAATCGGATCTAAAATCGATCGGTAGATGAGAGACTTGTTGATCTTGAAAAGCTTGAAGGAGATGACTTCAATGGAGGAAAAATGAGAGAGAATGGGGAGAGAGATGAGGGAGATGGCGGTAATGAGGGAGAGAGGGAGAGAGGATGACTAAGGGTGTTACTATTCCATAAAGTGTAAAATATCTCAACAAGGATGACTCACATACTAAGGTGGCAGTTTGGGGGGGGGGGGGTTTATTTGCCGGAAATATCTCGTTTACGGGTCTAGAACGACGTTATAAAAGTCGAGAAATAATTTCTTAGACAGTTACATTTTCGATGAAATCTAATTCGACCGTTAGATTAGAAATAAATCACATACTCGGAAAGCATATTTCATTTTTCAAAATCCGATAAAAAGTCGGGATAAGACAGTCCAAAATTTGCCCAGAAAAATCATAAAAACTGACTTTCTCCGGTGACCTTGTATCGAAGAAAAAGTGAATGTAAATTCTGACGGTTTTTTCGATCTGAGTTTTTGGACGAAAATTCTATCGGACGCGAAAACCCTAATGCAGTAGTTGTTTGACCGACTTCTGGAATTTATTTTCAGAAACGGATTTCACCGTCTGTCTTAGAATCGAAAATCCTTAACTTAGGCGTTCAAAGCCTTAATTATTAATTAATTTTTTATTTTAACGACCGAATAATTATCCGGGTATTACACTCAAATAATCATTTAATATTTCTCGACTCAATGTACGATATTATTTCAAAATATGTCGTCTTTTCTCAACTACCTATACGTACTCGCATACATACTATTATTTTATCTACTTATTCTATTATTATAATTTCTCTTTTCCTTGTTCTCAATTAACTCTTATTCAATAGAAATTCGTTTTCTTTTCTTAATATTCCAAACTCGATAACTTCATCGACTTATTTCAAATTAAAACGATTTGAAAAGCAAATTCAATCAATTTCACTCAAGCGTCATCAATTATTCAATACTCAACATACTATCAATAAACGAGCTTTTAAACACTTATCATTTAATTTAAAAACTTACTCAATTCATTTTTGCTAATTTAATGAATAACTCTTACTCGACTCTATACTCACAAGCTTCTCTTACTCGACTTATCTCTTCATGGATTATCTAAGCTCATCTTAACTCGTTATTCTCATATTCTATTATTTCTTATTTTATTAAGAAATTACCTCTTTATTTATTTAATTCTAACTTTATTATTTTTATTTCAAAACTCTTCGACTAATTTGTAATTAAACGAGTAAACGAACTCGTACTCGATTAAACTTCTCACTAAATTTCTTATGCTCGACTCTTCAAATATTTTTCTCTTAAAAAGAGAATTGAAATTAATTTCTTATTAATTCTCGTTTGGTTGAACGACTTAACCTTGACTAACTCGTCTCAAATTTATACTCGATTTCTAATTCTATTTCCTTAACTCTAACTTCTCTTATTATTTCTCAATTATTATTTCTTCTAATCTCTATTATTAATCTCACTTAACTTTCTCCTCTTAAACTCTAATTATTTAATAAAGAATTATTTTCTTTATTTTTCTCAATTTCATGACTCATTATTATTTTAATAATTTTTTCCTTTTTATTTTCTATTTAATTTTATTCTCAAAATTTCTAATTATTTTATTAATTTAATTTATTTTATAATTAATTTTAGTGTTCTTTAAATCTTCATAAATTACACCAAGAACACCTAGAACATTAAGAACACTCATTCAAATCTTCAAAAATACACCAAGAACACCTAGAACACACACTAGGCATTCAAACTCTTCTCCTTCGATTTTTACATATTTTCATGCTTAAAATTTCATTTTACTCATCTCAAAATTTCTATTGAACATCTATTACTTCAATTTACATACAAACACATCTATAACATCAAATCATCAAACTTACTAAAATCATTAAAATACCATTTCTTTCATAATCATGCATATATCTCGATTTTCCTCATATAATCGATATAATAATTTAAATCATCCAATAACTCATATTTATATCATGCTCATAACATCATTAAATCATCAAACAAATAATCAAATCAAATACTCCTCCAAAATCCCAAAACTCACGGCATTCATCATAGAATTTAGGCAAATAATTTTCTCAATTTTCTCATGCATAAATCTCATTTAAATTATACTCATAAACACATATAAATCATTAAATCATCAAGAAATCATGCAATTTAATTTTCTTCCTCTTTTCCCTATTTTTTGGTTTAATCATTTTAATAGGATTTTTATTTCTCTTTTCTCTTTTAATTCTTAGATTAATTCCTAGGGTTCGATTTCGTAATATTTTCCTCACATCGATTCTCACATCGTAACCCTAGTTTTCCTAAGCATAAATTAAAGTATGCATATTTTCTTTTCTTTAGAGATTAGGAATTATATATTTACAATTAATCAAATGAATAAGCATACTTATAAAGATTAAATCAAAGCTCTCCTCTTGATCTTGGTTGGACTGAAAATGAAGGGTTTGAGGCTCAAATCCTTAGCTTGGAATTTCCATGGTGGATTTCACCTTGAACCTCAAGAAAAATAAAAAAATAATCAACCATCTCTTCTAGGGCATAAGTGCCGAAATTTAGTAGAAAAAAGAGAGATGATTTTTCTTGGAATTAAACTCAAGATTTGAAGGATTATTACCTCTTCAAGGGTTTGAAGAATTAGAGAGGATGATGATGATCTTTGTCACAACCCCAAATCCCGAGGGACGGCAAAGCCGGGGTGCGACTGGGGATTGGATTAAAGAAGCGGGGAAAAAAGGGAATGAAAGAATAAACATACATAAAAAACAACATAATTTCTATGAACAAGACCTCATTAATTAAAGAAAGAGTTGATCTTGAAAGATCACTCGACAAAGTACTCAAAAGCATCTAAGTTATTTTACAGAAACCTAAACCAAAAAGTGATTTACATCATAACATAAAAGCGTCTAGAGTTTAGCAGCGGAATTGTGAACTACATACTAAAGTCTTCCTTATCTCTATTCAACTCAACCATCACCGCTCCCGTCGCTTCAACCTGCACATTTAGAAAACATCTGCAGGGCTAAGTACATAAAGCACTTAGTGGGCACTTCGCCGAAAACATAATCATAAGTATAGATAATCAAGCATTTCATTTCTGTAGCACATCGGGGTTTTTCAATAAATTTCCCGTGTCTACTAAACATTTTCTTTCTCATTTTCATAACTTAGCTTGATCAAGCATTTTTCATAAATGTTACGTTCAATCTTGACCATTTATTATCACCGTGGCAGGTCGTCCCCTCAACAGGGTTCCATACTTCAACGGCTACTGTGTACACTTAACTTTGGAAAGTCCTTTTTGACTAACTCAAAGCCGATCGTTTAGTTAACCCCTTTTGGCTAACTCATAAGGTACAAGAGAACTCACATAAAACAAATAGTTCATGCCATGATTATCACTTTGAAAACACGATTATCAAAGCGATAGAGAAAAGGTTTTTGAGCATTGCTCATTTTGTTTCATATATATAAAAGCCCACCTTGAATTTACAGAACTATTATACGAGCTTCCGTTCTTCAATCTTCCGTCCTGTCCTTGTGGTGAATTCCTCCTTCATCGTAAATAATCATACTTAAGAACTCGGCCGTAAACGATAAACGAATACGGAAAATCGAAAATAGATTTTAGTCTTTTAGACTTTTTAGGCATTTGCACGCTAAACTAGATTCTTTTAGTTAAACGGAAACGAGATAAGAACACATCTCATTTAGCACTCATTCGGCTCAGGACTTGACACTTAGGTCAGTAGTAACAAGTAGTCGATAACTTGAAACGACTTAAAAGGTCACAAGGAACGAAGTTGAAAAGGATTCAACTTAGAAAACTAGGCTTTGAAAACTTACTGCACAAGTCAGTGAGTTCATACAGAACAGAGCATACGAAAGCAGGGGATGAATCTATACCAAAAGAAAGGTACGGGTGTCTAGTTTACTCTCCAATTTACGGATCTAGATTTCGTTAAGCGAGCTAAAAGTTATGACAGTTTCCATGAAACGTCGCAAAACAGTCGCGCGAAACCCTAATGCTCGACAAAACTCGACGCACGATTCCCTAGGTTCGATCAATGCTATTCCACTTTTATTTTTACGAAATTTTCATCCCAAGACAGTCTACATACCGTATCCTTTAAATGAGTTCATATTCATGACTTTTGATTAACAAACGACGAGCATTTCCTCGTCATTTCCAACTAACCATTTACTATACCAAAACAAACTTCAAATTCTATTTCATTCAACAATTTCTTGTTTCTTAACTATAACTCATAATGTCTCGTTTCTCGGATGGAAAAGTCGTTAACTACAATATTGTTCGTCAATCAATAACAATCATTAATATTAAAGGGATTTCCTTATTCGACTTTTCTACCGACTCTTAAACTCGATTCTTCGTCTCTTATTCAAAATCGAAACTTCTTAGAATTCGTTGAAACTTTACGGTCACGATCATTAACTATCAAAATTATCAAAGGTTCGAACTACAAACCTAAAACATTATTCATGCTCGAATTATAGTCGATGGTTCGTCTCTTACTAAAAAATCTTACGTTCTCCGTTTTCGTTCAAATTTTACAACAACGATCATCATCTAACGAGTATCACTAATATGCAAACCATATTATCAAAACATTAACGAGCTTCAACTTAACGACACGTTTCCATCTCTTACGTTTTTTGTTTTATTTATAGAAAAATCCCAATTAAATATATAATCATCCTCATACATCGTATATCTCATTTTCATAAACAAAACATGCATATCATAACATTTACTACACTAAATCATGCATTCTTCCTCTCTTATCTTTCAACTTTTATTTTTAGAAAAATCTAAATCATTTCATATAGTCAATTAGCAACATGTAGATCACTAATCTATCGATCAAACATCAAAGAAATCGAACTACGATCAAACCCCTAAAATTATTAAAATTTTCGGTAATGACCTAAAAGAATGGGGAGTGATTTTCTTCATGATTCGATCCGTAAAACTCGATTCTAAACATACTAGAACATGTATTAATCAAAGGACAACATGCTCTTCATGCTCCTATGTTTCACAAAAGAAAAGAAAAGATTGGAATCAAGACTTTGTTCGGTTCATTTCGTAGGAGATGTTCTTACCTTGCATAATACGAACTCAGAAATAGAATTGATCGGTAGACGGAGGACTTGTGTGCTTGAGAAGAGCTTGGATGTTGAAGCTTTAATGGAGGAGAAGAGAAGAAAAATGAGAGAGAGAGAGAGCTTGGTGGTGGCGGTATGAAGGGAGAAAAGAGAGAGGTGATGACTCATGTATTAGATACATAAAGGTGTGATAAAAATCTAACTAAGAGGGTGAGTCGTTAAGGGCAGTTTGGCGTGGATTAATTAGACGGAAAATATCTCGTTTTTGGCTTTAAACGATGCTTAAAAAGTCGAGAAATAATTTCTTAGGTAGTTACGAATTCGACAAAATCTAATTCATCCGTTAGATTGGAAATAATTCATGTACTCGGAAAACCTAATTCATTTTTCAAAATCTGAGAAAAAGTCGGGATTAGACAGTCTAAAATTCACCCGGAAAATCATAAAAACTAACTTTCTCTGGTGAACTCGTATCGAAGAAAAAGAGAATGTAAATTCTGACGGATTTTAATTCTGAGTTTTCGGACGACAAATCTACCGGACGCGAAAATCCTAATACAGTAGTCGTTTGACCGTGTTCTGGAATTTATTTTCTGAAACGGATTTCACCGTAAATCTTAGAATCGAAAATCCTTAACTTAGGCGTGCAAAGCCTTAATTATTAATTAACTTTTTATTTTAAAGACGGATTAAACATCCGGGGTATTACATCCTACCCCTCTAACAAAAAATTTCATCCCGAAATTTGCATACCTTCATCAAAAAGGTAAGGATACTTTTCTTTCATCTTTTCTTCGAGTTCTCACGTGGCTTTTTCTTGCCCGTGGTGATTCTATATTACTTTTACTAACTGTACTGACTTGCTTCTTAACTCTTGTATCTTTCGATCTAAAATCGATAATGGTTTCTCTTCATCATAACTTATCTCATACTCAAGATCAACGTCTTGCTGGAGGATTATGTGTTTAGAAACGAACACGTACTTTCTTAACGAGATAAGCAAATAAAATAAACATTCCATAGACTTGGCAACACGGCCAATCTATACGCATTAAAACTATCTTTTTCAAGATATCAAATAATCACATAATTTCTAAGCTTATTTTTTACACGAATCTAATGATTCTCTTCAATGGAGAACCCTTAAGAAAACTTTATCTCCCTTTTCGAATTTAAGTTCTGATCGGCGTAAATCACATAAGACTTTCGTCTTCTCTAAACTTCTTTTATTCAGACTCGAGTCTATCGAACGATCTCGATCATTTCACAGACCGTATCTGGTCCTAGGTTCTTTCTTTCACCTACCTTATTACAATAAGGCAGTTATCTAAACTTCTTCCTATATCAGGCCTTGTAAAACGCAAAACTTATCATAGTCTGATAACTATTGTCGTACGCATATTCAATTAATGGCAAAATCTTTTTCCAATTCTCACTTAGATCCAATACTACCGTTCTTAAATTATTAATGAGTATCTGAATCGTTTTCTCAGATTGTCCATCTGTCTGGGGGTGAAAAGCTGTACTAAAGTTTAGTTCGGTACTTAACTTCTTCTGCATAATGATTCAAAATCTCGATGTGAATTTGGCATCTTTATCGAACGTTACACATCCATATTAGAATACTTAATAGTTGCAACATTCCTTGCGGTTATTGGCGTAAAACTTTCACTTGTTGACAAGCCCCAAACATCGTTCTACAAATGAGGCAACGTTTCGTTTCAAACCGTTCTACTAGAAATTCTTTCTTAAATCTTGATACATCTTCGTACTCCCTGGGTGTGCTATATAAGGTGTATCGTGAGCCTTACTCATGATATCGTTCTTCTATTTGTCGTTATTAGGGATATAAGGTTTGTCTTCAAATAAAATTGCATTATCTGGTGCTTCGAAATAACCGTCTGGTTTGTCCGTTCTTATCTTAAGCTGAAGCTTTTTGATCGACTCGTCCTTTTCTCTCGGAACTAAAGATTCTTTCTCGTAAGTCTGGTGTAGTTACTAGTGCTGCTATTTGGTTTGTTATTGTTTCAGGTGCATTGAGCACTTCTAAGTCCATTTTCTCAAATTTTCTTACAAGAGCTTCTTCCTTAATAAAGAGACATCCTAACTTGGTTGGAGTCTTACGACTCAGCATGTTAGTTACAACGTTTTCTTTTCCTGGATGATAGTTGATTCCGCAATCATAATCCTTGACTAATTCAAGCCATCGTCTTTGTCTCATGTTCAATTCCTTTTGCTCGAAGAAGTACTTTAAACTTTTATGGTCCGTAAAAAAAAATCTCAACCCTAACACCATAGAGATGGTGTCTCCAAATCTTCAGCGCATGCACAACGGCTGCTAGTTCTAAGTCATGGGTTGGATACTCAACTTCATGAGGTCGAAGTTGTCGTGAAGCATAAGCTATTACCTTTTCCATCTTGCATCAAAACACAACCTAATCCGTTCTTTGAAGCATCTATATAGACCACGTATTCCTTATTCGCTTCTGGCAGAGCCAACACTGGCGTTGTGGTTAACTTCTCCTAGAGTGTCTGAAAACTCTTTTCGCATTCATCCGTCCATTTATACTTGTTTTCCTTCCGAAGTAGCTGCGTCATAGGTCTAGCAATCGTTGAAAATCCTTCGATCTTCTGTAATAACCAGCTAAACCTAAGAAACTCTTAATTTCGTTCGGACTTGTTGGCAATTTCCAATCGCGCACTGCCTCTACCTTGGCAGGATCCACCTTGATGCCTTCTGCTGATACGATGTGTCCAAGGAACATTACTTCCTTTAGCCAAAACTAGCACTTACTGAATTTGGCGTAAAGCTTCTCGGTTCTAAGCATTTCTAAGACTATTTTCAAGTGTTCCTTATGTTCTTCCTCATTTTGGAGTAAATGAGAATGTCGTCGATGAATACTAAAACAAATTTGTCTAAGTATGGGTGGAAAATTCAATTCATGAGATCCATGAACATTGTGGGAGCGTTAAATGGCATAACTTAGAAATTTGTAATGGCCATATCTGGTTCGGAAAGCAGTCTTAGGTATGTCCTGGGGTTTAAATTTTCAATTGGTGATACCCAGATCTTAAATCTATTTTTGAAAAGACTCCTGCGCCCTTAAGCTGATCAAAGGATACTGATTCTTAAGGGTGATCTTATTTAGCTCTTGATAGTCTATGCACATCCTCATAGAACCATCCTCCTTCCTGACGAATAAAACAGGTGCTCCCCAAGGTGAAACACTCGGTCTAATGAATCCAAGGTCTAACAATTCTTGCAGCTGGATCTTAAGCTCTTCTAATTCTTTCGGCGCATGCTCCTTATAAAATGGCGCAGTTAATAGATAATTAATTCATCCTATGGTTTTTATCTATGTCGAAATTTTATTACGTTCCGATTGCTTGCTATGATCTTAAAAAAGACTCTAAGTTAAATTCTATGTTCGAGAAAAACTAAGGAAGTGACGATAATTTCTCCTAAGGCGTGGTTATTCTTGTTTTATGATTAGCGCACTTTGGTCTTACTCTTATAGTGTCGAAAGGCACTAGAAATAACGAATGTAAGGTTTTGGTATGAGGTAGAAGAATGACAAGGTAATTAAGAAGTTCGTCCTATACCTGCCAATTTTCCCTTGCCCTTATTGCGCGCATCTTGTTCAATCGCGAATGCCCTAACGTTCTATTGCTGTTGGTCGTACTGTTGAAGCTGCTGCTGCGGCTGAGCCTGAATCGCCCTCAAAGGCTGGGGCTGTCCATACTGATTTTGTCTTGCCGCTTACATTGGTTTCGGGCATTCTCTCCTAAAGTGCCCCTTCTGCCCACAATTGAAGCAACTTCCCGAGTTTGCTTGGCAGCTCCCGAAGTGTACCCTATTACACTTGGGACAGGTAGGAACGACAACTCTTCCTTGGTTGTCTCCTCCCTGGTTATTCCTTTGTTGCCCTTGTGGCTGACCTTGCTGATTCGATCCTACTGGTTGCATCGGGTTTGGACAATTTCTTTTCACGTGTCCTTTCTGTCCACATTTATAGCAAACACCAGAGTTCGCTTCACAGACATCGTAGTGCATCCTATTACACTTAGGGCAGACAGGAACGGTAACCTTTCCTTGATTATTGTTTGTTTGTTGCCCCTGCGTTGATTGATTATTCTGATTTGGCTGCTGAAAGCCTTTCTGACTTCTTCTCTGGTTCCTATAGCAGCCACTATTATTTCCTTCTTCCCATTTCCTTTTTCCTTTATAGTTGCTTTTGTTGTTGGGAGGGTTTTGAACTGGAGCCTGGGTTGGTGTTGGTATGGATGCTATACTCTTTCTTTTATCCGGCACAACTGCTTCAATTTCTAGGACTCGTCCTAGTATTTCCGTATAGCTCAGTCCCTCGTGACTGGCTAATGCTAATTAAGTTGAGATATAGTAATGATATGGAGTGTTGATATGCATGAAAATGAATCTCGTTAGATGTTGTTTGATGACGTAGAAAATGAACGAAATCCGATAACTTTTAAAATTTTGTAAGAGACGAACAATTAGTCGTAATTAATAACCGAGAAGTCGAATGAGAATTCTAACTTGATAATATTGTTTATGATGGGCTTGAGAATGACTTTGTAGTTGACGTCATGAGCTTTCGAGCTATTTTATTATGAGTTGTAGTTATAGTCGACAATTAGAACGAGGGATTGATAACTTGATTTTTGGTTTAGTACATATTAGTTGAAAGCCGACGTTTAGAACGTCGTGCTATTGGACGAGTTTTGAGAAGGAGTTCATCACGTACGGGGGTACGTGTTGACTGCCTTGAGGGTCAAGTTTCATGAGAAATCGAATACGAGAACTTAGAATGAACCTAAGATGTTATACGTCGATTCTATCGAGCAACTAGGGTTAGCGCGGCAGTTTTGCGACCCTTGCCGGAAAATGTAATAACGTTTAGCTCGTTTATCGGATTTGCGATCCGTAAATTGGAGCGTAAACTAGACATCCCAAGCTTTCCAACGGTACAGGGCACATCCCCTGTTTTCAAATCCCCTGTTCTGGGCAGTCCCCAGAGTTACTGCTTTGTGACGTGAATTTTCAGATTTCATTCTTCTAAGTTGTTTCGTTTGCAACTTAGTTTCTTTCGATCGTTTAAGCCGTAATAACTTGCCGACTATCTTCCTACTGACCCCAGTGTCAAGAAAGGAGCTGTGAGTGCTAAACGAGACGAGACCTCATCTCGTATCCGTTATAGTAATGAAATCTAGATAAGCGTGAAGATGTCTAAATTATCTAAAGAATTAAAACTTATTTTTTTCCTAAGTTGATTTCCTTTCCAACTTAGTTCCTTTTGATCTTTTAAGTCGTATTAAGTTATCGACTACCTCTCTACTGACCTAAGAGTCGAGTATGAGACCCTTCGAGTTCTAAACGAGATTTGTTCGAATCTCGTTCCTGTTTAATTAAAATGAAACTAGTAAGCGTGCAATTGCCTAAGGAAATGAAACGACTAAGACCTTTTTCGTATTTCCAATGTTCGATTATCTTTTACGACCCGATTTTAAGTGTTATTATTGTACGATGAAGGAGGAAGCCAGCAGTAAGGAAAGGACGGAAGATCAGAAGATCGAAAGCTAGTACTTTTTAGTTCTGTATCACAAGGTGGGCTTTTATATATAAAATAAAACGAGCAATGCTCGGAAAATCTTTCTTTATCGCTTTGATAACTGTGTTTTCAAAGTGATGATTATGGCATGAACTGTTTTATGTTTTATGTGAGTTCTCTTGTACCTATCTGAGTTAACATTCGTGTTTTCCAGATTTAGAGTTAATCTAACTAGGTTAACTTACTTTCGGCTCTGAGTTAGCTGCTAAGTGCTTTCCAGAGTTAGTGCACTTTGTAACCTGTGGTGTATGTGATATCCTGTTGAGGGGTACCAGCCACGGTGAATGAGAATTGGTCAAGATTTGAACGTAACATACCAGAAAAATGCTTGCAAGCTAAATTGAGAAAAACGAGTCAGAAAATGTTTAGTAGACATGGGCCCTCTTTTCAATAAAACCCCGATGTGCTACAATTATGAAATGCCATATTATCCATACTTATGATTATGTTTTCGGCATCGTGCCCACTAAGTACTTTTGTACTTAGCCTGCATTGTTTTCTAAATGTGCAGGTTGAAGCGACGGGAGCGGCAGTGGTTGAAGTTGGGTTGAGAAGTTAGGATGCTTTAGTTATGACTCTTCCGCTGCAAAACTTTGAGTATTTTGAATATGTATATTGAACAAAACACCATAGTATAAGTCTGTAATCGTGAACTTAGACACCTTTGTGTACTTTTGTCGAGTAATCACTCGTGATTAACTCTTTCTTTATAATATTCAAGTCTTGTTCATTGAATGTTTGATGTCTTATATGTATGTTTAGTCAGTTAGCCCCTTCTTCCCCGCTTCTTTAATCCAACCCTAGTCGCACCCCGGCTTCTGCCGTCCCTCGGGATTTGGGGCTGTGACAGAGTGGTATTAGAGCAAGGCTTGTTCCTGCTCTGAATATGAGTCAATTTTCTAGTATGAGTCCTTCCTTTTAGTGATACTACAGAGTGGTATCAGAGCAAGGTTTGTTTTCCTGCTCTGGTCAAGAGTCAATTTTCTAGTATGAGTTATTCTTTTAGTAATACCACAAAGTGGCATCTGAGCAGAAGTTCGTTTTCTGCTCTGGTTGCGAGTCAGTCTTTTAGACTGAGTCATTCTTTCTGTAATACCACAAAGTGGTATCGGAGCAGTAAGTTGTTTCCTGCTCTGGTTATGAGTCATTTTTTTTTTCTAATACGAGTCCTTCCTTCTAGTAATATCACAGAGTGGTATTTATATACAAGTCTTCCTTCGAGTAATAGTATAGAGTATTCATTCGTACTCTATATCGAGTCTTCTTTCGAGTCATAAGATGAAATAATGGTACGTACTGTAGATCAGAATCTTCCGTCAAGTAGAAAATAAGAGTTAGACTATAACACTAAGATTGAGAATGTAGATGTCAACTCAACCTCCCGCTACGTCGACTCAACGAGGAAAAGGAAAGAATTTCAATTATGCGATTTCTTTTAAATAAGAAATTTTATGAACAAGTATGCAATGAACTTGAGAATGAAAATGAGTTGTGTTCCGAATTTAAGAATTTTATGGGAGTAAAATTTTTTATACTTTATGTGATTATGTGATAGTACGAGTACTATCTTATGTGAAATTATTTGCGCGATAATTTCTTTCTTTTGAAAAAAAATTTGGACACAAGAATATAGTCGGATTTTAGGGATTTTTCCCGGTTCAATGAGAACATAGACTCGATACCTAAGATCTTTCCGGTTCTTCGAAAATTTAGACATTCTTAAGAAACGTTATTATGAAATGATTTCGAAAGGAGATCCCCGACACGAGGAGAACTTCTACTGACGCATGTCACGTGCGTTAAGTGACATGAATGAATATTCGGCAAAGTCGAACTTTGTTTTAAAAATCCAAACTAGAATTTCCTGCGAGAAAAGTGAAATGAAAAATAAAAGTGATTCGGTAAATCGTGTTAGTAAACGAAGGAAACGATTAGACGTTTGAGAAGCTTTTGGCTTCGAATTAAGAAAGATATGAACGAAACGACGAAGGCGGAATAAAGGGAATCGAAGCCAAATGAAATAAGTGAACGTTGCTTTCGTGTAAGTAACGTAAATGACGTCTTTCGTATCACATCTTTCCGTTTTCTTTTCGTTTCGTGTTTCAGCAGATCGAGGAGTTGATCCCAGGGCCGGGATTCGTGGAGATTTACGCCGAGACCACTGAGTTGTTAGGGTTGTCTTCACCTTTTGTGCCGGACGTTTGTGTTAGAGTCAGGGGACCGTTAGAAACGAGACTGTATAGGGAGGAGCCAGACTGCCGAGAGATCGACACGGAGCTTGCCGCCTTGTTAGAGTTACCTTCTCCACTTACACCGCTCGAGGAGATCTGTGCGAAGTGGGGAGTAGTCAGAGAGCAGATAGGGGCAGGACCGTCCAGAGTCCGTTCTAGAGAGGAGTTTGAGTCAGGTTCAGTTCCCGAGCATCTTCTTCCCCTGAAGAAGCGTGGGGTAGAGGTTAGCGAGGACTACTTGGTTTCCGACCTGGAGGACACGGTTTCAGAGGCACCGTCACCCGCTTTGTTTACACTTGCTGACGGCTCCACTCTGAGGGAGGACGAGGCACTTCAGCTTGTTTTTGGTTCAGAGTCCGAGGAGGAGGACCCGGAGGAGGACCCAGAGGAGGACTGTTAGGGTTTTTGCAGGCTATAGGGGGTAGTTTTTGGACTCGACTGCAGTTTAGTTGAGCAGAGCGTTGTAGACGCGGGTAAATATCAGTAGTAGTAGTAGCTCTTTTGTCCTGTATAGAGTCGGATCAGTAACTAGTTAGTTTTTGTAGTACTCTAGCGGATACGAAATTTTATGAATCATTTCCGTTCTAGTACTTTAGTAGATACGGAGTTGCAGCTTGTTAGTGCACCCGGTAAATAGTAGGCAATCAACCTAGTTTAGACTAGTAGTAGTCTAACCTTTTGTGTATAAGTTTTCGTTGTAGGCAGAATTAATATTCTTTTTGATGTATATATATATACATGACCCATGAGGGGGTTTTTAATCAAGAAAAAATTTCTATGAATCGTGTAATTAAAATCCGAATGTCAAATGAACTCGTGTAACGAGGAATTGAGTTTAACTTGAAGTTAAAAGATTATGCAGTTAATATCGAAGCTATGTTCGATTTGTCATCCCGTGAACTTGATTAAGTTGAGAATGAGCTAGTAAATACTAAGAGTGTTTGACAGAAATGACTAATGAGAATTTCAATTTTTCCTTAGACCAAAGAAAATGCCGCCGAGAAACGTTAACAATAGGAGAGGTCGAGGACCTGGAAGGCCTAGAGGACATGGGAGACGTCAACCAGAAAACAACAGAGAACAGGAGTATAAGCAGAATGCTACCCCATCACCATCACCATCACCATCACCATCACCACCCCCATCACCACCACCTCCACCACCGCCCCGTAGAGATATTGAGGATCTATTTCTCAAGAGAAACCCTCCGATGTTTAATGGAATGGGTAGCACTAGCGATGCTGAGCTATGGGTGAGATCTACGGAGAAGATTTTCAAGCTCCTCAGATGCACTGATGAGGAGAGAATGCTATGTGTCGCATTCCAACTGACTGGATCAGCAGATTACTGGTGGGAAGCGAGACAGAAGGTGATACCCGCAGAGCATCTGGCTCGTTTAACGTGGGATGAGTTTAAGGAAATACTGTTTGATAAGTACGTCCCCAAGACGTATAAGGCACAGAAGGAAGCCGAATTTTATAACCTGAAGCAAGGAAAGCTAACCGTGACTGAGTATGATGCCAAGTTTTGCGAACTGTCTAGGTATGCGCCTACATTAGTTGATACTGAGGAGAAGTTATCAAAGAAATTTCAAGGAGGATTACGACACGAATAGGGAATTGCGTTAGCTAGTCATGGGGGACTAGGCTATACGGATATTTTGGGAAGAGCACTGGAAATGGAGGCCGTCGTGCCTGATGAGAAGAAGATTGTACCAACTACATCAGCACCAGCACAGAATCAGAACCGAGGATACTATAACAGCAATAGTAGCAACTATTAGGGTAAGAGAAAATGGAATGGAGGAGGTAGCGGAGGCTACAATCAGAACTTCAACAACCAAGGAGGTTAGAGAAAGGGAAATCAGCAGGGATATCAACAGCCTAGCCAGAACAACAACAACAACAGCAACAAGAGGCCGTGGCAGGGAAACAACCAATCGGGGTTGTTTATTCAGGGGAATAAGCAGAACTCACCGTGGAAGGGTAACAATCAACAGAACCAGCCACAAGGGCAACAGAGAAATTTCAACCAAGGAGCAATTAACACAGGGAGGGTTACCATCCCTGTCTGTCCGAAGTGCAACCGAGCCCATCCTGGAGTCTGTCAGATAGGCACCCCTAACTGTTTCAACTGTGGACAGAAGGGGCACATGAAAAAGGATTGCCCGAAGCCGCTCCAAGCCGTACCTCTCTGAGCCATTCAAGCACAGCCGCAGCAGCCGCCAATGAACCAACAACAGTTTCAGCAGCATCCACAGCAGCAACAGAATGCGAGGGCATGCGCTATCAAACAGGGTGGTCAGCGCAAGGGAAAAGGCAATCTCGCAGGTATGGTAAAACTCCACAACATGCCTATTAAGATACTGTTTGATACTGGCGCATCGCATTCTTTCATTGCTGGCTCGTGTGCCGATAACTTAGACATCAGACCTGTAAGAGCTGCACATCCTATGAGAGTAGCTACACCTTTAGGAGAAATCACTACTTCTACTCATGTTTGCTCTAACCTAGAACTAGAAATCGGAACTCATAAGGTTATAGCGAACAACTTAAACGTTATGATAATGTGGGACGTAGATATAATCCTAGGAATGGATTGGTTGTCAGAGAATTACGCTACAATTCTCTGCAACGAGAGAAAAATCTCTTTTCAACCCCCGGGAAAAGAACCAACCGAATTCCACGGAAATTCAATGGGTAGAGGCATACCAATTATATCAGCCCTTCAAGCCACGAAACTCATGAAGAAGAAAGGTACCACAGCTTATCTTGTGTACCTAGTCGGAGAGCCAGGAGCCGAAAAGACTATCCAAGACGTAAAAGTTATGAATGAATACGAAGATGTCTTTCCAGAAGTATTACCAGGATTGCCACCGGATCGTCATGTGGACTTCACGATCGACTTAGAACAAGGAGCCGCACCTAAATCAAAAGCCCCATATAGGATGGCACCGAAAGAATTAGAAGAGCTCAAAATCCAGTTACAGGAATTGCTAGACCTTGGTTTTATCAGGCCAAGCGTCTCACCTTGGGGAGCACCAGTGTTGTTTGTTAGGAAAAAGGATGGATCAATGAGAATGTGTATAGATTACCGAGAACTGAACAAGATCACGCTCAAGAACAAATATCCTTTGCCAAGGATCAAGGATCTGTTCGATCAGCTCAAGGGTGCAGGAGTTTTCTCCAAGATAGATTTAAGGTCAGGGTACCATCAGCTCAAGATCAAACCTGAAGATGTACCAAAGACCGCTTTTAGAACCCGATATGGCCATTACGAATTTCTAGTGATGCCATTTGGTTTAACCAACGCTCCAGCTGTATTCATGGATCTTATGAATAGAGTTTTCCACCCTTATTTGGACAAATTCGTTTTAGTATTCATCGACGACATCCTCGTTTACTCTAAGAATGAAAATGAGCACAAGGAACATCTACGGATAGTGTTGGAAACACTAAGAACTGAGAAACTCTACGCCAAATTCAGTAAATGCGATTTTTGGCTGAAGGAAGTTATGTTCCTTGGCCATATAGTGTTGGCGGAAGGAATCAAAGTGGAACCAGTCAAAGTAGAAGCAGTGCACAACTGGAAGTTACCAACGAGTCAGAATGAGATCAGAAGTTTCTTGGGTTTAGCCGGTTACTACAGAAGGTTTATTGAGGGATTCTCCATGATCGCCGGCCCGATGACGCAGTTACTTCGAAAGGATACCAAATTTAAATGGACGGACGAGTGCGAGAAAAGTTTCCAGACGCTCAAGGAGAAATTAACCACAACACCAGTACTAGCACTTCCAGACACAAACAAAGAGTATGTGGTTTACACCGACGCATCGAAAAATGGATTAGGTTGTGTCTTAATGCAAGATGGACGAGTGATAGCTTATGCTTCACGACAACTTCGGCCTCACAAAGTTGAGTACCCAACCCACAACTTAGAACTCGCAGCCGTAGTGCATGCGTTAAAGATTTGGAGACACCATCTCTATGGTGTAAGGGTTGAGATATTCACCGATCACAAGAGCCTGTAGTACTTTTTCTAGCAAAAAGAACTGAACATGAGACAAAGAAGATGGCTCGAATTAGTCAAGGATTACGACTGCGGAATCAATTATCATCTAGGAAAGGCTAATACGGTAGCAGACGCAATGAGTCGCAAGGCTCCAACAAAGTTAGGATGCCTATTTGTAGAGGAAGAAACTTTAGTACGAGAATTTGAAAAGATGGATATCAGAGTGCTTGACACACCAGCTACGATAGCAAGTCAGATCGCAGCATTAGAAGGTACACCAGATTTGAGAGAAAGAATCATCAGTGCTCAGAGAAAAGACGAGTCAATGGAAAAGTTACGAGTGAGGATAAGAACAGATAAGCCAGAAGGATATTCTGAAGCTCCAGACAATGCGATACTTTATAAAGGTAGGATTTGTATTCCTGATGACGACAACGAACTGAAGAACGAGATCATGAGTGAGGCTCACGACACACCTTATACAACACATCCAGGAAGTACGAAAATATACCAAGATTTGAGAAGAAACTTTTGGTGGAATAGAATGAAACGAGACGTTGCCTCGTTTGTAGAAAGATGCCTAGCATGTCAGCAAGTCAAGGCTTTACACCGACGACCATATAGATTGCTACAACCATTGGATGTCCCAGAATGGAAATGGGAAGGCATAGCTATGGACTTTGTCACAGGCTTGCCTAAGTCAAGAAGAGGAAACACAGCAATTTGGGTGATAATAGATAGGCTTACAAAGATAGCACATTTCTTGCCAATTAAGATTATATACGGATCAGAGAAACTAGCTCAGTTATATGTCAGAGAGATTGTACGTCTGCATGGAGTACCAAAGGTCATAGTATCAGATAGAGACGCCAAATTTACCTCGAGATTTTGGATTACGATGCAGAAAGAATTGGGGACAGAGCTTAATGTCAGTACAGCGTTTCACCTACAGACAGATGGGCAGTCAGAGAGAACGATTCAGATTTTAGTCGACATGTTAAGAACAGTGGTTTTGGACCGAGGCGCGAATTGGGAAGAAATTCTACACTTAGTCGAATTCGCTTACAACAACAGCTATCAGGCCACGATAGGAATGGCGCCGTTTGAGGCTTTGTATGGAAGGAAATGTAGATCACCACTTTATTGGGACGAAGTAGGTGAGAGAAAGAACCTAGGCCCAGATGCGATTAATGAGATGATTGAGATAGTTCGGCAGATACGAGATAGGATGAAAGAAGCCCAGAGCCGACAGAAGTCTTATGCCGACGATCGTCGAACCAACCTTGAGTTTGAAATAGAAGATAAGGTCTTTCTTAAGATATCACCAACCAGAGGAATCGTTAGATTCGGAGTTAAGGGTAAACTAAGACCCAGGTTTATAGGACCTTACGAAATCCTCGAGAGAATAGGACCCGTCGCTTATAGATTGGCCTTACCGCCAAGTCTAGGAAGTGTTCACATCGTTTTTCATGTTTCTCAGTTGAGAAAATATGTCTATGATCCTAAGCACGTCATTAGTCAGCAAGACGTAGTTCTTGAATCGGACCTAAGCTATGAAGAGAAGCCGATATTGATTCTGGATAGAAAAGTCCAAGAATTAAGAACCAAATTGAATCCAATCGTTAAAGTGCTGTGGAACCACCACGGGCAAGAAGAAGCCGCGTGGGAACTCGAGGAGAAGATGAAGGAGCGATATCCTCATCTTTTTGCAGAAGGTATGCAAATTTCGGGACAAAATTTTTCGTAAGGGGGGTAGGATGTAATGCCCTGGAAATTCCTTACGATCTCAAAATTTTAAAGTTAATAATAATAATGGCTTTGCACGCCTAAGTTTACGATTTTGAATTCTAAGACTAGCGGTCGAATCTGTTTCCGAAAATAAATTACGGAAGTCAGCTAGACGACTACTGTATTTAGGGTTAGCGCGTACGAAAAAATTTTAGTTCGTGAACTCAGAACGGAAAACCGTCTGATTTTTACATTCACAAAATCGCGATACGAACTCGCCCGAGAAAGTTCGTTTTTATGATTTTTCGGACAAAACTCAGACTGTGTCGTCCCGAGTTTTTGTCGGAATAAATTTTATAAATCTTATTTTCCGATTAAGTTTAATACGTTAGAATTTTTGGTCGAATCGGATCTTGACGATTTTGTGCCGAGCTACGTTTTTCATCGTTCGATTTCCGTAACGTCGTATCGCGTCGGAAAAAAACGCGTAATTCCTTCTTTTTCCCTCTCATGACCAACTTTACTCTCTCTCCCAAGCTAGATATTTCTTTTTTATATAGTTTCTAACTTGGTGATTCACCACTTAGATATTTAGTTATTTACTTTACACCTAAGTCTAGTTAGATACATAATATCTCAAATTAAGTCACCATCTTCACTCATTCCTCTCTCTCACTCGGCTGCACACACACACATATCATCTCTCTCTCATTTTCATTTCACCATTGAAGAAGCTCCAAGTTCTTGAAGAAGGTTTTCACACAAGTCTTCATCCAACCATCAAATTCCATTACTTCCTTTAGTAAAGATCAAGGTATTCATCTCCTCTCTACTATCCAATTGGATTCCATTTCTTTTTATTTTTCTTCTTGGGATCGAGATTGAGGAACATGAACTAGATGTTTTGATCTTCGATTAGTGAAATTAGTTGTGATTAGATATGAATTCTAGGATCAAAATTGGAAGAAAATCAAGAACCCTAACCACTAGGTTATTACCGAAAATTTGGGGGTTTATGGTAGGATTTTTGAATCTTTCAATTGATGTTATAATCATGCTTAGGAAGTGTTTAATTAGTGATTAAAACAAAAAGAAATTGAAAGCCCTTTTATTAGATGAAAACCGATCTAGGGTTTAGGGTTTGGAATTGGGGGTTTTGCATTTTAATGTGTAATTGGACTTCATTTGATTAATGGATGATATAATAGTATGATTAAGAGATTAATGATGTTGATTAATGAAGAAAATCACCCTCTTAATCTATGTGTAAATACCGAAATTTATTAGAAATTTAGGGGTTTTCATGTAGTTGTTTTAGTTGTTGATTTGTTGATGAAATAATGTTCCAAATGATGTTAGATGATAATAGAAATTATTTGAGAATTTTCTAAAATTATTTTGTGGAATGTAAGAGACGAAGAACTCGAATTAAGTTGAGATATAGTAATGATATGGAGTGTTGATATGCATGAAAATGAATCTCGTTAGATGTTGTTTGATGACGTAGAAAATGAACGAAATCCGATAACTTTTAAAATTTTGTAAGAGACGAACAATTAGTCGTAATTAATAACCGAGAAGTCGAATGAGAATTCTAACTTGATAATATTGTTTATGATGGGCTTGAGAACGACTTTGTAGTTGACGTCATGAGGTTTCAAGCTATTTTATTATGAGTTGTAGTTATAGTCGAGAATTGGAACGAGGGATTGATAACTTGATTTTTGGTTTAGTACATGTTAGTTGAAAGCCGACGTTTAGAACGTCGTGCTATTGGACGAGTTTTGAGAAGGAGTTCATCATGTACGGGGGTACGTGTTGACTGCCTTGAGGGTCAAGTTTCATGAGAAATCGAATACGAGAATTTAGTTAGAACCTAAGATGTTATACGTCGATTCTATCGAGCAACTAGGGTTAGTGCGGCAGTTTTGCGGCCCTTGCCGGAAACTGTAATAACTTTTAGCTCGTTTATCGGATTTGCGATCTGTAAATTGGAGCGTAAACTAGACATCCCAATATTTCCAACGGTACAGGGCTTATACCCTGTTTCCAATTCCCCTGTTCTAGGCAGTCCCCAGAGTTACTGCCTTGCGTAGTGAATTTTCAGATTTCATTTTTCTAAGTTGTTTCGTTCGCAACTTAGTTTCTTTCGATCATTTAAGCCGTAATAACTTGCTGACTATATTCCTACTGACCCCAGTGTCAAGAAAGGAGCTGTGAGTGCTAAACGAGACGAGGCCTCATCTCGTATCCTTATAGTAAAGAAATCTAGATAAGCGTGAAGATGTCTAAATGATCTAAAGAATTAAAACTTATTTTTTTCCTAAGTTGATTTCCTTTCCAACTTAGTTCCTTTTGATCTTTTAAGTCGTATTAAGCTATCGACTACCTCTCTACTGACCTAAGAGTCGAGTATGAGACCCTTCGAGTTCTAAACGAGATTTGTTCGAGTCTCGTTCCCGTTTAAATAAAATGAAACTAGTAAGCGTGCAATTGCCTAAGGAAATGAAACGACTAAAACCTTTTTCGTATTTCCAATGTTCGATTATCTTTTACGACCCTATTTTAAGTGTTATTATTTTACGATGAAGGAGGAAGCCAGCAGTAAGGAAAGGACGGAAGATCAGAAGATCGGAAGCTAGTACTTTTTAGTTCTGTATCACAAGGTGGGCTTTTATATATAAAATAAAATGAGCAATGCTCGGAAAATCTTTCTTTATCGCTTTGATAACTGTGTTTTCAAAGTGATGATTATGGCATGAACTGTTTTATGTTTTATGTGAGTTCTCTTGTACCTATCTGAGTTAACATTCGTGTTTTCCAGATTTAGAGTTAATCTAACTAGGTTAACTAACGATCGGCTCTGAGTTAGCTGCTAAGTGCTTTCCAGAGTTAGTGCACTTTGTAACCTGTGGTGTATGTGATATCCTGTTGAGGGGTATTAGCCACGGTGAATGAGAATTTGTCAATATTTGAACGTAACATACCAGAAAAATGCTTGCAAGCTAAATTGAGAAAAACGAGTTAGAAAATGTTTAGTAGACATGGGCCCTCTTTTCAATAAAACCCCGATGTGCTACAACTATGAAATGCCATTTTATCTATACTTATGATTATATTTTCGGCATCGTGCCCACTAAGTACTTTTGTACTTAGCCCTGCATTATTTTCTAAATGTGCAGGTTGAAGCGACGGGAGTGGCAGTGGTTGAAGTTGGGTTGAGAAGTTAGGATGCTTTAGTTATGACTCTTCCGCTGCAAAACTCTGAGTCTTTTGAATATGTATATTGAACAAAACACCGTAGTATAAGTCTGTAATCGTGAACTTAGACACCTTTGTGTACTTTTATCGAGTAATCACTCGTGATTAACTCTTTCTTTATAATATTCAAGTCTTGTTCATTGAATGTTTGATGTCTTATATGTATGTCTAGTTAGTTAGCCCCCTTCTTCCCCGCTTCTTTAATCCAACCCCAGTCGCACCCCGGCTTCTGCCGTCCCTCGGAATTTGGGGCTGTGACATTACATGTTTATTCGTGTGACACACACACACACACACACACATATATATATATGATTGTTGAGTCCAATGTGATTAATGTTTGTTTCTTGGACCTATGTGTTTGGGCCTTGTGTAACTTTTGCCTAATCAATTTAATTGATTAATTATAAATAGTCCAAGACTATTATTTTATGACTCGAATTTTTTAAAGGTTAATTAAATTATTTAATTAACTTATGTATTAATGACTAGCATGTACTTAAGTTGTGACTTGATTAATCATGATTAATATTTAATTATTATCTAATTATTTCTATATTATTAATTAATTAATTAATTTACTTTTAATTAATTATTTATGCACTAATTAATCCTGAATGGATTAATTACCTAAAGTATGCATTAATTAATCATGATTAATTAACTTAGTATATGATGAAAAACATGTGCTACATTGCTTATGTATATTTGTTGAAGCATGCTAATTAATTTCTTATGTGACATGATTAAATGATATGACATGTATGCATGTGTTTAATTATATAAGTAAGGTAAAATATTGTTGTGGCCTAAAAAGGTCAGGTCTCTTCGAGACCTGAATCTCTAATCCGTCTTTAGAAGACTGGAAGGTAGCTCGTTAGGCACGAGTCAAGTAGTGGAGAGCTGAAGAATAAGGGGGTTGGTGAGTGAGCATTCCAGTGAGCCGTCTCGATAGGTCCAACGAAGGACTCATTTGGCCAAACACTGTCAGGGAGTATAAAGAGCCTTTATCTGTAACAATACGGATTTGGCAGATAAGGCCAGAGATATCAGCCAATAAGATGGGTTCGCACATAAAGTGGACAATAGATCTTTAGTTAATTTATGCATATACCCTTAAAGGTGAAAGTAGGAGATATAAATATCGTCAAATTCCTCATTACATGATAGATTACCGACATATACACACACTTTATACTCACACACTCTTCTCCCCATTTTCTTCTCTCAAAGCTGACTTGATCATCGGAGAGGGTTCGCCGGAAAACCTCCGGACCCCTTCTCTTTGCAGGATCTGGGGAAGTCTGTTAGCTGAGCTTGAAGTTGGATTTCACTCTTTGGCGTGACCGAGATAGGTAAGCAAAAAGGGGCTAGCTTGTTCTGGGTGTGTTGCTGTGGAGGTGAAATGTTGGGTTAATTTTTCGGACACAACATCTGGCGCCGTCTGTGGAAAACATTTCACATTTCCTTTAAGATTTTCATTCCTTTGAAACTTTCTGGTTTTCTTCGCAACTAATTTCCTATTTAGTGTATTTTGAAGTAAGGAACTAGAAGGCGCAAAAGTTTTTTGGTATTTATCCTTGTTTTCTCAAAACTTTCTGTTGTTTGGTTTAAAACACCCAAGTTTTATACCGGATTCTGTCCATATTAATCTGTAAATTTTCTTCAACCTTTACTTCCTTGGCGTTTTCTCAAACATTTTGAGACGAGGGGTATGGATTCTGAGCTTGAATCCATTCCCCAACAATATTACCAGGAATCTGGTGATCCTGAAGCAAGGACTTTGAAAACTCTCATGGCATGAGAGAAGAAAATGTAAAAAGTGTGGAGCTCCTAAAGTGAGTCTCGCATGACCTTAGTAGAGGTTGAGTGATAAAGGAAGGGGGGGGTGTGATAGATCATGCTCTCTAGTTCCTCCGATCCTAAGGAAAGCTTTGTCATAGCTTCTCCGAAAGAAACATAGTGTTGAATACTTATGCTTGTTATATTGATGTTTCTACTCCTTTTGATGGAGCTGTGCGAGATGATAGCTCTCCAGAAGGACACAGTGATGATGGAAATAACAATGTCTCGAAGATAATTGCTCAAAAGCCTGCTACGCCTCAGAAGGATGGGTCCTCCAAATCATTGAGCCCTCATACGGAAAGAGCTCGCAAAGAAGTAGAAGATCAAAGGGATGAGTTTCAAACCCCCTCGCAACAGAATGTCACGTGCGTGATCTCGATGGATCAAATTAGTGACATGGTAAACCAAGCAGTATCGAAAGCTATGGTTTCACAAGAAAGTCATAGCAAGAAAGTTAGCAGTGCTGCTAAGGAAAAACTGAGAGAGGTATAGATACATTTGGCAGTGACGATGATAAGTCAATCAACGTGCAAACCAAGCTTTACTTAAGCATTACATAATGTTTTGTAACTTGAATGTTTTGTGATTGATTGCAGGAAGGACCTGAGATCGAAATCCACTATGAAAGTGAGGGATATCAAAGCCCTCAAACTAAATCTGAATATGGTTTATAATGCTAGTTGAGCGTGTGATATGTATTGATGATGACCGAGTTAACGATTTCTAATTCATGCTTTGCTACTTTTGTGTGTTGAAAAATATGCAGAGGGCGATGAGAGGATATCAAAATCTCAAGATAAAGCTGCAGCCGCTGAAATTGCAGCTCTCAAGCAGCAGCTTAAAGATCTCCAGAAAAAGGTCTCTTCACCGAAGAAGTCTCCCAAGAAATCTGTCAGGATAAAAAATGATCAGTCTCATTTCTCTAGAGATATCCGGGACGACCAGTTGCCTGCAAATTTCAAAATGCTAATGCTGCAATATGATGGCTCTACAGACCCGCATGAACACATAATGAGATTTGAGAATGGAGCAATACTTTATCAATATACCGAAGGGGTGAAATGTAGAGTTTTCCTTACCACTCTATCGAAGATAGCTTAACAATGGTTTGCTCAGCTACCTCCGCGTAGCATAAGTTCATTCAGTGAGTTCAAGTCCATGTTGTTGCAGCAGTTTGCTAGTGCGAGAAGGTATTTTAAAACGTCTTCCTCGCTCATGGCGATGAGGCAGAAATCTAGTGAGAGCTTATGACAGTATGTGGGATGCTTTAACACCGAAGCGTTACAAGTACCTTTGGCCTCAGACGATGTGAAGGTGCAGGCGCTGATAGAAGGATTAGCTCCAGAGTTATTTTTTGACTCACTGAATAAGAAACCTCATGTTTGCTTTGAGGAGCTACTGCAGAGAGCTGACAAGTAAGTCAACCTGGAAGAAGCTCACGAGGCTAGGAGAGCTAAAGAGGGATCTCCTAAGCTCAATAGAGAGACCTCAGAAAGGAGGTCAGCCCCGATCGTGAAAGGTGACCGAGATAAGGGAGGATTCAATTCTAAGGGAGCCTCTGAAAGGTTTGACAGATCTACACCTCTCAATGCATCTTTGGTAGAAGTCATGGAGGCAGCTGCCAAATCCCCTCACTTCAGATTCCCAAGCACATATAAGGAAGCTCCCCGTAATCTAAGATCTGATTTGTACTGCAAATACCATAATGATTATGGTCATGATACCAACTCGTGCAGACACCTGAAGGATGCCATTGAGCGGCTACTAAAAAAGGATGATTCATTACTCCAGTTTGTCAAAAAGGAAAGAGAGAATATTAACATGTTTATGGGAGGTAACACCACAGGTGACTCTGGGAGAGCTCGCAAGCCTCATGTGGGAGCTTCCAAAGTTGGCCTGAATAAAGAAGTGCAAGAGCTAGCTGGAGCAATGGGTATGGAAATTGATATTGTCGACTCTTTTCCGCGAGAAGAGGTGTCCGGGAAGGCGCGTGTTACCTTTGGACCTGATGGCGTGGTTAGCATGGGACCTCACAGCAATGCGCTAGTTATCAGTGCAGAAGTAGCTAACTGGAAAGTAGCTTGAATCTTCGTAGACACGGGCAGTGCGGCCAATGTGCTCTTTTGGGATTGTTTTAAGAAAATGCAAATTAATGCGGAGTTAGCTCCAGTGAATACAACATTATATGGCTTTGCTGGAGGGGAAATTCACCCAAAAGGGGAGGTAACCCTCCAGGTCACTCTGGGCAGTTGGGAGGCATCAAGCACAAGAATGGTGAAGTTTTTAGTAGTGGACACGCCGTCAGCATATAATATTATCTTAGGATGGCCATCTCTGAACGATTTTCAGGTAATGGTGTCCACTTACCACATGAAAATGAAGTTTCCGGCACAGTGGGATGGGCTGGTAGGAGAGGTCACGGGAGACCAAGAAATATCGAAAGAATCGTACGTAAAATCCATCAAGCAGGCTAAGCAGAGTGGTAAGAGAACTCAGGTGACAGATCATCTCTTTCAAAGAAAAGTAGAGAATGTAGAGAATCTGGAAGAAGACATGAGACCTCGCATGCAACCTGTAGAGGAGGAATTGATGATGGGTGAACTCTACCCGGATAAGACGGGATCGACCACAAGGATAGGCAAATCAATGACTTGTGAGCAGCAAGAAGCTATAATAGAATGCTTAAGAAGGAATGCTGACCTATTCGCATTTTTTCCAGAAGATATGGTGGGAATGTAGCCATCTATAGCCGTGCATCGTCTAAATGTAGACCCTAAGGCAAAGCCAGTGAAGCAAAATAATAGATCATTTGGGCCAGAAAAAGAAAAAATCATAAGAGAAGAAATCAGGCGGCTCTTGGATGTGGGACACATCGTGAGAATACAATATTCTGAGTGGCTATCAATGTAGTAATGGCAGCCAAGAGTAATTGTAGTTAGAGGATGTGCATCGATTTCAGAAACCTTAATAAAGCATGTCCGAAAGACCATTACCCCTTACCATGTATTGACCAGCTGGTTAATTCTACTTCAGGGTGCGAGCTGTTATCTATGTTAGATGCATATCAGGGGTACCACCAGATACAGCTCTCACCGGAGGATGTAGTGAAAACAACTTTTGTAACAGTATGTGGAACGTTTGCATACGTAAGAATGCCTTTTGGTCTGAAAAATGCAGGTGCAACGTATCAAAGAATAATGGACTTGATATTTGGAAATCAAATAGGGCAGATTTTGGAGGTCTATGTAGACGATATTTTGGTCAAAAGTGTGAAAGCTGAGCATCATGCCCGAGACCTGGAGGAAGTGATGGAAGTCATCAGAAAATACAATCTTCGTTTGAATCCAGCCAAGTGCACGTTTGGAGTGAGGTCGGGAAAATTCTTGGGGTACATGGTAAATCCAAGAGGCATAGAGGTGAATCAAGCTAAGGTAAAAGCAGTGCTTGAAATGACAGCTCCTGTTAACATAAAAGAGGTACAACGGTTAAATGGGAGAATCACATCTCTCAGTAGGTTTATTTCCACTTTTGCTGAAAGAAGCTTTCCATTCTTCAAGGTACTAAGAAAGGCGAGCAAATTTGAATGGGATGAAAGCTGCCAAAAAGCCTTTGAAGAATTGAAGAATCATCTGGCTAGCTTGCCGATATTAACTAAGCCAGCGCCAGCGGAGACATTGTATTTGTACATATCAGTGGGAGAGCACTCTTTGAGTGCTGTCCTCATACGAGAAGAGAGGTCTCATCAGAGACCTATTTATTATATTAGCAAGGCCTTGCAGGGAGCGGAATACAAATACTCTGATATGGAAAAGGCAGCCCTCGCCGTGATGACAACCGCCAAAAGGCTGAGGTTGTATTTCCTATCGCATAAGGTGGTGGTGAGAACTAATTTGCCTTTCAAACAGATCCTAAGCAAGCCAGATCTTTCGGGAAGAATGGTGAAATGGAGTGTGGAATTGGGAGAATATGACGTAGATTTCGAGCCAAGCACAACTATTAAAGCTCAGGCTTTGGCGGACTTTATTCAGGAGACCACGAAGCCGATGCAGTGGCTAGAGTGGAAGGCCTATGTAGATGGGTCAGTTACAATCAGTGGATGTGGAGCATGTGTCGTCATCATAACACCTGACGAAGAAGAACTGTGTTTCGCCTTAAAATTCGAATACAAGGTGTCAAATAATGAAGTTGAATATGAAGCATTCATTAAAGGTTTGGAGATGTTAGCTGAGCTGGGAGCTCAAAAGGATATAATGCATTCTGACTCTCAATTGGTGGTTCAGCAACTAACGGGACATTATGAGGTGAAGGACAAAAGAATCGCGTGTTATGTCCAGAAAGTGAGAAATTTGGAGAAGAAGTTCGTGGATGTGTGCATAAAGCAAATCCCAAGAGACCTCAATAGCAAGGCAGATCACTTGGCTAGAGTGGCGAGCTCCGTGGGAGAGTTGATACCTGAGAAAGTGGTATTGTTAAGAATATTAGCAGAATGTGCTAAGGAAAAAGGAGTCAGCGCAATAGAAGCTAGAGACGATTGGAGAGCTCCTATATTACACTTCTTAAAAACAGAAGAGTTGTTAGAGGGGGTGAAAGCTCATAAAAGGCGGATCTATGCTAAGTATTGCATGATAGGGGGATATTTATTCAAGAGAGCTATATCCCAACCGCTACTTAGGTACTTAACAGAGGCAGAAAGCGTGGAAGTCTTGAAAGAAGTTCATCATGGGAGAGCTGGGTGCCACTCTGGGTTCAGAGACCTGGCAAGGCGGGTGTTGAGAGCAGGATACTATTGGCCTACCTTGAAAAAAGACGCAAAAGATTTTGTGAGAAAATCTCCTAAGTGTCAGAAGTATGGGCCATTGATCCATACACCTGCAGAAGAGCTGGGGGTACAGTACGCTGAGTGTCCCTTTAACAAATGGGGTATAGACCTAGTGGGGAGATTGCCCATGGCCAAAGGGAAGAAATGTCACCTGATAGTGGCAGTGGATTATTTCAGTAAGTGGGTGGAAGTGGAGCCACTCTCTTCAATATCTGAAGACAGTATAATCAAATTTCTATGGAAAAACATTTGCTGCAGATATGGAATGCCCGAGGTTCTGGTATCAGATAATGGTATGCAGTTCTTCGCAAAAAGACTCAAGAATGGTGCAAAGCAAGGAAAATTGAGCAAAAGTTTGCCTCTGTAGCTCGATCAGAGACATGTGGTCAGGTGGAAGTAACTAATAGGACCATAGTAAATGGCATCAAAGCAAGACTAGAGAAGGAGAGGTCTCAGTGGTTAGACGAGTTGGATTCCGTCCTTTGAGCTTATAAGACTGGTCAGAAAACTGCTACGGGAGAATCGCCTTTCCGTTTGATATACAGATCGGAAGCCGTCATGCCGATGGAGAATGAGATCTCAACTCACCGAGTGCTGACTTATGATGAGAGCTTAAATCAAGAACTTAGAAAGGAGAGCTTAGACCTGATTGAAGAGGCCAGAGAGAGAGCTCATCAGCGAGCCTTGGCTTACAAAGCTAGGATCAAGGCAGCATTTGATCAGAAGGTCAGAGTCAGAAAACTGGAAGAAAGAGACCTGGTGTTAAAAAGAGCTGATGTCATGCATCCAATGAAGAAATTCGAAGCGAATTGGGAAGGACCCTTTGTGGTAGCTAAAGTCCTATCAGGAGGAGCATACGAACTCATGGATCAAGAAGGAAAGTTGGCTCTGAGACCATGGAACATAAGCAATTTAAAAAAGTATTATGTTTGAGCATTTTTCTTTTCAGGAGGAGGAAATGCTGTTTTGTTTTGTTTGGGGAGAGAGAGCCTACGTGCCAGGTCTCTCAACTCTTTTTTTTTTGGAGAATACTTGTTCGGCTAAGAAAGAATTCCTGTAATGGCACGCTGAGAGCTTGCTGAAAATAAATAAAGGCTGAAAAGTTTTGATCATTTTATGCACTGTTTTGATGAATTGGTTAATGTACAATCGAGTCAAGTGGGTAAAGTGTAATATACTCTGAATGATTCGAAAAAGAGTAATGTTTGTTCGAAATCATCCAGAGTATGGGGGAGTAGGGGTGTACCCTACACCATAAGTGGGGTGAAAATACCTCATGAAAATGCAAAATACCTCATGAAAATGCAAAATATCTCATGAAAATGCAAGATATCTCATGAAAATGCAAGATATCTCATGAAAATGCGAAAGAGGGAAAAGGCAAAATCAGAAACATGAATAGAAAAAAACTTAAATGCGATAAGGCTCGAAGCGAGCTCACTTTTAGATAGAAAAATATATAAACATGATGAAGTTAAGAGTGTGTGGCATATAGAAGCCAAAAGCAAAAGCGAATAAAAGAGTCAAGCTCATACAAAATAAACACTGTTCTAAGAAAACAACGAGTCAATAAAACACTATGCTAAGAAGTCGGTGGTATCTTCTTCCATAGTGGTTCCTTTGTCATCAGCGTGCTAGGTAGAGGGTGGAGCTGTATCTAGAGAAGTTCTGCCCGTAGGATTATCAGCTTCAACTTGAGAGGTGGAAGGGGGAACATCTGCCCCAGAAGATGCATGCAAAAAAAAAAAAAACACAACACATACGGGCAAATATTAAGAAATGCTTTTAGAAATTAAAAGAGAAATAAGAACCAAGATGGGAAGTGCAAGGTAAAAGTGTACCTGAAGAGAGAACTGGACCAGGGGGGAGTTTGGAGAGATAGCTCCCGCTCTGCCCTACCACCTGAAGAAAGTCTTCTGGAAAGAAATCATAAGTAGGATCTGGGGGATGGGCAAAGGCAGCATGAAGATCACAAGGAGCGGTCAAAGCCTCAAAAGCCTCTCTTATCACGGGAAGCCACCAGGAAGTATCGAGTCGGGCCTTTGGATAGCTTTTAATGGAAGGAGGTAGAGGCAGACGTTTGACAATAGGATCGACCTCAAGAGGTTGATCAAACCCCATGCTGCGAGCGGTGGCTAGAACAGTCATTCCACACCTCTTTGCTAAGTAAGCGATGTCATTGCGGATAGCGGCAAGGTACTCCGGCGAGGCCCTAAAGAAGTCCAAGAGACCCTCGTGAAGGATTTGCAAAGCGCGCTGATCCATTGGGGTGCGTAAAATGAAGCTGCGACATCCTTGAACCCCTTCTATGTAGCCTGATTGGTAGGCGCTGTTAACATCCTGGGCAAGGCCTTTGGCTTCGGCAAGCTCCCTAGTAACCTGATTTAAGCGATGGCTGAGATCTGCGTTGACAGCACTCAAAGAAGCATTTTCTGTTGAAAGGTTCGACAGTTTTTCCACCGATTTGGATAATTCGTGATTCTGTTTCTTTAGATCATCATTGGCCATGGACAGCTGGTTGCTGGTATCTAGAATGTCTCGGTTCCGCATTTGAAGCTGCTCTGTTGTTTGGGTAAGCTCTTTGAGTTGCATCTGGTAGCTCGTTATGCTTTCCTTCAGCTTTTTCACCTCTTCCTTGCGATTGTCACCCTTGAATTGAAGAAGCTTCCCATGAGCACTGATTACCTGGTAAAAGGAGACAAGTAGTCAGCAGAATAGCCATACGACAAGAAACTTAAAACAATAATGAATACGCATAAAAAGAAATAATTAGCCAGTTACCCGGATGAAGCATTGTGCACTTTCCTCTTGCAGTTGAAGAAGAGAGGGAGGATGTAGGGGCACTTCCTCATCAGGAGATGAAGGCAAGGCTTGCAGCAAAGTGAGGCATTCAGATGGGGGTAGCTGTCGGAGAGAGCTAGATGTTTGCCCTCGGAAGACATAGCCCGTGGAGTCAGCAGCTCTCTGGGGAGACACCTCAAGACGCGGGATGTGTTTACCTTTCTTGAAAGCTGCCGTGGGCGGATGAATGGGAGCAGGCCTCTTGAGTCCGGTTGAAAGCGAAGTAGTCTTTTTTCCTCCACCAGCAGGAGGAGGTAAACCTAGAGAGAGATGATGTTTCCTGGTCAAATCTCTAGTGGAGATCACCTTCACAGGTATGCGGCCAGATTTAGGAAGTGCTGAAAACTCCAGTGGGTCTGAGGTTAGGTCAGGGGGAATAACAGGAGAAGAGGCAGGGAGTATATTGTCATCATTAGTCCGGTGTATCTCTTTACCAGCTTGTTCCTGAAGAAGAATATCGAAGTCGAATTCCTTGTCATCTGGAAGCTTGACATCCTTGATCCAGTTCATCTTTGTAGAGGTAACAACGAAGCAAAAAATGATATCAAAGAGCAGATGTAAACGCATACTCAAAATAGCAAGAAGAGAAAACAAAAAGAGAGCGCGTGAGACCCACCCTTAGGGGAAAAAGAACACCAGCCAGAGGGAGTCAACTCAAAAAATGAAAGAACGGAAGGATTAGATAGCAAATCGTTGAATTTGAAGGTGTTGAGGCGGGCCTTGGCGGTGAGCTTGTCCAACACTTTGCGCTCAATAGGCTAGATATCCTTAACACTGGGACGGGGCTGCTTCAGGCACAAATCTTGCCAAGGAAGATATGAGAAAGGCCAGTTCCCATCTTTGGGAGTGATGATGAAATACTTATCCTTCCATTCTTTCCCAATGCTACGAGCATTGCACAGATGTTGCGCTGGGCCTTTACGCCTAGCACTAATATAATGAAAGTTGTCTATGGGTTTGATGTCATATATTGTTTGAAAAAGGGTAGGAGTGGGGTGACCTCCGTTCCTGCGCACCAGAATGAAAAAAGTAAGAAAGACTTTAATTGACGAGGGTAAAAACTGATTGGGCCACAAATTATGCAAAGCACATGTTTTTACAATGAAATCAGCAAGGGGAAATCTTAGCCCTGCCTCAATTTGATTATACTAAAAAGCTACCGAAGGAAAATCTACCGAGTGAGGGCGCTCATGTGATAAGGGCATACGAATATCAAAAGTATCACAACAGTTTAACCATGCCTTCACCTGAAAAAGTATCGGAGGCAGGAAGGGGAGCAAGAGTGCCCGCAGTGTGAGAAGAACCATCCCCAACAACAGCGAATGATGTAGATCTCTTTAGGTCTGGGCGAGGGGATGCTGAGTCGTCCACTAGGTCCACGATATCCTTCACGCTGGAATCTTGGTCTGAGGAGACAGTTCGCCAGGAAGAAAGACGACGAGAGCGGCGAGCAACTGGGTTTTTCCTCTGAGTTTGAGCGTGCGAAGATGTCTCAGAGAAGGAGTCGCCATGAGAAGGAGAATCGGGAAGAATACCCGTGGAAAGGCACAGTTGTTGATTGGAGAGGGTGTTCCCTTCGGAGAGTGTGTCGGAGTTTGCCATTTCTAGATTATTGCAGAAAACGCAGAAAAGAAGAGGGAAATCAAGTTTGGGAAGTGGAAAATGAGAAGGTAAAATGGTAAGGAAAAAGTATATTAAAAATGTGGACACGGTTGAGAAAAAGGGGGGAGGAAACCGAAGAGGCGGCTATCCAATCTCCTTTGAAAAGACATATGGGCGATGACGCCATCACAGATAGGGACAAAATTTTTTCAAAATTGACAGGCTTCGCTGAAGACCCTAGCCCAACACGTGTCCCTAGCAATAAGTGCCTATCAAGTTGAGTTCTAAATTGTGATCATAGCTACTCTACGTTTAAAAAAGACAAAAAGGCCTTTCTTTTTAATCTAGAGTAGGGGGAGTAGATGTTGTGGCCTAAAAAGTTCAAGTCTCTTCGAGACCTGAATCTCTAATTCGTCTTTAGAAGACTGGAAGGTAGCTCATTAGGCACGAGTCAGGTAGTGGAGAGCTGAAGAATAAAGGGGGCTGATGAGTGAGCATTCCAGTGAGCCGTTTCGATAGGTCCAGCGAAGGACTCATTTGGCTAAACATTGTCAGGTAGTATAAAGAGCCTTTATCCGTAACAATACGGATTTGGCAGGTAAAGGCCAGAGATATCAGCCAATAAGATGGGTTCGCACATAAAGTGGACAATAGATATTTAGTTAATTTACGCATATACCCTTAAAGGTGAAAGTAGGAGATATAAATATCGTCAAATTCCTCATTACATGATAGATTACCAACATATACACACACTCTATACTCACGCACTCTTCTCCCCATTTTCTTCTCTCAAAGCTGACTTGATCGTCGGAGAGGGTTTGTCAGAAAACCTCCAGACCCCTTCTCTTTGCAGGATCTGGGGGAGTCTGTTAGCTGAGCTTGAAGTTGGATTTCACTCTTTGGCGTGACCGAGATAGGTGAGTAAAAGGGGGCTAGCTTGTTCTGGGTGTGTTGCTGTGGAGGTGAAATGTTGGGTCAATTTTTCGGACACAACAGATATCATACATGATTAATTATGTGACATGCATACTTACATGAAGCATGATAAAGCATGACATGGCATTTCATAGCACGACATGATTTCAAAGCCAAGTTTTAATTTACTTCTAAGATGCATGTCTTAACTAAAAATTGTAATACCCCGAGCTTCTATAACACTAGTGAGCGTGTTAATTAACCGAGTAAGTTTAAATGATGAGATTTGAGGAGTAAAAATTTTCTTTTCTAAATAAGTAGAAATGAGTAAAATGACTAAAATGTCCTTATGTGTTTTTACGTGAGATTATCTGTTCTATTTCTTGAAATGATAATGTGATGTATTTATTGAGTTTGTTTGTATGAGAATGAGTACGATGATGATTTTCAGAAAAACTCCGAAGATTTTTGATTAAAAGGGAATGATGTTAATAACCGAGAAATTGCTATGCGCCGAAGAACATAAAATAGATTTTAATTAAAATCTTTGAACCTAGAATTTCTTCAAAGGTCATTGAGATAAGATAGAAGCTTATCCGAGATAATTTGAGAAGAGTTACGAGAATTTAATCTTTAAAGGATTAATAAGCGGATTAATAAGCCGACTAATTTCTTAATTGAGATCTAAAAGAATTAGACGATCGGAATCGTTAAACTTTTAAATGAGATGTGAATTAGGTTTGAGATGTTTTAGTGTCGGAAACGAGACGAAGAGAGATTAGACCCATTTATAGCATAAATGAAATAATACAGATCGTTTTATCCGGAAAACCTTTACGACCGGGTAATTAACACCCGTAACGAAACAACGAGACAAGTGTCGCTCATCTCTCTCCCTCTCACCGCCACCTCACACTATCTCTCTCCCTAATCTCTCTCCAACCTACTACATAGAGCTCATTATGATGTAATACCAAAATCTTAGCAAAAGATTACATGCAAGATCACATCACATCAACCAACCATCACACCAATTTCCAATACAAACATCATCATACTTTATTCTCTTTGTTGGAAAAATAAGAAAGCAAATACATGCATCCATCTCTCTCTCTCTCGATATCTCTCTATGTGCAAAGAGAAGAAATTTCATTTCATTCATTTACCATCTAACACCAAAAGAAAGAAAAACTCTCCATCTCTCTCCCTACTCTCTCCCTCTCGGCAATACACACACCACACACATACACTTGAATTTCTTCCATGCAAGCTTAATATTGAAGCTCAAAATTCATGGAGAGTAAGTGAAGATCATCATCCTCCATCTAGTTCATCTATACCTTCAAGAAAAAGGTATAAATTCATCAAGTTCTTGAGTATTAAAATTCAATAATCATCCTTATTTTCTTGTATTTTTCGGCTATAAAGCCCTAAATGGATGATTAATTATTTTCTATCTTTTTCTTGAGGATTCAAGAAGAGTTCTTCCATACATCCAAGCTAAAGTTTGAAGCCCCAATCCCCTTCAATTCGATCCCAAGAAGCCAAGAAGAGGAGATCAAATTTTAATTTTCAAAGTATGTTAATCCATTTGATTAATTGTATATATGTATATCTCTAAGCCCTAAATGAAAGAAGACATGCATGCATGGTATTTATTTTATGTCTAGGCAAACTTAGGTTATCAATGTGATGATCGAGTGAGGAGAAATCGATAGGAGAATCGAACACTAGGATTTAATCGATGAATTAAAAGAAGAAAAAGAAATTAAAAATCCTAAAATTTGTTTAATGCCGAAAATTATAGAGAAAAATAGAAAAATGTGAATTTCTTGAGTTATTGTTATTTTGATGCTTGATTATGATTTTTATCATGTTAAGAATGGAATTATATGCATGAAAAATTGAAAAACCAATTGCTCTAAAAAGTATATGAATGCCGTGTGTTTTGGGTGAAAAAGAAGAAAATATTTTGTTGATTTTTTTGATGATTTAAGTGATGTTTTGATCATGAAATTATTATATGATATGTTGATTTAATCTTGTATGTTGTTAAGTATAAGAACAACAAATTGCATGTGAAGTTTTTACAGAAAATAGTTATTGATGATTTAGAAGATTTGATGATTTTGATGATATAATGTGTGTTAAAGTATTAGTTTGAGTTCTAGATGAAAATAAGATCTTTTGTATCAAAAGAATGGAGTTTAAAAGTTTTAAAAATGTTAAGAGTTGAAGAATGTATAGAAAAATATATCTAGTAAATGTTCTTGAAATAAGACTTGAAGATTTGAATTTTTATTAAATTAAATCAAAAAGAAATTTTGTAATCAAATTAATAAGATAAACTAGTTTTTATAAAAAATAAATTGAAGAATAAAGGAAAATGATAATTAAGAAATTGGTCTTAAATTAAGAATAAAGAAGGAAAGGAGTTTATTGAGTAAATAAAAAGGAGTCGAGAAAATCGAGTTAAAAAGAATAAAATAATAAAGAAATGAAAAGAAGATTTAATCGAGTCGAGAAAAAGATGTTAAACGAGTTAAGTTGAATACTCGTATAATTTAATCAAGAAGATAATAGAATAAAATTCGAATAATAATTTTGAAAGAAATTAATTAAATAAGTTGTGTTTCAAACCGTGTAAGATTAAAAATAAACCGAGAAGAAATGCCGAGTTAATAATTGAAAAGATAATAGTCGAGTTAAGATATGAGAATTGAGTTAGAAATGGAGAAGGAATTCCTATTTCATAAGTGATTAATAAAAATTAAAGAAAATTTTTATTAATTGAGTAAAAGTTTATAATATGCTTCATAAGATAACAAATTTGGAAATAAGCGTTGTTTATAAGGCGAGAAAAGATAAATTATATTGTTTGAGTTTATGAAAAGAAATGCATAATTGAATTAAGTTCTAACATGCAAATTGAATAAATATTAATGTGTCTTGAAATGTGATTGAGGATTGAAACAATGTATTTGATTTATTTGCAATTGAATTAAATGTTTGAATAAGTGATATAATTTGATGACGTGATAAATTACTGAGTTGTTTTGTATGCAAAAATAATTGAGTTACTGAGTTGTTAATTAAATCGAGAATTGATTAAGTCTCTAAAAGAAAGCTCGAATAATGGAATGTAGATAGACGACATTTCTTAATTAAAGCGTGAAGTTCTAAGACATTGGTTAGTAATATTAACCAATCATCGAGTAGAGTTAATAAGATGAAGATGCAAGATCTTTTAGAAAAGATAAAGCGTAGAGAGAAACGACTCAAGTAGAAGTTCTTCAGTCGAGACCAACGCCTTTTATCCGTCTTGCGCAGTATCTTATTTTCTTATCGATGTCAAACTGTGAAGGATCAGTTGAGAAGAAATCGATAGGAGAATCGATAGGAGAATCGAACACTAGGATTTAATCGGTGAATTAAGAGAAAAAAAGAAATTAAAAACCCTAAAATCTTGTTAATACCGAGAATAATAGAGAAAAATAGGAAAATGTGAATTTCTTGAGTTATTGTTATTTTGATGCTTAATTTATGATTTTTATCATGTTTAGAATGAAGTTATATGCATGAAAAATTGAGAAATAAAATGCCCTAAAAATCCCATAAATGCCGTGAGTTTGTGAAGAAAAAGAGGAAATTTTTTTGTTGATTTTGTTGATGATCTAGTTGATGTTTTAACCATAAAGTTACTATTTGAATTGATTGATTTAGTCTTGTATAATGTTAAGTATAAGAAAATTTAATTGCATGTGAAGATATTAAAGAAAATAATTGGTGATAATATAGAAGATTTGATGTTTTGTGATATAATGTGTGTATAAGTGTTAGATTGAATTATAGATGAAAATAGAAAATTTTTGTAACAAAAAGAATGAAGTTTAAAAACTTTTAAAAGTGTTAAGAATTGAAAAATGCATAAAAAGATATATCTAGTAAGTGTTCTATAATAAAACTTGAAGATTTGAAATTTTATTAAATTAAATCAAAAAGAAATTTTGTAATTAATTTAATAAGATAAACTAGTTTTTTTATAAAAACTAAAATAAAAGAAGAATGTTAATTAAAGAAATTGGTCTTAAATTAAGAACAAAGAAGAAAAGAAGGTATTAATTAAATAAACAAGAGTCGAGAAAAAAAAGTTAAAAAGAATTAATTAATAAGGAAATAAAAAGAAGTTTTAATCGAGTCAAGAAAAAGATGTTAGACGAGTTAAGTTAAATACTCGTATAGTTAATCAAGAAAATAATGGAATGAGATGTCAAGCAATGATGTTGAAAGAAATTAATTAAAGTTAGTTAAGTAAATTATTTTTCAAACCATGTGGATTAAAAATAAATCGAGAAGGAATGTCGAGTTAATAAATGAAAATCGAGTTAGAAATGGAAAGGAAATTCCAATTTCTTAAGAAATTAATATAAATTAAAAATAATTGTTATTAATTGAGTAAACGTTTATAAAATGCTTCATAAAATAACGAATTTGGAAAAACGTTGTTTATAAGCCGAGAAAAGACAAATTATGTCGTTTGAGTTTTTATGAAAAGAAATGCATAATCGAATTAAGTTCTAAAGTATAATTGAATAAATGTTAATGTGTCTTGAAATGTGTTTGATTTATTTGGATTTGTTATGTAATTGAATAAGTGTTTAAGTGCATGATATCAATTGTGACGCGAAGAATTACTAAGTTATTTGTATGCAAAATGATTGAGCTATTGATTTGTTAAATCGATAATTAATTTAGTTTTTAAAAGAAAGCTTGAGTAATGGAATGTAGATAGATGACGTTTCATAATTAAAGCGTGAAGTGCTAAAACGTTGGTTAGTAGCATTAACCAACCATCGAGTAGAGTTAATGGTTTAAAGACGAAAATGCGAGATCTTTTAGAAAAGATAAAGTGAAGAGAAAAACGACTCAAGTAGAAGTCCTTCAGTTGAATCGAACGTCTTTTTATCCGTCTTTGAGTATCTTATTTTTCTTTATTGATGTCGGTCTACGAAGGATCGAGCCGGACGGAATGTTAAGCGAGGACGAATAGCCCTTAAAACCGCCTAGCTAGAATCTTCGGAAGTCAGGTGGGCTTTTCTGAACCAAAACTAGCAATGAAGTTATTATGCTATTGAATACTTATATGTTTTTAAAGGCGATTAACTTGCCGTTTTTATTGAGTTTGGTATGTGTTATCATCTGTTTATATGAGATGTTATTATCATGTGAAATGCGGGAAACCCACGTATGGTATGTTGAATGTTGAGGTGACTGTGAGCCTTGCTTCGGTTAAGCCGATCACAATGTTCGAGAAGGAGGCCTACTTCTCGGCACAGTGAGATTAATTGTGACAGATGATGCATACTATTGATATATGTTATGTTTGACTGTGATAGTCCCGATACGAGTTACTGGTGTATGGGGGGGGGACACACCAGTTAGGATTTTAAAATTAAACTCTTGAAAATTACTTCAACCGAGTAAAAAGACTCAGTTGGGATCTCATAGCTGAGTAAGCAACCTCAGCTGGTAGAGTGGTGTTGTGCGGAATGTGGTGGAAATTAACAACTCGTAAAACAACTCACGCTTTTATGCACGGTTGGTCAATAACCAAAACAGTTGAATATGTGCGGATGCAGTTTGTATGCTGGTTAGTCAGATAGTTGAGAATGCTAGAAATAACTGAATAATGAAAAACACGAGCACACAGAGATTTAACGTGGTTCGGAGATAACCCTCCTACGTCCACAGGGAGTTGTGAGTCAACACAACTCTGTCCAAGTTCTTCTAGACAAACCACTCAGCTTACGCGGACTGAGAAACCGTTAAGGATAAGTTTGCGGGTACTTATCAACCTTACAGTTTAGTTTCCGGGTACTAAACAACCTATCTACTCAGTTGCAGGAAGAGTAGGATCCTAAACCTTTATAGGTGAAAGAAAATAGGTTTCCAACTAAAAGCTCGAACGTGAAGTGAGCTATGATCTAACTCTCTACGAACTCTCACTAAGTGATGTTCTCAAGGTTCGATCTAAAGACACAAAAACTAACTAACTCTAGAACTCTCAACAGGTGATGTTCTAAGAGATTCAGTTCAGCTCGTGAAGAATATTGCTCTTTTCTTTCGCTCTGTGGTTTCTTCTCGCGTGTGTGTCTTGTGTCTTCTTCGAATGAATGAAGACCTCTATTTATAGGCGGAGAGTATCAACTAGCCGTTGGAGGAGCTGTTGATCTCTGTTCTTTGAAAGCGATGGCTTGTCTCTGATCTCTGCGGACTTTCCTAATATGGCATCTGTGCTCTTCTACTTTTCATCTGAGATAGCCTTGTGTTGGGCCAAATGGGGTAATGACTGAACAGTCAAACCCTCACGTGACTTCCTTTTTGAAATTCAAATCTTAACAACAGACTTCCAACAAGGAGTGGTCGGTTAAGACTCTCGATCTTCAACTAGCTTGTTCTTCAGCCGATGTTCTATCTGACAACTAACAGTTGAACTCTCTGCTGACTTCATCTTCAAGCTGTTGATTCTTCTTGGTTGAGTTCTACAACTGATGTTCTGAAACTGAACGCTCAGTTGTCTTCCTTGTATCTGATCAGTTGGGTTCGAACGCTCAGATGGCTTTCTTTCATCTGATGTTCTCTTCCCTTTTACTGCTTCTCATCTGATGAACGCTCAGTTGTTTTCCTTAGAACTGATGTTCTATCTCTTGAATGTGACTTCCTTCTTTTTCCTTTGGATACTTGACCATTGATATGAACCTTGAACGTAGCTTCCTCCTTCTTGATTCTCATCTGATGAATGCTCAGGTGATGTTCTCATGTCTTTCCCCTTTTTGCAAATTGATGAAATGAACGCTCAGTTGTCTTTCATCACAACTGATGTTCTGTCTCTGAGTGAAGCCTTGTTGCCATCTTCAGCTGGAGACCTATAAAGATAAAATCTTAACAATGTTCAAACAGCGAGCCTAACTGCTAACATTAGGTTCTGGCAACATCTACTCGGTTGGGGTCAGTCGGTTTTGGAATTCATCAAAACTCTTACTAATAAATTTCCCAACAATTTCCCCCTTTTTGATGATGCCAAAACCACTTACAACTTTAAACCACTACTGATCTAAACCTCACTAGCTTATCTAAAATCTCAGCTGAAATTATAGACAGACTATAAGATAAAACATCAAAGGGTTAGCACAGTTATAACATGGAATTTAAAAGACTTTGCGATTCAGAGCTTGGACAATGAGGGATTGTTCATCAAGGTGAATCGAATATATATATACTTGAAGTTTTCATTACAACTGATGATTACACAGATAGGCACAAAAACCAAAAATTACAACAGTTGCTAGAAAACTAACTGAGCTAAAACTGTAGCCCATAATTACTAAAGATCCTAACAAAAATTTCTCTCTTGGTAGGTGACTCCTTGGAAATATCCACTCCATGCTCCTTGCAAACCTGCCTCGCCTTAGCTGCGATCTTCGTGCGGTTCGGGTTGCTTGAGTCTGGGAGAAGAGGAGGCCGATAAGTAACCCTCTTCGGAACTAGAACAGTGTTCAAGTCCAGGTTGGCATCAATCATAGCCCGCCTGAACTGGCTGAACATGCCAGGATCCCCTGAGTGCAACTCGGTCAGCGTTTCCTTGAATGCTTTCCTCGGGTCATCGGTTGCGTACACCTTCCTGTAGTACAAGTCATTTACGAACTCCTGCTTGAACAACTCCCACTCTTCATTCCACTCGGTCGGCATCCACTTGTAAACATGCCTGAACCGACTCTCTACCTTGGACTTTGCTGGCAACCTTTGTTGCTTCAACCGAGCTTCCGCCTTTGATTGATGCGGTGTCGGCTGCGGGAGACAACGTTGCGGTCCAAGTTCTGGGACAACTTATTCAGCTTATCCTCGAACTGGTTCACCCTCCTCGCCTGGCTGGCGGTAAACTTCCTGATCCAGCTCGGGTTCATGTAGTCCTTCTCCTCTATGTCCATAGCCTTGGCCGCTGCAATGCACTCTTCGGTTGTTATCCCGTCGAGTTCAGAATCCAGCTCGGTTGCGATCTCGGCTATGGAGCTGTAGAAAACTCCAATCTTCTCTGCCTGCTCCAAGTCTTTAGACATCTCAGCTCCACCGACTTCGGTTGACTTGGGAGCAGCAGACTTCCTCCTCCTCAGCTGAGATTTGGATGATTGAGCAGCTGGCACTCCTTGTTCTTGGGTCTCTTCTTCTTTCTGTGCCTCAACCTCCGTCTCCTTCTCTTCCCCCTTTTTGGCATCAGCAACTAGGCTTGCTACTGAACCGTCCAGAGAGTTGAGTTTATCCTCGGTTAGTTGAACACGGTTGAAGAGTTCATCGAACGCACACTCCAGCTCGATCTTCTTCGCCAGTTCGGAGTCCTGGCAATCTTGTTCGGCCTTCTTCAAGACAGAGAGGTTGTCGATGACCTCTGTCTGAAAGGCAGCGAACTCAGCCCAACACGACTCGAACCTGGACTCCCATTCAGCATCCTGCGTCTGTTGGGACTTGGCAAGATTTGAGTTGGCCAAGGATTTGAAGACGTTCACCTCCGACTTCAATCCCAACAGAGTGGACTTCAGCTCCGACATTTCCTGACTGGTGGAGGAGGAGAAATCATTCAGCTTGGTCTTCAGTTCAACATTCTCCTCCACCAGTTGTTGGTTCTTGACTGCTTGTTCTTCCAACGCCCTCAGCTGGTCATCTTGTTGGTGTTGGAGGTTGGCGAGCAGTTCGGTCCTCAATTGGTTGACCCTCTCAGCTACCAGCTCGCAGATTTCTTCAGTTGATGGAGCATGTTGAGCAGCTGGAGGGGCTTGAGCAGTCAGAGCTAGAGGCTCAGCTGTGACCATGGCTTGCCTGTTGGCCAGGTACAGCTTAAGATTTTCTTCTTCTTCTTTCGCGACTGCGGCGGCTGCATCGACATCTTCAAAGAAGTCAGCTGATTTAGCCAACATGCTGTCAAGGAAGTCGACGCACTCCTTTCCAGCTGCCTCCCTTGTGTCCGTCCCTTCAGCTCGACTCTGGTCCATCCGTCGAGTGAGCAGCGCGATCCGGTTGTTGTACGCCACCTCCAAGTTGGAATAGTTGAAGTAGGCTCGGATGCGGGAGTCATCGGACTTCAGCCTGTCCCAGCTCTGCACCCTGATCGTGTCCTCCTTGACGTACCAGTGGCTGAAGATCAGGTGGAACTGGTACAGTAGCTCGGTTCCCAGAGAGGTGAAGATGGGCATGTGGCGAGCCTCAGGGAACAAACCTAACAGCTTTTGAAAGCAGTAGGCCACCCTACCTTCGTGCTCAAGCGCAACTGTCTGTAGGTCCTCTGTTTCATTAATTGGGGAGGGGGTAAGATTATATGGCTCAGGTTCAAGAGGTTCATCGATGTTGGCCAAAGAGTCGATCGCAACATCGGCATCGAGCTGAGAGCTCGGAATTTGGGATTCGGTTGGGAGAGTGGGTTTTATGGTTTCCTCAACATCGGCCGAAGAAGCGGTCACGATGTTGGCATCGAGCAGAGTGCTCGGAATATCTGGCTCTGGTTGGGTAGAAAGAGCAAGAGGCTCTGGGGGCGGTACGGCATTATCTCCTGCCGTGGGGGAGGTGGTAACATCTTCGACGTCCTCAGATGAGGAGGATGCATCCGACGTCTCCATGCCCTCAACCTCATCAGCTCCGGGGGCTCGAGGGACGATCTTGAACGAGGCGGCCTCAGCTGAGCGGCTGGATTCGGAAGGATCCTCAGCAGGTGTCGACTCAACCGGTGCCTCCTCCTCAGCTGGCATTCCCTCCTCAGCTGGCATTTCCTCCTCAGTTGGCTCTTGTTCTTCGGCTGGCTCCTCAGCTGGTATATCAACTGGCTCCTCAGCTGTCTCAACAGCTGGCACCTCAGTTGACTCAACAGCTGGCACATCAGCTCCCTTTTTGGTGGACTTCTTGAACCGTACCCTTAACTTTTTCTGGGCAGGTTCCTCAGCTGACTCCTTTTCTGCCTCAGCTCGTCGGCGAGCAACTTTGGACTTGGTGGGGCGAGCAGGGGCTTGTTCCCTCTCAGCTGTTGACTCAGCTGTCTTTCCCGACTCCCTCTTTTCCTTAGGAGTGTAGACACTCCTGAGCACCTCCAGTGCTTTCTTGGCTGTCGGGAACAACAACAGCTTCTTCAGCAGCGTCTCCTTGCAGTCGGCCCAGACCATGTTGCGGTCTTTGGTTACGAGCAAGATGAGGGCAGATATCTTGTAGCCGAAGTTGAGTGTTCCCTTCACACTCAGCAGCTTCTCTCCGGACTCGGTTGTAGTCTCGGAGATCTTCGACTTCTCCACCATCAACTGGTTCAGGAAATATTGGAACCAGTTGATTTGGTGTTGGTGCTCCAGTGCCACCAGCTGCTTCAGTTTGGGTCGGCTGATGTCCCCAAACGCGCCACTGTAACCGAACACCACCTTCAACACAGCATCGAACAACAGGCGATGTTCCGGCTTCAGCTTTGTCCGTTGCATGTTGCTCCTTAGCCTCTCCGGCTCGATCAGAGCATCTTGCAGAAACTCATCCGCCTGCTCGTCGGTAATATTCTCCAGGAACTCGGTGGCGGTGTGGTTGACGGGAATGATGTACTGGAGGACATCGGACACGTCGATGGGAAAGGTGACACGACGTATGGTCATGGCCGGAACATCTCTTTGTCGGCAGGACACCTCCGTAGAAACTCCCTCTGCACAGTCAAGGGGGCGCTTGAGGTTGACGTAGAATTCTCCGACTTGGCGTCTGAGCAAGTGGGAGGGGCAGAGTTTGGCCCATTCGAGGAGGCCATTCTCCCTGAGTGTGTTTGCGAGAGGGGCTCCAGTTCCTCGTCGGAGAGGATTTGCTCGAAGTGAATCTTCGATACTAGCATATCGAACGATTCTTCATATGTGGTAGGGACTAGGGATGGTCCGGATGAAGCCATTCTTTTACTCTTTGGTGCCATTAATGATCACTGCGAAGGGAATATATATACAAAAGGAAAGACAATCTTTTGCAGAAAATGGGTTTGGCAGAAACTGGGAAGACGATGAACAAGTAATTAAGATATGCACGAATGAGAAAAGTAGGAGATATCTTCCTGATTTTTCGCCTTATATAGGTCTTGACTCGGATGAAATCGACGGCTGGGGTTAAATGGCGCGAATCTATCAATGGCTGAGATCACGAGACTGTTGACTATCTTTGACTTGACATTTTGATCCGAGTTCCAATCAGCGCGTGAGAAGGTGTACAATTTATCTTGTCAGCCCAGTCGCACTATAAAGTAGGCTATGGATGTTCAGCCGTACTTTACATTTAATGCGATATGATGGCTATTTTTAATGTAACTGACTAGTTCAGGAATGTTTGAATTTATTTCAAACATTCTCATTTAAGAACATATCACCTTCAGCCATAAATGTTACCTGCCAGCTGATGTCGAAATCAGCTGAGTTCCCATGTTGCAGCATACCATCAGCTGACTCGAGTTCGTCTGTTCAGCTGACGTCTGATGTCATCAGTTGGCGATCCACTTCTGAGATTCCCCTTCATCTGAGCTTCCCTCTCAGATGGATATCTATCCCTTTTCCCCAGTTGACTCCTCATCTGATGTATCCAACAATCCAAGTAGATCACATAGCATTTTGAACCGTGCTTCAGCTAGAGGTTTGGTGAAGATATCAGCTCTCTGAATCTCAGTTGGAATCTTCTCCATGGACATATCCTTCTTCTCAATATGATCTCGGATAAAATGATGACGGATATCGATATGCTTTGTCTGAGAGTGGTGAACAGGATTCAAAGAGATAGCTATGGCACTTGAGCTATCACAATGAATGGGAACCTGTCCAGTTGCAACTTCATAATCTCTCAGCTGTTGCTTGAGCCACAACACTTGCATGCAATAGCTTCCGGAAGCCATATACTCTGACTCGGTTGTAGAAGTGGCAACACATGCTTGTTTCTTGGAGAACCATGAAACTAGCTTGCTTCCCATGAACTGACAGTGTCCAGATGTGGACTTCCTGTCCAACTGATCTCCTGCTAGATCTGCATCTGAGTATCCAGTCAGTTGGATATTGTCGTCAGTTGGATACCACAATCCAACATTAACAGTTCTCTTCAAGTACTTGATGATGTTCTTTGCTGCCAACATGTGTGCTTCCCTTGGTTGAACTTGGAACCGGGCACACACTCCAACTGTGTATGATATGTCTGGCCGGCTGGCAATCAGATATAGCAAAGAACCGATGATCTCTCTATACTTACTGGAATCCACGAGCTTTCCTTCAGTTCCAGGTTCAATCTTCCAGTTAGTATTCATTGGAATCCTTGTGATCTTACTTGTCTGCAATCCAAACTTGGTGATGAGCTCTTTTGTATACTTTGACTGATTGATAAAAATCCCTTCTGGTGATTGCTTTACTTGTAATCCAAGGAAATAATTCATCTCGCCCATCATTGATATCTCGAACTTCTCCTTCATAAGATCTGAGAATTTCTTGCACAACTCCTCTGACTTGGAACTAAATATGATGTCGTCAACATAGATTTGCACAACAAGAATGTCATCTCCAACTTTGATGGTGAACAGGGTTTTGTCAACTGACCCTCGTTTGAACCCCGAGTTCAGAAGAAAACCACAAAGAGTGTCATACCAAGCCCTTGGCGCTTGCTTTAGTCCATAGATAGCTTTCTTCAACTTGTACACTCTTCCATCTCCAGTCTCAAAACCAGGAGGCTGTTCAACATATACATCTTCCTTGATATCTCCGTTGAGGAATGCACACTTCACATCCATCTGATACACCTTGAACTTGTGATGTGCGGCATAAGGTAGAAAGATTCAGATGGCTTCCAGCCTTGCAACCGGTGCGAAGGAGTCCTCGAAATCGATTCCTTCTTGTTGGCAATATCCTTGAGCTACCAACCTTGCCTTATTCCTCACTATGAATCCAATGGCGTCTCTCTTGTTTTGGAAAATCCACTTCAATCCAATCACCTTGACACCATTTGGTCTTTCTACCAACTCCCATACACAGTTGCGTAGAAACTCATTCAGTTCTTCTTGCATGGTTGTTGTCCAGTGAACACAGTTGAGACCTTCCACAACGTTCTTCGGTTCTAGCACATCAGCTACAAAGCAAGAAATCATGGCAACATCTCCAGCTTGCTCGAACTCCTCTAGAACTGCCAACTCCTCAGCATATTGGGCATAAGTGTTGGAATCTTCCTCGGTTAAATCCTGAGTCGCAACTCTGCTTCTTGTACGAACACCTTCGGTTGGATCTCCGATGATGTTGTCAGTGGAATGAACTTCATACCATCTTCGGTTGCGTCTTCCTTCTTCTTCCAACTGTGGCTGTTCTGTGATCTAAGTTGGAGTCTTCAGAGCTGGTGATTGATCAGCTATTGAGTCTGGATCCTCAACATTGATATTATTTTGAACCGGACTTGGTTGAGCTTCGGATGCTGATGCAGTTGGAGGGACATCAGCTGGAGTTCCCCCTTGAGATGAGCTGGGGTCCTCGCATTCATCTTCAGAGGAGTATGGATCCTCATCCTCGGTTGCCCATACCAGTGGTTCAGCTAGATTCTTTTCCCTTAGAGCTTGTGATCTGGTGAGAACAGGTGGAATTTGTGGATTGCCCTGTTGTCCTTTAGCCTGTTCCCTGCACTCAAAAGTAGATTCATCAAAACTAACATGAGGTGTTATTTCCAAAACACGAGAGCTGTTGTTGAAAACTCTATAAGCCTTGATCCGAGCGGCATATCCAAGAAATATGCCCTTCGAAGCTTTGGCATCAAAAGTTTTCAACTGAGTCTTCCCATTGTTGTGAATATAACACTTAGAACCAAAAATGCGAAAATAAGAAATATCTGGCTTCCTGCGTCTCCATAGCTCGTATGGTGTCTTTCCCAACCGCTTGGTCAGAAGAGACCGGTTCTGAGTGTAGCAGGCTGTGTTGATCGCCTCAGCCCAAAATCTCTTTGGCAGTGCTGAGCTGGTTAACATGGATGTAGCTGCATCCTTCAGTGTTCTGTTCCTTCGCTCAGCTACTCCATTCTGTTGTGGAGTACGCGCGGCTGATGTCTGATGGGTAATTCCATTCTTCTCGCAATACTCGATGATGGTTTCATTTAGAAACTCAGTTCCTCGATCTGATCGGATAGAAATGATCTTCATCTCTTGTTGGTTTGATATCCGATCCATTAGCTTGGGTAGCTCATCTCGGGTTTCACTCTTGTGGCGCATGAAGATGGTCCACGTATATCTTGAGTAGTCATCAGTTACAACCAGGGTGTACTCGTTCTCGTTCATGCTCTTGGGTGTAACTGGCCCGAAGAGATCCATATGGATCAGCTGTAACACTCGATCGGTTGAGGGAGTTGATTTCAACCGGAAGGAGGATCTAGAGAGCTTTCCCAACTGGCATGCACTACAGATATGTGTTGTTGAAAACACTCGGTTTGGTATGCCTCTTGCATGTCCTTGTCTGGCGAGTCGGTTCATTGTCTTGAAGTTCAGATGGTTGAGCCTTTTATGCCACAGCCAGCTCACATCTGAACTGCTCCTTGATAACAGACAGGTGTCAGGGAGACTACTGTTCCAGTCAGCATAGTAGACGTTCCCGGTTGGCGATCGATTTCCTAACAATATGACCTGCTTTGATCCGACATCTTTAACTCTGCATCCCTACGCATCAAACTTGACAGAGAAACCATTATCACAGAATTGGCTGATGGAGAGCAAGTTATGCTTCAATCCATCAACATAAGAAACATTAGAAATAGAAACATGATCGGTTTCAAGGGTACCGTAACCTCTGGTGTAACCTTTTGAGTTGTCACCAAAGGTAACCGATGGACCTTCTTTCTCCACGAAACTTCCAAGCAAATCCTTCAGATTCATCATGTGTTTCGAGCATCCACTGTCCATCACCCACATTGTTGCAGACGCTTTATTCTTCCTCAGCTGTTTCTCCTGAACTTGCAAAGAGAAACTCGCTTAGGTCTCCAATTTTAGTTGGGTCCTGGAGGGTTAGAACCAGTTCCCCTTGGAACTGTGCGTCGCTTTTCCCTGTATACTCAGATGGATTTATCATTCCAGATCACTTTTCCTTCATCATCAACTATAACAACACCTCGGTTATCCTTAGGCTTGTTGTTAATAGTGATGTTCTGTTTCTTGGGAGGAGTTGGATTTCTCCCATGTTGAACTCTCGGAGGTGAGACTTTCCCCCTATTTTGATGGTGATTTTTATCCTGTTTGATTTGTCTGGATGATCGGACGCTATGTTGGAATCTTTGTGGCTGATTCTGATTCCAACTCCTTGAGTGTTGTTGATAGGTGTTCATGCCCTGTTGATGATTCATGTTGTGGCATGAGTATCTCCAACTATTCGACCTGTTCCTTATCGGTTGACTCTGTTGGAACCTTTGGTTGAACTGGGGATGGAACCGCTGTTGATTGAGATGATTGAACCCTTGTCGGTTCTACAGTCGGTTCCATTCTTTCTGTTGTTGACTCTGAGGTTGATGCAGAGGTCGGTTCTGATTCTGAGTTCTGTTGCGATTATGTCTTCGACGCCTCTGATTCCTCTTCTGACTTTTGAAACATTCCCCCTCGGTTGATGTCCCAACCGATGGAACATTCTGTCTTCCATCTACTACTCCTTTTCCCTTCTCAGTTGTAATTCCATTTGTCGGTTGATCTTGCTGAGATATGGAGGTTGGATTAACTTCTGGTGACTCAGCTGTGTTTGGTTCAACAGCCTTGTCCTCAACAGCTTTGATGAAAGTTGCTGGAGGAATTCCACTATCTTTAATCACATCATAGCCGAGTCCTGACACGTCATCCATCTGTCTGCTGTAACTGATAAGATTCTCTATGATCTTGGATGACTGATACAGCCTGATTAGATTGTCCTTCTCAGTTTGCAACTCCTTGAGGAGGACAGTTATCTGCTCGGTTTGTCCATCTGACTTCTTTATCAGCTGGTCGATCTGAGCCTTTTGATTTTTCAACTGATCTTGCTGCTCCTTGATCTGCTTTGTCAACTCCTCATCAGTTGGAGCCTTAGCCTCGTTCAGTTGACTCTTGAGATTCTCAATCTCCTCGGTTTGGCTCTTGATCAGATCGTCCTTTTCGGTTAAGGAATCTTCAAGTTTGGCGAACTGAGCTTGAAGACTCTTAAACTCAACCGATTGGTGATGCAGTTCCTCACTGAGTTCTTGAAAGTCACTCCAGGAGGGTTCCAACTCGTCGTCCAGAGATTCCTGCATGTTAGAAGTATTGAACGAATTTAACTTAGCAGGATTAGAGTGTACCTCAGTATCATCCTGGTCGGTTCCAATAGCCATGAGGCATTAATCCTGACTGATGGCGTTGTTGGTAGAAGTCAGCTCATCCTCATCTTCAGTGTCAGTGAAGATGTCCATGTCGTCAGCTACTTCTTCTGCTACCATGGCCTTGTTCTTTCCAGCTTGCTTGGCCCTCAACGCTTCTCTCTCTTTCTTTGAGAGGTCTGGACAGTCAGCTTTGAAGTGTCCCTCCTTGCCGCATTCAAAGCAACCGTTGGTGATAGGCTTTGAACTGTCTCGAGTTCGGTTTGATTTGTAGAATCGTTTGTATTTCCCGAACCGAGTGTCCATGCCGGCTAGTTTCTTTTATAGGGCTGCAATGTTCTGTTGCAGTTCCTCTCTGCTTGGCTCCTTTGTAGTCGTGTCAGCCGATCTGGTTGGCCTCGATGTTCTCGATTTTGAGTAGTCAGCTCGGAGAGCAACTGACTTTGAGGCTGAACCAACATCCTCAAGTCGACTCGTCTGAACCGAGGACTGAGATCTTCTTCGGTTCACCTTATACTCATTTCCTTTTAAGATTGAGAACAATCTTTCAGTTCCCATTTCACCAAGGTCAGCTCGGCTCTCATGGATATTGGTGAAAGTATCCCACTCAGCCAGTAGAGCTTGCAACACTTTGAGATTGATTTCTCTTAGTGTGTATTTTCCTCTTCGGATGGACTGGATTCTTCTGAGAATGTCCATAAACCGGAGCTCTAGCTGATCAATTGTTTCATCTGTCTTCAGACAAAAGTTGTCGAAGTCTTAGCATGCATATGAGAACTTGTTCTCCTTCGTCTCATCGCTTCCTTCACTCAGCGATGCCAATATATCCCACATTTCTTTGGCAGTCTCACACTCTTCAATCCAAGGAAGATAATCTTGTCCAACAGTGGACATAATTGTGCTTTGAGCCCAGATATCCAACTGGCTCACCTTGGCTTCCTCTGGAGTGTAATCTTCCGGCTGCTTTTCCACAAACTCCACAACTGTATCCCCATCGTTGGGATTTGTAGGAGTGCGAGCTATTCTCTCTTTCATAATGATCGGTCCGGAAGAAAGAACTTGTTGCATCCTATGATGCTTCGACAGTAAGATCTTCTTCATCCGTGTCCTCCAGGATGTATAATTTACAACCGAGAATATTACCACGATCTTATCCTTGACATCCATCTGCATACAACAACAGAACAAATATGCAAGCAAATATGCACTAGCGTGAAAAATAGATCTGTTCAGTTGACCACTGAAGAAACTTTCTCGAATTCACACCTTGTGAAACAGAGTCAGTAGTCTTTTGAACCACTGCTCTGATACCACTTGATGGTCCCGATATGAGTTATTGGTGTATGGGGGGGGGAGAGTACACCAGTTAGAATTTTAAAATTAAACTCTTGAAAATTACTTCAACCGAGTAAAAAGACTCAGTTGGGATCTCACAGCTGAGTAAGCAACCTAAGCTGGTAAAGTGGTGCTGTGCGGAATGTGGTGGAAATTAATAACTCGTAAAACAACTCACGCTTTTATGCACGGTTGGTCAATAACCAAAACAGTTTAATATGTGCGGATGCAGTTTGTATGCTGGTTAGTCAGATAGTTGAGAATGCTAGAAATAACTGAATAATGAAAAACACGAGCACACAGAGATTTAACGTGGTTCGGAGATAACCCTCCTACGTCCACGGGGAGTTGTGAGTCCACACAACTCTGTCCAAGTTCTTCTGGACAAACCACTCAGCTTACGCGGGCTGAGCAACCGTTAAGGATAAGTTTGTGGGTACTTATCAACCTTACAGTTTAGTTTCCGGGTACTAAACAACCTATCTACTCAGTTGCAGGAAGAGTAGGATCCTAAACCTTTACAGGTGAAAGAAAATGGGTTTCTAACTGAAAGCTCGAACGTGAAGTGAGCTATGATCTAACTCTTTTAGCATGCACAAGTAAAACTGTTTTAAGTTGTTTAAGTACTTGTGATGTTTCGGCAAGGCAAGTTCAATTGATATAGCTTTTTAAAAGCATCTTTATCCAAATGTTTTGGCATGTGTTCACTGAGTACGAAGTACTCAGCCCTGCGTGTATTTCTAAACGTGCAGGTTGACTGGATGGTGATGGCATGGACGCTTGGTGGTGTGCTGTTTTTGGTTGAGTCGAGTCAAATGTCGGACTGGCATTCGTACGTCTTCATACGTCATACGTGCGAGTGTTGGTTTTGATGCAAGTTTCCGCTGCAACTCTTTTAAAAGATGTCTGTTTATTATATACTCTGATACTTGGTTTTTTATTCCGAGCAATGTGCTCGATGGCCTTGAATACTTGTTGAACTCTTAATTTCATTAACTTGAAAAACTTATCTTACCTTTGTTGGAATGTGATTTTGAAATGCTCGGTTATTGCTTCATTATGCCTTTAAAGCTTCATTCGAATATTGTTGCATTTTATTGATGATTTCCAAGAGCATGTTCCCCATATTTGAGTTGAATGTTAGTTGATTAGGTGGTGTTGTTATTTGTAAGTCGCACCTCGAGAGTCAGGGCGTGACATCTTTTGAATTGATGTCTGTTGATACATATACTCTGATACTTGTTGTTTTTGATTCCAAGCGATGTGCTCGATGGTTTTTGAATGCTGTTGACTTCTTAATTTCGTTGACTTGAAAAACTTATCGTATCTTTGTTGAAATGTGATTTTGAAATGCTCGGTTATTGCTTCATTATTGCTTGAAAGCCTTATTCGAATGCTGTTGCGTTTTATTGATGTTTTCCCCGAGCATGTTCCCCATATTGGAGTTGATTGTTACTTGATTAGGTTGTTTTGTTGTTCGTAAGTCGTACCTCGAGAGTCGGGGCGTGATAGGTTGGTATCAGAGCAAGGCTTTGATTGTTCTGAAGTCTGATATTCTTTGATGAGTCAAATCTAGATTTAATTCCTAGACTTATTTGAGTTAGTAAACCACACCAAGCTATCCTCCATCTCATCCGGCAACTAGGTATGTCTTTTTCTAAAGGGTTTTTCAAGTTAATTGATGTTTGAATTATTAAGATGTTGAGAATTTCCTTTGAGTTATTTATGAGTTAAAGTGATGTTTAGAGATGAAAGTTGTTAGTTGATTGATAATTAGATTGCTTTAGAATGTCCTCCCCAATGCGTGTTCGTGTGGGAAAATCAGAAAAGATGAAACGCATGTGCAAAGGGTTACGTGATTTGGAATTGCCCGAATCCATGAATGAAAATCCCCCTTTGGAACGCAGAAATGAGTATGTGGTGGAAATTTTAGTATGCTCGATTAATTGTTAAGTGTGCTTATGCGTTTAAAAATTCGTATAGGATGGACGACAACGATTGGATGTAGGAGTACTTGCATGTGAGAAAGATGAGTACCGAGTCACTAGCGGAATTTCTAGCGCGTTATCATTCGATATGGGGAAGAGTCCAGTATATGGATATAGGACCGTTGGAAGGCATGACGCATCTAATCCAAGCTCTACTCAAGAATGGAAAGATTGGGCTGCATCCCTTGTCCCTCGATTTTTAGGCTATCGCTACTTCGACCGAACTTTGTACGGCGATGTGAATGCATTTATCTCCGCAATTTCAGCCCGTTTCATGACATATGGTGCTCCTCCGCCAGAACCATATGATGATGATACTCCAAGCTTGCTAAATGAAATTGTTCGTGCTCCTCCATCAATTCCTCAAGATGACCCCGTCTTCCTCCAAATCAATTCGCCGCCACGAACTGTGCTTGAACCTCGAAATTCCCACCCAGATTATTCAATTGTAAGTGGTGTGCTTTCAATTCAATCTTTTGATCCCTTTTGCTTTGTTTAACTTGCCAACATTGCAGCCGAGCGGATGCAATGGAAATCCTTCATCGAATGAAGATCAATTTGCCGCTTATATGCGTCGTCAGCAAGTAACTTTTTTAGATCATCCCGAAGCAGAATCTTCTAGGCCAGCCCGTCCAAGCAACGGCAACGAGAACGAAAGTGAGCCAACTGATGCATCAACAGTAGGAAAAGGTTATCTTCAAGCCTTACCTAGCAACGTCTTTCCTGCCTCTTTTACTTGTGCATCGACCTCCCTAGCAAGGCCAGAAGACGAGCACAACTCTCCATTCGGTACTTCAACTGATGCAGCTCCTTACCTTTGTCAAGAAGAGAACCCCAACACCCCGCCATGGGTTGAATCTGAGCTAGCCGCATTGAACTACACCTTGGAAGACTGTGAGGAAGCTTTGAGGGAAGCTGAACGCGAGTGTTTCGCCATTGAAGATGACAACGTCAATGAAGAAGGCCAGTTTGTAGACCAAATGTTTGAGGAAGAGGAAGAAGACCCTGAGGAGGAAGAAGATCCGATAGAGCACTTTGGAGTAGACTCCGATGCGGAGCAATATGATGACAATGGGCCAAGCGAAAGCGATTCCTGCATGTAGAAGTGATTCAAGGAAGCCGTGGAAATTTAAGTATTTTGTCGTGTGTGTTTGAGAGACGAACTCTTTTATATTTCAGCAGTGATGTAATTTATGATTTAAGACTTGCTTAATTCGAGTAGGAAAAAGGGAAATTTTCAAGTGAATCCCTATTGTTTATAAGTCCTTAAAAGAGGCCGCCGTCGGGCGATGTAAAAATGAGCCATTAGGCTATTGAAATTAAAATTTGAGTTTCTTGAGTTATCAATTTGAATTGAGTATGTGATTATGAAAGTGATGATATTTTATTCTATGACTGTGATGGATTGTTTGATCAATGATTGTTTTGAGATATGTGGTGATGATATGAATGTTTGATGGTTATTGGAAATTGAATGAGATGCATGTATATATGAAAATTTGAAATAATGAAATTATTTGAGAAGATTTTTAATTTGCTTTTTATTTATTTAAGTATCGATCGAGAATCGTATTCTTCCCAAAAGAGAAATGTTTTCAGAATCGAGAAAGGTTCTTAGTGAACTAAAGAATTGGAGTGGCTAAAGTTTTCTTGTTGTAATTTTTAGAATGCCACCGAGACGCAGAAATGTCAGAATCCCAGAAGATAACCCTGAGGGACAGCGTGATCCTACTCCGCCCCCTCCGAATGAGAGACGAGTTGAAGAACTTTTTCTTCATCAAAATCCCCCAACCTTCGACGGTAAAGGCAGTCCAACTGATGCTGAGGACTGGATTCGTTTTCTTGAGCGAATTTTCCGTTTTCTTCGTTGCTCCAATCGTGAACGTCTGAAATGTATGACGTACCAGCTGAAAGGAACTACCGACTATTGGTGGGAAGCGAAGCAAAGAATGTACTCCCCCGAAGAGCGCGGGGACTTAACGTGGGATCAGTTTAAGGAAGCTTTGTATGAAAAGTACGTGCTGAGGAGTTATCGCAAACAGAAATCCAACGAATTCACTAGTCTGAAGCAAGGGAAGAAGTCTGTGGCCGAGTATGATCGAGAATTCTGTGAATTAGCCCGTTTTGAGAAGATGTGCGAGTTGTTTCGAGCAGGACTGACAAGATATCCGAGTGGTTCTTGCTAGTCAGAGTAATTTAACTTATGCTGAAGCTTTGAACCGAGCCCTAGATATGGAGTTGGCAATGCAACCAGAGAAAGGATCGCATCTTTCAGTGAATCCTCAATTTCAAAGCTAGATGACGACAACTGGATCTACTCAACAATCCCAATTTGGCCAGTATGGAAAGAGGAAGGGAAAATGGAATGGTGGAAACCACCCAAACAAGAGACAGTGGCAAGGGAAAGGCCAACAAAAACCCTAGAAGGGAAAAGCTCCGCAAGTCAACCAGAATAATCTACCTGTAGGACCCTTAGGATTCCCTCCTTGTGCAAAGTGTGGCAAAATGCATCAAGGCATCTGCAAGAGCGGGAGTTATGTTTGCTATACTTGTGGTCAACCTGGTCATTTCTCGAACCAGTGCCCGAGTAAGCAACAAGGATTGAGAGGCGGAAGACCGAATCAGTTCCAGCCTTCACAGATGAAAGCCATTGAGGCAACTCCTCTGCAAAAGTTTGTCCAGCATCAACGTAAGCCGCCACAGCCAAAGCAGCAACCTCTTCAGCAAGAGCCTCCGCATTTCCAAAAAGCCTACACAATTGAGCAAAAGCCACTAGAGAAAGATAAAGGAAATATGGCAGGTATGGGAAAGCTTAATGGCATACCTGTTATTGTTTTGTTCGATACGGGAGCTTCACATTCGTTTATATCTAGCATTTGCGTAGAAAACCTAGAATTAAAGGTAGAAGAATCAAACTAGGTGCTTAGTATCGCAACCCATTTAGGAAAGTCTGCGTTAGTTTCGCGTGTTTGCTCGAATTTAGAATTTGAAATCAGAAATCGTAAGTTGATCGCGAAATCCCTGAATGTAGTCCAGATGTGGGACGTAGATATAATCCTAGGAATGGATTGGTTAACCGAGAACTTTGCGACGATTCGATGCGATTTGAGGCAAATATCGTTTAAACCTCATCGAGAAGAGTCAATCGTAGTTTTCGGAGTTGAGAAGAGAAGGAGGAAGAGCGTGCCAATAGTTTCGGCTATGAAGGCGCAGAGATTGATGAGGAAGAAAGATACGCAAGTGTATCTAGTTTATCTGAATAAAGATGAGAATCAAGAGTTGAGTATCGACGATGTTCCAATTGTGAGAGAATTCGAAGATGTGTTTCCAGAAGTGTTACCAGGCTTACCCCCTGATCGTCAATTGGAGTTTACGATCGATTTAGAACCCGGATCAGCCCCGATATCCAAGGCCCCATATAGAATGGCTCCAAAGGAACTTCAAGAGTTGAAGATCCAACTGCAAGAATTGTTGGACTTAGGCTATATTCGACCAAGTGTATCGCCTTGGGGTGCTCCAATTTTGTTTGTGAAGAAGAAGGACGGTAGTTTGAGGATGTGTATAGACTACCGAGAGCTAAACAAGATTACGCTTAAGAACAAATATCCTTTACCAAGGATAGATGATTTGTTCGACCAGCTAAAAGGAGCCGGTGTTTTCTCCAAGATTGATTTAAGATCTTGTCACGCCCCGACTCTCAGGGTGCGACTTACGAATAACAACAAACCTAAACAACTAACAACTAGCTCAAATAAAGGGAACATGCTCGGGGAAAACAAAGGCGGAATATAAGGCAATCAAATTTGGTTTTCAAAAGCATAAAGAAATAATAACCGAGCATCTCAACTTCACTTTGAACGGGAATTCAAACAAGAAAATCATGCTGATGGAAAGGGAATTCCAATGAAAGGAGAAAAGATACAAATATATACATCAAGATAGGGAAATCATGTTCAACAACAAGTCAAGATACGAGCCCATCGCTCGGGATTATAAGATAAAGGGGTTACGAATTCAACAAGCATTCAAAGTCTTCGAGCACAACGCTCGGAATCAAGAACATGAGAATAAAAGTGCAGACATCAACAGACATAAGATCAAAAAGATCGCAGCGGAAATTAGCATCAACTCCCAACACTTGCACGTATGAAGACGTACAAATGCCAGTCCGAAATTCTACCAAACTTAACCAACAAAACCAAACCACACCACCAAGTATCCACGCCATTGCCATCCAGTCAACCTGCATGTTTAGAAACACACGCAGGGCTGAGTACTTCGTACTCAGTGAACACAAGCCAAAAACATTTGAATAAAGATGCTTTTTAAAGCTATATTAATTGAACTTGCCTTGCCAAACATCACAAGTATATAAGCAGTTTTGAAAACGGTTTTACTTGTGTATGTCAAAATATTTTTATTTAAAACGGACTGCGCAGTCAAATATCATATAATATAATTAGCATGTATCATCTATCACAATTAACTTCATGTGCCGAGAAGTAGGCCTCCTTCTCAAACACTGTGACCGGCCTAACCGAAGCAAGGCTCACAGTCACCTCAACATCTACCACACGTGGGTTCCCGCTTTCACAGGATAATCACATCTTCATATAAATAGATGATAACACATACTAACTTCAATAAAATGGCAAGTCAATCACATTTGAAAAACATATCATAATATTTAATAGCATACTAATTTTCATCAATAGATTTTAGTTCAGAAAAGCCCACCTGACTTCCGAAGAACTAGCTAGGTGGTCTAGGGTTATTTGTCCTCGCTTAACGATCCGTCCGGCTCGATCCTTCATAGTTCGACATCGATAGATAAGATATATGAAAGACGGACACAAAGGCGCTGGACTTAACTGACGAACTTCTATTTGAGTCGTCGCTCTCTTCGTTCTACTTTTTCTAAAGGATCTCACGTTCTCGTCTTTATTTCATTAACTCTATTCGAAAAGGTTAACTCTACTATTTAACATCGTATACTATTCTCGTTCTAGTTAATAACTTCATTGATACAATTTATTACTCGAGCTTTCTTTCACAGACTTTAGTTCATTCTCAACTTAACAATCAATCATTTATCATACAAATTCAATCATATTTCACAATATAACATTATCATGCATTTAAACATATATTCACACATACAATAAAATCTTATAAATCAAACACACTTCAAGACACATTAACATTCATTCCATCTTAACTTTAAGGTCTAACTCGATTATGCATTTCTTTTTATTGAAGGCTTAAACTATTGATTCTATCTTTCTTATTTACATAGACAACGCTTCATTCTACATCCGCTATCTTATAAGGCATTTTATAACTCTTATTTATTTAACAAAAATTCTCTTAGTTTTTAATAAACTCTTTTGAAATTATAAATTCTTGTTAAATTCTAACTTGATTCTCATTTCTTAACTCGAATATCATTCCTTTAATTATTATCTCGGTTTATCTTTTCTTCGCTTGGTTGGAAATAACGTACTCAATTAATTATTTAATTAATCTTCTTTCAAATTATTATTCGACATCTTATTTTATTCTCATTTTCTCGATCAACTTATACGAGTATCTATCTTAACTCGTCTAGCATCTTTTCTTTATTCAATTTAACTTCTTTTTTATTTCTTATCGATTAATTCTTCTTAAACTTGGTTTTCTCTATTTCTTAAATAATTTCTTCTTTATTTGTTTTAAACCTTTAAGCTATTTCTTACTTAATGATTTCTTTATCTTTTGATAAACATTTTTAGGAATTTCTTCACTTTATTATAAAAGATCTTTTTGTTATATTTTTAGTAAAAATTTCAAGTTTTTAAATTTTAATACAAAGTATTTAATTAAGAAATCTTTTTCATACATCTTTTATTTAATTAAAAGCTTTTCAAATTTAAATCTTTTTATCAAAACTTCTATCTTTTTTCTATATTCAAACTATCATTCATATAAACATTGAAATACTTAAACATCCAATTATTTTTATTATTTCTATACTTAATTCTACAATTAATTTCTTTCAAAAATTTCAACATGCAATCCTATTTTCTTCATTTTAACACATGTATGATAATATCAACACAACATACAATCATTTCATAGATCAAAACATCACTCAATTCATCAACAAAATCAACAAAATAATTTCTCCATTTTCTTCAAAAACACACGGCATACATGCACATATTTTGTGTGTTTTATTTCTCAATTTTTCATGCAATTAATCTCATTACTAACATGATAAAAATAACAATTCAAGCATCAAAATAACAATAACACAAAGATTCACATTTTCCCTATTTTTCTTATATTTTTCGGCATTTATCAAATTTTTAGGGTTTTAGTTTCTTTTTCTTCTCTTAATTCATCGATTACTATCTAGTGCTCGATTCTCCTAACGAATTCTTCTCACTCGATTAGCACATGCATATCCTAAGTTTGCCTAAACATAAATTAAATAACATGCATGCATAGATCTTTCCTTTAGGACTTATAGACATACATTTTTACAACTAATCAAATGAAATCATACTTAAATAAATGAGAATTCTTCTCTTGGCTCTTGGGATTGAAATGGATGGAAATGGTAGCTTCAAAGCTTGGATTTTGAAAAACGAATTAGGTTTTTCGAGTACGTAAATTATTTCCAATCTAACGGACGAATTAGATTTCGTCAATTCCGTAACTAACTAGAAAAGTATTTCTCGACTTTTAAAACGGCGTTTAAGAGCCGGAAACGAGAATTTTCGTATAAAATTTCCCTCGCCAAACGCTCCCTAACGACTCACCTTTACTTTTGGGATATTTCTTCTTACTTATGACTCACCATAGGTGAGTCATCACCTCCTCTTCATCATCACCTTTACCGCCATCTCCTCCCCCATTTCTCACTCTCATTTCTTCTTCTTTTCTCCTCCATTGAAGCAGCTCTTAAGCTCCTTCCAAGATCAAAGCTCCTCCATCTACCGATCAAATTCCAATACGAGTTCATAAGACGAAAGGTAAGAGCTTCGTCTCTAGTTTGATCCGAACAAATCTATTCTTCCCTATCTTTTATTTTTTTCGAAACCTTGGGGTTTGAATAGCATGTGATTGCTTTGATCGATACATGTTCTAGGATGCTTAGAATCGAGTTCTACGGATCATATCATGAAGAAAAATCAAGAACCCTAACCCCTAATTAATACCAAAATTTTCCAGATTTAGGGCTTTTGATTCATGCTCGATTTCTTTGTCGATTGAATGTTAGATTAGTGTTTCTTATGATGTTAATTGATCGTATGAATTGTTTTAGATTTTTCTAAAAATAAAATCCAAAACCTAAGAGACGAACAAGGCTCGATTTAGGTTAGTAAATGTTATGATATGCTCGATTGTTTAATGGAAATGAGATATACGATGCATGAGGACGAATATATATTAATTTGAGAATTTTCTAAAAATAAAACGAAAAGTGTAAGAGACGAAGATGTGGTGATAAGTCGAGGCTCGATAACATTTTGATAATATGATTTGCATGTTAGTAATCCTTGATAGATGATTAATAATGTGGTGAAATTTGATTGAATTCTAATAACATCTGGAATTTGGTAAGAGACGAAGCGACGAGGATAAGTAATAATAGAAAAGTCGATTAAGGATTTCTAATTGGATATTGATGATTATTAATGATTAATGAACGAGTTTGTAGTTCACGACATGTTCCTCCGAGTATTGAAAAGATGAGTTATAGTTATGATCAAGAAGTAGAAAGAAGAAGTTAGGAATTTGAACGAGAAATGTTAACTTGATATGGTATAGTAATTATTTAGTTTAAAATGACGAGGTTTTGATCGTCGTATTTATAGACGAGAAATGACAGGAGTCCTTCACGTATGGAAGTACGTGTTGACTGCCTTGTTGTGTAATATTCGTGAGAATTTAAGTTCGATAACATAGAACGAACCTAGAAGAACGTGCGTCGATTTTATCGAGCATTAGGGATTCACTCGGTAGTTTTTGCGACGTTCTACGGAAACTGCAATATCTTTTAGCTCGTTTATCGGAATCGAGATCCGTGAATTGGAGAGTAAACTAGACATCCGAGGCTATCTTTTGGTACAGGACACGACCCCTGTTTCGAAATCCCCTGTTCCATGCGAACTTACTGACCTGACTCTGTGCAGTGAGTATCAAAAACCTAATTTCCTAAGTTGTTGTCTTCTCAACTTAGTTTCTTTCGATCTTTAAGGTCGTTATGAGTTAACGAATGCCTTTTTCTTACTGACCTCAGTGTCAAGTATAGAGCCTTGAGTGCTAAACGAGATGAGTTCGTATCTAGTATCCGTTTAAGTAAAGGAATTTAGTTAAGCGTGCAAATGCCTAAAAGCTTTAAAGCATAGAAGACTAAATCAATTTGATTTCGATTTCCGTTTTCTGTTGTCGTCTCAATGACTCATCGAGGTTATGTTTTATGTATGATAAAGGAGGAAGTCAGCACAAGGAAAGGACGGAAGACTAAAGAACGGAAGCTCGTTTAATAGTTCTGTAATCTAAGGTGGGCTTTCCTGTATACAAATAAAACGAGCAATGCTCGAAAAACCTTTTCTTTATTGCTTTGATAATCGTGTTTTCAAAGTGATGATTATGGCATGAACTGTTTTGTATTTTATGTGAGTTCTCTTGTACCTTATGAGTTAATCAAAAGGGGTTAACTAACGATCGGCTTTGAGTTAGTCAAAAGGGGCTTGCCCAAGCTAATTTATGAAAATGAGAAAGAAAATGTTTAGTAGACACGGGCCTTTAATGAAAAACCCCGATGTGCTATAGAAATGAAATGCTTGATTATCTATACTTTTGATTATGATTTTGACAACGTGCCCACTAAGTACTTTCGTACATAGCCCTGCATATGTTTTCTAAATGTGCAGGTTGAAGCAACGGGAGCGGCGACGGTTAAGTTAGAGTTAAATAGAGTTAAGAAAGACTCTTGTTTATAGTTCACAATTCCGCTGCTAGACTCTAAACTCTTTTTGACGTTGTGTATTAAACACTGTAGTCTAAGTTCTGTAATATAACTTAGAAGCTTTTGATGTATCTTGCTCGAGTAATCTTTCGAGATTAACTCTTTCCTTTCGTCAATAAAGTTTAGTTCATAGAAGATAAGATGTTATGTATGTATGTTTATTCTTTCATCCTCTTTCTTCCCCGTTTCTTTTGTCACAGCCCTAAATCCCGAGGGACGGCAGAAACCGGGGTGCGACTGGGGTTGGATTAAAGAAGCGGGGAAGAAGGGAACTAGCTGAACTAAACATACATAGGAGACATCATACATTCTATGAACAAGACTTTATTTACAAAAGGAAGAGTAATTCTCGAAGGATTACTCGACAGAAGGTACTCAAAAGGCATCTAAGTTTAAGTTTACAGACATAAACTACAGAGTTTCACGTAATGTACAGAACATAAAAGAACTTAGAGTTTTGCAGTGATTCATACCAACTAAAGTCTTCCTAGACAACTTATTTCAAGCCTCGCCGCTTCCATCGCTTCAACCTGCACATTTAGAAAACATATGCAGGGCTAAGTACAAAAGTACATAGTGGGCACGTTGCCGAAAACATATTTATAAGTATAAATAATCAAGCATCTCATAATCGTAGCACATCGGGATTTTATTGAAAATGGCCTGTGTCTACTAAACATTTTCTGACTCATTTATATAAATTAGCTTGTACAAGCATTTTTCTAGTATGTTACGTTCAAATCTTGACCAATTCTCATTCACCGTGGCTAGTTACCCCTCAACAGGATACCACATACACCACAGGTTACAAAGTGCACTAACTCTGGAAAGCGCTTAATAGCTAACTCAGAGCCGATCGATAACTAATAAGTCTGGAAAACACGAAGGTTAACTCAGATAGGTACAAGAGAACTCACATAAAATATTTAAACAGTTTATGCCATGATTATCACTTTGAAAACACGATTATCAAAGCGATAAAGAAAGGGTTTTCGAGCATTGCTCGTTTTATTTTATATATAAAAGCCCACCTTTACGTTTACAGAACTAAGTACGAGCTTCCGTTCTCCTGATCTTCCGTCCTTTCCTTACTGCTGGCTTTCTCCTTCATCGTAAAATAATAACACTTTAAATCGGTCGCAAAAGATAATCGATCATAGAAAATCGAATTAGGTTTTAGTCGTTTCATTTCTTTAGGCATTTGCACGCTACTAGCTTCATTTTAGTTAAACGGGAAACGAGACTTGAACAAATGTCGTTTAGAACTTGAAAGGTTTCTTAATCGACTCTTAGGTCAGTAGAAAGGGTAGTCGTTAGCTTATTACGGCTTAAACGATCGAAAGAAAATTAAGTTGCGAAAAAAACAACTTAGTAAAATAATTTCTGCAAAATCACTGCGCAAGGCAGTAATTCTGGGGACTGCCCAGAACAGAGGAACTGGAAACAGGGGATGAGCCCTGTACCACTAGAAAGCTTGGGAAGTCTAGTTTACGCTCCAATTTACGGATCTCAAATCCGATAAACGAGCTAAGAGATATTACAGTTTTCGGGAAGGGTCGCAAAACTGGCGCGGCTAACCCTAATTGCTCGATAGAATCGACGTATAACTTCCTAAGTTCGTTCTAAGTTCTCGTATTCGATTTATCATGAAACTTGACTCTCAAGGCAGTCAACACGTACTCCCGTACGTGAAGGACTCCTTCTCAAAACTCGTTTCTTTAGCACGACGTTCTAAACATCGTCGTCTCAACTACCAATTACTAAACCAAAATCAAGTTAACAAATTCTCGTTTCTAGTTCTCGACTATTACTACAACTCATATAATAATAGCTCGAAAGCTCACGTCGTCAACTACAAAGTTATGCCTCAGTCCATCATGAACATTATTATCAAGTTAGAATTCTCATTCAACTTCTCGGTTATTAATTATGACCACTTGATCGTCTCTTACGAGATTTCAAAAATTATCGGATTCCGTTCATTTTCTACGTCATCAAACAACATCTAACATAGATCATTTTCATGCATATCATTACTTCATAACATTACTAAATCTCAACTTAGATCGAGTTCTTTGTCTCTTACGACTCACAAATTATTTTTAGAAAATTCCAATTAAGTTCATAACATCAATTAATATCATTAACAACATTATTTCATCAACAATACATCAACTAAATCAACTACATGAAAACCCCTAATTCTTTCCATTTTTTCGGTAATAACATAATTATTAAGGGGGGTGATTTTCTTCATTAAACATCATCATTAATCCCTTAGTCATACTATTATATCATCAATTGATCAAATACAAGTCTAATTACACAATAAATTTACGTGGTTCGGAGAAACCTCCTTTGTCCACGGGGAGTTGTGAGTCCACACAACTCTGTCCAAGTTCTTCTGGACAAACCACTCAGCTTACGCGGGATGAGCAACCGTTAAGGATAAGTTTGCGGGTACTTATCAACCTTACAGTTTAGTTTTCGGGTACTAAACAACCTATCTACTCAGTTGTAGGAAGAGTAGGATCCTAAACCTTTTCAGGTGAAAGAAAATGGGGTTCCAACTAAAAGCTCGAACACGAGGTGAGCTTTGATCTAACACTCTACGAACTCTCACCAAGTGATGTTCTCAAGGTTCGATCTAAAGACACAGAAACTAACTCTAGAACTCTCAACAAGTGATGTTCTAAAGGATTAAATGCAGTTAAGCTCGTGAAGAATTTTGCTCTTTCTTTCGCTCTCTGGTTTCTTCTCGCGTGTGTGTCTTATATCTTCTCTGAATGAATGAATGAAGGCCTCTATTTATAGGCGGAGAGTATCAACTAGCCGTTGGAGGAGCTGTTGATCTCTGTTCCTTGAAAGCGATGATTTGTCTCTCATCTCTGCAGACTTTCTGGATTTGGCATCTGTGCTATTCTGCTTTTCATCTGAGACAACCTTGTGTTGGGCCAAATGGGGTAATGACTGAAATGTCAAACCCTCACGTGACTTCCTTTTTGAAATTCAAATCTTAACAACAGACTTCCAACAAGGAGTGGTCGGTTAAGACTTCCGATCTTCAACTAGCTTGTTCTTCAGCTGATGTTCTATCTGACTGCTGACAGTTGAACTCTCAGCTGACTTCTACTTCATGCTGTTGATCTTCTGGGTTGAGTTATACAACTGATGTTCTGAAACTGAACGCTCAGTTGTCTTCCTTGTATCTTCTCCCTTTTTGAATTAACATGGAATGAACGCTCAGTTGTGTTCCTCACAACTGATGTTCTATCTGTTGAGTGTAACTTCCCCCTTTCTCAATGTTTCATATGATGAACGCTCAGTTGTCTTCTTTACAACTGATGTTCTATCTGAGTGAAGTCTTGTTGCCGTCTTCAGCTGGAGTCCTGTAAAGATAAAATCTTAACAATGCTCAAACAGCGAGCCTAACTGTGATAACCCGAGTTTTTATCCCTTTAAGAGAGCGTCTAATTAACCGAGTAGTTCAAAGATGAGAATTTAGGAGTAAAATTTTTCTTTTCTAATCGATGAGTTTTGAATAAAACGTTTACATTGCCTTATGAATCTTGTGTGAATTTATCTGAGATGATGATGATGTGATGTGTTTGTTGAGTTGTTTATATGAAAATGAGTATGAGATTAAATTCCGGAAGAATCCCGAGAAGTTTGTTTAATTAAGAAAACATAACGTTAATCGCCGAGAAATATGTTTACGCCGATGAACTTAGAATAGAATTAAATTAGAACCTTCGAACTTAGAATTTCTTTTAAGATCACTGAGATAGGGTAAGAACTTATCCGAGAATTGAGAAGATAAATGAGGCATTAGTCTTGAAAAGGATGAATAAACGAATTAATAAGCCGATTAATTTCTTTTAAGATTTAAAGGACCAAAATGATCGAAGCCTTTAATCTTTTAAGTTGAGACGTGACATAGGATTGGGACGAGTTAGTGTCAAAAGTGAAACGAGAAGAGGTTAGACCCGTTAATAGAACAAAACGGAATTAATACGAATTGTTTTACCCGGAAAACCTTAACGACCGGATAATTAATACCCGTAACGACACGACGACGACACGTGTCAACCACCTCTATCCCTCTCTCGCCACCTCACAACCCTCTCCCATCATACCTCAAGTTCCAAGACCAACAAGACATAGTGGTGTCTTGTACATAGCTTGCTTGAATTATGCAAACAAGTTAACTTCAAATCAAACCATCAAATCTTGTCTTATGCAATTTCCAACAAGTTTAATTCCTTTTTCACTTTGTGGACTTTTGAATCCTTTTCACCTAAGACAAGAGAGGAAACCAGCAATTTATTCATTCATTTCCATCTCTCTCTCATTCGATCTATCTCTCTCTCAAGAACAAAAAGAAAAACTCTCTCAACCTCTCCAACTCTCTCAAACTCACGGCATTCCCTCTCTCTCACACCTCCATTGATTTTTCTTCACATGCAACTATAGATTCAAGCTTATCCTCCATGGAAATGAAGTATAAGCCATTAATCCTCCATCAATTCCATCCATATTTTCAAAGAAAGGTACAAATTTCCAAGTTCTTGAAGTTGAATTCAAGAATTTCCAACATTTTCTTTATTTTTGATTCCTAAAACCTATGGATGATTGATCCTATATTCTTTCTTTTTCTTTGAGGATTCAAGAAGATATTCTTCTTTCTTTCAAGATCCAAGCTTTGAAGCTACCATTTCCATCCATTTCAATCCCAAGAGCCAAGAGAAGAAATTCCCATTTATTTAAGTATGATTTCATTTGATTAGTTGTAAAAATGTATGTCTATATGTCCTAAAGGAAAGATCTATGCATGCATGTTATTTAATTTATGTTTAGGCAAACTTAGGATATGCATGTGCTAATCGAGTGAGAAGAATTCGTTAGGAGAATCGAGCACTAGATGTTAATCGATGAATTAAGAGAAGAAAAAGAAACTAAAACCCCAAAAATTTGATAAATGCAGAAAAATATAAGAAAAATAGGAAAAATGTGAATCTTTGTGTTATTGTTATGTTGATGTTTGAATTGTTATTTTTATCATGTTAGTAATGAGATTAATTGCATGAAAAATTGAGAAATAAAACACACAAAAAAATGTGCATGTGTGCCGTGTGTTTTTGAAGAAAATGGAGAAATTATTTTGTTGATTTTGTTGATGAATTGAGTGATGTTTTGATCTATGAAATGATTGTATGTTGTGTTAGTATAATCATACATGTGTTTAAGTGAAGAAAATAGGATTGCATGTTGAAATTTTTGAAAGAAATTAATTGTAGAATTAAGTATAGAAATAATAAAAATAATTGGATGTTTAAGTATTTCAATGTTTATATGAATGATAGTTTGAATATAGAATAAAGATAGAAGTTTTGATAAAAAGACTTAAAATTGAAAAGCTTTTAATTAAATAAAAGATGTATGAAAAGATTTATTAATTAAATACCTTGTATTAAAATTTTAAAAACTTGAAATTTTTACTAAAAATATAACAAAAAGATCTTTTATAATAAAGTGAGTTAATTCATAAAAATGTTTATCAAAAGATAAAGAAATCATTAAGTAAGAAATAGCTTAAAGGTTTAAAACAAATAAAGAAGAAATTATTTAAGAAATAGAGAAAACCAAGTTTAAGAAGAATTAATCGATAAGAAATAAAAAAGAAGTTAAATTGAATAAAGAAAAGATGCTAGACAAGTTAAGATAGATACTCGTATAAGTTGATCGAGAAAATGAGAATAAAATAAGATGTCGAATAATAATTTGAAAGAAGATTAATTAAATAATTAATTGAGTACGTTATTTCCAACCAAGCGAAGAAAAGATAAACCGAGATAATAATTAAAGGAATGATATTCGAGTTAAGAAATGAGAATCAAGTTAGAATTTAACAAGAATTTATAATTTCAAAAGAGTTTATTAAAAACTAAGAGAATTTTTGTTAAATAAATAAGAGTTATAAAATGCCTTATAAGATAGCGGATGTAGAATGAAGCGTTGTCTATGTAAATAAGAAAGATAGAATCAATAGTTTAAGCCTTCAATAAAAAGAAATGCATAATCGAGTTAGACCTTAAAGTTAAGATGGAATGCATGTTAATGTGTCTTGAAGTGTGTTTGATTTATACGATTTTATTGTATGAGTGAATATATGTTTAAATGCATGATAATGTTATATTGTGAAATATGATTGAATTTGTATGATAAATGATTGATTATTTGAGAATGAACTAAAGTCTGTGAAAGAAAGCTCGAGTAATAAATTGTATCAATGAAGTTATTAACTAGAACGAGAAAAGTATACGATGTTAAGTAGTAAAGTTAACCTTTTCGAATAGAGTTAATGAAATAAAGACGAGAACGTGAGATTTTTAGAAAAGTTAGAACGAAGAGAGCGACGACTCAAATAGAAGTCCGTCAGTTTAAGTCCAACGCCTTTGTGTCCGTCTTTCGTATATCTTATCTATCGATGTCGAACTATGAAGGATCGAGCCGGACGGATCGTTAAGCGAGGACAAATAACCCTAGACCACCTAGCTAGTTCTTCGGAAGTCAGGTGGGCTTTTCTGAACTAAAATCTATCGATGAAAATTAGTATGCTATTAAATATTATGATATGTTTTTCAAATGTGATTGACTTGCCATTTTATTGAAGTTAGTATGTGTTATCATCTATTTATATGAAGATGTGATTATCCTGTGAAAGCGGGAACCCACGTGTGGTAGATGTTGAGGTGACTGTGAGCCTTGCTTCGGTTAGGCCGGTCACAGTGTTTGAGAAGGAGGCCTACTTCTCGGCACATGAAGTTATTTGTGATAGATGATACATGCTATTATATTATATGATATTTGACTGCGCAGTCCGTTTTAAATAAAAATGTTTTGACATACACAAGTAAAACCGTTTTCAAAACTGCTTATATACTTGTGATGTTTGGCAAGGCAAGTTCAATTAATATAGCTTTAAGAAGCATCTTTATTCAAATGTTTTGGCTTGTGTTCACTGAGTACGAAGTACTCAGCCCTGCGTGTGTTTCAAAACATGCAGGTTGACTGGATGGCGATGGCGTGGATACTTGGTGGTGTGGTTTGATTTTGTTGTTTAAGTTGAATTTCAGACTGGCATTTGTACGTCTTCATACGTGCAAGTGTTGGGAGTTGATGCTAATTTCCGCTGCAATCTTTTTGATCTTATGTCTATTGATGTCTGCACTTTTATTCTCATGTTCTTGATTCCGAGCGTTGTGCTCGAAGACTTTGAATGCTTGTTGAATTCGTAACCCCTTTATTTTGTAATCCCGAGCGATGGGCTCGTAACTTGACTTGTTGTTGAACATGATTTCCTTATCTTGATGTATATATTCGTATGATTCCTCTTTTTGTTGGAATTCCCTTCCCATCCGCATGATTTTCTTGATTGAATTCCCGTTCAAAGTGAAGTTGAGATGCTCGGTTATTATTTCTTTATGCTTTTGAAAACCAAATTCGATTGCCTTATATTCCGCCTTTGTTTTCCCCGAGCATGTTCCCTTTATTTGAGTTAGTTGTTAGTTGTTTAGGTTTGTTGTTGTTCGTAAGTCGCACCCCGAGAGTCGGGGCGTGACAGGTTGGTATCAGAGCAAGGCTTTTATTTGTTCTAAAGTCTGTTATTCCTTGATGAGTCAAGTCTAGATTTAATCCCTAGACTTATTTGAGTCAGTAAACCACACCAAGTTATCCTCCATCTCATCCGGCAACCAGGTATGTCTTTTTCTAAAAGTTTTCTTTTCAAGTTAAAATGATGTTTGAGTTATTAAATGTTGAGAATTTTCTTTAAAGTTATTTCGTTGAGTTATGATGTTTTGAGATGGATTTGTTAAGCTGTTTAATAGCTAGATTGCTTTAGAATGTCTACCCCTTTGCGAGTGCGTGTGAAAAGATCGGAAAGAATAAGGCGTGTGTGCGATTGGTTACGTGATTTAGAATTGCCCAAAAATCCCTCTTTGGAACGTAGAAATGAGTAGGTAGTAGAATTCGTAATATGCTCGATAGTTTGTTAAGTTGCTTACGCGTTTAAAATTCGTATAGGATGGACAACGTCGATTGGATGCAAGAGTATTTGCACGCGAGAATGGAAAATACCGAATCTTTAGCAGAATTTTTAGCACGATACCATACGATTTGGGGAAATGTTCAATATATGGACGTAGGACCGTTAGAAGGCATGACGCACCTGATTGAAGCGCTACCAGAAGAATGGAAGGACTGGACAGCATCTCTTGTCTCTCGATTTCTAGGCTACCGTTACTTCGACCGAACCCTTTACGGCGACGTAAATGCTTTTATCTCCGCGATTTCAGCTCGTTTTATGTCCTATGGTGCTCCTCCGCCCGAACCTTATGAAAATGATACCCCAAGCTTGTTGAATGACTTTGTTCGTAATCCTTCACCAATTCCTCCAAGTGGAACTATTTCTCTCCACATCAATTCGCCGCCACGAATTAATCTTCAACCTCAGAATCCTCTTGCAGATTACCCATTTGTAAGTGGTGTGCTTTTTAACTTAATTTTTCTTGATTCCTTTGTTTTCTGACCTATCAACATTGCAGCCGAATGGATGTGATGAAAATTCTTCTTCAAATGAAAACCAAATAGCTGCTTATATGAATCATCCTCAAGCAACCTTTGTAAGCTATCCTAGAGCAGAATCCTCTAGCCAAACCCACTCAAGCGACGACAAAACAAATGGAAGCGAGCCAGTTGATGCAACGACTGTAGGAACCGGATATCTTCAGCCTCTACCTAACAATGTTTTTCCTACCCAGCCACGGATCGAATCTGAGCTAGCTACAATGAATTATACCCTAGAAGAGTGTGAAGAAGCCTTGAGAGAAGCCGAACGTGAGTGTTTCGCCATAGAAGATGATAATGTCGAGGAAGATGACGTGCTGTTTGTAGGACAAATGCGTGAAGAGGAAGAAGAAGAGGAGGAAGAAGACCCGAAAGAAGACGAAGAAATTGTAGAGCACTACGGAGTGGATTCCGAAGCGGAACAGTATGACGATAGCGGACCAAGTGAAGACGACTCCTACGTGTAGGAATGTTCCAAGAAAGTAGTTGAATTCAATCGTTTTTAGTTCGAGTGTGTTGAGAGTTGAACTCTTTTATTTTTCTTTTAGTTGTGTTGTAACCTAAGATGAAGACTATCATAATTTGACTAGGAAAAAGGGAAATGTTTCTAAAGTAAATTCCCTAAGTGCTATAAATCCTAGAGAATGCCGCTGTTAAGCGTTTGGAAGTTGAAACATTAAGATCTTTGAATCGAAGTTGAAATTTTCTGAGTTATTGAATCGAATTGAGTATTTGAATATGAAGTGATGATATTTGCTCGGTGATTATGACTGATTGTTTCAAGAATCTATGATGATGATATGAATATATGATGATATGAATACATGATGATATGAATATATGATGATATGAATATATGATGATATGAGTATGTGACAATTATTAGAAACTGAATGTGATGCATGTATATGTGAGAAATTGAAGTAATGAATTGCTTAAGAAAAATTTTAAATTGTTGTTAAATACCTAAGTACCGATTAGAATCGTGTTCCTCCCGAAAGAGAGATGTGTTCAGAATCTAGAAAGGTTCCCTGTAAGCTAAAAACCTAGAGTGCTTAAAGTTTTTCCCTCGTTTAAATCTTTAGAATGCCGCCAAGACGTAGAAACGTTAGGATTCCCGAAAATAATGCAGAAGGGCAGCGTGACCCTACTCCGCCCCCTCAAAACGAAAGACGAGTCGAAGAGTTGTTTCTCTGACAAAATCCCCCGACGTTCGACGGTAAATGCAGTCCGGCTGATGCCGAAGACTGGATTCGTTCTCTAGAGCGAATTTTTCGTTTTCTTCGTTGTTCCGATCGCGAGCGTTTAGAATGCATGACGTATTAGCTTAAAGGAATAGCCGATTATTGGTGGGAAGCAAAGCAAAGGACGTATTCTCCCGAAGAACGCGAAGAGTTGTCATGGGATCAGTTTAAAGAAGCGTTGTACGAAAAGTTTGTACCAAGAAGTTATCGTAAGCAGAAATCCAACGAATTTACCAATCTGAAGCAAGGAAAAAGATCTGTAGCCGAGTACGACCGAGAGTTTTGTGAGTTAGCTCGTTTTGCGCCCGATATGGTCGACACCGATGAGAAAATGTGCGAGTTGTTTAGAGCAGGACTTAGGCAAGATATTAGAGTAGTTCTCGCTAGCCAAAGTAGTTTAACGTACGCCGAAGCTTTAAACCGAGCCTTAGATGTGGAATTAGCAATGCAACTGGAAAAAGGATCGCAACCCCCAGCGAATCCCCAACCCCAAAGCCAGCTAATCACGACCGCGTCTGTTCAACAACCCCAGTACGGCCAATACGGAAAAAGAAAAGGAAAGTGGATTAGTGGAACCCAACCAACCAAAAAGCAATGGCAAGGAAAGAGCCAACCGTAGCCACAGAAGGGAAAGGCACCGCAAACGAACCGAGGCAACCTACCCATCGGACCCTTAGGATTCCCTCCCTGTGCGAAATGTGGAAAGATGCATCAAGGCGTTTGTAAGAGTGGAAGCAACGTTTGCTACACTTGTGGTCAGCCTGGTCATTTCTCGAACCAGTGCCCAAGTAAGCAACAAGGGTTTAGAAGCGGAAGGCCAAACCAGTTCCAGCCATCGCAAATGAAAGCTATCGAGGCAGCCCCTCTTCAGAAGTTTGTTCCACGTCAACGTAAGCCGCCGCAGCCAAGGCAGCAACCTCCTCAGCAAGAACCGCCGCTTTTTCAAAGAACGTACGCGATTGAGCAAAAACCGCAGGAGAAGGAGAAAGGAAATCTAGCAGGTATGGGAAAGCTTAACAACGTACCTGTTATTGTTTTGTTTGATACCGGAGCTTCGCATTCGTTTATATCTAGTATTTGCGTAGAGAACCTAGAACTAGAAGTAGAAGAATCGAATCAAATGCTTAGTGTCGCAACCCCTTTAGGAAAGTCTGCGTTAGTTTCGCATGTTTGCTCGAACCTAGATTTTGAAATCGAAAACCGTAGGTTAGTCGCGAAATCCCTGAATGTAATCCAGATGCGTGACGTCGATATAATCCTAGGAATGGATTGGCTAACCGAGAATTTTGCGATGATTCGATGCGATTTGAGACAGATATCGTTTAAAACCCCTAGAGAAGAGTCAACCATAGATTTCAGAGTGGAAAAGAGAGTGAAAAAGAGCGTACCGATAATTTCAGCCATGAAAGCGCAGAGATTGATGCGGAAGAAAGGAACCCAAGCGTACCTAGTCTATCTGAATAAGGACGAAAATCACGAGTTAAGTATCGACGATGTTCCAATCGTAAGAGAATTCAAGGATGTGTTTCCTGAAGTGTTACCAGGTTTACCCCCTGACCGTCAGCTAGAGTTTTCAATCGATTTAGAACCAGGATCAGCCCCGATATCCAAGGCACCGTATCGAATGGCCCCAAAGGAACTTCAAGAGTTGAAGATCCAACTGCAAGAATTGTTGGACTTAGGCTACATTCGACTGAGTGTATCGCCTTGGGGTGCTCCGATTTTATTCGTTAAGAAGAAAGATGGTAGTTTAAGGATGTGCATAGACTACCGAGAATTAAACAAGATTACGTTGAAGAACAAATATCCTTTGCCAAGGATAGATGATTTGTTTGACCAGTTAAAAGGAGCCGGTGTTTTCTCCAAGATTGACTTAAGGTCTGGATACCACCAACTGAAGATCAAGCAAGAAGATATTCCGAAAACTGCTTTTAGAACGAGATATGGACATTATGAATTCATAGTAATGCCTTTTGGATTAACAAATGCCCCGGCAGTGTTCATGGATATGATGAATAGAGTTTTTCACGAATATTTGGACAAGTTCGTGATTGTCTTTATAGACGATATTCTGGTGTATTCAAGGAATGAAGCTGAGCATGAAGATCATTTAAGAATCGTGTTAGAAACGCTTAGAACGGAAAAGCTGTATGTCAAATTCAGTAAGTGCGAATTTTGGTTGAAGGCAGTAAATTTCTTAGGACACGTAGTTTCGTCCGAAGGCATCCAAGTGGATATGGAGAAGGTGAAAGCTGTGCAAGATTAGAAGTCCCCAACGTCAGTACATGAAATCCGTAGTTTTCTTGGTTTAGCAGGATACTACCGAAGATTCATTGAAAGATTTTCTAAGATCGCGAAACCGATGACGAGCCTATTGAAGAAAGAAACGAAGTTCACATGGACAGAAGAGTGTGAGAAAAGTTTTCAAGAACTCAAGACGAGATTAACGACAGCCCCAATTCTAGCCCTTCCCGAGCCAGATAAAGATTATGTTGTTTATACCGATGCATCTGCTCAAGGACTAGGATGTGTGCTAATGCAAAATGGAAAAGTGATTGCATATGCGTCCAGGCAACTCAAACCTCACGAAGAAAAGTATCCAACCCACGACTTAGAATTAGCAGCCGTCGTTCATGCTTTGAAGATATGGCGACATTACCTTTATGGAGCGAAGTGTGAAATATTCTCAGATCACAAAAGCCTGAAGTACTTCTTCGAGCAGAAGGAGTTGAATATGAGACAAAGGAGATGGCTTGAGTTAGTGAAAGACTACGATTGCAAGATATCTTACCATCCCGGTAAAGCGAACGTAGTAGCCGACGCATTAAGTAGAAAGAGAAGGAAGGAAAAGTCGAATAGGATCGAATTAGGATTTCTTTTAACCGATGAAGTCGAGTTGATTGAAGAGTTTGCGAAAATGAAGATTGAAGTAATCGAACCGCCAGCGACAGTAGATCAAGTAATTGCTACCTTAGTAGTGATGCCTGACTTAAGAACCCGTATCGTAGAAGGCCAAAGAAGAGACGAAGAATTAGAAAAGCTACGAATGAAAGTGAGAAGTGGAGAAGTTAAAGATTTTACCGAATCAAGCGATAATGCGTTGTTATATCAAGGAAGAATTTGTGTGCCTAACGATGACAAGTTGAAGAACGAAATAATGAGTGAAGCTCATGAAACCCCGTATACAGCTCATCCCGGCAGCACGAAGATGTACCAAGATCTAAAGAACCAGTTTTGGTGGAATGGAATGAAGACGGATGTAGCATTATTCGTTGAAAGATGTTTAGCTTGCCAGCAAGTGAAGTCCTTACATCAAAGACCGTATGGACCTCTACAACCGTTACCCGCCCCAGAGTGGAAGTGGGATGGAATCACAATGGATTTTGTGACAGGATTGCCAAGATCAAGAAGAGGAAATACAGTAGTATGGGTAATAGTGGATAGGTTGACGAAGTCTGCTCATTTCATACCTATTCCACATACCTATGGATCAGCCAAGTTAGCCGAGATCTACATCAAAGAAATTGTGAAATTGCACGGAATTCCGAAAACGATCACCTCTGATAGAGATTCGAAGTTTACCGCCCGTTTTTGGGAAAGTTTCCATAAAGAGTTAGGAACCCAATTGCAGTTTAGCACTGCTTATCACCCTCAAACCGATGGTCAATCCGAGCGAACGATCCAAATTCTCGAAGATATGTTGAGAGCCGTCTTGTTAGATAAAGGAGTCGAGTGGGAAAAAGTTTTACCTCTTGTTGAGTTCGCATACAACAATAGCTATCAGAATACGATAGGAATGGCCCCGTATGAAGCTCTTTACGGAAAGAAGTGTAGATCACTGTTGTATTGGAATGAAGTAGGTGAAAGGAAAGTGTTAGGACAAGAAGCGATTGAGGAAATGATAGAATCTGTACGTCAGATCCGTGAGAAGATTAAGGAAGCTCAAAGTCGACAGCAGTCGTATGCCGATAATCATAAATCTAAGTTAGAATTTAAAGTAGGAGATAAGGTGTTTTTGAAAGTATCCCCCTCGAGAGGAGTTTATCGTCTTGGAGTTAAAGGAAAGCTTAGACCTCGTTTTATAGGACCGTACGAGATCCTTGAGAGGATTGGATCCGTATCGTATCGTTTAGCGTTACCGCCTAGTTTCGAAAGTTCCCATAACGTGTTTCACGTATCGCAATTAAGAAAATATGTCTTTGACCCGAAGCATGTAATACGTCAAGAAGATGTTGAGATGAAACCCGATCTAAGCTACGAAGAGAAACCCGAAAAGATTTTAGATTATAAAGTCCAGCAGCTGAGAACGAAATCGATTCCCTTAGTGAAAGTCAAGTGGTGTCATCACGATCTAGAAGAAGCCACTTGGGAGCTCGAAAAAAAGATGAAAGTAAAATATCCCGAGTTATTTTCTTAAGGTCAGTAAATTTCGGGACGAAATTTTTTTTAAGAGGGTGAGGATGTGATAACCCGAGTTTTTATCCCTTTAAGAGAGCGTCTAATTAACCGAGTAGTTCAAAGATGAGAATTTAGGAGTAAAATTTTTCTTTTCTAATCGATGAGTTTTGAATAAAACGTTTACATTGCCTTATGAATCTTGTGTGAATTTATCTGTTCTATTTATCTGAGATGATGATGATGTGATGTGTTTGTTGAGTTGTTTATATGAAAATGAGTATGAGATTAAATTCCGGAAGAATCCTGAGAAGTTTGTTTAATTAAGAAAACATAACGTTAATCGCCGAGAAATATGTTTACGCCGATGAACTTAGAATAGAATTAAATTAGAACCTTCGAACTTAGAATTTCTTTTAAGATCACTGAGATAGGGTAAGAACTTATCCGAGAATTGAGAAGATAAATGAGGCATTAGTCTTGAAAAGGATGAATAAACGAATTAATAAGCCGATTAATTTCTTTTAAGAATTAAAGGACCAAAATGATCGAAGCCTTTAATCTTTTAAGTTGAGACGTGACATAGGATTGGGACGAGTTAGTTTCAAAAGTGAAACGAGAAGAGGTTAGACCCGTTAATAGAACAAAACGGAATTAATACGAATTGTTTTACCCGGAAAACCTTAACGACCGGATAATTAATACCCGTAACGACACGATGACGACACGTGTCAACCACCTCTATCCCTCTCTCGCCACCTCACAACCCTCTCCCATCAAACCTCAAGTTCCAAGACCAACAAGACATAGTGGTGTCTTGTACATAGCTTGCTTGAATTATGCAAACAAGTTAACTTCAAATCAAACCATCAAATCTTGTCTTATGCAATTTCCAACAAGTTTAATTCCTTTTTCACTTTGTGGACTTTTGAATCCTTTTCACCTAAGACAAGAGAGGAAACCAGCAATTTATTCATTCGTTTCCATCTCTCTCTCATTCGATCTATCTCTCTCTCAAGAACAAAAAGAAAAACTCTCTCAACCTCTCCAACTCTCTCAAACTCACGGCATTCCCTCTCTCTCACACCTCCATTGATTTTTCTTCACATGCAACTATAGATTCAAGCTTATCCTCCATGGAAATGAAGTAGAAGCCATTAATCCTCCATCAATTCCATCCATATTTTCAAAGAAAGGTACAAATTTCCAAGTTCTTGAAGTTGAATTCAAGAATTTCCAACATTTTCTTTATTTTTGATTCCTAAAACCTATGGATGATTGATCCTATATTCTTTCTTTTTCTTTGAGGATTCAAGAAGATATTCTTCTTTCTTTCAAGATCCAAGCTTTGAAGCTACTATTTCCATCCATTTCAATCCCAAGAGCCAAGAGAAGAAATTCCATTTATTTAAGTATGATTTCATTTGATTAGTTGTAAAAATGTATGTCTATAAGTCCTAAAGGAAAGATCTATGCATGCATGTTATTTAATTTTAGGCAAACCTAGGATATGCATGTGCTTATCATACAATGCTTCCTTAAATTCTTCCCATGTAAAGCGAGCCAGGTGCTCCGCAGGTATAACTTTCTGCCTAGCCTCCCATCAGTAGTCAGCTGGCCCGAAAAGCTGGAATGCGACACACGACAAACGCTCCTCATTAGTACATCTGAGGAGTTTAAAGATTTTCTCTACAGTTCGCACCCAAAGCTCAGCATCCCTTGGGTTTCCAGATCCATTAAACACAGGTGGGTTTCGCTTGAGAAATAAGTCCTCAATATCACGACGGGGTGGTGGTGGAGGTGGTGATGGTGATGGTGGTGGTGGGGTATTTTGTCTTTCTTGTTCCTCTTCTCTATTGTTTTGAGCTTGACATCTACCACGTCCCCTGGGCCTTCCAGGTCTTCCTTTGTTGTTAACTACTCTTGGTGGCATTTTTGAACTATAGGAAACAAGAATTCTTATTAACATTTTGATTTTACGCTTTCGTTTACTTACTAAACTTTCTTTCCAACTTAAACAAGTCTATGGAAAAGAAATAAACCATAACTTCAATACTAGCTCTTTAAACTTTTAACTTCTTAAGTTAAACCAGAATATTCATCCAAACTTTTCTTCTAATCGCGTTTAGAAGAAACTTTCACAAGTTCAAATCCCACTCACGGGGTGATATATTATATATATATGTCAAAAAGAGTACTGAGTTTGCCTCTAACGAGGACTTACACAAAACTAGACTTCAACGAGTCTAAGCTAGGCTAACTGCCTATCTATGTACAGGATGCACTAACATACTGCATTTTCTGTACCTACTAGAAGTACTAGAACGGAAACAATCCACAAAGCTCTGTATCCACTTAGAGTACTACAAAAAGAAGTCTACTGATCCGGCTATGCACAAGGCAGGGAAAAATTACTACTACGCGTCTAAGACGCTCTGCTCAACAAGCGGTGGTCGAGTCAGTGTTGCCCTCTATGGCCTGAAAATCCTCGGAGTCCTCCTCCAGGTCCTCCTCAGGGTCCTCCTCTGAATCTGAATCAAAGACGAGCTGAAGTGCATCGTCAACCCCAATCGTGGAGCCGTCCAAAAGTACAAGTGGCGGTGGCGCAGATACCTCTGAAACGGTCCTCTCGGAGTCTGAAACCAAGTAGTCCAAACTGGTCTCTACTGTCCTCTTCTTCGGAGGCAGTAGGTGCTCGGAAGGTGAACTAGACTCGTATTCCTCTGTAGAACGGACCCTGGATGGTCCTGCATCAAACTCTCCTCGGACCCTTGCCAACTCTGCACAGATCTCCTCAAGTGGTCTAAATGGGAATGGAAATTCTATCATAGTAGCAAGCTCCGTGCCCATCTCCAGGTATCCTGTCTCTAGAACTAACTCCTCACTAGGTGTAAGGACTAGTGGCAACTCTAACAGTGCGGCCATCTCTGGATCCATGTCCAAAGGCTCTGGCTCTGGCTCTAGAAAATGACGGTAGGGGTGGTGCTCCTGAATGGGAACTGACACTATGAATCTGCTCTGAAAGAAACGCATGTGTTTAGCGAGAGCGAATCCTGAGAAATCTCCTATCGGCTCAGTGTCATCGCCGAACAGTGCAAGGAAGTACCAAGACACATCATGTGCCCATCCGCGCCACTCATCTGGTAGTCGAACAATCAAATCTGCTATAGCCTGACGCTTTGTAACACTGTGTCGGGCTGCATGGTAAAGTGCGGAAAAGTTACTAATTATCTATCCAATGTCATCACTCGGGCCTGCCTCGTAGTCACGATACTCATCCAGTATCTCATCTGCCCAAGTACACTGTTGCGGGGATTGATTCTCCTGAGTTATGTCACTACTAGAAGCCATCCTACAAGGTTTTAAGAAACACGGATCAGTAACTGGTAGGATAACTTATCTTAAGAAAATTCTTAAATTTACAATTTGAATACTCCATTATTCAATTGTAATCCCACCAACGCTTAACAATAACTTATCTTATCGTCTAGCAATTTCAAGAAATTGCACTCAAACAATATATAAAAATAAAATTTCAAGATTTTATTTCCATCCTTTTACTTATTATTCTTTTTCTTCCTTATTATTTCCTTATTACTTTCTTACCTTATTTCTTCCTTCAAGAAAACTTCTTAACGGCTCTTGCTTATTTAAAACAAAGTAACGACTCTACTTTGTTCATGTTACTTATACAAAAGTAACATTCGTTTCTTTTGATTCCCTTTATTCTGTCCTCTCCGATCGCCTCTTTTGAAATCATTTGGAACCAACGCTTCTTAAAACATCTATATTCTCAAAGAATCGGGGAGGCCTTAGAATTTAGTCTAGATTCTTATGCCAAACAGACATCTCAATCAAAAGAAATTATATCTCACATAATTTCACATACTTTCACCAAGTATAGTATTCATGCTTTCACATAGTTTACGTAGTATCACAAAGTATAACTCTTATACTTTAATCAAATCATACTTGGCATACTTTATTCACAATCATGCTTGCATACTTTAAACAAAAATTTCTTCTTAAAAGAAATCATACTTCTGAAACTCTTTCCTCACTTTCCTTCTTTGGTTGAGTCGATGTAGCGGGAGGTTGAGTGGTCGTCTACACTCTTAAACTTAGTGTTACGACTTAACTTTACTTGAAAGAAGACTTGGGTGTAGAGCATATACAAATACTCCACCTTACTACTGAAAGGAACTTGTATGCAGAGCAGAAACGACTGCTTTGATACCACTCTGTCACAGCCCCAAATCCCGAGGGACGGCAAAGCCGGGGTGCGACTAGGGATTTGATTAAAGAAGTGGGGAAGAAGGGGGAATAAATAGATAAACAGATATTTATAACAGAAAATACTATGAACTGGACTTTATTGAAATAAAGAGAGTCGACCTTGAAGGATCGCTCGACAAGTTGTTCTTAAAAAGGAACTAAGTTCATTGTACAGAATTTAGACAAAAAGATATACAATAACTCAAAAAGAAGAGTTTGGCAGCGGAAAGCGTAAAGCTTGACATACAGTTCTTCATTCTAATCACAACTCTATAGTCAACCTCCTGCCGCTCTCGTCACTCAACCTGCATATTTATAAAACATATGCAGGGCTAAGTATAAACATACTTAGTGGGCACGTTGCCGAAAATATATCATAAGTATAGATTAAATCAGGCATCTCGATAAATAGTGCATTGGGGTTTTTCATCAAATACCCGAGCCTACTAAACATTTTCTTTCACTTTTCACAAAATAGCTTGCAAGCATTTTTCTCACAGATGTTACGTTCGATTTGCCCAACATTCCTCACCATGGCTGGTTACCTCTCAACAGGGTACCACACACACCGGCTACCGTGTACACAAACTCTGGAAAGTCCCCCTTGTATACTAACTCAGAGTACGATCGATTTAGTTAGCCCCATTATATCTAACTCATAATTTCTGGAAAGCAGTCGGCTAACTCAGAATGGCACAAATGAACTCACATAAACCAAATATTTTCATGCCTTGATAATCACTTTAAAACACAGTTATAAAGCGATAAGTAAACATTTTCGAACATCGCTCATTTGATTTTATATATAGAAAAGCCCACCTTTAGGCGATTTACAGAACAACTAAAGCTTCTGTCTTCTGTCTTCCGTCCTCGAATTCATCCTTTGAACGCAAATAATAACACTTTAATAAGTGGTCGAGAAAATAAAGGAAAAAGGAAATCGAATTCGTTTTATAACTTTTAGGCCTTTGCACTATACTACTTTCTTTTGATTAACGAATAAACGAGACTCGATCAATTCTCGTTTAGAAACTAACTTGGTTCCTTTACTTGACACTTAGGTCAGTAAATAAATGGAAGTCGATAACTTATAACGACTTAGAAGTTCACAAAGAACGAAGTTAAAAAGGTTTTAACTTAAGAATATAGGTTTACAAAAGTTTCTGTACAAAGCAGAGGTTGTGGAGTTCATACAGAACAGAACATTTCGAAACAGGGGATGTTCTCTTGTACCAAACGAAATCCACGGATGTCTAGTTTACTCTCCAATTTACGGATCTCGATTTCGTTAAGCGAGCTAAGAGTTATGACAGTTTCCGTGAAAGGTCGCAAAACAGTCCGCGTGAAACCCTAGGTGCTCGTAAAACTCGACGCACGATTCCCTAGGTTCGATCAATGCTATACAACCTTTAAACTCACGAAATTATTACCTTTTACTGTCTTAAGGCAGTCAATATGCATGTCCATTAAACGGGTGCAAATTCACGTCTTTTGATTAAACAAACGACGAGCATTTCCTCGTCCTTTTCAACTAACCAATTACTAAACCAAATTCCATTTCCAAATCAATTTCATTCATCGTCTTCTAGTTCATAAACTATAACTTATATCATCTCATATCTCAGATGGAAATATCGTCAACTACAAACTCGTTTATTAAACGACAACAATCATTAATATCAAATTGGTTTTCCTTATTCGACTTTCCTATCGGCATTTAGACTCGTTTCTTCGTCTCTTATCAAAATTTCAACTTCTTTAGAATTCGTTCAAATTTTCCGATTACGATTATTAACTAACAAGATTAACATATATTCAAATCATAAACCTAAATCATTATCCAATCTCGTCTTATCGACGATTCTTCGTCTCTTATTAAAAATTCGACGTTCTCCGATTTTGCTCAAACTTTCCAATATCGTTCATCAACTATCAAGATTCACTAATACGAAAACCATATACTCAAATTATTATTGGATTTTAACTTATCGTCGGGTTTTCGTCTCTTACGATTTCTATTTTATTTTTACAAAAATCCAATTAAATTATATAATCATCCTCAAACATACTACATCTCATTTCTATTATCATATTATACAAATCATAACATTTTCTACATCAAATCCTCACTTATTCATGTCTTACCTTTTTATTTTTATTTTTAGAAAATTCTAAAATAATTCATGCATCAATCTATCATCATATAGAACAATAATCCACTAATCAATCATCTAAAAATCGAACCAACATCAAACCCCTAATTCTTCTATAAATTTTGGTATTCATCATTAATTAGGTGGGATGATTTCTTCATGATTTCTATCCATAAAAACCATTCCTAAGCATATTATAACATGTATTAAACATAGAATCATCATCCTACTTCCTTTCCAAATTTTCGAAAAAAATATAGTTGATGGAAAAGTGTTGGGAAATTTATTAAAGTTTTGATTGATTCCAAAACCAAGTGACCCCAACCAAGTAAGTAGATGTTGTCAAATCCTAATGTTAGTAGTTAGGCTCGCTGTTTGAGCAATGTTGAGATTTTATCTTTACAGGTCTCCAGCTGAAGACGGCAACAAAGCATCACTCGGAGAGAACATCAGATGTAATTAAAGACAACTGAGTGTTTATAAAGGGAGAAGTTATGTTCACAAGATACAAGAGAACATCAGTTGTAAGAAAGACAACTGAGCGTTCGAAGCCAACTGGTCAGAGTCAGATACAAGAAGAACAACTGAGCGTTCAAGATGGAACATCAGTTGTAGACTCAATCAGTTAGATCAACAGCTTGAAGTTCAAAGTCAGCTGAGAGTTCAAATGCTCCTACTCAGACAAAAGCATTCAGATAGAACATCAGCTGAAGACCAATCAGATGAAGATCAGACGACTCAACCGACTTTCAAGTGTTGGAGGTCAAAGGTTAAGATTTGAATTTCAAATAAGGAAGTCACGTGAAGGTTTGACTCTATGTCATTACCTCATTTGGCCCAACACAAGGCTGTCTCAGATGGAAAGCAGAAGCATGCACTTGCCAAATCCGGAAAGTTTGCAGAGATGAGAGACAAGCCATCGCTTTCAAAGAACAGAGATCAACAGCTCTTCCAATGGCTAGTTGATTCTCTCCGCCTATAAATAGAGGCCTTCATTCATTCACCAAGACTACGGGAAATACAAGACAAACAAGAGCAAGAAGAAATCAAAGAGCGAAAGAAAGAACCAAATACTTCACACGAGCTGAGGTGCATTCAATCTCTTAGAACATCATTAGTGATCCAACCTTGAGAACATCACTTGTTGAGAGTTCGTAGAGTGTTAGATCTTAGCTCACTTCTTGTTCGAGCTATTTAGTTGGAACCCCCACCATTTCTTTCACCTGAAGAGGTTATTATGACCCTACTCTTCCCGTAACTAAGTAGATAGGTTGATAAGTACCCGTAAACTTATCTCAACGGTTGCAAAGCCCGCGCAAGCTTTGTGGTTTGTCCAGAAGAACTTGGACTGAGTTGTGTGGACTCACAACTCCCCGTGGACGTAGGAGTTATCTCCGAACCACGTTAAATCTTGTGTGTTGTGTTTATTTTTCAGTTACTTATTGCATATTCAACTGACTAACTAACCTGCATACAAACTGCATTCTTCCATATCAACTGTCTTGGTTATTGACCAACCTTGCACTTAAGCGTGAGTTGACCAACCTTGCACTTCACATCTAACTGGGTGTTTCTTACTCGGTTGTGATTTCAACTGAGTTGCATTACTCGGTTGTGTTAATTTTTAGGGGGTTGTTTTAAAAAGTTTTATCTGGTGTATTCCCCCCCCCCATACACCAGAACTCGTATCGGGACCATCAAAAAGAATTTTTGTTCGGTTCAATACGTAGAGGAAGTTCTTACCTTGTCGATTATGGAATCGGAACTAAGATTGATCGGTAGACGAGTGACTTGTTGAGCTTTGAAAGCTTGAAGGATGAATAACAATGGAAGAAAGTGAGAGAGAAGAGAGAGGGGAGGGGGTGGCGGAAATGGTGAGAGAGGGAGAGAGATGATGACTAATGTTATACTATTCCATAAAGTGAGAAATATCTAAAAGGTGATGACTCACTCTTCATAGGCGGTTTGGAGGGGGGGATTTATTTGCCGGAAATATCTCATTTTCGGGTTTAATACGACGTATTAAAAAAATCGAGAAATAAATTCTTAGACGGTTACGTTTTTGACGAAATCTAATTCGACCGTTAGATTAGAAATAAATCACTTACTCGGAAAGCATATTTCGATTTCCGAAATCCAATGAAAAGTCGGGATAAGACAGTCCAAAATTCGCCCGGAAAAATAATAAAAACTGACTTTCTCCGGTGAACTCGTATCGAAGAAAAAGTGAATGTAAAGTCTGACGGTTTTTCAATCCGAATTTTCGGACGAAAATTTTATCGGACGTGAAAACCCTAATACAGTAGTCGTTCGACCGACTTCTAGAATTTATTTTCAGAAATGGATTTCACCGTTAGTCTTAGAATCGAAAATCCTTAACTTATGCGTGCAAAGCCTTAATTAAATAATTAAATTTTATTTTTCTCGACGGAAGAAAATATCCGGGGTATTACATAGGTCAGTTAATAACGGAAGTCGATAATTTATAACGACTTAGAATTTCTTAAGGAACGATGTTAAAAAGAATTCAACTTAAGAAAACGAGTTTTTGAACTTCTCTGCACAAGGCAGTAACTCTGGAGCATCTACAGAACATATTTCTGCAAAACAGGGAATGAAATTGGTACCAAAAGAAAGCTACGGATGTCTAGTTTACTGTCCAATTTACGGATCACGATTTCGTTAAGCGAGCAGGAAGTTATGACAGTTTCCGTAAAGAGTCGCAAAACAGTCCGCGGTAACCCTAATTCTCGATAAAACTCGACGCACAAATCCCTAGGTTCGATCAATGCTATACAACCTTTATGCGCGTGAAACTACTATCATTTTACAGTTAAGGCACATGTTCTTTTATCGGGAATACCTTCACGTCTCTTGATAAAACAAACGACGAGCATTTCCTCGTCTTTTTCAACTATCCAATTACTAAACCAAATTCCAAATCAAATTCGATTTCAATCTTCTAACTCCTATATTCATTTCTCGAATGGAAATATCACCAACTACAATCTCGTTTATTAATTGACAACAATCATTAATATCAAATTAGTTTCCTCATTCGACTTTCCTATCGACATTTAAACTTGATTACTCGTCTCTTACCAAAATTTCAACTTTCTTAGAATTCGTTCAAATTCTCCAATTACGTTCATTAACTACAAAGATTAGCAAATATTCAAACCATAAACCTATATCATTATCCATACTAAACTTATCATCGGTTCTTCGTCTCTTACGATTTCTATTTTATTTTTAGAAAAATCCAATTAAATTATATGATGAACTATACACTTACTACATCTCATAAATCATATTACATCATCCAAATCATAACAATTACTTCATCAAATCCCTACTTCTTTCTCTCTTACAATTTGGTTTCTATGTTTAGAAAATTCTCAATTAATTCCCACATCAATCTATCAATACATAGAACACAAATTCAGAAATCAATCATCTAAAAATCGAACTTAACTTCACCTACATTTTTTTTTCATAAATTTCGGTATTATCAAATTATTAAGGGGAATTGATTTTTACTTATATCCAACCATGGGAAGCCATTTCTATGTATTAAATAACATAAATTTAAGCTTAGAACATCATACTACAACTCCTCTAAAAATCGGTCATAACAACAATTAAAGAAAATGAATTTTTGTATGGATAGAATGGATGCTAGGATCATTATCTTGAAGAATATGTGATTGAAATTAAGATTTGATGGATGATGAATGATCTATGATGATGAAACCTTGAAGAACCTTGAAGACTTCAATGTAGAATGAAGAACAAAAGAGAGAGAGAAATGAGATGGGAGGGTGGCGGTAGTAGAGGGAGAAGGAAGAGAGAAATGATGTGGTGTCCAAAAGATATTTAACAATAAGTAGGATAGAATCTAACAAGGATGACTGATGCCCCTAGGTGGCGGTTTGGATAGGATTTTTTAGTCGAAAATATCTCGTTTACGGATTTAACACAACGTATATAAATCGAGAAATTAATTTCCTAGATGGTTACGCTTTTGACGAAATCTAATTCGACCATTAGATTGGAAATAAATCTCTTACTTGGAAAGCATAATTCGTTTTCAAAAATTCGAAGAAAAGTCGGGATAAGACAGTCCAAAATTTGCCCGGAAAAATAATAAAAACTGACTTTCTCCGGTAGACTCGTATCGTAGAAAAAGTGAATGTAAAGTTTGACGGTTTTTCGATCTGAGTTTTCGAACGAAAATTCTATTGGACGCGAAAATCCTAATACAGTAGTCGTTCAACCGACTTCTGAAATTTATTTTCAGAAACGGATTTCACCGTTAGTCTTAGAATTGAAAATCCTTAACTTAGGCGTGCAAAGCCTTAATTTATAAATAAATTTTTATTTCTCGTCGGAAGAAAATATCTGGGGTATTACAATAGATGAATACAACAAGGTTTCCTCCATGACAATCCAAGCCAAATATTGAGCCCGTTACTCTCACTCTTCATCGGTCCAAACTTGAAGGAGAAGGAGTTTGATTCATTTTCTTTTAAAGTATGATATTTCTTCAAGTTTTGTATATGTAATTTATGCTTAGTCAAACTTAGGATGATGATGGTATAATGAAGAAAACAAACCCTAGAAATTCATATAGGAATCAAGAGCTAAGAAAGAAAAGAAAAGAAAAGAAAATATTTCTATAATTTTTTTAAGAAAAATTGAAGAAAATAGGAAGAAGAAGAAAATTGATTTTGATGAGTTTTTGATGATTTCTTGATCATATATGTATTTTTTGATGATAATTTGAGTGATTTCCATGTTTGTGTGAAGATGAGAAATTTTGTTATATCATTTTTCTATGATGCCGAAAAATATGAAGATTAAATGAGGAATATTTGTTTTAATTTTTGCTTGATGATTTGATTATGTTTATGAAGGATATGAGTATATATGAGCATGGAAATATGATTAAGTTAAGAATTTGAATTATTTTGCTATTTTCTGGAAGAGAATCGCAGCATATATGTGTGGAAGAATCATGATTTTTGATGGTTTATGATGATATTGATGATGTTAATGATATAATTATGATATTGATGATATTTGAGTGTTAGATGTTTAATGAAAATTTAAGAGATGAAGAAAAAAGGAATTTTAGATATATATATATATATATGTGTGTGTGTGTGTGTGTGTGTGTGTGTGTGTGTGTGTGTGTGGGCGCGTAAAAATCGAAGAAATGAGTATAAGTGTGTGTTATTAGTGTTCTTGGTGAAAGTATGAAGATTTAAGTGTGTGTTCTTGGTGTTCTTGGTGGAAATAGGAAGATTTGAAGATGTAATAAATTAATTATAAAATTAATTAAATAATTTCTTTTAAATCAAAAAATAAAAATAAATAATAGAAAATAAAAAGAGAATAAATAATTTATTAAGGAGATATGAATTGAGCAAAACAAAGAAAGGCATTTCTTTGTTAAGGATATAAAGACCTAAATAACTAGAGAAGAAAAATGTTTAAGTTTACTATTGGTTATTATAAAGAAAGATAATAATAATAGTTGAGAAATAAAATGAATTAGAACAAAGAAGATGAATTTAAAAGATTAGTATAAAAGCGTAAGAGACGATTTAGTCGAGTTTGAGATCGTTTATTCGTTTTGAATAAGGAATAAATCAAATGATTAATTTTTATGAAATATTTTTCTAAGAAGTTGTTTGATATAAATTTGAGACTTATGTTAATATTTCTAAGTATACTTGAATAATTAAAAGATGCTATGAAGTGGTAAGTTGAGTAAAAGAAAGTTATAAGTTAAAATCAAATAAATGTTGTTTATTAAAATGTGAGAAACGAGTTTGGTGAGTTTTGGATGCTTGAATGTTCATTTCTTGATGGTATGTTGAGTATTGAATGATTAAATAATGATGTTGAGTAAAAATAAACGAATTCGCTTTTCAAATCTTTTAAATCAGAAATAAGACAGCGAAGTTATCGAGCGTCGAATTTTTAAATAGAAAGTCGAATTCTTATAGTAAAGAAAATAAAAATTTAATTAAGAAAAAGAATAAGTATATATATATATATATATATATATAATATTGGAAGTTAAATTATTAAGACGAGAGTTCTGACGAGTATATGTTCGTCTTTTGAAAAATAACGTCGTATTTTTTAGTCAAGAATATTAAATAGAAGTTTGAGTTTAAATTAAAAAAATTCTTATTATTTGACTTATTAAAAGTTTGATGAGATTATCTTTATTATTTTCCGAAGTTAACCTTTTTTGAGAATAAGGTCGAGTAGTGTTGAGACAACTATTGATTGTGTTTAAAATATAAATCATGTCTGAGTTCATTATGCTTGATTGAACTTATGTGCTTAAGTAAAATGTTTTTATTTCATTTTTTTGTAAAATAATTTGTTCATCTGTTGTAAATGCTCGTTTATGACATGAATGAACTGTGATGACGATAGTTAAGAATTAATGATTCAAAAACTCGAGTAGCATAAACAATATGAGTAGTATTCTCTCGTTTAGCGAGAAATACTAAAGTAATATTATTTTTAGAAATGAAAATGTGAGTCGAAGTTTTATCTAGTAACCGAGTAAAGTCGATAATCCGAGAGCGAGAAAATCGAGAAAAGATGTCGACGTAGAAAAGTTAAAATAACATAGGAAAGACCCGAATCAAATAGAAGTCCTTCAGCCGAGCCCAAAATCTACTTTATATTTTACGAGATAATAGTCTCGTCCTTATTCGATGTTATTTGTGAAGGACCAAGAGGGACGGAAAAGTAGCAAGGTCAAAAGAGTAAGCCGCCTTGACTAGATCTTCGGAAGCCAGGTAGGCTTTTCTAAAACCGAAAAACTGATGAAAGCTTTTATTTATTGAGTATTATTATGTGAGTTTTTAAAATCAATTGACTTGCCGTATTATTTGAGTGGTATGTTTTATCATCTGCTTGAGTTATTATTGTCCTGTGAAAGACAGGGACCCACGTGTGTTATTTGAGTTAATTGAGGTGACTGTGAGCTTTACTTTGGTTTAGCCGGTCACAGTGTCTTAGAAGGAGGCCTACTTCTCGACACAGAGATGTTGTGGTAGATAATTCATACCTGTATTGAATATTATGTTTTGACTGCGAAGTCCATTTAGAAAATAAAATGTTTTTGCATTCGCAAGTAAATCGTTTTAAATTATACTAATACTTGTGATGCTATGGCAAGGCAAGCTCAATTGTATAGCTCTAAGAGCGAGCTTTTAAAAATGTTTTGGCATGTGTTTACTGAGTACGAAGTACTCAGCCCTGCTGTTGGGAAATTAAGTAAAGTTTTGATTGATTCAAAAACCAACTGACCCCAACCGAGTAGATGTTGCCATTTCCTAAAGTTAGTATTTAGGCTCGCTGTTTGAGCAATGTTCAGATTTTATCTTTATAGGACTCCAGCTGAAGACGGCAACATGGCTATACTCGGATAAAAATTCATATGGAAACTCGCATGGAACATCAGATGTAAGAAAGACAACTGAGCGTTCAAGCCAACCGATCTGATCTAGATCATCGGATGAAGGAAAACATCTGAGTAATCAACTACTCGTCAGATGTGAAAATCCACCTGATCATGTGGAACATCAGTTGCAGGACTCAATCTGATAGATCGACAACATGAAGTTCAAGGCAGCTGAGGGTTCAACTGTTCCTCTTCAGACAGAAGGTCAGATGAAGGTAGCGATCAGATGGAACATCAGTTGAAGACCACTCAGATGAGATCAAACGCCTCAACCGACTAACCAATGTTGAAAGACAAATGTTGAAATTTGAATTTCAAAAAGGAAGTCACGTGAAGGTTTGACGTTCTGTCATTACCTCATTTGGCCCAACACAAGGTTGTCTCAGAAGGAAAGCAGAAGTTCACAGTTGCCAAATCGGGAAAATCTGCAGAGATGAGAGACAAGCCATCGCTTTCACAGAACAGAGATCAACGACTCTTCCAACAGCTAGTTGATTCTCACCGCCTATAAATAGAGGCATTCATTCATTCATCAATATAGAATACAGAGAAGACAGAGTAGAGAGATAGATGAGTGAAAGAACGACAATATACTGCTCACAAGCTAAACTGCAATTAATCTCTAAGAACATCACCAGTTGAGAGTTCATAGAGAGTTAGAATCTGTGTTGGTGTTTTTCGATCTTAGTTTGAGTCTTCCGTTGTTCAAGCTTAGATCCTAGCTCACTTCTTTGTTAGAGCTAGTAGTTGGAAAACTCACCCTTATACACATCCCCTAAAAAGGTTGTTAGGATCCTGCTCTTCCCGAAATTGAGTAGAAAGGTTGATAAGTAGCCGCAAACTTATCTATAAGGTTGATAAGTACCCGCAAACTTATCTGAACGGTTGCAAAGCCGCGTAAGCTTTGTGGTAGCTGTCCTAAAGAATTTGGACTGAGTTGTGTGGACTCACAACTCCCCGTGGACGTAGGAGTTCTCTCTGAACCACGTAATTCCTTTGTGTTGTGTTTTCTGTCCAGTTACTTTTTGCATATCCAACTGACTAACTAACCAGCACTCAAAACTGCATCTTTACATTTCAACTGTTTTGGTTGTTGACCGACCTTGCATCTGAGCGTGAGTTGTTTTATACGAGGTATTGTTGTATCCACCACATTCCGCACAACACCACTCTTCCAGCTGAGTTTTCTTACTCAGTTGTGATTCCAGCTGAGTTCTCTTACTCAGTTGTGGTAATTTTCAGGGAGTTATTTTTAAAATTCCTATCTGGTGTATTCCCCCCCTCCCCATACACCAGAACTCGTATCGGGACCATCACCTGCATATATTTCTAAACGTGCAGGTTAGCAGGATGTGGATGGCGAGGACGGCTTGGTGGTGTGTTTCTTTTGAGTTGAAAATCTAAGCTGGCAATTACATGTCTTCATACATGTAGTTGTTGGGATCGAGTCGATGTCTCCGTTGCATGATACTTTCTTTTGATGTGTTTATGATAATACTCTGATATTCTGTTGGATTCAAGAGCAATGTGCTCGAAACAATTTGCTGTTTTTCCTTAATCCCCGAATGATGTAAACTTGACAAACTTGTTCCTGTTTGGATATACTTATGTAAATTATTTATGTTCATTTGTTGTTATAATGTGATTTGAAAGCATGTTTATATTTGTTATCGCTTTCAGTCAATATTCCCTTGTTTTCCGAGCATGTACCCCTATGTGAGTTGAGTCTTTTTGTTGGTTTCTTATCGATATCTAGCACCTCCGGAAGTGGGGTGTGACACACTGGGCGTGCTAAAATTTGTAAACACAAATTTTAATGTATTTATAACAAACACAATAATTCGTGTACAAATAAATATTTGCGAATTTAAAGAAAAAATGTGGGTTGCGATCTCTATATTTCTCCTTTGATTCGCCTCTTCAACTTGTTCTTGAAAGATCTTCAATCAACTTCCGGGATTTTTGGAGATTTAGCCTCCTTGATCATGATCGGATTTGAAGTTTGGACTTATAACATTAATCCATAGGGTCAATGTCTTATTTCTGGATCAAACACTAGTTTTGGGACGCTTTTGATGAAGAACTCCTTGAACTCCACGAAGAACGCCTTGAATGCCACGAAGAACGCCTTGAATATTGTAGAGAATTTTCCTACAACTCTTGAGCTCTTCAATATGATTTGTGGTGTGTCTTTGACCTCTCCAATCACCCCTATTTATAGGTAAAGATATAGTGGACTTGGTGGGCACAATTCTATTGGCTCCCTAATTTTGGTAGTTATCTCCATCAAATATTTGACTTAATAACCAAGAAATGACACTTGTCAATTTTTAATTGGTCAAAAATCTCCATCTTTTAAATGTCTATTTATATTTATATTATTTAGGATTTATCTTTAATAAAATTCCTACAATATAAATAAAATATAAAATTAATACTTTTTTATTTATTTTTATGCGTATACACCCGTGTATATGAAATGAGCATGCTTATCTTTCAAATGACTTTGCAAAATGTTTTTAAAAAGGGGCACGAACCTCACTGAGTACCGAAAGTACTCAGCCCAAAATGTTTTCTTTTTCAAAACAGGTCGAGTGACGATCGAGATGGAGGTGTGTTGGCATCAAAGAATACTTCGGATGACGGTTACTTTGATCATCATCTCCCTTGAATGCATGTTAAATTACAAACTCAAGCAACTTTTTTTCAAACTTTGACTAAACCGATCACGGTTAGTCTCAATTGACGCTTCCACAGTGCGGGGCCAAAGTCCTCATACTTTGACCCCAAGACGACCAAGTTAGGGTAATGGCAAGTTGACGAAGCCTCCTCGATTCCTTTCGAAGACAAATCTTTCAAAGTTCCATTCTTTTTGTAAAGTCAATCTTATGTAAGTCAACAATCTATTGTACGGTTTTAAGTGATAGTCCGGTTATCCGTATAGGTCGGGTAGCGAGCTGTTACATATATGATGTTTACCTAATAAAATCAGTATTGTATATCATTTGATGATAGATTAAACTTCTATTAATCATGAATTATTTTTATTATATTTTATTAATTTAAATGAATCTTGGGAAATTCTGATTTAATTTTGTCAAAATTTGAAAGAGAAATGAGAGAGGAAATAGGGGTGAAGAGGGTTGGTCTGGGCACCATCGTTGCCATCGCCGCCGCTGAAACAGAGGGTTGGTAGTGGTGGTGGTGGTGGCCGGAGAAGAAGATAGGTTGGACTTGGGAGAGGAAAGAAAGAAGATACAAAAATAATTTCGAATTTATATGTTCCTTGTAGTGAAAGAGATGCAAAAATAAAAGAATTATAAAATGATTAGGATAATATCAATGAGCATAATTGTTGCTAATTACTTGATATGGAAATGAATAGAAAATTAAACCTTTACTTTAAACTTTGATACAAGAAGTAAATAATTTTCAAGTTGGTTATAATAAGGGCCAATATGAAAACATCAAATCATAATTTTAAGAAATAAATAAATTAAAAAAAAATTAGAAAGGGAGGAGAGATCTTTATAAAAATCTAATAAACACAATATACTATTAATTATGCCAACAACAGAAAAGAGAAAATTTAATGGTATAATTTTTAAATAAAAAAATAATGATGCAGAATCATAATCACGAGTCAAGTTTCAAATTGGATTCGAGAAAAATATGAGTTTAATAAATTCAAAAGAGGTTTGGATCATTTGTGTCTTATTTGAGATGGACACTTGCTTAGAAAATTTAATTTGAGTAGGAAAATAATTAATGGATACTCGATCTATTCTCATTTTCAACCAGCCCCGATAGTTAGGTATGACAATTTAGTGCGAAACCAATAAGCCAACCTGAAAAATTGAGAAAAATATAAGGTTATGTCCGAAATTTTCTTGCTTGGACGAGAAAGGAAATTCGAGTTTGTGACTTGTATGGGTAATAAAATGACTTTTTAATTGAATTTAGGACGAAATTATATAGCCCCGACAAGAACGAGTAATGAAATTCCAATCAAAACATGTGCGAGTTTATAGTCCAAATGAGAACGAGTAACGAAATTCCTATTAAAACATGTACGGATACATCAGTCAACAGTTTTGAGACATGTATGAATAATAAAGTCATTTATTTAATTAATTTTAACTAGGATGAGAATGTGCATAACAAAATTTGATAAATTTAAATTTGAAATAATTTAGTGGGTGAGTATCCGATCAGTCCATTGACTTTTCTTATTATAAGTTTAAATATAATAAATATAATTAGTTTTCTAAATTGAATATTTAACGTTTACACAATTTTTTGAAAGAAACTTAGCATTTTATGTTATGAGTGATTACATTTTAAATTTAATAGTGTTATATTATTTTTTGTCGATTTTTCAACGGGTTACTTACTAATTAAAGAAAAAGCTTGAATTTGTATCGATATTAATAATAGACTAGTGTGTGTAGCCCGTCGAAAACAACATAAAATTATTAAATGTAAGTGATACTAAATATCCTACATTATAAATTTAACATGGAATTAAAAAATAATAGTTGAATTGTCGGCTCGCAATTCATCCGTCAATCCCATGGTTTTGCATTATAATTGGTCCGTTAATCACAGTTCTGATCATAATCGGTCCATCTATCCAACGGTTCTGAGTCACAACTGGCCCAATAACCATAATTTTGATTTTTATGGGCACCTCTAATATAAAACATATAAAAAAAATTAAATAAGTCATGAAAACAAATAAATACTTAAACAAAGAAATAAAATAAAACATATTCCTCCTCATCTTGTCTTTTTCTCTTCCTAAAAAAAGCTAAACAAATGTATGTGATAGATTAAGAAAGCTATTGTTCGTTAATTAATTTTCTTCTTTTTGAGTTATTCGAAGGAAAACTATTTACACAATTTATAAGAAAAACACCCTTAACTATAATATAAAATTTGGCTAGAGTTCACCCACCCAAAGTACTTTAAAATAATTATTCTTTAACTTTTTTTTTTCTAAAGGAATTTTTTTAAGAATAATAGCACTTGGATTTCAATCATGCAATTTATTAAACTTGTTTAAAATTTAAAATTTGAGATATGAACATATCTCAAATTCGATTAAAACTAATTATACTACATAATATCATCCCAAACCCATATAGAAAACATTCGTTAATAATAAACCCCATTTCTATCAATAATTTTCAAAACTATATTTCTTCTCAAAATCGACACATAATCAACCTGTCTAGCCCCACGGTTCCGAGTCAGAACCAGCCTGTTGACCATGAGCCCCCTTTAAAATATACTTGTGATCCTAAAATCCATTAGAATTTAAATTTATTTTAACTTTTTCTCATCACAAATCTTCTCTTTCCAGTTGATTAGCTCTGCTTCTTATCCTTCTTAAATTCCTCATTTTTGTCATTTGTGCTTGACTTAGGGGGGTGTATTGGATTGGCAACACCATGGATTTTAATGTAATTGAATTCCACACCATGGAATTGAATTCAATGGTTTTTGGGGAAGTTTGGGGGAGTTTGAGGGTGGGGTTTGGGGATTTTGGGGTGGATTTTTAATTAATTCGTGCGAGTTCAAATCCACAAACACGCGATCACGTTTGTACATTGGTCGCGCATAAGCTCCCGCGATAGCGGGGTCCGCACGTTCGCGTGTCTTATTTTCACCGCGTCTTCTTCCTTCCTTCACTCAGGACTCTTCCAAATCTCTCTCTTCATTCGATAATCGAAGCTCAAAGAAATCATAGACGAAGAGGAATTGCAGAAAATAGCAAACAACGTGATCCAACTGATCAAGCTATATAATTCTATAAACAATAATGCAGATATCGTGTCACAAAATACAGATTACTTCACTAAACTCCTAAAGACAAGTAAATCGAAGCAAAATGCCAAAAAAAAATAAAGCTAAACAAGCCAATTCGTTACTAGTTAGTCGCACCTTGATTTGATATCGCTTCTACGAGCTTTGAGAGCGGAAGCGAAGAGCTTAGGGAGCGGATCGGAGTCGGAATCCTCCACGCATGACGGCCACGAGTCGTGAGACTTGTAGCAAAGGAAGAGATGGCGCTCGAAGTAGTCAACGGTGTCGGCGAGGTTGGTTTGGTACATCTCACTGCGCTCGAAGCCGTACTTGGAGTCGTTCTCCGCGGAGACGGCGGTGGTGAAACTCTCCGATTCTCTAGCCATGGTGATGGGAGGAGTAAAGGAAATGGATATGTATGACAGTATTGGAAGATTTTTGGAGAGGGGTTTGGTGGAGAGGTAAGAGAGACTTAAGTGGCTGGTATTATTCTTCATGAAGGTGGCAGCACCAGGCCCACCATGACCATCAAATACAGAGGCTGGATTTCACGTGACTATGGCAGCCACGCGAGGGGGGAGAGAGAGAGAGAGTCAGCGACCATGGCTTCCACGCGAGGGGGAGAGAGAGTCAGCGACCATAGCCAGCACGCGATCGCTGGAATTACTCAAAGTTAGCGATCGCGGCGGTGAGCGATCGTGGATATGAATTACGTCGAACTCCCGTGTTCAGAGGCCGGAGTTCACGCAATGTATTTTTCATTGTGAATTATGCCAAAATTCATGGCAAGGTGAAATACATGTAAATCCATATGATGTTGAATACCACATGAGTTAGAAGGAATTGAAAATCAAGCCATCCAATACCGCATGATTTTGAGGGAGTTCAACATTTACGTCAAAATCAATGAACCAATACCCCAGGATTTTTAAGGAGTTTGAAATTCATCAATCCAATACCCTTGGATTTCAAACTCCTTAAAAATACCTCAAAATCCACCATCCAATACACCCCCCTTAATACAAATATTTCTTTCATGTACTTATTTTCAAGAGAAAATCCCCCAAAATAGCACTTCTAGGATAGTTTTTTCAAAATTTAGCACCTCTTTTAAATACTTAAAATTTTGGCACTTCCTCTCTTTTATACCCTTGTACACAATTTGTAATTCCCTTCATGTCCTCAAATTTACCCTTTGCGATTTCAATTCTATTTTCTTTCGCTCTCTATATTTCAAAATTGCTCATTCTTCCTCATCCCTACGCCTATTCAACTTTTCGATTTTTCAGTTTTTCTACTTCTCGATCTGTGCTCGTTTCTTCTTCCTGCAATTCTTTCCGACCGTCGAAGCTCCGACACGCACACCGAGACAGCATCGCCGCCTTGGTCGGCCTTCTCTCTTTTTTCTTCTCATATTTGTTTTGTCCCTGAACCGCGACTCCCATTTTCGCTCACTTCCAATTTCCGCTGCGAGTAATCTTTCTGGTAACTTCGTTCTATTTTTTTTTCATGCCTTCATCTTTGACTATTATTCTCTTTTATTTTTAATTTGTGGGTATTTTCTAGGGTTTGTTATTGGGGTTTTTCAGAGTTCACTAATTCTTAGTTCGTTTTCAATTACTTTGATTTTATCTTGGGTGTAGTCACATATTTTTCTGTAGTCACAAATTTATTTTTTGTAGTTCCATTTTTTTGTTTTTTCCAATGCTCATTCCCTGGATCTAGTTTTACATTTTTTTTTGGACGATTTCCTGTATTTTATCCTTTTCTTTTTTGAATTACACTGCTCATTTCTTTTTAGTTTTCATTTTCTGTGATTTCTCATTTTTTTTTCGTGTTATGGCACATTTTATGCTTTGAATGCTCATTCCCTGCATACAGTTATATATGTTTTTGATTCGTTATGTTGCTTTTTATTGTTTTTTTTTTTTTTTGCAATTCCATTGCTCATTCTAAGTTACTTTTCAATTTGTTTGATGTAATGTTGTTGGGTTTGTGTAGTCACAAATTTCATGCTTTCAATTCTCATTCCCTGTATACAGCTATACATGTAGAGATCTTTGTTCTTTTTGCTGCTTTTTATCTATTTTTTTTCTAATTCCATTTCTTGTTCTTAGTTAGTTTTCACTTTGTTTGATGTAATATTGTTGTTTTTGTGTAGTAACAAAATGTCATTGTGTATTCTGCTTATCAATCCATTGCTCAACTTCTCTTAGTATATGCTGTGTTTATTGTACCTTTGTTTTTAACTATTTGTGCTGTATCAAAATTTTCCTTGTTCATAGGGGCTGTCTGTTTGGTTTTAGTCTATGTTTCCTTTTTGCGCTTTTGTTCTGCATTTTTGTGATTTAAGAAATTTTATTCATATTGTATACTTTTCTGTAAATTTAACTTTTGTATGTTTACATTTTTATACTATAATTTTCAGGAACAATGGCTGAAATGACATGTAAACACGGTTGGAAAGCCATGGTTAACACAACATATACTCATGATGATCTTGCAAGGAGGTACTTTAGTTGTCCTAATCTTGAGGTACAAAATTCTTTCATATATTTTTGATAGTTTCGTTAAAGCAATTTTCCAACTATTTGATTGTTGTTTTTAATTTTTTTGTGATATATAGAAGGATGTTTGTAAGTTTTGTGACTGGATTGATCCTAATGTTACGGATATTCAACAAAATTACATCGAAGAACTTCGTCGTGATCGTGATATGTATAAGGAACAGCTTGGCCATCTCCAAGAAGCATACATGAAGATGGTTTTAGCAGAAAATTTTGCATCTACAATTGCTGCTCAATATCGTAAAGAGAGGGATGATTTGCAACAAAAGCTTCGTATCGTAGAGTTTGATTGTAATCAACTCCGGACTGCAAAGAATGTAGCTGAAGAATCCAATGGACATCTCACTTTGACTGACTTTGAATTGCGGGAGGAAATTTCTTGTTTGAAATTCAAGTCGCGGTGGAAGGATTTTGCAATAGGCGCTTTGCTTATCACCCTTATTGCTAAAGCTTTTTAGATAGTTACAAGCTGTACTATTTTAGTTTTGTATTTGGTTGTTAGTTTTTCAACTCGTTGTCACAGCCCCAAATCCCGAGGGATGGCAGAAGCCGGGGTGCGACTGGGGTTGGATTAAAGAAGCGGGGAAGAAGAGGGCTAACTGACTAAACATACATAAAAGACATCAAACACTCAATGAACAAGACTTAAATATTAAAAAGAAAGAGTTAATCGCGAAGGATTACTCGACAAAAGTACACGATAGTAACTAAGTTCAAGTTTATAGACTTATGCTACAGTGATTTGTTCAATATACATATTCTCAAAAGACTTAGAGTATTGCAGCGGAAGTAAGTCATAAGCTAAAGCATCCTATCTCCTCAACTCAACTTCAACCACCTCCGCTATCGTCGCTTCAACCTGCACATTTAGAAAACAATGCAGGGCTAAGTACAAAAGTACTTAGTGGGCACGATGCCGAAAACATAATCATAGGTATAGATAAATATGGCATTTCATAATTTGTAGCACATCGGGGGTTTTATTAAAAAGGGCCCGTGTCTACTAAACATTTTTTGACTCTTTTTCTCAATTTAGCTTGCAAGCATTTTTCTAGTATGTTACGTTCAAATCTTGACCAATTCTCATTCACCGTGGCTGGTAACCCTCAACAGGATATCACATACACCACAGGTTACAAAGTGCACTAACTCTGGAAAGCACTTAGCAGCTAACTCAGAGCCGATCGTTAGTTAACCTAGTTAGATTAACTCTAAATCTGGAAAATACGAATGTTAACTCAGATAGGTACAAGAGAACTCACATAAAACGTAAAACAGTTCATGCCATAATTATCACTTTGAAAACACAGATATCAAAGCGATAAAGAAAGGTTTTCCGAGCATTGCTCGTTATATTTTATATATAAAAGTCCACCTTGTGATACAGAACTAATAAGTACTAGCTTCTGATCTTGTGATCTTCCGTCCTTTCCTTACTGCTGGCTTCCTCCTTCATCGTAAAATAATAACACTTAAAATCGGATCGTAAAAGATAATCGATCATTGAAACTCGAAAAAGGTTTTAGTCGTTTCATTTCTTTAGGCAATTGCACGCTTACTAGTTTCATTTTAATTAAACGGGAACGAGACTCAAACAAATCTCATTTAGAACTCGAAAGGTCTCATACTCGACTCTTAGGTCAGTAGAGAGGGTAGTCGATAGCTTAATACGACTTAAAATATCAAAAGGAACTAAGTTGGAAAGGAAATCAACTTAGGAAATTAAGTTTTAGTCCTTTAGACGATTTATGCATTTTCACGCTTAACTAGATTTCTTTACTTTAACGGATATGAGATACAAAACTCGTCTCATTTAGCACTCAAGGCTCCATACTTGACACTGAGGTCAGTAGGAAGATAGTCGTCAAGTTATTACGGCTTAAACGATCGAAAGAAACTAAGTTGCCAACGAAACAACTTAGAAGAATGAATTCTGAAAAAATCACTGCGCATTACAGTAACTCTGGGAACTTCACAGAACAGAGGAACTGGAAACAGGGGATGAGCCCTATACCGTTTGAAAGCTTGGGATGTCTAGTTTACGCTCCAATTTACGGATCTCAAATCCGATAAACGAGCTAAAAGATAATACCGTTTCCGGAAAGGGTCGCAAAACTGCCGCGCTAACCCTAGTTGCTCGATAGAATCGACGTATAACTTCTTAGGTTCGTTCTAAGTTCTCGTATTCGATTTCTCATGAAACTTGACCCTCAAGGCAGTCAACACGTACCCCTGTACATGATGAACTCCTTTTCAAAACTCGTCCAATAGCACGACGTTCTAAACGTCGGCTTTCAACTATCAAGTAGTAAACCAAAGCAATTAACAATTTCTCGTTTCTAGTTCTCGACTACCACTATAACCCATATTATAATAGCTCGAAAGCTCATGACGTCAACTACAAAGTCGTACCTTAGTCCATAATGAACAATATTATCAAGTTAGAATTTTTATTCGACTTCTCGGTTATTAATTACGACTAATTGTTCGTCTCTTACGAGATTTTAAAAGTTATCGGATTTCGTTCATTTTCTACGTCATCAAACAACATCTAACGAGATTCATTTTCATGCATATCATCATTTCATATCATTACTATTTCTCAACTTAAATCGACTTCTTTGTCTCTTACATTCCACAAAATAATTTTAGAAAATTCTCAAATAATTCCTATTATCAACTAACATAATTAGGAACATTATTTCATCAACAAATCAACAATTAAATCAATTACATGAAAACCCCTAAGTTTCTTAATAATTTTCGGTATTATCACATAAATAAAGAGGGTGTTTTTCGTCATCAATTAACATCATTTATCTCTTAATCATACTATTATATCATCCTTTAAACAATTGAAGTCCAATTGCAACATGAAATTGAAAATCCCCAATTCCAAACCCTAAACCCTAAATCGGTTTTCATCACATCAAAGGGCTTTTGATTTCTTTTTGTTTTAATCCCTAATCGAACACTTCCTAAGCATGATTATAACATCAATTGAAAGATTTCAAAATCCTACACATTTCCCCTAATTTTCGGTATTAGCATAGTAGTTAGGGTTCTTGATTTCAATCAATTTTAATCCCTAATTATCACATCTAACACATCTAATTACACTAATTCAAGATCAAACATCTAATTCCATCACCCATAAATCTCGATCCAAAGAAGAAATAAAAGAAAAGGATTTTGGATGGATAGAATTAAAGATGTAATGTCCCGTAAATTCCTTACCTTCTTAAAATTTTAAAGTTAATTAAATAAATGGCTTTGCACGCCTAAGTTTACAATTTTGAATTCTAAGGCTAACGGTCGAATCCGTTATTAAAAATAAATTACAGAAGTCAGCTAGACGACTACTATATTTAGGGTTAGCGCGTACAAAAAGTTTTTAGTTCGTAAACTCAGAACGGAAAACCGTCTAATTTTTACGTTTACGAAATCGCGATACGAGCACGCCCGAGAAAGTTCGTTTTTATGTTTTTCCGGACGAAACTCGGACTGTGTCGTCCCGAGTTTTTGTCAACATAATTTTTGTAAATTTATTTTCCAATTAAGTTCATACGTTAGAATTTAAGGTCAAATCAAATCACGACGATTTTGTACCGAGCAACGTTTTTCGTCGTTCGTTTTTCCGTAACGTCGGATCGCACCGGAAAAACCCGTAACCCTTCTAAAAATTCTGCATGCAGCCGTTTTTTTTTTCTTCTTTTTTTTATTATTTTTTTTAATTAATTAAGTGGGGAACATGCATGTTGACCATGTCTAATTAAATGACACCAAACCTTCACTTTTCACATTTTCAAACCTTTCATCATACCATGTATTTTCAACAATTAAACAAAATCTTTTTCCTCCCATTTCTCACCAAAATCGGCAGCATCACTATACCATCTCCTTCCTCATTTTCTTCCATCCTCCATTGAAGACAAGCTCCAAGAACAAGAAGAAATCACACAAGTCTCAATCCTTCCATTTGAACTTAATTCCCTCTTCATTATTTATCAAGGTAATCACCTCCTCCATACTTTAATCCAATTGGATTTCTCATCTCTTAATTTTCTTTTTGTGATCGAAAATTTGAGCTATGATTTAGATATTTTGATCTTGGAATAATGAAATTGGATGCATTAGATAGGATAATTTGGGATTAAAATGGAACAAAACTAAGAACCCTAATTCCCTTAGTATTACCGAATTTTTAGGGTTCATAATAGGATTTTAGGATTTCTTTAATTAATGATGGATTCATGCTTAGTAGATGTTTAATTAGTAATTAGAATGAAGAGGAATCGAAAGCCCTATGTTTTTGTGAAATTCAATTAGGGTTTGAATTATGAATTTAGGGGTTTTTGTATGTTAATTGATAATTGATTTTCAATTTATTAATTGATGGTATAAGAGGTTGATTAGTAAATAAATGTAGTTAATTGGGGAAGAAAATCACCCCCTTAACATCTTTATAAAAACAGAAATTTATAGAGTAATTAGGGGTTTCCACATGTTTGATATAAGTGATGAATTGTTGGTTAATTTATGTTGCAAATCATGTTAGTTGATTATAGAATTTAATTGAGAATTTTCTAAAAATGTTTAATGAAACATAAGAGATAAAGATCACCTTATAAGTTGAGTTATAATGATGTTATGATATGTTTGCATGCATGAAAGTGTTTCACGTTAGACGTAGTTTAACGTCGTAAAATTTGAATAGAATCCGACAACCTTTGAAAAACGCGTAAGAGACGAACCTTTAGTCGTAGCTAATAATCGAGAAGTCGGATGAAAATTCTAATTTGATATTATTGTTATGATGAAATTTAGAACAAATTTCTAGTTGACATCATAAGCTTTCGAGTTGATATAATATGGGCTATAGTTATAGTCGAGAACTAGAACGCGTTTGAAATTTTTGTTGGTTTAGTACTTGTTAGTTGAAATCCGACGTATAGAACGTCGTGCTTTTGAGCGAGTTTTGAGAAGGAGTTTGTCACGTACGGAAGTACGTGATGACTGCCTTGAGAGTCCAGTTTCTAAAAAAATTGAATACGAGAGCTTAGAACGAGCCTAAAACGTTATACGTCGAACCTATCAAGCAATTAGGGTTTTCACGGCAGTTTTGCGACCCTCGCCGGAAACTGTAATAACTTCCAGCTCGTTAATCGGATTTGTGATCCGTAAATTGGAGCGTGAACTAGACATCCCAATCTTTCCAATGGTACAGGGCTCATCCCCTGTTTCCAAATCCTCTGTTCTGGACAGCCTCCAGAATTACTGGACTGCGCAGTGAAAATTCAGTTTCTTGTTTTCTAAGTTGTTTAGTTCACAACTTAGTTTCTTTCGATCGTTTAAGCCGTTTTATCTAACGAATATCTCCCTACTGACCCTAGAGTCAAGTATAGGACCTTGAGTGATGAAAACCAATCGAGATCTTATCTCTTATCCTTTCATTAAAGAAGTAATAAACGAGAAATTTCATAAATCATTCAATGAACTAGAACGTAAATCGCCTAAGTTGATTCTTTCCAACTTAGTTTCTTTTAATCTTTAAAGTCGTATTAAGATACCGACTACCTTCTCTGTTGACCCGAGAGTCAAGCATGAGATCTTCCAAGTTCTAAACGAGATTGGTACGAGTCTCATTTTCCATTTAAGTAAAACGACTTTAGTAAGCGTGCAAATGCTAAAAGAATGAAACAACTAAAACCTCTTCGATTCTCTTTAATCGATTATCTTTTACGACCCGTTTTTAAGTATGTTTATTTTATGATGAAGGAGGAAGCCAACTGTAGAGAAAGGATAGAAGATCCGAAGTTGGAAGTTTTGCTTTAAGTTCTGTAAATCAAGGTGGGCTTTTATATACAAAATAAAACGAGCAATGCTCTGAAAATCTTTCTTTATCGCTTTGATATCTGTGTTTTCAAAGTGATATTATGGCATGAACTGTTTTATGTTTTATGTGAGTTCTCTTGTACCTATCTGAGTCAACATTCATGTTTTCCAGATTTAGAGTTAGTCTAACTAGATTAACTAACGATCGGCTCTGAGTTAGCTGCTAAGTGCTTTCCAGAGTTAGTGCACTTTGTAACCTGTGGTGTATGTGATATCCTGTTGAGGGGTACCAGCCACGGTGAATTAGAATTTGTCAAGATTGAACGTAACATTAGTCAGAAAATGCTCGCGCGAGTGATTTATGAGAAAAAGTCAGAAAATGTTTAGTAGACACGGATTCTTTCAATAAAACTCCGATGTGCTACACTTATGAAATGCCATATTTATCTATATTTATGATTATGATTTCGGCATCGTGCCCACTAAGTACGTTTGTACTTAGCCCTGCATTGTTTTCTAAATGTGCAGGTTGAAGCGACGGTGAGCGGCGACGGTTGATGTTGAGTTAAAGGATAGGATGCTTAGTTAGAACCCTTCCGCTGCCAAACTCTGTATTTCTTTTTGAGATGTACTTTTGAACAATACTCTGTAGTCTAAGTCTGTACATATGAACTTAGCTTCTTTTTTGTACTTTTGTCGAGTAATCCTTAGGGATTAACTCTTTCTTATTTATATTCAAGTCTTGTTCATGGTTTATCGATGTTTTTCATGTATGTTTAGTCAATTAGCCCCCTTCTTCCCCGCTTCTTTAATCCAACCCCAGTCGCACCCCGGCTTCTGCCGTCCCTCGGGATTTGGGGCTGTGACAAAAGAGGAGACTAATACCTTGAAGATTAGTGAAGGAAGTTGGATGATTCAATGGTTGGATGAAGGACTTGTGAAGAAACTCTTGCTCAAGATCTTGATGTCTTCAACAATGGAGGAAAGAAAGAAAATGGGAGAGAGATGAGGGAGTGCAGCCATGTGTGTTGAGGGAGGGAGGGAGAAGATGACTTAATTGATATGTTATAAGGTATATTAACCTAATAGGTGTAAAGTAGGAATAGTAATACACTTACGTGTCACAAATTAATACTATATAAGATGAAAAATATCTAAGCTTGTGTGTGTGTGTGACCATGTCGGTCATGAGGGAGAGAAAGAGTGGAATATTTATAAAATTTATTCCGACAAAAACTCGGGACGACACAGTCCAAGTTTCGTCCGGAAAATCATTAAAACGAACTTTCTCAGGCGAGTTCGTATCGCGATTTCGTGAATGTAAAAATCAGACGGTTTTCCGTTCTAAGTTCAAGAACTAAAAATTTTTCGTACGCGCTAACCCTAAATACAGTAGTCGTCTAGCTGACTTCCGTAATTTATTTTCGGAAATAGATTCAACCGTTAGTCTTAGAATTCAAAATCGTAAACTTAGGCGTGCAAAGCCATTTTTATTATTAACTTTAAAATTTTGAGATCGTAAGGAATTTCCGGGGTATTACATCCTACCCCCCTTGCAAAAAATTTCGTCCCGAAATTTGCATACCTTCTACAAAAAGATGAGGATATCTCTCCTTCATCTTCTCCTCGAGTTCCCACGTGGCTTCTTCTTGCCCGTGGTGGTTCCATAGCACTTTAACGATTGGTATCGACTTGGTTCTTAATTCTTGGACTTTTCTATCCAGAATCGATATCGGCTTCTCTTCATAGCTTAGGTCAGATTCAAGAACTACGTCTTGTTGACTAATGACGTGTTTAGGATCGTAAACATATTTTCTCAATTGAGAAACGTGAAAAACGTTGTGAACACTCCCTAGACTTGGCGGTAAGGCCAATCTATAAGCGACGGGTCCTATCCTCTCGAGGATTTCGTAAGGTCCTATAAACCTGGGTCTTAATTTACCCTTAACTCCGAATCTAACGATTCCTCTGGTCGGTGATATCTTAAGGAAAACTTTATCTTAAGGAAAACTTTATCTCCTACTTCGTCCCAATACAGTGCCGATCTACATTTCCTTCCATACAAAGCCTCAACCGGCGCCATTCCTATCGTGGCCTGATAGCTGTTGTTGTAAGCGAATTCGATTAAGTGTAGAATTTCTTCCCAATTCGCGCCTCAGTCTAATACCACTGTTCTTAACATGTCGACTAAAATCTGAATTGTCCTCTCTGACTGTCCATCTGTCTGTGGGTGAAACGCTGTACTAAAATTAAGCTCTGTTCCCAATCCTTTTTGCATCGTAATCCAAAATCTCGAGGTAAATTTGGCGTCTCTATCTGATATTATGACTTTCGGTACTCCATGCAGACGTACAATCTCTCTGACATATAACTGAGCTAGTTTCTCTGATCCGTAGGTAATCTTAATCGGTAAGAAGTGCGCTGACTTCGTAAGCCTATCTATTATCACCCAAATTGCTGTGTTTCCTCTCCTTGACTTATTCAAGCCTGTGACAAAATCCATAGCTATGCCTTCCCATTTCCATTCTGGGACATCCAATGGTTGTAGCAATCCATACGGTCGTCGGTGTAAAGCCTTAACTTGTTGACATGCTAGGCATCTTTCTACAAACGAGGCAACGTCTCGTTTCATTCCATTCCACCAGAAGTTCCTTCTCAAATCTTGGTACATTTTCGTACTTCCTGGATGTGCTGTATAAGGTGTGTCGTGAGCCTCACTTAAGATCTCGTTCTTCAGTTCGTGGTCGTCATCGGGAATCCAAATTCTGCCTTCAAAAAGTATCGCATTGTCTGGTGCTTCAGAATATCCGTCTGGTTTCTCTGTTCTTATCCTTAATCGCAACTTTTCCATTGACTCGTCTTTTCTCTGAGCACTGATGATTCTCTCTCGTAAATCTAGTGTCGCTTCTAGTGCTGCTATCTGACTTGATATGGTAGCTGGCGTGTCAAGCACTCTGATATCCATCTTCTCGAATTCTCATACTAAAGTTTCTTCTTCTACAAAAAGGCATCCTAACTTCGTTGGAGCCTTGCGACTCAATGCGTCTGCTACCACATTAGCCTTTCCTGGATGATAGTTGATTCCGCAGTCGTAATCCTTGACTAATTCGAGCCATCTTCTTTGTCTCATATTCAGTTCTTTTTGCTCGAAAAAGTACTTCAGGCTCTTATGATCGGTGAATATTTCAACCCTTACACCATAAAGATGGTGTCTCCAAACCTTAAACGCATGCACTACGGCTGCGAGTTCTAAGTCGTGGGTTGGGTACTCAACTTCGTGAGGTCGAAGTTGTCGTGAAGCATAAGCTATTACTCGTCCGTCTTGCATTAATACACAACCTAATCCATTTTTCGATGCGTCGGTGTAGACCACATACTCCTTGCTTGTGTCTGGAAGTGCGAATACTGGCGCTGTGGTTAATTTCTCCTTGAGCGTCTGGAAACTTTTCTCGCACTCGTCCGTCCATTTAAATTTGGTCTCTTTCCTGAGTAGCTGCATCATCGGGCGGGCGATCGTGGAGAATCCCTCGATAAACCTTCTATAGTAATCGGCTAAACCCATGAAACTTCGGATCTCATTCTGACTCGTTGGTGACTTCCAGTTGTGTACTGCTTCTACTTTGGCTAGGTCCACTTTGATTCTTTCCGCCGACACTATATGTCCAAGGAACATTACTTCCTTCAGCCAAAATTTGCATTTACTGAATTTGGCATAGAGTTTCTCAGTTCTTAGTGTTTCCAACACTATCCATAGATGTTCCTCGTGCTCTTTTTTATTCTTAGAGTAAACGAGGATGTCGTCGATGAATACTAAAACGAATTTGTCCAAGTAAGGGTGGAAAACTCTATTCATAAGATCCATGAATACAGCTGGAGCATTGATTAAACCAAATGGCATTACTAGGAATTCGTAATGGCCATATCGGGTTCTAAAAGCGGTCTTTGGTACGTCTTCGGGTTTGATCTTGAGCTGATGGTACCCTAACCTTAAATCTATCTTGGAGAAAACTCCTGCACCCTTGAGCTGATCGAACAGATCCTCGATCCTTGGGAAAGGATATTTGTTCTTGAGCGTGATCTTGTTCAGTTCTCGGTAATCTATGCACATTCTCATCGATCCGTCCTTTTTCCTAACAAATAACACTGGTGCTCCCCAAGGTGAGACGCTTGGCCTGATAAAACCAAGGTCTAGCAATTCTTGTAACTGGATTTTGAGCTCTTCTAGTTCTTTCGGTGCCATCCTATATGGGGCTTTAGATTTAGGTGCGCTCCTGGTTCTAAGTCGATTGTGAAGTCCACATGACGATCCGGTGGCAATCCTGGTGATACTTCTGGAAAGACGTCTTCATATTCATTCACAACCTTTACGTCCTGGATGGTCTTCTCGACTCCTGGTTCTCCGACTAGGTACACAAGATAAGCTGTGGTACCTTTCTTCTTCATGAGCTTCGTGGCTTGAAGGGCTGATATAATTGGTACGCCTCTACCCATTGAAATTCCGTGGAATTCGGTTGGTTCTTTACCCGGCGGTTGAAAAGAGATTTTTCTCTCGTTGCAGAGAATTGTAGCGTAATTCTCTGACAACCAATCCATTCCTAGGATTATATCTACGTCCCACATTATCATAACATTTATGTTGTTCGCTATAACCTTATGAGTTCCGATTTCTAGTTCTAGGTTAGAGCAAACATGAGTAGAAGTAGTGATTTCTCCTGAAGGTTTAGCTACTCTCATAGAATGTGCAGCTCTTACAGGTCTGATGTCTAAGTTATCGGCACACGAGCCAGCAATGAAAGAATGCGCTGCGCCAGTATCAAACAGTATCTTAATGGGGATGTTGTGGAGTTTTCCCATACCTGCGAGATTGCCTTTTCCCTTGTGCTGACCACCCTGTTTGATAGCGCATGCCCTCGCATTCTGTTGCTGCTGTGCATGCTGCTGAAACTGTTGTTGGTTCATTGGCGGCTGCTGCGGCTGTGCTTGAATGGCTCTGAGAGGTACTGCCTGTAGCGGCTTTGGGCAATCCTTTTTCATGTGCCCCTTCTGTCCACAGTTGAAACAGTTGGGGGTGCCTATCTGACAGACTCCAGGATGGGCTCTGTTGCACTTCGGGCAGACAGGAATGGTAACCCTTCCTGGGTTAATTGTTCCCTGGTTGAAGTTTTGTTGTTGCCCTTGAGGCTGGTTCTGTTGATTTTTACCCTTCCACGGTGAGTTCTGCTTATTTCCTTGAATAAACAACCCCGATTGGTTGTTTCCCTGCCACGGCATCTTGTTGCTGTTGCTGTTGTTATTGTTGTTGTTGTTGTTTTTGTTGTTGTTGTTGTTGTTGTTGTTGTTGTTGTTCTGGCCAGGCTGCTGATAACCCTGTTGATTACCCCTCTTCTGATTTCCCTGGTTGTTAAAGTTCTGACTGTAGCATCCGCTACCTCCTCCGTTCCATTTTCTCTTACCTTGATAGTTGCTACTATTTTTGTTATAGTAGCCTCGGTTCTGATTCTGTGCTGGTGCTGACGCAGTTGGTACAATCTTCTTCTCATCAGGCACGACGGCCTCCATTTCCAGTGCTCTTTCCAAAATATCTGTGTAGCCTAGTCCCCCATGACTAGCTAGCGCGATTCCCAGTTGATGTCGCAGTCCTCCCTGGAATTTCTTGGATAACTTAAATGCCGGTGCGTACCTAGATAGTTCGCAAAACTTGGCGTCATACTCAGTTACGGTCAGCTTTCCTTGCTTCAGGTTGTAAAACTCGGCTTCCTTCTGCGCCCTATACGTCTTGGGTACGTATTTGTCGAACAGTATTTCTTTAAACTCTTCCCACGTGAAACGAGCCAGATGCTCTGCAGGTATCACCTTTTGTCTTGCTTTCCACCAGTAATCTGCCGATCCAGTTAGTTGGAATGCGACACAAAGCATTCTCTCCTCATCAGTACATCTGAGGAGTTTGAATATCTTCTCGGTAGATCTCACCCATAGCTCAGCATCGCTAGGGCTGCCCGTTCCATTAAACATCGGAGGGTTCCTCTTGAGGAAGATATCCTCAATATCCTTACGGGGCGGTGGTGATGGGGGTGGTGATGGGGATGGTGATGGGGATGGGGTAGCATTCTGCTCATACTCTTGTTCTCTGTTGTTTTCTGGTTGACGTCTCCCACGTCCTCTAGGCCTTCCAGGTCCTTGACCTCTCCTATTGTTAACGTTTCTTGGCGGCATTTTCTTTGGTCTAAGGAAAAATTGAAATTCTCATTAGTTTTTTTTTTCTGTCAAACACTCTTAGTACTTACTAACTCGTTCTCAACTTAATCAAGTTCACGGAACAACATATGGAACATAGCTTCGATATTAACTTCGAAATTTTTTTTTTTAACTTTCAAGTTAAACTTAATTCTCGTTACACGAGTTCATTCGACATTCTGATTTTAATTACACGATTCATAGGAATTTTTTTTTTCTTGATTAAAAACCCTCTTATGGGTCATGTATATATATATACATCAAAAAGAATATTAATTCTGCCTCCAACAAGGACTTATACACAAAAGGTTAGACTACTACTAGTCTAAACTAGGCTGGCTGCCTACTATTTACCGGGTGCACTAACAAGCTGCAACTCCGTATCTACTAAAGTACTAGAACGGAAACGATTCATAAAATTTCGTATCCGCTAGAGTACTACAAAAACTAGTTACTGATCCGACTCTATACGGGACAAAAGAAACTACCACTACTACTGATATTTACCCGCGTCTACGACGCTTTGCTCAACTAAACTGCAGCCGAGTCCAAAAACTACACCCTATGGCCTGTAAAAAAAAAAAACCCTAACAGCCCTCCTCTGGGTCGTCCTCTGGGTCCTCCTCCGGATCCTCGTCCGGGTCCTCCTCGGGATCCTCCTCCGGGTCATCCTCCTCGGACTCTGAACCAAAAACAAGCTGAAGTGCCTCGTCCTCCCTCAGAGTAGAGCCGTCAGCAAGTGTAAGCAAAGCGGGTGACGATGCTTCTGAAACTGTCTCCTCCAGGTCGGAAACCAAGTAGTCCTCGCTGAACTTGAACCTGACTCGAACTCCTCCCTAGAATGGACCCTGGATGGTCCTGCCTCCATCTGCTCTCTGACTACTCCCCACTTTGCACAGATCTCCTCGAGCAGCGTAAGTGGAGATGGTAACTCTAACAAGGCAGCAAGCTCCGCGTCAATCTCTCGGTGGTCAGACTCCTCCCTAAACAGTCTTGTCTCTAACGGTCCTCTGACCCTAACACAGACGTCAGGCAAGAACGGCGAAGATAGTCCTAACAGCGTGGCTGTCTCAGTGTCGATCTCCACGAATCCCGACCCTAGGATCAACTCCTCGATCTGTGTCCCAACTGGCGGTAGCTCCGGTGTAACAGCAGCCTCCTCGTCCTCCTCTAACTGCTCGGACTCTGCGTCCTCCTCTAACTGCTCGGACTCTGCGTCCTCCTCCTCACTCGGTACTCCGTCTGGTGGCAACTCCAATAGGGCGGAAAACTCTGGGTCTAAGTCAAGGTGCTCTGGCTCGGTCTCGGCTGGAAACTGACTGTAGGGAAGGTGCGGCTCTAAAGGGACTGGGAGCATGAATCTGCTCTCAAAGAAGCGCCTGTGCACAAACAGGGCGAATCCGGTGTAGTTGCCGGTCGGCTCAGTGTCGTCGCCGAAGATCCCTAGGAAGTACCACGCCGCCGCGCGGTGCGCCCAACCGCGCCACTCGTCCGGTAGGTGTACAATCAAGTCTAGTATTGCCTGACTCTCCGGGATCAAGTGTCGCACTGGAAAGTAAGCTGAAGAAAAATTGCTAACAATCTGTCCCACGTCTTCCTAGCCGTAGTCTGCCTCAAACTCGTAATACTCGTCTTGAATCATGTCTAGTATGGTGCGCTCGCACTCTACCAAAGGCTGGCTCTTCCGAGCCGTAACACGAGTCCTAGCCATCCTACAAAAGTTTGTAAGGAAACACGGATCAATAACAGGTAGGGAAAATAACTTATCTCAACGAAAAACTTAAATTACAAAATGAACATTCCTTATTCAATTGTAACATCATCACTTAAGACAACCACTTATCAAGACTTCTAGCAATTCAAGAAATTGCACTCAACAACATATATATATACATAAAATTAAAGATTTCAAGACTTTTTATTTCCATTCTTATCTTACTATGTTTTTACTTTAATTCTTTAGTACTTTCTCAACAACAATTCTTAGCAATTCTCACTTATTAAAACAAAGTACGTTTACTTTGTTCATGTTACTTATTCAAAAGTAACATCCATTTACAAAAGAATTTGCCGTTTACGACTCTTGATATTCATACTAGTTGTAGTCGTCGCTCAAAGACGAAATATGGAATAAATTCCAAAAGAAAATAGAATATAACTTAAAGAAAAATTTTCTGGAAAACTAAGTTCCAGTTGTCGTCGCTAGAATCGGGCGATCGATGGAAAAATTAATCAAGCTTCATGCTCGACTTCTAATAATTTATACGATTTCCTTCATAGAGTTCGATAAAGACGAAACCCTACTGAAACACGAAACGAATAGAAAACGGAATGACATGACACGAATGACATCATTTAAGTTACTTACACGCAAGTAACGTTCACTTATTTTATTAAGCTTTGATTTCCTTTATTCTGCCTTCGTCGTCTCGTTCATATCTTTCTTAATTCGAAGCCGAAAGCTTCTCAAACGTCTAATCATTCCCTTCATTTACTAACACGATTTCCCGAATCACTTTTATTTTTATTTTTTTTTTCCTTTCACTTTCCTCGCAGGAAATTCTTATTTGGATTTTTAAAACAAAGTTCGACTTTGCCGAATCTTCATTCATGTCACTTAACGCACGTGACATTTTTCAGTAGAAGTTCTTCTCGTTTCGGGGATCTCCTTTCGAAATCATTTCATAATAACGTTTCTTAAAAACGTCTAAATTCTTGAAGAACCGGAAAGATCTTAGGTTTTGAGTCTACGTTCTCATTGAACCGGAAAAAATCCCTAAAATCCGACTATATTCTTGTGTCCGCATATTTTTCAAAATAAAGAAATTATCGCGCAAATAATTTCACATAAGATAGTACTCGGACTATCACACAATCACATAAAGTATAAAAATTTTACTTCCATAAAATTCTTAAATTCGGAACACAACTCATTCTCATTCTCAATTTCATTGCATACTTGTTCATAAAATTTCTTATTTAAAAGAAATTACATAATTGAAATTCTTTCCTTTTCCTCGTTGAGTCGACGTAGCGGGAGGTTGAGTTGACATCTACATTCTCAATCTTAGTGTTCTAGTCTAACTCTTATCTTCTACTTGACGGAAGACTCTGATCTAGAGTATATACAAATACTCTGTTCTACGACTCGAAAGAAGACTCGATATAGAGTACGGATGAATACTCTATATTATTACTCGAAGGAAGACTTGTACATAAATACCATTCTGTGATATTACTAGAAGGAATGACTCGTAACCAGAGCAGGAAACAACTTACTGCTCCGTTACCACTTGGTGGTATTACTGAAAGGATGACTCAGTCTAGAAGACTGACTCGCAACCAGAGCAGAAAATGAACTTCTGCTCAGATACCACTTTGTGGTATTACTAAAAGAATAACTCGTACTAGAAGGTTGACTCATAAGCAGAGCAGAAAACGAACCTCCGCTCTGATACCACTCTGTCACAGCCCCAAATCCCGAGGGATGGCAGAAGCCGGGGTGCGACTGGGGTTGGATTAAAGAAGCGGGGAAGAAAGGGGCTAACTGACTAAACATACATAAAAGACATCAAACACTCAATGAACAAGACTTAAATATTAAAAAGAATGAGTTAATCGCGAAGAATTACTCGACAAAAGTACACGATAGTAACTAAGTCCAAGTTTACAGACTTATGCTACAGTGATTTGTTCAATATACATATTCTCAAAAGACTTAGAGTATTGCAGCGTGTAATGCCCCGAAAATTCCTTACGATCTCAAAATTTAAAGTTAATAAAATAAATGGCTTTGCACGCCCAAGTTTACGATTTTGAATTCTAAGACTAACGGTCGATTCCGTTTCCGAAAATAAATTACGGAAGTCAGCTAGACGACTACTGTATTTAGGGTTAGCGCGTAAGAAAAATTTTTAGTTCGTGAACTCAGAACGGAAAACCGTCTGATTTTTACATTCACGAAATCGCGATACGAACACGCCCGAGAAAGTTCATTTTTATGATTTTCCGGACGAAACTCGGACTGTGAAAAGAGCCTCGAGTGCTAACGGAGACGAGTTGGTACCTCTTATCCGTTCAAGTAAAGAAGTTTAATTAAGCGAGAAATTGCTTAAGTCGTATAATGAACTAAAACGTAATTTTCCTAAGTCGATTCTTTCCAACTTAGTTCCTTATAATCTTTTAAGTCGTATCGAGCTACCGACTACCTTCTCTACTGACCTAAGAGTCGAGTATGAGACCTTTTGAGTTCTAAACGGGATTTGTACGAGTCTCATTCCCATTTAAGTAAAATGAATCTAGTAAGCGTGCAATTGCCTAAAGAAATGAAACGACTAAAACCTATTTCGATTTTCTTTGATCGATTATCCTTTATGAATTGATTTTAAGTGTTATTATTTTACGATGAAGGAGGAAGCCAGCAGTAAAGGAAGGACGGAAGATCCGAAGATTGGAAGCTAGTACTTCTTAGTTCTGTATTACGAGGTGGGCTTTTATATACAAAATAAAACGAGCAATGCTTGGAAAATCTTTCTTTATCGCTTGACTAAACATACTTGGTAAACATCGATAAACCATGAACAAGACTTTGAATATAAATAAGAAAAAGTTAATCCCTAAGGATTACTCGACAAAAGTACAAAAAGAAGGTAAGTTCATATTTACAGACTTAGACTACAGAGTATTGTTCAAAAGGTACATCTCAAAAAGAAATTCAGAGTTTGGCAGCGGAAGGGTTCTAACTAAACATCCTACCCTTTAACTCAACATCAACCATCGCCGCTCACCGTTGCTTCAACCTGCACATTTAGAAAACAATGTAGGGCTAAGTACGAACGTACTTAGTGGGCACGATGCCGAAAACATAATCATAAATATAGATAAATATGGCATTTCATAAGCGTAGCACATCAGAGTTTTATTGAAAGAATCCGTGTCTACTAAACATTTTCTGTCTTTTTCTCATAAATCACTCGCGCGAGCATTTTCTGACTAATGTTACGTTCAATCTTGACCAATTCTAATTCACCGTGGCTGGTATCCCTCAACAGGATATCACATACACCACAGGTTACAAAGTGCACTAACTCTGGAAAGCACTTAGCAGCTAACTCAGAGCCGATCGTTAGTTAATCTAGATAGACTAACTGTAAATCTGGAAAACATGAATGTTAACTCAGATAGGTACAAGAGAACTCACATAAAACATAAAACAGTTTATGCCATAATATCACTTTGAAAAACACAGATATCAAAGCGATAAAGAAAGATTTTCCGAGCATTGCTCATTTTATTTGTATATAAAAGCCCACCTTGATATACAGAACTTAAAAGCAAAAGCTTCCAAACTTCGGATCTTACGACCTTTCTTCACAATTGGCTTCCTCCTTCATCGTAAAAGAAACATACTTAAAAACGGATTGTAAAAGATAATCGATTAAAGAGAATCGAAGAAGTTTCAGTTGTTTCATTCTTTAGGCATTTGCACGCTTACTAGATTCGTTTTACTTAAACGTGAAACGAGACTAGTACCAATCTCGTTTAGAACTCGGAAGATCTCATACTCGACTCTCGGGTCAGTAGAGAAGGTAGTCGATATCTTAATACGACTTTAAAGATTATAAGAAACTAAGTTGGAAAGAATCAACTTAGGCGATTTACGTTTTAGTTCATTGAACGATTTATGAAATTTCTCGTTTATTACTTCTTTAATGAAAGGATAAGAGATAAGATCTCGACTGGTTTTCATCACTCAAGGTCCTATACTTGACTCTAGGGTAAGTAGGGAGATATTCGTTAGATAAAACGGCTTAAACGATCGAAAGAAACTAAGTTGCGAACTAAACAACTTAGAAAACAAGAAACTGAATTTTTACTGCGCAGTCCAGTAACTTTGGAGGCTGTCCAGAACAGAGGATTTGGAAACAGGGGATGAGCCCTGTACCATTAGAAAGCTTAGGAAGTCTAGATCGTGCTCCAATTTACGGATCACAAATCCGATAAATGAGCTGGAAGTTATTACAGTTTCCGGCGAGGGTCGTAAAACTGCCGTGAAAATCCTAATTGCTTGATAGGTTCGACGTACAACGTCTTAGGTTCGTTCTAAGCTCTCGTATTCATTTTTTTTTAGAAACTGGACTCTCAAAGAAGTCATCACGTACTTTCGTATGTGACAAACTCCTTCTCAAAACTCGCTCAAAAGCACGACGTTCTATAGGTCGGATTTCAACTAACAAGTACTAAACCAACAAAAATTTCAAGCGCGTTCTAGTTCTCGACTATAACTATAGCCCGTATTATATCAACTCGAAAGCTTATGACGTCAACTAGAAAGTTGTTCTAAATTCCATCATAAACAATAATATCAAATTAGACTTCCCATCCGACTTCTCAATTATTAGTTACGACTAAATGTTCGTCTCTTACGCGATTTTTCAAAGTTGCCGGATTTCGTTCAAATTTTACGACGTTAAACTACGTCTAACGTGAATCATTTTCATGCATGCAAACACATCATAACATCATTATAACTCAACTTATAAAGTGATCTTTATCTCTTATGTTTCATTAAACATTTTTAGAAAATTCTCAATTAAATTCTATAATCAACTAACATTATTTGCAACATATTTCAACCAACAAATCATCACTTAAATCAAACATGTGGAAACTCCTAATTATCCTATAACTTTCGGTTTTTATAAAGATGTTAAGGGGGTGATTTTCTTCCCCAATTAACTACATTTATTTGCTAATCAACCTCTTATATCATCAAATGAAGAAAATTAAAAAAAATCCTACAAACATGCCCTAAAATTTCGGTACTAACATAGATATTAGGGTTCTTATTTTTGTTCCATTTTAATCCCTAATTATCCAATCTAATACATCTAATTTCATTATTCCAAGATCAAAACATCCATTCCATTGCTCAAATTTTCGATCAAAGAAGAAAAAAATAAAAGAAGAAGAAGATGGTTGGATAGAATTAAAGAGGAGATCATTACCTTGAATATTAGTAAAAGGAGTTAGATGATTCAATGGTTGGATGATGATCTAAGATAGAATCCTTGTTTGAAACCTTGAAGCTTTCAACAATGGTGAAGAACAAAATTTGAGAGAGAAAAAGAGAGAGTGCAGCCGAGAGAGAGAGAGAGGTGGGAGGAAAAAAATAGGTTGTTTTGTTTGTTTAAGACTTTTGCTATGATGAAAAGGTTGAAAAAAAAGAAAAGTGAAGTTTAAGGTGTCACTTGATTAAACAATGTCAACATGCATGTTCCCCACTAAAATAAATAAAAAAAAAAAACGGCTGCATGCAGAATTTTTAGAAGGGTTACGGGTTTTTCCGGCGCAATCCGACGTTACGGAAAAATGAACGACAAAAAACGTTGCTCGGTACAAAATCGTCGTGATTTTATTTGACCTTAAATTCTAACGTATGAACTTAATTGGAAAATAAATTTACAAAAATTATTTTGACAAAAACTCGGCACGACAAGTCCGAGTTTCGTCCGGAAAAACATAAAAACGAACTTTCTCGGGCGTGTTCGTATCGCAATTTCGTGATTGTAAAAAAAATTAGATTGTTTTCCGTTCTGAGTTTACGAACTAAAAACTTTTCGTACGCGCTAACCCTAAATACAGTAGTCGTCTAGCTGACTTCTGTAATTTATTTTTAATAACGGATTCGACCGTTAGTCTTAGAATTCAAAAATTGTAAACTTAGGCGTGCAAAGCCATTTATTTAATTAACTTTAAAATTTTAAGAACGTAAGGAATTTACGGGGCATTACACGGGGTGCGACTAGGGATTGGATTAAAGAGACGGGGAAGAAAGGGGAATTTATTGAATAAATGAATAAACTAACATTAATAAACAAGATAATAACTAAGAACTACTTCCATTAAACAAAAGAGAGTCAATTTTGAAGGATCGCTCGACAAAGTTGTATTCAGAGTTGACTAGATTTCAAGTATGAAAACTTAAACCGAAAAGATTATACATCAAAAAGAAGTATTTTGCAGCGGAATAAAACGTAGAGTGATAACACATTTTCAGAATCGAGGCTCAACCTAACTTCTTTCCTTAAGTACGACCTCTACTCAACTTCCACCGTCTCCGTCACTCAACCTGCACATTTATAAATACATACAGAGTTAAGTACAAAAAACACTTAGTGGGCACTTTGCCGAAATCATAACGTAGATTTTATATAGATTCATCAGGCATCTAAATAGTAACACAACGGGGGTTTTCCCTTTTAAAACTTTCCCGTGCTTACTAAACATTTTTCTCTTTTCATAAATCACTCGCGCGAGTATTTTTACTGTTGTTACGTTCATATTGCCGGGGAAGAAGCCCTTTTCTTCTTCCACGAACGCTCCTCACTGAGGTTGGCTCGTCCCCTCAATAGGGATTCCAAACCCATCGGCTACCGTGTACACTAACTCTGGAAAGCACCCTTTTGGCTAACTCAGAATCTGATCGATTAGTCAGCACCCTTTTGGCTAACTCAGAATGGCACAAGAGAACTCACAAAAACAAATTCTTTTATGCACTGATAATCACTTTAAAACATACAAATAAAGCAGTAAGTAAACTTGAGCAACGCTCACTTTATTTTATATATAAGAAAAGCCCATATTATTTTAATATATAGAAAGCCCACCTTATACGAAATACAGAACTACTTTAACCTTCTGTCTTCCGTCCTTTCTTCTAGTTGCGACTTCCTCCTTTTATCACAAACAATCGAACTTTAGTAAATCGGTCGAGGCGGTTTAAGAGAAACGGACTCGATAACGATTAAACAAGTTTTAGGCCTTTGCACTTTAACTAGTCTTTTACTAAACGAAACGAGACTCGAACACATCTGGCTAAAAACTAACTTGGTTCTTTACTCGACACTTAGAACATCATAACGGAAGTCAATAACTCTACATGACTTAGGTGTTCCAAAGAATTCAAGTTAAGAAAAGATTTCACTTAAGAAATAGAGCTGCAGAAGAATCTGCAAAACTGTTGAAGATTCAAAAGCTCACGCAGAACAGAGTGCTAAGAAACAGGGAAGGTGCTTGGTACCAAAAGAAAGATACGGAAGTGTACTTTACTGTCCAATTTACGGATCTCGATTTTGTTAAACAACTAGAGAGTTATGGCCGTTTCCGTGAAGGGTGGCAAAACTGGCCGAGAAACCCTAGACGTTTTAAAAACTCGACGCACACTTCCCTAGGTTCGATCAATGCTGTATCATGAGATGATTTCTGAGTTTCTAGCTCAATATCATAGATCCTAGAGAAAGTCAATATATGGATGTAGGAGCACTGGATGGTATGATACATTTGATTCATGCCTTGCCCCATGAGTGGTGCGACTGGGCAACGTCGCTTGTGCCGCAATTTCTTGGACATCAGTACCTCGGCGAATATCTCTACGACGATTGCAATGCATTCATTGCTACTATCTCCAGACAGTTCATCCAGTATGGCTCCCCGTCTCCAGGACCTTTCAACGTCGACCTCCCTGCCGTGCCGAATGGTTTTGCCCTCAGTCCCCCGCCTTTGCTCTAGGACGGACCAGCTCCTCAGGATTACCCGTACTCGGGAGGTGTGCTTCCTATCCGTATGTTTGACCCCTTTGCTTCGTCTAGCTCGACCGCTCCACAGTCAAACAGTTTTCATAACCCCATCAGAGTCTTGCTACCTTCGCACGACCAGCTTGAGGAGTTCATGCGCCGTGACCGCACTCCCTCTCTAGTTCAGCCTTTAGCCGAGCCTTCTAAGCCGATACGTGCCGACGATAGTAACGACGACAAGTTCTTCGAGGATCCGGCAGCCGATGCTACAATGGGCAGTGGATACCTCCAGGCTTTGCCGAACAACTACTTCTTTGCTCCGTATACGTTTGCTCCTACCCCAGTAGTGAGGGCCGATCAGGGACGTGAGCTAGAGTTTGGCGCTTCAGCCGATGTGGCATCGTACCTCCGACATGACGAGAGTGACCCTAAGACACCCCCGTGGGACGAATCAGAGTTAGAGGACGTCAATGTTTGATTTGAGGACGAGCAGACTGGAGACATGACCAATCTGTGGGAAGCTGTTAACTATACTCTCCGCGACTTTGAAGAGGAGTTAAGGGCAGCCGAGCTGAGAGCTTTGCCATTATCAATGGAGACACAAACGAGGATCCTAAGGAGGATCCAGAGGAGGAGGGTCCTAAGGAGGATCCAAAAAAGGATCCCGAGGAGGACCCCGACGAGGAGCAGCATGACGAATATGATCCGAGTGAGAACGGTTCCGATGTTTAGGACCGGTTCGAGGAAGTTGTAGAAATCTCCAACAATATGTACTTTTCTATCTAAGAGTTGAACTCTTTTTATTTTTTTTCTGCAGTGATGTATATATTTATGACTCGATGCTTGGTTAGCTAGTAGAATTGGACGCGAAGTGGTGGCTCGTGTTTAGTCCGATTCGAGGCATAAAACGTCTTGTAGGCGTATAGGGAAATTTTTCAGTTGTGAATATTTATCCCTGATTTTGGTATAGAGACCATCGTTCGGTTGATATGAAAGAGAAGCCGTTTGGCCGCTAAAATCAACTATGAGTCTCCCAAATATTTATATTAATCTGAGCATTCGAGGTTCCCAAACTATGATTGAGACGAGATTGAGTAACGAGATAAGAGTTGAGCTAATTGAATAAATTATTCTTTGACAATGTTCTACAAATAATAAAGTTTGAGTAAAAAGATAATGTGATATATATATTAATTGTAATAATATTTGAGTGCACAATTGCTTTGAGTGTTGAAAAAGATTTATCTTGAGAAGATATTAACGTTATGATACTTGAGATTATAATTATTTTAAATATTGAGAAATATTTGTCTTGAGAATATATGAATAATGGCATGCATGTCTATAATGATTGATTATTTTTTAGTTGAGAAATGGATTGATTGAGTTAATTGCAGTGATTGCTAAAATTAAATTTCTTTCGATGTATTGATAAGTACCGATCGAGAATCATATTCCTCTCAAAAGGGAAACATTTTCAAAATCAAGAAAGGTTCCGAGTGAGTTAATTCGTTCTTTCAAAATTGCTTAAAATTTTCTTTTGCATTTATTAAGAATGCCGCCGAGACGAAGAAATATAAGAGTCGAAAGAAATGAGGAGGAGGGACAGCGAGACCCTACTCCACGCCCTCCAAATGAACGACGAGTAGAAGAACTTTTTCTTTGCTAAAATCCTCCAACCTTCGATGGTAAAGGCAGTCCGACAGAAGCTGAGGACTGGATTCGTTCTCTTGAGCGAATTTTTAGATTCCTTCGATGCAACGATCGCGAACGTCTAGAATGTATGACGTATCAAATGAAAGGAACAACCGACTACTGGTGGAAAGCTCGATAGCAATTCAAGGAAGCTTTGTATGAAAAGTATGTGCCGAGGAGTTATCGTAAATAGAAAGCAAACGAATTTGCAAATCTAAGGCAAGGAAAGAAGACAGTGGCCGAGTACAACCGTGAATTTTGTGAGTTAGCTCATTTTGGGCCTGATAAGGTGGATACCGATGAGAAGATGTGTGAGTTATTCTGAGCAGGATTAAGGCAGGATATTCGAGTAGTTCTCACCAGTCAGAGTGGTCTGACTTATGCAGAAGCCCTTAATCGAGCCCTAGATATGGAGTTGGCTATGCAACCAGAATAAGGATCACATTCTCTAGCGAATCCTCAATTCCAAAGCCAAACAATGACGACCGTCACCGCGCAGCAATCTCAGTTCAGTCAGCATGCAAAGAGGAAAGGAAATTGGAGTGGTGGAGGCCACCTAAGTAAAAGGCCATGGCAAGGAAGAGAACAACAACAACCTCAGCAAATCAGAAAGCGAGAGCTCCGCAAATTAATTGAAGAAACATAACTACAGGACCCTAAGGACTCCCTCCTTGTTCAAAATGTGGCAGGATGCATCAAGGCACCTGCAAAGCTGGAAGTAATGTCTGTTATACTTGTGGACAACCTGGTAATTTCTCGAACAGGTACCCCAGTAAACAGCAGAGAATGAGCAATGGAAGGCCAAATCAGTTTCAGCCTTCACAGATGAAAGCAGTTGAAGTGACCCGACAACAAAATTTTCTTCAGCATCAGCGTAAGCCATAGCCGTCAAAGCATCAACTCTCTTAGCAGGAGCAGCCGCATTTCCAAAGAGTTTTTGCAATTGAGCAAAAACCTGGAACTAAGGACCAAGGAAATCTCGCAGGTATGGGAAAGCTTAACGGCATACCTGTTATCGTTTTATTTGATATTGGTGCTTCACATTCGTTTATATCTAGCGGTTGCGTAGAAAATCTTGGCTTGAACTTAGAAGAATCAAACCAGGTGCTTAGAGTGGCAACACCTTTAGGTAAATCGACATTAGTTTCACGCGTTGTCTCGAACTCAGAATTTGAATTCGGAAACCGTATATTGTCTGTAAAATTCTTAAATCTAATCCAGATGTAGGACGTAGACATAATCTTATGAATGGATTGGCTAACCGAGAATTTCACAACGATCCGATACGACCATAGGCAGGTTTTGTTTCAGCCCCCTAGAGAAGAGCCGACTATAGTCTTCGGAGTTGAAAAGAAGTCAAGAAGAGTATGCTGATTATTTCAGCCATGAAAGTAGAGAAGTTAATGAGAAGAAAGGATACAAAGGCGTATCTGATTTATTTAAATAAAGATGAGGAGCAAGAGTTAAGTGTTGACGACATAGCCATTGTGCGAGAATTTAAAGACATATCCCGAAAGTGCTACCAGGATTGCCTCCCGACAGGAAATTGGAATTTACGATTGATCTTGAACCTGAATCAGCCCCAATATCAAAAGCTCCGTACAGAATGGCCCCAAAGGTACTCCAAGAGTCGAAGATTCAGTTGCAAGAATTGTTAGATTTGGGTTTCATTCGGCCAAGTGTTTCACCCTGGGGAGCCTCGATTCTATTTGTGAAGAAAAAGGATGGTAGTCTGAGAATGTCCATAGAATACCGAGAGCTTAACAAAATTACACTAAAAAACAAGTATCATTTGCCAAGGATAGATGATTTGTTCGATTGGCAAAAAAGAGCAGGTGTTTTCTCCAAAATTGACTTGAGGTCTAGGTATCATCAATTGAAGATCAAGCAAGAAAATGTTCCAAAGACTGCTTTCAGAACAAGATATGGACATTACGAATTCATAGTAATGCCATTTGGATTGACCAATGCCCCAGCCGTCTTCATGGATTTGATGAATAGAGTTTTTCACGAATTTTTGGATAAGTTTGTGATTGTCTTCATAGATGATATTTTGGTGTATTCCAAGGATAAGGCAGAACACGAGAAGTATCTGTGAATCGTGTTGGAAAAGCTAAGATCAGAGAAGTTGTATGCCAAGTTTAGCAAGTGTGAATTTTTGTTGAAAGAAGTGAATATCCTAGGACACGTTATTTCATCCGAAGGAATTAAAGTTGATATGAAAAGGGTGAAAGCTATTCGAGAATGGAAATCACCGACGTCAGCTTATAAAATCCGTAGTTTCCTCGGTTTAGCTGGTTACTATCGGAGATTCATTGAAAGATTTTCCAAGATTGCAAAGCCGATGACAAGTTTGTTAAAGAAATAATCCAAGTTTAAATGGACGGAAGAATGTGAGAAAAGTTTCTAAGAGCTTAAGACGAGATTGACTTCAGCTCCAGTATTAGTCCTTCCTGAAGCAGGAAAAGACTATACCGTTTATACAGACGCATCAGCTCAAGGCTTAGGATGTGTATTAATGCAAGATTGCAGAGTGATAGAGTATGCTTCAACACAGCTCAAACCCCATGAAAAGAAGTATCCGGCGCATGATTTGGAATTAGAAGTCGTAGTGCATGCTTTGAAAATTTGGAGACACTATCTCTGTGGAGCTAGGTGTGAAATCTTTTCAGATCACAAGAGTCTGAAGTATTTCTTTGAGCAAAAAGAGCTAAACATGAGACAAAAGAGATGGCTTGAGTTAGTGAAAGACTACGATTGCAAGATATCTTATCATCCCGGAAAAGCTAACGTTGTAGCCAACGCATTGAGCAGAAAAAAGAGATTGAAGAATTCAGAATAAACCGAGTTAGGATTTTTGCTATCTGAGGAAGAAAAGTTGATTGAAGAATTTAGAAGAATGAGAATCGAAGTAGTTTTACCTCCGGCAACAGTAGAGAAAGCGATTGCTACCTTGGTAGTAATGCCAGATCTAATATCTCGTATCATAGAATGTCAAAGGAAAGACAAGGATTTGGAGAAGTTGAGGTTGAAGGTTAGAAAAGGAGTTAAGGATTTTTCAGAGTCGAGAGATAATGCTTTGTTGTTCCGAGGAAGGATTTATGTGCCAAATGATGAGAAGTTAAGGAATGAGATACTGAGTGAAGCTCACGAGACCCCGTATACAGCCTATCCCGGCAGTACGAAGATATATCAAGATTTGAAGCAACAGTTCTGGTGAGAAGGATTGAAAAAGGACGTGGCCTTGTATGTTGAAAGGTGTTTAGCTTGCCAATAAGTAAAGTCTTTGCACCAAAGACCGTACGGACCCTTACAACCATTACCAGTCCCAGAATGGAAGTGGGATGGTATTACGATAGATTTTGTAACGAGTTTGCCAAAGACGAGGAAAGGAAATACAGTTGTGTGGGCGATTGTGGATAGATTAACCAAGTCCGCTCATTTCATACATATACCACACACCTATGGATCAGACAAGTTAGCACAGATTTATATCAAAGAAATTGTAAGATTTCATGGAGTCCCGAGCACTATCACTTCCGATCAAGATTCGAAGTTTACAGCACGTTTTTGGGAAAGTTTCCAAAATGAATTGGGAACACAGTTGCAGTTTAGTACCGCTTATCATCCTCAAAGGGACGGCCAGTCAGAAAGGACGATTCAAATTCTTGAGGACATGTTGAGAGCTGTGTTGTTAGACAAAGGAGACGAGTGGGAGAAAATCCTACCTCTTGTCGAATTTGCCTATACTAATAGCTATCAAAATACGATTGGAATGGCCCCTTATAAAGCTCTATATGGAAAGAAGGGTAGATCTCCGCTCTACTGGGACGAAGTAGGCGAGAGAAAAGTCATAGGGCCAGAAGCGATTAAGGAGATGATAGAATCTGTTTGTCAGATTCACGAGAAGATTAAAGAAGCCCAGAGTCGACAGAAATCGTACGCTGATAATCGAATATCCGAGCTAGAGTTCGATGTAGGAAGTAATGTCTTTTGAAAGTATCCCCTTCGAGAGGAGTACACTGCTTTGGTGTTAAAGGAAAGCTAAAGCCTCGATTTATAGGACCGTTTGAAATCTTAGAAAGGATTGGAGCTGTCTTATATGGATTAGCTTTGCCTCCCAGTTTTGAGAATTCGCATAACGTTTTTCACGTGTCGCAATTGCGGAAGTATGTTTTTGATCCAAAGCATGTAATTCGCTAAGAAGACGTGGCTTTGAAGCCAGACTTACGCTACGAGGAGAGGCCCGAGCAAATTCTAGATCGTAAGGTCCAGCAGCTTAGAACGAAATCGATTCCCCTAGTTAAAATTAAGTGGCGACACCACGATCTTGAAGAAGCTATGTGGGAACTCGAAGAAAAGATGAGAGCGAAGTATCCCAAGCTATTTTCTCAAGGTTAGTAAATTTCGGGACGAAATTATTCTTAAGGGGGTGAGGATGTAATACCCCGAACTTTTACCAGTCTTTGAGTGCGTTCTAAATGCATTTATATGTTTAAATAACGTGCCTTAAGTGATAAAATTTTTTCAAGAAAAGAGACTTTCTTGAAAAATGACGAAAATGCCCTTATGTGCTTTAATGTGATTTTTCTCATTTTGATTATTCGATATGAGTATATGATGCATTGATTGAGCTTTATGATATGAGTTTGAGTATGAGTGTGAATTTCGGAGAATTCTGAGAACTTTCACTTTTGACGAATAGTGCCGATAAGCCCAGAAATCACTAATCACCAACGAACTCCGGATTTAGTTTAATTAGTGTCTTTTGAACCTAGAATTAATTTTAAGACCCCTAAGATATGTTAGATTTTTTTCTTAGATCACATGAGAGAGTTTTAAATTTTATTCCTTATCGGTTTAATTAATCGAACGAATTTTTAGGGTTTTCTTCGTTACTTGGAATTATAACCTAAAAATTAGATATTTGGATTCCTTGATTTATTTCGTGAGATATGAGAAAGAGTAGAGGTGTTTTCGATGTCGGGAATGAGTCGAGGAGAATTTTTAGACGTTTTCAGTGTTAATGGAAAAATATGGATATATTCTACCGGAAAACTTTTTCTTCCGGGTAAAATTATATCAATTAAAATTTGGATAATTATCTAAAACTCTCTCTCTCTCTCTCTCTCTCTCTCTCTCTCTCTCTCTCTCTCTCTCTCTTTCTGCCAACATGCATGTATCACTCTACCCTATTATTTCATTTTTCAACACCTAAGAGGAATACAATCATTCTTATTTCATTAATTTCAACTCTCATTATCCATTAAGAGATCTAGCTAGTATTCTCTTATTACTCTCTTCTCTCTCTACTCTCTCACCACCGTAAGAAACAAAGAGGAAGAAAAAAATTACCCCTCTTCTCTCCCTCTCTTCACCGTGCACACACACACATAGAAGTAGGAAGAAAAACTCCATTAAAGTTCATGTTTTCAAGCATCTAAGCTCCAAGATCATCATCATCTTCAACTTTCAAACCCTAATTCAAGAAGGTAACCTAATTCTTCAAGCTCGGTGATTATTTCAAGATCAAAATCATCTCTCTCTTTTTCTCTTTAATTTTGGGCATCTATGCCCTAAAAGAGATTATTGATTTTTGTTATTTTTCTTGAGGTCTAGAGATGGATTCCTCCATGAAAATCCAAGCAAATTCTTGAGCTCATTATTTCCCCTTCATCATCGGTCCAAGCTTCATCTAGAAGGAGGAGTTCGATTTATTTCCTTTAAAGTATGTTGTTCATTCGATTATTGTATATATGTAATATATAAGTAATGCCCCAGAAAAATTCTACTGTCTTTAAAAATGAAAGTTAATAATAATTATGGCTTTACACGCCTAAGATCATGAAATTAAATTCTAAGACTGACGGTGAAATCCGTTTCAGAAAATAAATTCCAGAAGTCGGTCGAACGACTACTGTATTAGGGTTTTCGCGTCCGGTAGATTTTTCGTCCGAAAACTCAGAATTAAAAACCGTCAGAATTTAGATTCACTTTTTCTTCGATACGAGTTCACCGGAGAAAGTTAGTTTTTATGATTTTCCTGATGAATTTTTAGACTGTCTAATCCCGACTTTTTCTCGGATCTTGAAAAATGGATTAGGTTTTCCGAGTACGTGATTTATTTCCAATCTAACGGACGAATTAGATTTCGTCGAATTCGTAACTACCTAAGAAAGTATTTCTCTACTTTTATATCGTCGTTTAAAGCCGGAAACGAGATATTTGTCGAATAAATTCACGCCAAACACTCCCTAATGACTCACCATACCTTTGTAGATTTTTTCTAACACTTTATATAAATATAGCATGAGTCATCATCCTCTCTCCCTCCTCTCCATTACCGCCACCCTCACATTCTCTCTCTCTCTCATTTTTCTCTCATCTTCCTCCATTAAAGCTTCATCCTTCAAGCTTTCTCAAGAACACAAGTCCTCCGTCTACCGATCAATTCCATTTCCGAGTTCATATTCCGCAAGGTAAGAACTTCGTCTCCGATATGAACCGAATACAAATCCTTTCCCATCTTTTTCATTTTTTCGAAATATAGGAGATGGAATAGCATTTTGTCTTTTAATCGATTCAAGTTCTAGTATCTTTAGAAGTAAGTTTTATGGATCGAATCATGAAGAAAATCACTCCCCATTCTTTTAGGTCATTACCGAAAATTCTAGGATTTTAGGGGTTTGATCGTAGCTCAATTTCTTTGATGTTTGATCGATAGATTAGTATTCTACATGTTATTAATTGACTCTATGAATTAATTTAGGTTTTTCTAAAAATAAAAGTTGAAGGATAAGAGATGAAAAATGCATGATTTAGTGTAGTAAATGTTATGATATGCTCGATTGATTAATAGAAATAAGATATACGATGTATGAGGATGATTATATATTTAATTGGGATTTTTCTAAAAATAAATTGAAAAATATAAGAGACGAAAACGTGTCGATAAGTTGAAGCTCGATAATGTTTTGATAATATGATTTGCATATTAGTGATGCTCGTTAGGTGATGATCGTTGTTATAAAATTTGAACGAAAACGGAGAACGTAGGATTTTTAGTAAGAGACGAACCATCGACGATAAGTCGAGCATGAGTAATGTTGTAGGTTTGTGATCCGAACCTTTGTTAATCTTGATAGTTAATGAACGTAACCGTAAAGTTTCAACGAATTCTAAGAAGTTTCGATTTTTAATAAGAGACGAAGAATCGAGTTTAAGAGCAGGTAGAAAAGTCAATAAGGAAATCCCTATTAATAATAATGATTGTTATTGATTGACGAACAATATTGTAGTTAACGACTTTTCCATCCAAGAAACGAGACGTTATGAGATATAGTTAAGAATCGAGAAGTTGTTGAACGAAATAGAAATTGAAGTTTGTTTTGGTATAGTAAATGGTTAGTTGGAAACGACGAGGAAATGCTCGTCGTTTGTAAATCAAAAGTCGTGATTATGAACCCGATTATGAGATACTGTATGTAGACTGTCTTGGGATGAAAATTTCGTGAAAATAAAAGTGAAATAGTATTGATCGAATCTAGGGAATCGTGCATCGAGTTTTGTCGAGCATTAGAGTTTCGCGCGACTGTTTTGCGACGTTTCACGGAAACTGTCATAACATTTAGCTCGCTTAACGAAATCGAGATCTGTAAATTGGAGAGTAAATTAGACACCCGTACCTTTCTTTTGGTATAATATTCATCCCCTGTTTTCATATGCTCTGTTCTGTACAGACTTACTGACTTGGGCAGTAAGTATCCAAAGCCTAGTTTCCTAAGTTGAATCCTTTTCAACTTCGTTCCTTGTGAACTTTTAAGTCGTTCTAAGTGATCGACACCCTTTTTACCTACTGACCTAAGTGTCGAGTAATGAGCCGAGTCAGTTTGTAGACCAGAATTGATCGAAGTCTCGTTTATTAGTTAATCAAAAGGAAGTAGTAAAGTGCAAATGCCTAAAAGACTAAAAACCGTTTCGATTTCCTGTTTCTTTTATAGATTGCATTCAAGTTGCTTAAAGTCTGTTTATTTATGATAAAAGGAGGAAGTCAGCACTGAGGATAGGATGGAAGACCAGAGACGGAAGCTCGTTAAATAGTTCTGTAATTAGTCAGGTGGGCTTTTATATATGAAATAAAATGAGCAATGCTCGAAAACTTTTTTTTTCTTTATCGCTTTGATAATCGTGATTTCAAAGTGATAATCATGGCATGAACTACTTGTTTTATGTGAGTTCTCTTGTACCTTATGAGTTAGCCAAAAGGGGTTAACTAAACGATCGGACTTTGAGTTAGCCAACTTGCTTTCCAAAGTTAGTGTACACAGTAGCCGTTGAAGTATGGAACCCTGTTGAGGGGATGACCTGTTGCGGTGATAAAGTAGCCGTTGAAGTATGGAACCCTGTTAAGGGACGACCTGCCGCGGTGATAATTATTTGGTCAAGATTGAACGTAACATCTATCAGAAAAATGCTTTGCAAAGCTATGCTTATGAAAAGAAAATGTTTAATAGGCACGGGCTTTTGAAAGAAACGCCCCGATGCGTTATAAAAGAGATGCCTCATTTATCAATACTTATTGTATGTTTTCGGCAAAGTGCCCACTAAGTGCTTTATGTACTTAGCCCTGCATATGTTTCTAAATGTGCAGGTTGAGCAACGGAAGTGGTGATGGTTGAGTAGGATAGTGATAGGAAAGAAGGACAGAGTCACATTCTACGTTTATTCCGCTGCCAAACTCTAGACGCTCTTATGTTATATTGTAAATCACTGTTGGTCTAAGTTTCTGTACAATAACTTAATTTCCTTTTGAGAACTTGTCGAGTGATCCTTCGAGATCAACTCTCTCTTTTATCAATGAAGTCTTATTCATAGAAGTATTTCTGTCATTAAATGTCTGTGTATTCATTTACCCCTTTCTTCCCCGCTTCTTTAATCCAATCCGTAGTCGCACCCTGGCTTTGCCGTCCCTCGGGATTTGGGGCTGTGACAGAGTGGTATCAGAGCAATCGTTTCTGCTCTGTATACAAGTTTCTTTCAAAGTAGTCAGATAGAGTATTCGTTCATACTCTATACCCGAGTCTTCTTTCAAAGTTAAGTTAGGTCGTAACACTAAGATTAAGAGTGTAGACGACAACTCAACCTCCCGCTGCATCGACTCAACAAAGGAAAGAAAGAAAGAAAGTAAGAAAGAAAGGAAAGAGTTTCAAGAAATGTGTTCTTCTTTTAAGAAAAAAAAAATTGAATAAGTATTCAAGTAAAGAATCGTTTGAAATTATAAGAATTATACCTTGTTTTGTTTTATTATGTGAATTATGTGAAATTATTTGCGTAATAATTTCTTTTAATTTGAAAAGTTTGTTGGCACAAGAACCTAGATTGATTCTAGGGATTTTCCCGGTTCATTGAAGAACATATACTATGATTCTAAGGACTTTCCGATTCCTTGAGAACGTAGATGCTTTAAGAAGTATTGTTTCCAAATGATTTTGAAAGGGATCGTGAAACGGAAAGGACTTCTATAGACGAATGTCACGTGCGTAGTGACATGAACAAAGACTCGACAAAGTCAATTTTGTTTTTGTAATTAAGAGTCGATAAGAATTTCCTTCGAGGAAATAAAATAAATGATGATAAGGTAAATTAATTATGTACTAAGTGAACGAAAGAAACGAATGGACGTTTGAGGAGCATTGACTTCGAAATAAGAAAGAAATGATCGAGTCAAGAAAGACAGAATAAAGGGAATCAAAGTGAACGAAAGAAATAAATGTTACTTCCGTACGAGTAACATTAACAATGTAGACGTACTTTGTTTTAATAAGTGTGAATCATTAAGAGTTTTCCTTTGAGGAAACTGCGAAGTCGAAAGTTAAGAGTTCGTACTTTGTTTAATAAGTAAAGAATCGTTAAGAAATTTTCTCTAAGGAAGAAATAATGGAAGAAAGTAAGAAAGAATAAAGAAAGAAAGTAATGAAGATTAAAGAAAGGAAGTAATAGGAAATAAAGTAAGAATGCAAAAGAATTATAAGATAAAGGATGGAAATAAAATCTTGAAATTTTATTTCTATATATTGTTTAAGAGCAATTCTCTGTGAATTGTTAAATGTTTAAGATAAGTGATTGTTTAAGTGTTGGTGACATTACAATTGAATAAGGAATATTCAATTTGTAATTGAAGATTTTCCTTAAGATAAGTTCTTATCCTACCTGTTACTGATCCGTGTTTCTTAAAAACTTTGTAGGATGGATACTAGATTTGACACGGCGCAGGAGAGCCAATCCCCGCCACAGCGTACTTGGGCAGATCAGATACTAGATAAGTATCGCGATATTGAGGCAGACCTGAATCATGATATAGGACAAAAAATTAGTAACTTTTCGGCAGTTTACCATGCAGCTCGCCATTCTGTTACAGAGCGTCAGGCTATATTCGACCTGATTATACGACTACCAGAGGAGTGGCGTGGTTGGGCACACGACACGGCATGGTACTACCTGGGAGTTTTTGGCGACGACATCGAGCCGACGGGTGACTACTTAGGATTCGCTCTAGCAGTGCACAAGCGTTTCTTTCAGAGCAGACACGTAGCATCATATCCCACTCAGGAACATCCTCCCTACACTCACTTCCCAGCAGATTCAGAGTCAGAGCATGTTGAGATAAATCCAGAGATGGCCGCACAATTAGAGATACCTCCAGTGGTTATACCTACTGAGGACACAGAGGAGTTAGTATTAGAGGCAGAGTACCCGGTGATTGGCGCGGATCTTACCGCTATGATAGAGTTACCATACCCCTTCAGAGCACTTGACGAGATCTGCTCAGAGTTGGCTAGAGTCAGAGCAGAGTTTGAGGCAGGACCGTCCAGGGTCTTTTCTAGGAGGAGTAAGAGCCCAGTTCCATTCCAGAGCACCTTCTTCCTCTGAAGAAGCGTACAGTAGAGCCCAGTTGTGACTACATAGTGTCAAACTCTAAGAGGACAGTTTCAGAGGTACCTGCCCCACCACCACTTGTACTTACAGATGGCACTACCTTGAGGATTGACGAGGCACTCCAGCTCGTCTTTGGTTCAGAATCAGAGGAGGAGGATCCGAATGAGGACCCGGAGGAAGATCCAGAGGAGTCACGGGCCGTGGAGGGCAGTGCTGACTCGACCACAGCTAGTTGAGGAGAGCGTTCCAGATGCGTAGTAGTAGTATTAGTAGTAATAGCTCTCTTGGTCTTTTATATAGTCGGATCAGTAACTAGTTTTTGTAGTACTCTAAACGGATACGGAGTGTTGGATCGTTTCCGTTCTAGTACTTCCAGTGGTACAGTAATGCAACCAGTAGTACAATCCTGTATACAGATAGGCAGTTAGCCTAGCTTAGACTCGTAGTAGTCTAGATTTTCTGTTGTATAAGTCCTCATTGGAGGAAAAACTAGTATTATTTTTGATGTATATATATATATACATGACCCGTGAGAGGGTTTTAATCACAAGAAAGTTTCTTATAAATCGTATGATTAAACCAGAATGTCAAATGAACTCGTGTAACGAGAGTTTAGTTACACATGAGAGTTAAAAGTTTAAAGAACTAGTATCGAAGTTAGTCCCTATTATTCTTTTCCATGAACTTGTTTAAGTTGGAAAAGGGTTAGTAAGTAAATGAAAGCTTAAAAGCCAGTGCTAATAAGAATTCTTGTCTCTTATATTACCAAAAATGCCGCCGAGAATAGTTAACAACCAAAGAGGATCAGGAGATCCTAGAGGGCCTGATAGAGAGCAAGGACAACGTATAAGCGAAGAAGAGCAAAAATATCAAGCAACCCTTTTACCCCTACCACCCTCACAACATCGTAACATCGAGGATATATTCTTCAGAAGAAATCCACCGGTTTTTAATGGATCTAGTAATCCAAGCGATGCTGAGCTTTGGGTACAATTTATAGAAAGAATCTTTGAGCTTCTTAGATGTACTGATAAGGAGCGCCTTGCATGTGTTGCGTTTCAACTAGTTGGACCAGCTGACTACTGGTGGAAGACTAGACAGAGGGTCTTACCCGTGGAGCATTTGGCTCAACTTACTTGGGATGAATTTAAGGAGGCTTTTTATGATAAGTATGTATCCGAGCATGGGGATACCGAAGAAGAAATAGCAAAGAAGTTTCAAGGGGAACTTAAAAATAAACTGGAAGTAGCTTTAGCCAGTCACGAAGGACTGAGCTATACAGAACTACTAGGACGAGTCCTAGAAATAGAGGCAGTAGTGACAGATAAAGAAAAAATGGTAGTGCCCATACCAACACCAACCCAGACTTCAACTCAAAACCTTCCCAACAATAATATTAATTATAGAGGAAAAAGGAAATGGGAAGGAGGAAGTAGCAGTGACTGTTACCAGCGCCACAATGATCAAGGGAAACAGAGTAGAAATTTACAGGGCTTTCAGCAGCCAAATAAAGATAACAACTATGGTAAGAAGTCGTGGCAAAGGAATAAACCACAAGGAAATAAACAATTAGGACAGGGGAAGGGAAATAATCTACAAGGACAGTTGCAAGGGCAGCAAAGGTACAATAACCAAGGAGGAAACAACCAAGGAGAAATCAATATACCTACCTGTATTAAGTGCAATAGGATGCACTTCGGAAATTGTCTAGCAAACGTTGATGGATGTTTTAACTGTGGTCAGAACGGACATGTGAGAAGAAATTGCCCGAAACCGCTGACAGCAAATGGAATTAACCAGCACGACCAGCTCCAAACCCCGAAAAATAACCAAGAAAAGATGACTATTCCAGTTTGCCCTATGTGTAATAAGGAACACTACGGTGTTTGTCTAGCGAACTCTGTAGTTTGCTTCAACTGTGGACATAAGGGGCACTTTAAGAGAAATTGCCCAGAACAATTACAAGCAGTAGAACAGAAACAGGATGATCCTACTTGTTCTATTTGTAATAGGAAGCATGTCGGTGTTTGTCAAGCAGACACGGGTAATTGTTTTAAATGTGGGAAAACGGGGCATATAAAGAGGAATTGCCCAATGCTGTTTCAAACGATGGAACCAAACCAGTATGGTCAGCCCCAACCATTGAAAGCAATTCAAGCCCAGTCACAGCAACAACTGACACAACCACAACAGAATGCAGGAGTTTATACGATTAGGCAGGAGAAGTATAATGAAGGTAAGGGAAATTTGGCAGGTATTGGACGAACTTCTTAAATTACCCTGTCATAATCTTGCCTCACACTAGAGCTTTATATTCGTTATTGTTAGTACCTGTTGACATTTTAGGAGTAGAATTAAAGTGCACTAAACATGAAATAAGAATAACTATGCCTTAGGGGAGATTATCGCCACTCCCTTAGTTTCGTGTGAGCATAGAATTTGATTTAGGATCTTTTTAGGATCATAGCAAATGATCGGAAAGTAATAATGTTCGACGTAGATATAATCCTAGGAATAGGATGGTTGTCTGAGAATTATGCCACAATTCTCTGCAACGAGAGAAAAATCTCTTTTCAACCCCTGGGTAGAGAACCAACCGAATTCCATGGGATTTCGATGGGCAGGAGGATACCAATAATATCCGCCCTACAAGCCAAGAAGTTGATAAAGAAGAAAGGAGTGCACAACTCATCTTATGTACCTAGTTGGAGAACCAGGAGCTAAGAGGATCATTCAAGACATGAAAATTTTGAACGAGTATGAGGACATCTTTCCAAACATATTATTTGGTTTACCACCAGATCGTCATGTAGATTTCACGATTTATTTTGAACCAGGATCGGCTTCCAAATCAAAAGCCCATATAGGATGGTACCAAAAGAGTTAGAAGAGCTTAAGATCCAACTGCAAGAGTTGTTAGATGATGATTTCTTTAGACAAGCGTTTTCACCATAAGAGCACCGATTGGTTCATCAAGAAGAAGGATGGTTCTATGAGAATGTTCATAGGCTATCGCAAGTTAAATAAGATAACCCTTAAGAATAAGTATCCTTTTATAAGGATAAAAGACCTCTTGATAAGCTTAAAAGGAACAAGTGTATTTTCGAGGAAAGACTTAAGGTCTAAACAACACTAGTTGAAGAATAAACCGGAGATATACCTAAAATCGCCTTCGGATCAGATATGGCCATTACAAATTCTTAGTTATGCCATTTGGTTTGACTAACGCTCCCGCAGTATTCATGGACCTCATGAATGAAGTTTTCACCCATACTTAGACAAATTCGCCTTAGTATTCATCGACAACATTCTCATTTACTCCAAGAATGAGGATGAGTACGAACAACACTTGCGAACAGTGTTTTAGAGCTGAGAACTCTATGCCAAGTTCAGTAAAGATGAATTTTGGCTGAAGGAAGTAATGATTCCTTGGACACATCGTATCAGTAGAAGGCATCAAGGTAGATCCTGCCAAGGTAGAGGTAGTGCGCGATTGGAAATCGCCGACAAGTCCGAAAGAAATTAGGAGTTTCTTAGGTTTGGCCAGTTATAATAGAAGATTCATCGAGGAATTTTCTATGATTGCTGGACCTATGACGCAACTACTTAGTAAGAAAAATAAGTACAAATGGACCGACAAGTGCGAGATATGTGCGCAGACGCTCAAGGAAAGGTTGACCATCGCACCAGTTTTAGCCCTTCCAGAAACAAACAAGGAATACGAAGTATATACAGAGGCTTCAAAGATCGGATTAGAGTGTGTTACGATGCAAGATGGAAAGGTGATAGTTTATGCTTCACAACGATAACTTCGACCTCATGATGTTGAGTATCCAACCCACATTTAGAACTTGCAGCCGATGTGCATGTGTTTAAAATTTGGAAACACCATCCTTATGGTGTATGGGTTGAGATTTTTATAGATCAAAGAGTCTGAAGTACCTCTACGAGCAAAAAAAAAGGAATTAACATGAGACAAAGAAGAGGGCTCGAATTAGTTGAGAATTATGATTGTGATATCAATTACCATCTAGGAAAAAGCTAAGTGTAGTAGCAGGCATGCTGAGTCGAAAAGCTCCAACTAAGTTTAAATGTTTCTTCATCAAGGAAGAAACACTTATACGAGAATTCGAGATGAAGAATAGAGAGGTGCTCAATACACCTGAAGCGATAACAAACTAAATAATAGTAATCGTAGCTACACCAGACTTATGAAAAGATTACAAGTGCCTAGGGAAAGGACGAGTCGATCGAGAAGCTTCGACTAAGGATAAGAACGGATAAACCAAATGGTTATTCTGAAGCAATGGATAATATGATAGAAATTAAAGAATGGACTTAGTATTCCCGATGACAACAAATTTAAGACTTAAGAAAGGATTTCTGGTAGAATTGTTTGAAACGAGATGTTGCCTCATTTGTAGAAAGATGTTTAGCTTATCAGCAAGTGAAAGCTTTACACTGACGACCATACGGGTTGTTATAACCGTTAAGTATTTCTATGTAGAAATGGAAGAATATTTTTGACGTTGATCAAATTGTTATAACAATAGTTATTAAGCTACGATAAGTATTGTGCCTTACAAGGCCTTGTAGAAGAAGAAGTTTCAGATAACTATCTTATTGTCATAAGGTAAGTGAAAGAAAGAACCTGGGATCAGATACGGTCAGGGAAATGATCGAGATTATTGGGCAGACACGAGTTAGAGTGAAAGAAGCCTAAAGGTAACGAAAGAAAGAAGTTTAGAAAAGACAAAAGACTTAAGAAATATGTGCCGATTAGGCTTAAATTTAGAAAATAGGGACAAGACTTTCCTCATGATTATCCTTCAAAGGATAATATGATTAATTCCATGCCAAGTATAAAGCTTCGACAAAGATTTATATGATTAGTGGATATCTTGAAAAAGATAGCTTCCAATACGGATAGTTATGGCGTTGTTGCCAAGTTTATGGAATGTTTATTATATGTGTATCTCATTTTGAGAAAATGTGTGTGTTCGATTCTGCACACATGGTTTTGTCAACAAGACGTTGTTCTTGGAACTGACTTAAGTTATGAAGAAAGACCGCAATCGATCTTGGATCGAAAAGCGTGAAAATTAGGAAGCAAGTCGATACGATTAGTAATAGTGTTATAAGATCATCACGGGGAAGAAGAAGCCCCGTAAGAACTCGAAGAAGAGTTGAGGAAGGAGTACCCCGAACAGTTTAAGAAGATAAGCAAATTTCAGGACGAAATTTTTCGTAAGGGGGGTAGGATGTAACGCACCAGAAAAATTCTACTGTCTATAAAAATGAAAGTTAATAATAATTATTGCTTTGCACGCCTAAGATCATGAAATTAAATTCTAAGATTGACGGTGAAATCCGTTTCAGAAAATAAATTCTAGAAGTTGGTCGAACGACTACTGTATTAGGGTTTTCGCGTCCGGTAGATTTTTCGTCCGAAAACTTAGAATTAAAAACCGTCAGAATTTACATTCATTTTTTCTTCAAAACGAGTTCACCGGAGAAAGTTAGTTTTTATGATTTTTCGGGCGAATTTTTAGACTGTCTAATCCCGACTTTTTCTCGGATTTTGAAAAACGGATTAGGTTTTCCGAGTACGTGATTTATTTCCAATCTAACGGACGAATTAGATTTCATCGAATTCGTAACTACCTAAGAAAGTATTTCTCGACTTTTATATCGTCGTTTAAAGCCGAAAAACGAGATATTTCCGTCTAATAAATTCGTGCCAAACACTCCCTAACGACTCACCATACCTTTGTAGATTTTTTCTAACATTTTATATAAATATAGCATGAGTCATCACCCTCTCTCCCTCCTCTCCATTACCGCCACCCTCACATTCTCTCTCTCTCTCTCATTTTTCTCTCATCTTCCTCCATTAAAGCTTCATCCTTCAAGCTTTCTCAAGAACACAAGTCCTTCGTCAACCGATCAATTCCATTTCCGAGTTCATATTCCGCAAGGTAAGAACTTCGTCTCCGATATGAACCGAACACAAATCCTTCCCATCATTTTCATTTTTTCGAAATATAGGAGATGGAATAGCATGTTGTCTTTTAATCGATTCATGTTCTAGTATGTTTAGAAGTAAGTTTTATGGATCAAATCATGAACAAAATCACTCCCCATTCTTTTAGGTCATTACCGAAAATTCTAGGATTTTAGGGGTTTGATCGTAGCTCGATTTCTTTGATGTTTGATCGATAAATTAGTATTCTACATGTTATTAATTAACTCTATGAATTAATTTAGGTTTTTCTAAAAATAAAAGTTGAAGGATAAGAGATGAAAAATGCATGATTTAGTGTAGTAAATGTTATGATATGCTCGATTGATTAATAGAAATAAGATATACGATATATGAGGATGATTATATATTTAATTGGGATTTTTCTAAAAATAAATTGAAAAATGTAAGAGACGAAAACGTGTCGATAAGTTGAAGCTCGATAATGTTTTGATAATATGATTTGCATATTAGTGATGCTCGTTAGGTGATGATCGTTGTTGTAAAATTTGAACGAAAACGGAGAACGTAGGATTTTTAGTAAGAGACGAACCATCGACGATAAGTCGAGCATGAGTAATGTTTTAGGTTTGTGATTCGAACCTTTGTTAATCTCGATAGTTAATGAACGTAACCGTAAAGTTTCAACGAATTCTAAGAAGTTTCGATTTTGAATAACAGACGAAATATCGAGTTTAAGAGCCGGTAGAAAAGTCAATAAGGAAATCCCTTTTAATAATAATGATTGTTATTGATTGACGAACAATATTGTAGTTAACAACTTTTCCATCCGAGAAACGAGACGTTATGAGATATAGTTAAAGAATCGAGAAGTTGTTGAACGAAATAGAAATTGAAGTTTGTTTTGCTATAGTAAATAGTTAGTTAGAAACGACGAGGAAATGCTCGTCGTTTGTAAATCAAAAGTCGTGATTATGAGCCCGATTATGAGATACTGTATGTAGACTGTCTTGGGATGAAAATTTCGTGAAAATAAAAGTGGAATAGTATTGATCGAACCTAGGGAATCGTGCGTCGAGTTTTGTCGAGCATTAGGGTTTCGCGCGACTGCTTTGCGACATTTCACGGAAACTGTCATAACTTTTAGCTCGCTTAACGAAATTGAGATCCGTAAATTGGAGAGTAAACTAGACACCCGTACCTTTCTTTTGGTATAAGATTCATCCCCTGTTTTCGTATGCTCTGTTCTGTTCAGACTTACTGACTTGGGCAGTGTGTATCCAAAGCCTAGTTTCCTAAGTTGAATCCTTTTCAACTTCGTTCCTTGTGAACTTTTAAGTCGTTCTAAGTGATCGACACCCTTTTTACCTACTGACCTAAGTGTCGAGTAATGAGCCGAGTCAGTTTGTAGACGAGAATTGATCGAAGTCTCCTTTATTAGTTAATCAAAAGGAAGTAGTAAAGTGCAAATGCCTAAAAGACTAAAAACCGTTTCGATTTCCTGTTTCTTTTATCGATTGCATTCAAGTTGCTTAAAGTCTGTTTATTTACGATAAAAGGAAGAAGTCAGCACCGAGGATAGGACGGAAGACCAGAGACGGAAGCCCGTCAAATAGTTTTGTAATCAGTCAAGTGGGCTTTTATATATGAAATAAAATGAGTAATGCTCGAAAACTTTTTTTTTCTTTATCGCTTTGATAATCGTGTTTTCAAAGTGATAATCATGGCATGAACTACTTGTTTTATGTGAGTTCTCTTGTACCTTATGAGTTAGCCAAAAGGGGTTAACTAAACGATCGGACTTTGAGTTAGCCAACTTGCTTTCCAAAGTTAGTGTACACAGTATCCGTTGAAGTATGAACCCTGTTGAGGGGATGACCTGCCAGGGTGATAAAGTAGCCGTTGAAGTATGGAACCCTGTTAAGGGGCGACCTGTCGCGGTGATAATTATTTGGTTAAGATTGAACGTAACATCTATCAGAAAAATGCTTTGCAAAGTTATGTTTATGAAAAGAAAATGTTTAATAGGCACAGGCTTTTGAAAGAAACACCCCGATGCGCTATTAAAGAGATGCCTGATTTATCAATACTTATTGTATGTTTTCAGCAAAGTGCCCACTAAGTGCTTTATGTACTTAGCCCTGCATATGTTTCTAAATGTGCAGGTTGAGCGACGGAAGCGGTGATGGTTGAGTAGGATAGTGATAGGAAATAAGGACAGAGTCACATTATACATTTATTCCGCTGCCAAACTCTAGACGCTCTTATGTTATATTGTAAATCACTGTTGGTCTAAGTTTCTGTACAATAACTTAATTTCCTTTTGAGAACTTGTCGAGTGATCCTTCGAGATCAACTCTCTCTTTTATCAATGAAGTCTTATTCATAGAAGTATTTCTGTCATTAAATGTCTGTGTATTCATTTACCTCTTTCTTCCCCGCTTCTTTAATCCAATCCCTAGTCGCACCCCGGCTTTGCCGTCCCTCGGGATTTGGGGTTGTGACAATATAAGCCCTAAAGAAAGAAAAAAATGCATGTTTAATTTATGCTTAGGCAAACCTAGGGCATGTGATGGTAATAATCGATGATGATGATGTGAGGATATAATGAGTAGAACAAACCCTAGAAATTTATCTAGGAATTAAGAGGAAATAAAAGAAAAATAACCCTATAAAAATTGATTATGACCGAAAATGAAGAAAAGGAAAGAAGAAAAATAATTTCTATGAGTTCTTGATGATTACTTGTTTATATGTGTTTATGGTGATGATTAGAATGATTTCTATGCTTAAGAGAAAGAAAAAAATCATGTTTGCCCTAATTATATAGTGTACCGAAAATAGAGTTTATATGAGGATTATTTGATTTAGTTTGTTGTGTGATGATTTGAGCATGTTATGAGTATATTATGAACATGAGAATATAATTGAGTTGAGAATTCAAATTATTTTGTTATATTACTTGAAGAAATCGATATATATGTATGTTTGAAGAAATATGATTTTTTGATGATTTGATGATTTTTGATGATATAAATGAGTTGGAGATAATATTAGAGCATTACATGTTTAAGGAGAAATCAAGAGATGAAGAAAATGAATTTTTAGCTATATATGTGTATGAAAATCGATGGGAATGAGTTTAATGATTTAGTGTGTGTTCTAGGTGTTCTTGGTGAAAATATGAGTTTAAAGGTTGAGTGTGTGTTCTTGGTGAAGAACATGAAGATTTGAAGATAAATAAAATTAATTAATTAATTTAATTAATTAATAAATAAATTTGAAAATTTTGAAAATAAAATAAAATAAAAAATAAAAAGAAAATAAATGATTTATTTATGGAGATATGAGTTAAGTAAAACAAAGCAAAATACTTCTTTGTTAAGGATTAACTAATTAGAGGAGAAATTATATAAGTCTAATAATAGTGATTAAAAGAGAGATAAAAATGTTAGTTGAGTAAATAAAGAGAAATTAGAATCAAGAAGATGATATTGAAAGATGAGTATGAAAATTTAAAGATGAGTTAGTCGAAGATAAGTTCGTTCAATCGAATAAGAAATAAGAAGGAATTAACCTAAAGAGAAATAAATTCTCTTTTAAAGAGAAAAATATTTTAGAGTCGAGCATGAGAACTTAATGAAGAATTAAATCGAGATTAAGTATGTTTGTTTGTTTTAATTATGAGATTAATTGAAAAAGTTTTAGAATAAAATTAATAAGAATAGAAATAAATAGATTAATAAGATAATTTCTTAGTGAAATAAGAAATAGTAAAGTATGAGATTGAGATTTAAGTTAATATCTTGAATGATTTGTCACAGCCCCAAATTCCGAGGGACGGCCGAAGCCGGGGTGCGACTGGGGTTGGATTAAAGAAGCGGGGAAGAAGTGGACTGACTAACTAAACATACATAAAAGACAACATACATTCAATGAACAAGACTTTACTAATATAAAGGAAGAGTTAATCGCGAAGGATTACTCGACAAAAGTACTCAAAAATATCTAAGTTCGAATTTACAGACTTATACTACAGTGGTTCATCAAAATGTACATGATCTCAAAAAGTCTAGAGTTTTGCAGCGGAAGTAAGTCATAAACTAAAGCAATCCTACTTCTCAACTCAACTTCAACCACCGCCGCTCTCGTCGCTTCAACCTGCACATTTAGAAAACACATGCAGGGCTAAGTACGAAGGTACTTAGTGGGCACGATGCCAAAAACATAACATAAGTAAAGATAAATATGGCATTTCATAATTTGTAGCACATCGGGGGTTTTATTAAAAAGGGCCCGTGTCTACTAAATATTTTCTAACTTATTTTCACAATTTACTCGGCCGAGCATTTTCTGGTATGTTACGTTCAAATCTTGACCAATTCTCATTCACCGTGGCTGGTACCCCTCAACAGGGTATCACATACACCACAGGTTACAAAGTGCACTAACTCTGGAAAGCACTTAGCAGCTAACTCAGAGCCGATCGTTAGTTAACCTATTTAGATTAACTCTAAATCTGAAAAACACGAATGTTAACTCAGATAGTTACAAGAGAACTCACATAAAACATAAAACAGTTCATGCATAATTATCACTTTGAAAACACAGATATCAAAGCGATAAAGAAAGGTTTTTCGAGCATTGCTCGTTTTATTTTATATGTAAAAGCCCACCTCGTTGATACAGAACTACTAAGTACTAGCTTCCGATCTTCTGATCTTCCGTCCTTTCCTTACTACTGGCTTCCTCCTTCGTCTTAAAATAATAACACTTAAAATTCGGTCGTAAAAGATAATCGAACATAGAAATTCGAATTAGGTTTTAGTCGTTTCATTTCTTTAGGCATTTGCACGCTTACTAGTTTCATTTTAGTTTAAAAGGGAACGAGACTTGAACAAATCTTGTTTAGAACTCGAAAGGTCTCATAATCGACTCTTAGGTCAGTAGAGAAGGTAGTCGCTAACTTATTACGGCTTAAACGATCGAAAGAAATTAAGTTGCGAAGAAACAACTTAGGAAAAAGAATCCTGAAAAATCACTGCACATTACAGTAACTCTGGGGACTGCCCAGAACAGAGAAACTGGAAACAGAGGATGAGCCTTGTACCATTTGAAAGCTTGGGAAATCTAGTTTACGCTCCAATTTACGGATCTCAAATCCGATAAATGAGCTAAAAGATATTACAGTTTCCGGCAAGGGTCGCAAAACTGCCGCGCTAACCCTAATTGCTCGATAGAATCGTCGTATAACTTCTTAGGTTCGTTCTAAGTTCTCGTACCTGATTTCTCACGAAATTTCTCTCTCAAGGCAGTCAACACGTACTCCCGTACATGATGAACTCCTTTTCAAAACTCGTCCAATAGCACGACGTTCTAAACATCGGCTTTCAACTATCAAGTACTAAACCAAAATCAAGTTAACAATTTCTCGTTCTAGTTCTCGAATATAACTACAACTCGTATTATAATAACTCGAAAGCTCATGTCATCAACTACAAAGTCGTACCTTAGTCCATAATAGACAATATTATCAAGTTAGAATTCTTACTCGACTTCTCGGTTATTAATTACGACTACTTGTTCGTCTCTTACGAGATTTCAAAAGTTATCGGATTTCGCTCAAATTTTACGTCATCAAAAAACATCTAACGAGATTTATTTTCATGCATTTCATCACTTCATATCATTATTACATCTCAACTTAAATCGAGTTCTTTGTCTCTTACGACTCACAAAATATTTTTAGAAAAATCCAAATAAATTCATAACAACATCTAATATCATCAACATTATTATTTAATCAACAAAACCTCAACTAATTCAACTACATGCAAACCCCTAAATTTCTCATAATTTTCGGTATTTACACATAATTAAAGAGGGTGATTTTCTTCATCAATCAACACCATTTATCCATAAATCATACTACCATATCATCTATTAAACAATTGAAGTCCAATTACACATTACATTGAAAATCCCCAAATCAAAACCCTAGCCCTAAAATCGATTTCATTCATACTTGGGGGTTTTGATTTCTTTTTGTTTTAATCCTCAATCGAACACCTCCTAAGCATGATTATAACATCAATTGAAGAATTCAAACATCCTAATTGAAAGCCCTAAAAATCAGTAATCACTTAGGTTTTAGGGTTCTTGATTTCTTTCAATTTTAATCCTAGATATCAAGTCTAAACACATCTAATTGCACTAATCGAAGATCAAACATCTAATTCATCCACCCATAATTTTCGATCCAAATGAAAAATAAAAAGAAATATATTTGGATTGGATAGATCAAGAGAGGAGATAAATACCTTGAGCTTTAGTGAAGGGAGTTAGAAGTTTCGATGGATGTGATGGTCCCGATACGAGTTACTGGTGTATGGAGGGGGGGGGGGAATACACCAGTTACGATTTTCAAACTTAACCCCCAAAAATAACTTCAACTGAGTAAGGCAGCTCAGTTGGAATCACAACTGAGTAAAGAACACTCAGTTGGAAGTGAAGTGCTGTGCGGAATGTGGTGGAAATTAAACTCGTAAAACAACTCACGCCTTTTTGCACGGTTGGTCAAAGACCAAATCAGTTGAGAAAGCACGGATGCCGATTGTATGCTGGTTAGTCAGTCAGTTGAGAATGCAAGAAATAAACAAAGTAAACACTAGCACACAGAGATTTACGTGGTTCGGAGAAACCTCCTACGTCCACGGGGAGTTGTGAGTCCACACAAATCTGTCCAAGTTCTTCTGGACAAACCACTCAGCTTACGCGGGTTGAGCAACCGTTAAGGATAAGTTTGCGGGTACTTATCAACCTAACTACTCAGTTGCAGGAAGAGTAGGATCCTAAACCTTTTCAGGTGAAAGAAAATGGGATTCCAACTAAAAGCTCGAACACGAAGTGAGCTATGATCTAACTCTCTACGAACTCTCACTAAGTGATGTTCTCAAGGTTCGATCTAAAGACACAAAAACTAACTAACTCTAGAACTCTCAACAAGTGATGTTCTAAGAGATTAAATTCAGTTCAGCTCATGAAGAATATTGCTCTTTGTTTCGCTCTCTGGTTTCTTCTCGCGTGTGTGTCTTGTATCTTTTTCGAATTAATGAAGGCCTCTATTTATAGGCGGAGAGTATCAACTAGCCGTTGGAGGAGCTGTTGATCTCTGTTCTTTGAAAGCGATGGCTTGTCTCTCATCTTTGCAGACTTTCCCGATATGGCATCTGTGCTCTTCTGTTTTCCATCTGAGATAGCCTTGTGTTGGGCCAAATGGGGTAATGACTGAACGGTCAAACCCTCACGTGACTTCCTTTTTGAAATTCAAATCTTAACAACAGACTTCCAACAAGGAGTGGTCGGTTAAGACTTTCGATCTTCAACTAACTTGTTCTTCAGCCGATGTTCTATCTGACAACTAACAGTTGAACTCTCAGCTGACTTCATCTTCAAGCTGTTGATCTTCTTGGTTGAGTTCTACAACTGATGTTCTGAAACTGAACACTCAGTTGTCTTCCTTGTATCTGATCAGTTGGGTTCGAACGCTCAGATGGCTTCCTTTCATCTGATGTTCTCTTCCCCTTTACTGCTTCTCATCTGATGAACGCTCAGTTGTTTTCCTTACAACTGATGTTCTGTCCGAGTGATGCCTTGATGCCATCTTCAGCTAGAGACCTGTAATGATAAAATCTTAACAATGCTCAAATAGCGAGCCTATCTACTAACATTAGGTTCTGGCAACATCTACTCGGTTGGGGTCAGTTGGTTTTGGAATTCATCAAAACTCTTACTAATAAATTTCCCAACAATTTCCCCCTTTTTGATGATGCCAAAACCACTTACAACTTTAAACCGTTACTGATCTAAACCTTACTAACTTATCTAAAATCTCAGCTGAAATTCTAGACAGTCTATAAGATAAAACATCAAAGGGTTAGCACAGTTATAACATGATATTTAAAAGACTTTGCGATTCAGAGCTTGGACAATGAGGGATTGTTCATCAAGGTGAATCGAATATATATACTTGAAGTTTTCATTACAACTGATGATTACACAGATAGGCACAAAAACCAAAAATTACAACAGTTGCTTGAAAACTAACTGAGCTAAAATTGTAGCCCATACTTACTAAAGATCCTAACAAAAATCTCTCTCTTGGCAGGTGACTCCTTAGAAATGTCCACTCCATGCTCCTTGCAAACCTGCCTCGCCTCAGCTGCGATCTTCGTGCGGTTCGGGTTGCTAGAGTCTGGGATAAGAGGAGGCCGATAAGTAACCCTCTTGGGAACTGGAACTGTGTTCAAGTCCAGGTTGGCGTCGATCATAGCCTGCCTAAATTGACTGAACATGCCCGGGTCTCCTGAGTGCAACTCGGTCAGCGCTTCCTTGAACGCTTTCCTTGGGTCATCAGTTGCGTAAACCTTCCTATAGTAGAAGTGGTTCACGAACTCCTGCTTGAACAACTCCCACTCTTCATTCCACTCGGTCGGCATCCACTTGTCAACATGCCTAAACCGACTCTCGACCTTGGACTTTGCTGGCAACCTTTGTTGCTTCAACTGAGCTTCCGCCTTTGATTGAATTTTGTTGATGCAACGTCGGCTGCGGGAGGCAACGTTGCGGTCCAAGTTCTGGGACACTTTTTTCAGGTCATCCTCGAACTGGTTCACCCTCCTCGCCTGGCTGGCGGCAAACTTCCTGATCCAGCTCGGGTTCATATAATCCTTCTCCTCTACATCCATAGCCTTGGCCGCTGCAATGCACTCTTCGGTTGTTATCCCGTCGAGTTCAGAATCCAGCTCGGCTGCAATCTCGGCTATGGAGCTGTAGGAAACTCCAAACTTCTCTGCCTGCTCCAAGTCTTTAGACATCTCAGCTCCACCGACTTCAGTTGACTTGGGAGCAGCAGACTTCCTCCTCCTCAGCTGAGATTTTGATGATTGAGCAGCTGGCACTCCTTGTTCTTGGGTCTCTTCTTCTTCCTGCGCCTCAACCTCCGTCTCCTTCTCTTCCCCATTTTTAGCATCAGCAATAAGGCTTGCTACTGAACCATCCAGAGAGTTGAGTTTATCCTCGGTTAGTTGAACACGGTTGAAGAGTTCATCGACCGCACACTCCAGCTCGACCTTCTTCGCCAGTTCGGAGTCCTAGCGCTCTTGTTCGGCCTTCTTCAAGACAGAGAGGTTGTCGATGACCTCTGTCTGAAAAGCAGCGAACTCAGCCCAACGCGACTCGAACCTGGACTCCCATTCTGCATCATGTGTCTGTTGGGACTTGGCAAGATTTGAGTCGGCCAAAGATTTGAAGATGTTGAGCTCCGACTTCAATCCCAACAGAGTTGTCTTCAACTCCGACACTTCTTGACTGGTGGAGGAGGAGAAATCATTCAGCTTGATCTTCAGTTCAACATTCTCCTCCACCAGTTGTTGGTTCTTGACTTCTTGTGCTTCCATCGCCCTCAGCTGGTCATCTTTTTGGTGCTGGAGGTTGGCAAGGAGTTTAGTCCTCAGCTGGTTGACCCTCTCAGCTACCAGCTCACAGATTTCTTCAGTTGAGGGAGCATGCTGATCAGCTGGAGGGGCTTGAGTAATTAGAGCAAGAGGCTCAGCTGTGACCATGGCTTGTCTGTTGGCCAGGTACAGCTTCAGGTTTTCTTCTTCTTCTTTCGCTGCTGCGGCAGCCGCATCCACATCCTCAAGGAAATCAGCTGATTTAACCAACATGCTATAGAGAAAGTCGACGCACTCCTTTCCAGCTGCTTCCCTGGTGTCTGTCCCTTCAGCTCGACTCTGGTCCAACCGACGAGTGAGCAGCGCAATCCGGTTGTTGTACGCCACCTCCAAGTTGGAATAGTTGAAGTTGGCTCCGATGCGGGACTCATCAGACTTCAGCCTTTCCCAGCTCTGCACCCTGATCGTATCTTCTTTAACGTACCAATGGCTGAAGATCAGGTGGAACTGGTACAAGAGCTCGATTCCCAGAGTGGCGAAGATGGGCATGTTGCGAGCCTCAGGGAACAAGCCTAGCAGCTTTTGAAAGCAGTAGGCCACCCTTCCTTCGTGCTCCAGCGCAACTGCCTGCAGGTCCTCTGCTTCATTTATTGGGGAGGGGGTAAGATTATATGGCTGAGGTTCAAGAGGTTCATCGATGTTGGCCAAAGAGTCGGTCGCAACATCGGCATCGAGCTGAGAGCTCGGAATTTAGGATTCGATTGGGAGGGAGGTTTCAATGGTTTCCTCAACATCGGCCGAAGGAGCGGTCACGATGTTGGCATCGATCAGAGTGCTCGGAATATCTGGTTGAGAAGATGTAGAAAGAGCAAGAAGCTCTGTGGGCGGTACGACATTATCTCCTGCTGTGGGGGAGGTGAGAACATCTTCAAATTCCTCAGATGAGGAGGACGCATCCGACATCACTTCTATCTCCATTCCCTCAACCTCATTAGCTCCGGGGGCTCGAGGGGCAATCTCATAGATGGCAGCCTCAGTTGAGCGGCTCGACTCAGATGGCTCTTCAGCATATGCCGACTCAACTGGTGCATCTTCCTCAACAGGAGCTTGCTTCTCAGCTGGCGCAGACTCGACCTGTGCCTCCTCCTCAGCTGGAGCTTGCGCATCAGCTGGCTCCTTAGCTGGTACATCAACTGGCTCCTCAGCTGTCTCAACAGCTGGCTCCTCAGCTGTCTCAACAGCTGGCACCTCAATTGGTTAGACACTCCTGAGCATCTCCTGTGCTTTCTTGGTTGTCGGGAACAACAGCAACTTCTTCAGCAGCGTCTCCTCGCGGTCTGCCCAGACCATGTTGCGGTCCTTGGTCGCGAGCAAGATGAGGTCAGAGATCTTGCAGCCGAAGTTGAGTGTCCCCTTTACACTCAGCAGCTTCTCTCCCGACTCGGATGTCGTTTCGGAGATCTTCGACTTCTCCACCATCAACTGGTTCAAGAAATATTAGAACCAGTTGATCTGGTGTTGGTGCTCCAAGGCCACCAACTGCTTCAACTTGGGTCGGCTGATGTCGCCGAATGCGCCACTGTAACCGAACACCACTTTCGACACAGCATCGAACAACAGGCGATGTTCTGGCTTCAGCTTCGTCCGTTGCATGTTGCTCCTTAATCTCTCCAGCTCGATCAGAGCATTCTGCAGAAACTCATCCGCCTGCTCGTCGGTAATATTCTCCAAGAACTCTGTGGCGGTGTGGTTGACAGGAATGATGTATCGGAGGGCATCGGAAACGTCGATGGGAAAGGTGACACGACGTATGGTCCTGGCCGGAACATCTCTTTATCGGCAGGACACCTCCGTAGATATTCCTTCTGTAGATTCAAGGGGGGCCTTCAAGTTGACGTAAAACTCCCCCACTTGTCACCTGAGAAGATGAGATGGGCAGAGCTTGGCCCATTCCAGGAGGCCTTTCTCACGGAGAGTATTGGCGAGGGGGGCCAACACCGGCGACTCCAGATCCTCGTCGGAGAGGATTTGCTCGAAGTGTACCTTCGATACTAGCATATCGAACGATTCTTCATATGACGTAGAAACGAGGGATGGTCCAGATGATGCCATTCTCTTACTTTTCGGTGCCATTAATGATCACTGCAAAGGGAAATATATATAGGAAAGGAAAGAAGATCTTTTGCAGAAAAGGGTTAGGCAAAAACTGTGAAGACGATGAACAGTTAAATTAGATATACACGAATGAGGAAAGTAGGAGATTTTTCCCTGATTTTTCGCCTTATATAGGTCTTTGACTCGGATGAAATTGACGGCTGGGGTTAAATGGCGCGAATCCATCAACGGCTGAGATTACGCGACTGTTGACTATCTTTGACTTGACGTTTTGATCTGAGTTCCAACCAGCGCGTGAGAAGGTGTACAGTTTATCTTGTCAGCCCAGTCGCACTATAAAGTAGGCTATGGATGTCCAGCCGTACTTTACATTTAATGCGACATGATGGCTATTTTTAATGTAACTGACTAATTCAGGAATTTTTGAATTTAGTTCAAACATTCTCATTTAAGAACATAACACCGTCAGCCATAAATGTTACCTGCCAGCTGATGTCGAAATCAGCTGTGTTTCCATGTTGCAGCATACCATCAGCTGACTCGAGTTCGTCTGTTCAGCTGACGTATGATCCAATGTTGCAGCATGCCATCAGCTGACTCGAGTTCGTCTGTTCAGCTGACGTCTGACGTCTTTGGTTGGCGATTCGCTTCAGATATTCCCCCTTCAGCTGAGCTTCCCCCTCCATCTGAGCTTCCCCCTCAGATGGGCATCTATCTATTCACCTCCACTGGTTCCTCATTTGATGGATCCAACAATCCAAGTAGATCACATAGCATCTTGAACCGTGCTTCAGCTAGAGGTTTGGTGAAGATATCAGCTCTCTGAATCTCAATTGGAATCTTCTCCATGGATACATCCTTCTTCTCAATATGATCTCGGATAAAATAATGACGGATGTCGATATGCTTTGTCCGAGAGTGGTGAACATGATTCAGAGAGATAGCAATGGCACTTGAGCTATCACAATGAATGGGAACCTGTCCAGTTGCGACTTCATAATCTCTCAGCTGTTGCTTCAGCCATAACACTTGCATGCAACAGCTTCCGGCAGCCATATACTCTGATTCGGTTGTAGAAGTGGCAACACATGCTTGTTTCTTGGAGAACCATGAAACCAGCTTGCTTCCCATGAACTGACAGTGCCCAGAAGTAGACTTCCTATCCAACCGATCTTCGGCTAGATCTGTATCTGAGTATCCGGTCAGCTGAATATTGTCGTCAGTTGGATACCACAGTCCAACATTGATTGTACCCTTCAGATACTTGATGATGTTCTTTGCTGCTAACATGTGTGCTTCCCTCGGTTGAACTTGGAACCGGGCACACACTCCAACCGCGTAAGATATTTCTGGCCGACTTGCGGTTAGATAGAGCAAAGAACCGATGATCCCTCTATACTTACTGGCATCCACGAGCTTTCCCTCAGATCCAGGTTCAATCTTCCAGTTAGTATTCATCGGGATCCTTGTTGTCTTGCTTGTCTGCAATCCGAATTTGGTGATGAGCTCTTTTGTATATTTTGGTTGATTGATGAAGATGCCCTCTTCTGACTGCTTCACTTGTAGCCCAAGAAAATAATTCATCTCGCCCATCATCGACATCTCGAACTTCTCCTTCATGAGGTTTGAAAATTTTTCACACAGTTCCTCCGACTTAGAACCGAATATGATGTCGTCAACATAGATTTACATAACAAGTATTTCATCTCCAACTTTGATGGTGAACAGTGTTTTATCAACTGACCCTCGTTTGAAACCCGAGTTCAGAAGGAAACCACAAAGAGTGTCATACCAAGCCCTTGGCGCTTGCTTTAGTCCATAGATAGCTTTCTTCAACTTGTACACTCTTCCATCTCCAGTCTCAAAACCAGGAGGTTGTTCTACATATACATCTTCCTTGATATCTCCGTTGAGGAATGCACACTTCACATCCATCTGATACACCTTGAACTTGTGATGTGCGGCATAGGCTAGAAAGATTCGGATGACTTCCAGCCTTGCAACCGGTGCGAAGGAGTCTTCGAAATCGATTCCTTCTTGTTGGCAATATCCTTGAGCTACCAACCTTGCCTTATTTCTCACGATGAATCCAATGGCGTCTCTCTTGTTTTTGAAAATCCACTTCAATCCAATAACCTTGACACCATTTGGTCTTTCTACCAACTCCCATACACAGTTGCGTAGAAACTCATTCAGTTCTTCTTGCATGGTTGTTGTCCAGTGAACACAGTTGAGAGCTTCCCCAACATTCTTTGGTTCTGGCACATCAGCTACAAAGCAAGAAATCATGGCAACATCTCCAACTTGCTCGAACTCCTCTAGAACTGCCAACTCTTCAGCATATTGGGAATAAGAATTGGAATCTTCCTCGGTTGAATCCTGAGTCGCAACTCTGCTTCTTGTACGCACACCTTCGGTTGGGTCTCCGATGATGTTGTCGATGGAATGAACTTCATACCATCTTCGGTTGCGTCTTCCTTCTTCTTCCACCTGTGGCTGTTCCATGATCTGAGTTGGAGTCTTCAGAGCTGGTGATTGATCAGCTGTTGAGTCTGGATCCTCAACATTGACATTAGTTTGAACCGGACTCGGTTGGGCTTCGGATGCTGATGCAGTTGGAGGGGCATCAGCTGGAGTTCCCCCTTGAGATGAGCTGGGGTCCTCGCATTCATCTTCAGAGGAGTATGGATCCTCATCCTCAGTTGCCCATACCAGTGGTTCAGCTAGATTCTTTTCCCTTAGAGCTTGTGATCTGGTGAGAATAGGTGGAACTTGTGGATCAGCCTGTTGTCCTTTAACCTGTTCCCTGTACTCAAAAGTAGATTCATCAAAACTAACATGAAGTGTTATTTCCACAACACGAGAGCTGTTGTTGAAAACTCTATAAGCCTTGATCCGAGCGGCATATCCAAGAAATATGCCCTTTGAAGCTTTGGCATCAAATGTTTTCAACTGAGTCTTCCCATTGTTGTGAATATAACACTTAGAACTAAAAACGCGAAAATATGAGATATCTGGCTTCCTGCGTCTCCATAGCTCGTATGGTGTCTTTCCCAACCGCTTGGTCAGAAGAGACCGGTTCTAAGTGTAGCATGCAGTGTTGATGGCCTCAGCCAAAAATCTCTTTGGCAGAGCTGAGCTGGTTAACATGGATGTAGCTGCATCCTTTAGCGTTCTGTTCCTTCACTCAGCTACTTCATTCTGTTGCGGAGTACGTGCGGCTGATGTTTGATGAGTAATTCCATTCTTCTCGCAATACTCGATGATTGTTTCATTTAGAAACTCAGTTCCATGATCTGATCGGATCGAAATGATCTTCATCTCTTGTTGGTTTGATATCCGATCCATAAACTTGGGTAGCTCATCTCGGGTTTCACTCTTGTGGCGCATGAAGATGGTCCACGTATATCTTGAGTAGTCATCAGTTACAACCAGGGTGTACTCGTTCCCGTTCATGCTCTTTGGTGTAACTGGCCCGAAGAGATCCATATGGATCAGCTGTAGCACTCGGTCGGTTGAGGGAGTCGAGTTCAACCGGAAGGAGGATCTAGCGAGCTTTCCCAACTGGCATGCACTGCAGATATGTGTTGTTGAAAACACTCGGTTTGGTATGCCTCTTGCATGTTCTTTTCTGGCAAGTTGGTTCATAGTCTTGAAGCTCAGATGGTTGAGCCTTTTGTGCCACAGCCAGCTCACATCTGAACTGCTCTTTGATAACAGGCAGGTGTCAGGGAGGCTGCTATTCCAGTCAGCGTAGTAGACATTCCCAGTTGGTGATCGATTTCCCAACAATATCACCCGCTTTGATCCGACATTTTTAACCCTGCAACCCTGTGCATCAAACTTGACAGAAAAACCATTATCACAGAATTGGCTAATGGAGAGCAAGTTATGCTTCAATCCATCAACATAAGAAACATTAGAAATCGAAACATGATTGGTTTCAAGGGTACCGTAACCTGTGGTGTAACCTTTTGAGTTATCACCAAAAGTAACTGAGGGTCCTTCTTTCTCCACGAAACTTCCAAGCAAATCCTTCAGATTCGTCATGTGTTTCGAGCATCCACTGTCCATCACCCACATTGTTGCAGACGCTTTATTCTTCCTCAGTTGTTTCTCCTGTACCTGCAAAGAGAAACTCGCTTAGGTCCCCAATTTCAGTTGGGTCCTAGAGGGTTAGAACCAGTTCCCTCTGGAACTGTGCGTCGCTTTTCCTTCATCATCCATTATAACAACACCTCGGTTATCCTTAGGCTTGTTGTTAGTAGTGATGTTCTGTTTCTTGGGAGGAGTTGGATTTCTCCCATTCTGAGCTTTCGGAGGAGAGGCTTTCCCCTTGTTTTGATGGCGATTCTTATCCTGTTGAATTTGTCTGTGAGGTCGGACGCCGTGTTGGAATCTTTGTGGCTGATTCTGATCCCAACTCCCTGAGTGTTGTCTGTAGCTGTTCATGCCCTGTTGGTGATTCATATTATGGCATGAATATCTCCAGTTGTTCGACCTATTCCTCATTGGTTGACTCGGTCGGAACCTTTGGTTGAACTGATGTTGGAACCGCTGTTGATTCAGATGATTGAACCCTTGTCGGTTCTGCGGTCGGTTCCATTCTTTCTGATGTTGACTCTGAGGTTGATGCAGAGGTCGGTTCTGATTCTGAGTTCGGTTGTGATTATGCCTTTGATGCCTCTGATTCCTCTTCTGACTTTTGGAGCATTCCCCCTCGGTTGATGTCCCAACCGATGGAACATTCTGTCCTCCATCTACTGCTCCTTTTCCCTTCTCAGTTGTGGTTGCCTTGGTCGGTTGAGCTTGCTGAGAGGTGGAGGTTGAATTACTTTGTGGTGACTCAGGTTCCACTGTGTTAGGTTCGACAACCTTGACCTCAACAGCTTTGATGAAGGTGGCTGGAGGAATTCCACTATCTTTAATCACATCATAACTGAGTCCTGACACGTCATCGATCTGTCTACTGTAACTGATAAGATTCTCGATGATCTTGGATGACTGATACAGCTTGATTAGATTGTCCTTCTCATTTTGCAACTCCTTGAGGAGGACAGTTATCTGCTCGATTTGTCCATCTGACTTCGTTATCAGCTGGTCGATCTGAGTCTCTTGATTTTTCAATTGATCTTGCTGCTCCTTGATCTGCTTCGTCAACTCCTCATCAGTTAGAGCTTTAGCCTCATTCAGTTGACTCTTGAGATTCTCAATCTCCTCAGTTTGGCTCTTGATCAGATCGTCCTTTTCGGTTAAGGAATTTTCAAGTTTGGTGAACTGAGCTTGAAGACTCTTAAACTCAACCGATTGCTGATGCAGTTCCTCACTGAGTTCTTGAAAGTCACTCCAGAAGGGTTCCAACTCTTCGTCCAGAGATTCCTGCATGTTAGAAGTATTGAAAGAATTTAACTTGGTCGGTTCCAAGTGCCATGAGGCATTGATCCTGACTAATGGCGTTGTTGGTAGAAGTCAGCTCATCCTCATCTTCAGTGTCAGTGAAGATGTCCATGTCGCCAGCTGCTTCTTCTGCTACCATGGCCTTGTTCTTTCCAGCTTGCTTGGCCCTCAACGCTTCTCTCTCTTTCTTTGAGAGGTCTGGACAGTCAGCTTTGAAGTGTCCCTCCTTGCCGCATTCAAAGCAGCCGTTTGTCACAGGCTTTGAACTGTCTCGAGTTCGGTTTGATTTGTAGAATCGTTTGTATTTCCCGAACCGAGTGTCCATGTCGACTAGTTTCTTTGACAGGGCTGCAATGTTCTGTTGCAGTTCCTCTCTGCTTGGCTCCTTTGCAGTTGTGTCAGCTGATCTGGTTGGCCTCGATGTTCTCGATTTGGAGTAGTCAGCTCGAAGAGCAACTGACTTTGAGGCTGAACCAACATCCTCAAGTCGACTCGTCTGAACCGAGGACTGAGATCTTCTTCGGTTCACCTTATACTCATTTTCCTTTAAGATTGAGAACAATCTTTCAGTTCCCATTTCACCAAGGTCAGCTCGGCTCTCGTGGATATTGGTGAAAGTATCCCACTCAGCCGGTAGAGCTTGCAACACTTTGAGATTGATTTCTCTTAGTGTGTATTTTCCTCTTCGGATGGACTGGATTCTTCTGAGGATGTCCATAAACCGGAGCTCTAGCTGATCAATTGTTTCATCTGTCTTCAGACAAAAGTTGTCAAAGTCTTGGCATGCATGTGAGAACTTGTTCTCCTTCGTCTCATCGCTTCCTTCACTCAGCGATGCCAGGATATCCCACATTTCTTTGGCAGTCTCACACTCTTCAATCCAAGGGAGATAATCTTGTCCAACAGTGGACATAATCGTGCTTTGAGCCCAGATATCCAGCTGGCTCACCTTGGCTTCCTCTGGAGTGTAGTCTTCTGGCTGCTTCTCCACAAACTCCACAACTGTATCCCCATCGTTGGGATTTGTAGGAGTGCGAGCGATTCTTTCTTTGATGACGATCGGTCCGAATGAGAGTACTTGTTGCATCCTATGATGCTTCGACAGTAAGATCTTCTTCATCCGTGTCCTCCAGGATGTATAATTTACTATCGAGAACATGACAACGATCTTTTCCTTGACGTCCATCTGCACACAACAACAGAACAAATATGCAAGCAAATATGCACTAGCGTGAAAAATAGATCTGTTCAGTTGACCACTGAAGAAACTTTTGTCGAATTCACACCTTGTGAAACAGAGTCAGTAGACTTTTGAACCACTGCTCTGATACCACTTGATGGTCCCGATACGAGTTACTGGTGTATGAGGGGGAGAATACACCAGTTACGATTTTCAAACTTAACCCCCAAAAATAACTTCAACTGAGTAAGGCAGCTCAGTTGGAATCACAACTGAGTAAAGAACACTCAGTTGGAAGTGAAGTACTGTGCAGAATGTGGTGGAAATTAAACTCGTAAAACAACTCATGCCTTTTTGCACGGTTGGTCAAAAACCAAATCAGTTGAGAATGCACAGATGCCGATTGTATGCTGGTTAGTCAGTCAGTTGAGAATGCAACAAATAAACAAAGTAAACACTAGCACACAGAGATTACGTGGTTCGGAGAAACCTCCTACGTCCACGGGGAGTTGTGAGTCCACACAACTCTGTCCAAGTTCTTCTGGACAAACCACTCAGCTTACGCAGGCTGAGCAACCGTTAAGGATAAGTTTGCGGGTACTTATCAACCTTACAATTTAGTTTTCGGGTACTAAACAACCTAACTACTCAGTTGCAGGAAGAGTAGGATCCTAAACCTTTTCATGTGAAAGAAAATGGGATTCCAACTAAAAGCTCGAACACGAAGTGAGCTATGATTTAACTCTCTACGAACTCTCACTAAGTGATGTTCTCAAGGTTCGATCTAAAGACACAAAAACTAACTAACTCTAGAACTCTCAACAAGTGATGTTCTAAGAGATTAAATTCAGTTCAGCTCGTGAAGAATATTGCTCTTTCTTTCGCTCTCTGGTTTCTTCTCGCGTGTGTGTCTTGTATCTTTTTCGAATGAATGAAGGCCTCTATTTATAGGCGGAGAGTATCAACTAGCCGTTGGAGGAGCTGTTGATCTCTGTTCTTTGAAAGCGATGGCTTGTCTCTCATCTTTGCAGACTTTCCCGATATGGCATATGTGCTCTTCTGTTTTCCATATGAGATAGCCTTATGTTGGGCCAAATGGGGTAATCACTGAACGGTCAAACCCTCACGTGACTTCCTTTTTGAAATTCAAATCTTAACAACAGACTTCCAACAAGGAGTGGTCGGTTAAGACTTTTGATCTTCAACTAACTTGTTCTTCAGCCGATGTTCTATCTAACAACTAACAGTTGAACTCTCAGCTGACTTCATCTTCAAGCTGTTGATCTTCTTGGTTGAGTTCTACAACTGATGTTCTGAAACTGAACACTCAGTTGTCTTCCTTGTATCTGATCAGTTGGGTTCGAACGCTCAGATAGCTTCCTTTCATCTGATATTCTCTTCCCCTCTACTACTTCTCATCTGATGAACGCTCAGTTGTTTTCCTTAGAACTGATGTTCTGTCCGAGTGATGCCTTGATGCCATCTTTAGCTGGAGACCTGTAAAAATAAAATCTTAACAATGCTCAAACAGCGAGCCTATCTACTAACATTAGGTTCTGGCAACATCTACTCGGTTGGGGTCAGTTGGTTTTGGAATTCATCAAAACTCTTACTAATAAATTTCCCAACAGGATGAATGAAGGCTTGTGTGGAATTTTTGCTCTAAGAACTTGATGTCTTCAATGGAGATGGAAGAAAATGGAGAGTGAATGTATGAGTGTGTGTGTGCGGTTTTGGGGAGGGAGGGAGTGAAGAAGATGACAACTTATTATATGATAGATATTTCTAATTAGACTTAGGTGTAAAGTAGGAATAGTATTAACATTAGGTGTCCAATACTTAGGATATAAAAAGAAAATATCTAGCTTAAGAGAGAGTGACAATGTCGGTCATGAGGGAGAGAAAGAGAGAAATTACGCACTTTTCCGGCGCGATACGACGTTACGGAAATCGAACGACGAAAAACGTAGCTCGGCAAAAAATCATCACATTCCGATTCGACCAAAAATTCTAACGTATTAAACTTAATCGGAAAATAATATTGAAAATTTTAATTCCGACAAAAACTCGGGACGACACAGTCCGAGTTTCGTCCGAAAAATCATAAAAACGAACTTTATCGGGCGAGTTCGTATCGCGATTTCGTGAATGTAAAAATCAGACGGTTTTCCGTTCTGAGTTCAAGAACTAAAAAATTTTCGTACGCGATAACCCTAAATACAGTAGTCGTCTAACTAACTTCCGTAATTTATTTTCGGAAACGGATTTCACCGTTGGTCTTAGAATTCAAAATCGTAAACTTAGGCGTGCAAAGACATTATTATTATTAACTTTAAATTTTTAAGATCGTTCGAAAATTCTGGGGTATTACATGATTAAATAATGCTATGAAGAAATAGCTCGAATAAAATAAAATTACGAGTTGAAATCAAATAAATGTTGTTTTAATATGAGAAGCGAGTTTAGTAAGTTGTGAATGCTCAAATGTTCGTTTCTTGATGATGTTGAGTATGAAGAAAATTATTAATAATGTTTGAGTGAAAATGATCGAGTTTGCTTTTCAAGTATCTTTAAAACCGAGATAAGATGACGAAGTTATTAAGCATCGAGTTATAAATAGAAAGTTGAATTTCTATTAAATATAGAAAACGAGAGTCTAATTAAGGAAAGGAAAGAAAGTATATATTATTATAAGATAAATTATTAAGATAAGAGTACGTATACGAGTATATGTACGTAATTGAGAAAATATGACATATTTTAGAATTTTGAGAAATGATGTCGTATTTTAAGTCGAAGAATACTAAATAGAAGTTGAATCTTAAATTCAAAATTCTTATTATTTGAATTTTATTTGACTTCTTAGAAGTTTAATGATATTATTCTATAAAACCCGACGTTAACTGATGGTCCCGATACGAGTTACTGGTGTATCGGGGGGGGGGGGGGGAGGAATACACCAGTTAGGATTTTTCAACTTTTGAAAAACTTAACACTTGAAATCAACTTCAACTGAGTAAAAGGACTCAGTTGGGATCTCACAGCTGAGTAAGCAACATCAGCTGGAAGAGTGGTGCTGTGCGGAATGTGGTGGAAAATGTACTCGTAAAAACAAACTCACGCTTTTATGCACGGTTGGTCACAACCAAAACTGTTGATGTGAAAGTATGCAGATTGTGTGCGGTTAGTTTGTCAGATGAGATATGCAAATAAAGACTGAACACAAATAAACACGACACACAAGATTTACGTGGTTCGGAGAGAACTCCTACGTCCACGAATGAGAGCTGGATCTAAGGTTTGAACGAATAAACACTCAACCTAAGATCAAAAACAGTTTTGATCTCTAGGAACCCTCAGCTACTAATGTTCTCTCAAATTGGAACTCTCAGCTGCTGATGCTCTTAGATGATGATTTTGCAGAATTGCTTTTTGCTTTGATTTCTCTCGTGAAAGCTCTTGAATTTTCGTCGTCTCACTTTTCTCTTTTCTCGAATGAGAGAATGCCTCTATTTATAGGCGGAGAGAATCAACTAGCCGTTCGAGGAGCAGTTGATCTCTGATCGGTTGAAAGCGATGGCTTGTCTCTCATCTCTGCAGACTTTCCCGATATGACATCTGTGCTCTTATGCTTTCCATCTGAGACAGTCTTGTGTTGGGCCAGAAGGGGTAATGACTGAACAGTCAAACCCTCATGTGACTTCCTTTTGAAATTCAAATCTTTGACAGTCAACTTCGGTTTGTCGGTTGAAAGTCTTGGCCTTCATCTGAGTGATCTTCAGCTGATGTTCCGACCTGTCGAGCTCTCAGCTGACTTTGAACTTCAAACGGTTGAACTCCTTGTTCGGTTTCTATAACTAAGGTTCTGAAACTGAACACTCAGTTGTCTTCCTTGTATTTACTCAGTTGTGTTTGAACCCTCAGATGATTTCCTTTTCATCTGATGTTCTCTTCCTTTCAACTGTTTCTCATCTGATGAACGCTCAGTTGGTTTCCTTCTCAACTAATGTTTTGAAGATTTTCCTTTGTTTGCATCTGAACAAATGAACTCTCAGTTGTCTTTCTTCACAACTGATGTTCTGTCTGAGTGACACCTTGTTGCCATCTTCAGCTGGAGACCTGTAAAGATAAAATCTTAACTTTGCTCAAACAGCGAGCCTAAATTCTAACAATAGGTTTTGGCAACATCTACTCGGTTGGAGTCAGCCGGTTTTGGAATTCATCAAAACTTATACTAATAAATTTCCCAACAATTTCCCCCTTTTTGATGATGCCAAAACCTCTTACAACTTTAGACCACTATTGATCTAATCCTCTCTAACTGACCTGAAATCTCAGCTGAAATTCTAGACAGTCTATAAGATAAAACATCAACGGGTTAGGACAGTTATAACATGGTATTTAAAAGACTTTGTGATTCAGAGCTTGGACAATGAGGAATTGTTCATCAAGGTGAATCGTATTATATACTTTGAAGTTTTTGTTACAACTGAAGGTTACAAGGTTAAGCGTAAAACATAGAAAGATACAACAGTTGCTCCAAAAACTACAACATCCAAAAACATTATCAGCTCAAAAACTTTGACAGCTCAGAAATACTGTTGACCGTACTTGCTGAAGATACGGTTGAAGATCTCCTTCTTCGCTTCCAACTCAATCCCAGTGTTGACGCCGTGTTCCTTGCAGACTTGCCTCGCCTCAGCCAAGATCGCATTTCTATTTGGCGTGCTCGTACCTTTGATCATCGGAGGGTGGTATATGCACTTCTTTGGAACTGGAACAGTGTTGGGATCAAGCTGAGCATTCAGCATAGCTCGCTTGAACTGACTAAACATTCCAGGGTCTCCAGATCTGAGTTCCCACAGGGCTTCCTTGAATGCTAGCCTTGGGTCTTCAGTCGAGTAGACTTTCCTGTAATAGAAGTCATTGACGAACTCATGCTTGAACTGTTCCCAGTCATCGTTCCACTCAGCATTCATCCACTTGTCAACATGTGGGTACCGAGACGGGAGTGGAGCGTTCTTCTGCAGCTGATGCGTCGACTTTCTAGCCTCAGCCTTCATCTGGTGCTTGTTGATTCTTCGCACACTCCGGCTGGCTTTGTTTCTGTCGACGTTCTTCTCTACCTTGGCGAGCTCCTTCTCGAACTTGGCCACCTTTTTGGCCTGATCGGCAGCGAACTTCTTGATCCAAGAGGGATTCAAGTACTTCTCCTTTGACTCCCCCATAGCTTTGGCAGCTTCAATGCAGTCTTCAACAGATATCCCGTCAAGTTCTGCATCAAGCTCAGCTGTGAGCTCGGCTACGAGGTCGTGGGAGACTTCCAGTTCGGGCTGCGACCCTTCAGCTTCAGCTGGCACTCCTTCTCCTTGCTGGAGAGCAGCTTTCCCTCGTCCATCCCTAGCTGCTGGCTCCTTGTCTTCCCCAGGTGCTGGCTCCTTGTCTTCCCCCTTTTTGGCATCATCCAAAAGGGTGGCAACAGTGCCATCCAGAGAGGTCAACTTGGCTTCAGCTTGTTGTATGCGGGAAAACAGCTCTTCAACAGCGTCTTTCTCTTCCACCTTCTTCGCCAATTCCAGATCTTGGCGCTCCTGTTCAGCTCGCTGCACAGCTGCAAAAGTCGCAGAGACCTCTTTGTGGAGGGAGACGAACTCAGCTCGGAAAGAGACGAACTGAGCCATCCACTCCTGGTCCTGAGTCTGCTGGGACTTTGCGAGGTCAGATTCAGCAACGGTCTTGAACACGTTGAAATCCGAGCTGAGGCTCTGAACAACCTTCCTTAGAGCCGAGACCTCTGAGCTGGAAGACGTGGAGAAATCTTCGAACTTGTGCTGCAGAGAAGAGGAGAGGTGTTCTAGCTGATTCTTCAGGCTGGCATTTTCTGCCATCAGCTGCTGCATCCTGTCAGCTTCTTCCTCCTTGCCCAGCTGGATCTTGGACAGCACTCCGTCCTCAGCTGGTTGACCCTCTCCGAGATCAGCTCGCAGATGGCGTCGGTTGAGAGAGCTGGCTGATCGGAGGGTCCGAGCAGAAGCTGTGGTTGTGGCTGGGCAGCAGACTCCACGACAACCATGGCAGATCGGCTGGCGAGGTAGGCCTTGAGTTTGTCTTCTTCTCTCTTGGCCGCCTCATCAGCTGCGTCGACGTCGTCCATGCAGGAGGCATTTTTGGCGAGCATGTCATCAAGAAAGTGAACACCTTCAGGGTTGTTGCACAGCTCTCTGGTGTCTGTCCCTTCTTGGATGCTTTTGTCCAGACGTCGTCGGAGCACAGCCACCTTTTAATTGTAAGCCACCTCCAGGTTCTTGTAGTCGAAGTACTCCCTCAGGTTGGACTCTTCGACCTTTAACTTGTCCCAACCATGAATCCTGAGGGTCTCCTCCTTTACGTACCAGTAGCTGAATATAACACTGAACTGGTATAGAAGTTCCGTCCCGAGAACAGAGAAAATGGGCATCGATGTTGCCTCGGGGAACATACCAATCAGCTTGCGGAAGCAGTAGCTGAGTCTTCCTTCATACTCAGCCAGGATCGCCTGGCGGTTGGCTTCTTCATCGATCTGAGGGGGGTCGATATCGAAGGTTAAGGGTTTGATGGTTTCATCAACGTTGGCCGAAGAAGTGGTCACAACGTTGGCATCGAGCGAGAGGCTCGGAATATTTGACTGAGGACCAGTTGAGAGAACCGGATCCTCTTTGGATGGAGAGTTAGCTGGCTGGAGGATTTCTTCAGTCACAGGTGGGTTAACCTGGCTGGCATCAGCTCTAGACCGACTGTCGTGGGACTCCTCAGATGAAGAAGAGTCATCTGAAGATGAGCTGGCATCCACCACTTGGATCTCCACGTCTCCACCTGCCTCCTCAGCCACGTCCTCCTGGCGAGGTTGAAGAATAAACCCAGCTGGGTCAACCGATTGACTGGATTCGGTTGACTCATTCGCCTCAGCCGGCTTGACCACCACTAGACTTGTTGTGGATGGTTGAGCCGCTGGCTGGATGATCCTTATCCTTGGCCTCTTCTGCAGAGGTTCCTCCTCTTCCTCCTCTTCGTCTTCTTCCTCCTCACCTACCTCTTCCAGTTGGCGCTTCGCCGGCTTGGTCCTTGAAGGGCGGCGAGCAGCTGGCTCCACAGCTGGCTTGGGGACACCCTTGGGGGTGTAGACAGCTTCTACAACATCCCTGGCCTTCTTGGCTGAGGGGAACAGTGACAGCTTGCTGACTGGAGTGTCCTCACTTCCTTCCCATGTCAGGGGCAGACCCTTTGTAGCTTGGAGGATGAGGGCTGATATCTTTGTCCCGAAGTTGAGAGTCCCCTTGACACTCAACAGAAGTTCTCCGGACTCAGCTGTCGTCTCGGATATCTTCTACTTCTCCGACAACAGCTGGCTCTCTATATATCCCAACCAGTCGACCTGGTGCATCTCTTCCAGGGCCTTCTGCTGCTTGAGCTTAGGACGGCTTATGTCCCCGAAGGCTCCACCATATGCGAAGATGCATTTGGAAATTACATCGAAAAGAAGTCGGTGCTCCAGCTTCAACTTTGTCCTTTGCATGCTCCCCTTCAATGGTTCGGGAACAAAAAGAATGGTTTGAAGGAAGGCGTCAGCTTCCTTGTCAGAAAAGTTCCCCATCACATATGTGGCTTCACGGTTTCTGGGGATGAGCTTCTCCAGCTCCTTTGACACCTTTATCTCCACAACGGAGTCTTCTACTGTCCGGGAGGTTCTGTGGCGTTGCTTGCATGGGATGATCGTGACAAGCCCGTCATTTGCAACTCGTTGCAGATTCCGGTAGAAATGTACTATCTGCTTCCTGAGCAACATGGCCGGAGAGAGGGTGGCCCAATCAAGCAGATGGTGGTCGGAGAGGATGGCGGCGATTGGAGCGAGCTCAGGCGATGAGAGAGCCGCTCTGGATAATGTCTGTTCGAAATGAATCTTCGACATCACCATGTCGAACGATTCCTGGAACGTTGCAGGCTCTGAGGAAACCATCTTCTTAGAAGTTTTTGACTTGGGCGCCATCTCGAGGAGATATATATGCAGAGAAAGAGCGAAACACTTTACTGGAAATGGCGAAACAAGATTTGAGAAGATGATGAATAGTGAGTAAAGATATGCCCGAAAAGAGAAGGTAAGGATCACTTCCTGATTTGCCGTATTATATAATATTTGACTCGGATAAAATCAACGGCTGGGGTTAAATCGCGCGTATTTATCAACGGCTGTGATTTCGTGACTGTTGAGTAATTTTGACTGATATGCCACGCGCGCAAGTGAGAAGGTGAATAGTTTGAGGTGTCAGCCCAGTCGCACTATAAAGTAAGGCTATAGATGTTCAGCCAGACTTTACATTAAATGCGATATGATGGCTTGTTTAGTCTAGTTGACATGTTCAGGAATGTTTGAATTTATTTCAAGCATTCTCATTTAATATCATAACACCTTCAGTCATAAATGATACCTGCCAGCTGATGTCTGAATCAGCTGTGTTCATTAGTTGAATTCCTCAGTTGCCGCATACCATCAGCTGACTCGAGTTCGTCTGTTCAGCTGACGTCTGTTCCATTGTTGCAGCATACCATCAGCTGACTCAAGTTCATCTGTTCAGCTGACGTTTGATGTCTTCAGTTGGCAATTCGTATCTGAGATTCCCCCTTCATCTCAGCTTCCCCCTTAATTCGATATCCGATTTGTCAGCTCGGATGAATCCTTATCAGCTCGGATGACTCTTCTGCTCGGATGACTTTTTAGCTCGGATAAGTTTTTAGCTCGGATCCAAAAGTCCTAGAAGATCACACAGCATCTTGAACCGGGCTTCAGGAAGAGGTTTGGTGAAGATGTCAGCTCTCTAAATCTCAGTTGGGATCTTCTCCATGGACACATCCTTTTTCTCAATATGGTCTCTGATGAAATGATGACGAATATCGATATGCTTAGTCCGAGAGTGGTGAACAGGGTTTAGAGAGATAGCTATGGCACTCGAGTTATCACAATGAATGGGAACCTATCCAGTTGAGACTTCATAATCTCTCAGCTGCTGCTTCAGCCACAATACTTGCATGCAACAGCTTCCGGCAGCCATGTACTCTGACTCGGTTGTCGAAGTAGCAACACACGCTTGTTTCTTGGAGAACCATGAAACCAGCTTGCTTCCCATGAATTGACAGTATCCAGAAGTAGACTTCCTATCCAACCGTTCTCCTGCTAAGTCGGCATCTGAGTATCCAGTCAGCTGGATATTGTCATCAGTTGGGTACCACAGCCCAACATTGACAGTTCCTTTCAGATACTTAATGATGTTCTTTGCTGCCACCATGTGTGCTTCTCTTGGTTGGACTTGAAAACGAGCACACACTTCAACTGCGTATGAAATGTCTGGTCGGCTGGCAGTCAGGTATAGCAGCGAACCGATGATCCCTCTATACTGGCTGGCATCAATGAGCTTTCCCTCAGCACCTGGTTCGATCTTCCAGTTCGTGTTCATAGGGATCTTCGTTGTCTTACTTGTCTGCAATCCGAACTTGATGATGAGCTCCTTTGTATATTTGGACTGGTTGATGAAAATCCCTTCAGGTGACTGCTTCACTTGCAATCCAAGGAAATAGTTCATCTCGCCCATCATTGACATCTCGAACTTTTCCTTCATAAGATCGGAGAATTTCTTGCACAGCTCCTCCGACTTGGACCCGAAAATGATGTCATCGACATAAATTTGCACGACAAGTATATCTTCTCCAACTTTGATGGTGAACAGTGTTTTATCAACTGAACCTCGTTTGAACCCCGAGTCCAGAAGAAATCCACAAAGAGTGTCATACCAAGCCCTTGGCGCTTGCTTTAGTCCATAGATAGCTTTCTTCAACTTGTACACTCTTCCATCTCCAGTCTCAAAACCAGGAGGCTGTTCTACATATACATCTTCCTTGATATCTCCGTTAAGGAATGCACACTTCACATCCATCTGATACACCTTGAACTTTTGATGTGCGGCATAGGCTAGAAAGATTCGGATGGCTTCCAGCCTTGCAACCGGCGCGAAGGAGTCTTCGAAATCGATTCCTTCTTGTTGGCAATATCCTTGAGCTACCAACCTTGCCTTATTTCTCACGATGAATCCAATGGCGTCTCTCTTGTTTTTGAAAATCCACTTCAATCCAATAACCTTGACACCATTTGGTCTTTCTACCAACTCCCATACACAGTTGCGTAGAAACTCATTCAGTTCTTCTTGCATGGCTGTTGTCCAGTGAACACAGTTGAGAGCTTCCCCAACATTCTTTGGTTCTGGCACATCAGCTACAAAGCAAGAAATCATGGCAACATCTCCAACTTGCTCGAACTCCTCTAGAACTGCCAACTCTTCAGCATATTGGGCATAAGAATTGGAATCTTCCTCGGTTGAATCCTGAGTCGCAACTCTGCTTCTTGTACGCACACCTTCGGTTGGGTCTCCGATGATGTTGTCAGTGGAATGAACTTCATACCATCTTCGGTTGCGTCTTCCTTCTTCTTCCAACTGTGGCTGTTCAGAAGTTTGAGTTGGAGTCTTCAGAGCTGGTGATTGATCAGCTGTTGAGTCTGGATCCTCAACGTTTACAATAGTTTGAACTGAGCTTGGTTGGGCATTGGATGCTGATGTAGTTGGAGGGGCATCAGCTGAAGTTCCCCCTTGGGACGAGTCGAGGTCATCGCATTCAACTTCAGAGGAGTATGGATCCTCATCCACAGTTGTCCATATTAGAGGTTCAGCTCGGTTCTTTTCCCGAAGTGCTTGCGATCTGGTGAGAACTGGTAGAACAGCTGGATCCGCGTGTTGTTCCTTTACCTGTTCCCTGCACTCAAAGGTAGATTCATCAAAACTAACATGAGGTGTTATTTCCACAACACGAGAGCTGTTGTTGAAAACTCTATATGCCTTGATCCGAGCTGCATATCCAAGAAAAATGCCCTTCGAAGCTTTGGTATCAAAAGTTTTCAACTGAGTCTTCCCATTGTTGTGAATATAACACTTAGATCCAAAAACACGAAAATAAGAAATATCTGGCTTTCTGCGTCTCCACAGCTCGTAGGGCGTCTTTCCCAACCACTTGGTGAGAAGAGATCGATTTTGTGTGTAGCATGCTGTGTTGATCGCTTCAGCCCAAAATCTCTTAGGCAGTGCTGAGCTCGCTAACATGGATGTGGCTGCATCCTTCAGAGTTCTATTTCTTCGCTCAGCTACGCCATTCTGTTGTGGAGTACGTGCGGCTGATGTCTGATGGGTTATGCCATTCTTTTCGCTATACTCAATGATGGTTTCATTTAGAAACTCCGTTCCACGATCTGATCGGATAGATATGATCTTCATCTCTTGTTGGTTCGATATCCGATCCATCAGCTTGGGCAGCTCATCTCGGGTTTCACTCTTGTGGCGCATGAAGATGGTCCACGTATATCTTGAGTAGTCATCAGTTACAACCAAAGTATATTCGTTTCCATTAATGCTTTTTGGTGTAACTGGCCCGAAGAGATCCATATGGATCAGCTGCAACACTCGATCAGTTGAGGGAGTTGACTTCAATCGAAAGGAGGTTCTAGCGAGCTTTCCCAGCTGGCATGCACTGCAGATGTGTGTTGTTGAAAATACTCGGTTAGGTATGCCTCTTGCATGTTCTTGTCTGGCGAGTCGGTTCATCGTCTTGAAATTCAGATGGTTGAGCCTTTTGTGCCACAGCCAGCTCACATCCGAACTGCTCTTTGACAACAGGCAAGTGTCAGGGAGGCTGCTGTTCCAGTCAGCGTAGTATACATTCCCTGTTGGAGATCGATTTCCCAACAATATCACCTGCTTTGATCCGACATCTTTAACTCTGCAACCCTGTGCATCAAACTTGACAGAGAACCCATTATCACAGTATTGGCTGATAGAGAGCAGGTTATGCTTCAATCCATCAACATAAGAGACATTAGAAATTGAAACATGATGGGTTTCAAGGGTACCATAACCTTTGGTATAACCTTTTGAGTTATCACCAAAAGTAACTGATGGACCTTCTTTCTCCACGAAACTTCCAAGCAAATCCTTCAGATTTGTCATGTGTTTCGAGCATCCACTATCCATCACCCACATTGTTGTAGACGCCTTCTTCTTCCTCAGCTGTTTCTCCTGTACCTGCAAGGAGAAACTCGCTTAGGTCCCCAATTTCAGTTGGGTCCTGGTGGGTTAGAACCAATTCCCCCTGGAACTGTGTGTCGCTTTTCTCTGTACACTCGGATGGATTTATCATTCCAAATTACTTTTCCTTCATCATCAACTATAACAACACCTCGGTTATCCTTAGACTTGTTGTTAGTAGTGATGTTCTGTTTCTTGAGAGGAGTTGGATTTCTCCCATGTTGGGCTTTAGGAGGTGAGGCTTTCCCCCTGTTTTGATGGCGATTCTTATCCTGTTGAGTTTGTCTGTGAGGTCGGACGCCATTGTGGAATCTTCTTGGTTGATTCTGATTCCATTGCCCTGGCTGTTGATGATAGTTGTTCATGCCCGGATGTTGATTCATGTTGTGGCATGAGTAACCATAGCTGTCGTAACTGTTCCACATAGGTTGACTCTGTTGGAACCTCTGGTTGTTGTGGTGATGGAACCGTTGTTGATTATGTCGGTTGAAGCTCGGTCGGTTCTGTTGGTTCCATCTCTGCTGTGGTTGGTTTGTTGGTCGGTTATCACGTCGGTTCTGAGCTTGGTTATGTTGTCGATTTTGAGCTCGGTTCTGATTGCGACTCCGACGTTCCAGTTCCTTTGTTGAGTCTTGGAACATTCCCCCTTGGTTGTAGACTTAACCGACTGTTTCATTGGTGCTCCGTCTGCAGTTCCTTTGCCTTTCTCAGCCGCAGTTGTCTTTGTCGGTTGTGAGGGTGTTTGCTCAGTTGCAGACTCAACTGTGTTAGGTTTGGCAACCATGACTTCCTCAGCCTTGGTGAAAGTAGCTGGTGGAATTCCAGTGTCCTTTGCCACGTCGTATCCGAGTCCAGACACATCATCCGTTTGCCGTCTGTATCTAATGAGATTCTCGATGATCTCGGATGACTGATATAGCTTTGTCAGGTTGTCCTTCTCAGTTTGAAGATCCTTGAGAAGACCGGCTATATGCTTTGTCTGGGCATCTGACGTCTTCATCAGCTGGTCGATCTGAGCCTCTTGCTTGTTCAACTGTTCGTTTTGTGCCTTGATCTGTTCCTTCAACTGTTCATCGGTTGAAGCCTCAGTTTGGTTGGCTGTACTCAGTTGACTTTTCAGCAGGTCAATTTCTTCAGCTTGTCTCTTGATCAGATCGTCCTTTTCGGTTAAGGAATCTTCAAGCTTGGCGAACTGGGCTTGAAGACTCTTAAACTCAACCGACTGCTGATGTAGTTCCTCACTGAGTTCTTGAAAATCATTCCATAAGGGTTTCAACTCATCGCTCAGAGATTCCTGCAGGTTAGAAGAATTGGAAGATTTTAAGCGAGCAGGATTAGATTGTACCTCAATATCATCTTGGTCGGTTCCAAGTGCCATGAGGCATTGATCCGGACTGATGACATTGTTGGTAGAGGTCAGATCATCCTCATCTTCAGTGTCTGTGAAGATGTCCATATCGTCAGCTGCCTCTTCAGCTACCATGGCCTTATTCTTTGCAGTTTGCTTGGCCCTTAGTGCTTCTCTTTCCTTCTTTGAGAGGTCTGGGCAGTCAGCTTTGAAGTGTCCTTCCTTGCCGCATTCGAAGCAACCATTGGTGATTGGCTTCGAACTGTCTCGAGTTCGGTTTGATTTATAGAAACGTTTATATTTGCCGAACCGAGTATCCATATCGGCTAACTTCTTTGACAATGCTGCAATGTTCTGTTGCAGTTCCTCTCTGCTCGGCTCCTTTGCAGTCGTGTCAGCCGATCTGGTTGGCCTTGACGATCTCGACTTTGAGTAGTCAGCTCGGAGGGCCACTGACTTTGATGCTGAGCCGACATCCTCAATTCTATTTGTCTGACTTGAGGGCTGCGACCTCCTTCTGTTGACTTTATACTCATTCCCTTTCAAGATTGAGAACAATCTTTCAGTTCCCATTTCACCAAGGTCAGCTCGGCTCTTGTGGATATTTGTGAAAGTATCCCACTCAGCCGGTATAGCTTGCAACACTTTGAGATTTATTTCTCTTAGAGTGTATTTTCCTTTCCGGATGGACTGGATTCTTCTGATGATGTCCATAAACCGGAGCTCTAGCTGATCGATAGTCTCATCAGGTCGCAGACTGAAATTGTCGAAATCTTGACATGCATGCGAGAACTTGTTTTCCTTTGTCTCGTCTCTTCCTTCACTTAGCGAGGCCAGGATGTCCCACATCTCTTTTGCAGTCTCACACTCCTCTATCCATGGCAGATAATCTTGTCCAACCGTGGACATTATTGTGCTCTGAGCCCAGATATCTAGCTGGCTCACTTTGGCCTCCTCCGGAGTGTAGTCTTCTGGCTGTTTCTCCACATACTCTACCACTGCATCTCCATCGTTGGGATTTGTGGGAGTGCGAAGTATTATGTCTCGTATGACGATTGGTCTAGATGTGAGAACTTGTTGCATCCTATGATGCTTTGACAGAAGTATCTTCTTCATTCGAGTTCTCCATGATGTATAGTTGACAACAGAGAACATGACTACGATCTTGTCCTTGACGTCCATCTGCACAAACAGGACAAAAAATGCGAGCAAGAATGCACTAGCGTGAAAAGATCTGTTCAGTTGACCACTGAAGAAAAATTCTCGAATTCACACCTCGTGAAACAGAGTCAGCAGTCTTTTGAACCACTGCTCTGATACCACTTGATGGTCCCGATACGAGTTACTGGTGTATGGGGGGGGGGAATACACCAGTTAGGATTTTTCAACTTTTGAAAAACTTAACACTTGAAATCAACTTCAACTGAGTAAAAGGACTCAGTTGGGATCTCACAGCTGAGTAAGCAACCTCAGCTGGAAGAGTGGTGCTGTGCGGAATGTGGTGGAAAATGTATTCGTAAAAACAAACTCACGCTTTTATGCACGGTTGGTCACAACCAAAACTGTTGATGTGAAAGTATGCAGATTGTGTGCGGTTAGTTTGTCAGATGAGATATGCAAATAAAGACTGAACACAAATAAACACGACACACAAGATTTACGTGGTTCGGAGAGAACTCCTACGTCCATGGGGAGATTTGAGTCCACACACCTCAGTCCAAGTTCTTCTGGACAGTTCCACTCAGCTTACGCGGGCTGAGCAACCGTTACAGTTTAGTTTCCGGGCACTAAACAGCCGAAGTCAAGTTTGCTGGTACTTGACGACCTGACTACTCAATTACAGGAAGAGTAATGTCCTAGCACACTTTTTAGGGTGTGAGAAAGGGTAAGATTTCCAACTACAGCTCGATCAAGAATGAGAGATGAATCTAAGGTTTGAACGAATAAACACTCAACCTAAGATCAAAAACAGTTTTGATCTCTAGGAACCCTCAGCTACTAATGTTCTCTCAAATTGGAACTCTCAGCTGCGGATGCTCTTAGATGATGATTTTGCACAATTGCTTTTTGCTTTGATTTCTCTCGTGAAAGCTCTTGAATTTTCGTCGTCTCACTTCTCTCTTTTCTCGAATGAGAGAATGCCTCTATTTATAGGCGGAGAGAATCAACTAGCCGTTCGAGGAGCAGTTGATCTCTGATCGGTTGAAAGCGATGGCTTGTCTCTCATCTCTGCAGACTTTCCCGATATGACATCTGTGCTCTTATGCTTTCCATCTGAGACAGTCTTGTGTTGGGCCAGAAGGGGTAATGACTGAACAGTTAAACCCTCATGTGACTTCCTTTTGAAATTCAAATCTTTGACAGTCAACTTCGGTTTGTCGGTTGAAAGTCTTGGCCTTCATCTGAGTGATCTTCAGCTGATGTTCTGACCTGTCGAGCTCTCAGCTGACTTTGAACTTCAAACAGTTGAACTCCTTGTTCGGTTTCTATAACTGAGGTTCTGAAACTGAATACTCAGTTGTCTTCCTTGTATTTACTCAGTTGGGTTTGAACCCTCAGATGATTTCCTTTTCATCTGATGTTCTCTTCCTTTCAACTGTTTCTCATCTGATGAACGCTCAGTTGGTTTCCTTCTCAACTGATGTTCTGAAGATTTTCCCTTGTTTGCATCTGAACAAATGAACTCTCAGTTGTCTTTCTTCACAACTGATGTTCTGTCTGAGTGACGCCTTGTTGCCATCTTCAGCTGGAGACCTATAAAGATAAAATCTTAACTTTGCTCAAACAGCGAGCCTAAATTCTAACAATAGGTTCTGGCAACATCTACTCGGTTGGAGTCAGCCGGTTTTGGAATTCATCAAAACTTATACTAATAAATTTCCCAACATTAACATTCCAAGAATAAAGTCGAACAGTGTCGAATTAACTGTTGATTGTATTTGAAATATAAATCATGTTTGAGTTATTATGCTTGATTGAACTTATATGAGTGAAATGTTTATGTTTTATTTATTCGTGAAATGACTTGTTCATTTGTTGTAAATGCTTGTCTATGACGTGATTGATTTGAGATGATGATAGTTGAATCGAGAACTCGAGTAGCATAATCAAGAGGAATGGTATTTTTTTTCACTAGCGAGAAATACTAAAGTAATACTGATTTTAGAAACGAGAATGTGAGATGAAGTTATATCTAGTAACCGAGTAAAGTTAAATACCCGAGAGGGAGAAAGTCGAGAAAAGATATTGACTTAGAAAAGATATTTACGGTTTATGTCAGTCAATCTTTTAATTAACTCTATCGCTCTACCCGTTGAACCAGAGAGCATTCATTTTTTTTTTTTCTAATTTCTATATCCCTTAAATTGTTTGTCTAATTTTAGTGAATGTAATTTAATTTATTTTTATTTGATGCAATCTTATAAATAAGAAGTTTGTTTATGTCCTTTTTTCTTAATTAATGTAGTTATAAGTTAATTTTTTTTTTAAAGTACTTATGAAAAGGTGGCAGCTTTATTTGGTCCAAATATATAGCCCATTACTCAAGTTAGAATTTAATAAAAGTGAAAAAAGAAAAAATAATGAATGTTGGGCTCTGCACGAATGGATCATAGGTGGGCTTAGTGTATCATAAGATTTCTATTGATAAACTACTCTTACACTTTACATTTGTTTTCTAATAGTTGTATGCAAAAGATGTCTAGCCCTAGTCCACTAGTAACATGAGCAAATTGAGTTTTCTTATTATGCAAGGGTAATTTTATTCATAGTCCCCAAATCTCTCACTATAGCTCCTTAATTAAAAAATAATTAAAATATTTATAAATATACTATATTACCCTCATAACTCCCAAATATAACACGGACTCATGGCAGGCGAGGCTAAATTAAAAATCATGGGTTTGGAATAACCATATCGCAAGTCATACCCAAGATTTTTTAATAGGCTTAATTAGAAGCAACTAGCAAGGTTATTCTTCATCGCCGGCCGCACCGCCCATGGCTGCAAAACGGAGTTTGTTTGTGCTTCATTTCTACACACTTATCACTGTAAAATGTTTACACTTAACACACGAACAAAGATGCCCCCATAAATTTTATATGCGTATGACGACTCTCTCAAATCGTACAAAATCTCTTCCTTTGACGGCCATTTATCTACCAACACGTATTTGTTTTAGAAACATGATAAATTAATTTCAAGATTCAACTATTTTCCACGCTTCTTTCTTGTAAATCTGTTTCAATCCAACATGTTAACTGTCTTTCTTTTTCAATTTTCTATTATTTTATCTCTATGGCGGCATTAATCATTAACTTGTTGCTTGTGTATGAAAAAGAGAATTTGTGGAAGAGAAAAAGAACTGAAGGTGGAAGCGAGATTTTTTTTTTATTTAGGGAGGTAGGCAAGAATTGATAGTGGAGAAGATGAAGTATAGCCACTGTAACAACTATAGATTACAAAATTATGATTTTGGGTTATGAGGATAAAATAGTATATTTATAAATATTTTTAAGTATTTTTAACTAAGGGACTATAAAGAGAGATTTGGGGGGCTATGTATAAAATTACCCATTATGCAATTTTGGACAATCTTTGTGTGACATGCCCAAGCCCATGACAATAGCGACATTGACCATTGTCCATATATTTATTCCCGCCATCATTCTTGTATCATGACTTTCTGTAATACCCCAGACTATTTCTACAGTCTTTAAAAAATAAAAGTTATTAATAATTATGGCTTTGCACGCCTAAGATCATGAAATTAAATTCTAAGATTTATGGTGAAATCCGTTTCCAAAAATAAATTCCAGAAATCGGACGAATGACTACTGTATTAGGGTTTTTCGCGTCAGTTAAGTTTTTCGCCCGGAAACTCAGAATCGAATTCCGTCAGAATTTACATTCACTTTTTCTTCGAGACGAGTTCACCGGAGAAAGTTAATTTTTAAGATTTTCCGGACGAATTTTGGACTGTGATGTCCCGACTTTTTCACGGATTTTGAAAAATGATTTAGGTTTTCCGAGTACGTTAATTATTTCCAATCTAACGGACGAATTAGATTTCATCAATTCCGTAACTAACTAGAAAAGTATTTCTCGACTTTTAAAACGGCATTTAAGAGCCGGAATCGAGATTTTTTGTATAAAATTTCCTCGCCAAACGAAACCTTAACGACTCACTATGTTTGTAGGATATTTTTACTTACTTTATGACTCACCAAAGGTGAGTCATCACCCTCCCTCCTTATCTCCCCATACCGCCACCTTCAACCTCATTTCCTCTCTCATTCTTCTCCAATTTCCTCCATTGAAGCACCAAGTTCAAGCTCTTCCAAGATCGATAACTCTTGCATCTACCGATCAAATTCCAATCCGATTTCATATATCGAAAGGCAAGAGCTTTGTCTCTAGTTTGATCCGCACAAATCTCCTTTCCCCTCTCATTTATATTTTTCGAAAATTAGGGGTTTGATTAGCATGTGATTTCTTTGATCGATACATGTTCTAGGATGCTTAGAATCGAGTTCTACAAATCAAATCATGAAGGAAAAATCAAGAACCCTAAGCCCTACTATTACCGAAAATTTTTCTGTTTTGGGGCTTTTCATTTGTGCTCGATTTCTTCGTCGAATTGATGATAGATTAGTGTTTCTTATGACGTTAATTGATCGTATGAATTGTTTTAGATTTTTCTAAAAATAAAATCCAAAACCTAAGAGACGAACAAGGCTCGATTTAGGTTAGTAAATGTTATGATATGCTCGATTGTTTAATGGAAATGAGATATGCGATGCATGAGGACGAATATATATTAATTTGAGAATTTTCTAAAAATAAAACGAAAAGTGTAAGAGACGAAGATGTGGTGATAACTCGAGGCTCGATAACATTTTGATAATATAATTTGCATGTTAGTAATGCTTGATAGATGATAATCGTTGTCGTAAAATTTGAATGAAAACGGAGAATGTAGAATTTTACGTAAGAGACGAACGACGGTCGATAAGTCAGGAATAAATGATGATATGAGGTTATGAATTGCGTATTTATGATTCTTGATAGATGATGAATAATGTTGTAAATTTTGAACGAATTCTAATAACATTTGAAATTTGGTAAGAGACGAAACGTCGAGAATAAGTATCGATAGAAAAGTTGATTAATGATTCTAATTAGATATTGATGATTATTAATGATTAAGGAACGAGTTTGTAGTTGACGACTTGTTCGTCCGAGCTATGAAAAGATAAGTTGTAGCTATAATCGAGAAGTAGAAACAAGAAGTTAGGAAATTGAACGAGACTTGAAATGGTTTAGTAATTGTTTAGTTTGAACGACGAGGTTTGGATCGTCGTATTTATAAACGAGAAATGAAAAGGGGTCTATCACGTATTTTGATACGAGGTGACTGTCTTGGGTCAGTTTTTATGCGAAATTAAAAGTGTTTAAGCTTTAATCGAACCTAGAAACCCGTGCGTCGATTTTTATCGAGTTTTAGGGTTCACTCGGCAGTTTCGGCGACGTTCCACGAAAACTGCGATATCTCCTAGCTCGTTAATCGGAATCAAGATCCACGAATTGGAGAGTAAACTAGACACCCGAGGCTATCGTTTGGTACAGGGCACGACCCCTGTTTCGCAAACCCCTGTTCTGGACAGACTTACTGACCTCGTGCAGTGTATGTTCAAAATGTAGTTTCTTAAGTTGAATTCTTCTCAACTTAGTTTCTTTCGATCTTGTTAGTCGTTTCAAGTTATCGACTACCTTCTTTCTACAGACTTAAAGTGTCGAGTACAGAACCGATTAAGCGTCAAATGAGATGCGTTTGTGTCTCGTTTCTTTTTAACTAAAAGAGTTTAGTTAACGTGCAAATGCCTAAAATGTCTAAAGAACTAAAACTTAATTCGAATTTCCGTATTCGATTATCTTGTACGACCGAGTCTAAAGTATGATTATTTTACGATGAAGGAGGAAGTCAGCAGTAAGGAAAGGATGGATGATCAGAAGAATAGAAGCTCGATTTAATAGTTCTGTAATCTATAAGGTGGGCTTTCCTATATATCAAACAAAACGAGCAATGCTCGAAAACCTCTTCTTTATCGCTTTGATAATCGTGTTTTCAAAGTGATAATCATGGCATGAACTGTTTTGTGTTTTATGTGAGTTCTCTTGTACCTTATGAGTTAATCAAAAGGGGTTAACTAACGATCGGCTCTGAGTTAGTCAAAAGGGGCTTTCCAGAGTTAGTGCACTTGTAGCCTGTGGTGTATGTGGTATCCTGTTGAGGGGTAGCCAGCCACGGTGAATTATGACTGGTCAAGATTCGAACGTAACATCTATGAAAAATGCTGATCAGCTATTTTATGAATGAAATGAAAATGTTTAATAGGCACGGGCTCTTTTAAATGAAAACCCCGATGCGCTATAGAATGAGATGCCTGATTATCTATACCTATGATTATGTTTTCGGCAACGTGCCCACTGAGTAATTTTGTACTTAGCCCTCTATATGTTTTCTAAATGTGCAGGTTGAAGCGACGAAGCGGCGTTGGTTGAGTTAGAGTTGAATAAGGATTAAGGAAGACTTGTATATAGTTCACAATTCCGCTGCTAGACTCTAAACTATTCTTTTTGATGTTGTGTTTTAACACTGTAGTCTAAGTTCTGTAATATAACTTAGAAGCTTTTGAAGTACTTTCTCGAGTAATCTTTCGAGATTAACTCTTTCTTTCGTTAATAAAGTTTGTTCATAAAAGATAAGATGTTATGTATGTATGTCTATTCATTCATCCCCCCTTCTTTCCCGCTTCTTTAATCCAACCCCAATCGCACCCCGGCTTCTACCGTCCCTCGGGATTTGGGGCTGTGACACTTTCAGACTCATACTTAGTAGTATGACTAACAAGAATATTGTTCAGCTAAAATGTCGTCGGAGCAGTAGTTGTGCTCTCACTATGAAGAATTGTAAGCCTTCTAATGAAAAATCTGTGAATCAAAAAAGAAAAAAAATTGTGACTTTGTAATTTCTAATCACATGAAGGACCTGTTAAAAAACTCATTACAGTCATATGCTCGCGTTCAACATGTTGTACCTTAATATAAGGAACAAAAGCAAACTCATAAAGCTTTTCATACATTCTCCTAAGCTGCATAACGTATGCAGTAATGGATCTACCCTCTTCATGTTCATGTAAAACGGTCTTACTTGTACTCATCAATTTGAAAATAAATAAAAATCGAATGTCCGCCGCCGGGTATTAATTAATATTGTAAATGCGACTTTTCGACACTGAATTATTAATTAGTCAAAGTTATCACAAAATTAAATTTAATAAACTAAAATTTGATATTATTAAACCATATAGTTGGTTAAGAACCAAACTCACTTTCGCAATTTTTAATTATATTGTGAAAAAAAAAATTATTTTTGTGGTTGATGTCAGCCCTCTGAGACATCACCGTTGACTAGATGGCAACCTTTCCCTGCCTTAAAGAGTCTTGAAGAATGCCCTTAAACTATGGTTGCCCTTTTGCGTACCATATCTTATTACACTTTTAGCTTAAATCAATCTAAACGTTTGGTACGAAACTTTATCTTTCCCATGAACAAATATCTAAGAGGTCAATCCTTTATGGTGTCAAGTCACTTGTCACATCATTCACTGTTCGGAATGTTCCCTACTGTAGTACATATTTTATGCAATTTAAGAAAACACAAGGATGTTTTTATACATCGTACAACTTACTCCAAACAATGCATCCAAATTTTAATACTGAGATGGATTAAAATAGTTCTAAACGGATTCAAAGTATGTTTTGTTTTTAACATCGAAAAGATTCGCTTGAATTTTTCCCAATGTATGCTATTTTTATACACACAGCTGTCTAATCTTTATCTATGTATTATAATTCATATTCAGAATTCTTTTGGATTACTGAACATCTATCTATATCATTGCAACTATGCAAGAAAGTGCTTGCACTAAAATAAATACAAGATCAGACTACGGAATCAAGTATAGTTTATATAGCTACTTCACACACACACACCAAAAAAATTAAAAATAAAAATTAATGTACAGCTAAAACACCTACCAATCTTCAAATTGAGATAAATTATTGTGCCAAAAGTGAAACCGACAGGACTACATTGACGGTAAAGAATAATAAAGGAATGACAGTGCTGCATTAACAAGTCAACGAATATTCAACAGGTGATTGATATGATTAAATGAAAATGAGTGTAATGATCATTGCTACTACATTCATTACCGAATGTGATTGGCATGCCAATGGAATGGAATTATCACTCCTAAATGAAATCCATATTTTTTGAGGAAAATGGAATAATCATTCCACACCCAACAGGTGTCATTTCATTCCTACCATCACTCTATTCCTTTGTCACAGCCTCAAATCACAAAGGACGACTAAATCGGGCCGTGACTCGAGGTGAGAGATAAGAAACGGGGAAGAAAGGGATTATTGCTGAAAACAAGGAGAAGACACTATTTTCACGAATAAGACAATATGGTACTTCGATTAATATGAAAAAAAAACAATCACAAATGATTGTTCGAACATAACAAACTAAGTTGAGGGGATTCATGTATTCGAATAACTTATAAATAACAAGGGAATAGAATATTAAAGCGTTTGCAGCGGAAAAGACGTAGATTGACTCCACATATGAAGATGTAAAGTCGGGGCTTATCATAAACTTGTTCTACAAAAGCTCTTTGCTCAAACACCCGCCGTTACAACGTCACTGCTCAACCTGCACATTTTAGAAATAACATGTAGGGCTGAGTACAACGTACTCAGTGAACACAGGTCAAATACATATACATATATATATGATTATCATGCATTTGCAACAGTAACACACAGGGGTTTTTCTGAAATAAACCTGTGGTTACTAAAACCATTTCCATAACTGAGATCTCATATCATCATCACATCATTGATTGCCATATCTATCCAATGCCGGAGAAGGTGGCCACATTCCGTGAACGTCACTCACCGAGGTGGGTTACGCCTCAATAGAGCCAACAACCTCGATTACCGTGTACACTAATTCTGGAAAGCACCCCTTTGGCTAACTCAGAATCCGATCGATTTCATAAGTTGGCGAACCAACACAGATAGGCTCAAGAGATATCTATAAAAACATTTATGCATGATAATCATTTAAAACCATACTTTCAAAGCATTTCAAATACCGAGCAAAAGCTCAAGTTATTTGTGTAATAGAAAAGCCAACATTTTTATTTTTAGTCAGAAAGCCCACCTGGTAAACTTACAAAACAAACAATACTGCTTTGCCTTCGCATCTTCTATTATCACTCTTGTGCTTCACCTTCCAATGTGAATTCTCAATATTAATTCACGATTGAGTCAAAAGTAAAAACATAGAACGAACTCGATAATAGTTTTAGACTGTGAACTCTATTTCGTTTACTCATGATGTTAAACACTATCAAAACATCTTACATTAACAAGACTTGTCACACACGTTCCAAAGATCGCAAGGAAAACCAAAAGATTCGGAGAAATCCGTCAAAGTACAAATCTGTACACTTTTTGTGGGTTCGAGAGCAATTTAGAAACAGCTCAGATCGAATTCGGAGTCGTGCAATATGTCTTTAGAAAACTACAGAAGTGTACTTTACTCTCCAACTTATGGATCTCAAAAATATTGAACGAGCAGAAAGTTATGTCCGTTTTGGTGCAGGGTGGCAGTTATACTCAAATTTCCACATTTGAATTAATACAACCCACTTCTTAAGCATAAGGCCCATTAACTAAGAAACTTGTTGAATCATCGGGCCAAATTTTTAGGGTACACCAGCCCATTTTCAATTTAAAAAAAAAAAATAAAAGGTCTTACTTGAATTAATCTATTTAAACAATTTATTCTATCCCATTTTCACTTTCTGCAACAGAAACATATCATCCCTCTCTTTCTCTGACTTTCTCTCCATAATTCCTTTAGCATGCAACTTTCTCTCTCGGTTTTTATCCGAAGCTCAGCAAATCGGCGCTTCCTTTCTTTTTCTCTGGCGAGATGCATCCCGATAGCTCCGTCGATGCCTCCTCTCACCTGCTTCCTCAATTTACCACTAAAATCCCCAATTTCTAAATCCTAAATCCCCAAATTATATTCTGCAAATTTTCCCTCTCTTTTGAAACTGATCTGCAACAACCGAGCGGAGCTAATCATCCCTTCTCCGGCGAGTCCCCGCCTTCAGACGCTACCCCAGCCTTTCGACTCGATTTCTCTGTCTCTTTTCTCTAATTTCCCCCTATCTCCCTTTCACTCTCAGCCCATTTCTCTTTCTCTATATTTTCAACGGCAGAATCTAAATATTCGCCGATCTTCACCTTCTTGAACGGTTGTATACTGAAAGCAAGCCTTTTATGCTTGTATACATTGATACCTTGTATCCACTATTATTCTTCTATCTGAAATATTGTTATTGTATGATCATACGATAGTCCAATTATCTCAAACCTAGATTATATGGTGTGTGGTTTATCACAAAAGATCTTATAATCAGTAAAGTTGAGATAGAAGTTGTGTTCACAATTGAGACAACTTCGGACGAGTTGTCGGTTTAGACTGTAGCATAAATGGGAAATAGTTTGTCTTGACTATTTATTTATGCTAGTACATTTATGTAATTAACGGATCACATTGAGATGTATTCTTATATTATGACTGATTAAGAATCAAGATCTCGGAGACTTAAATGATCTTAACCTTAATTGAATTAATCGGTGTGAATGATCTATTGTCTATTGCTTTGATTTATCATGGGTGAAAGCTCTGTCTGAAGCTCAATATACTCGATATCTTGGGTGATAGCAATTGTTATTTGGCATGCGATTGAATTGCAATAAGAATCTGTGTCCTGCTAATAACAGGCTGATAATATCCTCTCGAGGAACTTAATAAGTTTGTCATATTAAACCCTGCAGGTGGAATTAGTTCCGATACGATAATAAGTTTAAGTGGTAGCACTGGAGATGTCGTTTATAATTAAATGACTGATTAATTAATTAATGGACTGTCAGAGGAATTAATTAATTAATGGATATTGAATATCTTAAACGCGGAGATTAATTAAGTCAAATGCTAGCCCCGAATCACCTAACGAATTTAGTGGTAATTCAATATTAATTTTCTAGTGGAATAAATTTGTTGGAAAATTTAGTAAAGTTTTGATTGATTCCAAAACCAACTGACCCCAACCGAGTAGACATTACCATATCCTAATGTCAGTATTTAGGCTCGCTGTTTGAGCAATGTTCAGATTTTATCTTTACAGGACTCCAGCTGAAGATGGCAACGTGGCTATACTTGGATAGAACTACAGATGGAAATTCGGATGTGGAACATCAGATGTAAGAAAGACAACTAAGCGTTCAAGCCAACCGTTCGGATATAGAACATCAGATGAAAGAAAACATCTGAGTAATCAATTGTTCGTCAGATGTGACAATCCACCTGATCAGATGGAACATCAGTTGCAGGACTCAATTTGATAAATCGACAACATGAAGTTCAAGGCAGCTGAGGGTTCAACTGTTCCTCTTCAGACAAAATGTTAGATGAAGGTAGCGATCAGATGGAACATCAGCTGAAGACCACTTGGATGAAGATCAAACGTCTCAACCGACTAACCAATGTTGAAAGACAAAGGTTGAAATTTGAATTTTAAATAGGAAGTCACGTGAAGGTTTGACGTTCTGTCATTATCTCATTTGGCCCAACACAAGGTTGTCTCAGAAGGAAAGCAGAAGTTCACAGTTGCCAAATCGGGAAAATCTGCAGAGATAAGAGACAAGCCATCGTTTTCACAGAACAGAGATCAACGGCTCTTCCAACGGCTAGTTGATCCTCGCCGCCTATAAATAGAGGCATTCATTAATTCATCAAGACAAGAGAGACAAAAGAGCGAAAGAACGACGATATACTACGCACAAGCTAAACTGCAATTATTCTCTAAGAACATCACCAGCTGAGAGTTCATAGAGAGTTAGAATCTGTCTTGGTGTTTTCAATCTTAGTTTGAGTCTTCATTTGTTCAAGCTTAGATCCTAGTTCACTTCTTTGATAGAGCTAGTAGTTGGAAAACACCCTTATACACATCCCCTAAAAAGGTTGTTAGGATCCTGCTCTTCCCGAAATTGAGTAGAAAGGTTGATAAGTACCCGCAAACTTATCTGTACGGTTGCAAAGCCCGTGTAAGCTTTGTGGTAGCTGTCCTAAAGAATTTGGACTGAGTTGTGTGGACTCACAACTCCCCGTGGATGTAGGAGTTCTCTCTGAACCATGTAACTCCTTTGTGCTTTTGTGTTTTCTGTTCAGTTACTTTCTATATATCTAACTGTCCAACTAATCAGCACTCAAAACTGCATCTTTACATTTCAACTGATTTGGTTGTTGACCGACCTTGCATCTGAGCGTGAGTTGTTTTATACGAGTTGTTTTTGTATCCACCACATTCCGCACAGCACCACTCTTCCAGCTGAGTTTTCTTACTCAGTTGTGATTCCAGCTGAGTCTCATTACTCAGTTATGATACTTTTCGGGGGTTGTTTTAAAATTCCTATCTGGTGTATTCCCCCCCCCCCCCCATGCACCAGAACTCGTATCGGGACCATCAAGTGGTATCAGAGCTGTGGTTCACAAGACCGCTGTCTCTGTTTCACGAGGTGTGAATCGAGGTGTTTTTCTTCAGTGGTCAACTGAATAGATCTTTTTCACGCTAGTGCATTTCTGCTTGCATTTGTCGTCTGTTTGTTGTGTGCAGATGGATGTTAAAGACAAGATTGTTGTCATGTTCTTGGTTGTGAACTATACATCCTGGAAAACTCGGATGAAGAAGATTCTACTGTCCAAGCATCATCGAATGCAACAAGTGATTACATCCGGACCGATCACCATCATGGAAAAAGTCATTCGCACTCCTACAAATCCCAATGATGGGGATGCAACCGAGGTGATAGTCGAGAAGAAGCCAAAAGATTTTACTCCTGAGGAAGCAAAAGTGAGCCAGCTGGATATCTGGGCTCAGAGCACTATCATATCCACAGTTGGACAAGACTATCTTCCATGGATATAAGAGTGCAACACAGCTAAGGAAATGTGGGACATTTTGGCATCTCTTAGTGAAGGGAGTGACGAAACTAAGGAGAACATGTTCTCCCATGCTTGTCAAGATTTTGACAATTTCTGTCTAAAAGTCGATGAAACCATTGATCAGTTGGAGCTTCGGTTCATGGATATCATCCGAAGGATTCAGTCTATCCGACGAGGAAAATATAATTTGAGAGAGATCAATCTCAAAGTATTACAAGCCCTACCAGCTGAGTGGGACACATTCACCAACATTCATGAAAGCTGAGCTGATCTTGGAGAGATGGGAACGGACAGACTGTTCTCAATTCTGAAAGAAAACGAGTACAAGGTGAACCGACGAAGATCAACTCAGTCCTCGGTGCAGACGAGTCGACATGAGGATGTTGGTTCCGGAACAAAGACAGTAGCACTTCGAGCCGACTATTCTAAGCCGCGAACATCAAAGGCAATAAGATCTGCGGACAAAGCTTCGAAGGAGCCGAGCAGAGAAGAGCTGCAACAGAGTATTACCGCCTTGTCAAAGAAGCTGGCTGACATGGATACTTAGGTCGGAAAATACAAGCGGTTCTATAAATCCAACCGAACTCGAGATAACTCAAAGTCTGTGAACAACGGTTGCTTTGAATGCGGCAAAGAGGGACACTTCAAAGGTGATTGTCTAGATCTTTCGAAGAAAGATAGAGATGCGTTGAGGGCCAAGCAAAATGCAAAGAACAAGGCCATGGTTGTAGAAGAAGAAGCTAATGACATGGACATCTTCACCGACACCGAAGATGAGGACGAGCTGACTTCCACCAACAACGCTATCGGACAGGATCAATGTCTCATGGCACTTGAAACCGACCAGGATGATGTTGAGGTACATTCTAATCCAGTTAATTTAAATTCTTCCAATGCTACTAACATGCAGGAAACATTAGATGATGAGTTGGAACCCTCTTGGGGTGACCTCCTAGAACTCAGTGACGAATTGCATCAGCAATCGGTTGAGTTTAAGAATCTTCAAGAACAGTTTGCCAGACTTGAAGAATCCTTAACCGAAAAGGATGATCTGATCAAAAATCAAATTGAAGAGATTGATGATCTCAAAAATCAACTGAATGTGGCCAACCAAACAAAGGCTCCAACTGATGAGGATTTGAAGGAGCAGATCAAGGAGCAGCATGAGCAGTTGAACAAGCAAGAGGCACAGATCGACCAGCTGATGAAGATGTCAGACGCACAGACCGAGCATATAGCTGTTCTTCTCAAGGATCTACAAACTGAGAAGGACAACCTAATAAAGCTATATCAATCATCCAAAATCATCGAGAATCTCATTAGTTACCGACGACAAATGGATGACGTGTCTGGACTCGGCTACGACATGGTCAAGGACACTGGAATTCCACCCGCAACCTTTATCAAGGCTGTGGATGTCATGGTTGCCAAACCAAATACTGTTGAGTCTGCAACTCCCCAACTTAATCCAACCTTTACGTCACAGCAAGTACCTACAGCACAACCTGCTAAGGGAACTGCAGCTGAGAAAGGAAAAGGAGCTGTGGTTGGAGAATTGAAGAATCCATCGGTTGGGATAACAACCGAGGGGGAATGTTCCAGGACTCAGAAGAGAAACTAGAGACATCGGAGATACAATCAGAACCGACCTCAGAACCGACCTCAGAAGGGATGGAATCAACAGAACCGACAGGGATTCAACCATCAGAATCACCATCAGTTCCATCATCAGAACAACCAAAGGTTCCATCAGAGTCAACCAATGTGGAACAATTCCAACAGCTGTGGATATTCATGCTAGAACATGAATCAACAACCGGGCATGAACAGCTGTCATCGACAGCCAGGAAAATGGAATCAGACTCAGCCACAAAGATTCCAAAATGGCGTCCGACCTCATCGGCAAAACCAAAAGGGTCAGAAACATCAACAAAACAGGGGGAACGCCTCTCCACCTAAAGCCTACAATGGGAGAAATTAATCTCCTCCCAAGAAACAGAACGTCAATAATAACAACAAGCCTAAGGATGATCGAGGTGTTGTTATAGTTGATGGAGAAGGAAAGATAATTTGGAATGACAAATCTATCCGAATCTACAGGGAAAAACGACTCACAGTTCAAGGGGGAACTGGTTCTAACCCTCCAGGACCCAACTAAAATTGGGGACCTAAGCGTGTTTTTCTGTGCAGGAGCAGGAGGAACAGGTGAGGAAGAATAAAGCATCACATACCATGTGGGTGATGGACAGTGGATGCTCGAAACACATGACAAATCTGAGGGATTTGCTTGAAAGTTTCGTGGAGAAGGAAGGACCATCTGTTACCTTTGGTGACAACTCAAAAAGTCACACCAAAGGCTACGGTACCCTTGAAACCAATCACGTGTCCATTTCCAATGTTTCATATGTTAATGGATTGAAGCATAACTTGCTCTCCATCAGCCAATTCTGTGATAATGGTTTCTTTGTCAAGTTTGATGCACAGGGCTGCAGGGTCAAAAATGTCAGAACAAAGCAAGTCATATTGTTCCGAAATCGATCCCCAACCGGGAATGTCTACTATGCAGATTGGAATAGTAGTCCTCCTGAAACCTGTGTTTTATCGAAGAGCAGTTCAGATGTGAGCTGG